>CM062820.1:17510001-18763751 GCA_031772625.1 Pinus tabuliformis
AAACAATCACGGCTTCCGGAAGTCTTTTATAAGTCGAGCTCATAACATCGTCGATGGTCAATGGCCCTGTTGGATGCGATATAGTATTAAGTTGTTGTTGATGAATCCATCGGGTCCACAACATATATCGCAATCGGTGCTCTCAATGCAGCAAGGCCTTAAGCACTTGCGATATGGTGGATGTGACATAGTATTAAGTCATTTGCAATGTTGCAGCGGGTCCACATTCTTTATCGCAATCGGCTCTTTCAGGGGTGATAGCCCTTTGTATATTGCGATATGCGAGTTCCGATAGGCGGATGCGATATAACAATAGAGCATTTCATAATGTTGCAGCAGGTCCGCAATGTATCGCAATTATATAATATATATATAGATATTGCAATTCGCATGTTTTAATGTGGCAAGGCATAAAGCCAGAATATATGAAATACACTGAAAAACATGCTTCGAAACATTTAGCGGACTTCACCTGTTTATACACCCAGACATATATGTCTCGTCGGGTCCGCACATGTATATCGCTGTCGGGGGTTTCCGGTAGTGGCACATAATAGAACTCGCCGATTATAATTTCTCCGATATATATATACTCTACCTCTATACTTCGATAATATATATATTGCTCCTCTCCTTTAAGTCTTCCGCTCTTCTCTATTGCTCCGCTCCTTTAACTCTTCCGCATATATATGTATTCCGCTCTTCTTTGGCATATATTACTCCCGATAGTTCTTCTTTGGCATATATTACTCCCGTTTGTTCTTCTTTAGCATATATTACTCCCGATAGTTCTTCTTTGGCATATATTACTCCTGATATGGCTCCTCCTGTAGCTCCGATAGCTCTGTTTATGATCCTCTGATAGCTCTACTTTGATATTCTGCAATACTCCTCTTTTGATGAATTCCTCCGCCTCCGATAGTCTCTCCAATGGCTTGAATGTCTTGGCTTTCCTCTGGCTCCTAGAATATTGCCATATTGACATCAATGAAAATCTATGTCAACAATCTCCCCCTTTGTTATTGATGGAAATATTCTTCTTCTCTCCCCCTGTGACATCAATGGCAAAGGAATGCATACGGACTCCCCTTGTCAAATGCTCCGCCTATCCTACAACATCTTTATGAATCAACTTAAGTGATGCTAAAGAGATAACCCCCATCTTTTGACCAAGATGTTCAAATGCTTCTCGAGGAAGAGGTTTTGTGAAATATCAGCTATTTTATCCGTAGTATTGGTATTTCCAAGATGATGTTTTGTTCAGCTACTTGTTCACGAAGGAAATGATACTTGATTGGTATATGTTTGGTCTTTGAGTGCATCACTGGATTTTTGCTATAGTCTGATAGCACTTGTGTTATCACAATAGATGGTAATTGGTTGATCTATACCTATGTTGACATCTTTTATGAGTCTCCTTCATCCATAGTATTTGAGTACAACAGTTTGCTACAGCTATATACTCAGCTTCGACTGTGGATAATGATATGGATGTCTATTTTTTGCTGAGCCAAGATACTAAATAGTCTCCCAGGAAGAATGCATTTCCACTAGTACTTTTTCGATCATCTACACTTCTAGCCCAATCACCATCGGTGTATGCAGTTACAGTAAGAGTTGAGCTCTTAGGGTACCAAAGACCGAAATTAGGAGTTCCTTTCAGGTATCTGAGAATTCTTTTTACAACTAACAAATGGGATTGTTTAGGAGCTGATTGAAATCTTCCCACCATTCCTACTGCCTGCATAATATTGGGTCTCGTAGCAGTTAAGTACAGAAGGGCTCCAATTATTGACCTGTAATGAGTTGAATCTACCGGAGGGGAGTCATCATTTTTTCTCAATTTGCAATTTGTGATCATAGATGTGCTCATGGGTGCACAGTCTTCCATTCCATATCTTTTAAGCATGTCTTTAAGATATTTGGTTTGACATATAAACAATCCTACTTTGGTTTGAGATACTTTAGTCCAAGGAAGTGACATCACTCTCCTATCATCGACATCTTGAACTCTTTTGACATGTTTTGAGAAAATTCAGGGCTCATCTCATCATTATTGCTAGCAAAAAATCAGATCATCAACATAACAAGTGTGACTTGTAACTTACCCTCATCTGTCTTTATGTAGAGGATTACTTCCTGCCACTTCCTTCTTGAAGCCTTGTTGTTATAGATAGTGATCCAATCTTCATACCAAGCTAGGAGCTTGTTTCAACCCATATAATGCCTTTTCAACTTACAAACTAAGTCTTTTCCTTCTGTTAGATCAATCCCTTCTAGTTGCTCCATGTGTAGACTTCTTCCTTGAGTTCCCCATTCAGTATAATGCTTATTTTACGTCCATTGATAGATTTTGAATCCTTTTGAGCAAGCAAATTCCAAGAACATCTGATAGCTTCCACATGTGCTACTGGTGCAAATGTTTCTTCAAAGTCAATTCCTTCAATTTGTGATGAATGCCTTATAAACAAGCCTTGCCTTGGTTCTGATGATTTTTCCTTCTTCATTCATTTTGTCTTTGAATACCCACTTGGTTCCTATTATGTTTTTGTCCTTTGGATGAGGTACCAACTCCCATGTCTCATTCTTCTCAATTTGGGACATTTTTTCATCCATTAGCTTTTACCCAATGAGGATCCTTACTTGCTTGAGTATAGTTTCTGGTTCTATCATGGATATAAGAGCAATATCATTTTTTCTTTGGTTGTACTTATCATCCTTCTTCGGGTTTTTCACCTTCATCTATATTTCCAATAATTTTCTCTTCTGGGTGATATTTTTGGAGAAAACTTCATCTTTGAAGGGGTTTGAGGTGGTTCTTTTTCCTTAGATTCTCTTGATCTTTTTCTTCTTTTTCAGGTTCTTCTTCTTCATTGAGAGGATTCAACTTCGTGTTCTTCAATTTCTTTTTCTGGAAGGTCTTCATCAATCTTTACATCAATGCTTTCCACTTATTTCCTTAGTCAATTATTGTTGCACTTGTAGGCTTTGCTCCGTTGTAGAGTATCCAAGGAAGATCCCTTCGTCAACCCGTGAGAATCAAACTTTCCTAGTGAGCCATCATTTATTTTATGACGCACTTGCTTCCAAAAAATCTTAAAGTACCTTTACAGAAGCAGGTCTTCCTTCCATTTTTCATAAGGAGTTTTTCATAATTTGGTCTTAATTGAGTTCGATTCAAGGTATAGATAGCTGTCCCGACTGCTTCTCTCCTGAATTTTGGCTATAAATCCGATGCTGCTATTAACATTGTTCTTGCCATTTCTTAAACTGTTCAGTTTCTTCTTTCAAACCCCATTTTGCTGGGGTGTTATGGCAAAAGATAATTCTCTTTCAATTCCATGTATTTTTACAGAATTCATTAAATTCTTTTGATGTGAATTCTCCCCTTCTATCTGTTCTGAGGCACTTAATCTTTGAGTCCTTTTCATTTTCTACAAGAGATTTAAGATTCTTAAACAATTAATGCTTCAGATTTATATTTTATAAATTTATCCACATCATTCTAGTATAGTCATCAACATAATAAAAAAAATTACCTTTCTCCTTGGAGTGACGGATTTCTAGTTGGTCCACATAATCAGCATGGATGATCTCCAAAGGCTTTCATGTAGAAGTCCTTGGTCTTGTGGTTGGTTCTGGTTTGTTTTCCATGTTGACATGGAACACATATTCCTTGATTCAGTATGAATAACTTTGGGATGTCTCGTACATCTTTATCTTGCTGATATTGATCAAGTTCTCAAAGCTTGTATGTCCAAGTCGCTTGTGCCACAACCAAATTTCATCTGTTTGACTTAAGTAGCATTTTCTTCTTGAATTCTTGTTCGAATGTAGATGTTTTCTGGTGTTTTAACCCCTTTAGTCACAAGTTCCCCTGAGGAGAGTTCTTATTTATAGTCTTTTGTTGCTAAAGACAACATTATGTCCTTGATCACAGATTTGGCTAACACTCAGGAGGTTGTGTTTGAGCCGGTTTTTAGCAGAGCATTTTGATCTTTTCCTTTTCCATTGATAAGAGTAACAGTTCCTTTTCCAGCAATTCTGGCAGATCCAATTCCAAAGGACACATTTCCTTCCTTTTTGTTCAATGAAACAAACTTGCTTTTGTCCCCTGTCATGTGTCTAGAGCACCCACTATCGACAAACCAATGATTTTCATTATTTTGAGCATATAGAGCCAGGCCACATTTATTCGTGTTGGGATTCTCACTTCTTTCTTTTCCTCTTTTGAGTGGGAAATTTTGTTCATAGTGTCCATTATTGTAGCATAATGAGAAAAACAGATCAAATTTGGTCAACGGATCAAATGAATTGTAGGTCTTGATTTGTCCCTACCTTTTGGGGCCATAGGGTTTGTTTATTTGATCCTTTAGTTTTGGTGTTTCATTCTTGTGAGCCATGCAATGTCTAGCTTGATGACCAAAATTTTTACAATAGAAACAATGTCCAAAAAGGATAGTTTTGTACCTGTTGTAATAGCCATGATTTGAATCAACATTCTTCCTTGGAATTACTCCAGCTTCATTCTTTGGATTTGAGATGGGCCTTTGATGGAAAACTGGTTTGTATCTGTTGTAATATCCATGATTCGAATCCACATTCTTCTTTGGAGTTATTCTCTCTTCATTCTTTGGATCTAGGATGAGCCTTTGATGAAATAATCTCTCTTCTTTTGGGTTGCTAGAAAGTGCATCGGCATAGCTTTTCACATTGTTCTTAATGCTTGATGATTCTCCTTTAAAACCTATTCCAGATTTGTCCATGTTGAGGTTTTTGACTTTTTAGGATAGTCTCAAGTATTGAGAGATTTTCCAACCCTTTTTAACTTGCTCCAATTCCTGCCTCAAAGATACTTATTTCGACTTGACGTTCTTCACAAGTGTCTTCTTTTTTCTTTTAGCTTTGTTTCAAGAGATCTTCCTTATTTTTGTTTCCTCGTTTTTCTACCTGAGAGAAATGATTTTATTCTGTAACTTCTCATTTTCTTCAATGGCACTTATTAACAGTTCATCTACATTTCCATTCTAGCCCTGAGTCTTCATCATTTTGTGAATGCCATGAATAATGTTTCTTGGCTTTTAGCATGGTCACTTTATTCATCTGATTTCTTTTGGTTGGACTACAAATTTATCTTCATCAGACTCATCTTGCTTAGAGATGAGGTTATTCTTATTGATCCCTTTCTTTTTGTATACCATTCTTTTATAATTTTCTTCATCATCACTATCATGCTTATGAGGACATTTTGCAGCTTAATGACCTATTTTTCCACATTTGAAATAGATAAGAGGGTACTTACCTTTTGCTGAGTTCCTTTTTCAGCCTTTTGTACAAATTGGGCCATTTCAGATTCCACATCGGAAGTCATCACTACTGTCATTCCTTTCTTTCCCCTTCTTTGATTTTGAAGCCTTGAATGCTGCACATTTGGAGCTTGGGCCACCTTTTCTCATCTCATAGGTAGTGAGGATTCCATGGAGTTCATCCATCTTGAGAGTATCTAGATCCTTTATTTCTTCTATGGCGCTTATTTTGGAGTCAAATCTATTTGGAAGAGATCTTAAGACCTTTTGAACAATGGTACTTTCTTCAATGTTTTCGTCCAACCCTTTAAAAGAGTTGACCACTTCAGCTACTCGGAGAAAGTATGATGCAATATCTTCTTCATCATCCATTTTCTGACATTCAAATTGCCTTCTATGAGTTTGAAGCTTTGCCTTCTTGACTTTTGAGTCCCCATCATATAAGCTAATTAGCTTATCCCACATTTCCTTGGCAAAGTTACAATTCATGACTTTTGTAAATTTGGAATCAGTGATTCCATTAGTGATGGAGTTTAAGGCTTTTGTATTTGCAATGTAGGGTTTCCTCTCGTCTTGATCTGTTGGAAGAGTGGAAGGAATTGGGTACTCATTTAGAACCGAATTCCAGACTTCAGGTCCAAGGGACGTTAAGTAGTAGGTCATTCTCTTTTTCCAGAAACCAAAATTGGTGTCGTCGAACAGAGGAGGTCTTCCTTACACTAATGATTTCTCATCATGACTACAAATCCTTCTTCAAGTTGTTAGGTATATGAAGAAGCCCACGTTTGATACCAATTGTTGGAAATACTGAGGGGGGGTGGAGGTGAATCAATATTTCTTTTCAATTGTTCTTTTTATCAACAAAAACATTTATATATGGAACACAGAAATAGATAGATGGAATAAATGCTTTTATTAATATAATCTATGCAATGAAATAGATACAATATATAAATGGTTGCAATCAGTTTCCAAGCACCAACTTGGACTTTTGTGAGGCTCCAACCTCCAGAGTACCAACTTTGTTTTGCCAAGGCAACAGTCCTAGACTTAGGAGCACCAACTCCCAAGGACTCCAATCCTTTTAGTTCTAAGGCTCCAACCCCGCGGGCTCCAACCCTTTATTATAAACTGTCAGAATCTGTCTTGCTGTAGTTCTCTGCTCCCAAACCTACTGAGCTTATGATTCACTTATGTTCTCCTGCTTCTCCCGCCTCTGCCTGAACTTCGGCTTCCTCTAACTCTGATTATTCGCACACTACCTACACTTTCCTTGTTTTTCCTGTTTTATGTCTTCCTGATGCCTCTGACCGTTGGTTTCCTCTTTCCGCTAGCTCTTCGGCTTCCTCAACACTCGCTTGATCCTTCAGCTTACCTCCTTCGGTTGCTTTAGCTTCCTCTACGCTTGCTTGCTTCTTCGGCTTCCCGATCCTTCTGTCACTTTGGCTTCCTTGCGTTGGCTTGTCCTTCAGCTTCCCGGCTTTCGGCTTCCTCTATCTCTTCGAGTTCACCAACACTCTACGAACACGTTAATTCAAAAGTGAGGACCGAAACACAGAGAGAAAAATGTTGCATATTAAAAACTGTAACAGAGGCCTTTTTTCAATAATAATGTTCATATACTGGACTTTATTGTTTACGGGGGATTTCATTTGAGAGACAGTACCAACAAGGAGGCCCCACATGCCAAATCACCATCGCAATTGCAATCGCAATCATTCAGGCCCACTAAACTATCGGAACTATTAATTGAAGTTTTTGGCCTTAAAAAACCCCAGGAAATACAATTATTGAAATACACAGGGATATATGGAAAAACCCAACTGAATGCTTAAGGTCGGACTTCAAATGCATTATGGCCACATCTATAACTGCATCGGGTCCACTCCTCCACAACGTTATTGCAATCTGCAATCACGGCTTCGGAAGTCTTTTATAAGGCGAGCTCATAACATTGCCGATGGCCGATGGCCCTGCTGGACGCGATATAGTATTAAGCTGTTGTTGATGAATCCATTAGGTCCACAACATATATCGCAATCGACGCTCTCAATGCAGCAAGGCCTTTAGAACTTGCGATATGGCGGATGTGACATAGTATTAAGTCATTTGCAATGTTGCAGCGGGTCCGCATTCTTTATCGCAATAGGTGCTTTCAGGGGTGACAGCCCTTTGTATATTGCGATATGCGGAGTTCCGTGAGGAGGCGGATGCGATATAAAAATAGAGCATTTCATAATGTTGCAGCGGAGTCCGCAACATATCGCATTTTAATTATTTTTATATATTTATATATATATATATATATATATATTATATATATATATATATATTATATATATATATTATTTATAGATATTATATTTGTAATTCGCATGGTTTTAATGTGGCAAGGCATATAGCCGGAATATATGAAATACACGAAAATACATGCTTCGAAACTTTTAGCGGACCTTCAACTGTTTATACACCCGGACATATATGTCTCGTCGGGTCCGCACATGTATATCGCTGTCGGTGGTTTCAAGTAGTGGCACTTAATGATAACCACCGTATTTTATTTCTCGTTATATATATATACTTCGCCTCTATAGTCCGATAGTATATATATTTCTCTGCTCCTTTAACTCTTCCGCTCTTCTCTATTGCTCTGCTCCTTTAACTCTTCAGCATAAATATGTATTCCGCTCTTCTTTGGCATATATTACTCCCGATATGGCTCCTCCTATAGCTCCAATAGCTCTGTTTATGCTCTTCCGATAGCTCTGCTGTGATATTCTGCAATACTCCTCTTTTGATGAATTCCTTCGCCTCTGATAGTCTCTCCAATGGCTTGACTATATTGGCTTTCCTCTGGCTCCTATAATATTTCCATATTGACATCAGTGACAATCTATGTCAACAGGAAGATTCCTAAGAGTGATGGAAACTAAAAATATTTCTGGTTGGTGCTCCTACTCCAAATGGTGTGGGGTCTAATTGGGACTTCATGCCAGGGATACCCCCTTGCTTGACAGATTTCCAGCATCGTCAAAACTAGTGCAACATAAAGAAACAACATACACCAACATCCACCTACACTATATCTGAGGATTGATCATTAGGGAAATTTTGAGGTAAAAAAAGAATCAAAATGAACAATGTACTAAAAAAATTAACTTTAAAAGAACCACTGTGATTGAATATGATGATGTCATTCCCAAGAGTAATTGCTTTTGGAGGGAAAAGAATAAAACTACTTTTTAATTGAATTTTCAACTTATGTCCTTATAAGTTTACTCTAAATTCATGTGTGGGCACTCGTTGAATGTAGAATTAGATTTCATACCTAATGAGTACCCACCTCACATTCTTTTAAGTAGATTCACGTTGAGAAAAATTGAAAATACATAAAAAGCATTTATTGTCGAAAGAAACACATGTTTTCATGTATTTTCATTTTTTTTGGTGAGGATCTACTCAAACGTATGCATGGTGGGTGTTGTACTTGTTTCTTGAAGGAATTTCTTGGCTGTGAAACTGCGTTGAGAAACCAACTCGACTAGTCTTTAGGTTCAAGTTGGCCCTTGAACCAGAGGGGGCTCCCTCAAGTGTTACAAGGAATTTTTTAATGTTGTGAATTGTCACTGGAAAACAACCTTTGAAGCACACTAGCCAGATTTATTATTTATTGTAGGTGGTTCCTGATGAATATCCAATATATGCTGAGAAATAAATCCCTCTCTCACTGAAACTTAATCAAATTGCCAACATCCAGCTTTGACAAAATGACATGACTTAAAGAGTTTTTTATGGAGGAATAAAAGAGAATATATGATAATGAAGCAATCATATTGAATACTTAATCAACCAGATATATTAGATGCATCTAGAAGACTTCTATAGCCAAACATATACATTCATGAGATGACAAAAGACGACAATTAAAGATGTAGAGGAGCTTATTTTAAATAGACAGTTCAATAAGCTAATCTCTCTAATGATAATAACTTCACGGTAGGCTGTCACAGAGGTCGATACTCTAACCTAGCCTTGCCCTAGCTCTTATGCTACCCTAAACATATGAAGAAATAAAGTATGGAAGCACTGGAAAAACATATAGAGGAAAACAAATTCTGAAATGAATTGGAGCTAGAATACTTTAATTAAATTCCTGTAATAAAAGTCTTTACAAAAATGGCAGGGTTTTGACATCAAAAGCAACCACTGTTAATTACAAATCAAATAATATATAAAACATTACATCAAGCTAATTGTGTCTAGATTTTTGGAATAAAAATATGAACAATAAATTATAAAAAAAAAATCCCCCAAAAAAACTACAGGAAATTTGGAACTACTAGAAAATCCTCTGCCTCCAATTATGGAAATAATCCTTCGACTGTTGATTTAGAGACCCAAAATGTTGCCTATAAAACATGATGTGATTCCTTCATTGTTGGGTTCTTTTCTTGAAAATCTGAAGATGATCCTCGAAATGCTAGCAACCTCCAACTACTGATTTTACTCCTTCAAATTTGACTTTGTTGGAGTTGTTCCTCAAGAACCTATCAATTGTCCATAAATCTTGGTCAACTCTACCATAATCTAGTTGATTGATCCTTTTTTTATAGAATCTGATTAATCCCCTATCCTTTGATGAAATCATTTGATGATTCAATTTATGTTAATTATCCTTTACGTGCTTAACCATTGTCGAGAAATTTGAAAATGATTTGGAAATCATAGGTTTTTTGTCACTCTTTGGTACTAAAATTATTAATTTTAAGTTTTTGAGAATAAAATATTTTAATAAAAATATTTCCCAAAACCTATAAAATCATATTTTCATATTTCCATAAAAATAATTCCTTCCCGTCGTTTTGAAAAACCATGTCTTTAATATAAATCCATGTATTGTTTTGTTGTTCCTTTCCTCATGAATTTCATAAATCAAATCCCAAGTATGGCTCTATAAACCCAGCCATGGGTGGGTGAAATTCATGTCTTGTAAACTTCCTCATTGTAGCATTTATTGTTTATGTTTGAATTTGAAATGAAACTTACATTTACCCAAAACCATTCACTATTTTCATATAGAGTTTTTTCCACTTTTGTTTTACTTATGAATAAATGAAACTTCATAAATAATCCTCCTTTTTTTGTGAAAACCATCAAATGTTTTGCTTCCCTGTGGTTTTGAAAACCATGTCTTGTTTTTCCATGATTGGTAAAATATCTTTTACTTTATCTTTTTTACTTCTATAAAATATTTGGATAATAATTTATCCAAATTCTCTCTTCTCGTACATTTTTCCTCTTTATAATTATTTTCTTCCTAATCTTTGTAAAACTGTTGTTGGTTTTTCTCCCATGGTTTTGATTTTAAAAATAATTAAAATTATTTTCAATTTCAAAACTATGTGCATAATTTTGTTGACCTAGGTTTTCATTGATGTTAATATGGCAATATTCTAGACACTAGAAGATCCATGAAGAGACAGGAGCAAGGCCATCAGGATAGCCAAGCCATAAGCAAGGGTTTGTTAACAGAGGAGTTAACAAAGGAGGCATATCCAAGCTATCGCTTATGAGTATTGCAGAATATCAGAGCAAAGGAAGACATTGGAGCAAAGCCAAATCGGAGGAGCAAAGAGCCAAATAGAGCTATCAGAGAGCATATCAAAGGAGCAAAGAGCCAAATAGAGCTATCGGAGAGCATATCAGAGGAGCAAAGAGCAAAACAGAGCTATCGGAGAGCATATCGGAGGAGCAAAGAGCAAAACAGAGCTATCGGAGAGCATATCGGAGGAGAAAAACAGAGCTATCGGAGCTATCGGAGCTACAGGAGCCATATGCATATAAACACTACCGAAGGCTGAAAACCTATACATAAGGGAATTTACACTATAGGAGGCGGAAAACATAGGTATATTGATATACACTATCAGAGTGGAGAAATTTATATATATCAAAAGTATAGAGGCAGTATATATATATATATATATATATTTTTATATATATATATTATCGGCGATATGATATCGGCGGGGTTCGGTTATGAGCAACCACCTGAAATCCCTGACTGCGATATACATGTGCAATATATATATATTTATATTATATATATATTTATATATATAAGTGTTCCGAAGCATGTTTTTTAGTGTATGGGATCTAAGCCTTGGCGCATTAAAACTTGTGAATCTGCAACACACACAGACCACACACACACACAGATATATATATACATATATATATATATTATATATTTATATATATATATATATATATATAGATTTATATATTTATATATATATATATAATTGCGATACATGCGGACCCGCTGAAACACACTGCAATATGATTTAATATCATGTCGCATCCGCCCTATTGGTACTCGCATTAAGGGCTATCACTCCTGCAAGTGCTGATTGCGATGAATGTTACGGACCTGATGCAACATTGCAGTTTGGTCTATTGTTATGTCGCATCCGACATATCGCAAGTGCTTAAGGCTTTACCAAACTGAAAGCACGATTGCGATATATGTTGTAGACCCAATGCAAAATTACAATTGACTTAATGCTATATCACATCTTCCACGTCAGAAGTGATCCATTGCAAGTTATAAAGGGATGGTGCGATAACTTGCGACTACCGATTGCGATTACATTGTGGACCCAATGTGGGTGTAATAAATTTGAAGTCTGCCCTTTAACGTTTTGGCCGGTTGTTTTTATATATTCCTATGTATTTGAATATTTGTATTGCGCGGATTTGAAGGCCAAAATGCATAAGAAACGCTCCCGATAGTTCAAGAGGCCTGAACAAAAGCCGATTGCGATTGCGATTGGGACGGCATGTGGGTCCATCCTGATTGGTACAGTCTTTCCGTTAAACAATAAAAGTCCTGTGTATGCCTATTATCATTAAAAAAGGGGCTATGTTATAGTTTTAACATGAAGCAATTTTCTCTGTGTATTTGGTCCTTGTCATTGAATCAACGTGTCCTAGGAGTGTTGGTGAGCACAAAGAGACAGAGGAAGCTACAGCGACCAAGAAGGGAAGCCGAAGGATCAAGTGAAGTGGAGGAAACTACACCGACCGAGGAGGAAGCCAAAGAGCTAGCGGAAAGAGGAAACCAACGGTTAGAGGCATCAATAAGATAAAAAATAGAGAACAAGGAAAGTGTATTGTTGTTGAAAATGCTGGAGGAAACAGAGGCAACTGTAGGGTCCAGCAGAACAGAAAAGGCCCAAAGGACCAACAGGATAGGAGGCATTCGAAAGGGGAGAAGTAGTGAGCAAAGAAGCAATCATGCGGAAGCATTTACTGTGAAAGTAAGAACATATGCTTGAACAGAAAGCTGGTTCCTATGCAGAGCTTAGTGAAGCTAATAGTAGACTCACTAAACTGTGTGGAGACATTATCAGAGGTCATGAAGGCTATTGGAGACTCTGTGTGGACAGTATGAAGAGTTGTAAAGACTCCTTCATAAGAAGACTGGTTTTCATTGATGCTGTAGGATGGAGACTACAATGAAGCTGCAAATAGACAAAACCCAATAAAGAAGATTTTTGAGAATAGAACATTACTATCTAACATGCCTTGACAAGATTGGGTCAGAACCCTTGGGGTTGGTGCCTCAGAAGTAAGAAGGATTGGAGTCCTTGGGATTGGTGCCTCAGAAGTAGGAAGGATAGGTGTCCTTGGGACTGGTGTCTTAGGAATTGGAAGGATTGAAGTCCTTGGGAGTTGGTGCTCCTAAGTCCAAGATTGTTGGCTTGGTGAAACAGAGTTGGAGCTCTGGAGGTTGGAGCCTCACAAAAGTCCAAGTTGGTGCTTGGCAACTGATTGCAACCACTTATATATTGTATCTATTTTATTGCAAAGATTATATTAATAAAAGCATTGATACTTGTTGTTCATCTTGTGTTCTGAATATAAATGTTTCAACTAGTAAAATAATAGTTGAAAAAGAAATACTGATTCACACCCCCCCTCTCAGTATTTCCAACAAATTTATATAAAATTTTCCAAATGAAAACTTTTTAAATATTCCTTTATGCAAGCATACAAGAAGATAAATGAACATAAGTGACCTTTCCTCTTGGCTCAATTTCTTATGTCAATTTTTTGAGTGAATTTAATTTTTACCTCTATATAATTATCCTATAAGGAAAAAATTATCTCTTTCTAGCATTGGAAACTTCAAGCCTCACATTTTAAATTTAAACCAATGTAAAAATGGTTTTACAATGGTCTTTTAGGGGGGGGTAGTTGGTAAATGGTTTTGGAGGGGGGGTCTGAAATTGATGAGAGAGTGACAACTGTAAAAAGAAGTAAATGTGAAATAACTTTTAGGAGGGTGGGTAGGTTAAAAGTCAAATAGGGAACCCTCCCGCAAGCCATTGATTTAGTATTTCATACATCTCGAGGTATTTAAATTATGGTGGTTTAATGTGTGAAGTGCGGGGTGGGAGATAGGCTTAATTTGACTTGTGAGTCATTTATTTATTGGTTTATGACTTGGTTACTTGTAAAGTGGACTTTGATAACATATAAGACATGATCCAGTCTTGGAGATTATGGATTGACCCATATTAATTTTGAATTTTTAATAATAATTTTATATTATAAATAATTAATTTTATAAAAATATATAATCATATTTCTATAAAATTAAAATTATTTAAATAAAATAAAAAATTTATTAAAAATTACCCAAAAAATGCTATAGGTTCTCTTTTGCCACCAAAATTTGCATATGCCCCCTGGGTTTGGCAAGGAAATTAATTAGCAAATTTCAAAAAAAAATTGTGACTTCCAGGGTGTCAAAAAAAGTTATAATGTCGGCTCCAACTAGGGACTACTTCCCCCTGTGGGATGCAGAGAACCTGTAGAGCTGTGCCTTGAGTCTGTTGGGCATGAAGTCCTGTCATAAGAAATTAATCATTTGCACTCTCAAACCTACAATCTATGGCCTGAAACTTGTTGTGCACTTTGAAATCTATAAGCTGCCAACTAAAATCAAATTATCAGTTTCTTTAAGTAAAAGTAAGTACAACAATGCTTAATCCATTGGGCTAGTGGATTCAGTAGTCAACAACTATTCTTCTTCCCATCTCCTTCATCTTATTGTACTTCAAGAAAACCAAACTACATACTGCAAATGGAATTCAAATTGAAATAATTGTTGATCTAAACTGAATCAATCCATAAACTGTTGAAAATAAAACCAATTCATAAATTGCGCACCAAAACTGAATTATCTACTGCACACTGAAACTCAATGATCGATTGATTTAATCCCACACATGTCTATCTAACTGAGCTAAAAATATGTATTGTTAGGTGTAGTCGAATTTCCTGTGTAACCATGTGAGGATTGGATTAACTAGCAAACCACCTTGTATGCAGCTGAAAACTTGAAAAATATTTGCACTGTGAAACTTGAATTCCATAGGAAATGGGTGCTTATAGGTGAAGTTTGAATATTGCATCCTCTATAGAAATCTAGAACTTCATCATTGTCATGAGGAAGAAAAGCATGCTTCTCAATGCAACTAACATTTCAAACCAATGGAATCGGTAACCCAGTGGAATCACCATATAACAAAGTGGAGTCACTAGGTGAAGGAATTGCAACCAATATCAAATGCCTACTCCTTGTTTACCAGCAAGGAATAGATCTAGTCTTTATCATTCTCTAAGGAAAGATCTCTTCGTTACTTCATTCCCTAGAAACGACGCCAAATGTTGTACTTATTTCACAAAGGAAGCTCTTGGTTGCGAAATTGTGCTGGGAAACCAACTCGACCAGTCTTTAGGTTCAAGCTGGCCCTTGAACCAGAGGGGGCTCCCTCAAGTGTTACAAGTCCCTTTTTAATGTTGTCCACTATCAATGGACAACAACCTTTGAAGCACAATGGCCATATTTATTATTTGTTGTAGGTGGTTGTTGATGAATATCCAATATCTGCTTAGAAATAAATCCCTCTCTTGCTGAAACTTAATCAAAGTGTCAGCATCCAGATTTGACATAATGACATGACTTAAAGAGTTTTTTACGAAGGAATAAAAGAGAATATATGATAATTAAGAAATCATATTGAATACTTAATCAACCAGATATAGTAGATTCGTGTAGAATACTTCTACAACCAAACATATACATTCATGAGATGACAAAAGGCGACAATTAAAGATGCAGCAGAGCTTATTTTAAACAAACAGTTCAATGAGCTAATCTCTCTAATGATAATAACTTTGCGGTAGGCTTTCAGGGAGGTCAATACTCTAGCCTATCCTTGCCCTAGCTCCTATGTGCCCTGAACATATGCAGAAATAAAGTATGAAAGCACTATAAAAAAATACAAAGGAAAAACAAACTTTGAAATGAACTAGAGCTAGAATACTTTAAATAAATTCTAGTAATAAAAGTCTTTACAAAAATGGAAGGGTTCTCACATGAAAATCCAACCACTGTCCATTACAAATCAAAGGGTATATAGAACATTACATCAAGCTAACTATGTCTAGATTTTTCGAATACAAATCTGAACAATAAAACTAAAAAAAAAATCTCTGAAAAACTACAAGAAATTTGGAACTGTTGGAAAATACTATGCCTCCAATTCTGGAAATAATCCTTTGACTGCTGATTTAGATGCCCAAAATGTTGCCTTTGAAAATCTGGAGTGATCCCTTGACTACTGGGTTCGCTGCTTGAAAATTTGAAGATGATCCTCGGAATCTTCTAGCAACCTCCAAATGCTGATTTTACTCCTTCAAATTTTACTCTATTGGAGTTGTTCCTCAAGAACCTGTCAATTGTCCACAAATCTTGGTCAACTCTACCATAATCTAGTTGACTGATCCTTTTTATAGAATTTGATTAATCACCTATCCTTTGATAAAATCATTTGATGATTCAATTTATGTTAATTATCCTTCAGGTGTTTAACCATTGTTGAGAAATTTGAAAATGATTTGGAAATCATTGGGTTTTTGTCACTCTTTGGTTTTAAAAATATTAATTTTAATTTTTTGAGAATAAAATATTTTAATAAAAATATTTCCCAAAACCAATAAAATCATATTTTCATATTTCCATGAAAATAATTCCTTCGTCTAGTTTTGAAAAAGCATGTCTTCAATATAAATTCATATATTTTTTTGTTGTTCCTTTCCTCATGAATTTCCTAATCAAATATGAAGATATTGCTCTATAAACCCATCCATGGTTTTGAAAAACATGTCCTATAATACTTCTCCATTGTAGCACTATTTGTTTATGAATTTCATGAATTAAATTTACAAACATTTACCCAAAATCAATGACTGTTTTCATATTTAGTTTTTCCCACTTTTGGTTTACTTACTAATAAATGAAACTTTATAAATAATCCTCCCTTTTCTGTGAAACCCGTCTACTATTTTTCTTCCCCGTGGTTTTGAAAACCATGTCTAGTTTTACCATGATTGGTAAAATATCTTTTACTTTCCCTTTTTACTTCTGTAAAATATTTGGATTAGAATTTATCCAAATTCTCTCTTCTTGTACATTTTTCCTCTTTATAATTATTAAGTCTATGTCCCACCCTGCGCTTTACACATTAAACCACCATAATTTAAATACCTTGATATGTGTGAAATACTAAATCAACGGTTTGGGGGTTGACTATTCGACTTTTAACATACCCCCCTTTGAAAAGTTGTTTCACATTTACTGCTTTTTACAACTATCACTATCTCATTGATTTCAGACCCCCCATTAATGAGGTAAAGATGAGGATGGAGTTTCCAATGCTAGAAAGAGATATTTCTTCCTTATGGGATAGGTGAAAATGAAATTCACGCAAAAAATTGACAGAAGGAGTTGAGCTAGGAGGAAAGGTCACTTATGTTCATTTATCTTCCGATATGCTGACACAAAGGAATATTTAAAAAATTTTGATTTGGAAAAACTTTATATAAATTATGCACATAGATTTGAAATTGAAAATAATTTTCATTATTTTTAAAATCAAAACCATGGGAGCAAAACCAACAACAGTTTTACAAATATTTGGACGAAAATAATTAAAATTATTTTCAAGATACAAGTGTTCAAGATGAAACTTGTTGTAAATTAAATATTTGTTAAAGATTGTACAAAGAAATGACTATGTTTTTGTGGACAAAGCCAAATGTGTCATTGAATTTTTGCAGCCATAGTACTTTTGCGTACAAGCTTAGTTTGAGGACAAGTAAAGAAAATTTTGAATCAGTGCATGGGAGGCATTGAATTACTTATGATTTCCAAGATGGAAAGTCATGTTTGTTTTCAAAAATAGAACTTCAAGATGAAGTTTTTTGAGCCGTGAAAGATGGGTTTTTAGATCATTTTCAGATTCCACTCATCAATGTTTTGTTCTTGCATGGTGATAAGAATTGTGGCTCGATTCTTGATAGGACGGTAAGGTCTTCACACAGAGGATAGGTGGAGTACCTTGATTGGAGCTTGAATGCACCAATTAAAAACAAAACATTAAGGATTGAGTTTTTGGGAAAGTTTTGAGTTTTTACCTCATTTTATTTACTAGGAGAAGCTAACTTTTGGAGTCCCAAAGTTCCTAGTCGAGAGGTATGATCTGGTGATTAAAATTTAGCTAAAAAATGAAAGTGCCCAGAATCTTTCGAAATTGCGTTAATTTATAGTTTTCATCGTTCTGATTTCAACAACACCTGTTTTGCCGCAATCTGATGTCATATGACAAAGTTATGATGTTATGATCATTTTTCTTAACAACTAAAACTTTTGTAGGTTGTTGACTGGGCTACTAACTGGGAAGTTGTACCGCTGATGTTAGCAAGCCTACTGGGCACATACAAACCAATCTTGGCCTGCCAAGTGGCAGCCTCGTACTGCAGGATACTGCATTCTGATTGGTTGTAGTTGGTTGTGATGGTCTAATGAGAGGATGTCGCGTGGCCTAACCAGAGGTCGCCACGTGGCACATCGTGGTTGGCTAAACTTTTGTTAAGCGCTCGGATAGCCTTAAGTAGGCTTGAACCTGTGACCTCCTTCGTGCAACTTCCATGCCTTACCATCTCCTATGCACGGTGTTTCTTACCCCTTAAGGGCACCTATTCTATTTAAGTTTCCACTGGGCGCATGTTTGGAGGAGGGGTTGGGTGGTCAACCCTGGCCCCCTGTCATCTATAATCCATAAGACCTCGACACAATAGGGAGAGGGCTCGGGGACCAACCTCGATCCTCGATCACTTGCTACCTGGCAAAACCACGACGCACAATAGAGAGGGGTTTGGTATTAAGCCCCGGGTCACAAGTAGTCATGCACATGACCACAAGCGGTGGTTAACAGAGCACCGATGAGAGTTAAGCCCCAGTCTTGGGCACATGGGAGCCCACAAGACCAAGCGCCAAGGAGGAGAGGGCTCTGACGATGGGGGCGGGCAGTTAGCTTCGGCCCTCGACCACATTAAAGCCAACGTGACCATGAGCCCAATGGTAAAGGGGATTAAACTGGTGAGGGCGGGTCATTGGCCCAGCCCTTGGACCTATGGCACCCATGTGGCTTTGGTATTGGGTTGAGGGTTATTGGGAATGTAAAAGATTCCACAATTTTCACCTTTGGTGGTTGAAATTTTCACCTTCCAAGCAGAACTTAGGGCAGATTTGTTGCTATGTTAGCCTATTCATCCAATTTGGAGGAAAAATAACAACAAAATATGAGGAGAGTCATAAGTTGAAAATTTTTTGGCCATTTGGAGCTCAAGAAGAGTCCAGATAAGGATTTTTGGACATTCTGGATCTAATGGAGATATTTGTTTACTGATTGAAGCATATATGAAAAGTCTTCTTGTAGGTTTGAGTCCATGGGTGTTATGATCAATCATTGTTTTGGAGCAATTATTAAAGGATTTTGAGCATGGAGAGGACCTTGTAGGGGTTTCCTAGCCTTTAGATGTTTAGTACAACAACTGTGACTTGTATGGTACAACTCATGTTTGTATTTTATCACTATGTCTTGTTGATGAAAGCTCTCTTTTTGTACTTCAATGTGGAATTGTAGTACTTGTATGCTCATTTTCAGATGGAGTACAAGGTCTTTGTAGGAGACCACTTTTCTTATTGATTGTTTCATGACTGGCTATAGGTTTTCATGCTTTTTAGAGTAAGAGTTCTTCGCAGGAGAATGTTTCCTTGAAGGGGAAACTAGCCACTCATATTGTTAGCAAACTTTATGTACTCTTCTTCACTGAATATATAGAGCGGTCTAGTTGTGTTAGCAGGCCCAGAGATGTAGCCCAGGAGGGGTGAAGTCTATCACCAAATTTTGTATTGTTTCTCTTCTTGAATGCATTTATGAGTTAAATGATGATATGTGATTATTTAGAAGTTCACATGTAAACTAACTCATTAACCTTGAAGAGACCTTTAAAACTTGTGTTTTCATAAGACCCATTTTTACTTGCAAAGCGTTAGAGGACGATCACTCTGTAGGAAGGAGAAGTTCTCCTCCAATTTCAGATGAATATCTTATGTTAATAATTGCATCCAAGGAAGATTCCTAAGAGTGATGGCAACCGACCATATTTCCAGTTGGAGCTCCCACTCCAAATGGTGTGAGGTCTAATTGGGACTTCATGCGAGGGAGACCCCTTGGTTGATGTATTTCCAACACCGTCAACACTAGTGCAACATAAACAAACAACATACATCGAGATCCACTTACACTATATCTGAGGATTGATCATTAGGGAAATTTTGAAGTAAAAAAAGAATCAAAATGAAAAATGTACTATCATAATTAAATTTAAAAGAACCAATAGGATTGAAATGATGATGTCATCCCCAAGAGTAATTTCTTTTGGAGGGAAAAGAATAAAACTACTTTTTAATTGAATTCTCAACTTATGTCCTTATAAGTTTACTCAAAATTTAAGTGTAGGCACTCGTTGAATGTAGAATTAGATTTGATACCAACTAGTACCCACCTCACATTCTTTTAAGTAGATTCACATTGAGAAAAATTGAAAATACATATAAAAAAAACATGTTTTGTCGAAAAAACACATGTTTTCATGTATTTTCATTTTGTTTTTTTCTGGTGAGGATCTACTCAAAAGTATGCATGGTGGGTACTTGTTGGATGTTGAATCTAATTCTGCATCAAACGAGTGATCAAAATATTGAAATTTGAAGAATCTTATAAGGAGATAACTAAAAAATACTATTAAAAAAGTTTTATTTCTTTTCCTTTAAAAATTCATCTCTTATTTTATTATTTTTATTATTATGTTTTTATTTTTCTTAGGAGACCCATTTTAGACCTCCAAGTTCCCATAATGACATGATTGCATCATCAATTTACAATAATATCCCACTTCTAAACAAATTGTCGACATCTTCATGAAGACTTTCACTAAGTAGAAGTTTCATCATTTGCAAAATTGTATTTGGGTGAAGGACACAATTGCTTGACATATGTATTTCTTTCCCAACATTTTAGTTTGAAGTTGGATGTGGGCAGTCATTTCCATATGGTTTTCCCTCTTTCCTCTTGTTTCCACTATTATATTTTACTTAGATGCATTGTAAAATGAATACCTTACATGTCCATGGGGTCTTGGATACACGGTGATCGGGTGCTCTATTAAGGCACTCCATGATGTGAAGTCACTGGTTCAATTCCTCGTCCCGATCGGGGTGATGTATTGGACATGTTGAAAATGTAGTACAAAAAATGAATACCTTACATGGCTTCTTGCTCAGAACCAATCATTGTGTTCTATTTTATAGTGTTTTGGGGGAGTATTGGAGATATTATATACATTAAGTTGCACTTCAATTAAACTAATGGAGTGAAGTCATGCATGACAACCTTGTTATTGTATTGTTATCAAGAAGAAACTTCATAAATATATGTATGAGTTTGATGAATTTAAATGCATGACAATTAAGTGATAACTCCTTGATCAATTAACTCAAATTAGATGTTAGTGTTATTTAATGCATATTCACATCTCTCTAGATTCACTCGTATATTATTTCAGCCATATAAAATTTATCATATATAATTATATTTTCTATAAATAAAATTCATTAATTCTTTTTCTTAATTTTCATTATAACTAGTTCGATTATATACTATCATTCCAAAGTAATATTCACTTTATATAAATATAATATATTTTAAAAGAGAATTTATGAAACAACATTACATAGAAATCCGAAAACCTATATGATATTTGGTCTCAGTTAAATTTCCAAAGATGAGAGGCCAATATCTAACATACAAGTAATATACAAACCACTTTTACAATTATACTTTTACAAAGTATAATTGTGATTACTGAATACCCAACAAATATTCTACCACCTTTATAACAATTAATATCATCAATTATAATACGAACTCTTATATCAATTAATATTATAAATTGAAATGGTTCAATATATAAATTAGATTGGTTATAAATTTATCATTTTTAAATATAAAGAAATAAATTAATAATCTAAAATATTAAAAACATTGTAGTGTGTGAAAATATGCTTTATAATGACTGCCAACCCAATATTCCAATCAGGATAATTTTCCTCATAAATAAAAAATGCATTAAGACATAACAGCTACATAATGATCCCAACCCTAGTTTGACAATTATGAATTACTAATAAAAAATATAATATAAACCAAATTTAGAAGTTACAGGTGTGATTATTGAACAGCCAACGAATATTCTACAAGACTGATATCCAGAAATTTAGGACGTCATTAAGCTAAATGTTTTTAAGCACAAATATGATAAGAACCTTGACTATTAAGCGTTAAGATGTTGCCCCTGGTAGCCAAAGGAATGAAGAAGAGCGCGATGACCACGTGGAGGAGGAGGTGTCTTCATAGTCGTCGTCTTCTTCTATGGGACCTTCATCGGTGGTTAAGCCGCCGCCGCCTTCAATGTGACCACCGCTGTCTTCATAGCCGCCGCCTCCTTCTATGTGACCACCGGTGTATTCATAGCTGCCTTCTTCTTCAATGTGACCGCCGGTGTTTATGCTTACTGGACTTTCCCATGCCGGCGGAGTAGAAATACTAGTACCAAAATTGGGGGCCTTCGGAAGATTTTCATCACTTTCTCGACTGTGTTGGGGATTTTTCTGATAAAATCCCAAAAACAAACAAAAACTTAAACACAAAGGCAATGCTCTGTTTCCTTCACTCCAGGATCTTTTGTGCACAGGGAAGCTTTAAAAAAATGACTGAATACAGAGTATTACACCACCATAAAGAGATTTCTATTCATTAAAACAAAATGCCTGATACATATTTCTTCCTCTTTTACTGAGAGGGATTCACCAAAAAAAATTACATTCAGCCATCAAAAACTAAACTCTGTCTCCACCTGAGAATTTACTGTGCTGGGTAAAATTCTCATTTACATTCACTGCTGTGAAAACATTTTACTTACTGGTGTAAAAACCTTCTTTTACATACTACTGTAAAAACAAAATTTACACATGCTTACAAAACAAATGCGCTCCTCTGCTTTTCTTTTATGCACTGCTGTGCAAAATTAATTCCTTGCTTCATGTGTGCTCCCTTGTTTTTATGAGCTGCGTGCAACAACTCTCCCGTGTGCAACCAATACAACAACGAGCATATTTCACTTGGCTCATCATATCAAAAATGAACACACACACAAAACATATACAAAAGGATATTTTTTTTTAAAACATCGTTGACTTGCCCATACGTCCAACATAAGAGAAACATTAAGTGCCGTAAAAAAACATAAATAACTACCTACGCATATGACAATTTATTAATAAGAGGTATGGTCAACCAAACTTAAGTTTTACTCCACGCTATGTAATTAATGCTGGCCGTATGCAGGTTTGGTTGTTGGACGGCGGAGAACAATCAGGTAGATCGGACGGCGAAGGAGAATATCAGGAGGCCTCTTCCGGCTGAACGATAGCACCCGAGAAGTCAGACTTGCTTACGTATGCTGAGAGCCACGCATCTACACAATATTGTATCGGGCTCTTGTGTACGGAAACCACTTTCTGCTGGAAGGCGGTCCGATATCCCTCAAGCGGTTTATGGTTTCGTTCTGGCGGTTTTGGGTGAGTTAATTGCTGCTCCACGGGTCAACTCAGGCCGCTGTTGAAATTACGTTTTCAACACTCCCCTTTAATTTCAACTGCTGGGCATTCAGTCATACCCAGACACTTCCTCAAAAATTCAAAGCTTTTCTGATCCAATGGCTTTGTCAAGATGTCTGCAACCTGTTCCTGAGTCCTGCAATGTTCTAGGACAATTTCTCCATTGTTCACCAATTCTCTGATGTAGTGAAACCTTGTATCAATGTGTTTCATTCTCTTATGAAACACTGAATTCTTGGACAATGCAATAGCTGAGCTATTGTCACAAAAAATCACAGTTGCTTTTGCCTGCTCTTGGCCTAAGCTCCTCAACATTCTTCTCATCCACACTGCTTGACATGCTGCTGCTGTAGCTGCCACATATTCAGCCTCTGCTGTAGACAATGCTACAATGGACTGCTTCTTAGAAGCCCATGAAATGGCTCCTGAACCCATATGAAAAACATAACCGGAAGTGCTTTTCCGATCATCTACACTTCCAGCCCAATCACTATCAGTGTATCCAATTAAATCTGAACTTTCTGAGACATTATATAAAATTCCAAACATTTTGGTACCTTTGACATACCTCAAAATTCTTTTTGCTGCCTGCCAATGTGCCTCCTTTGGCCTCTCCATGAATCTGGAAATTAAACTAACAGCAAACATAATGTCAGGCCTAGTAGCTGTTAAATACATAAGGCTGCCAACAATACTCTTGTACAAACTAGGATCAAAATCCTTGCTGCTGTCCTCTCTGCTGAGTTTTAATCCCATCACTGTGGGAGTGATTGCTGCCTTGCATTCTTGCATGTTAAATCTGCCCAACACTTGATTTACATCTCTTGCTTGTGAGATAAAAATTCCTTTTTCATTTTGATCTACTTCTATGCCTAAGAAGTATCTCAACAAACCCATGTCAGTCATTTCAAATTCCTCTTTCATGACTGATTTAAAATTCTTAATGAGCTGATCATCATTACCTGTGAAAATAACATCATCAACATATAAGACAACAATTAAAATTTCACCATTTTTTTCTTTGATGTAGATGGTGGGTTCTCCCTCACACTTGTCAAATTCATTATCCAATAGATATGAATCTATCCTGCTGTACCATGCTCTTGGCACTTGCTTCAGCCCATAAAGAGCTTTCTTCAATTTGCACACTTTGTGCTCTTCACCTTTCTTCTCATAGCCTAGAGGTTGTTCAACATAAACCTCTTCCTTTAACACTCCATTTAGGAATGCTGACTTCACGTCCATTTGGTAGACTTTCCATTTGTTTTGAGCTGCTATAGACAGCACTGCTCTCACGGTTTCCATTCTTTCAACCGGTGCGAAAGTCTCCTCATAATCTCCCCCATATTGCTGCTTGTACCCCTTGACAACCAGCCTTGCCTTGTGCCTTTCTATCTTACCTTCAGCATTGCTCTTGGTCTTGTAAACCCATTTGACTCCAATGACTTCTTTACCTTTTGGTAGCTCAACCAAATCCCATGTTTTGTTTCTCTCTATGGCATTCATCTCCTCATCCATAGCTTCTATCCATTTCTTATCTTTAATTGCATCTTCGAAATGAATAGGATCATCAACATGACAATACAAGGCAAATAAGGAATTTATTCCTTCATCATAAATATCACTTAGATTTCTAAATTTCTTACCTCTTTCATTTGGTGTGCAAGTGCTTGAAGACGCACTTGAATTTCCTCCTTGTGGTGTGCTTGGAGAAGCACTCTCATTTATCCTCAATGGTGTCCCTTGCTGTCCTTGTGTTGGTGTTGCTGTTTGGGGGTGCATTTCAGCCACCTCCTCATCATCTTCATCATGAGACAAACAGTTTTTAACATTCACTGTTTTTTCTATGCTTCCATCCCAAGCTTCTTCCTCAATGAATTGAACATCTCTGCTGACAAAAAATTTCTTGGTGGATGGGATATACAATCTGTAGGCTTTGGATTCCTCACTGTATCCAATGAAAAGACATTTCTCCCCTTTGATGTCCAACTTCCTCCTTAGCTGATCTGAAATGTGTGCATAGGCCACACATCCAAAAACTCTCATGTGGGTGACTCCTTGCTTTCTCCCACTCCATGCTTCTTCTGGCACTTTGTTCAACACTGCTTTTGTAGGACACCTGTTCAAAATGTAAACTGCACAATTTACAGCTTCAGCCCAATAATCATTTGGCAAATGCTTTGCCTTCAGCATGTTGGGTCCCTATAATACTAGTGATTACCCCATTACTATTGTAGTTATACTCCCTATTTATATTGTTGTGCCCCTATTACCCCCATATTGTTATTTCTGTGCCCCATAGAATCCCTCTATTGTTATTTTTGTGGCTTTATATTATTATTGTTAGGTCGGCTGGATTATATTGTGACTCCTTAGACTCCTATATATAGAAAGGAGGTTTTGTCATTTGTATCATCCAAGAATTGTTCATTTATGTAATGTAAAGGAGGTTGCCCCCTCGAAGAGGCTGAATTCTAAGGCGTGGATCTATCTTTTCTATCTTTTCTTGAGCTGGTTTCATAACATTTGGTATCAGAGCTTTGGATTCTAGGGTTTCGCTGCTCCAAACAGGTCATCGTGGCATTTTCGCTATAACTTTTTTTCTGTGACGTTTCAGAAGTCGCAAAAAAAACCCATTTGAGAAGAATTGGCGCTGAACCTTGGGTCCAAATTTCAGAGCTTTTCGCGTGATATTTTCGGAGATATGATCTGAGGAAGTTGGCCTTTTTGCAGACTCCTGAATTACATTCAAAACAGGTGACCTGGGGAAAATCGTCATAACTCTCTCTCTGAGGATCGGATTGAAATTTCGTAAAAAGGTACAGAAAGAGGACGGACTGTAGTTTCTTGTATGTGTGTTTCAGATTCAAAGGTTGAAACAGTGACTCGTGGCACGTCGTACAAGTTCGCTCTACTGAACCAGTCTAAAAGCAAGTCACTGTGGGAGATTTCACATAACTCTTCCTTGGAGAATCCAATTTGGCTCAGACTTGTGGCATTGGAAAGAGGACGCAGAAGGCTACTACAGGTAGCAATTTCAGAATTGGATGATCCGAAATTACAGAGATACATCAGATTCAATATCAAGCTTCTATAAAGTGAAAAAAGGTGTGTAGTTTTTTTTATTTTTGTGTAAGCTTGGTTTAACGGAATTCAAAGGGCATAGTAAAGCATTATTATCGGTAACTGATGCCCCGAGGAAAGAAAATGCAAACACCTAGTAAGGAACCTGAAAGCTCTAGCATGACTCATGAAGAAGAGGAAGAAATGCTACATGATATATCAAAATTACAAGAACAAGTGCAACAAATGTCACGCTCACAAAAGCTAACAGAAGCTAAGATAAGTGGCGTGGAATCTAAGATAAATGGCGTGGAATCTAAGATAAAGGGCATGAAAGCTAAGATGGATGGCATGGAAGCTAAGGTGAATGGCATGGACGCTAAAATTGATGGCATGGATGATAAGATGGATGAATTGAAGAAGTTGCTACAAGAAAGGGTCACTAATGGTGAAAAGGTAGTAAAGGAAACTCATGATGAGAACAAAAGAAATGTTAATCATGATTCCATAGACTCTAATGTTGGATCGAAGACTCACCATGTTCCAAAAATCGATATGAGGAAGTTTGATGGCAAGGATCCCGCCACATGGATATTACAGATGGAGCAATTCTTCGATCTCAATAATGTGCAAAACACACAAAAGGTACGTATGGCAACTTTATATTTGGAACCAAATCAGTTTGTATGGTATCAATGGCTTTGTTCTCGTAAACAATTTATCACTTGGGCAATTTTTACGGAAGAATTGATAGCACATTATGAGGATACAAAAAGCAACACTTTTTTTAGCCAATTGATAAGTCTCAAACAAAAGGGTTCAATAATGGAGCACATTGAGGAGTTCCAAAAATTGAACATAAGGGTAAAAGATATTCCAGAGGAGCATAGGATTGATGTGTTCATAGGGTCTTTAAAGGATAATATCCAACATGATGTGCGCCTTTGGGAACCTGATTCATTAGAGAAGGCATTCAGGTTAGCAAGAAAAATGGAAAGCAAAATTATGGCAACTAGGAAGCATACCACTCACAACTATAAAGACGGAAGTGTTGTTGCCCATAGTCTTCCACAACCTACAAGGTTGACACCACAACAATTGGAAGAAAAAAGAGCAAAAGGGCTTTGTTACAATTGTGATAGCAAATACACAAAAGGTCATAAGTGTGCTGAGAAGAAATTATTCTACATAGATTGTGAAGAGGAAGAAGAAAAGGAGCAAGAAAGGTCAAAAGAAGAGGATATATTCCAGGAACAAAGCCTAGATGAAGAACAAATAAATCCGACCATATCTTGTAATGCATTGGCGGGAATTACCACTCCTCAAACCATCAAGATAGAAGGACAAATCAAGAAGAAAAAGGTAATAGTGTTGATTGATTCAGGAAGCACCCACAATTTTATTCATTGTAGGGTAGCAAAAGAATTGAATTGCTTCCTATATCCAGCACCAGAGTGTCAAGTGATGATTGCAAATGGAGGAACAATAAATTGTTCTGGAAAGTGCCATAATATCAAGCTATCCATGGGAGAATATGTATTGACTAGCCCAATGCTTTCCATTCCAATGGGAGGTGCTGATGTTGTACTAGGAGTCCAATGGCTACAATCCTTGGGTACAATAGCTTTTAATTTTCAAGAACTTTTCATGAAATTTTCTGTGGAAGGAAAGGAAGTTGAATTAAGGGGTATTGCAGGGAAACCAGGAAAGATAATCAGCTCTAATGGCATGACAAAGCTTCTAAAAAAGGAGCAAAGAGGTGTAATTGCACAATTATGTTCGCTAGATGTTTCCACATTGGAATCATCTATTTCTCCAGATCTCCAAAAAGTCCTGGACAATCATTCCAAGGTATTTGAGACTCCCAAAGGTCTCCCACCTATGCGTGATCATGATCATGCTATTCATCTGATTCCAGGAAGTGTTCCTCCAAACATCAGGCCGTACAGATATCCATATGTCCAAAAAAGTGAAATTGAACGTATGGTTGCAGAAATGCTAGAGGCTGGTATAATTCAACCGAGTCAAAGTTCTTTCTCAGCTCCAGTAGTATTGGTGCACAAGAAGGATGGATCATGGCGCATGTGTCCAGATTATAGGGAGCTCAACAAGCTCACTATTAAAGATAAGTTCCCCATTCCTGTCATTGATGAATTACTGGATGAATTGCATGGATCAATTTACTTCACCAAGTTGGATCTTCGTTCGGGATATCATCAAATCAGAATGAAGATTGAAGACATTCCGAAAACAGCATTTAGAACTCATGAGGGTCATTATGAATTTTTGGTCATGCCTTTTGGCCTTACCAATGCACCTTCAACATTTCAAGGTTTGATGAATTCAATTTTCAAACCATTCCTTAGAAAATTTGTGTTAGTATTTTTTGATGATATACTAATCTACAGCAAGTCTTGGAAGGATCATGTTGAACATGTTGACAGGGTGCTACAACTATTGGAGGAGAAACAATTATATGCAAAAAGATCCAAATGTTTCTTTGGAGTCCAGGAGGTGGAATATTTGGGTCATATTGTATCTCATGAAGGAGTTAAGGTAGACCCTAGCAAAATTAAAGCCATTAAGGAATGGAAAATCCCCACATCCATAAAGCATCTGCGAGGATTTCTTGGGTTGACAGGGTATTATCGCAAGTTTGTTAAGAATTATGGGAGAATAGCAGCACCTCTAACAACATTATTGAAGAAAGATTCATTTTCATGGACTCCGGAAGCAACAAAGGCCTTTGAACATCTTAAAGAGGCAATGTGCCAAGCACCGGTCTTAGCTACACCGGACTTCACAAAAACCTTTATTGTGGAATGTGATGCTTCAGGAAATGGAATTGGTGCTGTTCTAATGCAAGATGAAAGACCCATTGCTTTTGAAAGTCGTCCAATCAAGGGAAAGTTTTTAAGCAAAGCTATTTATGAGAAGGAAATGTTGGCAATACTCCATGCACTTAAGAAATGGCGACCCTACCTAATGGGAAGACACTTCAAGGTAAAAACGGATCATGATAGCCTTAAATACTTTTTAGAACAAAGATTATCCTCTGAAGAGCAACAAAAGTGGGTCACAAAGATGTTGGGTTATGACTTTGAAATCATCTACAAAAAAGGGAAGCAAAATGTGGTGGCAGATGCACTCTCAAGAAAGGATGAGGATGTGGAAGCATTGTTGTGTGCCATTTCTATTATCCAACCAGATTGGATAAACGAAGCAAGGGAGGAATGGAAGAATGACGAAGAAGTGTGGGCACTTATTCGAAAGCTACAACAAGATTCCAGTACTTCTGATACATTTAGCTGGAAAAATGATTCGTTATGGTACAAAGATCGCTTATACCTCTGTAAGAATTCCCAGCTAAAACAAAAGATTCTTATGGAATTGCACACTTCTCCCTTAGGAGGGCACTCAGGATTTTTAAAAACTTACCACAGGGTTAAGAAGGAATTTTTTTGGGATGGCCTTAAATCAGATATTCAAAAGTTTGTGGCGGAATGTTTGGTTTGCCAGCAAAATAAAGTTGAAACAATTAAGACACCGGGTCTATTACAACCTTTATCCATTCCAAGCCAACGTTGGGAGGAGGTTTCAATGGATTTTATCACAGGTTTACCCAAGTCTGAGGGAAAGAGTGTCATCATGGTGGTAGTTGACAGACTTACCAAGTATGCACACTTTTGTGCATTATCACATCCATTTAAAGCCAGTACAGTTTCTACTGCATTTATGGAAACAGTTCAAAAGCTACATGGAAACCCAAAGATTATTGTAAGTGACAGAGATCCCATTTTCACTGGAAATTTTTGGACAGAATTATTTTCTTGTCTTGGTACTCAGTTAGCTCATAGCTCATCTTATCATCCTCAATCTGATGGGCAAACTGAGATAGTAAACAAATGTTTGGAAGGATATCTTCGTTGCTTTGTATCTGATAAACAGACACAATGGGTCAAATGGTTGCCTCTGGCTGAATGGTGGTATAACACTTCCTTCCATACAGCAACAAAAATGACCCCATTTATGGCACTTTATGGGTATCAACCACCATCCATCACATCATATTTAAGAGAAAATTCTAAGGTTCAGGCAGTGGAACATCACATCGAACATCAACAACAAGTCCTCCAACTCTTAAAGGATAACCTCGTGTTGGCACAAAATAGAATGAAACAACAGGCAGATCAACATCGCAGTGAAAGAAGTTTTGATGTAGGTGATTGGGTATTCCTACGGCTACAACCATATAAGCAAATGTCCCTAAAGCAAGCTAAGAAGGATAATAAATTATCACCAAAGTATTATGGTCCGTACAAGGTGTTGGAAAAGATTGGTACTATGGCATACAAATTGGAGCTTCCTGCAGCTTCTCGATTGCACCCAGTTTTCCATGTTTCATGTTTAAAGAAGGTTATAGGTGACAAGCTCCCAATTCAAACAATATTGCCAGAACTTGACGAGGAAGGAAAAATTATATTGGAACCGGAAGCAGTCACAGAAACAAGAACTCGACAGCTACGAAATCGATCAATTTCAGAGTATCTTATCAAGTGGAAGAACTTATCCGCTGAAGATTCCACATGGGAGGATGAGAATTTTATGCAGAAGTATCCAGAACTACTCAAGCGTTGAGGACAACACTTTTTTGAAGGAGAGGGGCATGTTGGGTCCCTATAATACTAGTGATTACCCCATTACTATTGTAGTTATACCCCTTATTTATATTGTTGTGCCCCTATTACCCCCATATTGTTATTTCTGTGCCCCATAGAATCCCTCTATTGTTATTTTTGTGGCTTTATATTATTATTGTTAGGTCGGCTGGATTATATTGTGACTCCTTAGACTCCTATATATAGAAAGGAGGTTTTGTTATTTGTATCATCCAAGAATTGTTCATTTATGTAATGTAAAGGAGGTTGCCCCCTTGAAGAGGCTGAATTCTAAGGCGTGGATTTATCTTTTCTATCTTTTCTTGAGCTGGTTTCATAACACAGCATGCTCCTCGCCATATCCATGATGGTCCTATTATTCCTTTCAGCAACTCCATTTTGCTGTGGGGTGTACCTTGCTGTGAACTGTTTGTGAATTCCATTTTCTCTACAAAATCGTAGGAATTCCTTGGAGATATACTCACCTCCTCTATCAGTTCTCAAAACTTTAATATGCAGCACGCTTTGGTTTTCCACAAATACCTTGAAATTTTGGAATTTCTCGAACACTTCACTTTTGTTTTTAAGGAAATATACCCAAGTTTTTCTTGTAAAGTCATGAATGAATGTTAGGAAATATTGGCTGCCTGCTAATGATGGAGCTTGCATCATTCCACATAAATCTGAGTGGATGATCTCTAAGGGTGCCTTTTCCCTTATGCTCTTCCCTGATGGAAAACTTTCTCTATGTTGTTTTCCCAATATGCAGCCTTCACAAAGGCTGTCCGGTTTCTCTATCAATGGTATTCCTCTTACCATTCCTTTCCTACTCAACAAATTTAGACCTCCAAAATTGAGATGTCCAAATCTCAAGTGCCACAACCAATTTTCATCCTTTGGCACGCTTTGGAAAGCCTCTTGAGCGACTGCTGCAATTTCTCCTTTGTTTTTCAAATCTGCCCTTATTCTAAGAGGGAACATCCTGTTCCTTGTCATCTTCACTTCAGCAATGCATCGTTTGCTGGGTGCAATATCCATGATGGTGCATACATCATTTTTAAAGAAAACATTGTAACCCTTTTGAACAAGTTGTCCAATACTCAAGAGGTTACATCTCATTCCAGGGACATAGTAGACATCTGCTATGGTTTTCCTTTCTCCTTGCTTTGTAAATATTTTTACCTCTCCTTTTCCCATAACAGAAATTTTGCTATCAGTTCCTAGTGTGACTTCTGATTTCATATTATGATCTAAAGCAGAAAAGAAAGCTATGTTTCATGTCATATGGTTGCTGCAACCTGAGTCTAAAAACCATATGTCTTCACTGTTTGTTTCAGCCATGTTACAAGCTAACAACACATTATTTTGGCTGATGTTTTCTCTAGTGACATTTGCATTTGATCTATTGTTCATATCATGCTGCTTCTTCCTACATTCACTGGCATAATGCCCATATTTTTTACAATAATAGCATTGGACATTAGATTTTTCATATCTTTGTCCTTGAGCATGATGTTGTCCTCTTTGTTCGCTGCTGCCTTGGCCTTGGTTCTGATTTGGATTGCTGCCTCTTCCTTGAGCATTTGCTGGGTTGTTCCTTCCACCCTTGTTTTGACTTCTACCTCTTCCTCTCTTGTTTCCTCTGCCTTGACCTCTTCCTCTTCCAAAGGACATCTGGGTCTTGAAGGCTTGCTCTAGAGATGAGTTTTCATTCCTACTCAACCTCTGCTCATGTGTTATCAGTGATGCATGTAGCTCATCAACTGAAAAGTTTGAGAGATCCTTTGTCTCTTCAATGGTGGTGACAATCGCATCAAACTTTGAGGGTAAGACCCTCAATATTTTCTCCACAATCCTCCTTTCTTCAATGGTTTCTCCATGAGTCCTCATCTGTGTGACCAAACCAATCACATGTGTGAAGAATGAGTCAATATTATCTGACTCCTTCATGCTCAGATTCTCAAAATCCTTTCTCAGCAATTGTAGTTTTGTTGTCTTCACTCTCTCCATGCCTTGATAGGCTGTCTTGAGGGTTTGCCATGCTTCATTTTCTGTCTTAGCTGCTGCTAAACTTGGAAACACACTCTAGTCTACTGCTAGATACAACAACACACGGGCTTTTGAATCCTTCTTCCTATTGCTCTTCAGCAGATCCTTCTCTGCTGGAGTTAATCTATTAAACTCATTTTCATCTGCTGGTTCTTCAAAACCATCTTCAACTATTTCCCATAAATCTTGAGAGGCAAACAGGGCTGTCATGGTTATTGCCCAATAGTCATAGTTTTTCCCATTAAACTGTGGGAGCTGGGTGTTAAACATACCCATACCAGTGCTTGTGCTGGCCATTCCTTGCATCCTTAGTTATGCTTCAATTTCTTGACTGTGTATTTTAAAACAACTGACTGCTTCTTCAGCAACACATAAAAAACTTTGTGAAATACCTGAGTATTTTCTTGACTGAGCCTTCACTCTACTGGAGAAGATCTACTGTTGCAACAAAAGACTCCTCCCTTCAGCTTCTTGAACACTTTCAAAGAGCCTAAGCCTACTCTGATACCACTGTTGGGGATTTTTTTGATAAAATCCCAAAAACAAACAAAAACTTAAACACAGAGGCAATGCTCTGTTTACTTCACTCCAGGATCTTTTGTGCACAGGGAAGCTTTAAAAAAATGACTGAAGACAGAGTATTACACCACCATAAAGAGATTTCTATTCATTAAAACAAAATGCCTGATACATATTTCTTCCTCTTTTACTGAGAGGGATTCACCAAAAAAAATTACATTCAGCCATCAAAAACTAAACTCTGTCTCCACCTGAGAATTTACTGTGCTGGGTAAAATTCTCATTTACATTCACTGCTGTGAAAACATTTTACTTACTGGTGTAAAAACCTTCTTTTACATACTACTATAAAAACAAAATTTAGACATGCTTACAAAACAAATGCGCTCCTCTGCTTTTCTTTTATGCACTGCTGTGCAAAATTAATTCCTTGCTTCATGTGCGCTCCCCTGTTTTTATGAGCTGCGTGCAACAACTCTCCCGTGTGCAACCAATACAACAACGAGCATATTTCACTTGGCTCATCATATCAAAAATGAACACACACACAAAACATATGCAAAAGGATATTTTTTTTTAAAACATCGTTGACTTGCCCATACCTCCAACATAAGAGAAACATTAAGTGCCGTAAAAAAACATAAATATCTACCTACACATATGACAATTTATTAATAAGAGGTATGGTCAACCAAACTTAAGTTTTACTCCACGCTATGTAATTAATGCTGGCCGTATGCAGGTTTGGTTGATGGACGGCGGAGAACAATCAGGCAGATCGGACAGCGGAGGAGAATATCGGGAGGCCTTTTCCGGCTGAACGATAGCACCCGAGAAGTCAGACTTGCTTACGTATGTTGAGAGCCACACGTCTGCACAATATTGTATCGGGCTCTTGTGTACGGAAACCACTTTCTGCTGGAAGGCGGTCTGATATCCCTCAAGCGGTTTATGGTTTCGTTCTGGCGGTTTTTGGTGAGTTAATTGCTGCTCCACGGGTCAACTCAGGCCGCTGTTGAAATTACGTTTTCAACAGACTGGTTTCCATAGAGTTGTCGGATTCCTTCCTCTCGTCCATGTAATTGAAGAAGCTTTTCAAGCGGCCTAAGATTAAATGTCTGGTGGACGGGAAGTGCTGTTGCTCCTGTGGAAGGCGATGGTGAACATATGTGTAAAGGAGACGGCCCAAATATATGAGCAGACCCATCGCTGAAGCGGAGCCCGTAATGAGGAAGAGGCCCCAGAAACTCTTCATGCTTAGCCTATTCGAATTTTCTTGCGGCCCTCCGCTGCTGCAGTCTGTAATGTTATTGAAATATTTCTTCCGAATTTCCTGACTTTCCGGGCCCTCTGCAACCTCCAACACCGACGTTGACATGTCCGATACGAGCGGAGATCTCTTCGGAAATGCCTGTTAAAAAAGAAAACAAACAAACTCGCTGAATATTTCGAACACCAAATGGCAAAAACGAGTGCAATTTTACAAGTCTTAACCCTAGTAGCAATAAATAAAATGAATGTCATGGAAACATACGAAGCCTAAGCCCCCGGTTCTATATGTCTCTCCAACTATTGTGAAGCCCCTTTGTTGAGACAGGAAAATGCAAATATAAGGGATTTCGTCAAAAATGGCAGCCACTGATCCGTTTGACAGTGCGTTTGCATATTCTTGTGGTGATGAATACCCCTGGAGCTTGTTGCGATCTATCCCCAGGTGCTCTACCAGGTATTCACCTACAAAAGTTCCCGCCTGGTAACCCACGGGCAGTCCACTGGATTTCAGAGTGTCCGCGTCTTGAATGGTGGGTTGCATTTGTTGGGCTGTTAATATTGCTGTGAGGTTTGCTGTGTAGCTAGATTGCAGTATCAAAACCAAGAAAAGCCAGATTATTATAACTCCTCGAGCCAAACTGCTAACAACTTTCTCTCCTGTATAATACGAACCATTTGCAATTCTTTGAATCATTATTTAATAAAACGATTACAATTTTACAGAGCTGTGATTGAGAATTATCTACGCAGATATTGAAATTATAATGAAAAGTTTGGTGTAAAGCATTTCCTTAACTTTGGAGGAGAAGAAAGACAAATTTTGTGAAAATTAATCCTATGAAATGTCAAAAATTGAAGGTAAAGAACACACTTACTCTGAGAGAAAAAGAGCGTGGAAAATGAGAACCTGCAAACATTAGTTAACACCAAAGATATCAACATAGTTTTTTTACATTTAATTTGAAAAAAACATAAATGAAAATGCATTAACCATGGAAATAAATTGGAAAGAGATGATTACCATAGAAAGGTTGTAACTTGTTCTTTGGGCTTTCCTCTGAAAGTATCGTTGACCTTATGTTCAAGCAGCCAAACAACTAATCCTGTAAACACGAAGAATGCTCCGGTTGTAGCCCACATGGCTCCTGTAAAAGGACGGAGAAATGTCCAAGCATTGCTCGGATTGGCTGCCTTTATTGGCACTACCATCACCAGCCCTGACTCAAAATAGGGCTGAGTGAAATCCACATATATGCTGCGGTTTGCAAGGATGGTAAAATCCCCCACAGCTGCATCGAACTCCTGATCAGGACATTAAAGAAAAAACTCCAAATTAGATTGGTTGAAAAAAAGAGGCACTTATATACCTGGAACTGGATAATGGAGAAAGAGAGGAAGAAATTTTTTAACAGCTGACCTTTGATAAGGAGACTTGCTGGATTAGGTCATCATAGTAACCCGGCAATTCTGACCCGTTCTGATTGTAAGGAATGAAATAGGGCGTAACATTATATGAAAGGTTTTTGAGAACGGCTGTAAATGTTTCAATTACAAAACCGGGCTTATCCTGAGAGACTACTAGCCCGCCGGTTTCATTTTTCTCGACACGGACAAACTCTTGGAATCCGTGTTTAATTGGGACCGCAATTCTCAACGGCTTGGTAGGCGTTGCCCAGCCGCGGGGTCTTTTTGTGGACACTCCTAGCCAAGTAACATTTTCAAGCTCACTCATTGTCCGTGAGGAATCAGAAGTTCCATTTGATCTCCAGCAGCCAATTGGGCGGTAGCGGACTTTGTCTTTGCTCAAGACATTGAGTATTTCGTATGTGGCACCTGTAACCTCCCCTTCACTTATTTTCAATTGCCCACTTAAACCTTTGAAATTGGTGTTCCTGAGTAGGTGTAGCAATCGTTCCCCTTGTTTGAAAACTGGAAGATTCGACAACTGTGAATTGGACGACTCATTTGGGTTAATTGGGGATGGAGAGAAATTAAATTCGGCATTACCAAAACGTTGTTGGAATGGTAATTTCAACTTGCAGATTTTTTTTTCCTCAGCGATGCGATCGCAGATCGCATATCGCATTTTTCCCTCGTCACCCTTCGTTGCATGCTTCTATTGTCTGCGATGCGATTTCGCGATGCGATCTGATCGCAGATCGCATGAATTAAAGGTTATAGAGGCGGTGGCACATCCCTTCTCCTCTTGCGATGTGATGGTGTGATAAGCCATGCATTAAATTCCAGCAAGATATTTTCAACCGTGTAATAAATGATATTTACTAGGGTTGGTAAATGTAGGTGAAATCTTAAATTTTATTATTTTTTATTTCACGGAAGTGGGGAAAAGCAACACGTATTGTAAAAGATATTTTTGTGTTGTTCGATATAAAAAAAAAAGAATGCAAGAGCAGAGACGTGTAGTGAGAGTAGAGTATTAGCCAAGAAGTTTTTTTTCTTCTTGCAACGCACAGCAGTGCTGAAGATATACTTTTATGAGATAGTGGAATCAGGTTCTGGAACTGAAGTTCCTGTTGTAAATCCCTCTGAGTCGAGGAAGATAAATTCTGTAACAGTTTTTATTATTATTGTTTTATATAATAAAGATCCTGTAGTAGAAAACCAGAGCGTTGTTCTCTGTGTGTTTTTTTTTTTGTGTGTTTGAAATGAACAGAAATTTCCATCATGGTATCAGAGCTAGTCTAGGCACTCAGTGAGTCAAAAACAAGAGTTTGTTTTTCACTGTAGGAGCTGTAAGAAGCTTTTTGAGCATTTTTTCAGCAGAAAGTTCTTGCTTGTTTTTTTATTTTTTTACAGTCAGTATCTCTTCTTTATTTTTTCACAAGTTAAGATGGCAGATGCTAGAACTGGTTTGACAAATCCCCAACTGCCTCAGTTTAATCGGAAAAATTATAGCTATTGGTCCATAACAATGAAAGCATTGTTTGCTTCTCAAGGAATATGGGAGCTGGTTGAAACTGGCTATGCTGAACCTGCAGATGCAACAGCGTTGGCTGCTTTGACAGCAGCAGAAAGAGACCAGTTGAAGAGTGACAAGAAGAAGGATGCCAAAGCCCTCTTTTTCCTCTTCCAATCAGTACATGAAAGTGTTTTTCCGCGGATTGCAGCAGCAATAAAATCCAAAGAGGCATGGGATATTCTCAAAACTTCCTATCAAGGCATGGAGAAGGTGAAGACTGCAAAGTTGTAGATGTTGAGGAAAGACTTTGAAAATCTCAGCATGAAGGAATCTGACACAATAGATTCATTCTTCACTCAGGTTATTGGCTTGATAACCCAGATAAGATCTCATGGTGAGATTCTTGAAGAAAGAAGGATTTTAGAGAAAATCTTGAGATGTTTACCCTCAAGGTTTGAATCTATTGTGGTAGCAATAGAAGAAACAAAAGATATCTCACAGTTCACGGTAGATGAACTGAGTGCTTCTCTTTTGTCTCATGAACAGAGACTGAGTAGAGGAACAGATTCCTCTTTTGAGCAAGCATTCAAGACTCAAATGTCTTTTGGCCAAGGAAAAGGTCGAGGCAGAACAAATAACAGAGGTCGTGGAAGAAGCCAAAATAGAGGCAGAAATTATCCTGCAAGCACAAGCGGAAGGAACTGCAATCAGAACCAAGATGAAGGTTCAAGCAAACAGCAAGCTCATGGACAAAGGTATGACAAATCCCAAGTCCAATGTCATTATTGTAAGAAATATGGGCACTATGCCAATGACTGTAGGAAAAAGCAAAATGACATGAATAATAGGCAAAATGCTAATTTTGCAAATGAAGATGATAAGAACCCAAAGAACGTGCTGTTAACATGTAACATAGCACAAGACAAACAAGAAAATTTTTGGTTCTTAGACTCAGGTTGTAGTAATCACATGACTGGTAACATTGAAATGTTTGCCAATCTGGATGAAAATGTGAAATCTGAGGTAACAACAGGGACTGATGATACGATATCTGTCAAGGGTAAGGGCAGAGTCAGTATCCGAGCAAAAAATGGAGAACAGATGATTGTGCCAGATGTATACTATGTACCTGGTCTGAAATGTAATCTTTTGAGCATTGGACAGCTCATCAACAAAGGTTACAACGTGTTCTTCAAAGATGATTTGTGTACAATCAGAGATATACCTCCAAGTAAGAAGATCATTGCACAGGTGCAGATGACCAGCAATAGAATGTTTCCTCCCAAACTCAGGGCAGATTTGAAGGAAGGCAGAACTATTGCGACTGTAACTCAAGAAGTCTTTCAGGAACAATTGAAAGATGTGAATTGGTTGTGGCATTTGAGATTTGGACATCTCAATTTCGGAGGCCTGAATCTGTTGCACAGAAAGGGAATGGTAAAGGGATTACCATTGATCGAAAAACCAGATAGCCTTTGTGAAGGCTGCATTTTGGGCAAGCAACACAAAGAAAGCTTTCCAGCAGGAAAGAGTATAAGGGCAAAAGCACCATTGGAAATTGTTCATTCTGATGTGTGTGGACCGATGCAAACACCATCATTTGCCGGAAATAAATATGTTTTAACTTTCATTGATGATTACACCAGAAAGACATGGGTGTATATGCTGAAACAGAAGAGTGAAGTTTTTAAGAAATTCTGCCACTTCAAAACTCTTGTTGAAAAGCAGTGTGGGCATTATATCAAAGTGCTCAGAACAGATAGAGGAGGAGAGTACATCTCCCAAGACTTTCTGCGTTTTTGCAGAGAGAATGGCATACAAAAGCAGTTCACCACAAGGTATACACCTCAGCAAAACGGAGTTGCTGAAAGAAAGAATAGGACCATTCTTGACATGGTCAGAAGTATGCTAAAGGCAAAGCACTTGCCGCATGAGTATTGGGAAGAAGTTGTTACTTGCGCAGTTTATATCTTGAATAGATGCCCAACTAAAGATGTCATGAACAAAGTACCAGAAGAAGCATGGAGTGGTCAAAAGCAAACTGTCACTCACATGAGAGTATTCGGTTGTGTGGCATATGCACATGTACCGGATCAGCTAAGAAAGAAGCTTGATAGTAAGGGGGAGAAGTGTGTCTTTATTGGCTACTGTGATGAGTCAAAAGCATACAAACTCTATAATCCATCCACCAAGAAATTGATAGTAAGCAGAGATGTGCAGTTCATTGAAGATGAAGCTTGGGATGGAAGCTTAGAGAAGACAGTAAATGTGAAGATAATTGTGTCTCACGAAGAAGAAGAGGAAGGGACTGCAGCAAATAATCCTTCCTTGGTGGCTCCTCCTCCACCACAGCAAGTACAACAAACCACACCACAATCTGGAATTCGAACAACCTCAAGAAGTCAAGGAAGTGCTTCTTCAAGCACACCACAGGGATCAGAAATACCCTCAAGTTCGGATGGAACTCCTAACACACCAAGAAGACCAAGATTCAGAAATCTGAATGAGATTTATGAACAAGGAGAGGTAAGTAACAATACCGGTCTGAATTCATTATTTGCTTTATATTGTCATGTTGATGACCCAGTCCATTTTGAAGATGCTGTAAATGAAGATAAATGGATTGAAGCAATGAATGAAGAAATTGGTGCAATTGAGAAGAGTAAAACATGGGAGTTAGTGGACCTCCCTGAAGGCAAAGATGTCATTGGTGTTAAGTGGGTCTATAAGACCAAAAGCAATGCTGAAGGCAAGATTGACAGGCACAAAGCAAGACTTGTTGTGAAAGGCTACAAGCAACAACAAGGCAAAGACTATGATGAAACCTTTGCACCAGTAGCAAGGATGGAAACAGTCAGAACAGTGTTGTCTATTGCAGCACAACACAAATGGAAGATTTATCAGATGGATGTTAAATCTGCATTCCTGAATGGGGTGTTAAAAGAAGAGGTTTATGTTGAACAACCTCCGGGCTATGAAGTTGAAGGCCAAGAGCATAAAGTTTGTAAACTGAAAAAGGCTCTTTATGGGCTGAAGCAAGCTCCAAGAGCATGGTACAGCAGAATAGACGCTTACCTGATTGAGAATGGGTTTGACAAGTGTGATGGTGAACCCACACTCTACATAAAGGAGAATGACGGTAAGATTCTTATCGTTGTTCTATATGTAGATGATTTAATTTTTACTAGCAATGATGCGTCTCTCATTGCTGATTTTAAAGCAGTCATGAAAAGTGAATTTGAAATGACTGACTTGGGCTTCTTAAGATATTTTCTTGGAATTGAAGTAGACCAAAGTGAAAATGGAGTTTTCATTTCTCAAGATAAATATGTAGAAGCAGTGTTGAAGAGATTTAACATGCAGAACAGCAAGGCAGCTGTGACTCCAACTGTAGTGGGGTTGAAATTGACCAAAGAAGACAGCAGCAAGGATTTTGATCCAAAACTGTACAAGAGCATAGTTGGCAGCCTTATGTACTTGACTGCAACTAGGCCGGATATTATGCACGCTGTGAGTTTAATTTCCAGATTTATGGAAAGACCGAAAGAGACTCATTGGCAGGCAGCCAAGAGGATTCTAAGGTATGTGAATGGAACGAAGGGGTTTGGTATTTTATACTCCTCTTCTGAAAGTTTCATGTTGACAGGTTACACTGACAGTGATTGGGCTGGAAGTGTTGATGATAGGAAAAGCACATCAAGATATGTGTTTCATATGGGATCGGGAGCCATCTCATGGGCTTCCAAGAAGAAACCAGTCGTAGCTTTGTCAACAGCAGAGGCAGAATATGTGGCAGCAACAGCAGCAGCATGCCAAGCAGTATGGCTGAGAAGAGTTCTCAGAGATTTGTGTCATGAACAGGAAAATGGCACAACCATTTACTGCGACAATAGCTCGGCAATAGCATTGTCTAAAAATTCTGTTTTTCATAAAAGAACAAAGCATATAGATACCAAATTTCACTTCATACGTGAATTGGTTAACAATGGTGAGATTGTTTTGCAGCACTGCAGAACAGAGGAACAGTTAGCTGACATCTTGACAAAACCATTGGCAAAGAAAATCTTTGATCATTTTAGGAAATGCCTGGGTATGCAGAAAAAACCCAGCAGTTAAAATTAAAGGGGAGTGTTGGAATGGTAATTTCAACTTGCAAATTTTTTTTTCCTTAGCGATGCGATCGCAGATCGCATATCGCATTTTTCCCTCGTCACCCTTCGCTGCATGCTTCTATTGTCTGCGATGCGATTTCGCGATGCGATCTGATCGCAGATCGCAGATCGCATGAATTAAAGGTTATAGAGGCGGTGGCACATCCCTTCTCCTCTTGCGATGCGATGGTGTGATAAGCCATGCATTAAATTCCAGCAAGATATTTTCAACCGTGTAATAAATGATATTTACTAGGGTTGGTAAATGTAGGTGAAATCTTAAATTTTATTATTTTTATTTTCACGGAAGTGGGGAAAAGCAACACGTATTGTAAAAGATATTTTTGTGTTGTTCGATATAAAAAAAAAAAAAAAAATGCAAGAGTAGAGACGAGTAGCGAGAGTAGAGGATTAGCCAAGAAGTTTTTTTTCTTCTTGCAACGCATAGCAGTGCTGAAGATATACTTTTATGAGATAGTGGAATCAGGTTCTGGAACTGAAGTTCCTGTTGTAAATCCCTCTGAGTCGAGGAAGATAAATTCTGTAACAGTTTTTTATTATTATTGTTTTTATATAATAAAGATCCTGTAGTAGAAAACCAAAGCGTTGTTCTCTGTGTGTTTTTTTTGTGCGTTTGAAATGAACAGAAATTTCCATCAAACGTTTGATAGCCTGAGCGATCATCCAAACGGCATCGTAGGCATAGTAACCGTATATGTTGAGCTTTGCCGGCTTTCCTTTAGTGGTATTCTCGGCTATGAACCGTTGCTTCCACCTGCTATCAAAATTATGCAACTGTGTAGAGTTTAGAATATAACTTCTGGTTCCCAGAACGCCTTCCATGGACGCGATGCTTGATTCGTTCATGACGTCGAGAACAGCGCTCAACCCGTCTGTAATAATCCATGCATATTCACTGCTCATCATCCCCATGTTCTGAGCTTCTGAGAAGAAAACAGCGCCCAGGTCTGAAGTCATGTGAACAACGAAAACTCTCGTCTGCATGTCCTTCAGCTCGGAAAGCATCGTTCTCGTAGCGCTTCTATTTGCATTCGCTGGAATGGCCGATCTGTAAGCGATTTCACATCCCACGTTACTGAGAGAATCGGTCAAGAAGGGCAGCATGCCGGTGCCGTAATCGTTGTCGGCGTAGACGGCCACGACTTTTCTCCAGCCGTAGTACTCGACCAGCGCTGCAATAGCGTCGGCCTGAACAGCGTCGCTATGAGGCAAGCGGATGAAATATGGGGACCGGCGGGCAGAGAGCAGGGGATCCGTTACAGAGAATGAAATCATTGGCACCTTTGAAGCAGTACACAGATCTATCACGAACCCGGCTTCTTGCGATGTTTGTGGTCCTATTATCGCCACTACTTCATGTTTTTTCAATAGATCCACAGCTGTAGAAAAGCAGTTTATTTTGCTATTAGAGCTATTTTACTCATTCAGATTTCTTGCATCCGAGGCTTTGGCATGCACTTTCTGTTTTGTAGAAAATGAGCATAGCAAAATATTGTGTGGAAACCTTAATCTAATAGATTCGAACCCGGGAAATCTTAATCTCTCCTCTCACATATTTTGTCCCGGCTGTATAAAATTTGGGACAAACAACTTCTTCTTTTTTAAATAATAAAATGTTTTTATGTAAATTCAAAGGACATGGATATATAAAAGCTATGAAAATAAAATCCCATAATAATTTATACATTTTGATTTATCTATTCAATACAGTTGAATCGTGAATAGAAAATTAAAGCCATCAAAGTCAATTCTAATTTTAAACTGTGATTATTGGATTTAATAAATACCAGCAAAGGCAGCCATGACTGCGTTTTGTCCATCAGAATCTGAAAAGCGAAACTGGAGCGCTAAGCGACTGGAGTTGGGGAGCTTATTCTCCTTATTTACGTCTTCTGCAGCTAATTCAAGGGCCGTTCTTGCCACTAATCCGTACCAATCCTTGTCCTGCAGCTAATTCAAGGGCCGTTCTTGCCACTAATCCGTACCAATCCTTGTCTAGTATGACGCCTATATTAATTGCCCTCCTCCCATCTTCTGCTGCTACAGCATTCCTTGCATCCTCTCCATAGAAATTCACCAAACAAAGTAGTAGACAGACGAAGAACTTCAGAATGGAAACCGCCATGATAGTTGCCGTGTGCAGCCACAACCGGAGCCAAAGATTTTCGATAAATAGATCCCTGCAACTCTATTTTGTCAACAGAAGGCGGAAAAAAACCCGCTACTTTGTCTGGATTGACTTGCGAGGATTATCAGGTATGGTGTGGCAAGATTTGAGCGGCTGTGATTGTTTATTGAAGAATATATTGGTATCATTGAAGTTGAACAATTCTTTTCTTTCAGTAGGAAAAAATCGACATATTATATTGAGATATGGATCATGATACATATATGATCGTAGTCTTGTAAAATACATAGCACCAATGATGCACATGGAGAGTATCAGCCGCCTGTGAAGGCCAAGTGACATAATATAGAAGAGAGAATCAGCAATGTAAAACCAAGGCAAAATAAAACGACCTGGAAGTAGGCAGTGGCGAAATATACCAGAGAAAAGCATATATAAACGCAGAATGTATGAATACATGGCTCCGGATTTGCACATGTACAATTCAACATTGAACAACTTAACTTTCTATATTGCACTTCAGTTTTACTTATTGACTCAACAAAACGCGGAGCCAGAATTCATTGTTGATGTTGACTTGAGAGATGCATTCTTATTTCGACTCACGTAGAGCCAGACAAAACGTATAAGATTCCATGGACTTTCTTTAGCTGGTTAGATGCAACTACAAGTTGCAATCGAGATAACTTTGAAAATAGAACAAATAAATTACAATAAAATTTTACAGTTTTATATAATTCTATAAAAAATAAAAAATAAAAAAATTATAGAATTTCTGGAATTCGATATAATTCTATAAAATAAATTATATATATTTTTAAGAACATACTCAAGTTTTTATTTGTAGATTAATGTTTTATAACACTTTTAAAATTTAAAATTTAAATTAATTATTAATAATGATGAGAGAGATTTAACTTTTATGCATTAGTTTAGAATATTCATTATAGTTTACATAACTTAAATTAAAAATTAAGATTTATTTATAAAATCATTATACTGGTTTTCTTTTCTAGTTTTTTCATTCATCATAGTGTATATAAATTAAATAAAAAACATTGTTATATATTTTTTATATATCTCTAATTTATATATTAATTTATTTAATAATAATAATAAGAGATACGGTTTTTAGTAATATGAAATATATTATTTATTTAATAATAATAAAATAAGCATAGTTCAGTTAGTTATATAGTTTTTAGTAATATGAAACATATTATAAAGTAGATGTTTTGATTTTTTTTTATAAATTGATTTTTATCAACATTTATTAATTATTTAATTTATATGGTTGTATTAATTTAATTATTTAGACAAACTCCATACATCTATTATTAATTTGATTATCTAAATAATAAATTAATAAATAAATTTATATTATATTTTGTTTAATCAAAATATACCAGAATATTTAAGATAAAAAAATAACAAACTAAACAAAAATAAATTATTTTATTTGCAATATGGAAAAATTAAATATAATAATATTAATTGATTCTTCTATTTATTATTTATTATTGAGATTTAAATTTTAATTTTTTCCTATTATTATTATTTTTAATTTTTCATATATATATATATATATATATATATATATTATTTTTAAATATATTTTTTAACTTTTATCTTTCTGTTCTTAATATGATTTTGACTTTTTCTTAAAGTGCCCAAGGTATAACCACATTAGATCTCAATGTCATACTTTTTGTTGCAACACTGATTTTCCTAGCCTTTTTATAGTGAGCTTGGGAGGCTTCTCACCACTAAATAATTCGTTGGAATATTATTTCCCAGATTAAGTTTTCTATAAATTTTGTTGTTTTTTTAAATATCTTTATTTTAATCTAATCTTAATCTATTAAATTAAGGTTTCCATACAAAATTTTACAAAATAAAATAATAACATTTGAGACTGAAATCTAAGGAATGAAAAATAAGATACAAGAGTTTTTATATTCAAATTCTTGCACTTTATCTTCAGTTCTTTGGATTTCAGTTTCAAATGTTATTATTTTATTTTCTAAAGATTTATAACTTTGTCAAATATTGTAGATAATTGGAGCTTATGCTTTACAAAAATTGTGTGTAATTCTTGTTTCAATTGTTTCACTAGAGATTAGGGTAGGTTCACCGTAGAAAGCCAACGCAGAAATTTATGAACCACGTCAAACCCACAAAGCACGAGGGTGTACCACAGAAAACCCACTGGAGAGATCTACGAACCACCACCAGAGATTGAAAATATATAGATTTTGAATTATAAGAAAAATATCACCCAATTATATTAATTATATAAAATATTAGGAAAAAACCATTAATTAAAAAATAAATATGAATAAAAGTATATTAAGAAAACAATAATAGGTCTGGGGTTCGAATCTATTAGATTAAGATTTCCACACAATATTTTGCTATGGATTAAGATTAAGGTTTCTAAAGATTAATATTAAGAATTTTAATCTCACAATTTTTTAGAAATAAAATAATAGCATTTGAGATTAAAATCCAAGGAATGAAAGATAAGATGTAAGAATTTAAATACAAAAAATAACTAATGATGGAATAAAACTACTCCATGAGAGATCAGATTAAAGTATCAAAACAAAATTTGTATAATAACTCAGCCCAACAACTAAAATCTAAGTCACAAATTCAAACAACCTATCTAACAGAAGCACAAAGGGTGGGAAAAATACTTAAACATAAGCATTGACTAACATGTATCAAGGTAAATTGTAATGAACATAAAGTAGATATACTCAGTAAATAACCAAGCTTGAAAAGATCAAGAATCCTTATAAATGAAGATCTCATCCTAAAAGATCAAGTTGAACTAAGAAAATAAGTCCAAAAGGTAAAGGACGCAAGAAGGGAAGAGAAATGGGCAATCATTAGAAATACAAAAGCTATTATTAGGGAGAGGATTCAAAACAACAGTAATAAATAGGAATTAAGAACACTCTGGATCCTCTTCTGGAAGTGTTGTGGCTTCCCATGGCATAAAGGACCTAAGTTAAGCTGGATCCTGAATGATATCGATCTTATTTTCTTAGTTGAAACCTAGGAGCATGATGAATCTAGGGTCCCCTGCATGGATGGATTCATTCTCTGGTCAACCTGGAACAAGAAATCTTTTCGTAGAGGTTTTGGTGGTATACTGTGTTATAGAAAAGATCATATTTCTCCTCATGTTCAACTTCATAAGATAGACTCCCTCAATCAGTGCATGTGGATCGAATTTTTTTATTCTAGCACCAATAAGATCTTTCTTGCAATCTGTTATTTCGCCCCTATCAACTCTACCTCCTATAAGAAAAACAATCTGGATAAGAATTTTTCCTTCAACAATTTAGAACAAGATATCCATAATATTCGAAGCAAAGGTGATATATTTTTCTTGGGGACTTCAATGCTAGAACTGCTAGTAACCAGAATATTCTCCTAAGAAATAACTCTAACCCTAACCCCTATGGCTTGATGAAGATTGTGACCTAGCTAATAGATTCAATGAATACTCTGAAGACACCACTAAGAACATATTTGGTACCGAGCTTATCGAACTTTGTAGTTCGCAAGACCTGATTATTTGTAATGGGATTAGTAAATGGCCTACCTCTAGCTAGATGACTTGCATTCATCGGTTGGGAAGTAGTGTTGTTGATTATGTGATATCTGACACCCATATCCTCAACTGTATAGTAAATCTTAACATCCTAAATGACCACAAGCACGATTATGACCATAGACTCTTATGTCTCACCCTCAAACTTGACATACACACCAACCAGGTGCAAAAGAATGGTGAAATTCAAAAGAACATTCATTTTAACAAGAATGAAAATTACCTCTTCTTACAAGATTTAAAGAGGAACCTTGGTTACCTAACATATAACAATAACATTGATATCACCTACCATGATTTCACTACAACCCTTTCCACCACCATTAATAAATTCTCTATCGAAGTATCATATAAAAACAACAATAGAACTTCCAACCTCTGGTATGATAATCCCTTCTTTCAGGGGAATCTTGTGTTGAATGATGTTCACATCATATGTCTTGAGATCCTCATAGGACCAAGCAAAAACATCAGTGTACTTCTTAAAAAGCTCAATATACCTTTCTTTATAATTAATTGGAACTCCCTTAAACAATTTGACTAACTTGGGCTCCTTTTGGGTTCTAATGTTGTAATCTTGGATCTGTTCATCCTGTGAAACTTTCTTTGAACTAACAACTACATCATTAGAATTAAAAAGTCTTTCAAGAGGGACAAGTCCTCTTGGCAGAATATTATTTTTCAATTGAATAATTTTCTGATTAACTATAGAATTTTTAAAATCACCGACTTTTTCACCTTCTGTTACTTCATCCCCATCTTGGTCAATTTCGGTGCCTTGAAAGTCTTCAATCATTGTCAAGAATTCGTTAATCTGGTGATCATCGTTAAAAACCTGCCAATGTTTTATGTTATCTGGAGCAAATGGCTTATGGTTCATTTCGACCTCATATCTCAGTCTTGGATTTATAGGAGGCCTAAAGGTACTGGCTACCACAGCCAAGGAGTCTGCTAACCTGTTCCCATCTCTTGGAATGAATTGTATGTTGAAAGCCTCAAAGAAATTCTCAACTAAATCCCAAACTTCATTTCTATATGCCCTAAGCCTAGGGTGTTTTGTTTGACAATGATTTTTAATTTGCTTTATAATCAATTTTGAATCTCCAAAAATAGAAATAGACTGAACCCCCATTTGTTTTGTTGTTTGAAGAGCAATGATTAAGGACTCATATTCTACCACATTGTTAGTTGCTTCAAACTCTAATTTAAAAGAAAATGGGATCATGTTACCTCTAGGTGTAATTAATAGAAAACCAGCACCTATTCCTTCCTTAGAGTAGGCCCCATCAAAGAAGCACTTCCATACTTCTTCTGTTTGCAGCTATGTATTTACACAAATTGAAGTGAGTTGCCTCTGATTATCTTCAGCCAATTCTACATTATCATGCAGCATGAAACAAGAAAAGTCATATTTTTCTTGGTTGTACACAGTTGAATTACTTGCTCCATTCTTTGCAATTGTTTTAACAAACCTTGTTTATCTGTACAACCTTCTCTCTTCTCCACCAAAAACTGGTATGATAGCATAAGTAAAATCCAACTTCAGAACTCCCCCCAACTTAGCCCCCCATGACCTAGATAGCAACATTCTGAACCTAGAAGGGATATCTGGTACTACTACATCCATTACTAAGCTTCTAGCTAGGATCTGGGCTAATGACACCACCATATCCTTAATGGCACCGAGACACTTGACTTTATTTGAATCAAAAGAATACGGGTCTCTGTAAGGCTTAGTAACTTGTAAATTCAACTGTTTCATTACTAATAGTGGCATAAGGTTGTGTGAAGCTCCAGAATCAAGCATACAATTATGCAATATGAATTCATGAATCAATTAAGAAATGTAGAAAGGAGTTGTTGAAGAATCTACTTCCTCCACATGTGGGCCAAAGTTTTATCTTCTTGTAGATTCACAGTGTCATTTATATTGACATTCTGGGACAAGTTAATAAACTCAGTAATCTCCCTTTTATAAACTAGTGTCTTAACCAACTCTGTGAGAGGTATCTAAATTTTATTTTTTTCCAATTCTTTAGTGAGACTAAATGCATGGACCTGTTTGGTATTTTTTTATTTATTTTTTCCTGTTTCTTTTTCAATTTTCCTCATAACTGGAATCTCTTCTGAAATGGAAACAATCTTTTTCTAAAGGAATTTTATCAGTTTTATCCTGGGAAGGCTCACCTTGATGCATCTGAGTTTTTCTATTTGTACTCTGCTATTGCTTTCCTTTATTTAACTGTTTTGCAGGCTGTGCTTCCTGTGGAGTCTCCTTTTGTAAGGGAGCAGGAACTCACTGCTCACTTTCATTTTCTTGAACTCTAGATCTTTTTCTTGATCTCAAGTCATATTTCTTATGCAATTCTGCCTACATAAAATCAGTAAAGTGCTTCCAGTATTCATCATAAGGGGCATCTATTTCAGTATATTCTTCTCCTTCAACACCTAGTTCATCTTCACCTCCTGCATACAATGTGGAAATATGATCATCATGAGCTTTATAATGATCTACTGATATTTCACTAGGATCTGCCTCTAACTAAAGTGGTGCTTGAACCTGATCTTGGTCTTTTCTTTCCTTTTGCAAAATCTGCAGAGGTTGTCTTCTATATTGGGGATTAAAGTTTCTGTTTTTCTGTACTTTCTTTTGAGAATTTTTACTCTCCAAATCCAATTTAATCAATTTCCTAGACAAATTTTTAATCACCTTGTTCATATCCTCTAATGTTTTACTTTGAGAGGATTCCTCTTTGGCCTTTCCCTTATCTTGGGTAGGTTGTTCCTCTGGTTCTTTTCTTGCACCCACCAGATTTGCTTCTATTTCTAGAGCATCAATTTGAATATGATCAAGGGTTGTGGATCTTCTCTCCCTTAATGTAAACCCAAAATCTGATTCAAATGCCCCTACAAAAGTTATTTTTGCACCAGTAGGAGGGGACTTGATCTCCACTGGAAGACTGTTGTAAAGTTTATTAAACCTTCTCATAAAATCAACAACACTTTCATCAAATTTTCTTTTAATAAAATTGAACTTTGTAAGTGAATACCCGTGATCTCGCTTCTCTCCCCATCTCTAGGTGAACTGGTGCTCCATCTCTCCTCATGTAGGAATAGAGTTATTAGCAAGCCCTTTAAACCACTTTCTTGCCTCACCATCTAAGGATTGCACAAAAAGTCTTAAAACAACATCCAGGTGTTCAACATTGAGATTTTCTACAAAATTACAAAACACTGCTATATGCTTCTTTGTTGTTTGTTCATCTTCCCCTGAGAAACGAGGAAGAATTTTTAGGTATTCTTGAGGCATTGGATTCAATTGTTGAGGAAACTGAATAGGTGCATACCTATTCAACAAGAATGCAGGTGTTGCCATGTTTGCACCTGAACTTACTGAACCTTGAGTACCAACAGATGTAGAACCTATCTGAGGGATAAATGGAGTATGAAAGGGGGTAATGTAGATATAGGTTCAAGTTGAACAACTATAGCAGATATATTTTTAAATACTGAAAAAGAAACAAACTCTAAAGACTATTCTTGGCACTTCGGTTCTTGAAATAAAGTGGATGTAAAAGGCAGTTCTTGATCAAGAAAAGGCGAATGTTTGGATGAAAGATGTGTAGAACTGCTGCCAGGTGTAGACAGTGTAGGATGTGGTGTAAATGGAGTTTTTGGCCTTCCAACCCTCTTGGAAACAAATCTCTCAGGATCTGAAAGGGCTTGAGCTTTTTGCTGTGAGGTATCTGACCTTGTATGAGGTCTTTTTGAAGCCAAAGTTGATATTCTTATTCAATACAACCAAATATTTCCTCCTCACTACACAACCAGAGGAAAATATTAATGTTGTCCCTTAAGAAACCAATTTCTAGGCTGTGGAGAAATTGTGCTTAAGACATTAAATTTTATTATGCATGTCACTTATTTGTATAATGTATCTTCTTTTGAAGGATTTGAAGGACCTGACCTTAAACCCTTAATATTTAGCTGATATGAAAATCTCAAGATGCCATGTGATGCTGAATATAAATGCTGTGTGAAGAATATTTTGAGAAATTAAAGACAATATGTTGTGTTTGACAGAAACTATCATCTGTAACTTAGAAGAAACATAGAGAAAGGAGTTTTAAATATGGGAGCGCTCTTTTAAGGAATTTTAACTTTATTCACATAAGCAAACAAAGACCTGTAGCTTCATTACCATATTTAAAGAGAGGAAGAGACATAATGACACATAACAGAGAAATTACAAAATCATACCCAACACTATATGGAAAACTCCTGATTCTTTCATTAATCATCAGTCTATCAAGTACAAAATAGTATAGTCTTCAAGTTCTTCAAAATTCAGACCTTTCTTCTATAATTTTCCCTCTTTTTATACATCACGAGACAGTTGGTAACTACCAAAACTGTCAAACTACTTAACTACTTTCTAACTATCTAAAGTAAAAGTCATTACAGAACATTACATTAGAGGGTAAAAGGCACCTCATTTTTCTCAGGATAATTTTAGATGTGATAGCATAGATCTTGTTTTCTTATGTAAATCGTTTGTGTGTGGACTGATAGCTAAACCCGTCGTTGTTAAATTAGGCAGTGGCATTTATATGAGTGGCACAACCCTGAAGGGTAATGGAAAGTCAGTAAACCTAGAGTTGCGATATGTAATTTAATATATGTCAATGCATGTAGTAGAATATGAGCGTATGCATTAGATGTCATTTGAGGATTATCAAGACATACATTAATACATTACATATATATTTATATAAAAACCAGTCTAGAAATACCAAGAGAATTTAGGAATATTAGAAATAAGTGAAATCTTGAAATTCTGGAATTAAAACCAACAGACATATAGTAGTAAATTTATAAGCCTGCTATTACAATATCAATATCACTACTTATGCTTTACCAATTTCTTAAGAAAGAGACAATATTGGAAATTGGAGCCTATCTCGCATTCATGAAGTTTTTAAATAAAACCATTTAGTGACTGACTTAGAAGTATCAACAAAAGAAATATTCCTTTCGATTTGGTAGCATCACGAAAATATTAATTCATGATCAGAGTATCCTTGTAAGAGCTCATCCACTTGTGAAAATAAGCACATAAACATTAAACTGTGCATGAAGGGTTTGTGAAAACATAAATCATAAGAACAAAAATGGAAACCGACTACATATAGAGAAAACGAGAATTAAATTAGTATACAAAGGTCTATTTGTGTGTCCATGAGCTACTAATATGAATCCAAGCATCATATATTATAAACAACTCAACCAGTCATGTCAAAGCATAAGCATTCATTAAATTGATAGCATTAAGTACAACGATTATAACATTACACAATAGTCCTGGAATTACAAGGGAAGAAAATAGCCCAGCAATCATTAACCGAAATATTTACACCTTACATAACATTATACGAAATTGTTACTTATACCGAGTAGCATATCAGTGCAAACAACATCTTTAGGAAAAATTATTACATGATTTGTAATTGGAGAATAGCGACAACATAAAATTAAAGAGAAGTTGTAATCACAACCCGTTGTACGTTAATAGTGCTGAACCTAGTGTTGGGAATACGCCCGAGAGTAAAAGTGTAGAAGTAATGCTATCAATAGAGAACCCAGAAGGGAAAGTGAGCCAAGCCAATAAGCCACCTGTGATGCCATGGAAAAACAAATAGGCATAATCGAATGAGAGTGTGTGCATAAGGAAACAGAGGCCTTTAAAAAATAGCTAGCATATAAGAAAATGTAGAACGAGACGCAAAAAAAAAAAAAAAAAAAAAAAAAACCACACGGCAACCTATAGATTTCTAAAATTTAACAAACGGGAAATACGCTTTCAACCTATCATGGGGAATTGACATAGAAGAGACGTCACCCCTGCTTGCATGAGCAGCAGGACGCCTACCCTTCTATCTTGAATTCCACCACCAAGTTGTGTTGGGGAAACAAAGAATTGATGCCAACCTAGTTATGGGACCATAGAGTTAAATGTAGTGGGGGAAATGCTAATTTGAGAATGGAAAATAAAAAGAGTGGCCTTAGAGAGGCATGAAGGGGAAAGTTGCTAGGGTAAAACCCCAACGAACTCCTTAAATGACTGTAACTTTCCATTTAGCCATGAAAAGAAAAAATATATAAAAAAATGAGGAACACAACTATACCATTTTTTTATTCGCCCAAGATGGACAGGTGAGGGCACAGGAGTTAGGTCGGAAACCCCATGCCTCTAAATAGGGTAAAAGTAAAACAAGAAAGGGAAAACCAGACTATTGATAGAGGGAAGTAGGAATGAAACCCTCAGAATAAATTTCATATTTGGTAGATAGAGGTACACAATCCAACAACAAGCGGAAACCTGACATCTAAGAAACCATGTCGTCATCCTTGGTGGTTCAGGTGTTCTTGCAAAAGATGCCAACAACTTCACTCTTAAACAAGAAACAAGTATAAAACCGTGAATGGAATAAATTAAAAGAAGGGTCTACGGGTTGGAAGTCAAGATCAACTTACCCTATATATATATATATATATATATATATATATATATATATATATATATATATATATATATATATTGTAACAACATTCAACCCTAGATTTGTGAGATTCTCTTAGAGGGAGTGGAGAAAACCCCGACAATGGTTGGTGGTTGAAGAAGAACCTGTCTGCGCAAGTGACGGTGGTTAAAAATGTTAAATGTTCTGCCCAACGATTAGAAGAAAACATTGATCACAAAAAAAACATAGGAGTAAACAAGTATACCTGGAAAAGGGTTGTGCTTACCGAGCATCATGGCATTTGTGCTAGCGCCGAGGGCTAGGTGCTCAGAAGGAGCCGTGGGAAGCATTGTACCACCAGTAAGAAAAAACAACAATGAATGAGCCAAATGTGCGAGGAGATAGGAATTACTAATGGATTAGGGTTGGGAAAATGAATGTGAGTTAGTGATGTCCTACGAATGTGAGTCGGCGATGTCCTATATATCTTATATTGTTAAAATTAAAAAAATCTTCAAAATTAACCAAATATAATTTTATTTTAAATTATTGCTATTATTAATTCTAAAAAAAATTAATATACCTTAACCATATATTCATTTAAAAAAGATATAACAAGATTCTTAAATATACATATAACAAGATATATTATATGTTGAAAACATATAACTTTTATTAACTTTTATTGGCTAACAAAAAATGACATCATCGTTGTTTATAAATATACGTGAGGATGAAAGTTAGATGTTTTATTTATATAAATATAAAATATGATAATAAGGTGAATTGAGTAATTTGAGTTAAATATAAGATTAAATTTGATAATTATAATTATAACATCAAAAATATATTTAACAATTTCCAAATTAGTTATATTAATAATTTATGACTTAATAAAAGTTAAAAATATTTCAAAAACATTTGCTTTTTACTCTTATTAAAATAAACTAAACATATACATTAAAATTAAATTAAATAGGTTAAAAAACAAAACAAAGAACAAACCAAATAACATAAACTAAACCTACTCCCAATGCTAATAATTGAATGAGGCAGTAGATTTGAGAAAAAATCAATCATATTCATTGAGTCCTCTCTTCCTTCCTCTAAATCAATTACAGCCAGGGACAGATTCCTAAGCCCATACTTTTTGACGGAACCAAACCGACAACCCAGTCAAACCTTCGATTCTGGAATTCTGGAATAATGTGACGACAATGATATACACAGGAAGGACTTTGAACGAAAAAGAAACGTGTTTAATTGAATTTTCATGGTTTCGTTAGGGTTGGGCAAATAAACGGGAAGCGTTGATCTCCTCTGAGTTATAAAATTAAAAAATAAAGTATTTATAGTGTTAAAATTAAAAATAGCTTGAAAATAAATTAAATATAATTTTATTTTAAATTATTGTTATTATTAATTTAAAAAAATTAACATATATTTATTTAAAAAATATATAACAAGATTTTAAATTATGATGATTTATCTTATTTTATTCGGAAGTTTTTTAGATTTTGTTATAATAATATCTAAATCAAAAATTTAAATTTATCTTCAAAATATTTATGTTATTTTATTTTTTTTTAAATTAAATTGATTAAATAAAAACCAGTCTAGATCTATCTATTTTCATCTATCAAAGAATGAGAGAGATTAAATTTCTTTAGGTGTAAATCTTTCCTCAAGTTTTGCACTCAAAAAAAGATTTACATGTGGAGAGATTTGATTATCTTAATAGATTCAAAGTTAAGATAGATCTAAAGCCAGTTTTATTAAATAACTTTTAATGTGTGATCTATCTATAATTTTGAAAATAATTTTTTATTAAATAAATGTTTACACTCTAAGTATTAGGGGTTTACGCAGTGCATTATATTAGATTTTTTGGGATTCAACTGCGTTATGTAAGTCATTAATGTATGACCATTTCCATGAGAGGTAGTGGTAACTGACTAATTTCTCATGATTTTTGAATTGTTCACTTAGCACTCATTGCATCGGGTGATGCTCACAGAGGTGAAGAAGTGGGATTGACCGAAAAAAAAACGGAACATGAAATCATTTTCGTGTATTGCTGACGTTGACTTGTGGAGTGAAGTAGAACCACACAACAAAATATCCATTTCGGGACGTTCTGGGACGTAACTTTGATATGCGTTGATTTTTTCCGCACATTAAATGAAATGAAATGATAGTATTGATTCATTTTAACCATGGTCTTCATATGCATCGATTGGTTTATTTTTCTTTTCCAAATGAAATGAAATTACTTATAATTTTTTTTAAAGAAAATTAAATGGTTTATTTATTTATTTAATTTTTAACGATTTAAATTATATTTTTAAATGTATAGATAAATTTAACATTTAAAAACCATTTTAGATATTTAAATATTTAACGAATAAAATATAATATAATATATATTTAAATATTTATAATATAATATTTAGATATTTAATAAATAAAAGATATTATATATATATTTTGAAATATTTTAATTAATATATTTTAGCATATTTTATTTATAACTCATATGTAATATCTTTATTATTATTAATATTTTTAAATGTTATCTATTAATTTTATATTAACAATTAAATTAATTATATATTTATTTTTATTAGAATATATATATATATATATATATATATATATATATATATATAAAGGATAGTAAGGATTAAGGGCAGGAAAAGCCACATAGGACAAAGCAGTATCAGCACTTGTAGGGCCGGGATTCACCCCTAAGATATGATTTTCTTAATTAAGATGGCCAGTCAGCATTGCCCAGGATATGATGCCCCTCTAAGGAGAAAGTAGGACAAAGCAGTATCAGCACTTGTAGGGCCGGGATTCACCCCTAAGATATGATTTTCTTAATTAAGATGGCCAATCAGCATTGCCCAGGATATGATGCCCCTCTAAGGAGAAAGTAGCGACTGCTGCGGGAGCAATTACTCGGGTAAACCGCTTCTTTCACTGGTTCAACTCGGACACATGCCACTATGGATGGTGCTAATGGAAAATCCGTTCTTTACATTTTCTTTTACTAGGTTATATTGTCAATAATTAATTGAATGAGTACAATTTTTTTTCGAGATATATATATATATATATATATATATTTACAGAGAGACAATTTTCAACTTGAAGTTGAGCACAAAAAGAATTATTTTAATTTATTTTTAATTTAGAGAATATTTTATTTTTGTTTTAAAAGAAACACATGTCAATTTGAAGTTGAGCGTGGAAGAAATTACACATCTCCCTCATAATAGGAAGTAGAATACTCAAAAATTTCATATCAAATGAGTTATCATTTTTTGGGATGTGGTATTGATAAGTTTATATACAAATTAAACCTATATCATTTTGTGGGATGTGGTATTGATAATCCTACATATAAATTAAGCCTATATTATTTTTTCGGATGTGGTATTGACAAGGCTTGGTATTGATTGTAATTTGTGATGTGGACACAATCAATTTAATAACACAATGGAAAAAAATAGGGTAATGCAATTATCTTCTTCAATTTTTATTTTTATTTTTGCAATCTTAGTAGGACCTTTCATTCATTCATTTGCAAAAAGAAAGTTACATCCATGAAAGACGTTTCGTGGCTTCAACCCGCACTTTGGGAAACTAGATCTGTTGGCCATCAGAACACATTATAAGCCATTCAAAATATGAGGATCTTAAGTTTGTCACGCAAAGCCTTATAGGAATGAGTGTCTTTAAACCAGTTCACCCTTAACATGCTAACATAAGTACTACTAACTTACATATTCATCATCAAAATAAACAAAAAGGAAATTGCTTGCTACTATTCATCAAAGGACTCCACCGAAGGTGGGTCCTTCGTGTTGGAACCTAGCAGTTCTGATTGAGGCACGCACGAAATGTGCTTCTCAATATGATCAAGACGAACATTCTGCTGTTGAATTTGAAATTGGACAAGTTGGATTTCTTTCTGAATTTCCTCGAACCGAGGGTCAGATTTAATGGAACTTGTAGAGTTCATATCTTCTTCGAAAATTTTAATATCAATAGAAAATAACTAATTTAACATAGTATTAAAGACAATTAGATGCTTTGTAATGGAGTTTCCATCATTCATTCTTAAGAGGTGTAACTTCTTTCAAAGGAAAGTTTGTTTAGATTCAGACGCAACCCTTAAATTATCCAATAATTCCTTCACTTAACTTCTCCTTAGATAATCAATAACACTAAATTGGAAAAACATAACTAATTTCTTTTCATTCTATCCAACTTATCTAGCATCTTCTCTTGAGATAATCAATAACACTAAATTGGAAGACATAACTAATTTTTTGTCATTCTATCCAACTTATCTAGCATATTGTTACAATGTTTATAGCTGCAATACCAAAATCCACAATGACCGACTATTTTTTGTCTACAAAAATCTCCTCAATCTTAAACTTCCTTACCTCAATCTTGATTTTGGAACTACTCTCCTTTCTCTTTCACATAGGAATCATTGTTCCAATGCTCCCATTAAAGCCAAACGGATCACAAACTTAAAATAAACATACTCTTTCAAAAATGAGCTAAACCCTAAAACCAAAAATGTCTCTTTGAAATCAATAACCTAATTCTAAAACCAAAAATAAATTTTAATTCTTTACAAGTAAAACAATACATAATAGAAAAAACAATGAAAGAACAATATTAGCACATACATAATATATAGATTTACTCTAAAAACTATAATTAGAGAAACCATCCTAATTTATAGTATCACCTCTATCTTCTCGAGTATATAAAATCAATCATTCATAATATAACTTTTAAATGTTATGCAAAATATACAACCCTAGCCCACTGGCTTATATTAGATTGCAATCCCAAAATACCAAAAAAAAACAATAAAATTATAAATAAAAAGACATCCTTGAATCTCAACTATCACTCGTAGATAAATGCATAATTCACAAAATGTGACTGACACCTAATGCATGAATATATAGCCTACATGGAAATAATATCACACATAAATCAAAAGGCATCCCTAGATCCTAACTATAACTCACGGGGATGAATGCATAACCCACATGTGGATAACTGCATAATCCGCATGATGATACTAACACCTAGTGCATGAATATATAGTCTACCTGCAAATAATATACATATGCCCAAAGTTCAATATGTCAGTGAATCACGTTCTTAATTAAATATTTGTAATTAACCTGCAACAATGTGTCAAATGATTCAACAAGTACGATTTATTCTTTTCCTAAAGTCAACCTAGACCAAATAGGGTTTTCTAAGTGTTACTTTGACTAATTGAAAATTGGCTTTATTCTCTTTCATTGAAAATAATGATGCAAAATTTTCCATTCCCGAAATCTTTGTATCCATTCTACTTTATTTAGCTAATTTCTACAAAGAAGAGGTAAAGAAAGCAAGAACAACACATGATGTGAGAGAGATTAAGATTGAGCCCACATTATATATGGTTTTTTGGGAAAAGAAGTCCACTTTTCTTCGTTGTACCTTCTAATTTATATTTATTTTGAAATTTCTTCGTTGTACCTTCTAATTTATATTTATTTTAAATTTCAGGTTAAATTCTAAAAGAAATTTGTGAAGAAAATTTTTTGGTGTTTAAAAAAAATTATGTTAATGATGGTCATCTCACACACAATGTTTGGAACCATATAGGCTATAGTTGATATTGTGGTTGATACATTATAACCTATGTACAAAATAAATTAGCTACGCAAATAATGCTCTCTAGAAAAAATTGCATCAAATTCTTTTTTTTCCAATGATTGGTATAATTTTTATTTTTGTAGTATTATTTTCACATATATAAGGATTTGCAATTTGTGAATGATTTTTATTTAGCCAATTGTAAATCTATTACAACTTAATTTTAGTTTTGTGTAAGATGTTATATTGTGTTAATATACATTCACATCATTGATACATATAAAAAAATGGCTGAGACAAATGTTACAATATCTTTAATACTAGGTTTTAGAATGCACCTCACTTATCTTGGTGTAACAAGATGTAAATAAACAAATTAAGATTCCTAACACCTAATATTTCATTCTTATGATTTACAATGATGACTACCTCAAGTGATATATACAAATTCTTTAATCCCGATTTGAAATAAATTTGGTTTAAACTTTTTTTTTTTCTATCAAGGATTCGATTTCTATTGCTTAGTGCCTTCTTACTATGATTACCTAATCAAACAAGTCTTCTTAAATATTAGATGTTAGCAAAATTGTTCATTGGTAAAAAATTGATTGAGCTAACTACTAATCAACAGTAACTCTTATGGAAGAGATCAAATTTGGATCTATGATTTATGACCTCTTAATATGTTACATGTCTAGGGTGAATGGTTCACCACATTGATTTTTTTTTATTGTTGGATCTATATAATGACTTTATTTTTTTATTTATGGATAGGTATTTCTAAAGGGATCGCCACTCTTATTAAACATATCAAAGTTATAGGTTTTAGAGATCCTTTTTCAACAGAATCCAAGTGGTTTATTAGCTTTGTAGCAAGAATTTAGAGGTTTATCAACTTACTCAATAAGCAGTAAGTGATTCAATGTCTCCACCACGTCTTCATTGGTCAATCCAACACCGAAAACCAACCATTGGACACACCAAATTTACAAGGAATGATGAGCTCTATCAAATTACTCATTAAGAAATAAGTGAGTCAATGTCTCCACCAAGTCTTCATTGGCCAATCCAACACCGACAAGAAACCATTGGACACACAAAATTTACAAGGAATGATGTCCCATTACAAAGAATTGGCTCAAAGTTGCTTCTTCTCCAATGCAACACTCCAAACACTCATTTTTCCTTCATTGTATCCTCTCCCTCTATTTGCTCTAGGGCATTCTTTGTGTCACTCTTGTTCTGTTTCTTTCTCTTCCCACCACAGTGCTTTATTTCTCTATATTTTCTTTTGCATTTTGGATTTTTTCCAAACACATACTACTACAAGAAAAACGTGGGACTGGTCCTCCATTCAGACAACCCTTGCTCTCTTCAATATCTGTTATGTAAACATTAAATTTGTTAGGATGATAGAATTGAATGAAGTGGGTGTGGTTTTCGGTAATCACTTGCACAAGAAACTCCTCCTCCTCAGATATTTGATACCATGTCCACTCCTCTAGCTCAGTCATAATTTTCATTTTTACATTTATTTACATCAATGAATTCACAGTGTTATTTACACGAGGGGTAGCAAATGTGGTTGTCATATACTCCACCCCCTTAAATCAATATTGTCCTTGGTGTTTAATAAATAGAACAAAAAATAAATTTGTGCACTTCGTATATATATATATATATATATATATATATATATATAGAGAGAGAGAGAGAGAGAGAGAGAGAGAGAGAGAGAGAGAGAGAGATTTTGGAGCATGATCTTCCTCTGGTCTAGAATGCATTATGGTTTTGGTTGGAATTATCCCTCGAATTCCACCTGTATCACAGACCATTCAAAAATATTATTAGTATCATGTACATATGTTTTAGGGAAAGAAATGTGGAAAACATTATGTGCTTTCAAGTTATAACATGGAGCTAAGTTACACTTTTTGGCAAGAGAGGATGCATTTAGGTGGAAAAAAAGATTGCTTGATCGAGCAATTTAAGCGCTCAATTGAGCTCCTTGAGCATTAAAAAAATAGCTTGATCGAGGGTTTGATTTTAACCCTCGCTCAAACTTTAGGGCTCAATCGAGCATTAAGGCTTGATAGAGCCATATTTTTGTATTAAATATCCTTCCCGCGGTCTGCATGTGCTATTTGCACAAACCATGAAATATTTTAGAGTTCGACCGATAGTATTGAAGCTTGATCGAGCAATTGAAGCATGGAGCATTTAAACCAATCTCATAAATGACCCGACCAACCTCTCAAAGGCTGAAATGAAGGTAGGTATTCTATTTTCTTGTCTTTTTTATTTAATTTTTTTTTCAAAACTAAACAAATTAATTTGAGAATAAAAAACCTTACCATACAAAAACCATGAAAACCACAAAAAAACCCTTCAAACAACTTAGAAAACCCCAATCCAACCTAGAAAACCACGAAAAACCATAAAAAAAACCCAACAAAACAACTTAGAAAACCACAAAAAACAAGCTAGAAAACGCTTTGAAACCACTATATATATATATCTATATATATATATATATATATATATATATATATATAATTAATTAATTAATTAAGGTTTTAAATTTTTTCTTGCTTGCAATTTTTTGTTTATTAAATCCATATTTTCTGAATTTGAATGGTAAAAACATTATTTTCTAATTATTTTAGGTATTAAAGTTTTTCTTTAGGAATTTTTTGAAATCAATTTTCAATTTTATTTTTTTTAAATGCATTTTAAATTTCTAACAAATTTGGCAAAAACTATACCCAAAAAAATCCAAAACAGAAAACAATGGTTACTCATGGTGAACATCTATTTATAAAAGATGAAAGTTTGTTTTATTTTACTATTTTAGATTTAAATTAATTTATATTTTTAATGATATGCTTAGTTTTAAAAATAAAATATTAAACTTTAAAGTTAAAAATATAAAAAAGAAAATTTTATTATATATATATCATATCATATCATCTCACTATATACCAACTTAGATCTCAAGAAATTTGATCCCCTCAAGGCTTGGTAGATCTAAATTTAAGATGGATCTAGGTTAGTTTAATTATTCATTATAAAGATAAATATAATTATTGATTTTTTTTTTTTTAATTTGTATTTTACCGAATAAAAAATTAGAATATCTATACCATACTAGGATCAAATGTTTACATAGGAATTAAGTTTACTTATGAACCTATATAAAGAATTTTTTTAATAAAAAGTGGATAAAATATAATATTATTGTATTATATTTTACCAATATTTATTACTACTCCCACCAGTATGATATTTTACCTAATATTTGGCATCACCCCAAACTAAATATTACATTTTACTCAATATTTTCCCTCACCCATGCTAATTTTATAGTTGAGTTTGTTTACTTTTAAACTTCATATATGAAGAAAAATTGCAATACAAAGTGGACCAATTGAGGGGAAATATTGGGTAAAATATTATATTATAGTATTATATTTTATCCAACATTTTTCAATGCTAGTAAAAGGTGGATGAAGGTAGACATAAATATTAGATGAAATGCAATAATTACATTTTACATAATATTTCTCCCACCTCCTCCCCTAATCCTAGGTTTTAATTTATATGATAAATTGGATATGGTAAATTGGATATTAATTTATAACTACTATTTATATCTTATATATTTAAAAAAAAAATAGCGAGATTCCAGTAAGAAATCACCAGGAAACACGAAAGTCACACTTAAAGACTACTCTGTAGATATATCTCAAAAGTAATTACGCCCACCTGTCATCACTTTGTGCCTTTGGATTATATGTTAGACGATTGGAGGATGTTCAGTCGTTGATCATCCCAAGTGAAGGTAGTTGGAAGGAATAGTCTTGAGATGTAGGCATATGGTTTATTAAAACTTTCCTTTTCATTTTCGTTATTTGTTAGACGAATGGAGAGTCGAGGTTCTTGAAGTAGAAGTTTTCTTGGCATTTTTCTCATAGTTTTAATGTATTGTTGGTTGTCTTAATTGAACAATAAACATGACGAAGGCACAAGCAAAGTTTTTCTCTTCTTTGTTGCAAATTTATTCCTTGAAATTCAAATTTGTTATCTTTTCGTTGCTGAAAATGACATACTTATACTATTTTTTAAAAAGAAGGAAAAATGTGTAGTCAATTTTGTTGAATGTAGCATATTGTGGTCCATCTTGGATGAATGGAAAGTTGAGGTTCTTGAAGAAGAAGTTTTATTTCAGAAAGTCGGGCCTTTATAGGCATTTTTCTCGTAGTTTTAATGTATTCTTGGTTGTCTTCATTGAACAATAAACCTGTCGAAGGAACAAGCAGAGTTTTTCTCTTCTCTACTGCAAATTTGTTTCTTGAAATTCAAATGTGGTGTCTTTTTGTTGCTGAAAACGACATACTTATACTATTTTTTAAAAAGAAGGAAAAATATGCAGTCAATTTTGTTGAATGTAGCATATTGTGGTCCATCTGCAACAAAACTAGCATATCATTTTCTTTATAAAAGTTTGTTTATTCTTTCGGTGCCTCGAGATTTTGGAGGAAAAATTACAATAGATTTTCATGGAAAATGGCCTCGGTTCTGCGATTTTTGGATGAGTGGAGAGTCGAGGTTCTTGAAGAAGAAGTTTTCTTTCAGAAAATTAGACCTTTATAGGAATTTTTCTCGTAGTTTTAATGTATTGTTGGATGTATTTATTGAACAATAAACCTGTCAGAGGCACAAGCAAAGTTTTTCTTTTCTCTTCTGCAAATTTGTTTCTTGAAATTCAAATGTGTTGTCTTTTTGTTGCTGAAAATGACATACTTATACTATTCTTTAAAAAGATATGGATAGCCTTACAACTAAGATATGCTATGGATTTTCAACTTATTTTGGCATTGAACTTCCAAATTCGAGATTTTCCATTACATTTTTGAGTTGAACAACTTTCCTCAAGGATTTTATTGAACAAATTGATCTCCTTAATAGAAATTTGTTTCAGATTTGGGCTAAAATGGCTTATGCATGAGCTTCTTTCAAAGAATTAAACAGTTTAGCCAAATTTACCTTTAACTAAACTTCAACACAATAGATTCTCACACACTCTATAATCAAATTTAACTGTAGTATTGTGTTATGAAACCAGCTCACAAAAAGATAGAAAAGATAGATAAATGCCTTCAAAATAAGCCTCTTCGAGGGGGCAACCTCCTTTACAATACACAAATGAACAATTCTTGGGTGATACAAATGACAAGACCTCCTTTCTATATATAGGAGTCTAAGGGGTCATAATATAATCAGAGCCGACATAATAATAATAATGTAAGGGTACAATAATAACAATTGTGGGCTTCTATGGGGCACAATAATAACAATATGGTGGATGCATGGGCACAACAATATAATAAGGGGGTTGTAATAATAATTACACTAGTAGTATTGAGACCTAACATGCCCCTCTCCTTCAAAAAGTGTTGTCCTCAATGCTTGAGTAGTTCTTGATGCTTTTGTATAAATTTCTTGTCCTCCTATGTGAAATCTTTAGCGGGTAAGTTCTTCTACTTGATGAGATACTCTGAAATTGATCGATTTCGTAGGTGTCGGGTTCTTTTTTCTATGACTGCTCCAGGCTCCAATATGATTTTTCCTTCCTCTTCAAGTTATGGATATATCGTTTGAACTGGGATCTTCTGCAACTTTTGAATGAGAGGCCACACTTCTTCGCCCTCATTCCATTCCTCCCTTGCTTCATTTATCCAATCTGGTTGGATAATAGAAATAACACAAAACAATGCTTCCACATCCTCGTCCTTTTTTGAGAGTGCATTTGCAACAACATTTTGCTTCCCTTTATTGTAGATGATTTCAAAGTCATAAACCAACATATTTGTGACCCATTTTTTCTTTTCTTCTAAAGATAATCTTTGTTCTAAAACATATTTAAGACTATCATGATGCATTTTTACCTTGAAGTCTCTTCCCATTAGGTCAGGTCACAATTTCGTAAGTGCATGTAGTATTGCCAACATTTCCTTCTCATAAACAACTTGCTTGAGATGTAGCCGTAAAAATACCCAATCGCCTACATCAAAACTTCTTTCATTGCGATGTTGATCTGCCTGTTGTTTCATTCGATTCTGCACCAAAGTGGCATTATCCTTTAAAAGTTGGAGAACTTGTTGTTGATGCTCAATGTGATATTTCACTGCTTGAATCTTTTTCTTCTTGATATGTCCTTCTATCTTTAGAGTTTGATGAGTGGTAATTTCTTCCAATGCATTACAAGATATGGTCGGATTCATTTCTTGATGCTCGATGTGATCTTTCACTTCTTGAACATTTTTCTTCTTGATATGTCCTTATATCTTGATAGTTTAAGGAATGGTAATTCTGACCAATGCATTACAAGATATGGTCAGATTCATTTGTTCTTTCTCGATGTGATCTTTCACTTCTTGAACCTTTTTCTTCTTGATATGGCCTTCTATCTTAAGAGTTTGAGGAGTGGTAATTCTTACCAATGCTTTACAAGATATGGTCAGATTCATTTCTTCTTTCTCTGGGGTTGGTTCCTGGTGTATATCTTCTTATTTTGATGTTTCTTGATCCTTTTCTTCCTCCTCTTCATAATCTATGTAAAATAATTTCTTCTCAGCACACTTATGACCTTTAGTGTATTTGCCATCACAATTGTAACAAAGCCCTTTTTCTCTTTTTTCTTCCAATTGTTGTGGTGTAAACCTTGTAAGTTGTGGAAGGCTAGGAGAAAAGATACTTCCATAAGGATAGTCGTGAGTGGTGGGATTCCTTGTTTCCATAATTTTGCTTTCAATTTTTCTTTCCAACCTGAATGCCTTCTCCAATGAATCAGGTTCCCAAAGACAAACGTCATTTTGAATGTTATCCTTTAAAGTCCCTATGAAGACATCAATCCTTTGCTTCTCTGGAATATCATTTACCCTTATATTCAATTTTTGAAAGTCCTAAATGTGCTCTGCCACTGAACCCTTTTGTTTGAGATTTATAAATTTGCTAAAGAAGATGTTTCTCTTTGTATCCTCATAATGTGCTATCATTTCCTCCGTGAAAATTGACCATGTGAAAAGTGGTTTTCGAGAACAAAGCCCTTCATACCATAAAAATTGATTCGGTTCTAGATATAATGATGCAATACATACCTTTTGTAACAGTTGCACCTCACGTAGATCAAAATATTGCTCCATCTGTGGCATCCAATTTACCAGATCCTTGCCATCAAACTTGTCTTTTTTTTATTTTCGGAGCTCGATCTTGAAACAACTGTAACTCTGTAACTTCAGATCTCCCAGTTCTGAAATTATGACCTGTGGTAGTCCTCTATGTCCTCTTTCCAATGCCCCCGGTCTAATCAAAATTGGATTCTCCAAGAATGATTTATGCACAATCTCCCAAGATGACCTAATTATATACCTTTTCATAAGAGCGAACTTGTACGAAGTGCCATGTGTCACTGTTTTAATCTTCAGCCTTGAAACTGATACACAGAAATCTATAGGCCATCCTCTTTCTGTAACTTCTTACAAAACTTCGATCTGATGCTCAGAAGGAACATTATGACGATTCCCCAAGGTCACTTGTTTGGGACGTAATTCGGGATATTGAAAAAACCTTAAATGCCTTGGACTGTATCTTTGAAAAAATAGCGAAACAAGATCTGAAATTCAGGCTCAAGCGTCACCACGACTTCTTCTCAAATTCTTTTTAATTTAAGAATCTAAACCTTCGTAGAAAACAAATTATAGCGAAAATTCCAGATGACCAGTTTGAGATGGAATTCTGGAGCTTGCAAAAACCCTAACTTCCTAAACTCATATCTATGAAAATATAGCGAGAAAAGGTCTGAAATTCGGACCTAAGGTTTAGAGTGAGTTCGGCTCAAATGGGTTGTTTGTTTAGCTTCTAAAACATCGGCGAAAAAAATTTATAGCGAAAATTCTGTGATGACCTGTTTGGAGCAGCGAAACCCTAGAATCCAAATCTCTGATACCAAATGTTATGAAACCAGCTCACAAAAAGATAGAAATGATAGACAAACACCTTCAAAATAAGCCTCTTCGAGGGGGTACCCTCCTTTACATTACACAAATGAACAATTCTTGGATGATACAAATGAAAAGACCTCCTTTCTATATATAAGAGTCTAAGGGATCATAATATAATCAAAGCCGACATAACAATAATAATGTAAGGGCACAATAATAACAATAGTGAGCTTCTATGGGGCACAATAATAACAATATGGGGACTGCATGGTAACAACAATATAATAAGGGGGTTGTACTAGTAACAATAAGGGGTTACACTAGTAGTATAGGGACCTAACATATTGATTGAAAGAAAATAGGAAGTACAGATTAAAATTTCGTTGATACATGAAGTAGATACTTGAGTTATCATATTAGGATTGGAGTAATCTTGTCAAAATCAGGGTTATGTTTATTGATAAAGATTTGATTCAATCACAACTACTATTTCAAAAACTCTTGGGGATTGTATCATGTAACCATGTCTTTATTCGACCTATATTAGTGAGTTACAATTCGTAACGAGATTTATACTACGATTTATCCTTTTGACTTCGAGGTCTACATGTGAGGCCTTCTCTCAATGGTATGTCGTTCAAGAGAAACCCTACCCAACATACCCCTTTTGAATTGATAAATAATTTTATAGATATGCAAGATTTTTCCTTAGTATTTATTGTTCCTTTTTGAAATGGGTCTTAGGTAATGTTTAACTAGATATGTTTACAATGAGTATCTATTTTCGTCCTTGGATTTTATAGGTAATTTCCATGCAGAACCGGGTTCTCAAAGTAGGAATTTGGTTTTGTTGGACACCTAATCCTCAATGGGTTAGTGTGGAAGCCGAATGGACAAAAGGAGTCCAAGAGACCTTGGGATGTGAAACCCAACAGTCACATATTGTACTATAAATGTATATCTCTTGTTAATAAAAATTGTACTCTCATGATTTATCTTTCATATTTTTCTTGCTCCCATGTGTGTTTAACATGGTATCAGAGCGGGCGTATTCCCGCCCTGCATAATTAATTTGAGCCATTTGTTTTATGGCCTCTCTGTGCAGTTTATTTCTGCCATAAACTTCATGAATATTTATTCAGCTAAATTTTAGCTGCACCCTGTTAATACCGCTACTGGTCTCTGTTCCTCCATATATAATTAACTGCTCCTGGTACTGCATGCGCTACCTCCTGAGAATTTTCTGCCTGAAATCCACTGCTTGCTGACTGACATCTCTGACCCCTGTCTGCCATATTCCTTTTATACGGACCTGCGTTCTGTCTACTGTACCTGCGCTCTCATTCTCTGCCATATTCCTTACCTGCACTCTCAGAAAAGGAATGATATGCGTTGTTATGTTAATGGATATGATATGGAGGATTTTACTTAAGTTTCCATGATTAGCTGTGGCTGAGGAAAATTTGTCTAAAACTTGCATTGTGGTATCAGAGCGCACCAGCGCTGCCTCTGCCTTGGTGGTCTGACATGGTTTCATGCAGTATGCTCACTGTCGGGCTCTCTGTCCCTCTGTCCACTCTCTAAACTTTGCGCATAGACCAGTCCGCCCAGCCTGACATGGTATTACGCCTCTGACATCGTATTACGCCTCTGGCAACCAAAACAGGTATACCCACCATCGATTTATCAATTTTATTCAGCTTTATTCATGTTCATTCTTGTCTTCAACGGAAAAAATTGGAAGCTTTCATAATGCAGTTGGTTTGCCATATGTTACTGTTGTGGCCTGTTTCCATATTCGCGCTTGTTCAGAAGTAGAGTACTCTCACTGGAGAAGGAAAGTATTCTCGTCTTGCATCGCTTGTTAGTGACTTGTTCAAAGGGCTAATGTCAAGCACTGGAATGCATTGATGGATTATGAGGATCTTAAATATATGAATGATGATGTTCATGTCCGAGTGAAAGTTGCCCTTGTTGAGGTTTGATGGTCTTGATGAAGCACACATGCTACTTGGTGAAAGTGACCACTGCGAGGATCATTGGGGTTCATGCTTCCATAGGCAGAAGCAACATATCCATAATCTATGCAAATGCTTCTAAACTCTATTCGACAAGATGAAATCAATTTGACCACTAAAGGAAACTTGTTTGGACCAGACATTGAGCCGAGAATCCACATACTCCGTAGCCCTAATTGGAGATGGGCTTCCGTTGGGGTTTTCCTTCCCTGTAGCATATGCAGGACGCTTGGAAGAAAATCGACTGAATAAAGTGCCGGAATTGTCCACTGATATAAAGTGATTGTATGTAACAACAAGTTCAGATAGCTTTGTGTATCCAAGATGCTTTTCATCAAGAATCTTTCCTGTCTGTTCTTCAAATTTAGGACGCAAACGGCCCAATGCGAAACCCTGTTAGAATTCGCTCGCCAACAACATTTATAGAAGAATTCTGCGAATTCCTCCGATGAAGCTTTTTGTTTTGGTGCTGGCTTTGTCTTTGCGTTGAACTACAGTGGTATATGCGTTGAATGGTCTAGTGTATATATTGAATATGAACTGAGTTTGTAGAATGGTCCAGCGTATATATTGAATGGTGTCTCTGCGTCCGATTGGTATATGGTACTTAAATCATATTTAAATCTCAATTTTAAATTGATCCTACAACAGCTCTGCGGTTTTATTTTGGTATACACCGCTTTTGTATATGCGTTGAACTGACATGGCGCCCACTTGATATATGGTATTGGGTAGCATATTTCTCAAACTGAAGCTGGAAAACCCCTCCAAATATGTTATCTCATATGTATATGCAATCTTTGTTAGCTGCCATCTAAATACCAGGAGGAAGGACCGCTCATCGTGCACCAGTCTACAGTCCTCCTCAGCCAGTTGTGCATGCTCCTCCTCCAGCACTCGCTTGATGTGAAATATCTCGAATATGAAACATAAGCATTGAATGTCCTGTGGTCTTTATGTGCATTCGCTTACTTTTGTTCGAGTATTGGGTTCCTACGTTGGTTTGAAAAATGGTCGAAGGGAAAACAGTTGGTGTTGTATTAAACTGATGCTGGAACGTGTGTTTGAAATCATGTTTTCAATGCAACGCAGAAGAATTGAAAGCAAATGTGTTGTTTTGGTCTCCGTTCACAGAGGAAGGTACCTTTCCTTGTTCATTTGATTCTTTGATTTTGGCGGTGTTCTGCCTCTGAAGAGTGAAGCAATTGTGTCCAACTGATCAGGACTCCATTTGAGTTACAAATCAAAGTTGCATATTTTTTCTCCGACTTTAAGACTTCAGCTTCTTGTTCTATTTCTTCCAAGCAGAGGAAACCGTGATATTTTGCGGCATTTGCATCGGTTAAATTCTCCGAAACCCAATTTGTTTTTGAAAAAAAAAAAATTCATCTGGGCATTCAAGGTCGCATGGTCTGGAATATGTGAAAGATGCCCAATGTGCAGAAAATATGCAAATCATTCCTTTTTCCAACTATTATTCAGCTTTCTGAAGAAATTTAAAACACCGAGCTGCCTGCAATTTTTTGTTTGTATTTTAAATATGATTTAAAACATCCATGCCCTATAAGAAGGTGTGTGAATCTTCAGCAGTTCGTTTGTCTCCTGACTTGGATATATCTGAAGAAGTGTTGGTGTAGGTACTTCAAATAATTATTTTATTAATTTCGATACTTTCATTCGAAAGGCAGATAATCCACAAGGGTATTGCGTTTTGATAGCCATCATTTCTGCTTTGAAAGTGATTATGCTGGGGTTTTGTGGGAATGACAGAGTTCAATGTTCATAAGAATTGGGGACTGTTTATATTCTTTAAAGTTGCAGCAATTTGGCATTATTTAGGAGTTCAGTGGAAATTGTTTCAAGCCAAGACTATCCTTTGTAGATCGAATTGGTGTATTTTCTTAAAGGTTGTTCATATCAGAGATTGTTATTGAACTAGATTGAAGTTGTTGCCAGGACAAGTTCCCTTGGATTCAAGGCTGGTACAGGAAAATATCTTTTTGAGGCCTAAATTGCTTGTAGCTTTGTTGGAAGTTAAATTTTCAGGTGAATTGAAGAAAATTCATTTTTTGAATGAGGAGTCTATTTTCCAGATATCACCATTCTTTGTGTGTTGAATCTATTGCAAGCTGATTGATTTGAAGTTGTTGCCATAAGTTTATATAAAAGAGCAATTGGTGTCCATCTTTTCCTCATTGTTTTACTATTTTTTGAGGTTAAAAATGGCTCCAATTGGTGCAATATTAGAGTTAGTGGAAAATCTAATACTCTCTACTATGGATAATACAGTCAAAATCAGCAAGGATTTTCTCTCAGAAATTCAGACATGTCTACAAAATGCATAGGAAAAGTTGATTTTTTGCAGCTTGAATCTCAGCTACAAAAAGAAGAATTACAACAGTGGAGTCATCATTCTGAATATGTTTCTGTTCAGAACATTGAGACAACCACCCATTAGCAGCAAGTCAATAATGTTACTGTTCATTCAAATAAAGCAGCAGTTGTACATGCAAATGCAGAAACTCAGTCTGCACTTCCCAAGCCCATCAGACCTTGGGAACAGCTTGTCCACAACAAGCACAGAACTGGTCTTGGATATGACAAGGACTTGTCCTTTCATATTCCAGACTACTCAAAGCCCATTCAGTTTCAGAGTGTTGGATTCATTCATGACAGTTCACTGTCAGCTGTTCCAGATTCTGCCCCTCTTCCACAACAACAACAACAACAGATTGTGAAATGCCAACACTGTGATCGAGTTGGCCATCTAAAAGATCATTGTTTTGATCTTCATCCATGTAAGCATTATCATAAAACTAGCCATCCTTCACACAAATGCTTCAAAAACAAACGTCCTGCAGGAACAAAGATTCATCTTGGATGGATCGCTTCTTGGAAATGGGCATCAACAGCCAAGAAGATATTCCAAACACATGTCAGAACTTGTTCCAGAATATTGAACAGTCTTGCAGTTGAGTTTTCTCCATCATCTCACCTTGAATCTGACAGGGGGGAAATGATGGTCATCTACAAGCTTCAAAGTCACATCAAGCGAGCCTGAGCCACAACCTGCCACACCAGTTTCAAAGTTGTAGCCAGAGACTAAGATGCCCGTGAACATGCCTTGAGTTGGAAATCTGGGACACTTCCTCTAGCAGAAGACTTCAGCTTCTTGCCAGCTTTGGAAGAATTCCAGGAACACAATTGAGAACACTTCCTCTAGCAGAAGACTCCAGCTTCTTGCCAGTTTTGGAAGAGTTCGAGGAATTTCATTAAGCATTCCAGAGTTGTTGGTCATCCTTAAACCATCACAGGTTGAAGTTCTCCCTTTTATGTGGGGTGAGACGTCCCTTTATTGGTTGAAGGTTTCCCTCTTCAAAACAATAGGAGCACTTCCTCTAGCAGAAGACTTCAGCTTCTTGCCAGTTTTGGAAGAGTTCTAGGAACTGCACTAAGCGTTCCAGTGTTGGTGGTCATCCTTAAACCACCGCCCTTTATACCAACATTTCATAGAGCACATTCAGCCTAGTGCTGCCATGCATATTTGCACATTTTGTATTACAACTCTCTTCTTGGACTCATACATAACCCTTCGGATTAAGGGGGGGAATGTTGGACACCTAATCCTCAATGGGTTAGTGTGGAAGCCGAATGGACAAAAGGATTCCAAGAGACCTTGGGATGTGAAACCCAACGGTTACATATTGTACTATAAATGTATATCTCTTGTTAATAAAAATTGTACTCTCATGATTTATCTTTCATATTGTTCTTGCTCCCATGTGTGTTTAACATGTTTTCCTTTGGACAAGGAGGAAATGATTAAACTCCCTCTATGGCCATAGTCGTTACAGAAAATTTGTATAAAATGATGCATTTATGAATGTTTATGGTTTTCTTGTTCATGAATTTTCTTTTTAATTTATTGCAGACTCTAGCCATATAATGTGAACATGATTTTTCTTTGGTGTCGAATGTATTCTGCTTGAATCATTTTTAGAAAACAATCTTTACGACATTATGGATTTGTTCAGGGTCACGTTTCTCTGTTGTATTTTTTTGAGCACCTGATAAAAAATGATGCTTACAACAAGAAACATCTTGTTTCCTGTATCAACCAAAATGAATTTGGACATGATTCTAAGCATCATGGTTGGAGCCCTAATGCCTACAAAATTGTTGAATTTGGGAGGCCTAGTGTCACTGTTTCACTTGGTGTTGCATTTTCACACTGCTAACAAGACTTATATTTGTGCTACTTCATGAAGAGGCTATCCCCCAAGACCATTGGATTTATCTTCAATGTCTTTTCATTGCTCTAGGCCATGGTGTTTCTTGTGAGCTATATATCCAGTGTTTTCTTCATATTTATCCCTGGATAAGAAAACACATCCTCTTCATTCTTTACATTCAACGTCACTTACAACCAATGGCAGTCTCATACTTTGGGAACTACAAAGGGCCACGATAGTAAAAATAATTACAAGGGAGCACTCTTTTGCAGTCCTGCATACATTGTTTCTTGTACAACATGTGAAAATATACAACAACTCAAATTCATCCATGGCCATTATATTCTTTTCTAGGAATAGATTGAAACAACTGGAAAACTTCTGACACCATGAGCAGGCCATACTACAATCTCTGTAGGAAAATACTTGTGTAGTGGTTCTATTGATGATCACTACCTATTTAATGGAATCCATGCATCAACTTTTCCAATAGTACCTCCTGTCCATGCCTCCGTTGATAAATACAGTTTCAAGCCTATTAAAGAGAAGATATTTCAAACCAAGATGATTAATGTTTTCATTTTCTTCTGATAAAATCATTCTCATTCATCAAACCTGCACACACATTACATTCATAGTTATAGATAGGTATCTCGACTGTTCAACGTTTAAATGTTAATATTTAACCTTTGTTGTGTCAATATATGTTATGCATCCACACTGGTAGTAAATGTAATGGAGATGATGTGTAGGTACAACTTATTTTCAATGGTACTTTCGTCATCCATGTCATGTGGAAGAGTATCCTTTTATCTATCAGTAATTTGTAAATAGAGCTTTTTGTAACAGCAAATATTCACATATTCCAAATCCATCTATCATTTTCATGGTCAATCTCTTCTTGGTGCCAAAAGAACTTAGAAAATCTATATCAGTCTATTTTTCATGGTTCTCTTCTAGATGAGACACCAAATACAGTTGCAACAATGCACCAAAACCATTGTTTTTAGATTAAGAAAATTGGGATAATGACATCCAAAATTTGTGTACACAAAGGGTAGCCTGCCTAAAGAAGCCGAGATTGTTCTAAACTCCTTGGTGTTGAATTAGGTAGACATTATGGATGTAAAGTATCTAGAAATCACAGCTCTGAAGGGCACCATGACAAATAAGGAAGGAGAAACACAATTATAATAAATCAAATGTTTTTATCATTCACACATAACACACCAACACCATCAAGTTAGCCTTAGGCCTCTGAAGCCCAAAAGAAGCCACGATTAATTTTCAGTCCTTGGCGTTGAATTTGGTGGACGTCGTGGATGCAAAACATGTGGAAATAATGCGTCTCAAGGGAACCATGACGAATGAGGTTTTTTAGTGTAATTGGAAGACAAGGAAGTGGAAAAATCTTAGGAAGGCATTGGTTCAAACCTATGGAGAGGGCTTGGATTTTCTCTTCAACAAGGAAGACAAGAATTGGAGATTCCAGTGCATGTCATAACTTGGGAAAGGGCAATGTCTACTAGGTCAATTCCCCAAGGGCCATATTGAGGAGTTTCTCAACGCATGAGTAATTTTATTTATTCAGTTCTTTGTCTATAATTGCATGTTTTTTAATTATTATTTTTTCTTTGCTCAAATTTTAGCCATTTGGGTTGTTTAGAATCCCAATGGTAGGTGCTAATATTTGTGGATTTTACAAGACACAATTCATTTCGTTGAATATATCTACAATAGTGATGCCTATTTTCCTTGATTTCGCAATTCCATCAAATCCAAAATGAAAATTTTTGAAAAATATAAGTTCGTGCATATGCCTTGCAAGGACTCAAAGAATTTTGCACTTTGTTTCATTGTTATAGCAATGGCTAAAATCATTCCCAATGTGGCCATGATGACCTTAATACCAGAATATGTAACACACTGATTATTGGGAAGATCTTACTGTCTTGTTTCTCTATTTAGTGTGGCTCTCAGTGGCTTCACCTAAAAACATAATCATCACCATTGTTGCATTGACTATGGTTGGTCCTTTTGAGCATTACCTTCCATAGGATAGTTGGAAATCTATAATTATGGAAGTGCCAAAGATAAATCACGTTATCACTATATAATTTTAATTTAAAATAGAACTCACATATATTATCTAGAGATCAATGTGCAAGTTCATATTTGCAGAATATTTTGAAGTGAATTAATCATAAGTTACTTTGTTGTAGCAACATGGATCATTTTTCTCTTTGGGATAAGTTTTTTTTAATCACTTTATTCAATCAACTGTTTGAGATTGTTGTGTCATGATAGGTGAGGAAGCCATTTCCATTGAGATCATAGTTCCATTATGGGAATACAATGCATAATTTAGTAATTAAATCAATATTATTAGAAATTCTTAATTAATCATATATTATATTTTTCCATACAATAAGTTGAAATTCTTGAGTTGGATAAACCTTTTTAAGTAGGGAATTGATATACCCCAAGAAAGGGATGAGGTATTTTTGGGGTACTACCCTATCCTTAGCTCTTTTCCATAACATAATGAAAACAACCACTCCCCCAAATCCAATCCCCCTTCCCATGCCCAATGTTATAAATGACATATTTTCATCTATGTGACTTAACCATCCCACTCTTACTAGAATTATCACCTTGCCTTCTCTTTCATTTTCATTACATGAATCTAAATGACAACCCCATAAGCACTTGTCTTTCATTTTCATTACATGAATATAAATGACAACCCCATAAGCACCTATTATTTTGAAATGAAGTTGCATTGAAAGTAGGGAATTGTGTCCTAGTTGGGATTTTCCCATAGAGGGTGTTTGATGAAACATCTATAACACTCAATTCATGTAATTTAGCAAGCTCCTTGGGAATTGGTCCACTCATATTATTTTGGGCCAAATCCAAGCTCCAAAGTAGATATGTGACTAAACGTTGTAGGTATTCTCCCTTCCAATTAATTCCAAGATAAATTTAACAACCGCAGATGGCTCATACTACCTATGCTTGTGGGTATTTTCCCAGTAAGATTATTGTGAGAAAAATCAAATATAGTGTTTGTAGGAAAAATATATGACAACATATACTCATATGACCTAGATGTTGTGACTGTCAAGCCTTTAATGTTCATCCATTTCGCTTGAAAGATTCCATTTTTACCATAGTAGGCATATTTAATGTCTGCAACCACTTTGAGACAACCTTTTGTCAAGCAAAAACATGGTATTATGTAATCTTTTCAGATTAATTTGACGTACTTTTTGTACATTAATAATTTTTTTATGGAAAATGTTAAGTACATTGAAAACCTGTCCATTTGTCAATTTACAAGCAAGTCTTAAAACTAGTTCTTTCTTAAGTATCTTTGGGTGGATTGTGGTATTGATAAACTTTTAAGCCAAGGAAACATTTTATTTTGAAAGTATTGACATCACAAGGTATACATATTGCACAAGTTTTTGGAATGCAAAACTTCACCATTGCACCTTTCAAACTATAACTACTTGCTTCAACTAAGAACCTTCTTCAATGCCACTCTTCCTTATGCTACATGCATTCCCTTTGCAACCTAAGGTGCAATTTCTAATATATTTTAAAATATAAATATTATATTCAAACTATAAGTCCAAAAACGTTAAATTAACTATCTTACTTTAATTATTTCACCATTTCTACAAACATAATTCCACTTAGCCAATTCCACTTAAATTTATATTTTGTTTATACATAAAATTATATCTATTTTTAATTAGGTCTGACATTGACATTAGATTAAATTTGTTAAATGTTAAATGTTAAACATAAATACATGTTAAATGTTAAACATTTACTCTTGACATCTACCCCATATTAGGTTGTAGAGTCACAATAACAAAACATTTACCTTACTTATATATAATATTTAACTATATATAATTATAACATAACATAACATAACATATATAGCTATAACATAACATAACTATATTTAACTATAACATCACATACCTATATATTATAATTCTATATAAAAAATATGACATAACATATTTCTATAACTTTTTAACATTTAACATAACATAAAATTATTTAACACACATATATAACTAACATAGCATGACATTTAACATACATATCTTTAAATACTATTATAACTATAATATCATATAACTATATATTATAGTCCTATATATATATATATATATATATATATATATATATATTTCAATGATAGATACATTAAATGCATTATGAAAAGTGCATTTGCTCCAATGAATAAAATCATTTAGGTCATTTTCTAATTTGTACCATATTGTTTCATTATGTAGTGTCTTGTACAAGAAACATTGTCTTCATGTGCTTGCACCCAGTACATGTCATGTGTCAAAGTCAAACATTAAGAACTTAAAGTCTATTGGAGTATTTGGTTGGCAAAAGATTTTATTAGTTTTGTAAATATGTTTATTTCAATTTTTAACATATGCATTTACATATTTATAGGCTATGAATAAAATGCATTATTTAGAAACGTTAAAAAGTATGAAGGTAGATTTGATGACTTCTTTCAATTGTGTTTACATGGAACTCAATACTTTGGTTGATAAATTATCAAAAAATGGGCTCTAAAGTTTAGGACTTCGCCCTAGATTATTCTACTTGAGATTAAAAATGGTTTTTTTTGTCAACATTCTTTCTAAGTCAACAATTTTTTTTTGGATTAGTTTATATGTATTATATGTAAGATTTTAGTGAACCTTTTTTTCTTGGATTACTTTATATGTATTATATGTAATATGCAGATGAATCCCACAGACATGCCCCAATTGCAGGTCATTACGTAGTTGACTCGTGATAGATCATATAGCCCACCCAATGTGAACGTTCCACTCATAGATCTGGATGATCATGCTACCTTTAGTGGACCTTCTTCACCTATTTTAGGTACACCTGCAATTTTAAATCCTCTTTAAACTTTATGTGTTTATGTCTTGAAATTGTCTTAAACTGATATGTCTCAATTTAGTTTATATGTTATTATGCTTCTAGTTTGTTAATTATATATGTTAAATTATGTTTATGATTTGCAGGCCCTTTTCCCTGGAAATTCACTGATTTGTCATAGTTTGTATTTGATGCCATATAGCATCAATAGGTTGATTAAGGCATAACAGAGGTCGAGCCTGCAAAGCCACCTCCTACATTCCATATAAAGGATTAGGAGGCATGAGGTTAGAGGCCCAACTACTTAGGAGGTGGTGAAAGAGGCCACCAAGAACATTGATGTTTGTGGGGAGTTGTTTTACATCCCTCCACTTAAATATTTTATGAAGGTTGATGCAACCCCTTTTTTGTATGACAGATTCATTAGAGGTTGGGGCCAGTTCCCTTACCATGACCAAGTCACCATATATTTTTCCAAGCATTTATATGTAGAGTTTGTTTTACATATGAGGTCGAACTACATTGATACTGGATCTCATTATTATGGACCCAGCTTGGGATGTACCTATGAGCGCGAGGGGGCTCGTAAGGACCCTCGGCATGTACCACTTGTGGGAGAGAATAAGAGCCATCAGGTGACTTCAAAAATGAGAAAAAGATGGGACAAAATTTATAATCCATTTTCATCTTTTATTTGAGAAAAGAAATTAAAGAGATGAAGGAAAAATTTGAAGAAAGGTTCTCATTGATCACTCTCAATACAATTTTCTGTTATTTACTTAAAAGAATTCTCAAAACTATATAAGAAAATTTACATAAAAGAATTCTCAAAGCTATATAAGAAGATTTCTACAATCAGATATTTAAAAAAAACTCACAATTATAAATATCATCAACCTTAAACATTTCATTAGCACCAATCTGAGTAACTATATACGAGCTATCATTTATTCATATGTAATAGCTGTACACATTGTTGTTTTGATACGAGCAGCCACTTTGATGCAACATGATATATATAAATCCTAAAGATTAATTATCTAACATATGGATTCTTACCGGACAAGAAAATATCCATTTCGAGTCGTTCTGGCACGTAAACGTGATCTGCATTGATTTTTTTCGCACATTAAATGAAAGGATAATAATGATTTATTTTAACCATGGTCTTGATATGCATAAATTTTTCGATTTTTTTCCTCAATGAAATGAAATTACTTATAATTTGTTTTAGAAAATTAAATAGTTGGTTTATTTATTTAATTTTTAATGATTTAAATTATATTCTTAAATATATAAATAAATTTAATATTTAAAAATTATTTCAGATATTTAAATTTTTAATACATAAAATATAATATAATATATAATTAACATTGAAATATTTTAGGTAATATATTTATTAATATATTTTATTTATAATTCATATGGAATATTTTTATTATTATTAATGTTTTTAAATGTTATTTATTAATTTTATATTAAAATTTAAATGAATTATATAACTCATTATTATTTTTATAAGTGTTTTATATATATATATATATATATATAATTTTTTCATGAATGAGAATAAAATATTTTTATATCTCTTTCTTTTTTTTTCCTCGGCAAAGCTAGCTAATCTATTATATTATATACAGAGAACATTACATTCAAAAAAGCAGGCTACCCAGGGCCGACAGTGGCGCCTTGGGTAGCTGAATTTGACTTAGAATTCGCCCTCGCAGGGGCAGCATTTCCAGTTTATACCAAAACACATGACACAGAGATGTTCCCAGGTAGCAAAAAAACGGCCCACGCAGGGGCATCCAACAAAACGACGCATAACAGACTTTGCCAGGCCTACTTCCCATACTATAATAAACGTGAACGTGAACAAGAACAGAAAGGACACAAACATAGATATTTAGCATAATCCAGAAACCAACCGAGACCCCAAACCTACACCAGACAGAGAGAGAGAAATGTATGCCAGTGAGTGCCTCTGGGAATTAATCTTCAGGTTTTTCCTCAATAATTCTGCACCAGCCTTGGCCTTCTGGGATGCTTGCCCACATTGCCATAGGATCCTGCCCACATTGCCGGCATCTCTTGCTCTTGAGGTCGGGTAGGGGCTTGCTGAAGCTCCTTCTCTGAAATACCCTCGGCATTTGATGGCTGCACCACTGGGCGTTTCTCCCTATTGCCCTCTGGAAGTACCTCAGCGGAGACCGGTTGCGTTTCTTCTGCATTCTCCTCAGGAACCTTTGTAAAAAGAACTGAGATGTGTGCGTTAATGCCAGCATTATCCCGCGAGCTGCCCAGGGTAAAAATGACTGAGCCGAACGCTGGAAGCATGGGCGCTCCATCATTGGAGCTGCCGGCCTCCAAAAACTGACTGGCTGGAATTGGTGTGGCTCCCGCCCTTCTGTAGCAATAGCAGCAGCAGCAGTGATGATGGACATCCGCTGCAGGGGGACGCGAAGACTCACCACGCCCAGTACCTCTTCTACACGGCATTCTGTCACGCAATCGCACCATGGTTTCAACGACGCCCTCAGCTTGTTCCAGAGCAGTGCTTGAGGGCCTGTTGTTACTGCGTTCACCCCCAATTGTGTGCTGTCCCCAAATTGACTCGAGGCAGAGCTCAACTGTACATAAACAAAGCCCAGGATAAACAAGCAGGGGCCAAACCTCTTCCGAATGAATATCTTCGCTCTCAGCATCAATGGCGCGACCCTTTCCCTCAGAGATCTGAGTAGCTTGCTCAGCACTCTGAGCCTATAACTGCAACATTCCATCCCTCTTAAACCAGTTGACATTCCCTTGGAGTTTGTCCGCATTGAATGCTCTTTGCAGGTTCGCCATCATTCCCAGCGACCTCATTAAGGATTCCGCTATGCTTCTCCCGTCTTAACGTCTCGGCGCTGAGGGGCATTAAAGTCCTTAGTCCATCACGTGGCGGCACATGCTGGGCATGTGGCTCCCCATGTCCTGGCTCGATGACACCCGCATCCGGGGTTTATATCTCTTTCTTACTAGGTTATATTATCATCAATTAATTGAACTAGTACATATTTTTTTTTAATGAGTTATATATAGAGATAAAATTTTCAACTTTTGAGCAAAAAAAGAATTATTTTAATTTATTTTTTATTTAGAGAATACTCTATTTTGTATTTCAAAAGATACACATGTAACTTGAAGTTACGCAGGGAAGGAATTACACATGTCTCTCATACTAGGATGTAGAATACTCAAAAGTGTCATATCAAATGAGTTATCATTTTTTGGGATGTGGTATTGATAAGTCTATATACAAATTAAAACTATATCATTTTTTGGGATATGGTATTGATAATCCTACATACAAATTAAACCTATATCATTTTTTAGAATGTGGTATTGATAAGCCTTGGTATTGATTTTGATGTGACGAAAATCATTTTAATAAAACAATAACACAATAGAACAAAATAGGGTAATGCAATTATCTTCATCAAAAAATTTAATATCAATAGGCAATAGCTAATTTAACACACTAGTTAAAGACATTGAAATGCTTTGTAATGGAGTTTCCATCATTCATCCTTAGGAGGTATAGTTTCTTTCAAAAGGAAATCTTGTTTAGACTAATACATAACCCTACAATTATCCAATAATTACTTCACTTAACTTCTCTTGAGATAATCAATAACACTAAATTGGAAAAACATAACTAGTTTTTTTGTCGTTTTATCCAACTTATCTAGCATATTGTTACAATGTCTGTAGGTGCAGTACCAAGATCCACAATGACTCACTATTTTTTTTGTCTACAAAAAGCTCCTCAATCTTAATTTTGGAACTACTCTCCTTTCCCTTTCACATAGGAATCATTGTTCAATGCTCCCATTAAAACCAAGTTGATCACAAACCTAAGATAAACACGTTCTTCCAACACTGAGCTAAACCCTAGAAACAAAGATGTCTCTTTGAAACCAATAACATCATTCTAATGCCAAATGTAAGTTTTAATTCTTTACAAGTAAAAAAATGCATAATAGAAAGAACAATGGTAGCACATACATAATCCGCTTGTTTACTCAAGAAAAATAATTGGAGAAACCATCATAACTTAGAATTTCGCCTTTATCTTCTCCAATATATCAAATAAACCATTCATAACACAAAATTTAAGTGTTATGCAACATATACAATCCTAATCCACTAACCTATATTAGATTGCAACCCTAATCCCTTAATTGGGATTAGATTACAAAATTCCAAACAAAAAAAAAGAGTAAAATCATAAATCAAAAGGTATCCCTAAATCCCAATTATCACGGGTGGATGCTCCTAGTGCTTAAATATATAGCCTACATACAAATAATTTAACACATAAATCAAAAAGCATGATCCCTAAATCCCAGTTATCATTCATGGATGAATGCATAACCCTAATCCCTAAATCCCAATTATCACTCATAGATGAATGCATAACCTACATTACATGTGGATGAATGCATAATCCACATGATGCTACTAGTACATAAATATATACTATCACTCATGGATGAATGCATAACCTACATGTGGATGAATGCATAATCCACATGATGCTACTAGTGCATAAATATATAGTGTACATTTAAATAATATACATATGCCCAACAATATTAAGTTATTTAACCCAATTTTGTACATTTAATATAATATATCAATGAATCACTCTCTTAATTAAATATTCAAGCACTAACAATGATTTGTAATTAATCTACAACAATGTGTCAAATGATTTAACAAGTAAGATTTCTTTTCTAAGTCAACTTAGATCCAATAAGGTTTCCTTAATTGAAAATTATTTTCAGTCCCTTTCATTGAAAACAATAATTGCAAAGGCTAATTTTTACAAAGGTGTAAAGAAATCAAGAACAACACATAATGTGGGAGAGATTAATATTGAAAACACAGTATATATGGATTTTTTTTTTCATAAAAGTAGTCAATTTTTTTGTTTCACTTTCTAATTTGCATTTATTTAAAATTTCAATATATTAGAATCCAAGAGAAATTTTGAGATGAAAGTCTCTTAGTGCTTAAAAGATATAATGTTAAGATAATTTATGATCGTGATTTCTCACACACATAATGTATAATGTTTGGCATCATGTAGAGTATAGTTAATATTGTGGGTTGATAGATTACAACCGACGTACCAAATAGATTAGATAGGAAAATAATGCCCTGTGAATAAATTACACCAAGTTCCTTTTCTTCCATTCCAATAGTTGATATAATTTTTATTTTTTAGTATTATTTTTATATATTAAGATTTTTAATTTTTAAATTATTTTTATTTAATCAACATTATGACTTAATTTAATTTTAGTGGGGTGTAAGATGCTAAATTTTAGTGGGGTGTAAGATGCTATATTGTGTCAAGGTGCATTTGCATCATTATACACATTTTAAAAAAAAATATAGAACAAATGAATACTAGGTTTTAGAATACACTCACTTATATTGGCGCAACAACATGTAAATAAACGAATTAAGCTTCTTAATGCAATGTTTCATTCTCATGATTTACGATGAGATCCCATGATGACTACCTCAAGTGATAGAGACAAATTCTATAATCACCATTTGAATTGGATTTGGTTTAACTTTTTATCTCTTTATCACAGATTGGATTGCTATGGGTTAGTGGCTTCTTACTATGATTACCTAATCAAACAAGTCTTCTTGAAGATCCAATGTTAACAAACTTGTTGATTGGTAAAAATTGATTGAGTTAACTACTAATCACTAGTAACTGATGGAAAAGATCAAATTTGGATCTATAATTTATGCTCTCTTAATATGTGAGATGTTTGGGGCAAATGGTTCACCACATTGATTATTTTTTTAGTATTAAATATATACGGATTTTATTTTTTTATTAATGGATAATTATCTCTAAAGGGATCTTCATTCTTATTAAATTTATTAATGTTATAGGTTTTAGAGATCTTTTTCAAAAGATTCTAAGTGGTTTATTAGCTTTGTAGAAAAAATCTAGAAGTTTATCAACTTACTCAATAAGAAATAAGTGAGTCAACATCTCCACCAAATCTTTATTGAATAACAAACAATAAGTGAGTCAACGTCTACACCAAATCTTCATTGGCTAATCCAATACGGACAAGCAACCATTGGACACACCAAATTTACAAGGAACGATGTCACTTTGGCTCGAAATTAGTTCTTCTTCAATCCAACACTCCAAACACATTTTTCCTTCATTGTATCACTTGTGTCACTCTTGTTATGCTTCTTTCTCTTCCCACCACATTGCTTTATTTCTCTCTTTTCTTTTGCAATTTGCCTTTTTTTCCAAACACATACTACGAGAACAAGGACAATGTGGGACTCGTCCTCCATTCAGACAACCCATGCTCTCTTCAATATTTGTTATGTAAACATTAAATTTGTCAAGAGGATAGAATTGAATGAAGTGGGTGTGGTTTTGGGTAATCACTTGCACAAGTAACTTTTCCTCATATATTTGATTCCATGTTTACTCCTCTAGCTCAGTGATAATTTGCATTTTTGTATTTATTTATATCAACAAATTCACATAGTACTATTTACATTAGGGGTGGCAAATAGAGTTGTCATAAAGTCCACCCCTTTAAAGGAATTTTGTCTTTTTAATAAATAGAACACAAAATAAATTTGTCCACTTCAGGTGTATATATATATGTCACTATATATCAACTTAGATGTATCTTAAATCCACATCTACCAAGTACTGAGAGGGACCAAATCTATATAAATATAAATATAATTATTAATGTTATGTGTTTTTATTTTTATTTTTATTTTACCTAATAAAAAATTAGAATATCTCTACCATACTGGGATCAAATGTTTACATAGGAATTAAGTTTACTTATGAATCTCAAATATAAATAATTTTTTTAATAAAAAGTGGATAAAATATAATATTATAGTATTATATTTTACTTAATAAAAAATGCCGAGTATTAGTTGAGTTTGTTTACTTTTAAACTTCAAATATGAAGAAAAATTACAATGGAAAGTGGACCAATTGAGGGGAAATATTGGGTAAAATATAATACTATAGTATTACATTTTACCTAATAAGGTAGACCTAAATATTAGATAAAATCTAATAATTACATTTTACATAATATTTCTCCCACCTTCTCCCCTAACCCGAGGTCACTTTCATAGTTAAGTTTATTCATTTCTAAATTTACAATCCTAGATCTATCATCTCTATTTCTATAACAAATTATTACACAATGTTGGGTCCCTATAATACTAGTGATTACCCCATTACTATTGTAGTTATACCCCTTATTAATATTGTTGTGCCCCTATTGCCCCCATATTGTTATTACTGTGCCCCATAGAATCCCTCTATTGTTATTTTTGTGGCTTTATATTATTATTGTTAGGTCGGCTAGATTATATTGTGACTCCTTAAACTCCTATATATAGAAAGGAGGTTTTGTCATTTGAATGATCCAAGAATTGTTCATTTATGTAATGTAAAGGAGGTTTCCCCCTCGAAGAGGCTGAATTCTAAGGTGTTGATCTATCTTTTCTATCTTTTCTTGAGCTGGTTTCATAACATTTGGTATCAGAGCTTTGGATTCTAGGGTTTCGCTGCTCCAAATAGGTCATCGTGGCATTTTCGCTATAACTTTTTTGAATCACTTGAGCAGAAGAATTCCATGCCTCTACAGTCAACGAAGGGATGATATTTTTTTCCATCAATATTTTACTCACGGGATGTGTTGTCGCCGCTGCGAGGTTTCTACACCCTATGACTTTATTTTACACATTTCCTGTGCTAAATTACCTTTTGATCCACTGGAAGAGATGATAATGTCGTGGATATCGCCACAACATATCTAGATAGATTTCATATATTTTTTTGTCTTTTTAGTTTAAATATTCACTAAGATATTTTTTTGTCTTTTTAGTTTAAATATTCACTAAGCTCTCCACACATTATCAGTCATTTATCTTTTTCACAATGCCACAGAAGAGTTCAAAATCTCTAAACTAAGAGGGCGTTCAAAATGTTACCAAACAAGTGGTTCAATTTAATCAATAAAATGGTAGCTTTGATACACTGTAAAAAAATCACAAACTGGAAACCAAACTCAAACTTATATTAATAATTTGAATTACACATTATCAGTCATTTATCTTTTTCACAATGCCACAGAAGAGTTCAAAATCTCTAAACTAAGAGGGCGTTCAAAATGTTGCTAAACAAGTGGTTCAATTTAATCAATAAAATGGTAGCTTTGATACACTGTAAAAAAAACACAAACTGGAAACCAAACTCAAACTTATATTAATAATTTGGTTCAATTTAATCAATAAAATGGTAGCTTTGATACACTGTAAAAAAAAAACACAAACTGGAAACCAAACTCAAATATATATTAATAATTTGAATCACACACTAGAAACCAAACTCAAAAGTATGTTAATAATTTGAATAATAATATACCATGTATACATAATAATACATACTAAAAACATTGAACTAGTTTCGATTCCAATATCTATTCAAACTAATCCAAAATTAATCCTCAAGATTAATTATCTAACATATGGATTCTTACCGGACAAGAAAATATCCATTTCGAGACGTTCTGGCACGTAAATTTGATCTTCATTGATTTTTTTCGCACATTAAATGAAAGGATAATAATGATTTATTTTAACCATGGTCTTGATATGCATAATTTTTTCGATTTTTCTTTTGCTCAATGAAACGAAATTACTTATAATTTTTTTAGGAAAATAAATAGTTGGTTTATATATTTAATTTTTAATGATTTAAGTTATATTTTTAAATATATAAATAAATTTAATATTTAAATTTTATTTCAGATATTTAAATTTTTAATACATAAAATATAGATGATGATGATGATGATGATGATTAACGTCCGCTGAGACCAAATAATGGTCTATTGGACTTAAAGAAACAAATTATCTATTTTGATTTAAGATCTATGCTCAAAAAGCTTGGAGAGAAGCCTCCTGAGCTCACTATAATTTTGACATTGTAAAAGGCTAGGAAGGTCAGTATTGTAACAAAGATTGTGAAACTGAGATCTAATGTGGTTATACGCAGGGCATTGTAAGAGGAAGTGGTTTTCATCCTCGATGTTCCTATTCTCACATATATGGAAAATCCTTTCCATCCATGGCGTTTTAGGAACTGCCCAACGACCTGTTTCACTATGGAGCTCATGAGAATTCGTTCTAATCTTTGCTATATTAATTTTCTTCTTTGAGCTAGTTAAAATAGAGAGATACTTTTGATCTTCTAGGGTGGGGTTGATGACTTTCTTATAATAACTTAATTTTCTTTTAGCCGCTAAGTCTTTCTCACACCACATTTTTTCTTTGAACTTAGAAGTAACAATATCTTTAATGTTATTTATGTTTTGCAATGCATCATTTTCGTTGATCTCCCAATAGTTTAACCAAGCCCTTGTGTCTTTATGCCACCCTCGATTGAGCCTTAGGTGGTTTTGGCTAGAATTTAAAGCTAGCTTAGGAAGTCTATGATCGTCTATGTTACTGATTTGTGCTTGTGCAACAGAAACCTAAGCATAGCTACGCTCTCAATAGGGGAAAGACCTACTTCTATAAGGAGAATAGGATAGGGTGTATTACTTTTAATTTTCAGGTTATAAGTTATAAAATATAAATTATATTATATTAGACCTGCTTCTATAAGGAGAATAGGATAGGGTGTATTACTTTTAATTTTCAGGTTATAAGTTATATAATATAAGTTATATTATATTAGATTATAATATAATATAATATAATATAATATATATAATTAATATTGAAATATTTTAGGTAATATATTTATTAATATATTTTATTTATAATCTACATGGAATATTTTTATTATTATTAATATTTTTAAATGTTTATTTATTAATTTTATATTAAAATTTAAATGAATTATATTTCTCTTTATTATTATATATATATATATATATATATATATATATATATATATATATATATATATATAGATATTAATATTATTTTTCCATGAATGAGAATGAAATATCTTTATATCTCTTGCTTACTAGGTTATATTATCATCAATTAATTGAACTAGTACATTTTTTATTTTTATTTATTTATTTATTTTTATGAGTTATATAAAGAGAGAAAATTTTCAACTTGAAGTTGAGCACAGAAAGAATTATTTTAATTTGCTTTTTATTTAGAGAATATTCTATTTTTATTTCAACAGATACACATGTAATTTGAAGTTGAGCATGGAAGGAATTACACGTCTCTCATACTAGGATGTAGAGTACTCAAAAATGTTATATCAAATGAGTTATCATTTTTTGGGATGTGGTATTGATAAGTCTATATACAAATTAAAACTATATCATTTTTTGGGATGTGGTATTGATAATCCTACATACAAATTAAATCTATATCATTTTTTAGAATGTGGTATTGATAAGCCTTGGTATTGATTTTGATGTGACGAAAATCAATTTAATAACAAAATAACACAATAGAACAAAATAAGGTAATGCAATTATCTTCATCAAAAAATTTAATATCAATAGGCAATAGCTAATTTAACACACTATTAAAGACATTGAAATGCTTTGTAATGGAGTTTCCATCATTCATCCTTAGGAGGTATAGTTTTTTTCAAAACGAAATCTTGTTTAGACTAATACACAACCCTTAAATTATCCAATAATTCCTTCACTTAACTTCTTTTGAGATAATCAATAACACTAAATTGGAAAAACATGACTAGTTTTTTTGTCGTTTTATCCAACTTATCTAGCATATTGTTACAATGTTTGTAGGTGTAGTACCAAGATCCACAATGACTCACTATTTTTTTTGTCTACAAAAAGCTCCTCAATCTTAATTTTGTTATTACTCTCCTTTCCCTTTCACATAGGAATCACGATTCAATGCTCCCATTAAAACCAAGTTGATCAGAAACCTAAGATAAACATGCTCTTCCAAAAATGAGCTAAACCCTAGAAACAAAGATGTCTCTTTGAAACCAATAACATCATTCTAATGCCAAATGTAAGTTTTAATTCTTTACAAGTAAAACAATGCATAATAGAAAGAACGTAGCACATACATAGAAAAATAATTGGAGAAACCATCCTAACTTAGAATTTCACCTTTATCTTCTCCAATATATCAAATAAACCATTCATAACACAAAATTTAAGTGTTATGCAACATATACAATCCTAACCCACTAACCTATATTAGATTGCAACCCTAATCCCTTAATTGGGATTAGATTACAAAATTCCAAAAAAGAAATCAGTAAAATCATAAATCAAAAGGCATCCCTAAATCCCAATTATCACGGGTGGATGCTCTTAGTGCTTAAATATATAGCCCACATACAAATAATATAACACATAAATCAAAAGGCATCCCTAAATCCCAGTTATCATTCATGGATGAATGCATAACCCTAATCCCTAAATCCCAACTATCACTCATGGATGAATGCATAACCTACATTACATGTGGATGAATGCATAATCCACATGATGCTACTAGTACATAAATATATACTATCACTCATGGATGAATGCATATCCTACATGTAGATGAATGCATAATCCACATGATGTTACTAGTGCACAAATATATAGTCTACATGTAAATAATATACATATGCCCAACAATATTAAGTTCTTTAACCCAATTTTGTACATTTTATATAATATATCAATGAATCACTCTCTTAATTAAATATTAAAGCACTAACAATGATTTGTAATTAATTTGCAACAATGTGTCAAATGATTTAACAAGTAAGATTTCTTTTCTAAGTCAACTTAGACCAAATAAGGTTTCCTAAATGTTACTTTAACTAATTGATAATTGTTTTCAATGATTGCAAAATTTTTCATTCCCAAAACATTTGTAACCATTCTACTTTATTTGGCTAATTTCTACAAAGGTGTAAAGAAATCAAGAACAACACATAATGTGGAAGAGATTAATATTGAAACCACATTATATGGATTGAGGAAAATAATCATTTTTTTTTTTTACTTTCTAATTTACATTTATTTAAAATTTCAATTTATTAAACTCCAAAGAAATTTGAGATGAAAGTATCTTAGTGCTTAAAAGATGATGAAAGTATCTTAGTGCTTAAAAGATATAATGTTAAGATAATTTATGATGGTGATCTCTCACACACATAATGTATTATGTTTGCCATCATGTAGAGTATAGTTAATATTGTGGGTTGATAGATTACAACCGACGTGCCAAATAGATTAGATAGGCAAATAATGCCCTGTGGAAAAAATTACATCAAGTTCCTTTTCTTCCATTCCAATGGTTGATATAATTTTTATTTTTTAGTATTATTTTTATATATAAGGATTTTTAAATTTTAAATTATTTTTATTTAACCAACATTATGATTTTAGTTTGGTGTAAGATGTTATATTGTGTCAACGTGCATTTGCATCATTATACACATTAAATAAAAATGGATAAGACAAATGAATACCAGGTTTTAGAATACACTCACTTATATGGGCTCAACAACATGTAAATAAACAAATTAAGCTTCCTAACGCAATGTTTCATTCTCATGATTTACGATGAGATCCCATGATGATTACCTCAAGTGATAGAGACAAATTCTATAATCACCATTTGAATTGGATTTGGTTTAACTTTTTTTTTCTCTATCCAGGATTGGATTGCTATGGGTTAGTGGATTCTTACTATGATTACCTAATCAAAGAAGTCTTCTTGAAGATCCATTGTTAACAAATTTGTTGATTGGTAAAAATTAATTGAGTTAACGATTGGTAAAAATTGATTGAGTTAACTACTAATCACTAGTAACTCATGGAAAAGATTAAATTTGGATCTATAATTTAGGCTCTCTTAATATGTGACATGTCTGGGGCAAATGGTTCACTACATTGATTTTTTTAGTATTAAATATATAAGGATTTTATTTTTTTATTAATCGATAATTATTTCTAAAGGGATCTTCATTTTTATCAAATTTATTAATGTTATAAATTTTAGAGATCTTTTTCAAGAAACTCTAAGTGGTTTATTAGCTTTGTAGCAAAAACCTATAAGTTTATCAACTTACTCAATAAAAAATATGTGAGTCAACATCTTCAAACTTTTATTGGCTAATAAACAATAAGTGAGTCAACATCTACACCAAATCTTTATTGGCTAATCCAATAGAGACAAGCAACCATTGGACACACCAAATTTACAAGGAACAATGTCACTTTGGCTCGAAATTGATTCTTCCTCCATCCAACACTCCAAACACTCATTTTTCCTTCATTGTATCCTCTCGCACTTGTGTCACTCTTGTTATGCTTCTTTCTCTTCCCACCACACTGCTTTATTTCTCTCTCTTTTGCAATTTGGCTCTTTTTCCAAACACATACTACAAGAACAAGGACAATGTAAATAAATTTGTCCACTTCATATATATCTATATCAAAATATATATATATATATATATATATATATATATATATATATATATATTAGTTTAGATGTATCTTAACTCCACATCTACCAATTGCCAAGAGGGACCAAATCTATATAAATATAAATATAATTATTAATGTTATGTGTTTTTATAAAAAATTAAATATCTCTACCATACTGGGATCAAATGTTTACATAGGAATTAAGTTTACTTATAAATCTCAAATATAAATAATTTTTTTAATAAAAAGTGGATAAAATATAATATTATAGTATTATATTTTACTTAATAAAAAATATAGAGTATTAGTTAAGTTTGTTTACTTTTAAACTTCAAATATGAAGAAAAATTACAATAGAAAGTGGACCAATTGAGGGGAAATATTGGGTAAAATATAATATTATAGTACTACATTTTACCTAATAAGGTAGACCTAAATATTAGATAAAATCTAATAATTACATTTTACATAATATTTCTCCCACCTTCTCCCCTAACCCCAGGTCGCTTTCTTAGTTAAGTTTATTCATTTCTAAATTTACGATCCTAGATCTATCATCTCTATTAAGAGAATATATTACATATATTATATTACACAAATTAGGAGAATATATTACATATATTATATTAAAATGATTACCAAAGAAGCCATTAGAATGAAGAAAAAACTATTGTTATGTACTTTGTCAATCTTGTTTAACCTTACACTTACTAAAAACACCTTCCTCAAGTATCCAATAGCCTCTGTAAAGCTTATATACATATATACACATTATGTATTCATCCATTCAACGATAAAAATAAAAATATGAAAAAAGAATAGGGCCACGGAACATATCCATAAAAATGCACTATGCCGAAGTGCGAACATATCCATAAAAATGTTTTACCTTTATAGGCTACATGGAATCAACGCCATCATTTTCTCCTGCTAATTATGTATCTGAATATAGCATCAAACTAAAATGGATCTAGGCTAGTTTAATTTTTACCTTAAATAAGTTATATTCCACATGAATTTCATGGGTCAATACCATGGGTTGATACTATGGATTCTTAATACCATGTGTCATTTTTTTATTATTATTAATTTTTATAAGGTTATTTTTATTTTATTTTCACTGAGTTAAAATGTTTACAATATACTTCCACACATTAAGTTACACTTCTCTACTATATTTTATTTTTATTTTTCCGAGTCAAAATGTTTACATTCTCAAAGAAACCATTAGAATGAAAATGCAACTATTGTTTTGTACTTTGTGCAATCCTCTTTAACCTTACACTTCTTAAAAACACCTTGAATCACCCAAGAGTGTCCAGAAAGCTCTAAAGCTTCTACATATATATACACATTATGTATTCATCCATTCAACGATAGAAACAAAACATACAAAAAGACATAGGGCCACCAAACATATCCATACAAATTCCAAGTGTGAACATATCCATGAAAAAGTTTTACCTTTACAGGCTACATTGATTCAACACCGTCATTTTCTACAACTAATTATGTATGTAAATATAACATCAAACTAGGATAGATTTAGGCTAGTTTAATTTCCCCTTGAATAGGTTATATTCCACATGAATACCATGGGTCAATACTATGGATTCTTAAAACCATGGGTCATTTTTCATTTTTTTATTAATAAATTTTATGTGGTTATTTTTCTTTTCACCGAGTTAAAATGTTTACATTATATTATGTTACATTAATTTACACATCTCTACAATATTTTATTTTTATTTTTGTCAAGTCGGAATGTTTACTTTAATGTTACACATCTCTAACATCTTGTGTTGGAGTGCACCTCACAGCCAAATAAAAAATGAGAAATTTTATTAAAAAATAAAAAAATATTATATTATATTTTAAAACAAAAATATTAAATTCAAAATCTAGAGTCCACAAATGTTAAATTAACTATTTTACTTTAATTATTTCACCCTTTCTACAAACAAAATTCCACTCATCATTGCCATGGTACCAATTCTACTTAAATTTATATTTTATTTTAGACATAAAATTATACCCATTTTTAATTAGGGTCGACATTAACACTAAATTAAATTTGTTAAACATTTACTCTTCACATCGACCCTATATAATAACTATAACCTAACATAATTATATTTAATTATTATTTAAATATAACATCATATAACTATATGTTATAATTCTATATATAAAATATAACATAACATAATTTTATAATTATTTAATTCATAACATAAAATTATTTAGCATAACATAATTTGTTTATTTTATAATCAGGAGAGTCACGCTAACAAAACATTCAACTTAATTATATATAATATTTAACTATATATAATTATATTTAACTTTTATTTAAATATAACATCACATAACTATATATTATACTTTAATATATAAAATATAACCTAACATATTTCTGTAACTATTTAGTTCATAATATAAAGTTATTTAACCTAACATAACTGGTCTGTTTTATAATTTATAATTCATGTCTGTTTTTCTTATATTTATGAAATCATAAATGGTTTCAATGCTTAATTAAAAAATAATATACAGACAAATTTTACATGTTACAGCTGTAATTATTGAACAGTCAATTAAACTAGGAGTATTTTTTGAAGCACAAATATGATAAGAACCACTATTAAAATCTGCTCTCCCGGTCCTCGCATACTGAAAGGTCATGAGTTCAAAACTCATTAACTCCAGACACTACCTGGAAGAGCTGAGACACTACCTGGAAGAGCTGAGCCTGGTATGCTTCAGGCAAAGTCATGTGAAGATCCAAGATCCAACCTTCGATGGGAAAGATAAAAACCTAGCCGTCCTCTTCTTCTATGGGACGTCCACCGGTGGTTTCGCCCCCTCCTTCTATGTGACCACCGGTGTCTTCATAGTCGTCGTCTCCTTCTATGGGACCTCTATCGGTGGTTACGCCGCCGCCTCCTTCTATGTGACCACCAGTGTCTTCATAGCCGCCTCCTTCTATGTGACCATCGGTGTCTTCATAGCCGCCTTCTTCTTCTTCTATGTGACCAACAGTGGTTTCGCTCACTGGACTTTCCCTCGCCGGCGGAGTAGAAATACTGGTCCAAAATTGGGGACGTCAGGGAGATTTTCATCACTTTCTCGACTGGTTTCTTTAGAATTGCCGGGTTCCTCTTTCTCGACTATGTAATTCAGGAAGCTTTTCCAGCGGCTTGAGATTAAACGTTTTGTGGAGGGGAAGCGCTGTTGCTCCTGTGGAAGGCGATGGCGAACATATGTGTAAATGTGATGGCCCAAATATATGAGCAAACCCATTGCTGAAGCGGAGCCCGTAATGACGAAGAGGCCCCAGAAGCTCTTCATGCTTAGCCTATTCGAATTTTCTGTAGGCCCTCCGTTGCTGCAGTCCGTCTGGTTGTTGAAATATTTCGCCCGAAGTTGCTGATTTTCTGGGCCCTCTGCAACCTCCAGCACCGACGTTGACATGTCCGATACGAGCGGAGATCCCTTCGGAAATGCCTGTTTATAGATAAAATCAAGTCACAGTATATTTCGAACACCAAAAACGAGTGCAATTTTACTAGTCTTAATCCTAATAGCAATAAATAGAATGAATGTGATGGAAACATACGAAGCCTAAGCCCCCGGTTCTATATGTCTCGCCAACTATTGTGAAGCCGCTATGGTTTGACAGGAAAACGCAAATATAAGGGAGTTCGTCAAATATGGCAGCCACTGATCCGTTTGACAGTGCGTTTGCATATTCTTGTGGTGATGAATATCCCTGGAGCTTGTTGCGATCTATCCCCAGGTGCTCTACCAGGTATTCACCTACAAAAGATCCGGCCTGGTAACCCACGGGCTGTCCGCTGGATTTCAGAGTCTCCACGTCTTGAATGGTGGGTTGCAATTGTTGGGCTGTTAATATTGCAGTGAGGTTTGCTGTGTAGCTAGATTGCAGTATCAGAACCACGAAAAGCCAGATTATTATGACTCCTCGAGCCAAACTGCTCACAACTTTCTCTCCTGTATAATACGAACCATTTGCAATTCTTTGAATCATTAATTAATAAAACGATTACAATTTTACAGAGCTGTGATGGAGAATTATCTACGCAGATATTGAAATTATAATGAAAAGTTTAGTACATTTTGGCGTTGGTAATATTGTATTCAATCAGGATTTTTGATGTTGGAAATATTGCTGTTAGTACATTTTGGCGTTGGAAATATTGTATTCAATCAGGATTTTTGAGGTTGGAAATATTGCATATTTGAAATAGTGTTTTTGGGCTTTTGATTCCTAGTTTCTATAACTATGTTTGATGACAATTTTACTCTAATTTTGTAGTTCAAATTGGAGCATATGGTCGAAACATAGGATACAAATTATAGCATATGGTTGAAGCATAGAATATACAGTCGAAAATTTCCAATAGTATAATCACTTCATTTTAATTATAAAAATTTATCAGAAAAAGTCGATATTCTAATTCACAATTATACCATACGATTTAAACTATAGATTGGATATTTAAATATTTGTTAAAACAATACAATTTTAATGAATATGTTCATTAATGATCAAAAAGCTAACAGGGACTATGCAAACTGTTTTCATTACTGGGAGAGATTTAATCCCATGAGAAATTAAATCGGATTTAATCTAATTGTACATATTCCCTATTCAATAAAGTTGAGAATAAGAGGGATACCTGCAAAGAGTAAATATAAGAATAACAGACATGAGTTTCAATAGAAATTTTTAATCTGTCATTGGCTGTGTACAACTTCACAGGAAGGTTGCTTCAAAATATCGTCTGAAAGTGTTTTGATAAAAAGAATAAGGGCGTTTTCCCTAAGAATAGCGGAGATACCTCCAAATAGTAGAAATAAGATAGCTTCAAAGAGTACATATAAGAAAAATAGACATGAATTTCAATAGGAATTTTTAATCTGCCTGATTGTCTGTTTACAACTTCACAGAACGATCGCTTTATAAATATGGTCCGAATGTACTGTTTTGATAAAAGAATTCCCTCCCCACATGGAAGACCAGCGAAAATTAACCTTTTGCGTCCCTCTTAACCATGCTGGGGTAAGATTATAATAAATAAGAGTGGCATTCAGCGTTCAAAATTGAACCCTTCCTAGCCCTTTTTTAGGCTTCTGGGCTTTCTTAGAAGGGCTAAAAAAAAATTACACTTCGATAAAAATTTAAAATATGAAAATCACTAGTCAATTACAAAGGTTAGATTAAATTGTTATATTTCAAAAGAAGGGAAATGTTTTTAATAACTTGTCAATTCTTTTTTAAGTTTACGATAATTTCGAGTCTATATTAGTGCAGAAATCACTCTCACTAGTGATAGTTTTGTAGAAGAGAACAGTCAAAGTCCAAATGACCTCATAGAATTTAATAGTTATGTCATGATTTGGGGACATTTCCTGAGGCCCCCAACTTATGCCAACATGATGCAACTTGCAACAATAAGACATGCAACAATCATGGTACTATTACACCTAGCACAAGGCGGCAGAGCCCTCGTTCCTTCGTGATTATCCTTGAGTGCTCTTTCCCTGCATCTATTTTTTCCGTTTTCATTTGAATTGCAACCCATCATCCAGAGAAGGAAAGTTATCGTTTGATGCTAGACTATAAGGTATTTTTCATTATCCTCCTCATATCTTCATTAACATTTGGTTTTTCATTCTATGGATTCTTTAATGCAACACTCCTTGAAGTAACGTGGTCACACAATGTATCCTGGGCACCATAGAATCCACAACCTAGGAAATCAACATTGTGGCTAGATACCCTGAATGCAACTACTTGCCATCCTTCCATTCCAGGCATGGGTGGTCGAGTTGTTTTCTACATTGTTAATGGTGCAAATTTTTATTGTCATAATTATATGAATCTACCAACTATGAAAATAATATCTATCTTATATCGAGGGTATTGGACTCCACAACTATAACGCTCTCATTCAAACTCTTTCTTATTTTTCTTCGTTTCTTAAATCCATACAGATTTCTTATCCAAGTACCATTTTTCATGAAGTGTTTGTTCTCTATCATAAAGCTACAAGTTTCCTTGAATGTTACAAAACATAGTTCAACAAATCAATGAATAACCTATCAAGAAATCTATAGTCAAATCCTAGGGCATCTTGCTAAGGTTGAATTTTTTCTATCTCAATCTTGCTAAGGGATTTTTAATTTATGTATTTACTTATTCTATTTTTATTTATTTATTTAATAGTGTAAATCTTGAAAAATGTCTCATGTTGGTCGTCCTAAGAAGGATAAAATGCAACAATCAATTGTTGAATCATTTGGTCTTACACAACATTCTAATCAACCATGTAATATTCAAAATGAAATTGACGCTCATATACATGAATATGATGAATCAAATAGTGTAGAGCTTGTTGAAATATAAACCCATCAAAGAAACACAAAATAATATTCAAATCTAAATGGAATACAAGGTTTCCATGGGCTTATGTTTCAAAACATTTAATGGTAATGAAAGGATAAAATGTTCTTGACGTGTTAAATTTAAAAGTGAGACTCCATTTTAAAAAGAGGGAACTACCACTCTTCAAGTTAGTGGTATAAGTGGCCATGCAAAATCAAAAGTTCAATTTTTGTTTTACAACTTTTGGAGGGAAAAAGCCATTGAAGAAATATTCCAATCACTAAACATGTAGAACTAATGGTAAATGTTGGGGAGGAGAAAATTATATCAATGATTGAAAACATGTATTTTGTTGCTACATGATTTATCTTTAGAAATGTATAAGTCAATATGTGACTTGAATTGGTATAAATGCACTCCACGCGTGCTTCTAACAGATGGATTTTCTGCATACACAAATACTATACAAAGAAAATATTTTCTTCAAGTTGCTAAAGAGGTGTATTGGAACAATCCAAAAGAGAAGATTTTACATAGGTCATTTTACTCAATTTCAGTTGATGAAAGAACTGATCAAATTATGGAACACCAATTGATTGTTTATATTACATATTTGACGAATGGAGGAAGAGGTCAATGTTTAAATTTTTTTATATGTTTACTTCAAATAAAGGATGGAATAGCTCACTGTATGTATGATCTAGTGAGAACTCTTTTAGCATAAATGGATTTATATTTGATGAAGTTTGTTGGTTTTGGTTCAGATGGTGCATCTTCCATGAGGGGTATTCATGAAGGTTTATCTCCTAAACTTTGTATGCTCCTGATTTATTAGTTATCCATTGCATAACTCATAGGGAAGCATTAACAATTAATGATGCTTCATCTCATTTTCCAGAGTTGCAATATATTAACAAATTTGAAACTAAGTCTATTCATGGCTTGGAAAATCAACTATAGGACATGGAAAATTGAGAGAGCTAATGTATACATTTCAAATCTCTAAGTTAGTGGTCTTACAAATTCATAAAATTAGGCGTCTTTCAAGAGGAAAGGTCATGGAAAGACTTGTTAAACTCATGCATTATTTTTTAGGATTGGGAGTTAGGGGAGAAAAAAATGTATGAGTTGGCAACAATATTTCAAGTGAAAATTTGCATCCATATACTTGCAGACATGGTCATTGAATTAAATAATTTGAATCAAAATTTCGAAGAGGATCATGTTGATATTACATATATTGACACTACTTTAGATGTTTCTATTAGCATGGTGTAGATGCAGTGCATATGTCTTCTTTTTTAGTTAAAGCATAAAGAGGAACCCTTGAATTTGAAGATAGCATAGGTATGGTGCATTTACATCCATTTAGGTTCGAAAGTTTTCCAAAGATGAAAATATTCGGGCCTACTATATGATTGTATTCTTGTGGGAAAATGTTTTATTGTAAAGGTGATTAAATCTTTAGATAGGAGATTCATAGATTTACATTTATTTAATGTGGCTAAGTTTTTCACTTCTCAACATTTTAATGAAGAAGTGAATGATATAGATTGTCCAACAAAAAGATAGTTCAAATGTTTATGAGAAAAAAATTAGCCTTCGGGAATCATCTATTGTGGATATTGCTAGATGTTTGGGTGAAATGAATGAATTTATTTGTGCTAATTGTAAATCATGCCCTAAAAAGCATATGTATGGCATGAGACCCATGTGGAGATGAACATGAATGGTTTGAATACTTTCTATATTTGATGCAATTATGGAAAGCTATTCTTATTATCCCAACAACCACATCAGTGTGTGAAAGAGGCTTCTGAAAATTAAACACAATAAAAAATGATGATAGATAAAGAATTTCATTGGAGACACTAGATATGTTAATGTTTCTATCTCTAAGTGCACATCATGCTCTAAATGAGGTAGATTGGAATGCTACTTATGATGTATGGAAATAAATGAAAACTAGAAATCCATTTCCATTGGGAAAATATATTTATATTTTCAATTATGTAAGTCCAAATACTTTTTAAGATCATCGAATGAATAAAATAAATATATGTTTATGTTTTTTAATGGAATTTGATATTTTTTTTGTTTATTTACTAGTTATATTGAGATTTTATAGTATTTTATAAGGAATAGAAGAAACATGTGTTTACCTTTTTTTAATGGAATTTGAGATTTGTTTTCTTTATTTACTAGTTATATTGAGATTTTAAAGTGTTTTATTGAAGCTACTCTTTAAATTTTAAATATTTTAAAGATTTAGAATGACACTATTTCATTATGAAATTTTTAGAGGGGTTTATTTAATATATACTTTTCAGTGGAAGTGAAATTTTTTTATAACCTTTCATCCTTGAAGAATTAGATGAATATATGCCCTTCCAAATGAAATTAAGAATAGACCTTCAAATTTGATCACTGGTGACATTTATAATTTTTAATATCATTTAAATTTTTTGATACTGAAGACGAAACATATAAAGTTCCATTGCTTTTTTCATATGAAATCCCAGCTTGTTTTTTTCATATGAAATATATTTCTATGAAATCTCATGCTGTGTAGAATATAATAAATTCGAAAGAGACTGAAATTTTTGTAACATCATTTAAATGTTTCGATACCGAAAGCAATGCACAGAAAAATAAACATATTTTGCCTTCATGAAAATTAGTCCTATGAAATTTCAAATTAGTGATTCAAAGTCTATTATTCAATGCATTTTTAATGTAGAATCTACTTGCGGCAGATTTTTTATCAAAGATAAATGATATAATAAAAAATTGAAAGTAAATAACAGACTTACTCTGAGAGAAAAAGAGCGTGGAAAACGAGAACCTGCAAAACATTAGTACACGGTTTTTTATACTCGATCTAAAAACTTCTTAAATGAAAATACCCATACCCTATGAAAGAAATTGGAAAATGAAGATTACCATAGGAAGGTTGTAACCTGTTCTTTGGGCTTTCCTCTGAAAGTATCGTTGACCTTATGTTCAAGCAGCCAAACAACTAATCCTGTAAACACGAAGAATGCTCCGGTTGTACCCCACATAGCTTGTGTGAAAGGACGGAGAAATGTCCAAGCATCGCTCGGATTGGCTGCTTTTATTGGCACTATCATCACCAGCCTTGACTCAAAATAGGGCTGAGTGAAATCCACATATATGCTGCGGTTTGCAAGGACGGTAAAATCCCCCACAGCTGCATCGAACTCCTGATCAGGGCATTAAAAAGAAAAACTCCAAATTAGATTGGTTGAAAAAAAGAGGCACTTATATACCTGGAACTGGATAATGGAGAAAGAGAGGAAGAAATTTTTTAACAACTGACCTTTGATAAGGAGACTTGCTGGATTAGGTCATCATAGTAACCCGGCAATTCTGACCCGGTCTGATTGTAAGGAATGAAATAGGGCGTAACATTATATGAAAGGTTTTTGAGAACGGCTGTAAATGTTTCAATTACAAAACCGGGCTTATCCTGAGAGACTACTAGCCCGCCGGTTGCATTTTTCTCGACACGGACAAACTCTTGGAATCCGTCTTTAATTGGGACCGCAATTCTCAACGGCTTGGTAGGCGTTACCCAGCCGCGGGGTCTTTTTGTGGACACTCCTGGCCAAGTAACATTTTCAAGCTCACTCATTGTCCCTGAGGAATCAGAAGCTCCATTTGATCTCCAGCAGCCAATTGGGCGGTAGCGGACTTTGTCTTTGCCCAAGACATTGAGTATTTCATATGTGGCACCTGTAACCTCCCCTTCACTTATTTTCAATTGCCCACTTAAACCTTTGAAATTGGTGTTCCTGAGTAGGTGTAGCAATCGTTCCCCTTGTTTGAAAACTGGAAGATTCGACAGCTGTGAATTGAACGACTCATTTGGGTTAATTGGGGATGGAGAGAAATTAAATTCGGCATTACCAAAACGTTTGATAGCCTGAGCGATCATCCAAACGGCATCGTAGGCATAGTAACCGTATATGTTGAGCTTTGCTGGCTTTCCTTCCCGGGAATTCTCGGCTATGAACCGTTGTTTCCACCTGCGATCAAAATCAATAGAGTTTGGAATATAACTTCTGGTTCCTAGAACACCTCCCATGGACGCGATGGTTGATTCGTTCATGACGTCGAGAATGGCGCTCAACCCCTCTGTAATAATCCATGCATATTCACTATTGTTCATCATCCCCATGTTCCGAGCTTCTGAGAAGAAAAGAGTGCCCAATTCGAAAGTCATGTGAACAACGAAAACTCTAGTGATCTGCATGTCCTTCAGCTCGGAAAACTTCGCTCTTGTAGCACTTCTATTTTCTTTCGCTGGAATGGCCGATCTGTAAGCGATTTCGCATCCCACGTTACTGAGAGAATCAGTCAAGAAGGGCAGCATGCCGGTGCCGTAATCATTGTCAGCGTAGACGGCCACGATTTTTCTCCAGCCGTAGTATTCAACCAGCGCTGCAATTGCGTCGGCCTGAACAGCGTCGCTATGAGGCAAACGGATGAAATATGGGGACCGGCGGGTAGAGAGCAGGGGATCCGTTACAGAGAATGAAATCATTGGCACCTTTGAAGCAGTACACAGATCTATCATGAACCCGGCTTCTTGCGATGTTTGTGGTCCTATTATCGCTACCACTTCATGCTTTTTCAATAGATCCACAGCTGTAGAAAAGCAGTTTATTTTGCTATTAGAGCTATTTTACTCATTCAGATTTCTTGCATCCTACGCTTAACACTTTCTGATTTGTAGAAAATGTTGCGTAGAAAATGACCATACCAAAATATTGTGTGGAAACCTTAATCTAATAGATTCGAACCCGGGAAATCTTAATCTCTCCTCTCACATATTTTGTCCCGGTTGTATAAAATTTGGGACAAACAACTTCTTCTTTCTTAAATAATAAAATGTTTTTATGTAAATTCAAAGTACATGGATATATAAAAGCTATGAAAATAAAATCCCATAATAATTTATGCATTTTGATTTATCTATTCAATACAGTTGAATCGTGAATAGAAAATAAAAGCCATCAAAGTCAATTCTAATTTTAAACTGTGATTATTGGATTTAATAAATACCAGCAAAGGCGGCCATGACTGCGTTTTGTCCATCCGAATCTGAAAGGCGAAACTGGAGCGCTAAGCGACTGGAGTTGGGGAGCTTATTCTCCTTATTTACGTCTTCTGCAGCTAATTCAAAGGCCGTTCTTGCCACTATTACGTACCAATCCTTGTCTAGTATGACGCCTATATTAATTGCCCTCCTCCCATCTTCTGCTGCTACAGCATTCCTTGCATCCTCTCCATAGAAATTCACCAAACAAAGTAGAAGACAGACGAAGAACTTCAGAATGGAAACCGCCATGATCGTTGCCGTGTGCAGCCACAACCGGAGCCAAAGATTTCGATAAATAGATCCCTGCAACTCTATTTTGTCAACAGAAGGCGGAAAGAAACCCGCTATTTTGTCTGGATTGACTTGCGAGGATTATCAGGTATGGTGTGGCAAGATTTGAGCCGATTGTTTATTGAAGAATATATTGGTATCATCGAACCTGAACAATTCAACATTGAACAACTTAACTTTTCCTTATTATCAGCTTCCTCGCAATGCCGTACTCATTGACCCAACAAAACGCGGAGCCAGAATTCATTGTTGATGTTGACTTGAGAGATGCATTCTTATTTCGATTCATGTAGAACCAGACAATCAAATATGTGTTTCGTGGACGTTCTGGAATGAAACAAAAGCTATAAGATTCCATGGACTTTCTTTAGTTGGTTAGATGCAACTACAAGTTGAAATCGAGATAACTTTGAAAGTAGAACAAATAAATTATAATATAAAATTTTACTGTTTTGTTGGGTATTTTTGATGGAAAAAAATACCAAAAACCAAACATTCAAACACACAGAGGCAATGCTCTGTTTTACCTCCACAGGATCCTCTTGTGCACAGAGAAGGTTAAAAAAATTTCATTGAGGAACAGAGTATTTCACCACCATGAAAGATTTCTATTCATTAAAACAAAAAAAACATTTACTCTGTCTCCATATGAGAATTTACACTGCTGGGAAAAATTCCCATTAACATTTACTGCTGTAAAACCTCCATTTACATTCACTGGTGTAAAACTCTTTTTACACGCTGTTGTAAATAAAAAACAAATTACATTTACATCCAAAACAAATGCGCTCATGGATATTACAACACCTTCAGCACACAAAACATTCTCATTTCACCACCGTTCCATTACAAAAGTCAAAACAGAACTTTACCAAGTATATCATGTGCACTGCTGTGCATACATCTCTGGTTCTCTCTCGCTGCTGCGAACACACACACTATATTTTCCTCCCGTGTGCCATACACATAATAATAAAAGTCAACACTCAAACATAAACTTATTACATACGATTTTAAATTTTAATACATGCCGTATATAAAAAAATATATAAAAAACATATACTAAAACGTGCCCATACTCATATTAAAAAGGGCCACCTAAATCTACGTAGCAACATTAAATTCCATGACACTTTCACCTACGGCGGTCAACCAAAAAACACTCCACGCAACTTTGATTTAATGCTGGTCGTATGCAGGTTCAATCAATCAACGGCGGAAAACACGGGAGTAGATCCGATGGTGGAGAAAGATATCGGAAGGCAGTTTAATGCTGAGCTTTACCTCCCGATATGTCAGAGATGCTGACGTCAGGTGAGAGCCACATGTCTTCACCAAATCGTATCGGAGCCAAGAATACGGAAACAACTTTTCGCTGGAAGGTGGTGCGATATCCTCCGGGCGGTTTGTGGTTTTGTTCGGTGGTTTTGGGGAGCGCAGTACAGCTGCGTTGAAATTACAAATTTAACACTCCCCTTTAATTTCAACAGCTGGGCATTCGGTCATACCGAGACATTTCCTCAAAAATTCAAAGCTTTTCTGATCAAGTGGCTTTGTCAAGATGTCTACAATCTGTTCTTGAGTCCTGCAATGTTCTAGGACAATTTCTCCATTATTCACCAATTCTCTGATGTAGTGAAACCTTGTATCAATGTGTTTCGTTCTTTTATGAAACACTGAATTCTTTGACAATGCAATAGCTGAGCTATTGTCACAAAAAATCACTGTCGCTTTTGCCTGCTCTTGGCCTAAGCTTCTCAACATTCTTCTCATCCACACTGCTTGACATGCTGCTGCTGTAGCTGCCACATATTCAGCCTCTGCTGTAGACAATGCTACAATGGACTGTTTCTTAGAAGCCCATGAAATGGCTCCTGAACCCATATGAAACACATAACCGGAAGTGCTTTTCCGATCATCTACACTTCCAGCCCAATCACTGTCAGTGTATCCAATTAAATCTGAACTTTCTGAGACACTATATAATATGCCAAACATTTTAGTACCTTTGACATACCTCAAAATTCTTTTTGCTGCCTGCTAATGTGCCTCCTTTGGCCTCTCCATGAATCTGGAAATCAAACTAACAGCATACATTAAATCAGGCCTAGTTGCTGTTAAATACATAAGGCTGCCCACAATGCTTTTATACAAGCTAGGATCAAAATCCTTGCTGCTGTCCTCTCTGCTGAGTTTTAATCCCATTACTGTGGGAGTGATCGCTGCCTTGCACTCTTGCATGTTAAATCTGCCCAGAACTTGATTTACATATCTTGCTTGAGATATAAAAATTCCTTTTTCATTTTGATCTACTTCTATGCCTAAGAAGTATCTCAACAAACCCATGTCAGTCATTTCAAATTCATCCTTCATGACTGATTTAAAATTCTCAATAAGATAAATATCATTTCCAGTGAAAATAACATCATCTACATACAAGACAGCAATTAAAATTTTACCATCCTTTTCCTTGATGTAGACTGTGGGTTCTCCTTCACATTTGTCAAATTCATTATCTAATAGATATGAATCTATCCTGCTGTACCATGCTCTTGGCGCTTGCTTCAGCCCATAAAGAGCTTTCTTCAATTTGCACACTTTGTGCTCTTCACCTTTCTTCTCATATCCGAGAGGTTGTTCCACATAGACCTCTTCCATTAACACTCCATTTAGGAATGCTGATTTCACATCCATTTGGTAGACTTTCCATTTGTTTTGTGCTGCTATAGACAGCACTGCTCTCACGGTTTCCATTCTTGCAACCGGGGCGAAAGTCTCCTCATAATCTCTTCCATACTACTGCTTGTAGCCTTTGACAACCAGCCTTGCTTTATGCCTTTCAATCTTGCCTTCAGCATTGCTCTTGGTCTTGTAGACCCATTTCACACCAATGACTTATTTGCCTTTCGGTAGCTCAACCAAATCCCATGTTTTGTTTCTCTCTATGGCATTCATCTCCTCATCCATAGCTTCTATCCATTTCCTATCTTTAATTGCATCCTCGAAATGAATAGGATCATCAACATGACAATACAAGGCAAATAAGGAATTCATTCCTTCATCATAAATATCACTTAGATTTCTAAATTTCTTACCTCTTTCACTTGGTGTGCAAGTGCTTGAAGATGCACTTGAATTTCCTCCTTGTGGTGTGCTTGGAGAAGCACTTTCATTTATCCTCAATGGTGTACCTTGCTGTTCTTGTGTTGGCGCTGCTGTTTGGGGATGCATTTCAGCCACCTCCTCTTCATCTTCATCATGAGACAAACAGTTCTTGACATTGATTGTTTTCTCTATGCTTCCATCCCAAGCTTCCTCTTCAATGAATTGAACATCTCTGCTGACAAAAAACTTCTTGGTAGATGGGATATACAACCTGTAGGCTTTGGATTCATCACTGTATCCAACAAGGATACATTTCTCCCCTTTGCTGTCCAACTTCCTCCTTAGCTGATCTGGAATGTGTGCATAGGGCACACATCCAAAAACTCTCATGTGGGTGACTCCTTGCTTTCTCCCACTCCATGCCTCTTCTGGCACTTTGTTCAAGACTGCTTTTGTAGGACACCTGTTCAATATATAAACTGCACAATGTACAGCTTCAGCCCAATACTCATTTGGCAAATGCTTTGCCTTCAACATGCTCCTCGCCATATCCATGATGGTCCTATTCTTCCTTTCAGCAACTCCATTTTGTTGTGGGGTGTACCTTGCTGTAAACTGTTTATGTATACCATTTTCTCTACAAAACTTTAGGAATTCATTTGAGATATACTCACCTCCTCTATCAGTTCTCAATACTTTTATGTGCAGCCCGCTTTGGTTCTCCACAAGTGCTTTGAAATTTTGGAATTTCTCAAAGACTTCACTTTTGTTCTTGAGGAAATATATCCAAGTCTTTCTTGTAAAATCATCAATGAATGTCAAGAAATATAGGCTGTCAGCTAATGATGGAGCTTGCATTGGTCCACACAAATCTGAGTGGATAATCTCTAAGGGTGTCTTTGCCCTTATGCTCTTCCCTGATGGAAAACTTTCTCTGTGTTGTTTTCCCAAAATGCAGCCTTCACATAGGCTGTCCGGTTTCTCTATCAATGGTAATCCCTTTACCATTCCTTTTCTGCTCAATAAGTTTAGGCCTCCAAAATTTAGATGCCCGAATCTCAAGTGCCATAACCAGTTCTCATCCTTTGGCACGCTTTGGAAGGCCTCTTGGGTGACTGCTGCAATTTCTCCTTTGTTTTTCAAATCTGCCCTTATTCGGAGAGGGAACATCCTGTTCCTTGTCATTTTTACTTCAGCAATGCATCGTTTGCTGGGTGTTATATCCATGATGGTGCACACATCATTTTTAAAGAAAACATTGTACCCCTTATGGACAAGCTGTCCAATACTCAAGAGGTTACATCTCATTCCGGGGACATAGTAGACATCTGCTATGGTTTTCTTTTCTCCTTGCTTTGTAAATATTTTTACCTCCCCTTTTCCCATAACAGAGACTTTGCTATCAGTTCCTAATGTGACTTCTGATTTCACATTTTTATCTAGGGCAGAAAAGAAGGCTATGTTTCCGGTCATATGGTTGCTGCAACCTGAGTCTAAAAACCATATGTCCTCGCTAAGTGTTTCAGCCATGTTACAAGCTAACAGGACATTTTCTTGACTGCTGTTTTCTCTTGTAACATTTGCATTTTGTCTGCTATTCTTATCATGCTGTTTCTTTCTACAATCACTAGCATAATGTCCATACTTTTTGCAATAATAGCATTGAACATTAGATTTATCATACCTTTGTCCTTGAGCATGATACTGTTCTCTTTGTTGGCTGCTGCCTTGACCTTGGTTCTGATTTGGATTGCTGCCTCTTCCTTGTGCATTTGATGGGCTGTTCCTTCCACCTCTGTTCTGGCTTCTGCCTCTTCCTCTCTTGTTTCCTCTTCCTTGACCTCTTCCTCTTCCAAAGGACATCTGGGTCTTGAAGGCTTGCTCAAGAGATGAGTTTGCATTCCTACTCAACCTCTGCTCATGTGTTATCAGTGATGCATGTAGCTCATCAACTGAATAGTTTGAGAGATCCTTTGTCTCTTCAATGGTGGTGACTATGGCATCAAACCTTGAGGGTAAGACCCTCAATATTTTCTCCACAATCCTTCTGTCTTCAATGGTTTCTCCATGAGTTCTCATTTGTGTGATTACACCAATCACATGAGTGAAGAATGAGTCAATGTTATCTGACTCCTTCATGCACAGATTCTCAAAATCGTTTCTCAGCAATTGTAGTTTTGCTGTCTTCACTCTCTCCATGCCTTGATAGGCTGTCTTAAGGGTTTCCCATGCTTCATTTGCTGTCTTAGCTGCTGCTAACCTTGGAAATATACTCTGGTCTACTACTAGATACAACAACACACGGGCTTTTGAATCCTTCTTCCTATTGCTCTTCAGCAGATCCTTCTCTCCCTGAGTTAATGCATTGAACTCAGTTTCATCTGCTGGTTCTTCAAAACCATCTTCAACTACTTCCCATAAGTCTTGGGAAGCAAGCAAGGCTTTCATAGTTATTGACCAGTAGTCATAGTTCTTCCCATTAAACTGTGGGAGCTGGGTATTAAACATACCCATACCATTGCTTGTGCTAGCCATTCCTTGAGTGTGTATTTTTAAAAACTGACTGTCTCTTTAGTAACAAACAAGAAAGCTTTGAAGAATACCTAAATCCTTCGCTGTCTGAGTCTTCTAACTGCCTGAGAAGTTTTGCTGCAGCAACAACCTTCTCCCTTCAGCTTCTTTAACTTTTTTAAAGAGCCTGGTCCTGCTTTGATACCACTGTTGGGTATTTTTGATGGGAAAAATACCAAAAACCAAACATTCAAACACACAGAGGCAATGCTCTGTTTTACCTCCACAGGATCCTCTTGTGCACAGAGAAGCTTAAAAAAATTTCACTGAGGAACAGAGTATTTCACCACCATGAAAGATTTCTATTCATTAAAACAAAAAAAACATTTACTCTGTCTCCATATGAGAATTTACACTGCTGGAAAAAATTCCCATTAACATTTACTGCTGTAAAACCTCCATTTACATTCACTGGTGTAAAACTCTTTTTACACGCTGCTGTAAATCAAAAACAAATTACATTTACATCCAAAACAAATGCGCTCATGGATATTACAACACCTTCAGCACACAAAACATTCTCATTTCACCACCGTTCCATTACAAAAGTCAAAACAGAACTTTACCAAGTATATCATGTGCACTGCTGTGCATACATCTCTGGTTCTCTCTCGCTGCTGCGAACACACACACTATATTTTCCTCCCGTGTGCCATACACATAATAATAAAAGTCAACACTCAAACATAAACTTATTACATACGATTTTAAATTTTAATACATGCCGTATATAAAAAAATATATAAAAAACATATACTAAAACGTGCCCATACTCATATTAAAAAGGGCCACCTAAATCTACGTAGCAACATTAAATTCCATGACACTTTCACCTACGGCGGTCAACCAAAAAACACTCCACGCAACTTTGATTTAATGCTGGTCGTATGCAGGTTCAATCGATCAACGGCGGAAAACACGGGAGTAGATTCGACGGTGGAGAAAGATATCGGAAGGCAGTTTAATGCTGAGCTTTACCTCCCGATATGTCAGAGATGCTGACGTCAGGTGAGAGCCACATGTCTTCACCAAATCGTATCGGAGCCAAGAATACGGAAACAGCTTTTCGCTGGAAGGTGGTGCGATATCCTCTGGGCGGTTTGTGGTTTTGTTCGGTGGTTTTGGGGAGCGCAGTACAACTGCGTTGAAATTACAAATTTAACATGTTTTATATAATTCTATAAAAAAAAATTTATAGAATTTCTGGAATTCGATATAATTCTATAAAATAAATTATTTTTTTTTAAGAACATACTCAAGTTTTTATTTGTAGATTAATGTTTTATAACACTTTTAAAATTTAAATTAATTATTAATAATTATGATAGGGATTTAACTTTTATGCATTAGTTTAGAATATTCATTATAGTTTACATAACTTAAATTAAAAATTGAGATTTATTTATAAAATCATTATACTGGTTTTCTTTTTTAGTTTTTCCATTCATCATAGTGTATATAAATTAAATAAAAAACATTGTTACATATTTTTTATATACCTTTAATTTATATATTAATGTATTTAATAATAATAATAGGAGTTATACGGTTTTTAAGTAATATGAAATATATTATTTATTTAATAATAATAATAAAATAAACATAGTTTAGTTAGTTATATAGTTTTTAGTAATATGAAACATATTATAAAGTAGATGTTTTGAAAATTTTTTATAAATTAATCTTTATCCACATTTATTAATTATTATTGAGATTTTAATTTTAATTTTTTCCTATTATTATTATTTTTATTTTTTCATATATATATATTATTTTTAAATATATTTATTAAATTTTATTTTTTTGTTTTTAATATGATTTTTAAGTTGGAATATCGAAGATGAAAATCACTTCTTCTTAGAGTGCCCAACCTATAACCACATTAGATCTCAATGGCATAATCTTTGTTGCAACACTGACTTTCCTAGCCTTTTAGAGTGTCAAAATTATAGTGAGCTCAGGAGGCTTCTCTCCACTAAATAATTCGTTTTTTTAGGTCCCATAGACCAAAGTTTGGTCTTAGTGGACGTTAACCACCACCACCACCAACACCCTCTGTTTCAATATGATTTTTAAGTTGGAATATTATTTCCCGGATTAAGTTTTCTATAAATTTTGTTGCTTTTTTAAATATCTTTGTTTTAATCTAATCTTAATCTATTAAATCAAGGTTTCCATACAAAATTTTAGAAAATAAAATAATAACATTTGAGACTGAAATCTAAGGAATGAAAAATAAGATACAAGAATTTTTGTATTCAAATTCTTGCATTTTATCTTTAGTTCTTTGGATTTCGGTTTCAAGTGTTTTTATTTTATTTTCTAAAGATTTATAACTTTGTTAAATATTGTAGATAATTCGAGCTTATGCTTTACAAAAATTGTGTGTAATTCTTGTTTCAATTGTCTTTTTTTTTTTTTTTTTCTCTCTACAAATTCAACGTAATTGTATAATTTTTGTTTAAGTTGTGATTCTTTCTCTTTTCTTCCTTCAAAAATTCAATGTAGTCGGAAAAATTCTATGAAGCAATTTTACTAAGCCTCCATTTTCTACTAAGCCTCCATTTTCTAGAGAGAGATTTAGAAATACTAGGAACATTACTCATAATTTAAAAGAAATCAACCAAAAAACGATAAAAAGAAAAGAAAGAAATATGAGAAACATTACTCCTAATTTAAATAAAAAAACAAAAACAAAAAAACAAACAACGATAAAAAGAAAAGAAAGAATGCGCTTGGAAGAACACGGCAGGAGATTAGTACGAAGACCGCATAGTGATAGCTCGGATTATATTCCGAAGGCCGTAGGTGATAGCACGACCGTCTTAATACACGAAGACTGTAGAGCAATCGCAGGTGATAGCATGAAGGAAAGCTCTATAGACTAGAGATTAGGGTAGGTTCACCGTAGAAACCCAACGCACAAATTTATGAACCACGTCAAACCCACAAAGCACGAGGGTGTATCACAGAAAACCCACTCGAGAGATCTACGAACCACCACCAGAGATCGAAAATATATAGATTTTGAATTATAAGAAAAATATCACCCAATTATATTAATTATATAAAATATTAGGAAAACACCTTTAATTAAAAAATAAATATGAATAAAAGTATATTAAGAAAACAAACATAAAAAAACAATAATAGGTCTTGGGTTCGAATCTATTAGATTAAGATTTCCACGCAATATTTTGCTATGGATTAAGATTATGTTTTTAAAGATTAATATTAAGAATTTTAATCTCACAATTTTTTAGAAATAAAATAATACCATTTGAGATTGAAATCCAAAGAATGAAAGATAAGATGTAAGAATTTAAATACAAAAATTAACTAATGGTGGAATAAAACTACTCCATGAGAGATATCAAAAGAAAATTTGAATAATAACTCAGCCCAAAGTAGCACGACAAACAAGAAATGACTAAGCTAATTGAAGTGGACCATGAGCATTACAAGAGAAAAATGGTGCAGACACTTTAGAAGTAGTAAAAGAACAACTAAAATCTAAGTCACAAATTCAAACAACCTATCTAACAGAAGCACAAAGGGTGGGAAAAATACTTAAACATAAGCATTGGCTAACATGTATCAAGGTAAATTGTAATGAACATAAAGTAGATATACTCAATAAATAACCAAGCTTGAAAAGATCAAGAATCTTTATAAATGAAGATCTCATCCTAAAAGATCAAGTTGAACTAAGAAAATAAGTCCAAAAGGTAAAGGACACAAGAAGGGAAGAGAAATGGGCAATCATTAGAAATACAAAAGCTATTATTAGGGAGAGAATTTAAAACAACAGTAATAAATAGGAATTAAGAACACTCTGGATCCTCTTCTGGAAGTGTTGTGGCTTCCCATGGCATAAAGGACCTAAGTTAAGCTAGATCCTGAGTGATATCGATCTTATTTTCTTAGTTGAAACCTAGGAGCATGATGAATCTAGGGTCCCCTGCATGGATGGATTCATTCTCTCGTCAACCTGGAACAAGAAATCTTCTCGTAGAGGTTTTGGTTGTATAGTGTGTTATAGAAAAGATAATATTTCTCCTCATGTTCGACTTCATAAGATAGACTCCCTCAATCAGTGCATGTGGATCGAATTTTTTTATTCTAGCACCAATAAGATCTTTCTTGCAATATGTTATTGCGCCCCTATCAACTCTACCTCCTATAAGAAAAACAATCTGGATAAGAATTTTTCCTTCAACAATTTAGAACAAGATATCCATAATATTTGAAGCGAATGTGATATATTTTTCTTGGGGACTTCAACGCTAGAACTGCTAGTAACCAGGCTATTCTCCTAAGAAATAACTCTAACCCTAGCCCCTATGGCTTGATGAAGATTGTGACCTAGCTAATAGATTCAACGAATACTCTGAAGACACCACTAAGAACATATTTGGTACCGAGCTTATCGAACTTTGTAGTTTGCAAGACCTGATTATTTGTAATGGGATTAGTAAATGGCCTACCTCTAGCTAGATGACTTGCATTCATCGGTTGGGAAGTAGTGTTGTTGATTATGTGATATCTGACACCTATATCCTCAACTGTATAGTAAATCTTAACATCCTAAATGACCACAAGCACGATTATGACCATAGACTCTTATGTCTCACCCTCAAGCTTGACATACACACCAACCAGGTGCAAAAGAATGGTGAAATTCAAAAGCACATTCATTTTAACAAGAATGAAAATTACCTCTTCTTACAAGATTTAAAGAGGAACCTTGGTTACCTAACATATAACGATAACATTGATCTCACCTACCATGATCTTACTACAACCCTTTCCACCACCATTAATAAATTCTCTATCGAGGTATCATATAAAAACAACAATAGAACTTCCAACCTCTGGTATGATAATCCCTTCCTTCAGGGGAATCTTGTGCTGAATGATGTTCACATCATATGTCTTGAGATCTTCATAGGACCAAGCAAAAACATCAGTGTACTTCTTAAAAAGCTCAATATACCTTTCTTTATAATTAATTGGAACTCCCTTAAACAATCTCACTAACTTGGGCTCCTTTTGGGTTCTAATGTTGTAATCTTGGATCTGTTCATCCTGTGAAACTTTCTCTGAACTAACAACTACATCATTAGAATTAAAAAGTCTTTCAAGAGCGACAAGTCCTCTTGGCAGAATATTATTTTTCAATTGAATAATTTTCTGATTAACTATAGAATTTTTAAAATCACTTACTTCTGCACCTTCCGTTACTTCATCCCCATCTTGATCAATTTCGGTGCCTTGAAAGTCTTCAATCATTGTCAAGAATTCCTTAATCTGGTGATAATCGTTAAAAACCTGCCAATGTTTTATGTTATATGGAGCAAATGGCTTGTGGTTCATTTCGACCTCATATCTCAGTCTTGGAATTATAGGAGGCCTAAAGGTATTGGCTGCCACAGCCAAGGAGTCTGCTAACCTGTTCCCATCTCTTGGAATGAATTGTATGTTGAAAGCCTCAAAGAAATTCTCAACTAAATCCCAAACTTCATTTCTATATGCCCTAAGCCTAGGGTGTTTTGTTTGACAGTGATTTTTAATTTGCTTTATAATCAATTTTGAATCTCCAAAAACAGAAATAGACTGAACCCCCATTTGTTTTGTTGTTTGAAGAGCAATGATTAAGGACTCATATTCTGCCACATTGTTAGTTGCTTCAAACTCTAATTTAAAAGAAAATGGGATCATGTTACCTCTAGGTGTAATTAATAGAAAACCAGCACCTGTTCCTCCCTTAGAGTAGGCCCCATCAAAGAAGCACTTCCATACTCCTTCTGTTTGCAGCTATGTATTTACACAAGTTGAAGTGAGTTGCCTCTGATTATCTTCAGCCAATTCTGCATTATCATGCAGCATGAAACAAGAAAAGTCATATTTTTCTTGGTTGTACACAGGTGAATTACTTGCTCCATTCTTTGTGATTGTTTTAACAAACCTTGTTTCTCTGTACAACCTTCTCTCTTCTCCACCAAAAACTGGTATGATAGCATAAGTAAAATCCAACTTCAGGACTCCCCCCAATTTAGCCCCCCATGACCTAGATAGCAACATTCCAAACCTAGCAGGGATATCTGCTACTACTACATCCATTACTAAGCTTCTAGCTGGGATCTGGGCTAATGACACCACCATATCCTTAATGACACCGAGACACTTGACTTTATTTGAATCAAAAGAATACAGGTCTCTGTAAGGCTTAGTAACTTGTAAATTCAACTGTTTCATTACTAATAGTGGCATAATGTTGTGTGAAGCTCCAGAATCAAGCATACAATTATGCAAGATGAAGTCATGAATCAATTAAGAAATGTAGAAAGGAGGTGTTGAAGAATCTACCTCCTCCACATGTGGGCCAAAATTTTATCTTCTTGTAGATTCACAGTGTCATTTATATTGACATTCTAGGACAAGTTAATAAACTCAGTAATATCCCTTTTATAAACTAGTGCCTTAACCAACTCTGTGAGAGGTACCTGATTTTTTTTTCTTTCCAATTCTTTAGTGAGACTAAATGCATGGACCTATTTGGTATTTTTTTTTTTTTTGTCCTGTTTCTTTTTCACTCTTCCTCATAACTGGAATCTCTTCTAAAATGGAAACGATTTTTTTCTAAAGGAATTTTATCAGTTTTATCTTGGGAAGGCTCACCTTGATGCATTTGAGTTTTTCTATTTGTACACTGCTATTGCTTTCCTTTATTTAACTGTTTTGCAGGCTGTGCTTCCTGTGGAGTCTCCTTTTGTAAGGGAGCAGGAACTCACTGCTCACTTTCATTTTCTTGAACTCTAGATCTTTTTCTTGATCTCAAGTCATATTTCTTATGCAATTCTGCCTACATAAAATCAATAAATTGCTTCCAGTATTCATCATAAGGGGCATCTGTTTTAGTATATTCTTCTCCTTCAACACCTAGTTCATCTTCATCTCCTACATACAATGTGGAAATATGATCATCATGATCTTTAGAATTCTCTACTGATATTTCACTAGGATCTGCCTCTAACTAAAGTGGTGCTTGAACCTGATCTTGGTCTTTTCTTTCCTTTTACAAAATCTGCAAAGGTTGTCTTCTATGTTAGGGATTAAAGTTTCTATTTTTCTGTACTTTCTTTTGGGAATTTTTACTCTCCAATTCCAATTTAATCAATTTCCTAGACAAATTTTTAATCACCTTGTTCATATCCTCTAATGTTTGACTTTGAGAGGATTCCTCTTTGGCCTTTCCCTTATCTTGGGTAGGTTGTTCCTCTGGTTCTTTTCCTGTAGCCACCAGGTTTGCTTCTATTTCTAGAGCATCAATTTGAATCTGATCAAGGGTTGTGGATCTTCTCTCCCTTAATGTAAACCCAAAATCTGATTCAAATTCCCCTACAAAAGTTATTTTTGCACCAGTAGGAGGGGGCTTGACCTCCACTGGAAGACTGTTGTAAAGTTTATTAAACCTTCTCATAAAATCAACAACGCTTTCATCAGATTTTCTTTTAATAAAATTGAACTCTGTAAGTGAATACCCGTGATCTCGCTTCTCTCCCCATCTCTAGGTGAACTGGTGCTCCATCTCTCCCCATGTAGGAATAGAGTTATTAGAAAGCCCTTTAAACCACTTTCTTGCCTCACCATCTAAGGATTGCACAAAAAGTCTTAAAACAACATCCAGGTGTTCAACATTGAGATTTTCTGCAAAATTACAAAACACTGTTATATGCTTCTTTGTTGTTTGTTCATCTTCCCCTGAGAAATGAGGAAGAATTTTTAGGTATTCTTGAGGCATTGGATTCAATTGTTGTGGCAACTGAATAGGTGCATACCTATTCAACAAGAATGCAGGTGCTGCCATGTTTGCACCTGAACTTACTGAACCTTGAGTACTAATAGATGTAGAACCTGTCTGAGGGGTAAATGGAGTATGAAAAGGGGGTAATGTAGATATAGGTTCAGGTTGAACAACTATAGCAGATATATTTTTAAATACTGAAAAAAGAAACAGACTCTAAAGACTATTCTTGGCAGTTGGGTTCTTGAAATAAAGTGGATGTAAAAGGTAATTCTTGATCAAGAAAAGGTGAATGTTTGGATGAAAGATGTGCAGAACTGCTGCCAGGTGTAGACAATGTAGGATTTGGTGTAAATGGAGTTTTTGGCCTTCCAACCCTCTTGGAAACAAATCTCTCAGGATCCGAAAGGGCTTGAGTTTTTTGCTGTGAGGTATCTGACCTTGTATGAGGCCTTTTTGAAGCCAAAGTTGATATTCTTATTTAGTACAACCAAATATTTTCTCCTCACTACACAACCAGAGGAAAATATTAAAAACCCAGGGAAAATCATTCTTGCCTTCGATCCCTTACAACGACACCAATTAATGTTGTCCCTTAAGAAACCAATTTCTAGGCTATGGAGAAATTGTGCTTAAGACATTAAATTTTATTATGCATGTCACTTATTTGTATAATGTATCTTCTTTTGAAGGATCTGAAGGACCTTACCTTAAACCCTTAATATTTAGCTAATATGAAAATTTCAAGATGCCATATGATGCTGAATATAAATGTTGTGTCAAGAATATTTTGAGAAATTAAAGACAATATGTTGTGTTTGACAGAAACTATCATCTGTAACTTAGAAGAAACATAGAGAAAGGAGTTTTAAATATGGGAGCGCTCTTTTAAGGAATTTTAACTTTATTCACATAAGCAAACAAAGACCTGTAGCTTCATTACCATATTTAAAGAGAGGAAGAGACATAATGACACATAATAGAGAAATTACAAAATCATACCCAACACTATATGGAAAACTCCTGATTCTTTCATTAATCATCAGTCTATTAAGTAAAAAATAGTATAGTCTTCAAGTTCTTCAAAATTCAGACCTTTCTTCCATAATTTTCCCTCTTTTTATACATCATGAGACAGTTGGTAACTACCAAAACTGTCAAACTACTTAACTACTTTCTAACTATCTAAAGTAAAAGTCATTACAGAACATTACATTAGAGGGTAAAAGGCACTTCATTTTTCTCAGGATAATTTTAGATGTGATAGCATATATCTTGGTTTCTTATGTAAATCGTTTGTGTGTGGACTAATAGCTAAACCCGTCGTTGTTAAATTAGGCAGTGGCGTTTATATGAGTGGCACAACCCTGAAGGGTAATGGAAAGTCAGTAAACCTAGAGTTGCGATATGTAATTTAATATATATCAATGCATGTAGTAGAATATGAGCGTATGCATTAGATGTCATTTGAGGATTATCAAGACATACATTAATACATTACATATATATTTATATAAAAACCAGTCTAGAAATACCAAGAGAATTCGGGAATATTAGAAATAAGTGAAATCTTGAAATTCTGGAATTAAAACCAACAGACATATATTAGTAAATTTCTAAGCCTGCTATTACAATATCAATATCACTACTTATGCTTTACCAATTTCTTAAGAAAGAGACAATATTGGAAATTGGAGCGTATCTTGCATTCATGAAGTTTTTAAATAAAACCATTTAGTGACTGAAATAGAAGTATCAACAAAGGAAATATTCCTTTCGATTTGGTAGCAACACAAAAATATTAATTCATGATCACAGTATCCTTGTAAGAGCTCATCCACTTGTGAAAATAAGCACATAAACATTAAACTGTGCATGAAGGGTTTGTGAAAACATAAATCATAAGAACAAAAATGGAAACCGACTACATATAGAGAAAATGAGAATTAAATTAGTATACAAAGGTCTATCTGTGTGTCCGTGAGCTACTAATATGAATCCAAGCATCATATATTATAAACAACTCAACCAGTCATGTCAAATCATAAGCATTCATTAAATTGACAGCGTTGAGTACAACTATTATAACATTACACAATAGTCCTGGAATTTACAAGGGAAGAAAATATCCCAGCAATCGTTAACCAAAATATTTACACCTTACATAACATTATACGAAATTGTTACTTATACCGAGTAGCATATTAGTGCAAACAACATCTTTAGGAAAAATTATTACATGATTTGTAACTGGAGAATAGTGACAACATAAAATTAAAGAGAAGTTGTAATCACAACCCGTTGTACGTTAATAGTGCTGAACCTAGTGTTGGGAATACGCCCGGGAGGAACAATGTAGAAGTAATGTTATCAATAGAGAAGCCAGAAGGGAAAGTGAGCCAAGTCAATAAGCCACCTATGATGCCATGGAAAAACAAATAGGCATAATCGAATGAGGGTGTGTGCATAAGGAAACAGAGGCCTTTAAAAAATAGCCAACATATAAGAAAATGTAGAACGAGACACGAAAAAAAAAAGCCCACACGACAACCTATAGATTTCTAGAATTTAACAAATGGGAAATACGCTTTCAACCTATCATGGGGAATTGACATAGAAGAGAGGTCACCCCTGCTTGCATGAGCAGCAGGATGCCTACCCTTCTATCTTGAATTCCACCACCAAGTTGTGCTGGGGAAGCAGAGAATTGATGCCAACCTAGTTATGGGACCATAGAGTTAAATGTAGAGGGGGAAATGCTAATTTGAGAAGGGAAAATAAAAAGAGTGTCCTTAGAGAGGCATGAAGGGGAAAGTTGCCAGGGTAAAACCCCAACGAACTCGTTAAATGACTGTAACTTTCCATTCAGCCATGAAAAGAAAAAATATATAAAAAAATGAGGAACACGACTATACCATTTTTTGATTCGCCCAAGATGGACAGGTGAGGACACAGGAGTTAGGTCGGAAACCCCATGCCTCTAAACAAGGTAAAAGTAAAACAAGAAAGGGAAACCCAGATTATTGATATAGTGAAGTAGGAATGAAACCCTTAGAAAATCCATTTCAAAGTTGTCGCTAACCAGACAATGAACATAAACAAAAATCTCTTTCTTGCTTAGTATGCAAGGAATAAATGTCGTATTTGGTAAATAGAGGTACACAGTCCAACAACAAGCGGAGACCCGGCATCCAAGAAACCATGTCGTCATCCTTGGTGGTTCAGGTGTTCTTACAAAAGATGCCAACAACTTCACTCTTAAACAAGAAACAAGTATAAAACCATGAATGGAATAAATTAAAAGAAGGGTCTAAGGGTTGGAAGCCGAGATCAACTTACCCTGCTATGTATATATATATATTGTAACAACATTCAACCCTGGATTTGTGAGCTTCTCTTGGAGGGAGTGGAGAAAGCCCCGCCGGTGGTTGGTGGTTGAAGAAGAACTTGTACAGGCAAGTGACGAGGGTTAAAAATGTTAAATGTTCTGCCCAACAATTAGAAGAAAACATTGATCACAAAAAAAACATAGGAGTAAACAAGTACACCTGGAAAAGGGTTGTGGTTATCGAGCATCATGGCATTTGTGCCAGCGCCAAGGGATAGGTGCTTGGAAGGAGCCGTGGGAAGCATTGTGCCACCAGTAAGAAAAAACAACAATGAATGAGCCAAATGTGCGAGGAGATAGGAATTACTAATGGATTAGGGTTGGGAAAATGAATGTGAGTCATTGATGTCCTATGAATGTGAGTTGGTGATGTCCTATATATCTCATATTAAGGAATTTAGACTTCTGTGATCCATTACATTGTTTAGATAATCTTCGGCAAAATCACATAACCAATCTTTTGTCGACACGTTTCGAACCAACCAGTGTGGTTCATCGTCAGGAGAAGTTGAAGAACCAATCCGGCTTAGCGTGATTAAATAGAGTGTGCAGAGACTCCAACAGCTATAATGCTAACGGCTAATTTTGACCTAATGATCCTGGTCAAACCACTAAAATAGATAACTAATATTTCTCGAAAAAGCTAAATTAGGTAAATAAAGGAATTCATATGTCAATTAAAAATAAATAGGTATATTATTATTATTATCCCAAATAATAAGAAAAATCATAGTATAATAATAATATTTTAATTATAATGGTCATTAATAATATATATTAATTAATCTATATTTAATTATAAAATACAAGTAAAGGTAATCAATTACTATTATTTTTAGAATTTAGTTATACTAGGTAATTGTGTAATAATTATTTAATGGTCCTTGGTAAGTTAGAACTTGTTCTTTAGAATATATCATATTTATTATTTAAATGTAATGGTCCATTAAAATGATAAGTTATATAAAATAATATCTGTTTATTAAATAATCTATACCTACTAATAATTAATAATACCAAACAAATTGTTCAACTATTATTATTCCTAGAATTTAGTTACATTAGGTAAATCCATAATCTAGGGTTGTTAAAGCTAGGTCTATTAATAATAGTATAACTAATATCATAACTACTCCTTTAAACCTAAGGTCAAATAATCAATATTAGACCAATATTTATTTATTCCAATAAATTATTAAAGGTAACTAAGACCTTAGGTAAATATATTAATACTTACAAGATGAATATCATAATTTAGGGTTGATATACCATAATTTATCCTTTAAACTTAATGGTCAAATTTCTAATAATAATCAATATTTATTCAATATTTATTTATTCCAAAAATATTAAAGTTAACTATGCCATTATTATTTATAAGGTTTAAAACGGGTCTTTTTTTAGACATTAGATAAAGGGAAACTTAATTCTAAGGTTAATATAATTTTTTTTTTTTAAATGTATAAATAATGAAATTATGGAGAAAATCAAATCTAATTATCATATGCCCAATAGTGTCATAAACAGGTAAGGTTAATACAATAATTAGCCCGAAACCAATACATAACTTATTAAAGACCCAAACACCCCATAATAATAGGACAAATCTGCCAAAAGAAAAAATAAAGGAGGGGGAAACAGAAACCCTAAGACCTAAAAAAGGAATGAGGAGGCTAGGAAGACAAGGCTGGGACCCAGCAACTGCTAATCTTCCAGCCATCATCCCTATTAAGATTGTTCGGCCTTTTCTCAATCTCCAGGGCCTCTCTAAATTTGCGATGGTGAAACTGCGCAATTTTGGCAATGACTTGAGCCTCCTCTATACATACATGATGCATAGTCTTTCCCGCATGCTCAGCCAGGGCCGAGGACTTGGTCCTCCCATGTCTTAAGTCAGCCGAATGCTCGCTAATCCGCTGATTGATAGAGCGACCAGTCTCACCAATATAAGGGGTCCCACAGGAACAGGGAATGACATAGACGCCCTTCATGTCCTTAGGGTCAATCGGGTCTTTCACAGACCTGAGGGATCCACGGATAGTATTGAGAGGTCTAAAAGTTGCGGGCACATCATACTTCCTCAGAATCCTCGCAATCCTGTCCGTGGTTCCTTGGATGTAAGGAAGGTTCACACCCATGATATGATCCTTAGGAATCCTTCGGATGGAAGGCTACTTCTTGGCCCTAAGGAAGGCTTTTTGCCCGAGGTGCCTATTTTAGTGGTTTGACCAGGATCATTAGGTCAAAATTAGTCGTTAGCATTATAGCTGTTGGAGTCTCTGCACACTCTATTTAATCACGCTAAGCCGGATTGGTTCTTCAACTTGTCCTGACGATGAACCACACTGGTTGGTTCGAAACGCGTCGACAAAAGATTGGTTATGTGATTTTGCCGAAGATTATCTAAACAATATCTCATATTGTTAAAATTAAAAAAATCATATCTCATATTGTTAAAATTAAAAAGAATCTTCAAAATTAACTAAATATAATTTTATTTTAAATTACTGGTATTATTAATTTTAAAAAGAATTAATATACCTTAAACATATATTCATTTAGAAAAATATATAACAAGATTCTTAAATGTACATATAAAAAGATATATTATATGTTCAAAACATATAACATATAATTTTTATTGGCTAACAAAAAAAGACAGCATCCTTGTTTATAAATATACACGAGGATGAGAGTTAGATGTTTTATATATATATCATATGATAATAGATGTTTTATATATATATATATATATATATATATATATATATATAAAATATGATAATAAAGTAAATTGACATTGTTAGAGTAGTTTGAATTAAATATAAGATTAAATTTGATAATTATAATTATAACGTCAAAAATATATTTAACAATTTCCAAATGAGTTATATTAATAATTTATGACTTAATAAAAGTTAAAAATATTTCCTTAAAAACATCTGCTTTTTAATCTTATTAAAATAAACCAAACATATACTTTAAAATTAAATTTAAAAAAAACAACAAAGAACAAACCAAATTACATAAACTAAACCTACTCCCAATGCTAATAATTGAATCAGGCAGTAGATTTGAGAAAAAATCAATCATATTCATTGAGAACTCTCTTCCTTCCTATAAATCAATTACAGCCGGGGACAGATTCCTAAGCCCATACTTTTTGACGGACCAGACCGACAACCCAGTCAAACCTTCGATTCTGGAATTCTGGAATAATGTGATGACAATGATATACACAGGGAGGACTTGGAACGAAAAAGAAACGTGTTTACTTGAATTTTCATGGTTTCGTTGAATTACCAACAGATTAGGGCTGGGCAAATAAATGGGAAGCGTTCATCTCCTATGAGTTATAAAATTAAAAAATAAAGTATTTATAGTGTTAAAATTAAAAATATCTCGAAAATAAATCAAATATAATTTTATTTTAAATTATTGTTATTATTAATTTAAAAAAAATTAAATTATTGTTATTATTAATTTTAAAAAAATTAACATATATTTATTTAAAAAATATATAACAAGATTTTAAATTATAATGATTCATCTCACTTTATTTGAAAGATTCCTAATTTATAAATAGATTTTGTTATAATAATATTTAAATCAAAAGTTTAAATTTATCTCCAAAATATTTATGTTATTTTTCTTCTTTTTAATTTAATTGATTAATTAAAAACCAGTCTAGATCTATTTAATTCTCATCCATCAAAAAATGAGAGAGATTAAATTTCTTTAGGTGTAAATCTTTCCTCAAGTTTTGCACTCAAAAAGAGATTTACACGTGGAGAGATTTGATTGCCTTAATAGATTCAAAATTGAGATAGATCTAAGACTAGTTTTATTAAATAACTTTTAATGTGTGATCTATCTATAATTTTGAAAATAATTTTTTATTAAATAAATGTTTACACTCATTTATAAGCACTACCACATTTTCTCTATATTACATTTTTATTGAGATGACATTTAAATGTTTACATTCTTTACAGATTCTATAACATCTCCTCACATTACAATATAGCTTACACAACACCTAAACTAACTAACAAAAAAAATAAAAATAAAATTATTAATATTTTATAATATTCTATTTTTTAAAGAGTTAAAATGCACCTATCCTCACAAAAAAAAAGTCCCCTATCTATCAAATTTACAAATTACAAACGTAATTAATCTATCAGAACCACGAAAAGCCAGATTATGATTAAGAATTATGTACGTAGATATTGAATTATAATGAAATATTGAGATTATACATATATGTGTTTTTTTAAAACAAAGATTGGAAAATAGAAGGATTAGAATGATTGTTTTTTCAATAGATCCACAGCTGTGGAAAAGCAGCACTTTGTTTGCTGTTAGAACTATTTTATTCATTCAGATTTTGCTGTGCGGAAAATTAATGTAAGGGATTCGAACCCCGCACACCAGAAGAATTGTGCATATTTTTAAACAAATTTGATACTTTTTTGCACTAAAATGTGTCAAATTTCAAACCATACAATTTTATATTTAGAAAAATAAACTCTAAAGTTAATAGCTCAAGTTTCGAAATCTAAACCATACAATTTTATATTTAGAAAAATAAACTCTAAAGTTAATAGCTCAAGTTTCGAAATCTTTAATCAAAATAGCAAAGTTGAGAAATTACAAATTCATATTGTTGGAATATATGAATAGTGGAAACAAGCTAAACAAAAACAATTCAGCGTTTCGATAGTTTTGGCAAGATATTAACAATTTGTGTTAATTCTAGTTACTTTTCTTTTTATAACAAGACTAAATTGTTTGTAGATTATTGTGTATTATTAGCTTGTTATGCAGGTCATTCTCCATGGGTGTGAGATTGAATTAACTCCATTGGATTATAATTTATTAATTTAAAACTAGGGGTTGCATGATTATAGATTTTACATAGATTATGCCATTAAACTCTCAATTTGTGATACCATGAGGTAGTTAGGGTTCGGTATGGTGAAACTACCATAGAATAACCATTTGTTTTTACATGAAAGAATGATCTTGAGATAAGGAGAATAGGCATATCACTCTCTTAGCTCTGATAACAGTTGCTATCATATGCCAACTCAATTAAACTACTTCTTGGAAATTTTCCTTTTATATTTTTTATCTCACAATGAATCGGGCTCGTGCTCAGAGGGAGAGGAATAATCGTTTTTGAGAGGTTTTGGATAATATGTTCAGTCGTTGAGGACTATGGAGTTCTTGTCTTGTTTTATGAAGCTTCGTTTCTGGTGGACATGGTAACAAAAGACAAATGAAAGTTGTTCCTCTGCTGGACATGGTAACAAAAGACAAAGGAAAGTTGTTCCTCTGCTGGACATGGTAACAAAGGACAAAGGAAAGTTGTTCCTCCGTTGGACTCCATGGATATTAGTGGCACTACGTGAAAGGAGCCAATGTTCAAACCAGAGGGTGGAACTTCATGCAATAGTACAACCATATTTTTAGACATAGATCCCATGGTTATGTATGAAAAGGGCTCACAACCAATGTTCAAACCAGAGGGTCGAACTCCATTCAAGAGCACAGACGTATTTTTAGACATGGATCACATGCTTGCGTATGAAAAGGGTTCACAACCATTCGTTTTTTTCCTATGAGAGTCGGCTACCTAGATAAGCGATCGTGCCCCTTAAAAAAAATTCACATTTGCATCTTGTGCATAAAATAGTAGAAATTGATGTGATTTTCTTAAAATTAAAAACAAGTTTATACACAATTTGAAAAATTGTTTTTTGTGTTAGTGATTATATATATACATATATATGTGCATGATTATCATATATTTCTTCGTAAAAAAATGAAAAATTGTTTTGTGTTAGTGACTATATATACATATATATGTGCATGATTATCATAAATTTCTTGGTAAAGAAAATATTGGTTAGCAATATATTTTTCTTGGTAAAGAAAACATTGGTTAGCAATATATTTTTCTTGGTAAAGAAAATATATTACTGCATGTAGATAAAGATTGTTACTATATATTTTGCTTGGTAGAGAAAATATATTACTACATGTAGATAAAGATTGTTATTACTATAAGAAAAGATTGTTATTATAAATATATTTGCGATGAGTAACATTTCTTGTCTTTATATAACATTGAATATGTCTTTTATGTAAAAAAAGATAGGTCACTTTTTCTGAAAGTGAATATAGATTAAAGAGGGTAATTTGTGAAATATTCTCATGGGTAGGAGAGTTCTTTTGAAAAAGAATACTTAGTTATGAGAAAATATAATAACCTATGCATAGATGAAATGCACGGAGATAATATAAGTCCTATGAATCTTCTTTGGAAAGAATATGTTTTCCTTGGGCATGAAAGATAATTTAATGGTGTTAATTCATTTGCAACATTTGCAAAAGTTACATGTTTTGGTGAGTAAAAAAAGTAAATGATTTGTGTGTTGCATATTGGATAGTTTGATTTAATTGCATGGTTTAATGCATAAAGGTTACCATTATTATTATCTTAGTTCTTATGCCCAAAAGAAAGGTTGATTATGGTACTTTCTTGGGAACAAATGCATAATAACTTTGTACATAAATGATAGAGAAACTATGTTGGGTTCTTGAAAATAACTACATGAAAAGAACACATATGCACATATGTAGAAGCATAGAAACAATAGTTGATTACCATAGTTGATTACATGTATGAAGATATAACTATGTTGGGTTCTTGAAAATAACTATGTGAAAAGAACACATATGCACATATGCAGAAGCATAGAAACAATAGTTGATTACATGTATGAAGATATAACTATTGTGTTAGATATTTAAAGAGAAACATGGATTTGTAGAACTATTGTGTTAGATATTTTAAAGAGAAATATGGATTTGTGTGCAGAAAAGAGTAAGTATTATGGAAAGTAAAACAAGTAGTTGGAATAAACGTACTAGCTTTCCTTTGTAAAATACATATATCCGCATGCAAGAAATAATGACTAACACATTACTTCTGGTTTAGAACAATGCATGTCTTTGTGCATACAATAGATTTTGTAAATATATCTATCTTGGAAAAGATGTTTTTTCGAAAAGGGACTTACATTTGCATGCATGATAATAAGGTCTGTCATGTTTGCTTCCCCTTAGAAGGGAACATCTATTGTATTGGAAAGATTACTTAGTTACATGCACAAAGAAAACAATGTCCTATAATACTTCTCCATTGTAGCACTATTTGTTTATGAATTTCACGAATTAAATTTACAAACATTTACCCAAAATCATTCATTGTTTTCATATTTAGTTTTTCCCACTTTTGGTTTACTTACGAATAAATGAAACTTTATAAATAATCCTCCTTTTCCTGTGAAACCCGTCTATTGTTTTGCTTCCCCATGGTTTTGAAAACCATGTCTAGTTTTACCATGATTGGTAAAATATCTTTTACTTTCCCTTTTTACTTCTGTAAAATATTTGGATAACAATTTATCCAAATTCTCTCTTCTTGTACAATTTTCCTCTTTATAATTATTAAGTTTATGTCCCACCCTACACTTCACACATTAAACCACCGTAATTTAAATACCTCGATATGTGTGAAATACTAAATCAATGGTTTGGGGGTTGACTATTCGACTTTTAACATGGCCATTTTTGAAAATTTGTTTCACATTTACTGCTTTTTACAACTATCACTATCTCATTGATTTCTGACCCCCCAATAATGAGGTAAAGAGGAGGATGGAGTTTCCAATGCTAGAAAAAGATATTTCTTCCTTATGGGATAATTATATAGAGATAAAAATGAAATTCACGCAAAAAATTGACAGAAGGAGTTGAGCTAGGAGGAAAGGTCACTTATGTTCATTTATCTTCCTATATGCTGGCACAAAAGAATATTTAAAAAATTTTGATTTGGAAAAACTTTATATAAATTATGCACATAACTTTGAAATTGAAAATAATTTTAATTATTTTTAAAATCTAAACCATGGGAGCAAAACCAACAACAGTTTTACAAAGATTTGAACGAAAATAATTAAAATTGTTTTCAAGACACAAGTGTTCAAGATGAAACTTGTTGTAAATTGAATCTTTGTTAAAGATTGTACAAAGAAATGAATATGTTTTTGTGGACAAAGCCAAATGTGTCATTGAATTTTTGCAGCGAGAGTACTTTTGCATACAAGCTCAGTTTGAGGACAAGTAAAGAAAATTTTGAATCAGTGCATGGGAGGCATTGAATTACTTCTGATTTCCAAGATGGAAAGTCATGTTTGTTTTCAAAAATAGAACTTCAAGATGAAGTTGTTTGAGCCGTGAAAGATAAGTTTTTAGATAATTTTTAGATTCCACTCATCAATGTTTTGTTCCTGCATGGTGATAAGAATTGTGGTTGAATTCTTGATAGGACGGTAAGGTCTTCACATAGAGGATAGGTGGAGTACCTTGATTAGAGCTTGAATGCACCAATTAAAAACAAAACATTAAGGATTGAGTTTTTGGGAAATTTTTGAGTTTTTACCTCATTTTATTTACTAGGAGAAGCTAACTTTTGGAGTCCAAAAGTTCCTAGTGGGGAGGTATGATTCGGTGATTAAAATTTAGCTAAAAAATGAAAGTGCCTAGAATCTTTCAAAATCACGTTAATTCATAGTGTTCATCGTTCTGATTTCAACAACACTTGTTTTGCCTCAATCTGATGTCATATGACAAAGTTATGATGTTATGATCATTTGGCTTAACAACTAAAACTTTTGTAGGTTGTTGACTGGGCTACTAACTGGGAAGTCGTACCGATGATGTCAGCAAGCCTACTGGGCACATACAGACCAATCTTGGCCTGCCAAGTGGCAGCCTCGTACTACAAGATGGTGCATTCTGATTGGTTGCAGTTGGTTGTGGTGGTCCAATGAGAGGATGTCACGTGGCCTAACCAGAGGCCGCCATGTGGCACATCGTGGTTGGCTAAACTTTTTTTAAGGGCTCGGATAGCCTTGAGCGGGCTTGAACCTGTGACCTCCTTCGTACAAATTCCACGCCTTACAATCTCCTCTGTACGGTGTTTCTTACCCCTTAAGGGCACCAATTCAATTTAAGTTTTCACTGGGCGCATGTTTGGAGGAGGGGTCGAGTGGTCATCCTCGGCCCCTTGTCATATATAATCCATAAGACCTCAACACAAAAGGGAGAGGGCTCAGGGACCAGCCTCGATCCTCGATCACTTGCTACCTAGCAGAACCACGATGCACAATAAAGAGGGGTTTGGTATTAAGCTCACACACATGACTATAAGCGGTGGTAAATAGAGCACCAACGGGAGTTAAGCCCCAGTCTTGGGCACATGGGAGCCAACAAGACCAAGTGCCAAGGAGGAGAGGGCTCCGCCACATTAAAGCCGACGTGACCATAAGCCCAATGGTAAAGGGGATTAAGCCGGCGGGGGCGGGTCATTGGCCCAGCCCTTGGACCTATGGCACCCATGTGGCCCTGGTATTGTGTTAAGGGTTATTGGGAATGTAAAAGATTCCACAATTTTCACCTTTGGCGGTTGAAATTTTCGCCTTCCGAGCGGAAATTAGGGCGGATTTGTTGCTATGTTAACCTATTCATTCAATTTGGAGGAAAAATAACAACAAAATATTAGGAGAGTCATAACTTGAAAAGTGTTTAGCCTTTTGGAGCTCAAGAAGAGTCTAGGTAGGGGTTTTTGGACATTCTGGATCTAATGGAGATATTTGTTTACTGATTGAAGCATATATGAAAAGTCTTCTTGTAGGTTTGAGTCCATGGGTGTTATGATCAATCATTGTTTTGGAGCAATTATTGAAGGATTTTGAGCATGGAGAGGACCTTGTAGGGGTTTTCTAGCCTTCAGATGTTTACTGCAACAACTGTGACTTGTATGGTACAACTCATGTTTGTCTTTTATCACTATGTCTTGTTGAGGAAAGCTCTCTTTTTGTACTTCAATGTGGAATTGTAGTACTTGTATGCTCATTTTCAGATGGAGTACAAGATCTTTGTAGGAGAACCCTTTTCTTATTGATTGTTTCATGACTGACTGTAGGTTTTCATGCTTTTTAGAGTGAGAGTTCTTTGCAGGAGAACATTTCCTTGAAGGGGAAACTAGCCACTCATATTGTTAGCAAACTTTATGTACTCTTCTTCACTGAATATATGGAGCAGTCTAGTTGTGTTAGCAGGCCTAGAGATGTAGCCTAGGAGGGGTGAACTCCATCACCAAATTTTGTGTTTTTTCTCTTCTTGAATGCCTTTATGAGTTAAATGATGATATGTTCTTATTTAGAAGTTCACATGTAAACTAACTCATTAACCTTGAAGAGACCTTTAAAACTTGTGTTTTCATAAGACCCATTTTTACTTGCAAAGCGTCAGAGGACAATCACTTTGTAGGAAGGAGAAGTTCTCCTCCAATTTCAGATCAATCTCTTATGTTAATAATTGCATCCAAGGAAGATTCCTAAGAGCGATGGCAACCGACCATATTTCTGGTTGGAGCTCCCACTCAAAATAGTGTGAGGTCTAATTGGGACTTCATGCGAGGGAGACTCCCTTGGTTGATATATTTCCAGCATCGTCAACACTAGTGCAACATAAACAAACAACATACATCGAGATCCACTTACACTATATCTGAGGATTGATCATTAGGGAAATTTGAGTGAAAAAAAGAATCAAAATGAAAAATGTACTATCATAATTAACTTTAAAAGAACCAATAGGATTGAATATGATGATGTCATCCCCAAGAGTAATTTCTTTTGGAGGGAAAAGAATAAAACTACTTTTTAATTGAATTTTCAACTTATGTCCTTATAAGTTTACTCAAAATTCAAGTGTAGGCACTCGTTGAATGTAGAATTAGATTTCATACCAACTAGTACCCACCTCACATGCTTTTAAGTAGATTCACATTGAAAAAAATTGAAAATACATATAAAAAAACATGTTTTGTCGAAAAAAAACACATGTTTTCATCTATTTTCATTTTTTTTTTCTTCTGGTGAGGATCTACTCAAAAGTATGCATGGTGGGTACTTGTTGGATTTTGAATCTAATACTGCATCAAACGAGTGATCAAAATACTAAAATTTGAAGAATCTTATAAGGAGAGAACTAAAAAATACTATTAAAATTTTTTATTTCATTTCCTTTAAAAATTCAATTTTAGACCTCCAAGTTCCCATAATGACATGATTGAGTCATCAATTTACAATAATATCCCACTTCTGAACAAATTGTCGACATCTTCATGAAGACTTTCACTAAGTAGAAGTTTCATCATTTGCAAAATTGTATTTGGGTGAAGGACACAATTGCTTGACATATGTATTTCTTTCCCAACATTTTAGTTTGAAGTTGGATGTGGGCGGTCTTTTCCATATGGTTTTCCCTCTTTCCTCTTGTTTCCACTATTATATTTTACTTAGATGCATTGTAAAATGAATACCTTACATCTCCATGGGGTCTTGGATACACGGTGATTGGGTGCTCTATTAAGGTACTCCTTGATGTAAAGTCACTCGTTCAATTCCTCGTCCCAATTGGGGTGATGTATTGGACATGTTGAAAATGTAGTTGTGCCAAGCTTACAAAAAAAATGAATACCTTACATTGCTTCTTGCTCAGAACCAATCATTGTGTTCTATTTTGTAGTGTTTTGGGGGAGTATCGGAGATATTATATACAATAAGTTGCACTTCAATTAAACTAATGGAGTGAAGTCATGCATGACAACCTTGTTATTGTATTGTTACCAAGAGGACACCTCACAAGTATATATATGAGTTTTACAAATGTAAATGCATGACAATTAAGTGACGACTCCTTGATCAATTAACTCAAATTAGATGTTAGTGTTCTTTAATGCATATTCACATCTCTCTAGTTTCACTCATATATTATTTCAGCCATATAAAATTTATCATATATAATTATATTTTCTATAAATAAAATTCATTAATTCTTTTTCTTAATTTTCGTTATAGCTAGTTCGATTATATACTATAATTCCAAAGTAATATTCACTTTATATAAATATAATATATTTTAAAAGAGAATTTAGGAAACAACATTACATAGAAATCCGAAAACCCATATGAAATTTGGTCTCGCTTAAGTTTCCAAAGATGAAAGGCCAATATCTAAAGACAAATAATATACAAACCACTTTTACAAGTTATAATTGTGATTACTGAATACCCAACTCTTATAACAATTAATGTCATAAATTATAATACTAACTCTTATATCAATTAATATTATAAATTAAAATGGTTTAATATATAAATTAGATTGGTTATAAATTTATCATTTTAAATATAAAGTAATAGATTAATAACCTAAAATATAAAAAAAAACATTGTAGAGTGTGAAAATCTGCTTTATAATGACTGCCCACCCATTATTCCAATTAGGATAATTTTCCTCATAAATAAAAAATGCATTAAGACATAACAGCTACATAATTATCGCCACCCTAGTTTGACAATTATGAAGGTTTTCCTACTTACTAATTAAAAAAATATAATATAAACCAAATTTAGAAGTTACAGCTGTGATTATAGAACAACCAACGAATATTCTACAAGTCTGGTATCCAGAAATTTTACAAATTTCGGACGTGATTAAGCAAGTGTCTTTAAAGCATAAATATTTAAATGCTTTATTAAAGCACTCCTTGATGTGAAGTCACTAGTTCAATTTCTCGTACGGATCGGGGTGATGTATTGGACATGTTGAAAATGTAGTTGTGCTAAGCTTACAAAAAATGAATACCTTACATGGCTTCTTGCTCAGAACCAATCATTGTGTTCTATTTTGTAGTGTTTTGGAGGAGTATTAGAGATGTTATATACATTAAGTTGCACTTCAATTAAACTAATGGAGTGAAGTCATGCATGACAACCTTGTTATTGTATTGTTACCAAGAGGACACTTCACAAGTATATGTATGAGTTTTACGAATTTAAATGCATGACAATTAAGTGATGACTCCTTGATCAATTAACTCAAATTAGATGTTAGTGTTCTTTAATGCATATTCACGTCTCTCTAAATTCACTCATATATTATTTCAGCCATATAAAATTTATCATATATAATTATATTTTCTATGAATAAAATTCATTAATTCTTTTTCTTAATTTTCATTATAACTAGTTCGATTATATACTATAATTCCAATTCCAAAGTAATATTTACTTTATATAAATGTAATATATTTTAAAAGAGAATTTATGAAACAACATTACATAGAAATCCGAAAACCCATATGAAATTTGGTCTCAGTAAGTTTCCAAAAATGAGAGGCCAATATCTAACAGACAAGTAATATACAAACCACTTTTACAAGTTATAATTGTGATTACTGAATACCCAACAAATATTCTACCACTCTTATAACAATTAATATCATAAATTATAATACGAACTCTTATATCAATTAATATTATAAATTGAAATGGTTTAATATATAAATTAGATTGGTTATAAATTTATCATTTTTAAATATAAAGAAATAAATTAATAATCTAAAATATAAAAAACATTGTAGTGTGTGAAAATATGCTTTATAATGACTGCCAACCCAATATTCCAATTAGGATAATTTTCCTCATAAATAAAAAATGCATTAAGACATAACAGCTACATAATGATCCCAACCGTAGTTTGACAATTATGAATTACTAATAAAAAAATATAATATAAACCAAATTTAGAAGTTACAGCTGTGATTATTGAACAGCCAACGAATATTCTACACGACTGGTATCCAGAAATTTTACAAATTTCGGACGTGATTAAGCTAAAGATTTTTAAGCACAAATATGATAAGAACCTTGACTATTAAGCGTTAAGATCCTGACCATTAAGATGTTGCCCCTGGTAGCCAAAGGAATGAAGAAGAGCGCGACGACAAGGCGGAGGAGGTGGTGTCTTCATAGTCGTCGTCTTCTTCTATGGGACCTTCATCGGTGGTTGCGGCGCCGCCTCCTTCAATGTGACCACCGCTATCTTCATAGCCGCCGCCTCCTTCTATGTGACCACCGGTGTATTCATAGCCGCCTTCTTCTTCAATGTGACCGCCGGTGTTTACGATTACTGGACTTTCCCATGCCGGCGGAGTAGAAATACTGGTACCAAAATTGGGGGCGTCAGGGAGATTTTCATCACTTTCTCGACTGGTTTCTTTAGAATTGCCGGGTTCCTCTTTCTCGACTATGTAATTCAGGAAGCTCTTCAAGCGGCTTGAGATTAAATGTTTTGTGGAGGGGAAGTGCTGTTGCTCCTGTGGAAGGCGATGGCGAACATATGTGTAAATGAGATGGCCCAAATATATTAGCAAACCCATCGCTGAAGCGGAGCCGGTAATGAGGAAGAGACCCCAGAAGCACTCCATGCTTAGCCTATTCGAATTTTCTGGAGGCCCTCCGTTGTTGCAATCCGTCTTGTTGTTGAAATATATCGCCCGAAGTTGCTGATTTTCCGGGCCCTCTGCAACCTCCAGCACCGACGTTGACATGTCCGATACGAGCGGAGATCCCTTCGGAAATGCCTGTTTATAGATAAAATCAAGTCACAGTATATTTCGAACACCAAAAATGAGTGCAATTTTATTAGTCTTAACCCTAATAGCAATAAATAGAATGAATGTCATGGAAACATACGAAGCCTAAGCCCCCGGTTCTATATGTCTCGCCAACTATTGTGAAGCCGCTTTGATTTGACAGGAAAACGCAAATATAAGGGATTTCGCCAAAAATGGCAGCCACTGATCCGTTTGACAGTGCGTTTGCATATTCTTGTACTGATGAATATCCCTGGAGCTTGTTGCGATCTATCCCCAGGTGCTCTACCAGGTATTCACCTATAAAAGATCCGGCCGGGTAACCCACGGGCTGTCCGCTGGATTTCAGAGTGTCCACGTCTTGAATGGTGGGTTGCATTTGTTGGGCTGTTAATATTGCAGTGAGGTTTGCTGTGTAGCTAGATTGCAGTATCAGAACCACGAAAAGCCAGATTATTATGACTCCTCGAGCCAAACTGCTAACAACTTTCTCTCCTGTATAATACGAACCATTTGCAATTCTTTGAATCATTAATAAAACGATTACAATTTTAATCCTATGAAATGTCAATGTAGTAGTTCAATGTCTAATATACAATACATTTTTAATGTGGGATCTACTTACTTTGGGGCAGGAAATTCATCAAAGCATTAATGATATAATAAAAATTGAAGGTAAAGAACACACTTACTCTGAGAGAAAAAGAGCGTGGAAAATGAGAACCTGCAAACATGAGTTAACACCAAAGCTATCAACATAGTTTTTTTACATTTAATTTGAAAAAATCATAAATGAAAATGCATTAACGATGGAAATAAATTGGAAAGAGATGATTACCATAGAAAGGTTGTAACTTGTTCTTTGGGCTTTCCTCTGAAAGTATCGTTGACCTTATGTTCAAGCAGCCAAACAACTAATCCTGTAAACACGAAGAATGCTCCGGTTGTACCCCACATGGCTCCTGTAAAAGGACGGAGAAATGTCCAAGCATTGCTCGAATTGGCTGCCTTTATTGGCACTACCATCACCAGCCCTGACTCAAAATAGGGATGAGTGAAATCCACATATATGCTGCGGTTTGCAAGGATGGTAAAATCCCCCACAGCTGCATCGAACTCCTGATCAGGGCATTAAAAAAACACTCCAAATTAGATTGGTTGAAAAAAAGAGGCACTTATATAGCTGGAACTGGATAATGGAGAAAGAGAGGAAGAAATCTTTTAACAGCTGACCTTTGATAAGGAGACTTGCTGGATTAGGTCATCATAGTAACCCGGCAATTCTGACCCGTTCTGATTGTAAGGAATGAATTCGTGCGGAACATCATAGGAAAGGTTTTTGAGAACGGCTCTAAATATTTCAATTACAAAACCCGGCTTATCCTTAGAGACTACTAGCCCGCCGGATGCATTTTTGTCGACACGGAGAAACTCGAGGAATCCGCGTTTAATCGGGACCGCGATTCTCAACGGCTGGGTAGGCGTTGCCCAGCCGCGGGGTATATTTGTGGACCCTCCTGGCCAATTAACATTTTCAAGCTCACTCATTACCCCTGAGGAATTAGAAGTCCCAGTTGATCTCCAGCACCCAATTGGGCGGTAGCCTTTGCCTTTGCCCAAGACGTTGAGTATTTCATATGTGGCACCTGTAACCTCCCCTTCACTTATTTCCAATTGCCCGCTTAAACCGCTGAAATTGGTGTTCCTGAGTAGGTGTAGCAATCGTTCCCCTTGTTTGAAAACTGGAAGATTCGACAACTGTGAATTTGGGTTAATTGGGGATTGCGAGAAAATAAATTCGTCATTACCATAACGTTTGAGAGCCTTAGCGATCATCCAAACGGCATCGTAGGCATAGTAACCGTATATGTTGAGCTTTGCCGGCTTTCCTTTAGTGAGATTCTCGGCTATGAACCGTTGTTTCCACCTGCGATCAAAATCAAGCAACTGAATAGAGTTTGGAATATAACTTCTGGTTCCTAGAACACCTTCCATGGACGCGATGCTTGATTCGTTCATGACGTCGAGAACGGCGCTCAACCCCTCTGTAATAATCCATGCATATTCACTATTGTTCATCATCCCCATGTTCCGAGCTTCTGAGAAGAAATGAGTGTCCAGTTCGAAAGTCATGTGAACAACGAAAACTCTAGTGATCTGCATGTCCTTCAGCTCGGAAAGCTTCGCTCTTGTAGCACTTCTATTTGCTTTCGCTGGAATGGCTGATCTGTAAGCGATTTCGCATCCCACGTTACTGAGAGAATCAGTCAAGAAGGGCAGCATGCCGGTGCCGTAATCATTGTCAGCGTAGACGGCCACGACTTTTCTCCAGCCGTAGTATTCAACCAGCGCTGCAATTGCGTCGGCCTGGACAGCGTCGCTATGAGGCAAACGGATGAAATATGGGGAGCGGTGGGCAGATAGCAGGGGATCCGTTACAGAGAATGAAATCATTGGCACCGTTGAAGCATTACACAGATCTATTACGAAGCCCGCTTCTTGCGATGTTTGTGGTCCTATTATCGCCACCACTTCATGCTTTTTCAATAGATCCACAGCTGTAGAAAAGCAGTTTATTTTGCTATTAGAGCTATTTTACTCATTCAGATTTCTTGCATCCGAGGCTTTGGCATGCACTTTCTGTTTTGTAGAAAATGACCATACCAAAATATTGTGTGGAAACCTTAATCTAATATATTCGAATCCGAGAAATCTTAATCTAAGGGATTCGAACCCCGCACCTGAGAAGAATTCTACTCCTCTCACATATTTTGCAATTTTGTACCGGTTGTATAAAATTTGGGACAAACAACTTCTTCTTTTTTAAATAATAAAATGTTTTTATGTAAATTCAAAGGACATGGATATATAAAAGCTATGAAAATAAAATCCCATCAAAGTCAATTCTAATTTTAAACCGTGATTATTGGATTTAATAAATACCAGCAAAGGCGGCCATGACTGCGTTTTGTCCATCAGAATCTGAAAAGCGAAACTGGAGCGCTAAGCGACTGGAGTTGGGGAGCTTATTCTCCTTATTTACGTCTTCTGCAGCTAATTCAAAGGCCGTTCTTGCCACTATTCCGTACCAATCCTTGTCTAGTATGACGCCTATATTAATTGCCCTCCTCCCATCTTCCGCTGCTACAGCATTCCTTGCATCCTCTCCATAGAAATTCACCAAACAAAGTAGAAGACAGACGAAGAACTTCAGAATGGAAACCGCCATGATCGTTGCCGTGTGCAGCCACAACCGGAGCCAAAGATTTCGATAAATAGATCCCTGCAACTCTATTTTGTCAACAGAAGGCGGAAAGAAACCCGCTATTTTGTCTGGATTGACTTGCGAGGATTATCAGGTATGGTGTGGCAAGATTTGAGCGGTTGTGATTGTTTATTGAAGAATATATTGGTATCATTGAACCTGAACAACTTAACTTTTCCTTATCATCAGCTTCCTCGCAATGCCGTACTTATTGACCCAACAAAACGCGGAGCCAGAATTCATGGTTGATGTTCACTTGAGAGATGCATTCTTATTTTGACTCACGTAGAACCAGACAATCAAATATGTGTTTCGTGGACGTTCTGGAATGAAACCAGACGTATAAGATTACATGGACTTTCTTTAGCTGGTCAGATGCAACTACAAGTTGCAATCGAGATAACTTTGAAAGTAGAACAAATAAATTACAATATAAAATTTTACTGTTTTATATAATTCTATAATTTTTTTTTTTATAGAATTTCTGGAATTCGATATAATTCTATAAAATAAATTATATTTTTTTAAGAACATACTCAAGTTTTTATTTGTAGATTAATGTTTTATAACACTTTTAAAATTTAAAATTTAAAATAATTATTAATAATGATGAGAGGGATTTAACTTCTATGCATTAGTTTAGAATATTCATTATAGTTTACCTAACTTAAATTAAAAAGTGAGATTTATTTATAAAATCGTTATACTGGTTTTCTTTTCTAGTTTTTTCATTCATCATAGTGTATATAAATTAAATAAAAAACATTGTTACATATTTTTTATATATCTTTAATTTATATATTAGTTTATTTAATAATAATAAGAGTTATAAGGTTTTTAGTAATATGAAATATATTATTTATTTAATAATAATAATAAAATAAGCATATTTCAGTTAGTTATATAGTTTTTAGTAATATGAAACTTATTATAAAGTAGATGTTTTGATTTTTTTTTATAAATTGATTTTTATTAACATTTATTCTTTATTTAGTTTATATGGTTGTATTAATTTAATTATTTAGAGAAATACCATACATTTATTATTAATTTGATTATCTAAATAATAAATTAATAAATAAGTTTATATTATATTTTGTTTAATCAAAATATACCAGAATATTTAACATTAAGAAAATAACAAACTAAACAAAAATAAATTATTTTATCTGCAATATGGAAAAATTAAATATAATAATATTAATTGATTCTTTTATTTATTATTGAGATTTTAAATTTAATTTTTTCTTCTTATTATTATTTTTAATTTTATACATATATCTATATATATATATATATATTATTTTATTTTTAAATATATTTATTAACTTTTATCTTTATGTTCTTAATATGAATTTTAAGTTGGAATATTTAAGATGAAAATCACTTCCTCTTAGAGTGCCCAACGTATAACCACATTAGCTCTCAGTGTCATAATCTTTGTTGCAATACTGACTTTCCTAGCCATTTAGGCTATCAAAATTATAGTGAGCTCGGGAGGCTTCTCTCCACTAAATAATTTGTTTCTTTAGGTCCGATAGACCAAAGTTTGGTCTCAGTGGACGTTAATCACCACCACCACCACCATCATCATCATCCTCTATTTTAATATGATTTTTAAGTTGGAATATTATTTGTTTTTTTCGCGGATTAGGTTTTCTATAAATTTTGTTGTTTTTTTAAATATCTTTATTTTAATCTAATCTTAATCTATTAAATTAAGGTTTCCATATAAAATTTTAGAAAATAAAATAATAACATTTGAGACTGAAATCTAAGGAATGAAAAATAAGATACAAGAATTTTTGTATTCAAATTCTTGCATTTTATCTTTAGTTCTTTGGATTTCAGTTTCAAATGTTTTTATTTTATTTTCTAAAGATTTATAACTTTGTCAAATATTGTAGATAATTCGAGCTTATGCTTTACAAAAATTGTATGTAATTCTTGTTTCAATTGTCTTTTTTTTCTTTTTCTATAAATTCAATGTAATTGTATAATTTTTGTTTAAATTGTGATTCTTTCTCTTTTCTTCCTTCAAAATTCAATGTAATAAAAAAATTTCTCTGAAGTAATTTTACTAAGCCTCCATTTTCTAGAGAGAGATTTGGAAATATGAAGAACATTACCATAATTTAAAAGAAATCAATCAAAAAAAGACAAAAGAAAAGAAAAAAAATATGAGACACATTACTCATAATTTAAAAAAAAAAAAACAAACAAACAAACACAAGATAAAAAGAAAAGAAAGAATGCCCTTGGAAGAACACGGCAGGAGATTAGTACGAAGACCGCATGGTGATAGCACGAACGTCTTAATACACGAAGACTGTAGAGCAGTCGCTGGTGATAGCATGAAGGAAAGCTCTATAGACTAGAGATTAAGGTAGGTTCACCGTAGAAAGCCAACGCAGAAATTTATGAACCACGTCAAACCCACAAAGCACGAGGGTGTACCACAGAAAACCCACTGGAGAGATCTACGAACCACCACCAGAGATTGAAAATATATATATTTTGAATTATAAGAAAAATATCACCCAATTATATTAATTATATAAAATATTAGGAAAAAACCTTTAATTAAAAAATAAATATGAATAAAAGTATATTAAGAAAACAAACATTAAAAAAACAATAATAGGTCTTGGGTTCGAATCTATTAGATTAAGATTTCCACACAATATTTTGCTATGTATTAAGATTAAGGTTTATTTTGCTATGGATTAAGATTAAGGTTTCTAAAGATTAATATTAACTCACAATTTTTTAGAAATAAAATAATAGCATTTGAGATTGAAATCCAAGGAATGAAAGATAAGATGCAAGAATTTAAATACAAAAAACAATTAATGGTGGAATAAAACTACTCCATGAGAGACCAGATTAAAGTATTAAAAGAAAATTTGAATAATAACTCAGCCCAAAGTAGCATGACAAACAAGAAATGACCAAGCTAATTGAGCTAGACCATGAGCATTACAAGAGAAAAATGGTGTGGACACTTTAGAAGTAGTAAAAGAACAACTAAAACCTAAGTCACAAATTCAAACAACCTATCTAACATAAGCACAAAGGGTGGGAAAAATACTTAAACATAAGCAATGACTAACATGTATCAAGGTAAATTGTAATGAACATAAAGTAGATATACTCAGTAAATAACCAAGCTTGAAAAGATCAGGAATCTTTATAAATGAAGATCTCATCTTAAAAGATCAAGTTTAACTAAGAAAATAAGTCCAAAAGGTAAAGGAGACAAGAAGGGAAGGGAAATGGGCAATCATTAGAAATACAAAAGCTATTATTAGGGAGAGAATTCAAAACAACAGTAATAAATAGGAATTAAGAACACTCTGGATCCTCTTCTGGAAGTGTTGTGGCTTCCCATGGCATAAAGGACCTACGTTAAGCTAGATCCCGAGTGATACCAATCTTATTTTCTTAGTTGAAACCTAGGAGCATGATGAATCTAGGGTCCCCCGCATGGATGGATTCATTCTCTGGTCAACCTGGAACAAGAAATTTTCTCATAGAGGTTTTGGTGGTATAGTGTGTTATATAAAAGATAATATTTCTCCTCACGTTCAAATTTATAAGATAGACTCCCTCAATCAGTGCATGTGGATCGAATTTTTTTATTCTAGCACCAATAAGATCTTTCTTGCAATCTGTTATTTCGCTCCTATCAACTCTACCTCCTATAAGAAAAACAATCTGGATAAGAATTTTTCCTTCAACAATTTAGAACAAGATATCCATAATCTTCGAAGCGAAGGTGATATATTTTTTCTTGGGGACCTCAATGCTAGAACTGCTAGTAGCCAGGCTATTCTCCTAAGAAATAACTTTAACCCTAGCCCCTATGGCTTGATGAAGATTGTGACCTAGCTAATAGATTCAAAGAATACTCCGAAGACACCACTGAGAACATATTTGGTACCGAGCTTATCAAACTTTGTAGTTCGCAAGACCTGATTATTTGTAATGGGATTAGTAAATAGCCTACCTCTAGCTAGATGAATTGCATTCATTGGTTGGGAAGTAGTGTTGTTGATTGTGTGATATCTGACACCCATATCCTCAACTGTATAGTAAATCTTAACATCCTAAATGACCACAAGCACGATTATGACCATAAACTCTTATCTCTCACCCTCAAGCTTGACATACACACCAACCAGGTGCAAAAGAATGGTGAAAGTCAAAAGCACATTCGTTTTAACAAGAATGAAAATGACCTCTTCTTACAAGATTTAAAGAGGAACCTTGGTTACTTAACATATAACGATAACATTGATCTCACCTACCATGATTTCACTACAACCCTTTGCACCACCATTAATAAATTCTCTATCGAGGTATCATATAAAAACAATAATAGAACTTCCAACCTCTAGTATGATAATCCCTTCTTTCAGGGGAATCTTGTGCTGAATGATGTTCACATCATATTTCTTGAGATCCTCATAGGACCAAGCAAAAACATCAGTGTACTTCTTAAAAAGCTCAATATACCTTTCTTTATAATTAAATGGAACTCCCTTAAACAATTTGACTAACTTGGGCTCCTTCTGGGTTCCAATGTTGTAATCTTGGATCTGTTCATCCTGTGAAACTTTCTCTGAACTAATAGCTACATCATTAGAATTAAAAAGTCTTTCAAGAGGGACAAGTCCTCTTGGCAGAATATTATCTTTCAATTGAATAATTTTTTGATTAACTATAGAATTTTTAAAATCACTTACTTCTGCACCTTCTGTTACTTCATCCCCATCTTGATCAATTTTGGTGCCTTGAAAGTCTTCAATCATTGTCAAGAATTCCTTAATCTACTGATCATCATTAAAAACCTGTCAGTGTTTTATGTTATCTGGAGCAAATGGATTGTGGTTCATTTCGACCTCATATCTCAGTCTTGGATTTATAGGAGGCCTAAAGGTACTGGATGCCACAGCCAAGGAGTTTGCTAACCTGTTCCCATCTCTTGGAATGAATTGTATGTTGAAAGCCTAAAAGAAATTCTCAACTAAATCCCAAACTTCATTTCTATATGCCCTAAGCCTAGGGTGTTTTGTTTGACAATGATTTTTAATTTGCTTTATAATCAATTTTGAATCTCCAAAAACAGAAATAGGCTGAACCTCCATTTGTTTTGTTGTTTGAAGAGCAATGATTAAGGACTCATATTATGCCACATTGTTAGTTGCTTCAAACTCTAATTTAAAATAAAATGGGATCATGTTAACTCCAGGTGTAATTAATAGAAAACTAGCACTTGTTCCTTCCTTAGAGTAGGTCCCATCAAAGAAGCACTTCCATACTCCTTCTGTTTGTAGCTATGTATTTGCACAAGCTAAAGTGAGTTGCCTCTGATTATCTTCAGCCAATTCTGCATTGTCATGCAGCATGAAACAAGAAAAGTCATATTTTTCTTGGTTGTACACAGGTGAATTACTTGCTCCATTCTTTGTAATTGTTTTAACAAACCTTGTTTCTCTGTACAACCTTCTCTCTTCTCCACCAAAAGCTGGTATGATAGCATAAGTAAAATCCAACTTCAGAACTCCCCCCAACTTAGTCCCCCATGACCTAGATAGCAACATTCCGAACCTATAAGGGATATCTAGTACTACTACATCCATTACTAAGCTTCTAGCTGGGATCTGGGCTAATGACACCACCATATCCTTAATGACACCGAGACACTTGACTTTATTTGAATCAAAAGAATATAGGTCTCTGTAAGGCTTAGTAACTTGTAAATTCAACTGTTTCATTACTGATAGTGGCATAAGGTTGTGTGAAGCTCCAGAATCAAGCATACAATTATGCAAGATGAAGTCATGAATCAATAAAGAAATGTAGAAAGGAGGTGTTGAAGAATCTACCTCCTCCACATGTGGGCCAAAAACAACTACTAGTTTATCTTCTTGTAGATTCACAGTGTCATTTATATTGACATTCTGGGACAAGTTAATAAACTCAGTAATCTCCCTTTTATAAACTAGTGTCTTAACCAACTCTGTGAAGGGGCTTGTTTGTTCCATCCCCGCCAATACTATCCCTGAAAACGTTGGGCTGTAGGTTCGGGCAGGTACTTGAATTTTATTTTTTTCCAATTCTTTAGTGAGACTAAATGCATGGACCTGTTTGGTATTTTTTTATGTTTCTTCTTCACCTTTCCTCATAATTGGAATCTCTTCTGAAATGGAAACGATTTTTTCTAAAGGATGTTTATCAGTTTTATCCTGGGAAGGCTCACCTTGATGCATCTGAGTTTTTCTATTTGTACTCTGTTATTGCTTTCCTTTATTTAACTATTTTGCAGGTTGTGCTTCCTGTGGAGTCTCCTTTTGTAAGGGAGCAGGAACTCACTGCTCACTTTCATTTTCTTGAACTCTAGATCTTTTTCTTGATCTCAAGTCATATTTCTTATGCAATTCCGCCTACATAAAATCAATAAATTGCTTCCAGTATTCATCATAAGTGGCATCTGTTTCAGTATATTCTTCTCCTTCAACGCCTAGTTCATCTTCATCTCCTGCATACAATGTGGAAATATGATCATCATGATCTTTAGAATGCTCTTCTGATATTTCACTAGGATCTGCCTCTAAGTAAAGTGGTGCTTGAACCTGATCTTGGTCTTTTCTTTCCTTTTGCAAAATCTGCAGAGGTTGTCTTCTATATTGGGGATTAAAGTTTATGTTTTTCTATACTTTCCTTTGAGAATTTTTACTCTCCAATTCCAATTTAATCAATTTCCTAGACAAATTTTTAATCACCTTGTTCATATCCTCTAATGTTTGACTTTGAGAGGATTCCTCTTTGGCCTTTCCCTTATCTTGGGTAGGCTGCGCCTTTGGTTCTTTGCCTGCAGCCACCAGATTTGCTTCTATTTCTAGAGCATCAGTTTGAATCTGATCAAGGGTTGTGGATCTTCTCTCCCTTAATGTAAACCCAAAATCTGATTCAAATGCCCCTGCAAAAGTTATTTTTGCACTAGTAGGAGGGGGCTTGATCTCCATTGGAAGACTGTTGTAAAGTTTATTAAACCTTTTGATAAAATCAACAACGCTTTCATCAAATTTTCTTTTAATAGAATTCAACTCTGTAAGTGAATACCTGTGATCTCGCTTCTCTCCCCATCTCTGGGTGAACTGGCGCTCCATCTCTCCCCATGTAGGAATAGAGTTATTAGCAAGCCCTTTAAACCACTTTCTTGCCTCACCATCTAAGGATTGCACAAAAAGTCTTAAAACAACATCCAGGTGTTTAAAATTGAGATTTTCTGCAAAATTACAAAACACTGCTATATGCTTCTTCGCTGTTTGTTCATCTTCCCTTGAGAAACGAGGAAGAATTTTTAGGTATTCTTGAGGCATTGGATTCAATTGTTGAGGCAACTGAATAGGTGCATACCTATTCAACAAGAATGCAGGTGCTGCCATGTTTGCACCTGAACTTACTGAACCTTCAGTACCAACAGATGTAGAACCTGTCTGAGGGGTAAATGGAGTACGAAAAGGGGGTAATGTAGATATAGGTTCAGGTTGAACAACTATAGCAGATATATTTTTAAATACTGAAAAAGAAATAGACTCTAAAGACTATTCTTGGCAGTTCGGTTCTTGAAATAAAGTGGATGTAAAAGGCAATTCTTGATCAAGAAAAGGTGAATGTTTAGATGAAAGATGTGTAGAACTGCTGCCAGGTGTAGACAGTGTAGGATTTGGTGTAAATGGAGTTTTTGGCCTTCCAACCCTCTTGGAAACTAATCTCTCAGGATCCGAAAGGGCTTAAGCTTTTTGCTGTGAGGTATCTAACCTCGTATGAGGCCTTTTTGAAGCCAGATTTGATATTCTTATTCAATACAACCAAATATTTCCTCCTCACTGCACAACCAGAGGAAAATATTAAAAACCTAGGGAAAATTGTTCTTGCCTTCGATCCCCTGCAATGGCACCAATTAATGTTGTCCCTTAAGAAACCAATTTCTAGGCTGTGGAGAAATTGTGCTTAAGACATTAAATTTTATTATGCATGTCACTTATTTGTATAATGTATCTTCTTTTGAAGGATCTGAAGGACCTGACCTTAAACCCTTAATATTTAGCTGATATGAAAATCTCAAGATGCCATGTGATGCTGAATATAAATGCTGTGTGAATAATATTTTGAGAAATTAAAGACAATATGTTGTGTTTGATAGAAACTATCATCTGTAACTTAGAAGAAGCATAGAGAAAGGAGTTTTAAATATGGGAGCGCTCTTTTAAGGAATTTTAACTTTATTCACATAAGCAAACAAATACCTGCAGCTTCATTACCATATTTAAAGAGAGGAAGAGACATAATGACACATAACAGAGAAATTACAAAATCATACCCAACACTGTATGGAAAACTCCTGATTCTTTCATTAATCATCAGTCTATCAAGTACAAAATAGTATAGTCTTCAAGTTCTTCAAAATTCAGACCTTTCTTCTATAATTTTCCCTCTTTTTATACATCATGAGACAGTTGGTAACTACCAAAACTGTCAAACTACTTAACTACTTTCTAACTGTCTAAAGTAAAAGTCATTGTAGAACATTACATTAGAGGGTAAAAGGCACCTCATTTTTCTCAGGATAATTTTAGATGTGATAGCATAGATCTTTTCTCTTATGTAAATCGTTTGTGTGTGCACTAATAGCTAAACCCGTCGTTGTTAAATTAGGCAGTTGCATTTATATGAGTGGCACAACCCTGAAGGGTAATGGAAAGTCAGTAAACCTAGAGCTGCGATATGTAATTTAATATATATCAATGCATGTAGTAGAATATGAGCGTATGCATTAGATGTCATTTGAGGATTATCAAGACATACATTAATACATTACATATATATTTATATAAAAACCAGTCTAGAAATACCAAGAGAATTCGAGAATATTAGAAATAAGTGAAACCTTGAAATTCTGGAATTAAAACCAACAGACATATATTAGTAAATTTCTAAGCCTGCTATTACAATATCGATATCACTACTTATGCTTTACCAATTTCTTAAGAAAGAGACAATATTGGAAATTGGAGTGTATCTCGCATTCATGAAGTTTTTAAATAAAACCATTTAGTGACTGACTTAGAAGTATCAACAAAAGAAATATTCCTTTCGATTTGGTAGCAACACAAAAATATTAATTCATGATTACAGTATCCTTGTAAGAGCTCATCCACTTGTGAAAATAAGCACATAAACATTAAACTGTGCATGAAGGGTTTGTGAAAACATAAATCATAAGAACAAAAATGGAAACCAATTACATATAGAGAAAACGAGAATTAAATTAGTATACGAAGGTCTATCTGTGTGTCCATGAGCTACTAATATGAATCCAAGCATCATATATTATAAACAACTCAACCAGTCATGTCAAAGCATAAGCATTCTTTAAATTGACAGTTAAGTACAACGATTATAACATTACACAATAGTCCTGGAATTTACAAGGGAAGAAAATAGCCCAGCAATCGTTAACCAAAATATTTACACCTTACATAACATTATACGAAATTGTTACTTATACCGAGTAGCATATCAGTGCAAACAACATCTTTAGGAAAAAGTATTACATGATTTGTAACTGGAGAATAGCGACAACATAAAATTAAAGAGAAGTTGTAATCACAACCCGTTGTACGTTAATAGTACTGAACCCAGTGTTGGGAATACGCTCGGGAGGAAAAATGTAGAAGTAATGCTATCAATAGAGAAGCCAAAAGGGAAAGTGAGCTAAGCCAATAAGCCACCTGTGATGCCATGGAAAAACAAATAGGCATAATCGAATGAGGGTGTGTGAATAAGGAAACAGATGCCTTTAAATGTAGAACGAGACGCGCGAAAAAAAAAAAAAAAAAACACCACACGACAACCTATAGATTTCTAGAATTTAACAAAAGGGAAATACGCTTTCAACCTATCATGGGGAATGGACATAGAAGAGAGGTCACCCTTTCTTGCATGAGCAGCAGGACGCCTACCCTTCTATCTTGAATTCCACCACCAAGTTGTGCTGGGGAAGCAAAGAATTGATGCCAACCTAGTTATGGGACCATAGAGTTAAATGTAGAGGGGGAAATGATAATTTGAGAAGGGAAAATGAGAAGAGTGTCCTTAGAGAGGGATGAAGGGCAAAGTTCCAACGAACTCGTTAAATGACTGTAACTTTCTATTCAGCCATGAAAAGAAAAAATATATAAAAAAATGAGGAACATGTCTATACCATTTTTTGATTCGCCCAAGATGGACAGGTGAGGGCACAAGAGTTAGGTCAGAAACCCCATGCCTCTAAACAGGGTAAAAGTAAAACAAGAAAGGGAAACCCAGACTGTTGATATAGGGAAGTAGGAATGAAACCCTCAGAAAATCAATTTCAAAGTTGTCGCTAACCAGACAATGAACATAAACGAAAATCTCTTTCTTGCTTAGTATGCAAGGAATAAATGTCGTATCTGGTAGATAGAGGTACACAGTCCAACAACAAGCAGAGACCCGACATCCAAGAAACCATGTCGTCATCCTTGGTGGTTCAGGTGTTCTTACAAAAGATGCCAACAACTTCACCCTTAAACAAGAAACAAGTATAAAACCATGAATGGAATAAATTAAAAGAAAGGCTTAAGGGTTCGAAGTCGAGATCAACTTACCTTGCTGCATATATATATATATATATATATATATATATATATATTGTAACAACATTCAACCCTGGATTTGTGAGCTTCTCTTGGAGGGAGTGGAGAAAACCCCGCCGGTGGTTGGTGGTTGAAGAAGAACCTGTACGGGCAAGTGACGGGGGTTAAAAATGTTAAATGTTCTGCCCAACAATTAGAAGAAAACATTGATCACAAAAAAAACATAGGAGTAAACAAGTATACCTGGAAAAGGGTTGTGGTTACCGAGCATCATGGCATTTGTGCCAGCGCCGAGGGCTAGGTGCTCGGAAGGAGCCGTGGGAAGCATTGTGCCACCAGTAAGAAAAAACAACAATGAATGAGCCAAATGTGCGAGGAGATAGGAATTACTAACGGATTAGGGTTGGGAAAATGAATGTGAGTCATTGATGTCCTATGAATGTGAGTCGGTGATGTCCTATATATCTCATATTGTTAAAATTAAAAAAATCTTCAAAATTAACTAAATATAATTTTATTTTAAATTATTGCTATTATTAATTCTAAATAAACATATATTCATTTAGAAAAATATATAACAAGATTCTTAAATGTACATATAAGAAGATATATTATATGTTCAAAACATATAACATATAATTTTTATTGGCTAACAAAAAAGACATCATGGTTGTTTATAAATATACATGAAGATGAGAGTTAGATGTTATATATATATATATATATATATATATATATAATATGATAATAAGATGAATTGACATTGTTAGAGTAGTTTGAGTTAAATATAAGATTAAATTTAATGATTATAATTATAACATCAAAAATATATTTAACAATTTCAAAATTAGTTATATTAATAGGTTGTGAATTAATAAAAGTTAAAAATATTTCCCAAAAAACATCTGCTTTTTAATCTTATTAAAATAAACCAAACATATACATTAAAATTAAATTAAATAAATTAAAAAAAAAAAAAAACAAAGAACAAACCAAATTACATAAACTAAACCTACTCCCAATGCTAATAATTGAATCAGGCAGTAGATTTGAGAAAAAATCAATCATATTCATTGAGTCCTCTCTTCCTTCCTATAAATCAATTACAGCCGGGGACAGATTCCTAAGCCCATACTTTTTGACGGACCAAACCGACAGCCCAGTCAAACCTTCGATTCTGGAATAATGTGATGACAATGATATACAGAGGAAGGACTTTGAACGAAAAAGAAACGTGTTTACTTGAATTTTCATGGTTTCGTTGAATTACCAACAGATTAGGGTTGGGCAAATAAATGGGAAGCGTTGATGTCCTATGAGTTATAAAATTAAAAAATAAAGTATTTATGGTGTTAAAATTAAAAATATCTTGAAAATAAATCAAATTTTATTGTTATTTTATTGTGAATTAGTGTTATTATTAATTTAAAAAAATTAACATATATTTATTTAAAAAATATATAACAAGATTTTAAATTATGATGATTCATCCCACTTTATTGGGAAGATTCTTAATTTATAAATAGATTTTGTTATAATAATATCTAAATCAAAAGTTTAAATTTATCTCCAAAATATTTATGTTATTTTTCTTCTTTTTAATTAAATTGATTAATTAAAAACCAGTCTAGATTTATCTAATTCTCATCCATGAAAGAATGAGAGAGATTAAATTTCTTTAAGTTTAAATCTTTCCTCAAGTTTCGCATTCAAAAAGAGATTTACACGTGGAGAGATTCGATTGCCTTAATAGATTCAAAGTTGAAATAGATCTAAGACTAGTTTTATTAAATAACTTTTAATTAGTGATCTATCTATAATTTTGAAAATAATTTTTTATTAAATAAATGTTTACACTCATTTATAAGCACTACCACATTTTCTCTATATTATTTTTATTGAGATGACATTTAAATGTTTACACTCTTTACAAATTCTATAACATCTCCTCACATTACAATATAGCTTACACAACAACTAAACTAACTAACCAAAAAAAGTAAAAATAAAATTATTAATATTTTATAATATTCCATTTTTGAAAGAGTTAAAATGCACTTATCCTCACAAAAAAAAAATCTCCTCTCTATCAAATTTACAAATTACAAACGTAATTAATCTATCGGAACCACGAAAAGCCAGATTATGATTAAGAATTATCTACGATGATAGTTCGAGTGGGTGATCGCTTCAATAAAGAAATAGATTGGGAGTTCGCCTACTTCTCTTCCTGCCTTAATAGTCATTTACGCCTAAGAAAAGCATTGTGGGTTCTACCAAGTCACGCTTGAAACAAAGATTGTGTGGTGTTTTTTCATCTCAGGTCACAAAGTGTTGATACAGTGGGTGTAAATGCCCAATTCTACATGTCAATGTAAACAACAATGCAAATTGCAGTAGGAGGAAAATTCGTTGGCTTTATAGACCGTGAGGGTTCAAGTCCCTCTATCCCCACTCCGGTTCGTTCCCGAACGGACTGATCTATCTTCTCCAATTCCATTGGTTCGAATCCATTCTAATTTATCGATTCTTTTACCTGGCTATTTTTTTTTTTTTTTTCATGAAGAGAAGAAATTAGAACATGAATCTTTTCATCCATCTTATGACGTAGATATTGAATTATAATGAAAAGTAGAGTGGTCAATTGGAGTTTTTGGTGTTGGAAATATTGAGATTATACATATATGTGTTTTTTAAAAACAAAGATTGAAAAATAGAATGATTAGAATGATTGTTTTTTCAATAGATCCACAGCTGTGGAAAAGCATCCGTTTGTTTGCTGTTAGAACTATTTTATTCATTCAGATTTCTTCATCCACAGCAAAATATTGTGCGGAAAATTAATGTAAGGGATTCGAACCCCGCACACCAGAAGAATTGTGCATATTTTTAAACAAATTTGATATTTTTTGCACTAAAATGTGTCAAATTTCAAACCATAAAATTTTATATTTAGAAAAATAAATTCTAAAGTTAATAGCTCAAGTTTCGAAATCTTTAATCAAAATAGCAAAGTTGAGAAATTACAAATTCATATTGTTGGAATATATGAATAGTGGAAACAAGCTAAACAAAAACAATCAGCCTTTCGATAGTTTTGGCAAGATATTAACAACTTGTGTTAATTTTAGTTATTTTTCTTTTTATAACAAGACTAAATTGATTGTAGATTATTGTGTATTATTAGCTTGTTATGCAGATCATGCTCCATGGGTGTGAGATTGAGTTAACTCCATTGGGTTATAAGTTATTAATTTAAAACTAGGGGTTGCATGATTATAGATTTTACATAGATTATGCCATTAAACTCTCAATTTGTGATACCATGAGGTAGTTAGGGTTCGGTATGGGGAAACTACCAGAGAATAACCATTTGCTTTTACAAGAAAGAATGATCTTGAGATAAGGAGAATAGGCATATTAGTCTCTTAGCTCTGACAACAGTTGCTATCATATGCGAACTCAATTAAACTACTTCTTGGAAATTTTCCTTTTATATATTTGATCTCACAATGAATCGAGCTTGTGCTCAGAGGGAGAGGAATAATCATTTTTGAGAGGTTTTGGATAATATGTTCAGTCGTTGAGGACTATGGAGTTCCTGTCTTGTTTTATGAAGCTTCGTTTCTGGTGGACATGGTAACAAAGGACAAAGGAAAGTTGTTCCTCCGTTGGACTCCATGGATATTAGTGGCACTACGTGAAAGGAGCCAATGTTCAAACTAGAGGGTGGAACTTCATGCAATAGTACGGCCATATTTTTAGACATAGATCCCATGGTTATGTATGAAAAGGGCTCACAACCAATGTTCAAACCAGAGGGTTGAACTTCATGCAAGAGTACGGTCGTATTTTTAGACATGGATCCCATGCTTGCGTATGAAAAGGGCTCACAACCATTCGTTTTTTTCCTATGAGAGTTGACTACCTAGATAAGCGATCGTGCCCCTTAAAAAAAATTCACATTTGCATCTTGTGCATAAAATAGTAGAAATTAATGTGATTTTCTTAAAAGTAAAAACAAGTTTATACACAAATTGAAAAATTGTTTTTTTGTGTTAATGATTATATATACACATATATATATGTGCATGATTATCATATATTTCTTGGTAAAGAAATGAATTTTTTTTTTTGTGTTAGTGATTATATATACATATATATGTGCATGATTATCATAAATTTCTTGGTAAAGAAAATATTGGTTAGTAATATATTTTTCTTGGTAAAGAAAATATGTAGATAAAGATTGTGATCATATATTTTTTTTGGTAAAGAAAATATGATTGATTAGTAATACATGTAGATAAAGATTGTGATCATATATTTTTCTTGGTAAATAAAATATATTACTGCATGTAGATAAAGATTGTTACTGTATATTTTTCTTGGTAGAGAAAATATATTACTACATGTAGATAAAGATTGTTATTACTATATATATAGAAAAGATTGTTATTATAAATATATTTGCGATGAGTAACCTTTCTTGTCTTTATATAACATTGAATATGTCTTTTATGTAAAAAAAGATAGGTCATTTTTCCGGAAGTGAATATGGATTAAAGAGGGTAGTTTGTGAAATATTCTCATGGGTAAGAGAGTTCTTTTGAAAAAGAATACTTAGTTACGATAAAATATAATAACCTATGCATAGATGAAATGCACGGAGATAATATAAGTCATATGAATCTTCTTTGGAAAGAATATGTTTTCTTTGGGCATGAAAGATAATTTAATGGTGTTAATTCATTTGCAAGATTTGCAAAAGTTACATGTTTTGGTGAGTAAAAAAGTAAATGATTTGTGTGTTGCATATTGGATAGTTTGATTTAATTGCATGGTTTAATGCATAAAGGTTACCATTATTATTATCTTAGTTCTTATGCCCAAAAGAAAGGTTGATTATGATACTTTCTTGAAAACAAATGCATGAGAACTTTGTTATGATACTTTCTTGGGAACAAATGCATAATAACTTTGTACATAAATGATAGAGAAACTATGTTGGGTTCTTGAAAATAACTATGTGAAAAGAACACATATGCACATATGCAGAAGCATAGAAACAATAGTTGATTACCATAGTTGATTACATGTATGAAGATATAACTATGTTAGGTTTTTGAAAATAACTATGTGAAAAGAACACATATGCACATATGCAGAAGCATAGAAACAATAGTTGATTACCATAGTTGATTACATGTATGAAGATATAACTATTGTGTTAGATATTTTAAAGAGAAACATGGATTTGTAGAACTATTTTGTTAGATATTTTAAAGAGAAATATGGATTTGTGTGCAGAAAAGAGTAAGTATTATGGAAAGTAAAACAAGTAGTTGGAATAAATGTACTAGCTTTCCTTTGTAAAATACATATATCCGCATGCAAGAAATAATGACTAACACATTACTTCTAGTTTAGAACAATGCATGTCTTTGTGCATACAATAGATTTTGTAAATATATCTATCTTGAAAAAGATGTTTTTTCGAAAAGGGACTTACATTTCCATGCATGATAATAAGGTCTATCATGTTAGCTTCCCCTTAGAAGGGAACATCTATTGTATTGGAAAGATTACTTAGTTACATGCACAAAGAAGAAGCTAAGGGGCTAGCTCTCTTTGAATAAGTTTTTATCTACTTACATGCATGAAAAACAAAGATAAGTTTCTAGTATCCTTTAAGTGAAATGGATGGTTACAGTGGTTTCCTTTGGATATGAATGTGTGTTGGTGCGAGAATCATCATAGTAATGAGGTAATTATTTTGACATGCTTGATAATTATTTGTTTATACACGCATAATGTTGTAAGAAGAAGCATGTTGTGATATTATATTTACATCTCATGTATGCACATGAATAGATGTTAAAAGATCGCTTTCAAAGAATGATTATTGATTGATTAATACTTTATCTAATCATGTTACCAAAGATTGTTGACGACATCAATGACATGAAAGGATAGTGATTTGTGAATAAGACAAATTATGTTTAAAATTGTGACAGATAAGAACTAATGGTCCATGCTGATGAGTACGAGTTGTAGGATGGTCCACTGATGGGACAATCATGCCACAAACATATAAAGAGTGGTCATTTGTGGGTAAATGGTTTCATGATCATTGTAATAGATTTTAGCTAGGTATGTTGTATTTTAATTGATATTTCATTGTAATATTTTGTGACAATGGTTAAGGGATGGACTCCCTTATAAGCCATTGAGTGAGGGGTGAACACCCTCACGAGTGTTTAATAATAAAATTAAACGTTTGTTGGTTTTCACCCTACGGGGTTTCCAGGGTATATCGGTGTTCAATGATGTGATTGCTTATTATGTCAGTTTGATGATGTGATTCCTTGCATAATGTGATGTTGATAATGTCAAGTATGTGATTAATTAATGTGGTTAATGGAATCATGAAATGGATGCAATATTACATCATACAGTTTATGTTAATATACTACAAGAGTGGTGGTTAATGGTTACAAAACTTACTATTCCTCTACTAAAGTTACTTTATGTATTGATGAACATTCTATTTAATGGTTAATGAGGAATGTGGAATAGTGGTTTGGATAATTACCGGTGGGTAATTTGTGTAAAATTTTTCTAACTCCCTGCATTTTCATGTGAGGCTATCAGGGTATGTTACAAGTGGTATCAGAGCAAAAGGTTGCAGCATTGGTGCCTTTGGGAATTGGTAAGTGGAAAAGAAATTGAGGTATGCCACCAGTGGACTTAGCTCAAGTATGAGTCTAACAATCTACATATCGATATATATACAGTAGACTACTTTTGACATGAAATGTGTGATTCATGTTTATAACTGCATTGAGTAGTAAGTAATAAAGTCTGCTGCAAAACTATGTTCATGACATTGGAATCTTGATGAGGATAAAAGACAATAAAACCTTTGTCACACTTATGAATAATTTTGAACACTCACTAAGGAAAGTGACAATCAACTACCAACTTTTGCAAATATGGAAATATTAAGGATACATCTAATGAACATGACTGAAGCTACAATGCACTACGCATTAAGATGGTTGGTAGCAGTGATTGGTTAGTGTTGCCTGACTAACTAATAAAACTTGTATGCATGAATTGGATTTTATTTAAGCTTATTGCAAGTTGTGAATAAGTGATTATGGTAGTTCATGTGTTGGTCTATTGGTAACAATATACTATGGGAAATTGCAAATGTTTGAATTGTTACCTTAACTATTATTGACATTTACACATTAATGAATATTTTCATATACTTTTATGCATGATAATGTTGTACACATGAAACTAAAATGATTTTGAAAGTGAATACTTATTTATGACTAAATGTTGATGGGAAATAAGCAAGACTATGAAAGTAAAATGTTGCAATGTGAATTGCAATCATAAATGAGAAAGAATAATGTTATATGATATGCATGATTACGTTACTTGGAAAATCAAAATGCATACAACATGTATGACAGTTATGTTTCCTGTCAATCTAGATATTGTGGACCCATGTTGAGGGCTAAGTATAAATCCATGGTGTACATGAATGTTTCTTTTGTTAATGCTAATGTGCATATGGTTCATTATGTATATTATTATGGGAAAAAGTGCTAAAAGATAAATTTAACATGCTAGACAGTTGTCGACAATTGTGAAAGGCTAGAAGGCCTTGGGTTGATGGCGGTTGCCTACCCGGAGGGGTTGATGGAACTTGCCTGACCAGATTTCCTCTCCCTAGAGATAAATGATCTTAGTAAGGGAAAAGACTTGGCCAAGATAGTGAAGAGGGTAAAAATCCTGAGGCAACTCTGTTGATTTGGAGCCTATTGGAGGAGGCCCCAAATTCTTCATAAACGGGACGCAGAGGAATAGGCAGGACGCTGCCAAGAGGAATCTTATATTGGACCCTATGTGGTCATTGGAATTCTTGAGCTGGTTGGCCAGTGGAATTCCATACTAGACCTGGTATGGTCTCTGTCAAAGAACTGTCTGGATGCGAAAATGACTCGATCTGGTTGTGGAAACCAGTTCCCATGGGTTGGGAAGAGCATTCTTTTGCCACTATGGTTCTTGTAAGAGAACAAATTAATTAATTAATTAATTATGTGTTGTGTTAAAATGAATTTTATATATAATTGTGTAAAGATGTTATGCACATCTTAACACGAAAGGAGCTTAGTGCTCAATAAGGAGTTATTGGAATTTTAGTTCCTTTATTGTATTACCAATCTTGTGAACGTCTTAGTAGGGGCTAAGACAATTTGCACTTGGTGCAGTTATTGACTATTTTGATTATTAGAGAGCTAGGTGCTCTTTGGGTACTTTTATAAGTACTATGTGGATGTCTTTAGCGGGAGCTAAGACAGTGTGCATGTGGTGCAATGATTTATCATTTTGATGATTAGAGTGTTAGTGCTCTCTAAGTACTTGTAAAAGTACTATGATTTAAATATCACTTGACATTGCATAATTGATTGATAGTTAAAAGTATTTCATTTGATTAAAAATGTTGTGACTAATGTGATCGAATTTGTTAGTCATATATTACAAGGTGCTTTCCATGGAGTGAGGATGCATCGTCAAACCATTCTTAGAGAACTTGAAAAAATGTGACCAAGATTTGCAAGAGTAATTGGTAAGTAATGGTAAGTTGATATAGATATTTTGTCTTGTATTTGACGAATTTGAATATGGAATTGTTCATTTTGATGGGAGAGGATCTCATTTTGAGTTGTTTGGATTGTTATATAATGAGTAGAAATTAAGTCCTAGTGAGAGAAGAACACCGTGGACGGTGTTCTCTTTAAGGGGGGAGTATGTAACATCTCCAGCTAGCATACGTTGCATAACTAATTATTAACATGAAATAACCTCTCAATTTGTGATACCATGAGGTAGTTAGGGTTCGGTATGGTGAAACTACCAGAGAGTAACCATTTTTTTTACATGAAGGGATGATATTGAGATAAGGAGAATAGGTGTATCAGTATTTTACATCTGACAATGGTTGCTATCATATGCCAAATCACGAAGAAACAGTTAAACTACTTCTTGGAAATTACCCTTTTATATTTTTGATCTCACAACGAATCGGGGCTCGGAGGGAGAGGAATAATCATTTTTGAGAGGTTTTGGATAATATTTTTAGTCGTTGAGGACTATGGAGTTACTGTCTTGTTTTATGAAGCTTTGTTTCTGGTGGAGATTGTAACAAAGGATAAAGGAAAGTTGTTCCTCGGCTGGACTCCACGAAGATTAGTGGCACTGTGTGGAAGGAGCCAATGTTCAAACCAGAGGGTGGAACTTCATGCAAGAGTACGGTCATATTTTTAGACATGGATCCCATGGTTGCATATGAAAAGGGCTCAGAACCATTCGTTTTTCTCCTATGAGAGTCGACTGCCCAGATAAGCGATCATGCTCCTTAAAAAAAATCACATTTGCATCTTGTGCATAAAATAGTAGAAATTAATGTGATTTTCTTAAAAGTAAAAACAAGTTTATACGCAACTTGAAAAATTGCTTTTGTGTTAGTGATTATATATACACATATATATGTGCATGATTATCATATATTTCTTGGTAAAGAAATGAAAAATTGCTTTTGTGTTAATGATTATCTATACACATATCTATGTGCATGATTATCATATATTTCTTGGTAAAGAAAATATATTACTGCATGAAGATAAAGATTGATTAGTAATACATATTTCTTGGTAAAGAAAAGATATTACTGCATGTAGATAAAGATTGATTACTATATATTTTTCTTGGTAAAGAAAATATATTACTGCATGCAGATAAAGATTGATTAGTAATACATTTTTCTTGGTAAAGAAAATATATTACTGCATGTAGATAAATATTGATTATTATATATTTTTCTTGGTAAAGAAAACATATTACTGCATGTAGATAAAGATTGTGATCATATATTTTTCTTGGTAAAGAAAATATATTACTGCATGTAGATAAAGATTGTTATTATATAATTTTCTTGGTAGAGAAAATATATTAGCATTTGCACCATATGTTGCAAAGGAAACACCATAAGGCAATGGCATAGATTTGCCAAAAAAGAAATAAAATGTATTCCAGGTCATGAGACATGTACAAGCACTTCTTGTTACATCCCAACATGAATCATGTGAAAAATGTACAAAAATGTGAACGTTGCCACATGTTAAAGAACTTGGCTCTCACATCCCAAAAAACATAATGTGAGAAATCTACAGCAAGAAGGATGTTGGCAGATGTGAGGAATTTGAATCCCTCATCTCGAGGCCCATCCCATGGGTGAGTGTACAGGATTATGGATGTTGGTGAATATCAATTCAATATTCCAGTAGGCCATGACTGGTGGATTGATGGGGCTCACTGAGATTTTGTTAGTCAAGTAGAAATATTTTATTGTTGCAAGTTGGTTAGTGATCATTGTTTAAGACATTAGGAATGCGTTCAGACATGGCTCACTATTTTATATGTTGGTCTAAGATGTTGCCAGTGTGAAAAGGACAGAGATCATGGTCACTGTTTTTTTAGTCGATGGATAAGTAGAGGGAACATAGAATTTTCCCATAAATAAACATGTCTCAATCTTTTACTAAATTCATGAATTCACAAATGGCAACATTGGATTGCTCAAACATTGTAGACTGTTCAAGGTAAACAAAGACTCGAGTCTAGAGTCAATATTCGGGAGAAAGCCACCATGTGATATGAACACGTTGGTTGGGAATCTAAAAGAACCACAGCTATGTCTTTACATCCAATGACATTTTGTCAAAGCTAGGGATCCAGAGGATTTCATTTAACCTTAGCTTTGGTTTCTACAGTGAACAAGGGTCTCTCTGTATTCCAATAGCATTTAATAGACACTGTGCTTGATTGGCAGCTTCCCATTGTCTTCTCCACCTCCTCGAAGTCATCCATCTTTCAAATTTCAGAGTTAAAGGTGATTTAAGATTAAAAATATACTGAAAAGGGATCAAATTTCCAGCAATTAAAGCTTCATTCCTAATGCTTGTGCTTTCAAACCTGATTTCGCATATTTGCTTCTTAACCACTGTTATGTAAAGCTCCCTATTTTTGCTCATATACCAGACCCATCTAAGAAGCTATCCTTATTTTCACAGATCATAATATGTAGCTAAAGTATTTTCGTTTTGCCTTTATTTAACCATGGTTTGTCTGATCTCAGAGCTTAATGTATCAATCTCGGAAGACCTCTCATTCATATTTATTGGGCATTGTTGTAGCCTGTAATCCTATCCTTATTATTGTTAACATTTAGGCTATTGTTAGAAGCCCATTTGCTTCAATTCCTTGGCATTCAATCAAGTGTCAAGTTTAAGTTAACAGTGGTCTTAGAAATGGACTAGAAGTTTGTGCCTTTTTTGGTGCTAAGCCTGTACATATTTTTCCCCAGGTGTGTCACTGCACAAAATGTAGGGTTTGTTAAGAGACCTGACGCCTTAAATTCTAACATGACTTTGATGGTGTGTCTATTTGCTAATTTGAGGCTGAAATTATTGCAACTTCCCCATCGTAAACAAAATGTCCCCTGCTTGTTTTTTATGTTCTTTTTTTGAACTTTGTTAAAAGAATTCTTGAAACAATTATGCGTAGTGCTATGATAAATTATCCTACATCTAATTTCTCTTGTGTGATTTCTCATGTTGCATGGAAACCTCGAGTCATTGAATAGAAGAAAGATTCGTCATCATAATTTAGTTAATAATGGGAAAATGCAACTTCCTCTTCCCCATTCAAACAGTGAGTAATTCTTTTTGTGACGCATTGTCGAGGGCATTGACGTTGCACTAAATGCATTTTAAACAGTTGGTTGAAACATTTTATGGCTTGAAATTTACCAAAACATGCATAACTTGGTGTTAATTTCTAAACAACTTCATAGCTTCATTTATCAGTGACATTCCAAAATTCATCATGGTAATGCCTATTGTTAACTTCATGTATACAGGGCATTGGTCCCAAGAGGTATACACAAATTTATTGAATTTGGTGAATTAGAATTTGACCTTGAAATCATTCAAGAATGAATAAATTCACACGAGAAATTTAGACCATATGATAGTGGGATCCTCAACCATTCATCACTTACTTTTTCTCATTTTGAAGTCATTGCAATACTAAATGTTAAAGATGAACATTTCTATTTAATATAAATTGTTGCATTGTTTGATAGTTCCATATGATAGTGGGATCCTCAACCATTCATCACTTACTTTTTCTCATTTTGAAGTCATTGCAGTACTGAATGTTAAAGATGAACATTTCTATTTAATATAAATTGTTGCATTGTTTGATAGTTCCATGAAAACATTAATAGGAAGCAAGTGCCGACAGGACGAAGCTGAGAAATCATATTTACAGGTGCAAAAAGTAGTGTTTCTATAATTCTACAAGTACTGTTTGGTAATATTGGGAAGCAATTGTTGATTGAATGGAGATTAAAAATCGAGTACATTGCTGCAAAGAGTGGTTGGGTTCCATAGTTCAATCAACATCTGGTATTTCCATTACTCCAATAGGAAATATCAACATATTTCCGAGAAAATTGTAGGAAAATCAACAACTAAATACCATAGAAAATAAAAGATAAAGATGAATACATAGGGTTGTTTTTAAAACATTCATTAATGGTCATGGAAGTTATAATGATGGAATTTGTAATTATGGCGTGCGTAAGTTTATTCCGAAAGTTTTTGGATCAGTGTAATTTTTTAAACGTAAAATTAATTATCATCAGACCTATGGACTCAATATTCCATATTCCAATATTGAGTATCATTAGTCTCGACCTTTACTCTCGACATTATAGGATAATATAATCTGACTGTATTATTGAAAGGATTCTATATTTGGTTTTCATAGTTTAGACAAAAAAACTCTATCATGACATGCAACAAGACTGAAGCTTGAACATTTCAATGCAATTGGTTCAGGTACCAGTGATAATACATAATGAGAGTCAGCAGGCGAAGGCATGGAGTACAATATATAGTGAAGATACTAAGAAACAATCTATTCCAGTAATAATAGCTTGGCAACTCAATGAGCGCATGTAAAATACTTTTGGACTTTGGCCTTGGACTTTCTTTTGCTTGTTTTTCTTTTATCATAGACTGTTGATTACGTCTATTTCTAAATTATTGCGCATGTTCTGAGCGTAGATTTTCAATGAAATGTAGGTATGGTGAATTGCAAGGACTCAATAAACAAGAGACAGATGATAGATTACGTGACTATGGCCCCAAGTCCCTCACTGTTGTGCAAGGGAAACATAACTTACAACTGCATTCATTGAATTGGACAGAACCAAGTATATCATACTTGATTCACTCCTATCAAGCTATGCTTATAGATGCCTTGACTTTAGTGAGGAGATTGGAAATAAAAGAAGAGCAACAGGTTTGTCAAAGATATCATACTTGATTCACTCCTATCAAGCTATGCTTATAGATGCCTTGATTTTGGTGAGGAGATTGGAAATAAAAGAAGGGCAACAGGTTTGTCAAATGTAAAATTGTGAAACATTTCACTCAACGTGGAGTACAACTTTTGTGCAGAACACAGTGATAATTAGTGCAACTAAATGAAAAAATGAAAAAAGCACAATGCAAAAATGCCACCATTGTGTTGGTCCAGAATGCACAGTCACCATTTCAGACATTTTGTATAAAGACAAAGATGTGTTAGAGTGGTCGGAGAAGTCAATTGGCAGAAAATACAAGAAGCATTGGAAAACACTCCAAACATAAAAATCGAAAAAGAAGTCAAAACCCTAGTGTGCAAGTAGGAAATAAAGCAACAGGCAAATCTTCTACACAAAAGGTGAAGATGAAACTTTGAGATCCATTTCCAACGGTGATTGCAACATTATTAAATCATAACCTCATAATAGTATTTCCAGTATGCATGGTATTTGTGTGCAGGGAGAGAATGTTGAACTAAGTGGTTATTCTAATAAAATGGTGCAACGAAAAGGCCAATATTCAAGCATTTGGAGATTTTAATGTTTGAATAGAGCACTGATTCTTTCAAATAGAGTGATTCGAGTGTGAAATAGAGTTTATGAAGTTTCTAGAAATCATTTAAAGGTAGTCTCGAGAAGAGGCTATGGCTTTCACCTCAGACTAAACATTCTTTTATAAGAAAAAATTATAATCTAAGGTTGCCGGATCATAAATGGCATTACTGCTACCGGATTTAATCTAAATTCCTCTTCAATGTTGACTTATTCAAAATAGGGGAGCATGGGATGATCACTAAGAAAACATCGAAAATCGTAAATTGTAACCTCTAAAATAATTATGTTCAATAGCGGCCAAAAAGTTTACTATAATAGAAATAGTGAGAACATTAGCATTTATAGATAACACTTTTCTGTCCTCTAACTTGTTCATGAGGTCCAAGATATCCAAACAAGCATTGGATTTTAAAGTTTTCCCAACCTTTTGTCGCGTTCCTAGGAAAATAGATATTTATTTAATAAACCCAGTCATGTGACTGAGATGGCCTTGTTAGACTTAAAGCTGAGAGAAACAAATCAAAGAAACCCTGTCATGAAGGCTAGTTGTGGCTTCCAGGGATTTATTATTCTAAGTTCAATCCTAGTAACAACACTTTACATAAATTTTGAACTTGACAGCAAATGTATACTCGACACACAGGAGAAGAGTATTTGTTGGTATTTTATGTGTGAATAAGCATGTGATTCTCATTGCCTAACTAAATCCTTTTCTTTCTCGCATTAACCTGGAACCATCATTATCCATGTTTAAAACTTATCAAAAGATAATAAAATTTAACAATAATCATCGTAAAACATTAAAAATGGCCAACTAAAAAAATATTTACATTCAATGCGTAACTAATAGTTATATCCAGATTTGCAAGATTCTCTCATAACTTTCCCAATTGTATTCCTTGGACAACACCAAGCGTATAAACAGGGATGTCTGTAAATTTATATATGGCAACCATGGAATGTAATTAGCATTTGTCTGTGTATAAATTTAGATCTAGTACCATTTAATACCTATTGAGACTGGAAAGGCTACCACTACCTATTGAAAGGCAGATTATGAATGATGATTCACAAACTAAATACAATCTCTATCATGCTATTCTAGCAATGACTTATTCAAAACAAGGGAGCAGGGGATGGATCACTAAGAAAACACCGACAAATCGTAAATTGTAATCTCTAAAATAATTATGTTCAATAGCGGCCAAAAAGTGTACCGTAATAGAAACAGTGAGAACATTATCATGCAGAGATAACACTTTTCAGTCCTCTAACTTGTTCATGAGGTCCAGGATATCCAAACAAGCGCTGGATTTTAAAGTTTTCCCAACCTTTTGCCGCGTTCCTAGGAAAATAGAGATTTATTTAATAAACCCAGTCATGTGACTAAGGTGGCCTTGTTAGACTTAAAGCTGAGAGAAACAAATCAAAGAAACCTTGTCATGAAGACTAATTGTGGCTTCCAGGGATTTATTATGCTAAGGTCATTCCTAGTAACAACACTTTACATAAATTTTGAACTTGGCAATATGCTGCAAATGTATACTCGGCACACAAGAGAAGAGTATTTGTTGGTATTGTATGTGTGAATAAGCATGTGATTCTCATTGCCTAACTAAATCCTTTTCTTTCTCGTATTAACCTGGAACCATCATTATCCATGTTTAAAACTTATCAAAAGATAATAAAATTTAACAATAATCGTGGTAAAACATTAAAAATGGCCAACTGAAACAATATTTCCATTCAATGCGTAACTAATAGTTATATGCAAATTTGCAAGATTCTCTCATAACTTCCCCAATTTTATTCATTGGACAACACCAAGCGTATAAACAGGGATGTCTATCAATTTATATATGGTAACCATGGAATGTAATTATCATTTGTCTATGTATAAATTTAGATCTCAGTCACATTTATTCCATAGGTTGTAGAACATGGATCAAAATTCTCTCAAACAAAGCCATGAAATCCTTTTCTTCCATAGTTTTCACTACAAGTACACATGAGCACAAATATCACCCTGTCAAACATCATGGAAATCCCTGTAACAGTTATATTCTTGTAATCAACACAAAAGCAACTATCGGTTTAAAGACGTCTGCGGGTGGAGGAGGTTATGTGAAGGGCATCTTTATATCCAATGTGACCATGAACAATGTGAAGCGTGCCATTGGTTTTATTGGGTTCTATGGTGATCATCCTGATGATCGATATAATCCTGATGCCCTCCATGTTGTATGGATCAGATCTTCCTCCTCCGTCATGGAAGCAGAGGTTTGATAGGAACTGTTAACAAATACACAACTTTCTGCGAAAAGAAAACACCAACAAAGCGTAAATAGTAACCTCTAAAATAATTATGTTCAATAGAGGCCAAAAAGTGTACCATAATAGAAATAGTGAGAACATTAGCATGTTGTTGAGATAACACTTTTCGGTCCTCTACCTTGTACATGAGGCCCAGTATCCTAATAAACACTACAGGCCTCTATTCAGGATAGAATTCACACAATTTATTTCATATATATAGAATTTCTCAAAGAAGTCATGTTCCATTTTCTTTTCTTTTTTTTATTTAAACGACAAAATATGTTGCCATAAATGCAATGAAATATTTTCTGCCAGTGATTACTTTGTGATGAGTTGCGGGTTGTATGGAACTTGCATGCATTTTATGGTGAGACAAAAGTTTCCAAATCCATGTTGTGGGATGGGTCAAGGGGCATAAAAGTCATGCTTTTGCAAAATTGCAATGTAAGGCGAGAAAGCCTTAACGAAACATTTTAGTGGGCATAGTATTTTCCCAGATCAATGCGACGAATTGTACAAAGGTTTATTTCACAATTTATGATGAACACTGAGAATTCGAGGTACAATCATGTTCATCTGCAATTGACCTATGCATATTGTGATGGAGGGCTATCTCACCATAAATTCACAAAGAAAACATACATCATATAGTCTTACTTTACTATGCCTCAGACTCGCAACAGAGTTATGAGAGTTTCCCCTTCCAATATAGGAAACAAGGGCAACATGATTTCTTTCAAATCTGCTGCAATAAATTCTAACTGCATTAACAACTAATTTTATATTTTCCTCTGCAACCAAGAGGTTTTGGACAAACTTTCAACAAACATGCAATGAAATGTTTTTTGCCAGTGGTTACTTTGTGATGAGTTGCGGGTGGTATGGAAGTTGCATGAATTTTATGGTGAGACAAGAGTTTCTAAATCCATGTTATGGGATGGTTCAAGGGGCACAAAAGTCATGCTTCTGTAAAATTGCAATGTAAGGCGGGAAAGCCTTAACGAAACATTTTAGGGGGCATAGGTTTTTCCCAGATCAATGCGACGAATTGTACAAAGGTTTATTTCACAATTTATGATGAACATTGAGAATTTGAGGTGCAATCATGTTCATCTGCAGTTGACCTATGCATATTGCGATGGAGTGCTATCTGGCCTATTATCATTCTAAAATTTCCCTATAGTTGTTATCTTGTGTCAAAAGAAATATTAGAGGTAACCACAAACTTACTTTGGAGATCAGGATCTAGCCTTCCTAATGCTCAGAGAGGGCTCTCTCTTTATGATTTAACTTTCTTGAATCAATTGATTTTAGGCTAGTTATTTAAGCTTTGATTGGGTTTTGATTTTGATTTGTTGGTGAAATCACTGACTTAGATGCATAGAGGGATGTCCTTTACCATTGGGCTATGGAGTCAAATGTCAAGAAAACAGGACTGAATCAAGTTCTAAAGATAGTGTTTACAAGGCAAGGTAGCTGAGTAAATTCAGATCTTTTAGGCTGGAGGGTGAAGTAGTTTCAATCGGGGTCAAGGAGCAGTTAAGGGTTCCTCAAACTAGATAATGAGAGCGATGATAGAGGTCAATAGAAACTAAGGAGCAATGAAGGATTCCCTACTCTGGATATCAGAAGAAAACATTAAAATGAATAACTGTTCAGGACAGAGTGTACTTAAACAAATTCTGTAATAATTTTCCAGTTATTTCATTCAATTTAGATAACATGCAAGTATGTGAAACACTTAAGAAGATAACAATTTGACAAATAGAAAATACTTCACTGAAGTGGCCCAACACATGAATCCTATAATGCAATGTCTTTATTACTCAATCTAGTCTGCTGACTTGAAAAAATGGTACAATGAACCCTTAGGTTTCAAATCAATACAACTATTGAAATGTCAAGCAATTCACACCTCTATACTTCGAATTATGAAGTATTTATACAAAAACTCATTACAAAATATCCCAAACTTTTTTGGGAATTATTTAAGGAAACAGAAAAATCTTCATGCAAGAAGATAGAGACAGATATGTAACCGCTGCAAGCTGTCCCTATTTATTTGGCTCTGCTGTCAAATCTTTTGATACTTTTTCTCCTTTGCTGTTGCTTTACACTGGCTGTCTTTTTTCTTTGCCTTTTGACTGATACTCTTTGACTACGCTGATCTGCTGCTTTTCTTTTACCGCTCTGTATCCACTGTTTACTTTGTATTTTCATAGTAAATCATTTAATTTTTCCCAAGTCTCTGTATCTGGTAATTTAATATTTACCATCTTCTATAGACTTCTTCATCTTCTGTCTATTTTGCAAAGGTGGGCTTGTTTACAAAAAGGTGTTTTACCTCATGCTAAAGGTAAAAGAGGTTCTCAAAAGTTTGGTACAGAACCTTTCCTATAGGCATCCCTTTCATAGAGGAACTATTGGCTTGCTCTCTTGCCACTTCTCTAATTTTCCTGTTATAGTCTTCATGTGGCATTAACCTGTCATTTATTACCAATGGATTTGGCAGACCTTTCTGCCTCAAAGCATCAAATTTAACCATGAACCTGCCTATAGCCAGCTCCATGGTTTGGCATTTGTCCTCAAGCTGCATCATTAAGTTCCTCTTGGTGAGCACTTTCTTCACCTCTAGTATAGTGCCAGTCCTATCAACTATGTCCAGCTCCTGCAATTCATATTTATTCTTTGAGTTAAGGAATTGGATTATTCTTGAGGCTTCTTCTGGCATATTTCCAAGTTTGGCCTTAACTCTTTGAATTGCTTCAGTAGCCTCTTTGACTAAATCATTTTGTTCAAATATAACTTGTATAGATGGCCAAATATCATTGACAGAGTTAATGATATTGGCCCATAGCTATTCTTTTGCTTGGGCAAGTGGCTCCTTCAATGTTAATTCTTTTTCCAAGTTCTTTATCCTCTCAGTCAACCTGTTTGACTTTTGTACTTCATTTTTATGCATAATCTAAGCCAGTTTCTTCTCATCCTCTAGACTCCTTATCTATTCTTTGAGTTTATTTATTTCAGTGGTCTGAATGGACATGTCCTCCATGGCTTTGACCAGTTTACTTGCCTCATCACTTGGATGAGCTGCTGCTGTTGTTGAACTTGTTGCTGATGTAGTTGTTGTTGCAGCTGGAAGTGTTGTAGCTAGTGGAGCTGTTGGGGCCAATGAAGCTGCCAAAGTTGAAGGAACTGCTGTAGTAACTGTAGGAATAACAGTGGCAGTGGTTGTCTCAAGGCTGGCCTGTTTCAGCTATATTAAATTGTCCAATTCATTCTCCATTTCTTTCATTTGAGCATTTAGTTGAAGAATGAGATCCATCATTTCCTCCTGCTGGGTTTGGCTCTCTAGGACCTCCTTGGCTTGTGGATGTTCAGAAGGAGGCAACTTCAGTTGTTTCTTCAAAGCAACAATATCCTCATTTTTCTTCTTTATTAGTTTTTCTGCTGCCTTGATGTCACTTGGATTATATCCAATCTCAATCACCAAGTCTTCTAGTGACTTGATTCTGTTATCCTTGGCTTGTGAGGATGCCTTTTCTAGCTTAAACTGTGTTGTGATGTTGTCTAGAGAGCTTTGAAGTTTCTGCACAGTCATTGCTTTGTTAGTCATTGTGGAGTAAATCATTTCACTTGTCTGCTTATGGAATTCGATTTGATCAATAGGGTAAACATCCCTGGCCAAAACTTCAAATTGTGTCTTCCTGTAGTCTGCTGACGATCTAGGCTGCTGGATTGTAGGCTGCATAAAGGTCATTTGCATCTTACCAGTCTTAATGTCAAAGGCTGACATTAACCTATTCTGATTGGCAGGTGTTTGTTTGAAGTACTGGGCATATGTTTAAGCCTTTAATGCCTCATTCCTCAACTTGATTTCTTTTTACTTCTCTTTTATATCTTTCTCTTTATCCACTAGTTTGTTGGATGAAGAGACTTCAATGCTAAGTTGTTTTTCAATAATTTGAGTGTTTGAGGTAGAAGGTTGATGAGTTTCCTCTGAAACTGCTGGACCTTTACTCTTTCCAACCATTGTGTCAGTATCAGTGATTTCAACTGTCTCAATGGTGTCTTCTTGCTCAGTTATAGGATTAAGCTTGGGCTTCTTCCTGTAACTGATTTCAAACATGTCATCTGTAGTGTCCATCCTAGAGCTAGAACCTTCTTCCCTGGTTCTTTTTACATTTATGTCCTGCATGGCTGGAGTTTGTAGAATGGGACTAATACCCATCTGTTCTTGTAGGGTTGGAACCTGCAGAAAGGAACTAGTATCAATCTTCTTTTCCACATCTAGCAAGGTATTTTCCACATCTATTAAAGTATTCTCCAACCACTCTCATTGGTTGGCATATCTTTCAATGTCTGGCCTGGGCTCATGTATGAAAGGACTTAACTTGAATTTGAGCCTTAGTTTGTTTATGACTCCATTAGGGTCATACTGCCACATGAAACTGCTTTTGAAGTTCATTTGTTGTAAGATTTTCTTTGCCTCTTGTCCAGCTTCCCTATTATTACAAATAAAAGGGCCCAATTGGTTTTTGATCTTAAACTGAGTTTTCTTCCTAGCTGACAAAAAATTAACCTCATCAGAGTTTATGATCTGCCTGAAATACTCTAATGCAAATATCCTCATGGGGAGGTATTTGGGCAATTTGTAGGGGTGAGCTGGCATCCATATCTCTTGATTTCTGTGTGGTCCTAGTATAGATACCAGTCTCCCACTCTACTATTTTTAGACAACTGTAAAACTCTCTTAATCTCATCATTGATCCTAGGTTGATAGCTACTGGTTAGCATGTTTATAACTGGATGAACAAATGAATCAATGAACTCTTTATAACTAAAAATAGTGGAATATCTTTGGATCAATGGTGTCCAAAAGATGACAGATCTTGGATGGCCCTTAGTGTCTAACTTTTGGATGTTGACTGGAAACTTGTTTGACTAAAAATATAGGAACATGTGAAACAATACTGATGAGTATTTGAATACTCTCTCATTTGGAAATTTGATAAACTGTTCATGGATTATGTCTGCCAAGAACTAAGAAAAGTTGTAAACTGTAGCTGGAGGCTTGCCTGGGCAAAAAATAGAAAGGAAAGCAAGTACAACCTCATCCACATGCTCATCAGTGGTGTATCCTAGAATACAAGAGAGAATGGTTATAATTTGTTTGGCTCTCTCAGAGAAAATGGTGGCAGCATATGGAGGACTATCTGTAGGAGTATGAGACTCTTCTATGATGAAAGTCTGAAAGATTTGAGCTTTCTTGGGAAGGTCTAGCTTTGTGTAGAGTTCAAGTAAAGCTTCAATGGAAAGTGGGGTCTCATTTGGGCTTGGCTGGATCTGCAGCATTTGATTTATTGACTCTGCAGTAATGGTGAATAAAATCTGTTGGTCAGGGGAGACTATGGCTCTTTGACTTGGGATATAGCAAGCTTGGCAGAAGTGGATGATTTCTGGGAATAGGTGTACCTATGGGAACAAGTATTTGGGAAAATTTGATTCCCATAGGTGAATGTCATCATTCTAGTTCAGGAATTTATCTTTACTCCAGCAGTGGAGTTTCAGTAGGTGGCTAGGGGAAACAGTGTCCTTAATTTGAAAATCTCTGTTAGCTAATGGGAGGTGGTCAATATCCAAGTGAGGGGTTTGCAGGGGTCTTACATCCAGAGTGCTTTGGGAAGCCATAATGTGGTTTATTCAACTGAATTACTTTTTCACTGGCTTTAGGAGTAAGGTCAAAAGCTTTGGAACAGTGGGGAGGGTAATTACAATCTATCAAAAAGGGATTTGGATGCACAGTAATTTTTTCTTCAGTTTAGCAAGGTTTTTTAATTAATTTAATTAATTAACCTTTTAATAATTATTGTGCATAGCTCAAATTTACAAGGTTGTTTTTGTTCTTTCAAGAATACTTGGAAAATGACGATTTGGTGCGCAGACAGGGTTCTGTGGTGGCAACAGAGGTTTCTGAGGCTTCAATTATGTATTTGCTGCTTCAATTTGGTGTCTGCAGCATCTTCTGGTTGCAAAAGGTGGTTAAAATGGTTGCGCAGAGGTTCAAGGTTTCAGAATTGGTTAACAAAGGTTCTTGCAACAAAAATGAGTGAAAAGAGCAAAAGGGGGCTTTTTCGGCCTTTTAACCAACAACGGTCACATTTTGGCGCGAGATTTGGTAAATGAACAGTGGGTAGTTTTCTTTTATGTGGGGAGGTAGTTTTATGCCATATCGCACCACTTTTGGGTGGAGGGCGGTATTTTTCATGAGCACGTGATATAACCTGGTGCCGCCACGTAGCGAAACAGTGCTCGGCCAAAACCGCGAATCTCACGTGCTTTTGGACCGTTAACTGTCAGATGATGAAACTACGCAATATGGATATGCGCCATTGGATCTAGAGGTGGGAGATCGGAGGGCTATCGTGTGGCAAAGTTGCACGGACAGAGTTGGGATGTGGTTGGTAGGGCCCGGGGTTTAATTACAATGAAATGTGATTAATTGAAAAGTAATCACGAGATTTTAATATAAGCAATGGGTTAATAAAAGGTGGGGACCATGGGTTATATGGTGGAGGTTTTAACTATACACCAAGGTTTGGTGAGTTAAAAGGGTGTCAGGGAATTATAACATGGGGGACTTTAAATACATAAAGCGGGGGTATAGTTTTAGGAAATAACTTAGGATAAAGGGGTTTAGTGGGTTTTTAAGGGGAAAAGGGGAAATTAATAAGGGGGGAATGTATTATTTGTGATGGGAATGGGTTTCACACTAGGGAAAGGGGTTTTGGGAAGGGGGAATGATTTTAAAGGGTAATGTCTCGGGACATGTGTGAAATAAAGGGAAAAAAGGTCAAGATGAAGGGAAAGGGTTTTTACAATGGGAAATGAAGAGGGAAGGGGTGCTTTGGAACCAAGAAGGGGACAACATTAGGGGATGAAAAGTAATGAAGGGATAATGAGGGGAAATTAATAAACTAAGTATGTGGGGGTCTAGTGAAATGAGGGGAAATTAGTAAATAAGCTTTAGTGAATGTCCTTCCTCTTTGAAAATTCCTCCTGCACATGAAACATAGGATTAAGCAAGATGAAAGTGATTTTGACTCAGCAACCTTGTGCACTTGCAAAACTTCTTCTACCTACCCTTTATTTACCCTAGAATTTTATCTTCATTCATTGGGTGCATTTGAGCTTGCTGACCATGATGAGCCAAGGTATTGCAACAATAATGCTGCAACACCAAGGGTTACCAGCTTTACTTATCAACCCGGGGCTTGTACAAACTTGGAGGTGATAGTGCTATATGCACAAGTAGAAGTGAAAGTCCTGCCTATTGTCACTATTTATCTGGCAAGACACCCCAGGGGTTCCAAGCTAGACTTCTATAGGGTCAGAAGAAGCTTAATTATTTGATGGAAGAAGAGCAAACCTATTCTAAGAGAGAGCTACTCTACTGCAGTAATGAAGAAAAAAACATGTAATGCTAAATCACAACATAACCTAAATAATCAACTAAAGAACTATGCTAAGAAGAATTGCTAAAACAATCACTAATCTAAGGCTGCTATCTAAGTTGCAGAGGTAAAGAGCATTAAACTATACTAAGGTGTAAGCAAAGAAACTTAAGCTAAATCGGTTCTCAAGTAGAAGAGCAATCAGAGGTTGAAATCAATGAAAGGAGGACGTAAGGATGCAGTAGCGCATGGGGACCATTGGATCGATCAACGAATAGAAGATGAATGGTGGAGATCTTATCGTGAAGGCTTAAGTGACTAGATGGATGAATAGGGTGAACGACTGAGGTCTTATCGCGGAGGTTAAGTCAAGAGATGCATGGGCAGGGTAACAGAGCGATGAATGACGAAGATCGTATCACAAGAAAAAAAAATGTGCATAAATGATGGAGTGGGTTTCTAAGGCGGTAAGTAGTTTCTCGTGCACCCTCAAGGCCGTAAGCAGAATTCTGAAATTTCACGCGATTAGCCTTACTGCGCAACACGTAGCACGGGAAAACCACTTTTCTCGCGTCCTCTCAAGTGGATAACGGTCATGCAATAATCGGCGCGAGTTTGCGTGATAGCCATTGGATCAGGCGGGGCTGATCAATGGTGGAGATCGGCCAAGCTAGTTGGTGATCGGGTGACGCGATAGCCATCAGATGAAGAGACAGATCAAAAGTGGAGATTAAAGCGCATAAAGTAAGTGGAAGACTTCACGCAAGGCACCAGTTGGAGAAAATAATGAATCAAATGGTGATTGTGAAGGTTTGTTGTGGATCGTGTTAGCGCTCAAATCTGCCTCAGGCTGAGGAAGGCAAAACTCAAGGCAACATCAAACCAAGCTCAGCCTCGTAGCTAGCCCTACGAGGACAGGAGAGGGCTCTCTCTGGGTCTATCTCGGCAGACAAGTCTTCAAAGGGGCTGAGATGACCGATAAGGAATACTGATTTTAGGCTAGTAAATTGATAGAAAAGGATTTTTAATAAATGATGGGGTTTTTCTGGGCTGTATGGGATCAAGAACAGCGTGAGTAGGGAAATTAAATGAAAAACGCAGATTATCTCCTGAGGCAAGATAAGCATGAAGTTTAACAATCAAATTTGGAATTATATGTAGTGAAAGACCGCTGCGAGGTTGACAAGGGCAATAGTTGAATCCTTATCAAACTGAAGAAAACATAGAAAATGAATACCTCCCAAGGCAGAGCAGTAAACTGGATTCTGGCCTTCTACTTAAAAGCATTCATCTAGAAATGGTTATGCAATGAAACAGTAAACATAACAAGGAACGTATGAGACAGAGAAGAAACATATGTCAAATGTCATACCACAGGAATCTCAGGAGTCAGAGCTGTATTTTTTCATTAAATCCCTGTCAAAACTGTACAATGAAACTCTGTCTTTTTCCTCCACCAGCTCTCAGAATTCTCTCTCCAACCCTTTACAAGTGATTTTTAATACATTAAATAAAACTCAGAAAGGAGATAACTGATCGATGAAAATATGACATTGTTACATCAATAATCATGAAAATAGGAAAACTCTATTTTAAAAGGAATAGCGTTGTATTTGTTTGTTGATGACCGTAGCTGAAGACCCTTTAAATGTGTAACCGAAGACCAAAATAGACAGTACGCTCTGTTGTGGTAGATATCTCCATTTAAATTTAAACTTTCTGCCTTTGACTGCCACTTGTTTTTCCTTTATTTTCTAACTTATTAACAAAATGCTATTTGAATAAAAACTAATTTTAATAAAAATAGTTTTTATAGATTGCCCGAGCCTCATTTATGTTACCAGCCAACAGCTCCATGTTTATATAGCCTTGCCAGGCCTCTAACATCCCACCACATATCTTAATTAAGCTTTCCCAAACTCCTCGAGCAGCTTCCAAATCCCCTCCAAGCTGATATTCTAACCGAGCCCAGTATGCATGCAAATGCAAGAATTGATCTGTGTAATTCAGATGTGAAGACAAATATTCTGCTGCACGCTGAAATGTTTCTCGAAGTTGAACAATGTAAGATGATTTACTAATTTCATCCATTTTCATAATCCGTCGCCTCAAGCCATCAGCACGAACAAGGAAAAAATCCAAATACTCATTAGGATTGAGAACCCACAATGCAGAGACTGCTCAAACACGGCAGAGAGATCTTCCTCTGAAGCATCAAAGCGTTCCAAAGCAAGCATGTATTTAGCCCAAGTGCTTCAACCCAGAGGCAATTTCGAACAGCTCGGGCATAAACAGATTTTATAATACTCGGAACCTTCAAATTGCTATCCAAATATTAAGTATAACGGAGCCAGATATTATTTGCAACAAGAAATTCTGTTATTGCTCTCTCATAAAGAACTTGAAAACGAGTTGGATCTCCTGAATGCTGCCCACAATTTCTGAAATGATTCTTTCAAGGCACGATTTCTTTGCTGGAGCTCATCCTCTTGGTGTTTCAATTCAGAACTTCTTAGCTCTATCGTCGATCAGATTGAAATGACAGAGAATGAAAAACAATTCTCTCTTCAACCAAGGCTTGTTTCCCAACATTGATAACACCACAATCATACTAAAATCTACTGAGTACCCTTTAGAAGCCTACTTGCAAGCTTGGAGTGAATTTGGTTGAGTTCTGGGCGCATATACAAGTTTTTCTGTTGCTGAGATTCAATGCGCAGTGGGCAAACCCAGTGCGCAGTTCACCCTTCTATGCGCAACGCCTATGTAAATTAACGTTGGCCAGTGCTGCCCAATGCGCAGCGCACCAACCCAATGCGCAGCGCACACTTCCTATGCGCAGCGCACACCTCCAACTCTGTCTATGGTTATGAAAACACGGCTTCGACCTTTAAACTCTCCATTTCAATCTTTGCTTTCTGAATCATACCAACATCATTTGAACCATCACCAATAGCTAAACAAATTTTATGGCCATCATGGCGTACAAGTTCTGTCACGAGTGCTTTGAAAACAAGCCCAAGCGACATTCCATCAACAATAATTGCATGTGAATTTTCTATGGCTGCATCCAGAAAACGGCAAACTGTACAAGCAACTGCAATTTCTCAAAGCGTTTCATTACTAACAGAAAAGCAAATGCAAGGACTGTAATAATGGGCATGATATGGCTGCAATACAAACTCCTGGATCTCCAATACAACAGCTACAGCTTCCTTGATAAAATGTGTCTCATCCAATATTATTCGATTCCATTTGACTGAATATAGAATAGAGGAGCTGTCCTGCTGAAGACTTGAACTCAAGCGGTGCGAATTGACTGCTGGCATTTGAAGAGCTGGAGAATTTGAAACATTTTGACAAATTACATATTCTAAAAAACACATTTAATGATTTCTTCTTCAAAACATGGTTTTGTAGAAGAATCAATCTCAAGTCTTATTGACAATGAAACTTAGCAATGGAAACTGAACCTTTCATGCGGCTAAGTCAACAAAACCCCAGACCTAAAAACTCTTAAAGACTCTTTGCCATTCATGACTATAAATGACGAGAAATGAACCTTGGTGAATTTGACTGCAGCGGGCTGACAAGACGGAGTCTAACATTGGCTCCAATGGGGATGGCAGTTGTCGCTTCTTGGAGGTGCCAAGAATTGCAGATCTTTGGGAGAGCAGACAGTGCCTTCGTCCATTGGGCAATGGAGTCATCATTCAAACAACCAACACAGACTTTGACACATTTATTGACTGCAACATGGACTCAAACCGACTTAATTGTAAATTTGAATGACTGAAAAACGGACTCGACAAACTGTACTAAAAAATACTAAGGCCTGAAACTTAAAACTTAAAGCTTGGTGGCACTACATGGCCACCTGTGTTTCTTACAAGACAATATATCCTCAAAATATATCAAAATGCCAATGCAACCAATCAAGAAGATGGCTTCTTGACTGATTCTTCCTATCAGATCTTCTGGTCAACAGTACAAACCTATCACTAGGCATCCAAAAACATAGTTGACCATGATCTCCTTCGTCACTGAATACTGTAATAAACACTTTCACTGCTGGCTGCAACAAACTTGCTAGAGGATCTTGAAAAACATGAAGATTTGCCATTGCCACATCTTGTTGAAAAAACAAGGTGTCCTTTGTTTCAAATTCTGATCTTCCTTCATCATGTGCTTCAGTAAAAGTATACTCATGGGCTTCAAAAAACTCTGAACAGGTAGATCAGCATATTTCCTCTTGTAAAAACATTTTAACACATGAAACATATGAAGAATCTGAAAGGTAATCCTGTATGCTCTGATCTCCTGTAGCCTGAATATACTGTAGGTCATCTTCAAATGATATGACAGCCGGATTATCATTATATTCATCAATCATGAAAAAAGAAACTTCAGCTAATTCTTGAAGCACAATATTATCATTTATGTCATCTACCACAAATTCATTCAGAGAAACTTTTTCACTTGCTTGAGCAAAGATCTGACCTTGCTGTTCATGAGCTGGCTGAATGACCTCCTCATGAAGACTCTGTTCTGATGACAGACTGGCAGCACGACTGAGAACATTTGAATCCATACCTCTGTCTTCTACATTCCAGATGAACTCAACAGCAAAGTCCTCCTTGATGGGTTTCAGAACAAGATATTCCTGGTCATCATAATCTGAATGTTGATGTGAAATAGCTGAGTGGACATTATCAGAATCTGCAATCTGCATGTTGTATTCTTCTGTGGGCAGATCTGAAACGACACTTTCTCTTTCATCATTTTCAGCCATATTATCTTCAACCTGCTGCAAAGTCTCCTGAGCATCTTGATGGGAATCCTCTAGGTTCTCTTCGTGTTGCTGAAATGGTTTCTCGTACAGAAATTCCATGATTTCTTCATCCATGAAATCATTATCACCATAAAAATTCTCTAGATCTTCAATGAATTTATGTACATGGCTACAACAGTTCTGAACTAAAATCAAGGATGGATATGATTCTTTATAATTTTCAAAGAACACGGTATGAAAATCCCTTAAACAATAAATGGAAGCAGATGGCAAACTTTCATACCAGGATCAGGCTTCATCTTCTAGAGTAGCCATAAACATTTTCATCAAACAATCCTCAGGAAAATTGATCTGTAATCGATGCACATGAATATGAAATTTCACCAGATGAAGAGCAGCGTCATTACCTTCCATATTTCTAAACACAAGCAAATTCTTTGACCAATCTACCTTGGGGATTTTATTTGGAAAGCCTGGAATGTGATCCCGGCTCATGGGAGCATATCTTCTTGAGATTCGGTCCATCTTGAAAATCTCACAGCTACTGATCTCTCTGCAGTGAAGTCACCATGAAGCACAGGTTGCTGGATTCTTCAGTGAAAGGAGTCGCCAGGTGAATGATTTCAGCCTTACCAGTGTCTGATCGCTGTCCACCATCAGCATCAGATCTGCAACTTGATTTCATGTATTGGGAAAAGAAAATCAACAAGTCGAATGTCACATCAACAGCAAACCATCTTCCCCAGTATGGTCGCCACTATGTTAGCGCTCAAATCTGCCTCAGGCTGAGGAAGGCAAAACTCAAGGCAACATCAAACCAAGCTCAGCCTCGTAGCTAGCCCTACGAGGACAGGAGAGGGCTCTCTCCGGGTCTATCTCGGCAGACAAGTCTTCAAAGGGGCTGAGATGACCGATAAGGAATACTGATTTTAGGCTAGTAAATTGATAGAAAAGGATTTTTAATAAATGATGGGGTTTTTCTGGGCTGTATGGGATCAAGAACAGCGTGAGCAGGGAAATTAAATGAAAAATGCAGATTATCTCCTGAGGCAAGATAAGCATGAAGTTTAACAATCAAACTTGGAATTATATGTAGTGAAAGACTGTTGCGAGGTTGACAAGGGCAATAGTTGAATCCTTATCAAACTGAAGAAAACATAGAAAATGAATACCTCCCAAGGCAGAGCAGTAAACTGGATTCTGGCCTTCTACTTAAAAGCATTCATCTAGAAATGGTTATGCAATGAAACAGTAAACATAACAAGGAACGTATGAGACAGAGAAGAAACATATGTCAAATGTCATACCACAGGAATCTCAGGAGTCAGAGCTGTATTTTTTCATTAAATCCCTGTCAAAACTGTACAATGAAACTCTGTCTTCTTTTCCTCCACCATCTCTCAGAATTCTCTCTCCAACCCTTTACAAGTGATTTTTAATACATTAAATAAAACTCAGAAAGGAGATAACTGATCGATGAAAATAGGGCATTGTTACATCAATAATCATGAAAATAGGAAAACTCTGTTTTAAAAGGAATAGCGTTGTATTTGTTTGTTGATGATCGTAGATGAAGACCCTTTAAATGTGTAACCGAAGACCAAAATAGACAGTACGCTCTGTTGTGGCAGATATCTCCATTTAAATTTAAACTTTCCGCCTTTGGCTGCCACTTGTTTTTCCTTTATTTTCTAACTTATTAACAAAATGCTATTTGAATAAAAAACTAATTTTAATAAAAATAGTTTTTATAGATTGCCCGAGCCTCATTTATGTTACCAGCCAACAGCTCCATGTTTATATAGCCTTTCCAGGCCTTTAACATCCCACCACATATCTTAATTAAGCTTTCCCAAACTCCTCGAGCAGCTTCCAAATCCCCTCCAAGCTGATATTCTAACCGAGCCCAGTATGCATGCGAATGCAAGAATTGATCTGTGTAATTCAGATGTGAAGACAAATATTCTGCTACATGCTAAAATGTTTCTCGAAGTTGAACAACGTAAGATGATTTACTAATTTCATCCATTTTCATAATCCGTCGCCTCAAGCCATCAGCACGAACAAGGAACAAATCCAAATACTCATTAGGATTTGAGAACCCACAATGCAGAGACTGCTCAAACACGGCAGAGAGATCTTCCTCTGAAGCATCAAAGCGTTCCAAAGCAAGCATGTATTTAGCCCAAGTGCTTCAACCCAGGGGCAGTTTCGGACAGCTCGGGCATAAACAGATTTTATAATACTGGGAACCTTCAAATTGCTATCCAAATATTAAGTATAACGGAGCCAGAGATTATTTGCAACAGGAAATTTTGTTATTGCTCTCTCATAAAGAACTTGAACACGAGCTAGATCTCCTGAATGTTGCCCACAATTTCTGAAACGATTCTTTCAAGGCACGATTTCTTTGCTGGAGCTCATCCTCTCAGCGTTTCAATTCAGAACTTTTTAGCTCTATCATCGATCAGATTGAAATGACAGAGAATGAAAAACAATTCTCTCTTCAACTAAGACCTGTTTCCCAACATTGATAACACCACAATCATGCTAAAATCTACTGAGCACCCTTTAGAAGCCTACTTGTAAGCTTGGAGTGAATTTGGTTGAGTTCTGGGCGCATATACAAGTTTTTCTGTTGCTGAGATTCAATGCGCAGCGGGCAAACCCAGTGCGTAGCGCACCCTTCTATGCGCAGTGCCTGTGTAAATTAACGCTGGCCAGTGCTGCCCAATGCGCAGCGCACCAACCCAATGCGCAGCGCACACTTCCTATGCGCAGCGCACACCTCCAACTCTATCTATGGTTATGAGAACACGGCTTCGGCCTTTCAACTCTGCAATTTGACCTCTTTGCTTTCTGAATCATACCAACATCATTTGAACCATCACCAATAGCTAAACAAGTTTTATGGCCATCATGGCATACAAGTTCTGTCACGAGTGCTTTGAAAACAAGCCCAAGCGACATTCCATCAACAATAATTGCATGTGAATTTTCTATGGCTGCATCTAGAAAATGGCAAACTGTACAAGCAACTGCAATTTCTCAAAGCGTTTCATTACTAACAGAAAAGCAAATGCAAGGACTGTAATAATGGGCATGATATGGCTGCAATACAAACTCCTGGATCTCCAATACAACAGCTACAACTTCCTTGATAAAATGTGTCTCATCCAATATTATTCGATTCCATTTGACTGAATATAGAATAGAGGAGTTGTCCTGCTGAAGACTTGAACTCAAGCAGTGTGAATTGACTGCTGGCATTTGAAGAGCTGGAGAATTTGAAACATTTTGACAAATTACATATTCTAAAAAACACATTTAATGATTTCTTCTTCAAAACAGGGTTTTGAAGAAGAATCAATCTCAAGCCTTATTGACGATGAAACTTAGCAATGGAAACTGAACCTTTCATGCGGCTAAGTCAACAAAACCCCAGACCTAAAAATTCTTAAAGACTCTTTGCCATTCATGACTATAAATGACGAGAAATGAACCTTGGTGAATTTGACTGCAGCGGGTTGACAAGACGGAGTCTAACAGATCGGACGACGAGGAAGCGATGCATGAAGAATGTGTTGAAGGAGGTTTCAAAGGAAAATGACAAAAAAAACCAGTGAGGGTGAATGAGTAACTGCATCAAACAACAAACTCCATAGCTCATGTGAGAACCAGAAACCTATGTTTTTGGGGTTGCTGAAGGGTCTCTTCCTCAAGTCATGGTCCCAAAGGGAGGAGATGAGGCCGAGACACCTGCGCACAACCTTATGGTGATATTTTTCTCCTAGCTAACCTGTAAACTGAAAGAAGGCACAAATGGAAGTAAACTACAACAAATGTAGCTACTGAAGCAAATGAACAGAAAAACCATGAATAATCTACGCTATATTGTTGTAATGAAAATGCAGCTACTTAAACAAATAAACAGAAAACCATGAATCTACTTAAGCAAATGAACAGAACAAAAATCTATGCTACTTAAGCAAATGAACAATGAAAACTAGGAATCTATGCTAGCATACATGTACAGTAAAGAGGAGCTTTGGCTGCTCAGGTTGGGCCCTAACCCAAGAGATTCAGCCCTCTGATTTAACTCAGTGCTGGCTCAAAACAGGACTCATCTTTACTATCAAAACCATGGATTACATAACAAACTATCACAAGTCTTGCAACTCAGAAATAAAGTAGAGTTTTACAATCAAAATCTGAATCCTATTGAGGTCCTAAGCCTCTCTATTTATACATCTGAAGTCTCCAACAACTTCCTTCCAGTTAGGGAGGCTAGGTTACCCACTCAAGATAAACTGGTTTCTGTCACTTTCACTTGCTCAGCTGTCCTCTAGTCTTCAAAGTGATGGTTGTTTGCACTACGAGCTAATGGAGGAATATTCGAAGGGACGGGTAGTAAATGAGGAGGATTTACCTCCTATAGTTACTCTCCCTTGTCCCATTCGAGTTTTTACTAAGGTATTTGCCACAACTCCTTGATTTTACCCTTTATTCCTTTATTCCTGTATTTTTCCTTGCTTTTATCCTTTATTCCCGCATTACATGCACATTAGACCACAAAGCAAAATATCCAACTCTAACTCATCTCATAAACAAAATATAATCAAAAGTATGCAATAAGTTGTGAGAATAGTTGGTTTGACTAAGCTAGGAGGTGAATTAAGGCCAATTAAGGCCCATATAATTACCCAATGATGAGGCTCATCATCACCACCCTACTGAAAGTGTTGTTGATCCTCTGAGCAACTTAGTCAATTTCCATGTCCTTCATGGCTCTGGTAGCCTTTCTGACATCCCATGCTTCTGTTGTGGTCTCTTCTTCTTGTCCATAGAAGCCTGCTTTCCTTTCTACTTCTTCCCACTGCCTCTTTTCCTCTTCTTTTCTCCCTTCTAGCATCCCTAGGAGTAGTGGTGGACTAAGTTTTAGGCCTATACAATTGACCTTCAACCTTTGCATTGATTGCTTATACATAGGTGTCCTATTGAGTTCCTCTCTCAACCTTTGAGGGGAGTGATATTCGCTAAGCTTCAAGTTGTGTGGCAGTGTGTTCCATCTCCTTTAGCAGGCACGTATATTATCATCTCTTAACATATCCTCAAAATGTGAAATTGCTTGCTCTTAGGCAGCAAGATATCTAGGTTCCTGCTAAGGATCATTTGAAATTAGATTATGGGTGCTGATTAGGGCCATGGGATTTGATTGTTCAGCTTTGATGAAAAAAAAAGTTCATTTTGCTCTCTGGCCAATATTCTTTTCATCTTTGTAGCCCTTGACTTCTCATGGTTCATCGATGATGCCAAAGCCATTGATTGTAGATCTCCTAGCTCTGCATTAGGATCCCAAATATTCATGTCTGTGAGGGCCATGTTGTGCAAGTAAAACTCAGCCATTTTGGCCCTATCCTCTAGTGCACTTTGATCATAAAGATCAATAAACTACCTGCAGTCCTGAAATGGCATGGTGCCCCTTTGTGCTAGTGTTTTAATCTGAAATTGCAACCATTGTTCTCTGAGGTAAGGAGCATAGGATTTAGCTGGCATCCTACACTGGATGGCCTTTTGCTATTCTTTCTCCTCTGTTTCAATGCCTTCTTCCTCTTGTTGTTTCAACATCATCCTCCTCTTCTTCTTCATCATGTCCCTCTATATTAGTTTCTTCTTCCTCTTATGTTTCAGCATCATCCTCCTTCTCTTCTACTTCATCATGTTCCTCTGTATTAGTTTCTTCTTCATCCATCTCATCCCCATCTAGCTCTGTATCTTCTTCTTCTTGTTTTTCCTCCTCCTCATTGACAGAAGGACTAACATCATAAGTGAGGGTTTTGATGTCATCCTCTGCTGGTAAGTCTCTAAAGACTGACCATTTTATAGGGATCCTGAGGTTTTGGAGGGCATCCTTAATGAGGATCCTGATCAACCCATGGTGATCCAACTGTTGGGAATTCCCTTCCTTTACTTTGTTGTTGGAATCTATGAGTGATTGCATCAAGAAATAGGGTATGTTGAGTCTTTGGTGAACTGGTGTTTCTACCCCAAATCTTAGTTCTTCAAGCATCCTAAAATGGTAGCCATAAACAACACTGTATCTACCCTCATATGAGATATATTTGATGAGTTGGTAGCCTACCTCACTCCATGGATATGGCAGGCTGTCCCTCCTTACTCCATTTTTATCCTTTGTGGGTTCTTCACCTTCTAAAAAGAATTTCCTTTTTTCCACCTTTTCACTTATAACCCAACTACCTCTTAACCTTTACAACTTTTGATCAAATGATGCATATGAGTGAGTGAGTGGGATACTTACCTATGGTCTTGATTCCATGCTGCAGTTGTCAAAGATCAGAGGTGTTGCGTTGTCTATTTGCTACATGGTCATTCTTCTTCCTCCTCTGTTGTCTGCTGATGGTTTCTTGGCTTTTGGAGGTGTCTGTGACTGGAGATCTGATGTTGTTGCTGCTGTGGAGCTCCTGGATTACCACTTGGAAATGTTTGGTGTCTCCCTTAGAATTTCTTGATCATGTTGTTGGCTGGTGCTGTGAGGATGCTATAATGAATGGACAGAGGGAGTAGGAGTGTGTGTGGATGCAGGGATGATGGTAATGGATGAGGTGATTGGTTAGATCATGTCTAGTATGAATTTTGGGGACCTAACCAATCTACCATTTAGGGGATCCTGTAGAAAACACAATCTTCACCTGAATTGAAGAAATGAAGTGAAAAACAATGGAATTGGTGGAGGGATGCATGGTAAGGAGTGGAGGAGATGAATATATGTGAGGCAAGGTTCCCTTTGGATCTTTTATTTGCTCTTTGATTGTCTTTCTCACCCACCTGCAAATAACAATTATGCTTTTTTTTTCTTTTATATATATATATATATATATATATATATATATATCTATATATCTATATATATAACACCTAGGCTGCCTCAGAGAGGTTTTCACCCTAGATATTTGCCCTGGGCGCCTCAAGGAAGGTTTTCACCCAGGGATCTTCTTACTCTTTTTCATTTTTTCTCATCCTTGGGCCGCCTCACGAGGTTTTCAACCCAAAGACGAGACTCAGGCGCCTTATGGGGTTTTTCACCTAAATCCTTTTTTTTTTCTCTTTTTCGGTGCCTTGATGAGGGAGGAGCTAGAACTTGCTCCACCATCATCACTATCTTATTGATATTGTCAATGAACTCTTGTTTTGATAAAGGCCTCTTGTACATTTTCAATCGATGTCCATTAACAAGAAATGGAATGGTTTCTTCATCTATAGTTCTGATTTGCACTGAACCATTATCATGGCATCTTTCCACCACATAAGGATCGAGCCATCTTGTCCTTATCTTACCCTTGAAGTCTTTATGCCTAGAATCATATAACAATGCCTAGTCTCCCTCTTGAAATTGCTTCTCCTTAATATGTTTGTCATGCCAAATCTTCCTCTGAAGTTGAACTATCTTTGTATGTAGGAGGGCCTGCATTCTGAATTCATCCAAGCCATTCAAATGTAACAATCTTTCTTTCTGTGCATGACTGAGATCCAAATCTAGTTGGGCTGCCATCCTCAATGTGTTATATTCAAACTCAATGGATAACAAAGCCTTTTTCCCATAGACCAGCTCATAGGGTGTAAATCTAGTGGTGGTCTTCCATGTTGTATTATAGGCCCAGGTGGCCTCAACTAGTCTCTCTGCCCAATCCTTCCTGCTGCTGCTCACTACCTTGGTTAAGATGTTCTCCAGTGCCCTGTTGGTCACCTCCACTTGCCCATTAGCTTGTGGATGATAAGGAGTGGAGGTCCTATGCTTGATTTTGTGATGGCTGAGCAGTTATTCAATCATGCTGGAGGTAAACTGGCTTCCTTGGTTTGTGACTAGCTCTCTAGGGTACCCAAATTTGTAGAATACATTTTCCCTCAGGAACTCAGCCACCTTCTCTTCTGTTGCTGCCTTAATTGCCTTGGTTTCATCCCACTTAGTCAAAAAATCAGTGCACACAATGATGTGTTGTTTTTGCTTTGAAGGAGGGTTTATAGGCCCAATGAAGTCCATGCCCCACTTGTCAAATGGCTCGAAAGTCACTTGAGGTTGTAGGGGAATTTCATATCTTGGAGTAGGCTTTCCCATCCTCTGGCACCGATCACACTGACTAATGTACTTTTTCACATCTTGATGAAGAGTAGGCCAATAATAGCCTGCTTGCAACACTTTGAATGTTGTCCTCTTTGTTGCAAAGTGACCTCCACAAGGCCCATCATGACAGGTCAGAAGGATGTCAAAGACTTCCTCTTCCCTTACACACCTTCTCAAGATTTGATCTGGGCCAAGTTTGAAAAGATTTCCCCCAATCCAGGTGAAGGGGGCGCTCTTCCTGACTATCTTGCTCTTTTCTTTGGAGGGCAAGTTTGGTGGAAACTGTGCTGATACCAAATAGTTTGCTATATCAACAAACCATGTGGAGAGAACTGAAATAGAAAACAAATGCTCATTTGGTAATTGGTCATCCACCATTCCTTCTTCACCTGCAGGCAGATTCATCCTAGATAGAAAGTCTGCAACAACATTTTCCTTACCAGGCTTATCAACAATAGTTAGATCAAACTGCTGTAATAAAAGAAACCATCTTATAATTCTAGCATTCACATCTGGTTTGTTCATTAAATATTTGATTGCAGCATGATCAGTATGCATGAACATCTGATAGCCTGTAATGTAATGCCTAAATTTGTTTAATGAATGCATAACAATGAGGAGTTCCTTTTTGGTCATAATATAGTTTAGCTCAACCTTTGATAGGTTCTTACTGATAAAATAGATGGCATAGGGTAATTTATCCTCTTACTGACCTAAGGTTGCTCCTATGGCTTTATGTGAGGCATCAGCATGAATATAAAAAGGGAGGGACCAGTTTGGGACTCTAAGGATTGGTGCAGTGGTTAACTTACCCTTTAGAATATCTAAGGCCTCTTGGCAGCTCTTTGACCATATAAACTCAGAATCTTTGGCCAACAACCCAAACAAAGGAGAGGTAAACTTGCTGAAGTCCTTTATGAACCTTCGGTAGTATCCAACTAACCCTAAGAAACTCCTGACATCTCTCTACTTTTGTGGAGGTGGGACCCTTTGGATGATTGCTATTTTGTTTGGGTCCACCTGCAGTCCTTGCTGAGATATTGAATGACCTAGCATGGTCCCTTCAGTCATTAAGAATTCACATTTTTCTGGACTAAGAGACAGGTTCATTTCAATGCATTTGTGCAATACTTTGCCTAGGTTAGTCAGGGCTTCTTGAAAATCATAGCCATAAGGTGTAAAGTCATCCATATAGATTTCCACAGCATCATGTACTAATTCAGCAAAAATACTCAAGACTGCTCTCTGGAAAGTGGCAGGAGCATTGCATAGGCCAAAAGGAAGGACCCTATAGGAAAAATTACCCCAAGGATAGGTGAATGTGGTCTTATCCTGGTCTTTTGGGTAGATTTGGATTTGGTTGTACCCACTGAATCCATCTAGGAAGGAAAAGAACTTCTTCCCTGCCAGGCCATCTAGCACTTGGTCAATGAAGGGTAGGGGAAAATGATCCTTCTTTTGTTGAGATTGCAACAAGATGATGGAGCTTAGTGAAAAGAGTCACCTTCACTAAGTGGGCTCGCAGGCTATTTTTGGCGCAAGTCTATTTTTAGACATATGGATCATGTCTATGGATTGCAGGTTGCTGTTTATGGATGATTGATCAAGTTGGGAAAAAATAGATGGACTTCTATTTTTGATGAAAGTGTGAGTGATCACAATGTGAGTGATCAAAGTCTATTTTTAGACTGGCTGTCAAAAATAGAAAAGTCAAATATTATTATCTCACAATAATATTTGGACTATAAACTTAATCTTATTCTCTTGGAGCACTTCAGTTTGAGCTACAAAGGTGGCACATGCAGCTGTCATAAGGAAATACGCTTTTCTTATGAGTCAGTTGAGTTGTTGCATGCATGACTTCAGTTAGAACTCAATCAGTTGAGTTTGGTGGAGTTGATTGTGGAGTTGATGGAGTTGTGTTCAGTTTAGCTTTGTTAAACTGGTTGTATTTAGTCTAACTGGAAAATAGACTAGAGATGAGTTGGGTGAATTAGTTATTAATTAATTCACAAGTTATTAACTCATAATACAACTAATGAATACATCAATTAACTCAGTTGCATGTCAGTGCATGTTCAGTTCAACAGGGACAAGTGGTAGAGAATCAGATTGCTATCAGTTGTGACTATAGTTGTGCACCAGATCTTGCACAATCAAGGGATTGAGTATGCCAATGAGTTTGCTCACGTATTGGCCCACATTATAGCTTGTGATCACGTCCAACAAAGAGTGAGTGACTATTTTGCAAGTGAAAAACGAGTTTGGTGAGCCATTCTCATCAGTTCTTGAGCAGGTATTGAGCAGTGGAGGCAGGCAAGCAGTGGAAGAGATTTGGAGATCAGATCTGAGCTGTATTGTGTGTAACAGACGTGGAGATACTTGTGAGAAGTATTATGCTGTGTAATGTTACATGACTCAATCATTAATATATAGATAGTTGGGGTTTTTAGTGAGATGCTTTCCCCGAGATACATACTATGTTAATGTGTGAATGCTCTTGATGTTTTATTGTTATTGATGTTGCTATATTGATGATCAACGTAGAGGAGCTTATGTATTGTGTATGTTTTCCGCAATAGTACATGATCAGGATAATCTCCATTGAATATGTGCTAAATTATTCAAAATTTCTACATGGTATCAGAGCTAGATAATTGTAGAAAAAATTTCTGCATGGTATCAGAGCAAGCTAGATAATTGTAGAAAAAGTTTCTACATGGTATCGGAGCTGTTGATCATCAGATCTACTATTCAGGAAGTGTTTACATTTTATTTCTTCAGGCAGAGTCTGTAATCGGGCCAGGTAGCCTCTGGATTCATCCTTCTTTTGGAAGGTGAGATATCCGGTAAAAGCCCATACAGTCAATCTCTGTACGAGAAATACTTTGTTCTCACGAATTCTAGATTGGAAGCGGTTGAGTTGGAGCTGGTGGAAATTCGAATTTGCAGCAGTGTTGTTGAAAATGTCTTTCAACGGATTGCAAATGTTATTCCAAAGCAAGAGCGACCTGGCGCTCAAGGATAAACTCAGTAACAATAAAGGTGAGAATGGATCTTCATCAAAGGTATCTGATGAAGAGAATTGCGCGCTTTGGCTGCCAAAGCAAAGAAGGGGAAGAACAAGAAAGCTTCTCAGACTGGTGCGAAAGGCAAGAAGCAGGATATGTCCAAGGTGAAGTGTTTTCACTGTCACCAGCACGGACACTATGCCACTAATTGTCCGCAGAAGAAGAAGAACAAGCAGGTTGCTGGATCTTCAGCAGGAGAGGCTCTAGCCTCACAGTTTGAGCTTGATTTTTCATTGATCGCATGCTTGGTTTCAAGTGTGATGGGATCAGTGTGGTTCTTGGACAGTGGTGTGTCTTTTCACATGACGGGAGATAGAGATTTGTTCTCTGATCCGGAGGACAAAGATCTTGGAGTGCACATCGAGATGGGCGATGATGGTAGATACAGTGCGACCGGTATCGGTACCATTTCCTTTGAGAGGGAGTCTGGTAAACCCTTTGTATTGAAGGAAGTCATGCATGTTCCAGGATTGAAGAAGAATCTCATCTCAGTGGCGATGTTAGAAGACAAGGGGTATGATGTTGTTTTCAGCGAGGGAAAGGCCTTCCTGCGTAGCAAGACAACTGGTGAGACCCGGAAGATAGGGGTTCGAGTGAGGAACCTTTATCAGTTGCATGTAGATGGATCCGCAGCAATGGCAGGCAAGGCAGAAGGATTGGTGAGCCGGGATGATGGCGAGTTGTGGCACAGGAGATTGGGTCACCTTCACCATGGAGCCTTGAAGATACTGCAGCAGATCACTACAGGGCTTCCTAAAGGCACACTTGCGCAGTCAGATCAGTGCAAGGGGTGTACTTTGGGGAAGTTTGTGAAAGCCACCTTTCACGAGAAGGATAGTCGCGCCACGACGATCCTTGAGAGAATTCACACAGACGTGTGTGTACCTTTCTCAGTTGCTTCGACAGCAAAACACAGGTATTATGTGATTTTTGTTGATGATTTCTCTCGTAAGTGCTGGATCTTCTTCATGCAGAAGAAGAGAGAGACATATTCAAAGTTCTGTGAATTCAAAGCACTAGTCGAGAAGGAGTCGGGGAAGAAGGTGAAGGCTCTTAGGAGCGATAATGGTGGTGAATACATCTCGGACGAGTTCAAGGATTTCTGCAAGACAGAAGGGATTCGTAGAGAGCTCATAGCTCCCCATAACCCACAGCAGAACGGGGTAGCTGAGCGGAAGAACAGAACGATTGTGGGTGCTGCACGGGCAATGTTGCATGATCAAGGCCTACCCCTTCACTTGTGGGCGGAAGCATGCAATACAGCAGTTTATGTGCAGAACCGTTGTCCTCATAGGATACTTGGCATGAGTACACCTGAGGAGACTTATTCTGGTAAGAAGCCTGATCTTTCTCATTTGAGGATTTTTGGTGCTAACGTTTACATGCATGTGACGAAGGATGCCAGGAAGAAGTTGGAGCCGACCGCAGAGGTTGGGATATTTGTGGGGTACACTGATACGCCCCACAACTATCGTGTGTATTTGCCAGACAGTGGTAAAACTGTTGTGCGACGGGATATAAAATTTCAGGAGGAGAAAGCCATGAAGTGTTCGCTTGAGAGGGAGTTACACTTGCATGCAGATGAGGAGCTATTAGTTCCTAAGGATGAGCTTCATGACGTGGATCAGCCACAGGATGAGGTTCATGGAGTGGAAGAGACCACTCATGCAGCGCCAACCATCAGAGGGCGAAAGCGCTTGACAGAAGATGAGCGACTGGCTCAAGATGCAGAGAAAGTTGTAGGACCACCTACAGCCCAACGCAGGCAGAGATAGTCACCTGATCGGTACACTGGATACATGGCTCTTATGAGCAAGTGTGTTGTGACTGAGCCATCCTCTTTCGAGGAAGCTGTGGAGGATCCCGCATGGGTAGACGCCATGGTGGAAGAGTATGGTTCTATTGTCAGAAACAGTGCATGGGAGATTGTTCCTAGACCGGAAGGGAAATCAGTGGTGGGTTCGAGATGGATCTACAAAGTTAAGCAGGCAGCTGACGGGAGTGTGGAGAAGTACAAGGCAAGATTTGTTGCCCGAGGCTTTTCACAGATTGAGGGGATCGATTATGAGGAGACCTTTGCACCTGTCGCAAGGTATTCTTCCATACGGACGATTCTTGCTCTCTCAGCGCAGATGGGATGGCACATTCATCAGATGGATGTGAAGACTGCGTTCCTCAACGGATTCATTGAGGAGGAGGTGTACATTGAGCAACCCGAAGGCTTTGAAGTCTTCAACAGCGAGTCGCATGTGTGCAGGCTCAAGAGAGCGTTGTATGGGTTGAAGCAAGCACCACGTGCTTGGTACACACGGATAGACAGCTATTTCACAAGACTTGGATTCTCCAAGAGCGAGGCGGATCCGAACCTATACCAGATTGTGGTGGAGGGTAAGTTGCTTATCATTGTACTGTATGATGATGATTTGATTCTAACGGGTGATGAGCTATTGATACTGTCATGCAAGAAGGATCTTGCTACAGAGTTTGAGATGAAGGATTTGGGCCTCCTTCACTATTTCCTGGGATTGAAAATATGGCAGCGCAGTGGTGGACTGTTTGTTTCTCAAGGCAAGTATGCTCGGGAGATACTGGAGAAGTTCAACATGCATGGCTACAAGCCTGTTGATACTCCTCTTCCTGGAGTTTGGAGGAAGGAGGATGCCACTTCGGGAGAAGAAGTGGATGCCACTGTTTATCGACAGTTGGTGGGGTCGCTGATGTATTTGGTCAATACACGACCTGATATATGCTATGCAGTTAACCAGCTTTCACAAGCTATGGTTAAGCCTACCAAGCTCTTCTGTAAGGCGGGCAAGCATGTATTGCGCTACTTGAGAGGCACATCGGGATATGGTTTGTGGTACAGACAGGAGGATGAGGTGAAGCTATGTGGCTTCACGGATGCAGATTGGGCAGGGAGCCCAACAGACAGAAAGAGCACATCAAGAGGTGTCTTCAGTATTGGATCGACAGCAGTTTCTTGGTACAGCAGGAAACAGAGATCCGTGGCACTCAGTTCAGCGGAGGCCGAGTATATGGCAGCAAGTTTGGCTGCATGCGAGGCTATATGGATGAGGAAGATCCTAGTTGGTTTGTTCGGTTCTCATTTGGATCCTACTGTGATTTACTGTGATAACCAGAGTTGCGTTAAACTCTCGGCTAATCCTGTATTTCATGATAGATCTAAACATATTGACATCAGGTACCATCATATCAGAGATTGTGTGCAGCGGAGGATCATGTTACTTTCGTACATTCCAACGGAGGATCAGGATGCTGATATTCTGACGAAGGCTCTCACCAGGAGCAAATTCGAGTACCACCGAGGCAGGATAGGGGTTGCTGATAATCCATATCTTGTCGAGAGGGAGTGTTGAGATTGCAACAAGATGATGGAGCTTAGTGAAAAGAGTCGCCTTCACTAAGTGGGCCCGCAGGCTATTTTTGGCGCAAGTCTATTTTTAGACTATGTCTATTTTTAGACATATGGATCATGTCTATGGATTGCAGGTTGCTGTTTATGGATGATTGATCAAGTTGGGAAAAAATAGATGGACTTCTATTTTTGATGAAAGTGTGAGTGATCACAGTGTGAGTGATCAAAGTCTATTTTTAGACTGGCTGTCAAAAATAGAAAAGTCAAATATTATTATCTCACAATAATATTTGGACTATAAACTTAATCTTATTCTCTTGGAGCACTTCAGTTTGAGCTACAGAGGTGGCACATGCAGCTGTCAGAAGGAAATACGCTTTTCTTATGAGTCAGTTGAGTTGTTGCATGCATGACTTCAGTTAGAACTCAATCAGTTGAGTTTGGTGGAGTTGATTGTGGAGATGATGGAGTTGTGTTCAGTTTAGCTTTGTTAAACTGGTTGTATTTAGTCTAACTGGAAAATAGACTAGAGATGAGTTGGGTGAATTAGTTATTAATTAATTCACAAGTTATTAACTCATAATACAACTAATGAATACATCAGTTAACTCAGTTGCATATCAGTGCATGTTCAGTTCAACAGGGACAAGTGGTAGAGAATCAGATTGCTATCAGTTGTGACTATAGTTGTGCACCAGATCTTGCACAATCAAGGGATTGAGTATGCCAATGAGTTTGCTCACGTATTGGCCCACATTATAGCTTGTGCTCACGTCCAACAAAGAGTGAGTGACTATTTTGCAGGTGAAAAACGAGTTTGGTGAGCCATTCTCATCAGTTCTTGAGCAGGTATTGAGCAGTGGAGGCAGGCAAGCAGTGGAAGAGATTTGGAGATCAGATCTGAGCTGTATTATGTGTAACAGAGGTGGAGATACTTGTGAGAAGTATTATGCTGTGTAATGTTACATGACTCAATCATTAATATACAGATAGTTGGGGTTTTTAGCGAGATGCTTTCCCCGGGATACATACTGTGTTAATGTGTGAATGCTCTTGATGTTTTATTGTTATTGATGCTGCTATATTGATGATCAACGTAGAGGAGCTTATGTATTGTGTATGTTTTCCGCAATAGTACATGATCAGGATAATCTCCATTGAATATGTGTTAAATTATTCAAAATTTCTACATCTTTGTGGCTTTGTTCAACTCCCTATAATCCACACAAATCCTCCACTTACCATTTGTCTTGGGAACTAACACTAAAGGAGAGACCCACTCACTGTCTGAGATAGGGTAAATGAATCTCGCATCTTGCAGTTTTTGCAGTTCTTCTTTGACTATGTCTTTAAGAGCTGGATTCATCCTCCTTTGTGGTTGCCTAACTGGCTTGCAACCTTCTTTGATGTATATGTGGTGAGTACACACTGAGGGGTGTACTCCCTTCATTTCCTTGTAACTCCAAGCGAAGGCTTCTAGGTTCTCTCTCAACATGTTGCATAGATTTTCCTCTTCTAAAGCAGAAAGAGATGGATTAATTTTCAAAGTTTTCTTTGGGCCAAATTCTATGGTTTTGACATGGAGTGGGTTGGAATTGGCCAAGCATAAGTCAACTGGATGATTGTTCTGGGTTTCCCTTACTTCTTCTTCTAATGGTAATGAACTAGGAGTTGGACTTTGGAGCAGGTGTTCAATTAACTCATCCTAATCTTGTTGTTCTCCTCCTATGGTTGCTTCCAAAACATAAATTTGGGCAGAATAAACCTCATTTTCTTCCTCCTCCTCCAACCATAAAGGTAAATCATGCTCTAGAAAAGGTTGAGCAGGAGGGTATAGGACTAATTGTTTGGAAATTTGCCCATTCTTGATGGTCATATTCCCAGCTCTGCAGCTAATGTAAGCATCAATTGTGGCCAACCATGGCCTCCCAAGGATGAGAGGGTAAATAGTAAGCTTAGCCTTAGGCTGGAGAACTAGGAAATCTGCAGGGTACTCCCAGGAGTCAATGGATACCATCACATCCTCCACAATTCCCTTAGGCCTCACTGTGGAACGGTCTGCAAGTTTCAGAACTGTTGTGGTCTTCCTCAATGACCCGTGGAGGTTGAGCTTGAGCATGGTTTCCTTGGTCATCACATTAATGGCAGCCCCAAGTTCAATCAGATTGTGTGGGACAATGGTGCCATTGATGTGCACATCTACTATAGGGCTTCCGGGGTCCAAATATTTTGGACATATTACCTACCCCAGCATTAAGTCAGACAACTGCCCAATGACATTAATGGTAGGGGCATCCCTTTTTCTTCTTCCTGGATGCTTGAAGCACTTCTCCTTAATCAACTTATTGTAAATGGGAACATCTTTGATTTCCTGGAGAAGGGGGATCTTTACACATAGATTTTTCAATTCTCCCAGAAGTTCAGTTTCTTCTGGGGTAGGCTGGAGTGGTTGGGTTAATCTCTCAGGAAAGGGTGGATTTACTTTAAGGTTGTTTTCCTCTCTTTCTTCCTCAACCTCCCTATGTGGAGAGGGAGGTTGGTTATCAGGGAGAATTCTCCTAGATCTTAGGTTGATCTCCTGGATTTCTACAACATAAGTTGGGTATGATGTCTCTCCACTGTAGACTTGTTGAGCCTGCCTATTGTTCGGGTTCAGATTTCGCTGGGTAGGCATCTAAGGTTGCTTAGGTGGAGAAGAGTGCAGGAGTTGTGGTTGGGTAGGTGGTGGAGGAAATAGGGCTGGAACATTGTTGAATTGGGGCCTCCACCCCTGGGGTGGGGTATTCCACTAATGTTGTGGCTGAACATAAGGTTGAAATGACTGGCTGGCTGGCTGGGAATGATACTGAGATGCATAGGACCAAGGAGGGGGTGTAGACCAGGAAGGATGAGCAGGGGGTCCCCAAGAAGGTATAGTTGTGGTTTGGTTGGGGTTGTAATATGCATGGGATGACCCTTGCATACCCTACTGGTATGGTCTAGGCCCAGGAGGTCTCCTTTGGTTGATGTAGCAAAGCTGCTCAGTGACCCCTTCAACTCCTTGATATACAACTTTGAGTCCAGGTAAAGAAGGGCACTTGTCTGTGGAGTGGTTTTCTTCACAGACTGAGCAAATCTTAATACAGTTCAATGGACATTCGTTCCTAGGATGCCTCCTGGTGCATCTAGGACAAAAGATGGCCAGGGCTCTTTCTACTTCCTCTTGCTTCCTTTTGATGTTCATGGTGTCCAATTGCAAGGCAAGGGTTTGCAGCATATCACTTTTGAAATCTTCCAGCATATTTCCAATTTCACCCTTGATGGATGAGTTGGAGGATGATGTACTGGCCATAGGTTGACTACCCCTACCCTTTTTCCTAGTTTCCCTAGAATGGTTTCTAAAGACAGTCTTAATATCCTCATAGGGTAATTGGTAGATATCTCCTCCTGCTATCATATGTAAGGTATCCAGAAGATCCTCCCTTACTCCTCTAAGTAGGACCAGCTTCAATGACTTAGGGTCAAGTGTGCACCTGGCCCTTTTGTAACTGAGCTGGAATCTTTCTTCATAGTCTTCTAAGGATTCATCCTGGCCTATGGTCATCCTGAAAATCTCTTCTTTAGTGTCCTTTGACCTACAATAGTCCCTATATTTGTTGTTAAAAGCCTGTTGCATCTAAGCCCAATTTGTGATGCTATCTCCAGGTAAACCCATGAACTAGCGCAATGTTGCATCCTTGAGGGTAGATGGAAACAGTTTTAACTTTTGCTCATCATCTGTATAGTCATAGGTTCGGCATATAACAACAAACTCAAATAGGAAAGTGTCAGGGTCCTCTGTGGTCAGGCCATGGAAATGAGGTAGAGCAGAGGGGCTTATATTCTTCATCTTAGTGTCCCCATTGGTCTCCCTGATGGGGAAGGCACCCTCAATTCTCTCTCTATTTCCTCTGTCATTTCAGTTTTCAGCCATTGGTTCAGTAGGAATGGGTTCTTCCTCTTCTTCTTCCCCTGTAGGTTCCTCAAATATGTAAGGTTGCTCACCTAAAGGGTCTTCCAATTCACCGTCACTGAAGAAGAGAGAAGGTTGACTGTTGGATGTAGTGGGGGTATTTGACAAGAATTTCCCTGAATTGTCCCTATTCCTACGAGGCATGAAAGGAAATGTTTTTGGGTTGGTTTTTGTAAGTTTTTTTTTTTTTTAAGCTGGAAAGTACTCTGTAGAAAGGAAATTTTTGATTGAATGAAAAACCACTAACAAGAAAAACTACTTGCAAAATGAAATTGTTGATTGAAGGAAGACTACTGACAAAAAAAGACTACTTGCAGAATGAAATTTCTGATTGAAGGAAGACTATTGACAGAAAAAAACTACTTGCTAAATTGAAATTCTACTTGCAGAATGGAAAGGAAAGCAGATAATGACAACTGAAAGAAAGGAAGAAACTAGATTACTTTTGCAGAAATAAACTAATGGAAGAAAATTGGAGACTAGAAATAGAAGAAAAGAGCAGTAATCACTTCTACTCTGACACCTCCCCGGCAACGATGCCAAAAAGTGATGAGCCTAGGTATTGCAACAAGAATGTTGCAACTCCCAGGGCTACCAGCTTTACTTATCAACTCAGGGTTCGTACAAACTTGGAGGTGACAGTGCTATATGCACAAGTAGAAGTGAAGGTCCTTCCTGTTGTCACTGTTTATCTGGAAAGAGACCCCAGGGGTTCCAAGCCAGACTTCTATAGGGTCAGAAGAAGCTTAATTATTTGATGGAAGAAGAGAAAACCTATTCTAAGAGAGAGCTACTCTACTGCAGTAATGAAGAAAACAACATGTAATGCTAAATCACACCATAACCTAACTAACCAACTAAACAACTATGCTAAGAAGAATTGCTAAAACAATCACTAACCTAAGGCTGCTATCTAAGTTGCAGAGGTAAAGAGCATTAAACTATACTAAGGTGTAAGCAAAGAAACTTAAGATAAATCGGTTCTCAAGCGGAAGAGCAATCAGAGGTCAAAATCAATTAAAGGAGGACATAAGGACATAGTAGTGCATAGGGACGATTGGATCGATCAATGAACATAAGATGAATGGCGGATATCTTATCATGAAGGCTTAAGTGACTAGATGGATGAACAGGGTGAATGGCTAAGGTCTTATCATGGAGGTTAACTCAAGAGATGGACAGATAGGGTAGTGCAGCGATGAACGACGGAGATCGTATCGCGGGAAAAAGAAACGTGCAGAAATGATGGAGCAGGTTTCTAAGGCGGTAAGTAGTTTCTTGCGTGCCCTCAAGGCTGTAAGCGGAATTCTAAAATTTCACGCGATTAGCCTTACTGCGTGACACGTAGCATGAGAAAACCACTTTTCTCGCATGCTCTCAGGCGGATAACGGTCGTGCAATAATCCACGCGAGATTTTGTAATAGTCATTGGATCAGGCAGGGTTGATCAATGGTGGAGATCGGCCAAGCTAGTTGGCGATCGGGTGACGCGATAGCCGTCGGATCAAGAGACAGATTGACGATAGAGATTAAAGCACATAAAGTAAGTGGAAGACTTCACGCGAGGTAGAAGTTGGAGAAAATAATGAATCGGACAGTGATTGTGAAGGTTTGTTGTGGATCAGATGGCGAGGAATTGATGCATGAAGAACATGCTGAAGGAGGTTTCAAAGGAAAATGACAGAAAAAGAAGTGAGGGTGAATGAGTAACTGCATCAAACAACAAACTCCATAGCTCATGCGAGAACTAGAAAACTGTGTTTTTTGGGTTGCTGAAGGGTATCATCCTGAAGTCATGGTCCTAGAGGAAGGAGATGAGGCCGAGACACTTGCGCACAACCTTATGGTGATCTTTTTCTCCTAACTAACCTATAAACTGAAAGAAGATTCAAAAATGGAAGTAAACTACAGCAAATGCAGCTACTGAAGCAAATGAACAGAAAAACCATGAATAATCTATGCTATACTACTGTAATGAAAATGAAGCTACTTAAACAAATAAACAGAAAACCATGAATCTACTTAAGCAAATGAACAGAACAGAAATCTATGCTAATTAATCAAATGAACAATGAAAACCAGGAATCTATGCTAGCATACATGTACGGTAAAGAGGAGCTTTGGCTGCTCGGGTTGGGACCTAACCCAAGAGCATCAGCCCTCTGAGTTAACTCAGTGCTAACTCAAAACAGAACTCATCTTTACTATCAAAACCATGGATTACATAACAAACTGTCACAAGTCTTGCAACTTAGAAATAAAGTAGAGTTTTACAATCAAAATCTGAATCCTACTGAGGTCCTAAGCCTCTCTATTTATACATCTGAAGTCTCCAACAACTTCCTTCCAATTAGGGAGGCTAGGCTCCCCACTCAAGATAAACTGGTTTCTGTCACTTTCACTTGCTCAGTTGTCTTCTAGTCTTCAAAGTGATGGTTGTTTGCACTCTGAGCTGATGGAGGAATATTTGAATGGAGGGGTAGTAAATGAGGAGGATTTACCTCCTATAATTACTCTCCCTTGTCCCATTCGAGTTTTTACCAAGGTCTTTGCCACAGTTCCTTGCTTTTACCCTTTATTCCTTTATTCCTGCATTTTTCCTTGCTTTTATCATTTATTCCTGCATTACATGCACATTAGACCACAAAGCGAAATATCCAACTCTAACTCATCTCATAAACAAAATATAATAAAAAATATGCAATAAGTTGTGAGAATAGTTGGTTTGACTAAGTTAGGAGGTGAATTAAGGCAAATTAAGGCCCATATAATTACCCAATGATGAGGCTCATCAGACCCTTCATTTCTTTTTCTTTAATAAACAAACTATCTAATTCTAACCTTATAACTTCCAATGGCTCAGATTAAACTGATGAGCTCATTATTATTCTCTACCTAACTACTGATCTGCCAAGATTAAACAGTTTGGCTAGATCTTTATTCTCTATCTATCAACATGAAATTTAAAGCATGAATGAATCAAGTTTAAACTACTTTGGTAATCATGGATTGTGGCATTTTTGACACGCTGCACACAATATTATTTTGCAAAGTAAAGTAAAAAGTAGTGGCATTTGAATTTGCACACTTTCATGATCTATTCTTATCTATTTTTGTGGGGTTCATATTTTATACTTTTTTTTATATTTTTCTTTCTTTTAGTCCTTTGATTATTCTTTTTGGACTTACCCTCTTTACATTTTTTATTTTTAATATGGGAAAACATTTTGCAAAAAGCAAAAGTATGTACAATATTACAAGACTAACCATATCCAATTCAAAATTATTAATCCTATTATTATAGGACCCTAAGAGTGGCTCCACATGGGCATGTCATTTCCTGGTGAAATGTCAAGAACTTTAAGATTAGTAGCCTTTGAAACTTTAACTGTGGTTTCCTTGTAACTCGTCTTCTGTGAGCTGCTTTATTCATACATATGATGGTACACGTTTCAAAGTTCAGGGCCTTCTCTTCGGGATTCAACCTCAAAATATTACCATCCAATCCAATCTAAACTTTGCAATTTATATACAATGAGAAAAGTAAACAAATGAACTAATGTTAATCTGTGGACAAGTAATGCTTCATCATTCTACCATTGATTGGTCCTCCTGGTATATTTGTTCTATCTAACTGTCTCAAGAAAAATGCATTGTTACCTCTGTAGCCATAAATGATATAAGGGCCTTGCCATAAGAAATCAAATTTACAATGTTTACTCTTCTCTTCTCTTCTAGAATCCCATTTGAGTACTTTATCACCTATGTAAAAATCATCAGCTTTGGTTTTCTTGTAAAAAATCCTTTTGATTTTATCCTGGATCACTTGTGATTTGACATAGACTTCTTCTCTGGTTTACTGCAAATGTATTGTTTGATTTATCCTCCTTTGGATATCATTGGACTCCACTTGCAGTTCTTGAATCATTTTCATCACTGGTACTCCCAAAGAAGATGGGAAAACAACATCCATTCTATATACTAGATGGTAAGGAGAGTTACCAATGGATTTTTTTGTATTAGCCTGTCTGCCCATAAGGCATTAACCAACTTTTTGTTCCAGGATCACTTATTGTCTTCAAGCAGTTTCTTGATGATATTAACAAGGCTTTTGTTTGAGGATTTTGCAAGTCCATTACCTTGAGGGTAATAAGCAGTGGAATGGCCAAGGGTAATGTGATATCTGTTACAAAAGTCTACCATTTTCTTGGATTTGAAAGCAGCTGCATTATCAGTAATGATCTTTTGTGGGCATCCAAACCTAGAAAGGATGTTGTTCTCAAGGAATGAAATGATGACAGAGTCTGTGGCTTGTCTAGAAGGGATGGCTTCTATCCATTTAGTAAAGTAATTAGTGTATGTTAAAATCCATTTATATTGGGCTGAAGAGGATGGGTGAATTTCCCCAATGAAGTCCAAACCCCATTGTTGAAAAGGAATTTCTGTGGAGATGGGTTTGAGAGGTAATGGTAAGAGTTTCTTTTTGCCTTCAAATATTTGGCACTTGTGATAGGAGGTCACATATTTCTTGACATCTACAAAAAGGGTGGGCCAGTAAAACCAAGCCCTTAAAATCTTATCAGCAGTTGTTTTCTAGTATAGGTGTCCTCCACAATCTCCTGCATGAAATTCTTGCATAACTTTGTCAGCTTCATCTTTTAATAAACAATTCAATAAAATGCCACCATTATCTTTCCAAAATAAAGCATTGTCTATGATACAATATTTCATTTTCAAAAATCTACCTTTAGTTCTAGATAAACCAGGAGGAGCTTGTAAATTTAGTAAAACAAATATGATATCTGCATACCAAGGTGAATCTATGAAAGCTTCACTGATCTGTGGAGTCGCCATCTCTTCCTGATCATCTAGGGCACCAATGAAATTTATATCTAAGGCCTGACAGTTCAATTCAGCCATGAGTTTAGCTAAACCTTGGCCTTTGATAAGTTTTGTAGGCTTTATTTCTATTTCATATTCCAAAATGGTGGCAATCCATTTGCCTCTCTTTCCTTCAGGCCCATTATGTGTTAAGATGTCTTTTACTACTAAATTTGGAACATATGTAATGATGTGTGAGTATAAGATGTACACTCTGAAATCTTTAATAGCTTTCACTAAAGCAAGTGCTTGTTTTTCCATTATGTTGTACTTTAGTGTAGCATCTCTCAAAGATTTGTTGAAAAATGCAATAGGTTGCTCATAACCTTGATCATTCTTTTGCAACAAGATTGCTGCAATAGTATGTTCTAAAGCAAAAGAAAAAATTATAAAGTCTTTTTTGAAATCAGGACTTATGAGGACTAGTGTTTTAGTAAGGGCTTCTTTGATTGCCTCAAAAGACTGTTTAGCCTCTATTGTCCACTTAAGTGTTGAATCTTTCTTTAACATGTTATTTAATTCTCTGATTAGTTTTGCTAAGTTAGAAATGAATCTCCTAAGAAAATTTATTTTTCCTAAGAATGATTGTAATTCTTTGATGTTTCTAAGATGAGTGATGTTTAGGATTGCCTCTATTCTAGTTGGATCTATTCTAATTCCATCTTTTGATATTATGTGTCCCAAGAGTTTACCTTCTTCTAGCCCAAAGAGTGTCTTTTTGGGATTCAAGGAAATACCAAATTTTCTACATTTAATGAAAACTCTTCTTAGGTGATCTAGATGTTCATTATCTGATTTGGAAAACACTGTGATGTCATCTTGGTAAACAACTATAAATTCATGGATTTCTTTTGCAAAATCTATGTCCATTGCTCTTTGGAATGTCTCTCCAGCATTCATTAATCCAAAAGGCATCTTTAAATACATGAAAGTACCCCAGGGAGTGGTAAATGCAGTCTTTGCTTGATCCTTTGGTTGAACTAGGATTTGGTTGTATCCAGAGAATTCATCAAGCAATGAAATTCTGGATGACCCTACTACCCTCTGGAGAATGTGGTCCATTTTAGGGAGGGGATATTTATCTTTTAGTGATACTTTGTTCAAGTCCCTCAAATCAAGACAGAGTCTGATTTTTCCTGTTTTCTTTCTAGTAATGACTAGATTAGAGACATAATCTGAATATCTAATTGGTGCTATGATTTGTGCATCATACATCCTTTTTACTTCTTTTTCAATTAATGGCATACGAACTGGATTAATTCTCCTAAGCTTTTGTTTAAAGGGTTTTTGATCTTCTTTGATGGGTATCTTATGTTGAATAATGTTGGTATCATAAGACTTAAGGTCTTCATAACTCCAGGCAAATACATCTTGAAACTCTTTAAATAGACTTATGTATTTCAGCTTTTCATCTAGAGGTAATGCTTTGGATATTTTGATAAGCTTGGGTTTTTCTTCTGTTCCTATGTTACATTCTTCTATGTCTGATCTAAAAGGCTCCATTTTTTGTTTTCTAGCTACATCATTTGAATCAAACAAATCTTCTAATGGGACTAATCCCTTAGGCAAAAAGTTATTTTTAAGGTTTAAAATATCATAATCATCATTGATTATTTCTTCTATTTCTACTTTTTCTAAGTTATCTATTTCCGTTTTAGTGAATTTAGTGGGTTTATCTACATCTAAAGCATTTATATCTATCTCAATATTTATGATATTATCTACTGTACAATCAGTATCTATGTGACAGTTTTGGAATTCTCCCTCAGCATTCATGAAATCATAGATTTGAGAATCTTGTGAAAAAATCTGCCAATATTTCATATTATTAGGTATAACAGGTCTGTGTCTTACTTCAGCAGTGTACTGGTGGTTGGGCTAAAAGGTAATTTGTAGGTGCTAGCAAAAGTAGCCAAACTGTGAGCTTGCATGTTCTGTTTCCTAGGAATAGCAGCAAAATCAGTTTCAAGAAGTTCCTTAATCAAATCTAGAACAGTCTCTCTGTATTGACTAAGTCTAGGATTATTCACAGAATATTCTCCTTTAATTTGTTTTATGATCAATTTCGAGTCTCCCATGATAGAAACTCTCTTGGCTCCAAGTTTTCTTACAATTTGTAGTCCTAAGATTAAAGCTTCATATTCTGCCATGTTGTTTGTGCATTTAAAGTTTAATCTAAAGGCATGACCTTCATAATGATTATTTTCCATGTTATGAATCCAGACTCCTGCACTTGCCCCTAATCTATCTGCAGAGCCATCAAAATCTAAATGCCATAGAGACTCATGTGTTATGTTTTCACTATCAGGTGCTTTGTATTTTTCTTCTACAGCTATGATTTCATTTTTGCCATTGTCTGAATTATACAAGATAAATGAGTCCATATCAGAATGCATGGAGTATATAGGGTAATTCTGTGGTTTTTCTGAACTACTTACCATGTATTTCATCAAGGTTTCTCTGTAAAGCTTTCTTTGCTGACCAAATATAGAGATGGTAGCATATGACATGTCTAACTGTAGAGATCCTTGCAATTTTTCTCCCCATGAGCGAGATAATAGCATTCCATACTTGGGTGGGATATCAGCAACTACTATGTCCATAACAATACTCTTTGCTGGGCACTGGACTAGAGTCACACACAAATCTTTAATCAGGCCAAGGAATTTGACTTGGCTAGAATCAAAGGAAAAGAGGTCCTTGTAGGGTCTAGTGATATCTAAGTTTAATCTTTCCATGATTGCTTTAGGCATTAGGTTATGGGATGCCCCTGAATCTAGCATAGCATTATGTAAGATTTTATCATGAACATTTAAGCTAATGTAGAATGGAGGGATACCCCCTTGTTGATGTTTTCCATTTACTTCTGGACCAAATAATAACTCAGGTTGATCATCATTAAGGTTTACAGCATCTTCGCCTTCACCTATGTTTAGTGTTTCAGTGATTTGTGCTTTGTATGATTCATTTTTCACCAACTCTGTCAAAGGAACTAATATTTTCAATTTGGCTATCTCAGTCTTAATGTTGAATGGAAATTGAGTTTTGCCTAATTGTATGAGATCTTCCTTAGCAATTGTGGTCTGTGTACTTTTATCTTCTTTATCAGCACTTGGCAACTCAGTTTGTGTACCAGTAGTTTTATTTTGAATTTTCTTATTTGGAATAGTTTGAGTAACAGTTGAAGTTTGAGTTTCAGTTGAAGTTATGTCTACAATTTTTGGGCTGGAAGTCTCCTTAGTTCCTCTAAGGAGAATTTGTTGAACTTTGGTCACAGCAACTTCTACTATTTTTTTAGTTTGGGTTTGGACTGATTTCTTAGTGGGAACTTCTATATTCTTTTTGCTTCTAAGGCTATACTATTTGTGAACTTCATAGATAGCAGATTCATAGCCTTGTTTGTAGTCAAAGGACTCTCTAGATTCTAATTGTAATTATTGTAACATGTACAATTCCTGTTCTTCCTGAGTAAGAAAAAAAAACATCTTTGTTTTCAATCCCCAATAGGTTTATCTATGTGTCCTCCTCTTCTTCATGGTTTTGTGAACCTTCAGAATAATTTTCCTGGAAAGGTGGTCTAACCTGTTGATCAGGTATAGCATCTCTTGTTTTTCCAGTATTAAGATTTTCCTAAAGTCGTGGTTTCTTATTGGGGGTTCTTGTTGATTTTCCCATTGAGTTTTTCTTTCCATATTTTCTAATCTATCCATTATCCTTTCTACACTTTTAGCTAAACTATCTATCTTACCATCTGAAGTGGATGGTTCCTCTTTAATGGTATCTCTTTTCTCATTTCTCATCCTAGCTTTCTTAGCTAATAAATTGGCTTCTATACTAACAACATTACTTTGCATCTATTCCAATGTTTCAGGGTTTCTTTCTCTCAATTGGTAAGACATATCATTGTCAAAACCATCAGGAAATTTGATTAGTTCTAGGTCTGGTGGAGGTTTAATATTTGCAGGGATTACATTATAGATACTGTTGAACCTAGTACAATAGTCCTGAACAGATTCATTATGATCTCTTCTAATGTTTTCATATTCAGACAATATTTGTAAAGGGTTTTTATTTCTTTCCCATCTATCGATAAAAAATCTATGGAAAGCAGCTAAATCAGCAATACGATTAGAAGGTAAACCTTTAAACCATTTTTTAACATCTCCTACTAGTGTTTGGGCAAATAACCTCATTTGCACATCAGACTCATCAATCTCATGTAACTCAAAATAATCAATCATTTTATTCACATGTTGTTGGGCAGTATATTGACCAGTAGCATCAAACAAAAATAGTTTACTTTGCTAATCTTGGGGCATGGCATGTAGTTGAGCTGGTAAGACCAAAGGTGCATATCTGTCTGCCATCGTTAAGGCTCTGGTTTGACTAGCGGGTAAAGTAGTGGTGCTTGAAGAAGAACTTGAGATGGCTGTAGCTGAAATAGATGAACTTGAGATGTTCGTTTGGAGAGGAAGTTGAGGAATGAATGGTTTAGGGGAATGAACTGTGGTGGATATTATGGGTGAGGTGGTAGTAAATGAAGCTATATTTATAGTTTTTGAAGACTCAGTAGAAATTTCAGGGGTAGTAGCAGTTAGGGCAGCTAATTCAACTGATTGTTGAAGATAGGCTTCGTCTATATGCCTTATCAAAGTTGAGGTTAATGTTAAAATTGGAAACTAGGGCCAAACTCCATGTGGGTCATCTTATTCATGGCTGATAATATTTTTATTAGATTCCTCTCATCGAGAGGTGTAGGATTGATCTAAAGATCATCCGATTCCGATAAGTATTTATGGAGATATGAATTTATTTTGATTATGGAATAATTATCAAGCCGACCGGCAACTCATGTAGGCTCAGAAGCCCAACAGTCGCATCTATTCATCATCAACATTTGTATATAAATACAGGAGGTCTTTTCCTCATTTGAACACTCACTCTCATCACATCTCTCTCTCTCTCCTGCACAGAAAAGAGGCTCTTCTCCTACTGCGCAAAAAGGGACTCTTCTCTCACACGTGTGGAAGGAAGGACACAGAATTTAGGGGTGCAACTACAAATCGGAAGTTTGACCAGCATTGACCATCAGACTCTCTCTCAGAACTGTGTTGTAGGTGGAATTGACTCTCCTCAGAAGGCCTCATTTTTTTGTGAAGGAATCAAGTCGATCCGACGATCTGTTTGCAAGATATTGTCTGCCCTAGTTTAGGGCTGATCTAGGGTTTGCTGCTACTGATGTAAATCAGATTTATGTATTGTTTCTCTCTGCTAAATTATTGAAGATAAAAGAAGATTTGATCAAAGGCTTTCCCCATATTGGGGTTTGTCCCTAGCTAGCCGCCGCATCTTGTGTCTCTTGTCTTGGCTTGTTTTCTATCGATCGTTTATTGTTCTATATGCACTTTACTTAATGTACATGTGATTGCTAATCTATGGATAATAATAATAAAAAGAAGTAAACTGCTCTAAGTATAGAACATACCATAACTTAGCATGGTATCAAAGCTGAGGTGAAGACAAAGCCCGAGCAAGAGCAAGAGCAATCACCGAAGAGAAGATTGGCAAGGCTATCCTAAAAGAACTATGGGGTCATCAACACTCTTCCTTGCCAAGTACAAGCTCCGTGAGAAGTCTGACTATCACGGATGGAAGATGTCTCTCGATCTAACCTTAGAAGATCAAGGAGTGTTGGACCATGTGAAAGGCAATATTGTTGAGCCTCCATCAAATGCACCCGCTGCTGCCAGGAACAAATGGAAAACCGGTGAATTCAAAACGAAGAAGATCATCCGGGACTCTATCGACAAACGCTTGGTGGCCTACATCTCTGATCTGAACACCTCCAAGGAAATCTACGATAGACTGGTAATTTTATTTAAATTTAATGATGCAAATCAAGTTTTGTTTCTTAGGAATAGGCTTAAGGAAATTAAAAAGGGAAAAGATGAGAGCATGCAAGCATATTTCTTAAGAATCACTGAGATCAAGAATGATCTCCTATCTATTGGAGAAATTATTACTGATAGGGAAATGGCACTCTCAACCCTTGGAGGATTACCATCCAAATGGTACGTGTTCAGGACTACTCTTCTCAACAATAACGTAATTCCTGGTTTCAAGGAATTAATGGCAAGATGCATTCAAGAAGAAACAAGGATAGAAGAGCAAGAAATGCCCATGCCTAAAGGTCCTCCTGTTGCCTTTTCTTCTCATGCTAAGAAAATAAATAATTCTGGGACTAAATAAAAAAGAGAGGCTAGACCTAAGGGTGGAATAAAAGGACGATGTTACATTTGCGATAAAGTAGGTCACTATGCAAGGGAGTGCCTTGATAGAAGGGACTCACACCGGGACAATGATCAAAATCCCTCTCATGGAAATCAAAGGAATGGCAAATCTAATAGCAGAGGTAAAAGGAGTGTTGAAAATCAAGGAAGAGGACAACCATTCAAGAAGGCTAGAAATTCCAGGTATGAATCTAACACTATTGACAATAAGCAGGATGAATATTATCTACTAGCTGCTCTATCTACCTCTGCTCCTCTAGACTTGCTGGGAAATTGGCTTATTGATAGTGGTGCCTCAAGGCACTTCACTGGTTACAAAGAAGTTCTCCATAATCTGATAGAGAAAGAAACTAACCTGGAAATTGTCCGTGGAGATAATATGAAACATCCCATGAAAGGTGTAGGCAATGTCTCTCTTAAATTGAATCAAAGTAATACGATCCACTTACAGGATGTATTATATGTACCTGACCTCAAAAAAGAACCTGGTGTCCATTTCGGCAACGGAAGGAAAAGGCTACAAGGTGGCTTTCATCGATGGAAAGGTACGTGCATGGAAAAACAATATTAAAGATGCCTTCACTCTTGGGTTTCGAGTTGATTCATTATATCAGGTCGGAGGAAGTCCGCTAGGTGTCATGTCTTGTGACACATCTCAAGCCTTGATCGAGAAAACCGAAAAGAAGATCAAGATCTTAAGGACTGATAATGGGACTGAATATGAATCTAACGAGTTTCATGACTTTTGTAAAGAGGTTGGCATTAAGAGGGAGACTACTACACCATATACTCCTAAACAGAATGGTGTGGTAGAAAGGAAGAACCATACGATTATGGAAGCTGTCCGTGCCATGCTCCATTATAAAAAAACTTCTGAAGTTTCTATGGGCTGAAGCTGCAAACACCTTCGTATATGTACAAAACCAATGCCCTCGTCAAGCATTGGGTTCCAAGACTCCTAAAGAAATGTTCACCGATAAGAAACCTGACGTATCTCCTTTTATAATTTTTGGAAGCCCTGTATATTTTCATGTGCCGAAAGAGAAAAGGAATAAACTGGGTGCATCTGGAAAGAAAGGAATCATCGTGGGCTATGGTGAAAATACTAAGGGCTATAGAATCTATGTAGCCGGTCAAAGAGAAGTCGTGATTAGTCATGATGTCACCTTTGACGAAGATATGGCTCTCAGCAAGGTGAACAATATTCCTACTTTAAGGAGCTCTCAAGAAGATGACACCAGGGAACCAAAAGAAAAAGATGATGTAACAATGCCCAATGTGGATGAACCCATGGATCCTATTGATCCACCTGAGCCTTCATCTTCTAGGAAGAGGTCCTCTTGGCTTAGGGGGCTACTCGATGATGTTGAAGGACACACCACATCCCAAGGAACCTTCCGTGAAAGTAAGAAACCTAACAAGTATCAGGGATACCTGACCATCATGAGCACGATCATACAAAATGAGCCTTCATCATTCTCAGATGTCGTCAATCATCAAGTATGGAAGGATGCTATGACCGAAGAATATGAGTCTATTATGAAGAATGATTTCTGGGAAGTAGTTCCCAGACCCCAGGACAAGACAGTTGTCACTTCTAAATGGCTTTACAAGATAAAGCATGCAGCAGATGGAAGTAAGGAAAAGTATAAGGCTCATTTTGTCACTCGTGGCTTCTCCCAGAAGGAAGGTATAGACTATGACGAGATATTTGCACCTTTTTTCAGATATACCACCATCTGCTCGATCATAGCCCTTGTGGATTCACAAGGATGGAACCTACATCAGATGGATGTCAAGCCTGCGTTCTTGCATGGTTTGATCAAAGAAGAGGTCTACGTGGAGCAACCCAAAGGATTTGAGATTTATGATTGAAAATCACATGTATGCAGGTTGAAGAAGGCTCTCTATGGGCTGAAGCAAGCATCCCGAGCATGGTATGAGAGGATCGATAGCTACTTAATGAAGCTGGGATTCACTAGGAGTGAAGCTGATCCTAACCTTTACTTTAAGGTTGAAGATGACAAACCTCTCATACTGGTGCTGTATGTGGATGACCTCTTTCTAACAGGTGCAGACCCTCTCATTCACAAATGTAAGAGGGAGTTGGCTTCTGAATTTGAAATGAAGGACCTAGGACTGATGCACTATTTCCTAGGACTTGAAGTCTGGAAGAAGCTAAGGGAAATTTTGTTATCTCAAGGAAAATATGTGGTGAAGATATTGGAAAGATTCGGTATGGTGGACTGCAAGCCTGTAACTACCCCGATGGAGCTTGACTTTAAGAAGTTAAGCGGTAGCGCTACTGGACCTGTTTTACGAAATGCCACCGAGTATCGTCAACTCGTCAGAGCATTAATGTTCTTAGTGAACTCCCATCCAGATATATGCTTCACAGTCAACACGTTGAGTCAACATATGGTTGAACCTCACCACATACATTGGATTGGTGCCAAGAATCTGTTGAGATATCTTTGTGGCACAATTACTTATGGGTTAAGATACACTGTCGGAGATGTGAGACTACTTGAATACATTGATGCTGATTGGGCAGGCAGTATGGTGGATCGTAAGAGCACTTCCGGATGTTGTTTCTCCTTGGGATATGTTTCAATATCCTGGATGAGCATGAAGTAGAAGTCGGTGGCTTTGAGCACTGCCGAGGTAGAGTATATTGTTGCTAGTATGGCCTCCTGTGAGGCAAAATGGTTGTGAAAGCTCTTCAGTGAGCTGTTTGGATTTACATTGGATACCACCGTGATCCTATGTGACAACCAGAGTGGGATTTGTTTATCATAGAATCACGTATTTCATGATCTCTCCATGCATATCGATATCAGGTACCACTATATTCGAGATATGGTGCAGCGGGGAGCTATAAGGATCCAACATATCGGTACAGATGAACAGGTCGCCGACATTCTGACAAAGCCCCTAGGAAAGGTCAAATTTTTGACTTTCCGAGAACAACTTGGTGTCGTTCAGAAACCCTCTGATGAGGGTCCTGTATGATGTATGGAGATATTGGAGCTCCGGGGGGCCGCGGGGTACTTCTTGGAGCGACATATGACCACAGGGTGACTCACCATCCCCTAGTGGTGTACGTGTACAGGGTAAAAGAATCAAAACTTTCCCTGTGACACCCCGTGGCGACTATGTAGCAGGATGATTAGTTCTCCTATGAGGTTTGGATGATGTGTTCTCCATGACGATTGTGTAGCAAGATGATTAATTCTCCTGTGAGGTCTGGATGATGTGTTCTCCATGATGATTATGTAGCAGGATGATTAGTTCTTCTGTGAGGCCTGGATGATGTGTTCTCCATGATGATTGTGTAGCAGGATGATTAGTTCTTCTGTGAGGCCTGGATGATGTGTTCTCCATGGCGATTGTGGGACAGGATGATTCGCACTCCTATGGACAGGATGATTCACTCTCCTGTGGACAAGATTATTTGCTCTCTTGTGGGATAGGATGATTCGCTCTCCTGTGGATAGGATTGATTAGTTCTCCTGTCGAGGCATCCTACCCATGCAGTCTGGGACTCACGGGAAGTACCTCTCATCTGATCAATGAGCAGGGAAATGAGGATAGGGACCATAGTAGTACTGATGGATGCATCGATGTATCTACCATACTCCCTATGCTAGGATGACCTTCATTGATATGGGATCATTGATACTAGTCTGGGACCATTGGTAGGAGTTGTACCCACTATGACACTGACTTCGGGTCGGTTGAGGACTGGTCTGGGACTAGTGGTACACACTCTGAGACTGACTTTGATTCAGTGGAGGATGATATTGGTATGGGACCAGTGGTAGGAGTTGTACCCACTATGACACTAACTTCGGGTCGGTTGAGGACTGGTCTGGGACCAGTGGTACACACTCTGAGATTGACTTTGAGTCAGTGGAGGATGGTATGATACATCCTCGATCATTTCTTCTTCTTCATAATTCAGATAAAGCAGAGTAGAGCAAATTAGAACAGAGCAGATCAGAACACGGCAGAACAAAATAGAGCAGAGCAAGCAGAATAGAGCAGAGTAGGGGTCAAGCTATACAGGGCAGTGCATTTGATGGATGAATAGTAGCGACCGACAGATAAATTGCAGATGGAGTTCTCCCTAGTTGAGAGGGAGTGTTAAAATTGGAAACTAGGGAAAAACTCCATGTGGGTCATCTTATTCATGGCTAATAATATTTTTATTAGATTCCTCTCATCGAGAGGTGTAGGATTGATCTAAAGATCATCTGATTCCGATAAGTATTTATGGAGATATGAATTTATTTTGATTATGGAATAATTATCAAACCGACCAGCAACTCATGTAGGCTCAGAAGCCCAACAGTCGCATCTATTCATCATCAACATTTGTATATAAATACACGAGGTCTTTTCCTCATTTGGACACTCACTCTCATTACATCTCTCTCTCTCCTGTGCAGAAAAGAGGCTCTTCTCCTACTGCGCAGAAAGGGACTCTTCTCTCACACATGTGGAAGGAAGGACGCAGAATTTAGGGCTGCAACTGCAGATCAGAAGTTTGACCAGCGTTGACCATCAGACTCTCTCTTAGAACTGCGCTGTAGGTGGAACTGACTCTCCTCATAATGCCGCATGTTTTTGTGAAGGAATCAAGTTGATCTGATGGTCGGTTTGCAAGATATTGTCTTCCCTAGTTTAGGGTTGATCTAGGGTTTGTTGCTGCTGATGTAAATCAGATTTATGTACTATTTCTCTCTACTGAATTATTGAAGATAAAAGAAGATTTCATCAAAGGGTTTCCCCATATTGGGGTTTGTCCCTGGATAGCCACCACATCTTGTGTCTCTTGTCTTGGTTTGTTTTCCGTCGATCGTTTAATGTTCTATCTGCACTTTACTTAATGTACATGTGATTGCTAATCTGTGGATAATAATAATAAAAATAAGTAAACTGCTCTAAGCATAGAACATACCATAACTTAACAGTTAAAGATTCTATTTTTTCAAAAGTATCCAAAACATGTTGATCTAAATCAGGATGTATAGGAACCTTTTTTGATTCAATAAATTGAATAAAATTGGGGTCTATTAAAGCATCATGGATTGAATTTTCAGATTTAGTACGAAACAAAGAAAGATCAAATGATAAATCAAATTGAATATCCTCTAAACTTGATAACTCTTTAGGAAGTGAATTTTCTTTGATTAACTGACTACTACTTCCTTGAGTATCTACCATTTTTGGTTTTCTTAAAATTCTATCAGGGTCATCAACTATTGTAGTAGGGTTTGGATCTGGATCTACCCTTGTATAGTGTGTTCTTTTGGAAGCCAAATTTTTATTTTTTTTTTAATTTTTAATGAAACTTTTTTTTTACAACTCTAAAATCACCTTAAGGTGCAAAAGATGAGATTTAAGATTTACTTAAAGTTTTATTAAACTGAGGATTGTCCCCAGTATGGTCACCACTATGTTATCACTCTAAAATTTCCCTAGAGTTGTTATCTTGTGTCAAAAGAAATATTAGAGGTAACCACAAACCTACTTTTGAGATCAGGATCTAGCCTTCCTAATGCTCAGAGAGGGCTCTCTCTTTATGATTTAACTTTGTTGAATTAATTGAATTTAGGCTAGTTATTTAAGCTTTGATTGGGCTTTGATTTAGATTTGGTGGTGGAATCACTGACTTAGAGGGATAGAGGGATGTCCTTTACCATTGGGCTATGGAGTCAAATGTCAAGAAAACAGGACTGAATCAAGTTCTAAAGATAGTGTTTACAGGGAAAGGTAGCTGAGTAAATTCAAATCTTTTAGGCTGGAGGGTGAAGTGGTTTTCAATCGGGGTCAAGGAGCAGTTAAGGGTTCCTCAAACCGGATAATCAGAGTGATCATAGAGGTCAATCGAAACTGGGAAGCAATGAAGGATTCCCTACTCTGTATATCAGAAGAAAACATTAAAATGAATAATTGTTCATGACAAAGTGTACTTAAACAAATTCTGTAATAATTTTCCAGTTATTTCATTCAATTTAGATAACATGCAAGTATGTGAAACACTTAAGAAGATAACAATTTGACAAATAGAAAATACTTCACTGAAGTGGCCCAACACATGAATCCTGTAATGCAATGCCTTTATTACTCAGTCTAGTCTGCTGACTCGAAAAAATAGTACAATGAAGCCTTAGGTTTCGAATCAATACAACTATTGAAATGTCAAGCAATCCACACCTCTATACTTCGAATTATGAAGTATTTATACAAAAACTCATTACAAAATATCCCAAACTATTTTGGGAATTATTCAAGGAAACAAAAAAATCTTCATGCAAGAAGATAGAGACAGATATGTAACTGCTGCAAGCTGTCCCTATTTATTTGGCTCTGTTGTCAGATCTTTTGCTACTTTTTCTCCTTTGTTGTTGCTTTACGTTGGCTTTCTTATTTCTTTGCCTTTTGACTGATACTCTTTCATCTTATACTTTTTGACTAAGCTGATCTATTGGTTTTCTTTTACTACTCTGTATCCACTGTTTACTTTGCATTTTCATAGTAAATCATTTAATTTTTCCCAAGTCTCTGTATCTGGTAATTTAATATTTACCATTCTTCTATAGACTTCATCAACTTCTGTGTATTTTGCAAAGGTGGGCTTGTTTACAAAAAAGTGTTTTACCTCATGCTGGAGGTAAAAGAGGTTCTGAAGAGTCTAGTACAGAAACTTTCCTGTAGGCATCCCTTTCATAGAGGAACTATTGGCTTGCTCCCTTGCCACTTTTCTGATTTTCCTGTTATAGTCTTCATGTGGCATTAACCCCTCATTTATTACCAATGGATTTGGCAGACCTTTTTGCCTCAAAGCATCAAATTTAACCATGAACCTGCCGATAGCCAACTCCATGGTTTGGCATTTGTCCTCAAGCTGCATCATTAAGTTCTTCTTGGTGAGCACTTTCTTCACCTCTAGTATAGTGCCAATCCTCTCAGCTATGTCCAGCTCCTGCAATTCATATTTATTCTTTGAGTTAAGGAATTGGATTATTCTTGAGGCTTCTTCTGGCATATTTCCAAGTTCTGCCTTAACTCTTTGAATTGCTTCAGTAGCCTCTTTGACTAAATCATTTTATTCAAAGATAACTTGTATAGATGGCCAAATATCATTGACAAATTCTTTTTCCAAGTTCTTTATCCTCTCAGTCAACCTGTTTGACTTCTGTACTTCATTTTATGCATAATCTGAGCCAGTTTCTTCTCATCCTCTAGACTCCTTATCTGTTCTTTGAGTCTATTTATTTCAGTGGTCTGAATGGACATGTCCTCCATGGCTTTGACCAGTTTACTTGCCTCATCACTTGGATGAGTTGTTGTTGTTATTGAACATGTTGCTGATGTAGTTGTTGTTGCAGCTGGAAGTGTTGTAGCTAGTGGAGCTGTTGGGGCCAATGAAGCTTCCATAGTTGAAGGAACTACTGTAGTAAATATAGGAATAATAGTCGCAGTGGCTGTCTCAAGGCTGGTCCGTTTCCGCTATATTAAATTGTCCAATTCATTCTCCATTTCTTTCATTTGAGCATTTAGTTGAAGAATGAGATCCATCATTTCCTCCTACTGGGTTTGGCTCTCTAGGACCTCCTTGGCCTGTGGATGTTCAGAAGGAGGCAACTTCAGTTGTTTCTTCAAAGCAGCAATATCCTCATTTTTCTTCTTTATCAGTTTTTTTGCTGCCTTGATGTCACTTGGATTATATCCAATCTCAATCACCAAGTCTTCCAGTGACTTGATTCTATTATCCTTGGCCTGTGAGGATGCCTTTTCTAGCTTAAACTGTGTTGTGATGTTGTCCAGAGAGCTTTGAAGTTTCTTCACAGTCATTGTGGATTAAATCATTTCACCTGCCTGCTTATGGAATTCGATTTGATCAATAGGGTGAACATCCCTGGCCAAAACTTCAAATTCTGTCTTCCTGTAGTCTGCTGACGATCTGGGCTGCTGGACTGTAGGCTGCATAAAGGTCATTTTCATCTTACCAGTCTTAATGTCAAAGGCTGACATTAATCTATTCTGATTGGCAGGTGTTTTTTTGAAGTACTGGGCATATGTTTCAGCCTTTAATGCCTCATTCCTCAACTTGATTTCTTTGTACTTCTCTTTTATATCTTTCTCTTTATCCACTGGTTTGCTGGATGAAGAGACTTCAATGCTAAGTTGTTTTTCAATAATTTGAGTGTTTGAGGTAGAAGGTTGATGAGTTTCCTCTAAAACTGTTGGACCTTTACTCTTTCCAACCATTGTGTCAGTATCAGTGATTTCAACTATCTCAATGGTGTCTTCTTGCTCAGTTACAGGATTAAGCTTGGGCTTCTTCCTGTAACTGATTTCAAACCAGTTATTTGTAGTGTCCATCCCAAAGCTAGAACCTTCTTCCCTGGTTATTTTTACATTTCTGTCCTGCATGGATGGAGTCTGTAGAATGGGACTAATACCCATCTGTTCTTGTAGGGTTGGAACCTGTAGAAAGGAACTAGTATCAATTTGCTTTTCCACATCTAGCAAGGTATTTTCCACATCTATTAAAGTATTCTCCTACCACTCTCACTAGTTGGAATATATTTCAATGTCTGGCTTGGGCTCATGTATGAAAGGACTTAACTTGAATTTGAGCCTTAGTTTGTTTATGACTCCATTAGGGTCATATTGCCACATGAAACTACTTTTGAAGTTCATTTGCTGTAATATTTTCTCTGCCTCTTGTCCAGCTTCCCTATTATTACAAATAAAAGGGCCCAATTGGTTTTTGATCTTAAACTGAGTTTTCTTCCTAGCTAACAGAAAATTAACCTCATCAGAGTTTATGATCTGCCTGAAATACTCTAATGCAAATATCCTCATGGGGAGGTATTTGGGCAGTTTGTAGGGGGTGAGTTGGCATCCATATATCCTGATTTTTGTGTGGTCCTGGTATAGATACCAGTCTCCCACTCTACTATTTTTAGACAATTGTAAAACTCTCTTAATCTCATCATTGATCCTGGGTTGATAGCTACTGGTTAACATGTTTATAACTGGATGAAAAAATGAATCAATGAACTCTTTATAACTAAAAATAGTGGAATATCTTTGGATCAATGGTGTCCAAAAGATGACAGATCTTGGATGGCCCTTAGTTTCTAACTTTTGGATGCTAACTGGAAACTTGTCTGATTGAAAATATAGGAACATGTGAAACAATACTGATGAGTATTTGAATACTCTCTCATTTGGCAATCTGATAAACTATTCATGGATTATTGTTTTGGGAAAATCTAGTGTTCTTGGACAAACGCTTAACCCTCTAGACTAGTAGCTCAATGTAGAAACAACAGTACAAAGTATTCTCTACCTTTCTTATAAACAATAGATAAAATAAGAGAACAGAGAACCTACTTGTATCTTCCGCTTGTTCTTTATCTCCCTTGACCGATTCCGTTGCTCCTTCCTGTACTTAAGCCGCTTGAGAAGTACCTGCACACAGACAGAAACAAGAACCCATCAAAGCATATGATAATGATCTATTGATTAAAAATAGCATGGAATCAGATACATGATAAGCATATGAAAGCATCAAAAGACAATACAAGCATATGGAAAAAACTTTGAATACTTTATTAGTAAAAGGAAGAATTACAACCCAATTTGCCTGATTCAGCATCATTCTTCCAGTTCAATCCCATCCTCTCCTCACAACAAGCAAGACACTTTGACATCATTACAATACTTGCAATCAGCTCAAAACTCATACCAACAACATCTCTCTACAATTTCTATCCCCTTGATCACTTAGATGAGTGGTCTTTTTATAGGTGAATGAAGGAGGTTATGCCATCAATGGTGATAATGAATGCCTTTCTAAATTTAGAAATCAGTTCCATGGAAGAAGGGATAGGGGATTGATGTTCCTTAACTCCCTTCCTCATCCAAATGCGAACTCAAAGGAGTGGTTAGCCTTGAGAAACTTCTAGAGGCTTCCAATGGATAAGGAATCTTCAAACCCTCATGGAAATTTGCTCAAATTCGCCCAGCACAGGCCAAAGAGGGACCAAGTGCGCTGCATAGCACCCTGATAGTGTATGGTTTGTATTGCAGCGCACCCTAATGAAGGCCTACCTGCGCTGATCTTCTTAGAGGCAGTTTTTGGATGTTTTCAGTGATGGAACTTCTTGGGAAGTGAGGCATTCTGATGTTCAACTTCTTTAGGGCATGTAACAACTGCATTAGGGGTTGATGGGCCCTAATAGTATCGATCTGTAAGTTGGGGTTGATGTGCCCAAATGGATCTGTAACAGTTGCCCCCTAAAGCATGAAGTTGAAAATATATATGTCGAGTGAAATGCTTTATCATGAGGAGAGGATGTTTCAGAATGGAAGGTGACCTGCATCAATTAAAATACATATATCATTATAATTTGATTTTTCTCATAAACTAGCTGAGGGAAGGCATACCCATGCTCAGCTCATAAACTTTCATTACATGTACAAATATAGTCATTTATAGATATAGACCCATGAATGGTTGACCATGAATGTAATGCCATTGTTCATTTGATCTAGTACTCCTGAAAATATCGCAGCCCGGATGGGTGAAACTAGATCTGGGGTCTTCAATCTCGTTCAATCGTTTGCTCAAGTACAAGTCTAACCATGTGAATAGATGTTCTGAATTTGAACATGGAAAGACATCATCTGATTACCGACCAATGATGTAAGCCATTGACGGACGTGAGAGGAATCATCGATAATGATAATGACCCTCAAGGTACTACAGTACATTTCACATGGTGTGAATAAATGATTTGATGTCGAACACCATACAAAGTCTTTTGGTCGAAGGCCAGTGATATCAACCTATCGCCAGAAGCGAGAAACCTGCCATCGATGTATGCAAGCTTCAAGGTACTGAAGGGGTGTTTCTAAGTCAACTTCTTGGATGATGTGCTGATGTCGACAAGAAGCGACTCATCACAGGAGGGCCTTGATGTATCCCACATCTATGACACGAAACGAGGTAAATGATTTTGGAGATGAAAAATCAACTGACGACAAAAAAGGTTCAGGAATGGTGGTCATGAAAATGAAGGTTTACAGTATTACAAAGGATGAAGTTTGAACTGAATGACTTCTCTTGAACATGTCAGCGACAATAAGATGGATTGGTAGCATTGACCCAAAACAAAGAAATGGATGGTATGATAGACCAATGGTGTGATAACCATCAAGCTGAATGACCCAACTCACATAGTCACGATGATGAGGTGAAAGTGTCATGTTCAAGGGAAACTTGCTACCATAGAGTTTTCTCGGCCTTTTCCATTTTCCCCAGTCATTGCTGACAAGTACCTCTTTATTTTTTATCAATCTTGAGGAGGATAACATATGCTTGTTGTATAATTTCACCCTTCGAGTGAATCCATCGCTATTTGATGCTTTAATGAGTCTAGCGAAGGTGAAACTTGGCCTTGTCTTGATGGACAAGTTTGTCGCTATTTGATGTTTTTAACGAGTTTAACAACAAATACAACTCAATCCTTTTCATGTTTAGAGAGTTTGAAAAGGGACGAAAAGGAAACTCCACAAGTTCTTTTTCGTAAAATAATCTCTCAAGTCTGAAAAAGCATAAAATAATACAAGAGAGATATCGTTTCCAATCCTTTAACGAGCTGGAATAGACAAGCGCTTGACAATCTTTTCATTTTTAGAGAGTCTGAAAAGAGTTTAAAGAGGACTCCAAGGGGGTTCCTTTTTTGTTTTTAACAAAGCTCGAAAAAGAGATAAAAGTTTGCTTTGTGGTCAAAGATGTTCAATTTACACTTGAGCACGTCAAATTCTACTTTTCAGCTGTTAAACCTACTCAAAACTTCATCAAAATAGATTAGGAGTACCTGTTCAAATGGATAAAATGAATAAAAACCAATGTTTACTCGATTAACGTGCAAGAAATAAACATAAAAACAAGTTTTATTATTTTTGACTTTGGTGCTTTGGAGCAGTTTTCTACCTCAAAGTTCACTAGCTGATTGCGGAGGATTCAGTGGACCATTTCTCGTGCCGTCCGGACCAGGTAGGAGCTATCCCTGTTCTCTTCCATTTTATTCCATTTATTTTCAGTTTTAAGCAAAAAAAATTGGTTTTTGAGGCCCCTAGGGTTTCATTTTTCGCACTTTGGATCAGCGCACCCTTTCAATATCGAAAGGTGCGCTGCATTGCACACACCTAGAAGGCTGTATGCATTGCAGTGCACTGTCTCTAAGGGAGGGGTGTGATGGACGCAAAAACCAAATTTTGATAGTTGTTTTCTCCCAAATTTTCCACAGTTTTTGCAAAAAATGGATCCTAATTTGTCTAATGGTTGCATTTCAGACATTCATCAAATCAAAATGGTGATTATATGGAGAGAATGAGAGCATGAAGAACAAGACATGATTTCCCTAAATAATCAGGGAACAATTAATGCCCTAAGGAATTGTGGGTTACTGAAGTATTTTCGATTATCTAGCATGCGGCAACAAATTGAGCTTTTACAGTACCTTGTTCGTTCTTGGGATTCTACTAATCAGGTCTTTCACATTAGGGGCAAAATTATCCCCTTACCAATCGATGATATTTACTTTCTGACTAGACTGTCGAGGCGGGGTGCCCCCATCTCATTATCAGGATTTACCAGAGGAGGTGAATCAGTGAGAGATTATATATGATAGTTCTACCGGGAAGGAGCTCAACCTAGCAGAGACGGAAAGATCAACATCAGGGATGTTAGTGATTTACCGTTGAGAAAAATCCTTTTTACCCTTGCCAAACTGGCTGGCAGCGCAACTTTACACTTGGCAAACAGGTCATATATGCAGTATGCTTTAGAGTGTTTGGAGCCAAAGGTGTTCAACTGGTGTGAGGCAGTTCTTTCATCCATGAAAGAACAACTGACCAAGGTAAAGAATGGAAAGACAAATTTTTTTGGCTATGGGTCTATCTTGATTTCTTTTGCCTTGGAGAGAATTCCACTCATGTAGCCACAACACATCTCACTGGGAGTACCTGGACCTAGAGACCCACGGATGCAGAGGTGGGTAGATCTTATGGCTAGGCATGCTGGCCAGTCATTGATCTCATTTACCCCTACTTTCTTTGAGTGGTTTGACCAACAGGACATGGCCTTCGCAGAATATCCATATTCAGGAATGGATTTCCGTGGTGATCCAGATCTGATGTTACGGTTGGAGCGCAGTGGAGTGCTATTGGTAAATTGTTTGACCAAAGTGTTTTTGTTTTTAAAGTTTCTACTTCTTTTGTGTTTTTTTTTATTTCCAAGGCTAAACAAACATTTTTATATATATGTAGATGTTGGACCTGTTCAACCTATGGGACATTGACAAGAGGCAAGTGTGCCAGTATAGAGAGTTGTTGGGAGAGTAGTTCTCTGAGACTTGGATTTAGCAGAGACACTGGCCGAGCTACAAGATCACATAGAGGGTTTGACCCTAGGTATTCCAGATGTCCGGATCAAGGAGTTACCTATGCAATTGCAGCGCCACACCATTGGTGTGCCAAGTCGTTGGATGAGACTCCTACGCATGATAGCACAGGTTGTGACCTGTTATCATGAGCAGCACTAGTCTACTTGGATATTTTCTGCATACATTTTTGAGTTTTTTGGGTCAGATGACCAATTTTTGTCTTGGACACAAACTATTTGTACAAACTTATATACAACTATCTGTTTTACTTTCAGATTTCTATTATGGTTAAGTGATGCAATCTGATTCAAATGATGATGTGAATTGAAAATGTTTACTTTACAAATGTCGCAGATGTCTATTTAACACATAATTCGCTAGAGAATCAGTGAATGTGTTTAGATTTCTGGAAATATGTTGATATTGAATAAACTCAAAATACCTTTCCAAAATACGAACTCTAAGGAACATGCAATGAATTGTTGGGTTTCAGACGGTATAGACGCCAGTAAGCTGTAGTACAACAAGTTGTGAGTCTAGCCTAATGATGATTCGGCGTATGCCAAGTGAAATGGCATCAGAGAGGAGTTCAATCAACGTGCTATACTCAACGATATTGTTTGTCGATTGTCCAATACATATCCCTCTAAAACTCACTAACTCGCCGCTTGGAGCGAAAATGGCCCATGTTGCAGAAGATAAATTCTGTGTACTATGACTAGCTCCATCGGAATAACCAACAAATGGTTCCAAAAAGTTTGACATATGCAACAAATTCGAAGTGGATTACTTAACCAAAACAAGAACTCTAAAAGAAACACACACACACACAATCAAAGTGTATATACAGTGAGTTTTACATCACTTAAATAAGCATAGTAACATTTAAGATACAACCCGTTTCGAGGCTGTGACAATGGAATCCCATCATAGTCCACTAACTCGTAGGCACCTTTCGTCAACACACGTTTAACAATGTAAGGGCCCATCCATAGTGGTTCAAATTTTCCCGCTCCAAGTTTATCAGAATCCTGATCGTAAAGCAAGACCAGGTCACCTTTTGAGAAGACACAAGGCTTAACATTTTTATCATATTGCGCCTTGATGCGTTTTTTATGCACCTCGTTAGCCACTGCGGCATCACGACGGGTTTCATCCAGATGGATTAATTCCAAGAAACACACTTCTTCTTCAGAAGTGTCAGGTAGCAGGTCAATCGCGAGTTTGAGAGACGAGATTTCACATTGGATTGGTAAGACTGCTTCCAAACCATACACCAACTGAAAAGGTGTAAATCTGGTCGCATTTCTCACCGAGGTTCAATATGCCCACAAAGCCGAGTACAGGATTAAATGTCAATTCCTTTTATGAACTCCAATCATTCTTTGCAACATGCGCTTAAGGACTTTGTTGATAGCCTCAACTTGTCCATTAGCTTGTGGGTAATATGGAGTAGAACTATCATGTGACAGTCCTAATTTGGCAATTAATTCAACCATCATGTGATTGCGAAAATGCAACCCATGATTTGTAACTATGGCTTGTGGTACACCAAACCTGGCAACCACATGGTTGAAAAAAACATAGCAGTTGTTTCGTCACTGTTGTTAAATGTTGGCATTGCCTCGGCCCATTTGGTAAAATAGTCAATGACGACTATAATATACCCATGCCCCCCGGCCGAGGTCGAGTTACATGTCATAAAGTCAATGCCCCATTTTGCGAATAGGTCAACGGCAACGACTAGATGCAGTGGTGCAGGTGGTAATTTGGTTTTACAGTCAAATATCTAGTAAGCATGGCAACTTCTGACAGCAAGAATGCAATCTTTGAATATGGTTGGCCAGAAGTAACCAGCACGTAGAATTTTCTATGCAGTTGCATAACCAGATAAATGCCCCCCACAAGCACCTGAATGACACTCATTCAAAGCTTTTTCGGCCTCCTCATGAGTAAGGCACCTACGTAAAATCATATCGACACCACGACGATAAAGTGTATCACCAATGATTAGATAATCTTTGGCTTGGTATTGAATACGTTGTTGTTCAAAGCGAGAAGTATTAGGCTGAAAAGCTTGGGTTTGAATATAGATCAGTATATCTCCATACCATGGATCACTTGACGAGATAAGAAACAGAGACTCATCCAAGATTGATGCTTCTGATGTTAAATCATTGGAGGATGAGGGAAGATCGCAAAGTAACTCAGCAAAGACAAGAGATTTCTTTGATTTAGACTTGATGAATTCTAAATCAAACTCCTGCAAGAGAACTATCCATTTAGAATATTTGTCCCCCAACAATTGACGTGGAAAAATGTATGTCATAGGGTTGCAATCTAATATAATGGTAGTTTTACGGAGGAGGATGTAATGACGAAATCTCTGCACAGCTTGAATGGCTGCCAAGGCTAACTTTTCGACATATGAATACTTACTTTCTATATTGTTGAGATTACGACTCAAATAGTAAATAAGATGTTCAGTTCCACTTTCTTCTTGAACTAAAACCATACCAATGGTTGTATATGTAGCGGCGAGATACAGGTAAAAGTATTTTTGATAGTTTGGGGCATATATTAATGATTCTCTAATCAGGGAATCTTTGAGATCATAAAAAGAAGCTTGTGCAACTTGGTCCCAATGGAAGGGTACCCATTTTTTCAATAGATGTGTATAACCTTTAGCTAATTCATCATATTTTGGAATGAACCTCCTTAGAAAGTTCGCTTTCCCTTGAAGTCTCTGTATCTGTAACAAGTTTGAAGGTGGAGGCAAGTCAAGGATTTCCTGAACCTTAATGGGATTGAGTCGAATTCCATCTTTTGAAACTACGAATCCAAACAATCGACCAGAGCCAACACAAAACACACATTTATGTGGATTGAGTCTTATCTTGTAGTGTCGACATCGTAAGAATATTGCTCTCAAATGTTGCAGGTGATCAGTCCATTTTCGTGAATGAGCAGGAAAATCATCAAGATAAGGTTGAACAATGTGCTTGATGTCATGGAAGGCATAATTCATCACCCTCTGAAATGTAGCCCCTGCATTCTTCAAACCAAAAGGTAACTTTCGATAAGCGAATGTGCCCCACGGACAAATAAAAGTAGTTTTTGATTGGTCCTGTGGGTGGATATTGATTTGATTGTAGCCAGAAAATCCATCCATAAATGAAAAGATTTCACATCTGGCACATTCGTCAATAATCTGGTCGATAAAAGGTGTAGGATAATTGTCCTTTGGACATGCTTGGTTTACATCCCTATAATCGATGCACACTCGAATTTTCCCTTGTTTTTTCATCACTGGAACAATATTAGATACCCAATCAGTAAGAGGTACAGGGAAAATGAAGCCAGCACGCAAAAGTTTTTCAACCTCTGCTTTAATGGCAGCGACTTTCTTAGGATGAACAGGTCAAAGCCGTTGTCATACTGGTTTGACATTAGGGTACATTTTAATCTCATGTTCAACAATACTTGAGTCAATGCTCGACATCTCCTCGTAAGACCATGCAAAAATATCTCTAAATTCACGAAATAGAGCACAATAATTATCAAGTTCCAATGGAGAACAGGATTTGCCGACATGGATGTTTTCTACGATGTTAGGCTTGGTCGAAATGTTTATAGAAATTGTTTCTTCTATGTTTGACAAATTACGCTCAGAATCTACACAATTTACAAAATTTGACATGAAATCAACGATGGATGGGTGATTTAGTTCATTTGAATAATCTTCAATGTCATCTAGAAGGTGGGTAAAATGATGATAATCTTCCCATGGTGCCTCTCCTATCATCATTGATTTGACGATTCCTTCATCCGTAGAATGTATACGTGAAAAAGGATTCGAAGAGGTACCATATTCTAATGACCTATCTACCCATACAATTGTTGAGTGTGGATTATGGTTTGTCGCACAAGCCCGAAAAATTGATTGCTATGATGATTCAATGGGGCTGAATGGAAACCTCTCACTATGACCATCAATTTCAAAGTGGTTGGAAATTCTCGTAAAATCGGAGGATGTAGAATAAATCATGTTGCAAGTCTCCACTCTTGCCACTTCCGCCAAACCGGATGGTGACAGGAGGGTGAAAGTGCCCATTAGGGAAGGATCTTTAAGGAGACCTATTCCAACACTTTGAAGTGACACCAGGTTTCTGTGTATCAACGGAATGCTTCACGTAGCCTGTGAACTATTGGCAAAGAAGGCTAGCAGATCAATGACTGCGATTCCACCCTTGAAAGGGAATGCAATCGTACGAAATTATGTGGAAACAACAGTAGCCATAGCATATACCCAAGGCCTTCCTAGTGAAATGTTGTAATCAAGGAGTTCGTCAACTACCTCAACTTCAACAGTAATCGTCTTGCCCCCTAATTCGATTTGCAGGTTACTCAAAATCCCATATGGAGTATATGTTCTTCCATCAAATGCTTTTAACGTAGTTGGTGATCGTGACAATGGCAGTGAACCAAGTGTTTTCCAGCAGCTCATAGATATAATGCAAGTAGATGCCCCCTCATCAATAATAGTTCGGTGAACGTTCTTATTGAGAGCTTTTACTCGGATTAGGAAAGCTAATTGCGCTGATAACTGTGGTGAATATCCCGCATGGTTAAAAACCACAAGATTCGAATCTGTAGGATCTATTCCACCTATTACTGACAATAAAGCTTGTTTCTAAGAGGGACAATTTTGCAACACCTCGAGTGTCGACATAGCAGAAGGTGATTGAGCCAGATCTTCCACTATATTATAGTTTTGAGCTACTTGAGCACGAGGATTGAATGTTGATTTGTGCACAACTCCCTTAGGTGGTTTTATTGTCAATTCAGGTACAACTGGTGGAACAACTTCAGGTGAAGTCGAGGTCGAAGTACTAGGTTGATCAGTGGCCTGATTATTCGATGACGACGGATTTCCATAATCTTTGTTTCTTTTTGACAAAAAAACATCGTTTTGTGGACTTATGATGGATAACATCAGTACTTGGGATGTGGAAGCATTATCAGTTGCAACCAAATATGTCTTTGGGGTAGGAAACGAATCTGTCAACACTGCTGATGTGGTTGAAGTCTTTAAAAGTTTAGAGACCTCAAAGTGATGTGGACAATCTCTTGTATAATTCTCGTCATTACATATCAGACATGGATAACGAGGTTTCCTTGCCGCGGTAGGGATTCAGATGATTTCTCTGGAGAGGGATTTTATTGGTTCTTTTTGTTATTCTTCCCCTTTTTCTTACCTCCTGGTTGCTTTGGATTTTTTCCTTTGTCAGATGACACGACATTAATCTCTGAGGCATGAGTATTTTTTGATGCATTGGTAGCTTGATTGGAAATAGCAAGAGTTTGACCAGATGGTCTTCTTGCTGCCTGTGTGCTTGAAGAACCGATCACACCGTCACCGGCATGAGAGTCCCTACTCGATTGTGGAGGTGGTGGAACAGTGAAAGCTGGTCTAGGTGCATCGGGAATTTTATCATAGAGCATGTCGGATTGTGTGTAAATCAAATCTAAGTATTGGGCACGAGTGATAACTTGCTCTTCTGTGATGACTCCTCCTTTTGCCACATCCTCGGTGATTGATGGCAACAAGGACTTTATGAACCACTCAGCTAAAAGCTGATTGGGAACATATGTCTTAACCATTCGACGACGATGCTGCCACTCATGAATATGATCTGAGATATGGGTAGTAGTAGTCTGTTTAAAGTTGGTCAAGAGCTCCGTTCCAGTCTCGTATCTGATAGGTAACTGGAAGTGGGTCAAAAAGGTAGTGGCTAAAGTGGTGAAGTTATCGAAAGAAGCTCTCGGTAATTCAATGTACCATTTAGCAGCTGGACCAGTAAGTGTTCTTTGGAAAAGACGAAGTCTGATCGAATCATCATTCAAAGTGTTGGATGAACACCATAAATGAAAGGTCATAACATGATTCGATGGGTCTTCTCCAGGATTTCCATTAAACTTCAAAATATCAGATGGTAACTTATGCAGAATTACCGGCCACCAAGGTGCATATGCGATTGGATCATTGGTGAGCCGTTTTAAATCTGATAATTCTAAAGTTGCTACGAATGGCAACTGTCGATTCAAGTCAGGTTGAGCATACCCAGGATATGATGGAATTTCCTATGCAATAGGTCTTTACAGACCAACATAGGGCATCTGCATTTGGTAACCTTGGTATGGTTGTTGAACAAAACCATAAGGTGGTTGTTGATAACCAGACTGAATTTTTGGTTGTCCATAACCTGCAAAGCCTTGTTGCCCAGGACCTTGGTAAGCTTTATATTGACCAAAACGAGGTTGAGCTTATGAACTAAGTCCAAACTAAGGTTGGAACTATTGGAATTGGGGTTGTTGGAATTGTGGCAACAACGGTTGTTGAACCAACTGTTATTGCCCAGCAATGAAAGGTTGATTAGGTTGTGAATCAACTATACCAGTGTAAGCCTGGGTCAATCCAAATAAAGGTATACTAACCTGAGGTTGTTGCTGAGCTCTAGAAACAAGTGGTTGTTGTATAACAACTTGAGAAACTTGAACCTCTTGACTTGAAACTTGTGGTTGCAAGAGAGAAGGATCAGTTTGTACTGGTTGAGATACAACAGTTTGAGCTTGTGACTGTGGCACAGTGGTAACAATAGGTGTAGTAGGAATAGTTGACATAGTTTGCATTGGTTGTGTTGGATACATAAGCCTTGGTTGAGTTGGCATTGTTGGTTGCCATTGACAAACTCTAATTCTAGGTTGACTCGAATATTGTGGGAAATTACCATATGGTTGTCCTCCAGAATAAGGAGGATACGATGAATAAGAAAATTTCTCTCCATATGGTGGCAATCCAATATTTAATGGATATATAGGTCTTTGTTGACCAGATTTCCCAACCTGATACTGATGTGCAGGATCAAACTGTTGGGTTCCCATTAGAGAAGAACCAGGTAAAATTTCGGTTGAGGACATGAGTGATGACCATGGTGCAGAAGTAACCCCTGAGTGGCTTCCTAATAATGATTGGTAACCAATCGAGACGGATGATTCACCATACAGGTGCGACTCAGGTGTGGTAGAAAACATCGAAGGAGTTACAACAGAAGATTCTGCTGCAGCTGCATCAAATGATACAGTCTGGGATGTTAACGGTTGTTCAGCCATAGTTAACTAGCCCAAAAGTTGTCCTAAAGATTCGATGGGTACTTGAAAGGAAGCAAGATCAGATGAAGCAAAGTAATCAGGAGTAGTAGGGTAAAGATAAAGCCCAGTTCCGAAGTGAAACGGGGTTCCAAGTGTGGACTCTTCTACTAATTCCTCCTCTATGGCAATCAAACCTGGTGGAAGGACTTGATCGTCAAGTCCGTAAAAGATTTCTGGTGTTGATGAAAGTGTAGTTTCAACAGTTACTAATGTCTAAGGGGTAACAACTTCTGAATGTCAAAATTCAAAGTCCAGATGTTCAGGTAAATGAACAACAGTTTCAAAGGGAGGTTCCTGAACAACTTCAGGTTCAGATGTAACTTCTATTTGAACTGGAATAGATTTTGGATGAACTTCTGGTTGAACTGATTCAAGTTCAAAAGCACTTCCTTGTTGAACAATTTCAAGTTGAGTTTCAACTTGTTGTTGGACAACCTCGGTTACTGTTTCACTAAGATCAGTGCTAATGTCCTCAAGTAATTGTGAAACTTCTTCTTTAGGAATGTTTGTACTAGAAATAGTCGGAGTAACTAGAGTCTCTGTAGCTACCGAAATAAATGTTTCAGGTAACCATGAAGAACCATGAGTTCTTGATGTACTAGACTCAATTAAACGAGACCGCTTTGTCCGAATTGGTGTCTCTTCGGGAGGCAAAGGCAGTTGGCTCACTGTTCTCCACAAACAACGGGGTTTGGGTGATGTTCCTCCACGATTGCTGATTAATTTTATTATCAAAAAAGAAATAAACAAAAAGGGGTAACTAGGCAAAAGGTTTACCAGGCAACTGTGAACTGCAGAATACCTCCTAGCAAACCAAGAAGTACAGGCAGGCAATCTCCCTGAATGTTGTGTTTGGTGTATCACATTTGCAAGGCAGCCGACTCGGTTACTTAAGGATGGATAGCAACCTAGTGTTGTCCTCCCATATATACCAAGAGGTACATGGAGGCCTAGTCCATATAAGCACTGTCTAATGCAAAACCGCACAATGAGAGCATTCCCATATACTTTACGTACTGTAACACCACCCTATATACCCAAATGTACGTGGACGAGCTATGATATACTCACATACTGGAATGAGGTATCACACTCAGGATGTATTGCAGACAAGTTAGCGATAACTGCTTGGTTTAACGATGCCGGAACACGTCTCTAGCCTAGAACCACTAAATGTTTTCGTTAATGACAATGCTCCATTAGGTAAATTGATGTTCATTTTAAGTTGATCTTGCTTAGGAATTTGCCTTTCGAGTTCACCACATGATGTATTTTAAAATTCCTAGGAATGCAACTATCATGATAAGAATTCTTTCCATTTAGTTTTAACAATGAAAATCCTAACTACTTAGGGATAGAGCAATCAGATTTCTTTTGATCATAGAGCAAAGAGCACAATCTAAATGCAAATTCCCTACACTATTCCTTTTAGCACACACAAACTCTTTTCAATGCAAATGCATGTATTTCTTTTCAATTTCCCTTTATGTGAATGATTCAAAAAAGGAAACTAATGCACAAACAATCAACAAACTCTTTTCATAAAAATGACGATTTTGCGACAATTTCTTTTCAAGGAAAGGAAGACTCTACGACACTTTCATTTTCAAAGAAATGAGGAATTACGAAACTTTCAACGAAAAGACTAATCATATGCACATATCAACCAATCGATCTTTTATGAATGAAGATTTGACGACAATTCAACTTTCGAAGGAAAAGATGATTTTATGACACTTTCTTTCGCTAAAGATCAATCAATTAAAACTAACTTTCGACTATAGATTGAAAATGAAAAAGTAAATACATAATAAACATTTATCAATCCTAGTCTAAGTAGGGCCAAATTAAGGAGATGAAAAACTATTTTCAAAGACAAAACATCATTGACATTCAACAACTAATTCAAACAAGAGAAAATTGGCAAAAACTTTCAGTTCCTAGATGGGAAACTGACCCTCAAGGGATCAGTGCAAGCAATAGTTAGAGACAGTGCATTGAATCGCTTTGTATCTATGCGGGAAGTGCACTACAGTGCACTGTGTCCTTCATTAGACTGCGCTGATGACAATGAGCAATTTTGACACAGTTTCGACTCAATTTTCAATGAAAGAGGACTGAAATTCAATGAACGACCACAAGTACAGTATGTAGAAATGTCTTAAGAGGTTGATAAGCTACTAAGATGGATAATCTGATCTGTCCCCAACGGAGTCACCAATTTGTTTTGGGAAAATTTAGTGTTCTTGGATAAACGCCTAACCCTCTAGACTAGTAGCTCAATCTAGAAACAATAGTACAAAGTATTCTCTACCTTTCCTATAAACAATAGATAAAATAAGAGAACAGAGAACCTACTTGTAGCTTCTGCTTTTTCTTTATCTCCCTTGACCAATTCCATTGCTCCTTCCCATGCTTAAGCCGCTTGAGAAGTACCTGCAAATAAACAGAAACAAGAACCCATCAAAGCATATGATAATGATCTATTGATTAAAAATAGCATGGAATTAGATACATGATAAGCATATGAAAGCATCAAAAGACAATACAAGCATATGGAAAAAGCTTTGAATATTTTATTAGTAAAAGGAAGAATTACAACCCAATTTGCCTAATTCAGCATCATTCTTCCAGTTCAATCCCATCCTCTCCTCACAACAAGCAAGACACTTTGACATCATTACAATACTTGCAATCAGCTCAACACTCATACCAACAACATCTCTTTACAATTTCCAGCCCCCTGATCACTTAGATGAGTGGTATTTTTATAGGTGAATGAAGGAGGTTATGCCATCAATGGTGATAATGAATGCCTTTCTAAATTTAGAAATCAGTTCCATGGAAGAAGGGATAGGGGATTGATATTCCTTAACTCATTTCCTCATCAAAATGCGAACTCAAAGTTGTGGTTAGCCTTGAGAAACTTCTAGAGGCTTCCAATGGATAAGAAATCTTCAAACCCTCACAGAAATTTGCTCAAATTCTCCCAACTATTAGCCTCACTCTCTTAAAAAAAATTATAAATCCAAATAAAATAATTAATTAAATTAAATCATGAGAGTTAGTTTCTCAAACTAGGGAGTTTAGTTAGGAGGAGAGGTTCTCTCCAACTAGTTCTCCTAAGTTAGTGTGTAGTTGAGAAATTGTCTCAACCATAGTGTCCAAGATAGACGTACTATCTTGAGACCAACATCCTCATGTATTTATTTGTACTATTATCAATATTTGTACATTGGATTGATTAATAATGAGAATGTGAGGAATGTTGAAGGCTCTCTACCTTTTCCGCCAATATTTTGTGTCTGGTTTTTATGTGTGTTTTCTGTAATCTGTTTGAGTTAATTTCATTTTTCAATATGTGGTATCAAAGCTGTTCTAGGTTAAATCTTGCCTATGTGGAGACTGACCCTACCGACTGGTGCAAGTGTAGAAGAGTATAGTTCATGGGTTGTGATCCAGAGTGCAACGTGAGTATTTTATCCATGAGAGTTGGTTCAACGAATGAAGAGAGCACACAGCAGTTGAGCGCAGAGCAGCAGTGGTGATAGCCTTCCATGAGAATCAACGCAGCATGAGTTCAAGCGGCATAGAGGTGGAGCAATAGCGCAGATTCGATCTGCATTCAACCCGTATATTCAATGAAATTACAGTCTATCAAACCGAGTTAAGTCTGCGTTGAGTTTGAGATTGATATCAATCGATTCTTAAAGTTTTCTTGTTTTATATAACGCAGAAGTCTTATGGTAAATCATTCAAACATAATGCAGAGTTATGTTGATTACTTCCATCTGTGCATTTGATATTAAATGGATTTTTAAATCCAATGCTTCATTTATATAATGGATTTTTTAATTTCACCATTACATATAAATTGAAATGTTGTTGACAGAGCCACAGGCCAACAGCCGTGAATTGGAAGATATGTGTGGTTTTTTGAAACATGGAGAAATTGTTACAACGGTCCATTGATTATGTGAGATGCTGATCTAGAGAATGCTTCAGCAAGCTCCACAGCTAATGAAGCTCGGCCCTGCCAGTACTTAACAGCTATAGTCTTTATCCAGAACGACTCAGAGCTTCATCTTGGATCTCTCTATGCTCCATCTGTTCTTCTCCATTAGAGCTGGATTTGACAAAAGACTCAGCTGCAACCTCCATCTGCGGTATAGTATTACTTTTCTCATCAGATTCCATACGCAAATCTAGATTAGCTAATGCATTGAATAGGGGGGCACCTAAATCAGAAAATCCAGAAGGTATGCCTGATGCCAAAATAGACGTCGTCACCCTGTCTTGACTGTCGTCTGCACTCGGTAAAACTGCATCTGTGTTGACTTCATTAAACTTTACTGAGACAGGAATGTTTAAATGTGGAGAATTTGTATCTTCTTGGTCAGAGGCAGCATTCCCAGTTTGCATGATTGCTTATCACTTGTACAGAATTCTCATTTGCTGAATAATCCCAAATCGGACCAACAACAGATAACCAAACGAGGTGGAAAAGCAACTCATTTCAACGTCTTTGTCACCATATTTATCAAATATTGTGTTCAGCTCTGTTTTGACGATTGTGTCGTAGCATTGCCTGTCATTGTTGCAGCACCAAAGTGAATATCTAACTCTTCTTTTGAAAATAAATGAAGATACCATTAATTTCCCAGATATTAGAGGCAAAGGTCGTTGAAAGTTTCTCAGTGAATGATGAGTGACTTATGTACTAGTCTGAGTCAATCGGTTTTATTGGAAGTGTTAATGTTCGGCTTCGCAAGGGGGAAGAGTTTGGATATTTGTGATAACTGTAAAGGGATTCGAAGTTTGAAAGTTTTTATGTGGGAGTTATAAGAGCACAACCATTACTATTGCAATACCTCCTACTTTCATATGTTTAACAAATTGTGTAGAGAAGTTTTATTGCATAATTCAGGTTGAATATTTGTGCATCAATGAGCTAAGGAGGTTGAGTCAGTTTTTTGAAGACATTTTTCTTTCAAAAAGTTCTAGAACTCTGATTCCATGAAGATGTTGTGAAGCTGAGCGATTATGTACTCCAAAGTTTAATAAAGATATCATTTTTGTGGTGATTGTGTCCTAGATCCGCCCGAAATTGAATAAGGGGATCTTAGGTACACGAAGAGTGTGTTGATGATGGTGCATGCTTCATGTTGTTGCTTTTTTATTTGTGTCTAGTTTTGACACATAAATGATCTCATTTAACACACATAAAGTTCAATGCAAGCAAGCACAACACTTGTAACAAAATAGCTTCAAGGAAGGATAATTAAATTCAACATATGCATCTGCACAACTACAACTCAGAATCAAAGATTGTCAACATCAACATTCTACCTTAACAAGAAAATTCACTTAATCAAGTTAAAGAATTTCAAAGAAAAGTCTACATCACTACAATCAAGTTAATAAATCTGTAAACTTCAACATTTCAGAGCACAGTCTACATCAACATTATTGAACTTGTAATCAAACTCAAATTACATTGAATTGTAAGGGTGCATTCTCGGTTGAAACCGACACCCAAGTCTTGAATTGAGTCAAATTGAATTCATTTTAGTGAGTCATTAAATCATTAAGCGTTTTTTGGGTGCATTTTCGACAGTGTTTGACACCCTTCCTTTAAGAAAAATCAAGTGAATGCATGAATTTTAACTCTAAAGCAAACAAGAAACAAGTTCACATCTCCTGCAAGCGAGCGTGAGTATTCATTCAAGCAATTTGCATCAAAACAGTACAAAGTTCAAACCTTCAAGTGAGCCAGAGTGAATTTCATTGCAGCAACCATCAAAGCAACCAAACAAGTTCAACTCTAACACCAATCAAGCAAGTTGAGATCGACATCAAGAGAGCGTGGCTATTCCTTCAAGTGAGCGTGAAGTCATCAAGTAAGGAAAGTGAGCATTCACGCAAACACAATCGTCATCAAGCGAGCGTGAATTCCAGAGTTTAAGCAAGAAAGTTCTACAACTCTAGCAAGTGTTCCCAGCGAGTGCAATAAGCAACAAATCAAGCGAGCGTGCCATTCAAGTCCCATAGCAAGTGAGCCTGTCATGCAAGTAACAAAATCAAGTGAAATAGTTCACAGCACGACATCTATGACAAGAGAGCCTGATTTCAAGTGAGCAAGTTCAGATGGTGCAACATATTCAGTTGTTAAACATTCTTCATAGTTTGATCATCTCCAGTGATGAAGACATGGTGCACATCAGCAAAGAAACTCTTGCTGATCTTTCACGGCATCTATGACAAACACATGAAACCATTGAGTTTCTTCAACTCGAGTCGCAACTTCAAAGGAATGAATTGCAAGAAAAGAGTGATACTTTCAAGTCTTTGAACCATCCAAATGATAAGTCATTCATCCCAACAGCTTCAAGTGTTGAAGTTGTTCCAATTCAAATTTCTTCCAAACCCATCATCAAGCCCTGGGAAGAAATTCAAAATAACAAGAATCGACGAGGCTTAGGATATGTCACTGATGACACCAACTTACATATCCCAAATTATTCCAAGCCAATTAAGTTCATCAGTGCATGATTTCTTGCACAACTCACCTCAGCAAGTTCTAAGAAAGTTGCAGACAAATAGAATTGCACGCAACCTGAAGTTGAAGTCCAACCGAAATGTTCTCATTGTCAAAGAATCGGTCATATGGAAGATCAGTGTTTTGATCTCCATCCTTGTCGCCATTGTGGCAAGCCTAATCATTCCTCAGAAAAATGTCGCAACCAACAAAAATCAGCCAGATTGAAGATACATTATGAATGGATCGATCCTTGGGAATGGTCATCCACAGTCAAAAGATTGTCTCAGTTCTACAACCGACTACAATCACACATAGTGCAGCCAACAGTGAACCAATGATGGTACTCTCATGCAGTTGAACGAGGGAGTACAACAGTGAAACTCTCCTACACCTGAAGGGGGGAGTTCAGATATATTTTGGAGAATATTGTCTCTCCTTTCAGCTGACAAAGGGGGGGAAATGTCAATGAAATTGACAAGTGGTTGTCAGACTGAAAGTCTCGACAACATCAGCAAATTCGCCAGTGGGTGATCGACAACAAAAGCAACAGTGAGCAGCTTTCATCATAGCAAAAGCAACATTGAGTTGTTTTTCGACATCATCAGCCAGTGGGCGATCATCATCAGCAAATATGCCAGTGGGTGTTCATCAAATTGTGTTAGTGGACACCGGATGCTGTTTTCAAGCAAAGGATAGTTGGATCCTTTTGCAGCTTGGCACGTGATGGAGTTGTCAAGCGACATTCAAAGATGAATCAGGCATGCAGTTGATTCATGTTCTCTTCAGATTTGAGTTTTTTCCAGCATCCAGCATTGGCGATTTTTTAGGCAGTGTTTTTTTGAGGAGCAACTTGAGAACTTGGCAGATGGTTCCTTGTTCTTTTTGGATTTATCATTGAGGGGGGGAATGTTAGCCTCACTCTCTTAAAAACAATTATAAATCCAAATAAAATAATTAATTAAATTAAATCATGAGAGTTAGTTCCTCAAACTAGGGAGTTTAGTTAGGAGGAGAGATTCTCTCCAACTAGTTCTCCTAAGTTAGTGTGTAGTTGAGAAATTGTCTCAACCATAGTGTCCAAGATAGACGTACTATCTTGAGACCAACATCCTCATGTATTTATTTGTACTATTATCAATATTTGTACATTGGATTGATTAATAATGAGAATGTGAGGAATGCTGAAGGCTCTCTGCCTTTTCCACCAATATTTTGTGTCTGGTTTTTATGTGTGTTTTCTGTAATCTGTTTGAGTTAATTTCATTTTTCAATACCAGCGCAGGCCAAACAGGGACCAAGTGTGCTACATAGCACCCTGACAGTGTATGGTTTGTATTGTAGTGCACCCTAATGAAGGCCTACCTGCGCTGATCTTCTTAGAGGTAGTTTTTGGATGTTTTCAGTGATGGAAATTTTTGGGAAGTGAGGCATTCCGATGTTCAAATTCTTTAGGGCATGTAACAACTGCATTAGGGGTTGATGGGCCGTAATAGTATCGATCTGCAAGTTGGGGTTGATGTGCCCAAATGGATCTGTAACAATTCTGTCTGCCAAGAACTGAGCAAAGTTGTAAACTGTAGCTGGAGGCTTGCCTGGCCAAAAAATAGAAAGGAAAGCAAGTACAACCTCATCCACATGCTCATCAGTGGTGTACCCTAAAATACAAGAGAGCATGGTTATAATTTTTTGGCTCTCTTAGAGCAAATGGTGGCAGCATATGGAGGACTATCTGTCGGAGTATGAGACTCTTCTATGATGAAAGTCTGAAAGATTTGAGCTTTCTTGGGAAGGTTTAGATTTGTGTAGAGTTCAAGTAAAGCTTCAATGGAAAGGGGGGTCTCATTTTGGCTTGGCTGGATCTGCAGCGTTTGATTTATTGACTCTGTAGTAATGGTGAATAAAATCTGTTGGTCAGGGAAGACTATGGCTCTTTGACTTGGGATATAGCAAGATTGACAGAGGTGGATGATTTCTAGGAATAGGTGTACCTATGGGAACAAGTATTTGGGAAAATTTGATTCCCATAGGTGAATTCCATCATTATGTTTCAAGAATTTATACTTACTCGAATAGTGGAGTTTCGGTAGGTTTCTAGGGGAAACCGTGTCCTTAATTTGAAAATCTTTGTCAGCTAATGGGAGGTGGTCAATATCTAGGTGAGGGGTTTGCAGGGGTCTTACATCCAGAGTGCTTTGGGAAGCCATAATGTGGTTTATTCAACTGAATTACTTTTTCTCTGGCTTTAGGAGTAAGGTCAAAAGCTCTGGAACAGTGGGGAGGGTAATTACAATCTGTAGAAAAGGGGTTTGGATGCACAGTAAGTTTTTCTTCAGTTTAGCAAGGTTTTTTAATTAATTTAATTAATTAACCTTTTAATAATTACTGTGCATAGCTCAAATTTACAAGGTCATTCTGGTTCTTTCAAGAATACCTGGAAAATGACGATTTGGTGCGCAGACAGGGTTCTGTGGTGGCAACAAAGGTTTCTGAGGCTTCAATTATGTATTTGTTGCTTCAATTTGCTGTCTGCAGTGTCTTCTGGTTGCAAAAGGTGGTTAAAATGGTTGCGCAGAGGTTCATGGTTTCAGAATTGGTTAACAGAGGTTCTTGTAGCAAAAATGAGTGAAAAGAGAAAAAGGGGGTTCTTTTGACCTTTTAACCAACAACGATCACATTTTGGTGCGAGATTTGGTAAATGAACAGTGGGTAGTTTTCTTTTATGCGGGGAGGCAGTTTTATGCCATATCGCACCGCTTTTGGGTGGAGGGCGATATTTTTCGCGAGCACGCGATATAACCTGGTGTTGCCACGTAGCGAAATAATGCTCGGCCAAAACCACGAACCTTGCGTGCTTTTGGATCATTAATTGTCAAAAGATGAAATTGCACGATATGGATATGCGCCGTTGGATCTGGAGGTGGGAGATCAGAGGGCTATCACACGGCGAAGTTGCATGGATGGAGTTGGGATGTGGTTGGTGGGGCCCGGGGTTTAATTATAATGAAATGTGATTAATTGAAAAGTAATCACGGGATTTTAATATAAGCAATGGGTTAATAAAAAGTGGGTACCATGGGTTATATGGTGGAGGTTTTAACTATACACCAAGGTTTGGTGGGTTAAAAGGGTGTCGGGGAATTATAACGTGGGGGATTTAAATACATAAAGCAGGGGTATAGTTTTAGGAAATAACTTAGGATAAAGGGGTTTAGTGGGTTTCACACTAGAGAAAGGGGTTTTGGGAAGGGGGGTGATTTTTAAAGGGTAATGTCTAGGGAAATGTGTGAAACAAAGGGAAAAAAGGTCAAAATGAAGGGAAAGGGTTTTTACAAGGGGAAATGAAGAGGGAAGGGGTGCTTTGGAACCAAGAAGGGGACAACATTAGGGGATGAAAAGTAATGAAGGGATAATGAGGGGAAATTAATAAACTAAGTATGTGGGGGTCTAGTGAAATGAGGGGAAATTAGTAAATAAGCTTTATTGAATGTCCTTCCTCTTTGACAATTCCTCTTGCACATGAAACATAGGATTAAGCATGATGAAAGTGCTTTTGACTTAGCAACCTTGTGCACTTGCAAAACTTCTTCTACCTACCCTTTATTTATCCTAACATTTTATTTTCATTCGTTGGGTGAATTTGAGCTTGCTGACCCTTCATTTCTTTTTCTTTGATAAACAAACTATCTAATTCTAACCTTATAACTTCCAATGGCTGAGATTAAATTAATGAGCTCATTATTATTCTCTACCTAACTACTGATCTGCCAAGATTAAACAGTTTGGCTAGATCTTTATTCTCTATCTATCAACATGAAACTTAAAGCATGAATGAATCAAGTTTAAACTACTTTGACCATCATGGATTGTGGAATTTTTGACAAGCTGCACACAATATTATTTTGGAAAGTAAAGAAAAAAGTAGTAGCATTTGAATTTGCACACTTTCAGGATCTATTCTTATCTCTTTTTGTGGGGTTCATATTTTATACTTTTTTTTATCTTTTTCTTTCTTTTAGTCTTTCGATTATTCTTTTAGGACTTACCCTCTTTACATTTTTTATTTTGAATATGGGAAAACATTTTGCAGAAAGCAAAAGTATGTACAATATTACAAGACTAACCATAGCCAATTCAAAATTATGAAGCCCATTATTATAGGGCCCTAACATGGCCATAAATGCACAAAGAAAACATACATCATATAGTCTTACATTACTATGTCTCAGACTCGCAGCAGAGTTATGAGAGTTTCCCCTTCCAATATAGGCAACAAGGGCAACATGATTGCTTTCACATCCGCTGCAATAAAGTCTAACTGCATTAGCAACTAATTTTATGTTTTCCTCTACAACCAAGAGGTTTTGTACAAACTTTCAACAAACATGGTGAGGGCCTATTCATTGGTACAGTATCCTAATAAACACTACAGGCCTCTATTCAGGATAGAATTGACAAAATTTATTTCATCTATATAGCCTCTTCGCTCTCACAGTAGCAGGCTACCTGGGCTATAACAACAGTTTCATCCTCCACGATTCCCAAAATTTCCCCTTGCATCTAAATTCACAACATCAGTTTTCTTCAAAACGACCGAATCTGACTAAGTTATTAAAAATTAAATAATAAAACGATAGAATTCAGCATGGAAGCTATAAGGAAGTCATATATATTGAGTTGTTCTAATAGAGCTCTTCCATTGTACACATCAATGAAATACCAATCACAGCATCACCATTGTACACATCGATGAAATACCAAGCACATCACAGACAGAGCTTGCAGACGGCGTCTTTCTGTTCTTCTTCCAATGATGATGATTTTAGCAAATTTGCCATCGCTCCGGTTGGCTCTGGTTGTTTCTTGGTGACATTGAAAAGAGTCTTGCCTTCTGCAAGGGCATTAGGATGAGTCGTTACTTATGATTTGGAACCGTATACAACTTTTCAATGAATTGGTAACCACTTTACCCTAATCGAACGGTTGAGCCTTTTCCAATCGTCTAACATATAATCTTATGGTGCACAATAATGACACATGGGCAAGAGTGGAGTTGATTTCAAAGGGGAACGCCTTACAGCGTAATTACTACATGTAGATAAAGATTGTTATTACTATATATAGAAAAGATTGTTATTATAAATATATTTGCAGCATTAAAATATGAGTAACCTTTCTTGTCTTTATATAACATTGAATATGCCTTTTATGTAAGAAAAGATAGGATGCATGCTCTTTTCTTAAAAATGGATTTCGTAGTCATTTTTCTAGAAGTGAATATAGATTAAAGAGGGTAATTTGTGAAATATTCTCATGGGTAATGTTAGCACTTGAAATTTCACCTCAGGCTGAAAAGGCAAACCTCAAAGCTACATCAAACCATTCAGCCTCGTAGCTAGCCCTACGGGGCAGGAGAAGGCTCTCTCCGGTCAATCTCGGTAGATCTTCAATGGGATGAGATGACCAACACGGTAACACTGATATTAGGATAGTAACTTGATTTGAAGGTTGATTTGGGGGTTTTTGGGGTTTTTTGGTGGCAAATTGAGGAACTGCAATTTAGGGTGCGGGGATTGGACACAGTTTCTGCAGGGGGGTCTTTGGGGCAAGGTAGGAAGCTGTATTGATGTCTTTAGCTGAAAGGGATGATTGAGAAGAAAGATGAGAGGGCTAAAGAGAGCAAAAAATGGATTTGAATTCTCTTTAACAGCAGAAAACATAGAAATTAAACAAATTTAAAAGCAGAGCATGGCTAGCATGAATTCTAACTTTATCACTTCATTTGTTTAATATGCAGCAGTATAGAAAGGAAATGAATCACATAACAAAGCTTACAATAACATGTAGAAACACACCATCAACATATGAGTCCACAAGAATCCCAAAGATGACTGCAAAACCCTGGTCTTCCTTAGCCAAAAATTGCAGAGATACAAGTGAAATATACAATGATAGCTCCTCCCTCAAGAGTCCAACCTTCCAACCTTTGAAAATGACTAAGAAAATAAATAATATAGGCAAGCCAACCTCTTCCCTTGCCTCTAGGGGTCGAGCTCATCCTTCTAGGAGCTTTTTGAACCACTTCTAAACTAAGCACTAGAAAATAGGCAGTCAAAACAACTTGCCTCTATAAACTTGGAAACCAGTTCATACATTCAATTTTTACCCTTTACATGCAAGAATCTTCTAGAAGAGTTAAACAAGAGTAAAAATATCCAAAAAGTGTCACAATTACACCCAAGAGGATCATCATCCACCTCAGAAAGTCAAACTGGAGCTAAACTGCGTTTTCTGGGCTGAACTGGTCAAATCTGGGAAAGTTCCCTCAACGGGTCGCGCACATCTTCCTCAACGGGTCGCGCACTTTGGAGCCCTGTTTGGAGGTCTTCCCGGTGTCAGAATGAGGTGAAGGATAGCTCGTTGGAAAGGGCTCTGAGTCTACTTTCCAACCCAACTAGAATTTTTGGATTTGGAGGTCATTTGCCCAGTCAAAAGTCAATTCTCCCAAGCCTACTTCTGCAGCTCAAAAAAGGGGCAGAAAGTCAAAATTTGGCTGTATTTTGACCTTTTGGAGGCCCAAAACTCCATAAAAACTCAAGTCCATCCATAGGAATGTGTAAATTTGCATGAAAAATCCAAAAATGTTGAGTTTTTGCAAAACGGAGCTACGATGACAAAGGGTCTCACCGGGGGTGAGACCCGTTGAGAAGCCAAAACCTGTAAATTTCCCAAAAATACCAAAATTACCCAAAATTCTCCAAAATTTTTGGGATTTGTGCTGTAGATGATGCTAGTGAGTGCCATGAGCCTTGAGGGATGCCTCAGCCAAGATACGGAGTGGATTTGGCCTTTTTCTCCGTTTTAGTGCCTCGGTCAACCTCCTTTGGAACATTTTCATTTTTGCCTTGCAAACATACATCCTCGCCCAATAGTGATTCTTCATGTTCCTTAGCAGCTTTTTCTCTTGGTTGGCCTTAGCCAACAGCCTCTCCAAGTGTGCATTCACCTGAATGAGCAATGACTCCCGGTCAACAGGCAATAGGTCACCGGGCCTCCTTCTTTTCAAGATTCGGTCTCCTCGAGTCCTCCATAGCTCATCAAGGACTTTCTCATATCTCCCCAACATTTGGAATCCCTGTAGCTTGTGCAATCACCTCGGGTGTCAAAGTGAAATCCACCCCGGCAAGGTTGACATGTCCTTCATGAAAATGCAAGACAAAGAGGCGGGCCAACTCTCGGTGGTGTTGAATCCGAGAGATCCTCTCACAAAACTCATAACAGGACATGTACTGAAAGCAAGAAACTGCCAAAGGACAAGCTTGTAGACCTGCCAAAGAAGTAGGCTCCTCTCTCCTGTGATGGCCACCTTTTCCACCTCTATGTGGCCTCCTCTGTACCTAAAACTCTGAAGATGATGAATGGTCATCACTCTGCTCATATGTTTCAGTGTCTGACATGTTTGAGGAGCCATTTAAAATTTCATCCACTTGCACATTTCAACTTTTGCACACGAGAGCCATCAATCATGACAAACCACCAACTGAAGTGTAGAAGGCCTACCTCAAACAAATTTGATGATTTGGAGGAAGATTGAGCAAGTTTGTGGTCACTTGGCAGCTCACTGGCAAGTTTTTGTGGAGAAATCCTCAACGGGTTGCGCCCCTCCCAACGGGTCGCGCACGTTGATTTTTTACACTGCAGGAGGGCTCTCAACGGGTCGCGCACCTCCCAACGGGTCGCACTTTTGCAGGAGGATTTTAGAGGCCTTCCCGGTGTTGGAATTGGGCGCCGGATAGCTCATTGGAAAGATATTTGAGTCTAATTTCCAACCCAAGTGGAAGTTTTCAATTTGGAGTTGATTTGACCTGTAAAAAATCAAATCTCCCAAGACTGGTCAAAAAGTGCCAAATGAGGCTGCCTGAAAGAAGAGTACTGTTGCAGTCAACGTTTGAATGCCTTCCTCAACCCCAAATTGAGCTCATGATAGCTCATTGGAAAGATATTTGTGTCTAGTTATCATTTTATTCATCAAGAAAATCATTTGGCCAACCCAGCTAGGAGAAAACGTGATTTTACCAAGGTCACTTCAGAGGTGTCTTTGATTCTCCTGAGGCAACGAAATTCTTGACATTTCTCTCAAACCTTGAAACCTGTGTAAAACGTGAAGGAGGATTTTCTTCTTTGGCATGTTCTGGACAAAAACCTCTCTCAGTTTCCCAAAATTCATCTTTGTTTGCTCTGAAACATCATTTGAGTGAAACTTTTCCCGATGTGTGAAACAAGGAATTTTGTCGAAATGAAGCGAAATGAAGGGGATAGGGGGCTTCTAAATGCTTGAGGAAATTTTTGGGAGTGGGGTGGGATGTTAGGAAGTAGGGGAAAGTGGAATCTCAGAGATTGAGTGAGGGGAAGGGGTCCAAAAGGGAAAAACACAGGCCCAACCTAGAAAATTGCCAGGTTGTACCTAGAAACTAGGGTTTGTGCAAAAATGAGGAATTTGGGGGATCTCAGTGATGGGAAGCATTTGATAAGGTACATGAAGGATAAGGGAAGGTGTATGAACATCTGGAAACAAGTTTTGCCGATGATTTGACCGTCCAAGAGAAATTGCCTTCAAAACCCTAGGAGAGGGAAATGACCTTACTGGCACAACTGAAGCATGAATAAGGTGTAAAATGACTCATTCGACACTGACATGATAATGAAAACCCTCTGAATGATGATAGGCTCAGCTGAATGATGACATGGACTGACATTTGGGCAAACCCTAGACCTAATGCCTAGTGACCAAATTTTGCTTGAAGACTCACTGAAATGACAAAATTTGACTTGGAAACTCTGAGACCACTTTGTAAGAGCATATTTGATCACTGTAGGAAGGCTGGAAATACTGACACTAACAGGTAAGAGATTTCTTTTGAAAAAGAATACTTAGTTATGAGAAAATATAATAACCTATGCATAGATGAAATGCACAGAGATAATATAAGTCATAGGAATCTTCTTTGGAAAGAATATGTTTTCCTTGGGCATGAAAGATAAGTTAATGGTGTTAATTCATTTGCAAGATTTGCAAAAGTTACATGTTTTGGTGAGTAAAAAAGTAAATGATTTGTGTGTTGCATATTGGATAGTTTGATTTAATTGCATGGTTTAATGCATAAAAGGTTACCATTATTATTATCTTAGTTCTTATGCCAAAAAGAAAGGTTGATTATGATACTTTCTTGAAAACAAATACATGAGAACTTTGTTATGATACTTTATTGGGAACAAATGCATAATAACTGTGTACATAAATGATAGAGAAACTATGTTGGGTTCTTGAAAATAACTACGTGAAAAGAACACATATGCACATATGCATAAGCATAGAAACAATATTTGATTACATGTATGAAGATATAACTATTGTGTTATATATTTTAAAGAGAAACATGGATTTGTAGAACTATTGTGTTAGATCCTTTAAAGAGAAATATGGATTTGTGTGCAGAAAATAGTAAGCATTATGAAAAGTAAAACAAGTAGTTACTTGGAATAAATGTACTAGATTTCCTTTGTAAAATACATATATCCGCATGCAAGAAATAATGACTAACACATTACTTCTAGTTTAGAAAAATGCATGTCTTTGTGCATACAATATATTTTGTAAATAGATCTATCTTGGAAAGGACATTTTTTCAAAAAGGGACTTACATTTGCATGCATGATAATAATGTCTATCATGTTAGCTTCCCCTTAGAAGGGAACATCTACTGTATTGGAAAGATTACTTAGTTACATGCACAAAGAAGAAGCTAAGGGGCTAGCTCTCTTCGAATAAGTTTTTATCTAATTACATGCATGAAAAACAAAGATAAGTTTCTAGTATCCTTTAAGTGAAATGGATGGTTACAGTGGTTTCCTTTGGATATGAATGTGTGCTGGTGCGAGAATGATCATAGTAATGGGGTAATTATTTTGACATGCTTGATAATTATTTTTTTATACATGCATAATGTTGTAAGAAGAAGCATGTTGTGATATTATATTTACATCTCATGTATGCACATGAATATATGTTAAAAGATCGCTTTCAAAGAATGATTATTGATTGATTAATACTTTATCTAATCATGTTACCAAAGATTGTTGATGACATCAATGATAGGAAAGGATGGTGATTTGTGCAAAAGAAAAATTATGTTTAACATTGTGACAGATAAGAACTAATGGTCCATGCTAATGAGTACGAGCTGCAGGATGGTCCACTGATGGGACAATCATGCCACAAGCATATAAAGAGTGGTCATTTGTGGGTAAATGGTTTCATGATCATTGTAATAGCTTTTAGCTAGGTATGTTGTATTTTAATTGATATTTCATTGTAATATTTTGTGACAATGGTTAAGGGATGGACTCCCTTATAAGCCATTGAGTGAGGGGTGAATGTTGGGTGCAAGAATTGCACTTAAGCAAACTCCTCAACACTTAATTGTCAACCCGAGGGTTTCATAAACTTAGAGACGAAGCACATGCAATTCCAGAAGTGGTATGAACTTTTCTTATTCCTAATCCTACTTCTTAAAGGAAATGCTTGTATAATCAGACATAAAACAATCGTAAAGGCAATTGACACCAAAGCAACTCTAGTGCTGGAATGTAAAAGAACAATTTGCAAGTAAATCAAGTAAAGGAGTTTTCACACAACTGAAACAATCTTAAATGCTGGAATGAAATGCTATGTTCATCTTCAGATGGATGGCTAACAGTCTGACAAGTGGGCCCTTGCAAAGATCTATTTTCCTCTTGATCTTCCTTCCACACAAACAACCTGTTCTTGCACTGTTACAATCTGCTTGCACTAGTGCAGGTACAATGTCTCTGTGTAAAAGTATATCTGACCTCCCTTACTAAAGATTTATGTCTTAGTGAAGGTGCTCTAAGCTTCAGGGCTTAGAGCACTCTGTTTCTATGACAGGAGACCAGCTCTTGCACCGAGGCAGAGTTTCCTTCACCCAGTTTCCAAATTACTTTCGAAAGGACTGAAAGATGTGCTGAAAAGGAATTGCAACTGCAAATGAAATCCTGAAGTAAATTATTTGTGGAAAAGAAATGCTTTAATCAATTAAATCCTGCAAAGGAAGTAAACTTCATGAAATGAAAGCAACTTAAAGGAATCAAGATAGTAGTCTAAGTGATCTGCATGTGTCAACTAACTTTGGTGATCCACTCAAAGTGTTTTTGTTCTTTGTTCATAAGACATAAAATGCAAGTATAACATGTTTATGATAAATTCATGCAATTGTTCTCAGATCTTCTGGAGATATACTTTTGATGCTGAAGACAATTACTGAAGTTAACAGTTCATTCGCTTGCAAAAATAACTAGAAATAATATGTAGGAAAGTAATTCAATGTTTGCTGCAAAATGAAGAACTGAACCAAAGTGCAGGAAACCGCATGCACTAGTGCAGGAAAGAGCTTCCTGCACGATCCGAGCAAAAGCGAATTGAGACAAGGATTGAGAGTAAAGAAAATGCAAGAAAGGAATTTCATAAACGAAATAAACTCAGCTAACTCCCAAAGCCACGAATCTGTTTCACACTTTAACTACAAAAGAGATTTAAATCAGAATTTCAGAAATAAATATCAGAACTGTCACACCACGCAGTTGCAAAAGGAAATATTCACACTGTCTTTCTGAATAACGAAAGTACAAGGGGTAAACGAGCTGGGTTGGCTGGGCCCTAGCCAACCAACTCGTTTCCCGTCTAAGAAACGAAAAGGCTCAGCACTCAAATATGCATCAAAGATAAATTAAACACTGTGTATGAAAATCATGGCAGATTTCTTGTATTACTCGATTCAACAAATGTACATAACAGTGCAAGTCCAGCCCCAGAGCTGAGGTGATACCCAGATTACATGAAAATGAAATTACAGTCGATGGTTTGCTAGCTAGTCCTACCTATGATCTATATCTTATACATCCTTTCGGCCTTAGCCGTTTTCCACTAATTACAAACATTTTCTTATTCAGGCCTTTCAGTCGAACAGACTAACAACCGAAATTACAAAATCGGCCAGCAGTTATAATGAAACATGTATCTCGCTTGGTCGTAGACTAACTTTGGAAAACATTCCTTGATTGCGTGCCACCGGTATCCTTCTTCAGTTCATCAGCAACTAAACTCGGAGTCAAGGATCAAACCCGTCCTCGTGGAAATATTTGGCTCACGGAAATCTCAGACAATCCTCATGGCGGTGCAGGAATCTACCTACACTAGTCATACTTACTCATAATTAATACTAAGTTTATCAATTACTTCTAGGAAATTAACATAAGTTACAAGAGGTACGTAATAGGCATGAAATCCATATAAAAATGATTAATAAAGCACTTTAATAAATCTTAATGTAAAATACGAAGCATGTGCAGGAATAGGTAGTTATCTTGGACTAGTGCAGGAAAGAGAGGTTTATGTTGAGATAAAACATAGGTTAAAATGGGGTAGAAAATAGGGAAATTTGGGACACCAACATCCTCCCATCCCTAAGCTGTTGTGTGTCCTCACACAATGTTTTACCTTCTGCAAAAAATCCTCAAAAATGAATGGCCAGCTCCTCAATCCTGAACTTCAATGTTTATTCCTGCTTTCACTATCTTCGGCTTTTTGTCTCGGGCTCTTCGCAGCTGCTTAGTCACCTTCTTGAGGTGTTTGTATCATTTGGAGGCCCAATACTTCCATACCTTTACTTGTTGCTTCTGCCTTTTTACCTCTGCAAGTAACTCCACCTCGCTCTGCTTCTGCCAACTCTGCTCCTTCATGACCTAGTTCAAAGCCTCCAGGTCATGAACTTTTTGCTCCAAATATATGATACGGTTGTTGAGGTAGAGAGTGGCGGGTGCTGTGCTAATATCTTCAGGTGTTGCTAGGAACGAGATCACCCAAGGACAGTTTTGGGGCTAAAGGCCCATGTTTTGGATCGAATTTTGTAATAAAATTGTAAAGTCTCCGCATTTTGTGGTCGCGGAGTGCGAAGGTGTCATGAGTCATAAAGGGTTGTCTGCCCTTAATTTTGTAAAGTAAAATCGGCTTTAAAAGACCTACCCATGGTCTGCGGACCATGGGATTGTATAAAAAGAGCTAAGTAAGTAAGCTCTAAGTAGTTCAGAATAGAAATGAGTCATCGGTGAAGTCTGGAGGATAAGAAAAGAAGTCTAAGTTTTGGGCCGTAGTGTAGGTAGAGGCTCTACAGCTGAGTGCGCAGAGGCCTAGGGTAGAATTCCACAGCTGAGTGTGCGGACCCCTGCAGCTGAGTGCGTAGGGCGGATAGAGTTTGTAATCCTCTAAATATATCAATAAAGAGAAGCATTTTACATATTCTGTGTCATTATTTGCAATTAATGCATATTGTGTATGAATTTCATTTATAATACTTATGTGATGCGCGAATGTATGTAATTACGTTGGATAATTCAACGCTACTAAGGGTATCTGTTGACGCGGCGCTATCTGTGGTTTTTTAATAAGATAAGTAAGAAACTTAAGGATAACTTGGAAACCTATCCTATACACTTCTTTAGCAGTGCGAAAGTACTTGAATGGCAGGTTAGGGCTGCGTGAAGGCCAATTGTACCCCTTCGCAGAGGTACTGAAGGGCGGAATACAGGGCTAGGCAGATAGAGCCCTAGAAATTAACAACCTGTGTGAAAGCAAGAATAGGAGGAATAAACCGACATCACGACCATCTCAGGGTGCAAAAACTTGGTTATAGCATCCCCCCATACTGCTTCGGGTGAGACTTTGATCCACGCTCCGCGGGCTGACTCCAAAAGGGCCAGTAGTGTAGGGATTTGTTTGGCTAACTAACAATGAACTTGGGTCATGCCCCACCAAGCCAAAAAATGGTTCTGTTGCCGGGATCGGAATCTACATAAGAGATGTGTGATGTCGTATCACTGGAATCCAACTAAGAAATAGATCAGAGACTGGTTGGATAGGAAGATCCACGAATTCGCGGCACAAGAGAACATAAATCCACGACTGACAAAGGAACAGTGGATGGACATGTACCTATATACAGAAATCCATGAGATCTTTTTCTGTTCCTTTCTGGTTGAGCTATACGAGTGGATCACTAAGCTAGTAGATAGCCAAGGAAGGTGGAAGCATGATCGTCATATTGTTTGGATCCCAGAGTTAGTACAGAAATTGGAAGCCTCTGAGGATAAGATCGTCTGCGTTGTCGATCATTGGCTCGATCGCATCATAGGAGGATTTGTCACTGAATTCGCGGTTGATACCTCAGTCAGCTACAGTGAGGCAAAGCGGCACTTTTTCAAGGGTCCGCGAGGTAAGTACTTGAAATCTTTGAATACCTGGATTAAGTTTTTATTGTGCGAAAAATGAGTTATGCAGCTACCTTGACGTTTAGGGCTACGCAAAGCAGAAAAAATTACAAAAACGAACGAAGAAAGGATCTTGAATATAGTCCATTGATTTCACCTCCACAAGGTGACCAAGAGGGAGTAGCGCAGGCTTCTCCGTGAAGTGAAATTCAGTTAATAACACAAGGATTCCCGCGACTACCACCTCCACCCACACCACCTCCAATGTCACCACCATCACCTGCGACTACGCCCATACCACCACTGCCTCCACCGCAGTTCAGTGTGGCACATTCAATAAAGATGCCTTTGTTTAAAGGCTTGGGAAATGAGGACCCGGACCAGTTTTGGTTCATAGTGAAATCTATATGGGAAGCCCAGGGTGTTACAGATGATAACATGAAGAAGGCAACACTGGTTAGTGCTCTGCAGGATCGCGCACTAACCTGGTACATCAAGCACTCCAATGATAACCCAAACGCTGGAGTGGCGGACATCTAGACTGCGTTGAATAAATAATTTAGTATGCCTAAATCTGAGGCACAGTCAATTATGGGGTTCCAGGAAATCACGATGAGACCAGGCGAGACACCTTGGGAACTAGATCAGAGGTTGAAGTGTGAAATCCACGAAGCTAATATGAAATTAACAGATGGACAGCACCGCGAGTGGTTCGTGGCTTCGCTCCTACCACACCTAAGGGTTGCACTGTCACAACAGAAAATAACAACTTAGGCAGAGGCCTTGGAGATTGCAATGAGACTACATGAAACACCGATGCAAAGTCTGAATCTGGGGGTTCAGTAGATCCATGCGCAGTTGCAAAATATTTGCATGAAATGCAAAGTTTGAAGCAAGACAGAACAGTTCAGCCGGAGGTGCGCGAAGAGGTATGGTTCCTGAAATGGAAGGGTCAGGGGCATGACAAAGACCACTACCCGGTCTTTGCGAACTATATTACAGGAGGGGGACCGATGCCTTTGAGGCCACAAGCTCAAGTAGGACCAAGAATGGGGCCTACATTATGGTGTGTTCTATGTGAGGTAGCAGGAAAACATGCCATGGATAACTGTCATTTGCAGCAGAAGTTTGTACAAACGCCACAACAACTGTTCTGCAACTTTTGTAGGTCGATAGGGCATGATGAGCGCAACTTCAGAAGCTATGAATTGATGATGGATAGAACACCCGCCTATAGGGTTCAGGCATAAACGTGGCCCGCTGACTAGAGTGTGGGGATGGCGTGAACAGGCTTTCAGGGGCGTAGACGAGGCCGAGGCGGAGGAGGACCTGATAGAGGTCGGGGACAACTGATTTGCTACAATTGGGGAGGACCAGGACACTATGTCCGTGATTACACTAACCCAACGTGCTCGTCATGCAAATATTGCACTCTGTTTGATCACGAGACAAAAGATTGTCCTACGTTGATAGCAAGGATACGTGACAAAGGGGCACTACCACCTCAGCCGACTCAAAACCTGTAGATGATGAGGTCTGAGCCTCATGAAGAGCATTCGAATGTGAATATAGTGCTCCGAAGTGGAGTTGCAACAGGGGATGATAAGGGGAAACAGCATGAAGAAAGCGCCTGGGTTCACAAAGCTCCAGTGAAGGAGGCTAAATTCGATTTGGAGCGCGCACGCGAAACATTCATGGAAGCAAAGAAAAGCTTCGCTGAGACCTCCACCTCAAGGAGAAAGGATAAGTCAGATCACGAGATGGACCCTTCTATGCTTACGACCTTCCTAGATACCTGCATGAAGTTGCTGCACGACAGCAAGGCTATGAAGGGATTACAGGAGCTTATAAATAGATGTGCTAGAAACACCGCAGGAGAACCGCGCGTAGTACGAAAGATCAGTAAGCATAAAACAAGGACAGGGTGAGAAATGAGGCTGACCGCGCAGATTGGAGAGTATGAGATGGATCAGGTTATTTTGGACCTGGGGTCAGATGCGAGCATCCTACCAAAGCAGACTTGGGAACGGATGGGGAGACCCGCGTTGTAGTGGTCTCTGATTCAACTAAGGATGTCAAATCAATAGAAGATCATCCCGATGGGACCGCTGCAAGGGGTGACTATAGATATTGAAGGTGCGAGTACGCTGGCTGACTTTGAAGTAATAGAAATTGTTTACGATAGCAACCCCTACCCTGCGCTCCTTGGCATTGATTGGGCTAGTGATATGAACAGGGTAATCAACCTAAAGAAGCGAAAGATGATATTTGAAAAGAAATTGCTCTGCGTAATAGTGCCCCTAGATCCTGCTGAAGGATCGCGCTATACTGAACCAGTCCGCGATTATGAGAGCGATGACGATCTGGACTATATCTATAAGATAACAGTGCGATACCAAGATTGGGTGAATCCAACAGTGGATGGACAAATTACATGGGATCGAGAGTTCCTACACCTCAGACTTTGATGAAGAACTAGAGCGCTGGCAGAATCGGTTACATGAAGTAACCACACTGAGTTGTAACGTGATGACCTGGCCGCTGTGCTGTGTGTCCTCAGAGGTAAGAAATCTACCCACTTATGATGTCTTGAATGATGTAGATATATTTTTGGATGCATTTGAGAGGCAGATACCAGAGAAGCAACGCTTCTGGGCTTTGGATTGGGCACTACGAGTTACACTTGCAAGGTGGTGGGGTACGCACAAGGGTAGCTTTGATGATTGGCGCAAGTGTAGAAGGATGATGAGAACACACTTTGGGAAGCCAAAGGTACGAATCACAGACAAATATGATGGGCAGGATGATCCGCGCACGCACTTGGCCAAATGGGCTTAGGCTTATGGAGAAAAACCCCAACCTGAATGGGTGCACTTGTTTTGTCACACCCTAGATGTCATCCTAATGAACTGGTACTTAGAAACAAAGCTTCACCGTGGTACAGGCGAATGGGATATTTTGCGTGAAGGGTTCATAATGACATTCAACTTTGAAGATGAGTTTGACTGTATTGACAAGGTGCTACAAGAAGTAAAAGCAGTAATCTTTAGGATACTGCAGGATCCTTTGGACCTAATTCAACCTGATTGGACTACTCAGTTGAGTCACGCGCTGGAATTCTATAACGTAACCGCTGAAGAAGAAGATGAGGATCCACGAAAGGTTAACATCCCTGAAATAGAAGGTCACCGCGAGGTTGAAGGACCATAGATTGAGAATCTTGATATAACCGCACCGCTGAAAATGAAACAAGTAAATATTGGTATGGAGGCGGAGCCCAAATTCGCAAAGATTCGAGATTACTAGGATGATGCGACGGTGGATAAAGTCATTGAATTACTCCGTGAATACCAGGATTTGTTCCCTACCAAGTTTACAGATTCAAAAGGGATAATCGGGGACCTGGGTGTTATGAAGATCATGTTGAAGCCTGACGCGAAGCCAGTTAAGCAAAGACCTTACCGTCTCAATCCAAAGTATAAGGAAAAGGTCCGCTTAGAGCTAGACAAGATGCTCGCGGCAAGAATCATTGAGCCTGTGGAAGAATCTGATTGGGTAAGCCCAATGGTGGTATAGGAGAAGAAGCAGAAGAATGAAATAAGGATATGCGTAGATCTCGGGAAGTTGAATGATGCTTGTGTACAGGATCCTTTCCCAACACCATTCACTGATGAAGTGTTGGATAATGTAGGAAGCTTATTCCTTCACTGATGGGTTCTCTGGGTACCATCAGATCAAAATCACGCCTGAGGATAGGAGCAAGACAACCTTCGCAACTGAGTGGGTGTGTTTTCAGTACATTGTAATGCCTTTTGGATTAAAGAATGCACCTACGATTTTTTTGCGTGTAGTCGTTGCGGCATTCAAGGAATTTATTCACAAGTTCCTAGAAGTATACTTTGATGATTGGATTGTGTTTGGACTGGTGAAGTGCCATATAGCAAGTTTGCGTCTGATGTTGGATACCTGTTGGAGATACCAGATCACGCTCAATTTGAAGAAATTCATGTTTTTTGTTCCTTTTGGGACCCTACTGGGTCATGTGATTTGTAGACAGGGATTGATGGTGGATGCTGCGAAGATTGCGGTGATACTTAACTTGGAAGCGCCAAGGAGTGTGAAACAGCTGCATTCTACCCTAGGACATACCGGATATTACAGAAAGTTTATCAAAGGCTATGCCCAGATCACCACGCCTATGGAAAAGTTGTTGAAAAAGGATGTCACGTTCTGCTAGAACGAGGACTGTAAGAAGAGCTTGGATGTATTGAAAGAAAAGATGGTCACCATGCCGATCCTAGTCTTCCCGGATTGGAAGAAGGAGTTTCATGTACATGTCAACGCGTCATGTATAGCGTTGGGAGTAGTACTGACACAGGTTGGTGGAGGAGACTTGGACCATCCTATAGCGTTCGCAAGAAGAAGGTTATCCAAGGCGGAGAAGAACTATTCCACCACCGAGCGTGAAGGGTTAGCCATGGTATACGCGCTCCAGAAGTTTAGACACTACTTGCTGGGTGGCCATTTTAAGATGTATACAGATCATTCCACGCTGAAATACCTGGTCAATAAGCCTGTGTTGGGGGGCAGAATCTGCAGGTGGCTGTTATTGTTCCAGGAGTATGATTTTGAAGTTATTGTGAAGCCTAGACGACTGAATGCAAGACCAGACCATCTGTCGTGCATCGAAACAGGGGAAGAGCCCACTAATTTGGAAGAAGGATTGCCTAACGCGCAGCTATTTGCAATGCATGTCACGGATGGTCATTTTGAAGATATCATACACTTCCTAATGACAGGAACTACCTCAAAGGGATACACTGTCCAATAGAAGAAGGAGTTAGTGGTGCGTGCGGTAGAATTTTCTGTCATTGCTGGGCATCTGTACAAAATGGGGTCTGATGAAATATTGCGACGATATGTACCAGAGTTTGAAAGGGGCAGCATCCTCACGGACACTCATAAGGGTGCTGCGAGAGGACATTATGTAGGGAGAGCAATCGCGCAGAAGATTCTTGGCGCAGGGTTGTGGTGGCCAACCCTCCATCAGGATTCAAAAGCTTACTGCAGAGCATGTGATGTCTGTCAAAGGACTGGCAGGCCATTGCGGAGGGATGAGTTGCCTTTGAATCCACAGATTACGTTACAACCCTTTGAGAAATGGGGATAGATTTTGTGGGACCCATTTAGCCCTAAGGGAAGAAGACAGGAGCGAGGTACATTATGACCGTGACTGAGTATTTGACTCGATGGGCAGAGGCACAACCTGTAAAGGAATGCACTGGCACAACTACTACAAAGTTCCTCTTTGAGTATGTACTGACGTGATTCGGGTGTCCAAAGATTTTGATGAGTGATCACGGTACACACTTTCTGAATGAAACGATCAGCATGCTAATGGAGGAATTTCAGGTATATCACCAGAAGAGCACGCCTTATCACCCGCAAGCTAATGGGACGGTGGAAGAATTCAATAAAGTGTTGGAGAACGCGCTGACCAAGGTTTGCAACGCTCAGCGAAGTGATTGGGACCTACGCATACCCGCAGTACTATGGGCCTATCGGATGACATGCAAGAAGTTGACTGGACAAACACCCTTTAGGCTTGTATATGGTGTTGAAGCAGTAATGCCCATGGAATACATTGTGCCTAGTCGGCGCATAGCGGCACTCATGAGTATAACAGATCGCGGAGCCTTGGAAGAAAGGCTCGCGCAGCTAGCCTTGTTTGAGGAAGAAATATTTATAGATGGATTTCACCAACAAGTCCAAAAGCAGCACAAAAAAGCATGGCATGATCAGCATATTAACCTACGCACCTTTAAGGTAAATGACCTAGTTTTGTTATATGACAAGAAGTTTGATAAATTTCCAGGGAAATTCAGAATGCACTGGTTAAGGCCCTATGTCATTAAGGAAATTATCGATGGAGGAGCAGTACAGCTGATTCGAATTGGATCCATGAAGAATAATCAAAACACCATGACTGTATCAAATCAGGACAAAACTTCGAATTCAAGAGCACAGAGCGATCAGGAAGACCTGTAAACAGTGGCAGTTGGCAGCCAGCGAGGAACGACGAGGACCTCGATCAAAGCGTGCTGACCGAGGCCCATGGAGACTGCACAGGAGGCGAAACTGCCCATTGGGAAGCCCGAATCAGGAAAAGGAGGCAGTTTCTGATGTGCTAATCGCGCATCACTGGGCAAAACCCCTCGAGAAGGAAAGCCCTGAAGCACTCGGTCACATGGAAGCCGGGAAAACTGTGGGGAAAGCACTAAAGGCTAAAGGTGGGACCCACGCTCCAAAACCGATGGTATTTATCGGGGGCACCCTTGGGCAGTAAGTGGAATTGTAGAAAAGTGAGTGATTCCACTCAGTGCCCGACGTGTGGCAGGCAGAGGAGAGAGAAAACCGCCGCTCATCGCGCGCTAACGGTCGAGCAAGTCAACCGCGCGAAATGAGCGAATGGCGTCAGATATGGGGGCTCCAGATCTAACGACTGAGATCACGCCCGATGGGGGAACCAAATTTAACAGGGGATTAAGTTGCGATGTATAAAGATTTGAGGTCCGATTTGACCACTGAGATGGCGGATGACTCATTCCATAGTGTAACTGGAAAACCGAACCAACGAGGAAGAGCTGGCACCGTTAATAGGAGGAAAAGTGGCCACTCCCTGTGAGCCGTTGATGATGACGCAAAGGACAGGGAATTCCAAGTGAACAGCAGCAGGTGATCCAACGGAGGAAGGAAGCGGAATCAAGCAATCATGAGATCGTTTGGTGTTAAATCCATGAACAGACAGAACAGAGAACACAAGGAAAGAACAGGAGAAAAGAAGACGAAGACAGAGAAAAGAAGAGACAGTGAAGCAAAGAGCAGAAAGACATAGAGCCGAGCTAACCTACCGCATAAGGCAGCATCGAGCCATCCCTGAGAGGATCCGTCGGGGAACTGAGCACCACATTAGGCTTCTTCCATTGAAGACCAGAGAGGTCAAGAGCTGGTAAGGAAAAGAGTTTGTGCACTCTAGTTGCTTGGGGAATCCAAGAACCACCCTGCCAAGCAATTCTGTTTTAGGAGACTCAGACTGAGCTCCTCATTGTAATTCTCTGCTTTAAAGACATAATAAAAGAAGGCCACCACTGAAAGCTGGACCGGAGACGTAGCCCTGGAGGATAGGGTGAACTCCTTATTAATTTGTTGTGTTCTTGTTTTTACTTACTGTGTTTCTCTGCTATTTTATGTTTCCAGTGTCTGTGTATTTTGCAATCTGATCGATCCGTTGCCTAAAATAACATAGACACACACCAGAACATGAGTCTGTAATACCTTCATTCATTAATTAATTAACTGAGGTCACTCAAGGGTGATTTTCAGATCAAGTGGTATCAGAGCTCTAGGCTATAAAGGATAGACAAGCTTGTGTTGGTTTAGCTGTTGAATGCTAACTAGATCAAAGCTCAAATTAGGAGAAGGAGAGTTGGTCGAAATTAATCCTAAAATTGGGAGAGTTTATTCTCGAAAGACAATGTCATAAGAAGCCTCTTTAGGGCTAGACCCTCAATTCATAGATAGTTTCCTATCCATAAAGTCCATGGTAGAAGAAATGTATAGGGACTTTAGAAAACACAAGGATGAAAATTCATCAGGCTCTATGTTTGGTTCCAATTGATGATGTCAATTAGAGTTTAATTTAATGTCAACCCGGGAAGGTAAACTTAGAAGTGCCTATCTAAAATATATAGATCTAGAAAGATTTCTAATTTGTCCAAGATCTTAAAGTCCCCTTACAAGAACATATTCATTAAGACCTCTTTCAATAACTAATCAAACCTAGATCTAACAATTGTTTGAGATCTATGGTTCTCTTACAAGAACATATTCTACAAGATCTCTTCCAACATTAGAACATCTAATAAGAACTTAAAAGCCTAGATCTAATAATTGTTTGAAATCTTACAGTTCTCTTACAAGAACACTTTCAAATAAGACTCTTCCAATATTAGAACATTTAACAAAAACTTGAAAACTGAAATCAAACAAAAACATAAAATAAATTATACCTAAAATAAACAAATAAGCATGCAAGTGAGGCCATGGGGGCCCTCCATAACTCCACAAGCACACCACTTCAATGGAGACTCAGATGTAGAAGCAAAATTGAAGTATGATCCTTTATTTCAAAATCTCCATTACAAACCAACTCTAAGATTACAACTCTAAGCTTCTAAGATTACATACTCCAAAATTCTAAGATTACAAAAACTTCAAGATTACAAATGGAGGAGATTGTACTCCTATTTATACAATGGGATGAGTAACAAACTCATAATGATGATCCACTAATCTCTCTTTAGTTCCATACATCTCTCAACCATCTAGACACATAACCCCCTTTTGTCCTTGAACTTCTCCATGAGATCATGATCTTCATCATGAGGTTTATCTTATCAAATTCGAATTTGATCATTCAAGGCCACATAAAGGTATCTTGGAAGCTTCCTTGGCACCTACACATGTCACAAAAACAACCCACTTTCCATATATAAAGTAAAATATATTATTTTCTAATATTTAATCAAGAATTTCTCTTAAAAATGCTTAAAAATAAATAATATTTGGAAAATATAAATGAGACCCATTAATGGTGAATAATAGGGAAAATGAAGTGACATGGTGGTGAATAATGGGTGATATAATGGAAACATAGGTGAAAAATGTATGGTAATGAGTGATATTTGTATGACATTTTGAAGCCCAAACACTCTTAACAGGACAAAGGAGAAGATGAGTCACATTTCCATGACCACTCAAAGGGCAAAGGGAAAAAAGAAAGCTTTCTCACACCTCCTAATAGCCCTGTACATAACAAGAAAGCATCTTTGATTAAGCTAGATGTTAAATTTGATTTTCCTATATATGATGGAGAGTTGAATGCAGAAAAGTTGGACAATTGGATTAGACAAATTGATGTTTATTGCAGAGTGCAGAGTATTGATTCAGACAAGAGCAAGATTCAGCTGGCAAGCCTACACCTTGGAGGCACTGCCTTGGTTTGGTGGGAAGGTAGGACCCAAGCTGACCTGAAAAGACATGGTAAGACTATCTCTGTCTGGAGTGAATTTGTTTCTACAATCAAAAAACAGTTATATCCATTGGCCTACATGCAACAAGCCATGATGAGTTGGAAAACTCTTCGACAGTTGAAAGGGAAAAGTGTGCAAGGGTACACTCAAGAATTTAGAAAGAGGGCATTGATTCTAGGAATCTCATTAGACTCACCAGAAACTCTTTTGAAGTACATTGGTGGTCGACACAGCTACATGAGGCACACCATCCTCATGTTTAATCCCACTAGTATAGATGAGGTATCTATACAAGCTACTCATATAGAAGCTAGAGGAAAGAATGGAAGTCCAGAAGTTGGTTGACCATCCCAACCCACTGCAAGCAAGAATAAGGAGAAAAGAAAGCAGAAGTGGAAAGCAAGGAAGGCTAACACTGCACAGAAGAGAAAAGCTTCATGCACTCACTGTAAAAAGGATGGGCATGATGATGAGCATTGTTGGATTCTGCATCCAGAGCTAAGACCTAAGAAGTTCGAGGGCAAGAAGAAGAAGACTGTTGCAGCTATTCAGAAGGATTTGGGGTCAGACTCAGGAGATGAAACAACTATTGCAGCCACAGGTATAAAAGGTAAGAATTCTGAAGCATCTACTAGTAATTATGCTCAATCTATTATTGATGAAGAAAATGAGAGAAAAAGACATGAGATTTTCCATATTCGAGTTGTTTCCAAATATCAAAAGATTGATACTTTGTTTGATAGTGGCTCACAAGTAAATTTAATTTCTGAAGCAATTGTAAAGAAATTGGGATTAGCAACTACACCTCACAAGAAACCATACCCATTAGGATGGTTGAATGATAAAGCACAACTACAAGTGACTAGACAGTGCAAACTCAAGTTTTCTTTTGGGTCAGCATTTGTAGATGAGGTTGAGTTAGACATAATTCCTCTGGATATATGTGGAATTGTTTTAGGAAGTCCTTACTTTTATGACAGAAAAGCTATTTTCTATAGAGCTGAGAACAAGTATCTACTTGTTAAATATGGAATCGAATACTTTGTAAGAGCTCATAAGCTCAAGAATAATTATACTCTCATAAACTCAGGGCAGATGAAACGAATGATAAATTCATGTAAACAATTCTTACTGATGGTTGTAAAGGAAAAGAAATCTGATAAAACCAATGTATTTGAGGGCTGTAATGCTAAACAACAAGCTGATTTAGAAAAGGTTGTTTCAGAGTATGATATCTTGTTTTAAGAACCTAAAGGTTTGCCACCCAAAAAGGAAATAGTACATGATATTATTTTGCAGCAAGATGCTCCATTGCCTAACATTGGAATGTACAGGTTGTCTGCTTTAGAGAATGCTGAAATCAAGAAGCAAGTGCAGGAGTTGCTCGAGAAAGGGTTCATCAGGCCTAGCACATCACCATGTGGGTCACCAATTGTTTTGGTGAGAAAGAAAGATGGCTCGTGGATAATGTGCATTGATTACCGAGCACTGAATAAGATAACAATAAAAAATCGTTATCCCCTTCCTCGCATAGATGATCTTTTGGATCAATTGAAGGAAGCTGTTTATTTTTCCAAGCTTGACTTGCACAGTGGATACCATCAGGTCAGAGTTGCAGAACAAGATGCATGGAAGACTGCTTTCAAAACAAATCAGGGATTATATGAGTGGTTGGTTATGCCTTTTGGCTTAACTAATGCTCCTGCTACTTTCATGAGATTAATGAATGATGTACTCAGACCTTTTCTTGATGATTTTGTTATTGTGTATCTGGATGACATTATGATTTTAGCAAAACATGGGAAGAAAACTTAAAGCATGTTAAGCAAACATTAGATGTTTTGAAAAGAGAAAAACTTCATGTTAAACTCTCAAAATGTGATTTTTGCAAAACATCTCTGAATTATTTGGGTCATATAGTAGGGGGTGGTGAATTGAAGATAGATCCCTCTAAGGTGGCAATCATTTTGAACTGGCCTAAACCCAAATCTGCTACAGAAGTTAGAAGCTTCTTAGGAGCAACACAATATTGGAGGAAGTTCATTTCTGATTTTTCCTCAATTGCAGCTCCCTTACATGCTTTGACAGGATTGAACAAGGTGTTTCAGTGGGGAGGCAAACATCAGAAAGCCTTCAACACCTTGAAAGAAAATATTAGTATAGCACCTGTACTAGCACTGCCTGATCTTCAAAGACCATTTGAGATCCAAACATATGCCAGTGACTATGCCATGGGAGCAGTGTTGACACAGCATAGTAAACCCACATGTTATCATTCTCAGACATTTAATTATGCAGTAGTTAACTATCCTACATATGATAAAGAATTGTATGCATTAGTTCAGAGTGTGAAAAATTGGAAACATTACTTAATGGGCAAAGAGACAGTAATACATACTGATCATCAACCACTTCAATATCTACACTCCCAAACTAAGTTGCAGCAATCAAGACACTACAGATGGATGGGTTTTCTACAACAGTTTCATCTAGTCATCAGATATAAAAAGGGCATACATAATAAAGTTGCAGACATGTTATCTAGACCCATTATAAGTGCATCTACTATACTTAAGCATAATTCTATGTTACATGAAAGCTACATTGAACAATATGCTCAAGATATAGACTTTAAAGATGTATATGCAACTTTAAGTCAAGGCAAACGAGTAGAAGAATTGGATTATCATGTAAAGGACCGACTCTTATACCATTGTGGGAAGTTATGCATTCCACAAACTGAAAGAGTAAAGATAATTAGAGAAGCACACACTTCTCTGATATCAGGTCACTTTGGGGTAAGTAAAATAGTTGCACAGCTGCAAAGATTTTGTTATTGGCCAAAAATGAATGAGACAGTTTCTAGATATGTAAGAGGGTGTACTATGTGTGCTAAAAGCAAGCCCAACAATAGAAAACTAGGCTTGTACATTCCATTACCAGTTCCTTCTCACCCTTGGGAAAGTGTTTCCATGGATTTTGTTGGAGGACTGCCTAAATCTATGAAAGGTCATGATTATCTATATGTTGTTGTGGATAGCTTTAGCAAAATGTGTATTTTGATACCTTGTAATAACCAAATTACAGCTGAACAAACTGCAAAACTGTTCTTTGAACATGTATGGGTTCATTTTGGATTACCCACTTCCATTGTATCTGATCGAGACACCCAATTTGTGGGAACTGATGGACACCAAACTGAAGAATAGCACAGCTTTTCATCCACAAACTGATGGCCAGAAAGAAGTAGTTAACAGGACAATGATCCAGTTACTCAGAGGATATTGCAGCAAACATCCTAAGCTTTGGGATGAACATTTGTGTTATGTGCAACATGCTTACAACAGAGCAAAACATTCTTCTACACAGAGATCTCCTTTTGAGACATGTTTTGGTTTCACACCAAGGTCTCCTTTGGATTTTGTCTTTGGTAAAGATACCATAGTTGAGGGACACAGTGATGTGGATAGGGCAACTAGGTTTATTGAACAAATCCAGGAGATCCACCAGGCAATACGGGAACAGCTGGAAAAGAGCCAAGCCAAATACAAGGCAAGGCATGACAAGCATCAGATGGAGCATAGTTTTCAAGTTGGTGACCAAGTCTGGCTGTACATCAGCAAGGACAGGATGCAAGGTGAAGGTAAAAAGCTAAAGCCTATCAGGTATGGACCCTTCCAGATACTTGAAAATATTGGTGAAAATGCTTTTCGCCTTGATCTACCAGCTTACATGCACATCTACTCAGTCGTAAATGCAAATTGCTTGAGATTGTTTGAACCTTCACTAATTGAGGATCCCGAAGAGCAGAGTCAATTGCCTTCTATTGATGACCTGCTACCTAAATATCTTAATGAATTGCAGGAAGACATAGTTCTGGACAGGAAGGTGAGGACAACGCGCAGAGGAGATGTTGAGTACCTCAGAATTGGGCTCAAAGGTTCAAAGCCGAGTAGTGCAAAGTGGATAGAGATTGGACAAGTGAGACAGTTGTACCCTCACTTAGTCAATGCTTGAAAACCAACTTTTGGTGGTCCAAAAGCTTTTTCAGTGGGAAGGCCATGATCCGAATTGGATCCATGAAGAATAATCAAAACACCATGGTTGTATCAAATCAGGACAAAACATCGAATTCAAGAGCACAAAGCAATCAAGAAGACCTCTGAACAGTGGCAGTTGGCAACCAACGAGGAACGATGAGGACCTCGGTCAAAGCGCACTGACCGAGGCCCATGGAGACCGCGCAGGAGGCGAAACTAGCCATTGGGAAGCCCGGATCGGGAAAAGGAGGCAGTTTCTGATGCGCGATTAGCATTTAGCTGGGCAAAACCCCTTGAGAAGGAAAGCCCCGAAGCGCTCAGTCGCATGGAAGCTAGGAAAACTGTGGGGAAAGTGCTAAAGGCTAAAGGCGGGACCCGCGCTCCAAAACCGGCAGTATTTATCGGGGGCACCCTTGGGCGGTAAGCAGAATTGAAGAAAAGTGAGCGATTCCACTCAGCGCCCGACGCGTGGCAAGCAGAGGAGAGAGAAAACCACTGCTCATCGTGCGCTAACGGTCGAGCAAGTCAACCACGCGAAATGAGCGAATGGCGTCGGATCTGGGGGCTCCAGATCTAACAGCTGAGATCACACCCGATGGGGGAACCAGATTTAACAAGGGATTAAGCCGCGATGTATAAGGATTTGAGGTCCGATTTGACCGCTGAGATGGCGGATGACTCATTCCATAGTGTAACTGGAAAACCGAACCGACGAGGAAGAGCTGGTGCAGTTCGCAAGAGGACAAGTGGCCACTCCCTGTGAGTCGTTGATGATGACGCAGAGGACAAGGAATTCCAAGTGAACAGCAGCAGGCGATCTGACGGAGGAAGGAAGTGGAATCGAGCAATCATGAGATCGTTTGGCGTTAAAGCCATGAACAGACACAACAGAGAACACAAGAAAAGAACCAGAGAAAAGAAGATGAAGACAAAGAAAAGAAGAGACAGTGAAGCAAAGAGCAGAAAGACAGAGAACCGAGCTGACCTGCCACATAACGCAGCATCGAGCCATCCCTGAGAGGATTCGTTGGGGAACTGAGCTCCACATTGGGCTCCTTCCATTGAAGACCAGAGAGATCAAGAGCTGGTAAGGAAAAGAGTCTGTGCACTCTAGTGGCTTAGGGAATCCAAGAACCACCCTGTCAAGCAATTCTGTTTCAGGATATTCAGATTGAGCTCCTCATTGTAATTCTCCGCTTTAAAGACACAATAAAAGAAGGCCACCACTGAAAGCTAGACCGGAGATGTAGCCCTGGAGGATAGGGTGAACTCCTTATTAATTTGTTGTGTCCTTGTTTTTGCTTACTGTGTTTCTCTGCTATTTTCTATTTCTAGTGTCTGTGTATTTTGCAATCTGATCGATCCGTTGCCTACAATAACATAGACACACACCAACACATGAGTCTGTAATACCTTCATTCATTAATTAATTAACTGAGGTCACTCAAGGGTGATTTTCAGATCAACAGCTGGTTAAATTGAATGGAGATCCCTTCCCTGGAAAGATGAATGGTAGTCGCTTGAAGCCATACAACGATGGTTCGTCCATATGACTATGTGAAGGTAGTACACTCTTAGTGCTCCAGGCAGCTGAAAGGAGGCGCAGGACTATAAACTACACTGCCCGGATTGGGGAGTTGCACAATTGGAGGATTGTGCAAAGCAAGGAAGTGTCACAGGGTTTGCGACAACGCGAAGGGAGCTGCGCTACCCAGGAAGAAATCACGTAGGTCGGCTAGAAAGTGACCGTTAAAGTCACTGTTCATGATTTGACGGTAGAAATGCGGCCAAATGGAGCAGGAGGCCGACATTTAAGATGAAATTTATGGGGCAGATCCTTGAAAATCTGCCGCCAATCCGGCATTAATGAACTGAATTTGGGGGGAACAGTCTGATTTGAATTCAAAATGCCCTATAAATCACAAGTGGATGTCCAGCAAAAAACACTTTGCATTTTGAGAATTGAGTTGTTGAGCTCTCAAGCGCACATGAATCGTGAGCACTACGAACTTCTGATAGCCATTTCAGTGTTTGAGACATTCCCGAAGCAGACACAGGAGTTCTTACAGAAAATCATGTCGGCGCCCACAGAAGCTATAGATACCGAAGCGGAGGAGTCAGTGCCAGAAATTGAGATAGAGGCTGAAGAAGTTGCTCCCGCGGTTGCCGAAGTCTTAGCTGAAGTCCCCAAATCACCAAGGATGTCGAGACCAAAGCTGACCCCAACCAAGGAGACCGCAAAGGATAAGAAGGGCAAGTAGCCTACAATACTGGTGCCCGCAACGCTAAGAAGAAACCCACCGAAGCCTACCACACAGGAGAAGGGAAAAGCCATCAATTTGGAACCGAAGGAGGAAGAAATCAAAGACATCCCGATGGATGATGAGGATGTGTGAGTAGAGGTGGAGGAAGTTGAAGCCTAAGGTGCTGACCCTATCACTCAATTGCCTGAGTACGTCCCTCCACGCAAGGGCAAGAAAAAGGTACCGAAAAACATCGATGAGAGAAAGGTCCCCTTGCAAACCCCTCTGTTGCCGGATGAAATTGTTTTTGAAGGGCCACGCATGGGGTGGGTTCCTCTGCTAAAAATTGAAGACTGGGACTTGGCCGACCATGAGAATTTCCCACACTCGGCGACCGAGCAGCTGATGCATTGCATCGTTGATACAACCACCAGAATAACCGCATTGGAGCCACGAAGGTGGCTCAGAGGAGTAGACAAGGTAGGGTTTCTCAACCTGCTTTGGGTGCCGCACTACAACCGCACCTTGATGACAGTACTGGTCATCAAGTGGTTGTTATGGTTGGTGCATGATGGGTGTCTGTGACTGGAGGAGCTGATACCCATCATTGACAGGTTGATCCACAGGATCACGCGATTGCCTTACACTAGAGAAAATTCGGCCATGATATTTGGCAGAAAAGGTGGTGAGAAGGCCCTTGCGGAGGCCATGAAAGAAAATTTTAAACTAGTGAAGAAGCCGCGCGGATATGCCATATCCAACATCTATGACCCTAATGTAAAGGTGGCTACGTAGATCTTAGCAGCAAAGGTGATGAGAAAGTGTCGCGACGATGAGGTGCCGACACCTATCGTCGCGCTAGCAGCCCAGTGCACCGAAGGCGTTCAGTTCAGTTAGTCAGACTATCTCCGCGGTGAGTTCCCTATGAACTTTCGTGAAGCACAGGAGCTCAGCAAGATGTTCCACTATGCGTGGCTCTTATTGTCGATTGTGCTAGTAGCATGGGAGCTGCTAGAGGATAGCCAATTCCCTTCAGTCGCGCCAGACCTACTAGAAGTAACAAAGTATACTTCGCTGTGGGCGACCAAGGACGCGTAGCGAATCAAGGACAACAAGATCTTCTGAATCTTGATGGAGATGAACATCTGCATCACCATCAATCGCAAACAACGGTTGTCACCTATGGTGTTTTCCAACCTGCAGGGCTACGCAGAGTTCAAAACATATTTTCACCATGTGGCCATGAGGGTGCGGAAGGACCCTTCGTAGAAATGGTATGACTTGCCTTACCTAGCAACATATGATGCCATTGATGCGGTACTTGATTGATGTCCTGCAGAGTGGTGCACCACAGAAAACTTGGCGGTTGGAGGGGGAAAGTCTGCCGCACAGAAAAAGAAGGAAGAGGCCAAGCTAAAGATGACGCAGCTGGCCGAAAAGAGAAAGAAGGAGGTCGCTAACAAGGCCTAGGCAGAGCGCGATGATGCTCAGGATACAACAAAGCAAACAAGAGGAACAGAACGGGGCTCTAACAAAGGTGCGAGGTAGTCTTCACCTAAGACAGAGGAGGAGACGGACGAGGAGACAAAACAGCACGACGTGGACCCACAGGCGACATCCGCCCGCATCAAGCATCCAAGGGAGCAGGAGAAAGGAGGGTCCAGGAAGAAATCAAAGGCTACTAAAACATCGTTGGACCCAATCACCCTCACCAAGGGTGATTTGCATGACATCGGTGACACGGTGCGGGATGTCACCACGGAGGCCCTACAACAATTTAAGCAGCAACAACAAATAATCTTGGGGGCTATCCAGACAGGTTTGTAGGAGCTGTAGACCTGTGTGTCACAGGCTGGCACAGTGTCTACCAGCCTTGCTATCGGCACTTCAGAAGCTGTCAAGATGCTGCGCGCAAAGGCCTCCAGTGCGATAGTGCTACCTGATGGAGCACTAACCACGGAGAACGAAGCTGACAGGCCCACTGTCAGCGCCCTAAAGGGAGTAGGGTTGAATCTGGCAGCGCTCCCTCATGAAGCACTCCACCTCTTGTAGGATGGAGTAATTGTAGAGTTGAGGGACCGTGAGCACCGCGCCCTCCAGGTGATTAGTGAAAAACGGATTAACAATGAGCAGATGGCAGTACAACAAGATTCCGCCATCGCTGTTGTCACCAAGACGACCAACCAAAATAAGCGTATAATGCAAATCATCGAGGAGGCATGCCGAATGGTCCCAGAGTTGGCCATTCCTGAGGAAGAAACAGTCGAGGTGCGCATCTGCAAACTAGCTACGAGGGTGTGTGACGCTTGTACTGAGATGGCGAGGGTTCAGTTGGAGTTGAACCTGAAGATCACAGAGTTATAGTTGAAGGCCCAACCTTCAACTTCGCCAGAAGTAAAGGAGAAGCAAGCGACCGCTATCATAGAAGCAGTAGCAGCAGTTCACAATGCAGTAGCAGACTGCACGCAACTTTTTGAGCAATCGTTCGAGGTCCTGACAAGCTTACAGGAGGACCCTAATGTACAGTGACTAGAAACAGAAGCACGCAAGCTACAACAGGGCTATGATGAAGTTAAAGGCACAACGCGAACCATCGTGCTCACACAGAGACTGGCGAAGCTAAAGAAGGCCAAGCAGCTGAAGGAACAAGTAGATACAGTGCTGCACAGGGAAGCAGTGCTGAAGGCAAGACTGAAGCCCTGGCTGGATGAGGCTTACACGATGACTGCCTCTATTGAAGGAAATCTTTCGACTCTGCAAGCAACTCAGCAAAAGCTTCAGGCTGACAGTTCAAGAGCAGTGACCAAACAAATAGTAGAAGACACGAAGTAGGTGGCCGCACAGTGCACGGCCAAGGTTGCGGTCATAAGGGTCGAACTGGGAGGTCTTCGTGCTAAGATCTTCGTGCCTGCCGAGTGACTCGAGGGTGAGTCACGATGTTTGTGTTGGGGGCCTGTTGGGAACAGGATCCCCCAAGGACAGTTTTGGGGCTAAATCCCATGTTTTGAGTCAAATTTTGAAATAAAATTGTAAAGTCTCCTCATTTTGTGGTCGCGGAGCACGAAGGTGTCATGAGTCATAAAGGGTTGTCCACCCTTAATTTTGTAAATTAAAGTCAGCTGTAAAATATCTATCCATGGTCCACGGACCATGGGATCGTATAAAAAGAGCTAAGTAAGTAAGCTCTAAGTAGTTGAGAATAGAAATGAGTCATAGGTGAAGTCTGGAGGATAAGAAAAGAAGTCTAAGTTTCGGGTTGTAGCGTAGGTAGAGGCTTTGCAGCTGAGTGCGCAGAGGCCTAGGGTAGAAGTCTGCAGCTGAGTGCATGGACCCCTGTAGCTGAGTGCGCAGGGCGGATAGAGTCTGTAATCGTCTGAAGATATCAATAAAGAGAAGCATTTTACATATTCTGTGTCATTATTTGCAGTTAATGCATATTGTCATATTGTGTAAGAATTTCATTTATAATGCTTATGTGATGCACGAATGTATGTAATTACGTTGGATAATTGAATGCTACTAAGGGTATCTATTGACGCAGCGCTAATTGTGGTTGTTTAATAAGATAAGTAAGACACTTAAGGATAACTTGGAAACCTGTTCTATACGTCGCTTTAGCAGCACGAAAGTACCTGAATCGCAGGTTAGGGCTGCGCGAATGCCAATCGTACCCCTTCACGAAGGTACTGAAGGGCGGAATACAAGGCTAGACAGACAGAGCCCTAGAACTTAACGACCTGCGCAAAAGTAGGAATAGGACGAATAAACTGACATCACAACCGTCTTAGCATGCGAAAACTTGGTTCTAGCATCCCCTCATACTGCTTTGAGTGAGACTTCGGTCTGCGCTCCGCGGGCTGATGCCGAAAGGGCTAGTAGTGTAGGGATTTGCTTGGATAACTAATGCTGAACCTGGGTCAGGCTCCACCAAGCCAATAGGTGTGAATGTATTCTCTGTAATGGACTCAAAACAGGTCCCATCATCGTCAAGGTCAAGGGTGTCAAATGTCTGCATTATGACATCGCCGAGGGTTTCTACACTTGGGGTTTTCTTCTCGCTGAGGGTTTTGATGGCCTCCACAATCTTTTTTCCAAGGGTTTCAGTACCTTGTGCACTCACTTCCTTAGGGCTTTTAACACCCTATTCTTCCAGTTTCTCAGGGGATTCAGCACCCTGTCTTTCCAAATCAGTAGGGGTCTCAGTTCCCCGTTCTTCTACAACAACAGGGGCTTCAGTACCCTGTCCTTCTAAAACCGCAGGGGCTTCAATACCCTGTCCTTCTAAAATAGTAGGGGCTTTAGTACCCCGTTCCTCGAAATCATTGAGGGTTTCCATGTCTAGTTCACTGAAATTATCAAGGGTCTCTACATGTTGTTCCTCTTCATCCTCATGACCCTCTGCTTGGACTTCACCAGTACTCGATGTTGTCTTCCTTTTCCTTAATCCGCTGACAAAAGTTGACAACAATACATCATCCTCCGCGTTCTCTTCATCTTCCACAGTGTGTGCTACTGCATCTGCAAGCACCGAGAGATTATGAACTATAGGGGAAACTTGGGGTGATTCGTCGATTATGATCGGAGAGCTTGACTAGTTCGTCCCTTGGGAGACGGTCTTCCTCCTCACTGAGGTTCTGGTCTTTCTCTTCTTAGCCACGAGTGGAGTATTTTCAATAGTATTCTTCACTGTTTTCCTCTTCTTACTTGTACTCGTGCTAGCAGGCTTCTCTGCACCCCTCGCTCGAAATTCTTTCAGAAATACTCCCCAAGTTACTCCCTTTTCTTCCAGCTTCTTCTTGACCAGAATCGTGATAAGCCCATGATGGTAGAGCTTGGTTGCAACTTGGCTTGCATTTCCACTCTACATGCCTTTCGCCATCTTCTCAAGACTCCTGAGCAAGTAGTAAGGGAAATTAATCAATTTTCCCGACTCGAAGTGCAGCAACAACCGAAGGTGATATACAAACGCCAATGTATAGCATCCCTCCCCAGTTACAAATTTCTGCAGTATAAACAATAGGTCTCGCCACTTCTCGACCATGGCACTCTGTGGAAGTCCCTTCCTCCAGTCGACCTTAATCTTCTTGTCAACCACGAACCAGTGCCATCGTTTCTTCGCGAGCCGCTCCTTTTTAAACTAGTGCTCTCCTATAAGTGGAAAGTTTGTGGCTTGCACAATAGACTCCTCTGTAACTTTGAACTTCAATGATCCGACCCTGACTCGGCCTCCTTTGAATGTCCTTGTGAACTCCAGTACCACAACCATGTTGAACCCATCAAACTTCTGGAGGAATGGTAGGAACCCAGTTTCTTGCAATAGTGCAAGACTGTTCCTGTACTTTGTGGTTTTCTCAATCTCCTGCAAAGACAGTGGCTCACTCCTTATAGGTGCCATTTCGAACTACACTTCACTCTTTCTGATCACACCCTTGAAATAATTTCTGTGAGTGGCTCCAACGTTTGCCGAGAACTTTATGCCAGAGGTTCGTCGCCCTCCATATTTTTAGACCCACTCACCCAGTTACGATGGAACAACAGCTCGTATCAGGTGCAGATTCGTGTCAGCCCACTATGGGTGAATCATAATGATTGGGTGCAATGGAGGTGTAGGCAGTGGTGGCGCAACAGTTACAATGATCGGATTACGGGTAAGGTAATAATGGACAAGTAATGAGGAATTATTTCAAGGAGGGTGAATATAGGCTATCAGACAACAATACTATCCCACAGTCAGCATCATAATTTAATCAAGACATACTTCATCACTTATTAAAATGATTAGATTTCAAAACCTTATACATCTTGCACTTTAAAGATTTTTCCTAGGTTAGTAAATAATGAAACAGGGTATCAATTAAAACATGAAATGCTATGACATATCAGTACACATGTATAGGAAAGTACAAATCCTTAAATATCCTTGATAAAACACTCCAGGATTGTGTGAATTTTACTTGCTTTCACAATCAATTGTGTTCCTGCACTAAACCCATTTGCACTGCGTTGTGCTTGCACCAGAGACTTTTACCAAATAGAGAATCTAATAGAACATACTTCTGTAGTTGGACTTAAAAAAATTTGCCTCAATATACAAGAAAAAATTTATTCACTATCCTTTGGTGTTTCACGAGCATGCCTTCTGGATTGACTGCGTCAAATTCGCAATCAATTTATGAGGGAATAAAGAAGTGGGAAGGGGGTAAAAAATTTTAGAATGGGAAGGAATATTACAGCAGGGATTCTGGAAACAATATCACCAAGAGGGATAAACGAAATGAGATGTGGAAAAAATTTCAAGGGAAAAGAGGGATTTTACGAAATCGGGAAAGGGTAGTTTCTTAGTAGAAAGAGGAAGGTGATTCATTGGCGATTTTAGAAAAGAAACTAGTGGGAATTGTCGAAATGGAAGATAAAAGAAAGACAACGTTTTTACCTTGAAATTTGTCTAGACTGGTGCAGGAAAAAATAACTGCAACGGGAAGTAAGCATTTACTTGAAATAAAAATGTCCATGCTAGTTACCCCAAACTTAGGTAATTGCTCAGTTTTGTGAACTTGCTTCTTCTTGGTGGCAGCCAACATATCTAAAAATCAAGTAACATTCCCTTTTTATTAAAATTTTGATCTTCCTGCCAGCATGCTAGTTTTCAGGTTGATCCTTCTGCAATCATGTCAGTCAACTGATTTTCATAATTACAGGAATTTTTTTTCTTTTTATACTTTTTATTTTTGTCATTTTTTTTCTTTTTATTTTTCTTTTATTATTTTTTCAATAAGGATAAGAAGGAATCAAATCTTCAATAGGTTGGTGTTACCACCTACCAACTCCTTTTCAAATGGTTGTTGGACTTGCTGCATAAAATCTCCTTTAGTAAGGGGTTGAAAATATACCTTCAATCTATGCCCGTTTACCAGGAACACAAAATTTCGTCCATCAATAGTTTTGATTTCTACTGCTCCATTTTCGAACACTTTGACCACCTCATAGGGTCCCATCCAGCATGTATGGAATTTTCCTTTAAAATATTTGAATCTCGAATCGTAAAGGAGTACCCAATCACCTGGTTGGAATTGCTTCTTCTGAATGGACTTGTCATGCCACTTCTTGCGCTGCTATTGAACCAAGATGTTCTGTTGAACATCATCCCTTCGGAATTCATCTAACTCATTTAATTGTAGAAGACGATGCTATTGTTCTTCAGAGAGATCTAGTCCCAATTGGACTGCAGTCTGGAAAGTCTTGATCTGGAATTCTATTGGAAAGAGGACTTGTTTTCCGTACACTAGCTCATATGGTGTATGTCCTGTGCTATTTCTCCAAGTGGTTCGATAGGCCCATAATGCTTCCGGTAATTTGTTAGCCCAATCATTTCTATGCATGTTTACTGTATTTGTGAGGATGGACTCAATCACCTTATTCGTGGACTCCACCTGACCATTTTCTTGCGGGTGATACGATGTAGATTTCCTACGCCGTATTTTTTACTGCTCCATCACACCCTGTACCAGATTAGAAATAAACTACGGTCCATTGTCAGAAACAATTTCTCTAGGAACACCAAATCTAATAAAGATTTCACTAAAAATAAAATCAACAACAACTCTTTCAGTAGCAAAAGAAATAGCTTTAGCTTCTACCCATTTTGTAACAACATTTGTGCAAACCAAAATATGTTTTTTATTTAATGATGTTGGATTTATTGGTCCTACGAAATCAATGGCCCATTTTTCAAAAGGCTCAATCATAACCTGAGGACATAAAGTCATTTCATTGGTTTGATTAGGCTGGCCAACTCGCTGATAGCTGTCACACCGCTTGACATATTGTTTGGCATCTTTGAGAAAAGAAGGCCAAAAATAGACAGTTCGTAACACTTTGTATGCAGTCCACTTATCAACGAAGTGACCCCACAAGGTTTATCATGGGCAGATTTTAAAATATCAAACACTTCTTCCTCCCTTACACATCTACGGATAATGAGATCTGCTCCGGTGTAAAAGAGGCCTCCTTGGATCCAGGAATATGCAACACTTTTCTGAATGATATTCCGCTTTTCACGAGCGGATAAGTGAGGTGGTAATTTCCTGGTGACTAAATAGTTATCTATGTTAGCAAACCATGGGGATTTTGTTGACACAGCAAACAGATGTTCATCAGGAAAATCATCATCAACAGGAATTGCTTCACTAGGATTATTTAATCTTGAAAGATAATCTGCTACTACATTTGATTTTCCTGGTCTATCAACAATAGTAATATTAAATTCATGTAACAATAGCAACCACCTAGTCACTCTACCGCTAGTTAATGGTTTATTCATCAAATATCTTATTGTGGAATGGTCAGTATGTACAAAGACTTCATATCCTGTAATATAATGTCTGAATTTATTAATAGAAAAAATTATAGCTAAAAACTCTTTCTCAGTAACCATATAATTGAGTTCAGCAGGTGACAAGTTTTTACTAATGAAATAAATAGCATAAGATTGTTTGTCTTCTTCTTGTCCTAAAGCTACGCCAATAGTAGTATTTGAGGCATCAGAGGAAATATGGAATGGAAGGGACCAGTTTGGTCCTCTCAAAACTGGTGCCTGGACTAATTTTTCCTTCAATGTCTCAAACGACTGTTGGCAAGTTGTGGACCAAGAAAACTCACTATATTTAGCCAAAAGTTGGAAAAGGGGGGTAGCTATCATTAAGAAATTCTAAATGAATCTCCTATAGTAGCCTGCATGTCCTAGAAAACCTCTCACTTCCCTTTGAGTTTTGGGTATAGGAAGACTCAAAATGACTTCTATTTTTGCAGGGTCAACCTGGATACCTTTGTCGGAAATAAGATGGCCAAGGACCACTCCCGCCTTGCACATTAATCTACATTTCTTATCACTCAAGGCAAGATGAGCTTCTTGGCAGCGAAGAAGCACTTTTTCTAGATTCTTGAGGGCTTCATGAAATGAATCACCAAACACATAGAAATCGTCCATATAGATTTCTACACACTCAAGGTCAGCAAAAATAGTCAAAATTGCCCTTTGAAAGGTAGTCGAGGCATTATATAGCCCAAAGGGAGGTACTTGGTAAAAAAATGTACCTTATGGACATGTAAAAGTGGTATTGTCTTGATCCTCAAGTGCTATCTGTATCTGGTTATATCTGCTAAAGCCATCTAGAAAAGAAAAGTACTTCTTACCAGCATGGGTATCGAGTACCTAATTGATGAAAGGAAGGGGGAAGTAATATTTGAGAGTGGCTTTATTAAATTCTCTGTAGTCAATACAAATGCACCATCTCCCATATTTATTTGGGACTAATACTAATGGAGAGACCCACTAGTTGTCAGAAATGGGATAGATAAAATCGGCATCTAAGAGTTTTTGCAATTCTTCCTTTACAATGTCTCTTAGAGCTGGGTTCATTTGCCTTTGGGGTTGCCAGACAAGTCAAGCTCCATCCTGAATATAGATATGGTGTGCACAAGTTTTGAGAGGGATACCTTTCATATCTTCATAACCCCATGCAAAGGCATCAAGATGGTTTCACAACAAATTCACAAGCTGCTCTTGTTGAGAAGGATCCAAGTATAAATTGATATACAAGGATTTACCTGGACTAATCTCAACAAGAGTAGTATCAGGCTCAAGAGTACACAAAGGTGTCGCTAGAGATGGTGGTGATGGAGGTAGAGAGTCATATATTTCCTGAAAATCTAGACTAAAAATCTGACTCAATGACTCAAAATTAGGCATGGTGTCTATATTGTTCAGGAAGTCTTGAATCTCACCCTCCTGTGAGGACTCGGCATTCTGATGTATCAAGGAAACAGGCTGAGTCTCCTCATCACTACTATAGTCTAACCATAAAGTGTCTCGGAGCTCCTAAATGGATCTAGCAAGTGGATATAAGGTGACCTTCTTTCTGGAATCTCCATGGGAAATATACATATCACCAGAACGACATCCAATATAAGAATCAGCCATAGCAAGCCATGTTCGTCCCAAGATCAAGGGATGCCCTCCCACAGGGTTCTTTGGCTGAAGCACAATGAAATATGTGGGATATTCCCAAGAATCTAAGAAACTGACCACATCATCCAACACCCTTCCGACTTGATTTTAGATCTATCTGCTAGTTCAAGCACAGTGGGAGTAGGACAAATATGGACCAATCCAAGTTGATCCATGGTTTGCTTGGTCATAACATTAATGGTTGTCCCTAGGTCTATAAGTACATTGGAGACAAGGACATCACCTATCTGAACAAAGACAACAGGATTTCCGGGGTCGGTATATTTTTCCATGTTCATACACCTTGTCATCAACTCTGATGCTCTACCAACAAATTGAATAGTTTTAGGTTCCAATCTTCTCCTTCCTGGCTTCTTGAGACAGATTTCCCTAATTATTTTTGTACATATGGGGATATCTTTGATAGATTGGAGCAAAGGTACCCTTATGAAAAGGTTCCTAAGCTTAGAAGCTAGGCTAGACTTAGGAATGTGGTCTTTCTTCTCCACAACTAACCTCTCTGGATAGGGAGGTCAGTTGGAAGAAGATGACAAGGGATCAGAATATACAGGGATAGGATGAATGGTGTCATATTTTTTAGAATGGTCAGGAGTTTCCTCCTCTCCTTTCTCATTGATAATCACCATAGGCTGCTTTTGATTTTCTGAGGTTACTACCTTCCCTGATCTCAATTGGAGATCATTGACTCCAACTAGCATAGTCTGATATCTGGATGAAGAAAGCGGGTTCATAGAATGGATCATTTGTATCGCTTTATTATTGGGGTTGGGTAAAGGTTGAGCAGGCAGTTGAGAAGGTCGAAACAGTGGAGGTAAAGGTAATGGTGGCATAGGTTGACTCAACTGAGGTAATGATGGTTGAGGCATTGGGTAAGGTGCATATGTAGGAGGGTATGATTGCATAGGTGCAGGATAGGAATGGTGTGAATGATGTGAATGGTTTGGCCCTCTCCATCCTTGTTTCCAAGATTGGGAGGGTTGTCCACACTGATATTGATTCCCATGCTTCCAATTCTGAGAGTTAGGATAGGAATATGAGTGTGCATTATAACCAAAAAAATGTGGTGGAGGTTCAGGAACCATACCTACACTTACCTGAGGCCAATTTCTTCGTGCTCCCATAGCATGCAGTGATTCAGCTTCAGGTTGTCCCCCTTCAAGTACATCTTTCAGCCCCAGTATGGAGGGACATTTCTCTGTAGCATGGTTATCTGCACAAATTGCACATTTATTAGTTTCTTTAATATCGAGAGGACATTCTCTTAAAGGATGCTTTCTTCTACATTTAGGACAGAAAATAGACAATATCTCTTGCTCTTCTACAAGTTTTTGCTGCAACTTCAAAGAGTCTATTTGTTTACTAACAGTATTCATTATTTCAATTTTCATATTGTCCATTTTGTTTTCTAATCCAATAATCATAGCATCAATAGATTCGTTTTACCTGTTTCTATTTCGAATTCATTTACTGGATCTCTATTGGTTCATCGAGAATTTCCTACACAAGTCACAGATCTGATCAAAAGTTTTTTGAGAAATATCCCCTTGTCCTAACAAATTTAAATTATTTCTAGCATCATTAGTAAGCCCACGTAGGAACAAGGTTCTAATGGTACTTAGATCAAATTTGTGCTTTGACCTTTGGAGGATGTACAAGAATCTCTCCAAGTAGTCCTCTAGCATTTCATCATCATTTTGCACAATAGTAAAGATTTCATCTTGAATATCTCTAGTTTTACAATATTCCTGATATTTCGATAAGAACACTCTCTTCATTTGCTCCCAAGAATTTATAGTGTTTCCTCCTAGTCCCATGAACCAACGGAGTGCTGCGTCCTTGAGAGTTGCAGGAAACAACTTTAACTTCTAGGCATCAGATGAGTAGTCATAACTTCTACACAAAATATCAAACTCAAATAAGAAAGAGTCTGGATCTTCATGTACCTTACCGTAGAAATGAGGAAGAGCTGATGGTGAAATATTTTTCATTTGTACTTGTATATTAGGATTCACAATCGAGAATCCGAAAGTGGATTGTTCCTCATTTACCTGATTTTCACCACTTCCTTCTGCATGGTCTTCCATATTTGCCATTGTTTTTCTTCCACATGAACCACTCTCAATAGGCTGAGAAGGCTGACTATGGATTCCAACAGTCCCCTTCTTCCCCTTTATGGGTTGTGTCACACCTAGACCACTGCTACCAGAGCCTAGGTGGATTGTTCCTGTGTGATGAGTCTGAGTTTGTTTGGACTTTATGCCTACAAAAGAAGGCCCAATATGAGTTTTGGTTTCATATTTTTTCAGTATTTCTTTGGCCCCTAGTGGGCTTCGGACCCCTACCTCTTTTAGGCATTCATTTCAAAAAATGACAAAACGAAATTCAAATAAAAACTGCAATTTTCAAAAAATAAATCAACACCTATAAATTCCTTCAAACAATAGAAGCACACTGTAGGAAAAAAATAATATCAGACTTACCCCTATTGCAAAAAATGGAAAATTCTTACCAATTCAAATCGCCTCCCCAGCAACGGCACCAAAATGTTGGGTGCAGGAATTGCGCTTAAGAAAACTCCTCAACACTTAATTGTCAACCCGAGGGTTTCGTAAACTTAGAGATGAAGCACAGGCAATGCCAAAAGTGGTATGAACTTTTCCTATTCCTAATCCTACTTCTTAAAGGAAATGCTTGCAGAATCAGACAAAAAATAATCGTAAAGGCAATTGACACCAAAGCAACTCTAGTGTTGGAATGTAAAAGAACAATTTGCAAGTAAATCAAGTAAAGGAGTTTTCACACAACTGAAACAATCTTAAATGCTGGAATGAAATGTTATGTTCATCTTTAGATGGATGGATAACAGTCTGACAAGTGGGCCCTTGTAGAGATCTGTTTTCCTCTTGATCTTCCTTCCACACAAACAACATGTTCTTGCACTGTTGCAATCTGCTTGCACTAGTGTAGGTACAGTGTCTCTGTGTAAAAGTATATCTGACCTCCCTTACTGAAGATTTATGTCTTAGTGAAGGTTCTCTAAGCTTCAAGGCTTAGAGCACTCTGTTTATGTGACAGGAGACCAGCTCTTGCACCGAGGCAGAGTTTCCTTCACCCAGTTTCCAAATTACTTTCGAAAGGACTGAAAGATGTGTTGAAAAAGAATTGCAACTGCAAATGAAATCCTGAAGTAAATTATTTGTGGAAAAGAAATGCTTTAATTAATTAAATCCTGCAAAGGAAGTAAACTTCATGAAATGAAAGCAACTCAAAGGAATCAAGACAGTAGTCTAAGTGATCTTCATGTGTCAACTAACTTTGGTGATCCACTCAAAGTGTTTCTGTTCTTTGTTCATAAGACATAAAATGCAAGTATAACATGTTTATGATAAATTCATGCAACTGTTCTTAGATCTTCTGGAGATATACTTTTGATGCTGAAGACAATTACTGAAGTTAACAGTTCATTCGCTTGCAAAAATAACTGGAAATAATATGCAGGAAAGTAATTCAATGTTTGCTGCAAAATGAAGAATTGAACCAAAGTGCAGGCAACCACATGCACTGGTGCAGGAAAGAGCTTCCTGCCCAATCCGAGCGAAAGCGAATTGAGACAAGGATTGAGAGTAAATAAAATGCGAGAAAGGAATTTCATAAACGAAATAAACTCAGCTAACTCCCAAAGCCACAGATCCGTTTCACACTTTGACTACAAAACATATTTAAATCAAAATTTCATAAATAAATATCAGAACTGTCACACCACGCAGTTGCAAAAGGAAATATTGACACTGTCTTTCTAAATAAAGAAAGTACAAGGGGTAAACGAGCTGGGTTGGCTAGGCCCTAGCCAACCAACTCGTTTCCCGTCTAAGAAATGAAAAGGCTTAGCACTCAAATATGCATCAAAGACAAATTAAACATTATGTATGAAAATCATGGCGGATTTCTTGTATTATTCGATTCAACAAATGTACATAATTGTGCAAGTCTAGCCCCAGAGCTAAGGCGATACCTAGATTACATGAAAATGAAATTACAGTCGATGGTTCGCTAGCTAGTCCTACCTATGATCTATATCTTATACATCCTTTCGGCCTTAGCCGTTTTCCACTAATTACAGACATTTTCTTATTCAGGCCTTTTGGCCGAACAGACTAACAACCGAAATTACAAAATCGGCCAGCAGTTATAATGAAACATGTATCTCGCTTGGCCATAGACTAACTTTGGAAAACATTCCCTGATTGTGTGCCACCGATATCCTTCTTTAGTTCATCAGCAACTAAACTCGGAGTCAAGGATCAAACCCATCCTCGTGGAAATATTTGGCTCACGGAAATCTCGGATAGTCCTCGTGGTGGTGTAGGAATCTACCTGCACTAGTCATACTTACTCATAATTAATACTAAGTTTATCAATTACTTCTAGGAAATTAACATGAGTTACAAGAGGTACGTAGTAGGCATGAAATCCAGATAAAAATAATTAATGAAGCACTTTAATAAAACTTAATGTAAAATACGAAGCATGTGCATGAATAGGTAGTTATCTTTGACTAGTGCAGGTAAGAGAAGTTTATGTTGAGATAAAACAGAGATTAAAATGGGGTAGAAAATAGGGAAATTTGGGACACCAACAGTGAACACCCTCACAAGCATTTAATAATAAAATTAAACGTTTGTTGGTTTTCACCCTACGGGGTTTCCAGGGTATATCAGTGTTCAATGATGTGATTGCTTATTATGTCAATTTGATGATGTGGTTCCTTTCATAATGTGATGTTGATAATGTCAAGTATGTGATTAATTAATGTGGTTAAGGGAATCATGAAATGGATTCAATATTACATCATACAGTTTATGTTAATATACTACAAGAGTGGTGGTTAATGGTTACGAAACTTACTATTCCTCTACTAAAGTTACTTTATGCATTGATGAACATTCTATTTAATGGTTAATGAGGAATGTGGAATAGTAGTTTGGATAATTACAGTGGGTAATTTGTGTAAAACTTTTCTAACTCCCTGCATTTTCATGTGAGGCTATCGAGGTATGTTATAGTGCCCTAACATGAATTAATCAATGATATTGCAATTTATTTTTGATTAAATGCTTTTTATATTGATTTATTTCAATGATGATATATTTTTCTAGATTTGTTGTTTTAAAAGTAATATTGTATTTTTTTTAAATATAATTTTTTATTATTATCTCCAAAGAACAATAGTTAGGATTAAAGACAGAGACAATGTATTTAATCTTAAAGAGACAAAAATGAAATTGTCTCCTAAGAGATAAAGAGACAATAATGCTAGTGTTATATATTTTCTATGCTCATCATCCCCATGTTATGAGCTTATGAGAATAGAAGAGTGCCCAGTTCGAAAGTCATGTGAACAATGAAAACTCTAGTGATATGAATGTCCTTCAACTCCGAAAGCTTTGCTCTTGTAGCACTTCTCTTTTCATTCGCTGGAATCACTGATTTGTAAGAGATTTCACATGCCACGTTACTGAGAGAACCGGTCAAGAAAGGCAGCATGTGGGTGTCGTAATCGTTGTCAGCGTAGACGACCACGAATCTTCGCCAACCGTAGTACTCGACCAGCGCTGCAATGGCGTCAGCATGGACGGCATCGCTATGAGGCAAATGTATGAAATATGGGTAGCGGTGGGAAGACAGCGGGGGATCCGTTACAGAGAATGATATCATTGGCACCTTTGAAGTAGTACACAAAGCTATCACGAAGCCAACTTCTTGAAATGTTTGTGGTCCTATTAGGGCTACCACTTGTTTTTTCAATAGATCCACTGTTGTGGAAAAGTAGCAGTTTGTTTGGTGTTAGAACTATTTTATTAATTCATTCAGATTTCTTCATCCAAGACTCTCCACTTTCTATTTCATAGAAATCCATAGCAAAATATTGTGTGGAAAAATTAATCGAAGGGATTCGAACCCCACACCCCAGAAGAATTGTTCTGCTTCTTAAATTGTGAATATTTTTGAACAAATTTGATATTTTTTGCACTAAAATTTGGGACACTTTATTTTCAATTTTTTTATTAATAAAATAATTTTATGTAAATTCATCACACATGGATCTCAGATTTATGAAATAAACAATTAAAACGTCACATTTATAATTTATATATATTGATGTTAAAATGACTAATTTGAAACATACATCACACATCTTATGTTTTTTCTTCTTAATATACTATTAAAAAATAATATTATCAAACCAATAATAAAAATTAGCCCTTAAATTTCTTTTACAGAAAATTGCAGTGATTTTATCTATTTAATGCAATTGAATCCTGAATAGAAAATACAAACAACTAGAGACAATTTTAATTTTAAGTGGTGATTATTGGAGTTGTATATACCAACTGAGGCGGCCATGACTTCATTTTTTCCACCGGATTTTGAAAATCGAAAGTGGAGCGTTAAGTGACTGGAGTTGGTGAGCTTATTCTCCTTATTTACGTCTTCTTCAACTAATTCAAAGGTCGTTCTTGCCACTAGTCCATATCAATCATTGTCTAGTATGACGCCTATATTAATTTCCCTCCCATCCTTTGCAGCTACAACATTCCTTCCATCCTCTCCATAGAAATTCACTAAACAAAGGAGAGGACAGATGAAGAACTTGAGAATGGAAACCGCCATGATCATTGTTGTGTGCAGCGAAAAACAACCAGAGCCAAAGATTTCAATAAAGAGATATCAGAAACTCTCTGCAACTCTCTACTGTCAACAAAGGGAAGAAGATGAAACACTTTGCTTTGTCTGGATTGACTTGTGAGGAATATCGGGTGTGATGTGGTAATAATTGAACGATTGTGATTGTTTATTGAATAATATAATCATTGGATTTTGAACAATTTAACATTCAGTTGTTCTCCTCATCAGCTTCCTGGCAATGCTCGATTCATTGACCGAAGAAAATGTGGAGCATGAAATCATTTTCGTGTATTGCTGACATTGACTCAAGAGTAAGATGGATTTTTGTTTTGTGGACTCAAGTAGAACCACACAATAAAATATCCTTTTCAGGATGTGTAATGTAACCTTGATATGCATGTTGGGTTGTGTTATATTCTTTCCACGACTAACTGACGTAGTGAATTGCGGGGTTAGAGGGGGGGCGGAGCTCCCCCTTTGTTGCGCCAATTGCGCAACAGAGGGGTCACAGGGGGTGCAGTAGCCCCCCCTGTCCGGGGGTTTGAGGGGGGCGAGTAGCCCTCTCTACGGGGTCCAGGGCACTGCCCCGGGAAATTTTTTTTGGACCCTATATTAGGTTGGGTGAACCTACCTATGGTTTTCGGTCCATGGTTTTGGACGCGATGTTTTTTCGATCCATGGTTTTGGACGCGATGGTTTTTCGGTCCATGGTATTGGATGCTTTGACATGTATAAATATGTATTATAACATTGAAAGGAACATAATGAAAAATCAAGTTGGTAGTCCCGGTTTTGGGATCCAGGGGAAAATCTCTGTGTATATGTGTTTTATGTGTTCTGCTCTCGCATTATTTATTTTCTGTGTTTTAGAATTCGTATGCAGGTAATTTCTGTACGGGGTTAAAACCTACATTTGGTATCAGAGCTGTTTTGGCTTCAAGGGGACGCCTTGCTGAGGGGTTTTTCTCGGGTCTGTGGCAGACCCTGTTCAGTGGAAGATCTGTGAGATCGATTCTGGTGGTGGAAGAAGATGGTGAGCAGTGGAAAGATAGAGATCGAGAAATTTAATGGTCAGAGTTTTGAGTTGTGGAAACTCAAGATGGAGGATCTATTGGTGGATAAAGATCAGTGGATCGCGGTAGATCCGGGTACTAAACCAACGGGAGTGTCCGTTGAAGAATGGAAGAAGTTGGATCGGAAGGCAAAGAGCACAATACGATTGTGTGTCTTGGATTCAGTATTGCTGAATGTATCAGGGGAAGCTACGGCGAAGGCTTTGTGGGACAAGTTAGGGACTTTATACCAATCTAAGTCTCTGGTGAATCAACTGTTCCTGCTGAAAAAGCTGTATAACTTGAGGATGAAAGATGGAGACTCGGTGACAGAGCATCTGAATGCGTTTAATACTGTGGTAAGTCAGTTATCATCTGTTGATATCAAAATTTTAGATGAAGATAAGTGCATTAGTTTGTTGTGTTCTCTACCAGATTCATGGGATAGTCTGGTTATTGCAATAGGTAGCAATGCAACTGCCTTGCAGTTTGATGAAATAGTCTCAGCCTTGCTGACGGAGGAGATGAGACGGAAAAATATGGAGAGCCAAAATGGTGATGCCTTGTCTGTACGAGGACGGTCCCAAAACAGAAACAAAAATAAGTCATCGAGTGGGAGATCTAAATCTAGAGGGAGATCTAAATCTCCAGGAAAACCTGTAAAGGTGGTGTGCTGGAAATGCGGAAAGGAAGGGCACTTCAAAAGGGACTGTAAATCTAAAGCTCCTGATAAAGGAAAGGGATCTGATGATGCTCCTTCTGCAGAGGCAAAAACCACCTCAGATGAAGGTGGGGATGTGTACTTGGCTTCTTCAAGTACACATGTAGATCATGAGGCATGGCTGATTGACTCAGGTGCATCCTTTCACTTCACTCCCCATAGAGAGTGGTTCTGCGAGTATGAGAAATACGATGGTGGTGATGTCTTCTTAGGGGATGATAGGAAGGCTAGAATCATTGGTCGCGGAAAAGTAAAGTTGAAGTTGCAAGGTGGAAGGGTTAGAACACTTCCAAGTGTTCTGCATATTCCTGCATTGGCCAGAAATCTGATTTCTGTAAGCAAGTTGGATGATGCAGGTGTAAAAACAGTGTTCGAGAAGGATACCTGCAAGATGGTTCGAGGAGCACTGGTATTGATGCAGGGAGTTCGAATTGGAACTCTGTACAAGCTGCAAGGTAGCACTGTTGTTGATGGGTGCAACAGTTATGTGGTTCCTGAAAGTGGAGCTGAAAATCTAGTGGTCTCTGAAGAGAAGACCATGTTGTGGCATCAAAGGCTTGGACATATTGGAGAGAAGGGCCTTCGAATACTTCATGATAAAGGTATGGTAGAAGGTATGAGTAATAGCTCTCTGGACTTTGATTTCTGTGAAAATTGTGTATATGGGAAGCAGAATCGGGTGAGTTTCCCCTCTGGTGGTAAGAGGGCGAAACAGATATTAGAGCTTGTGCACAGTGATGTGCTTAGACCTATGAAGGTTCCATCACTGGGTAAGTCTGTGTACTATGTATCATTTATAGATGAATTCTCAAGGAATACATGGATATATTTCCTTAAGAAGAAATCTGAAGTCTTTGACAGGTTTAAAGAATTTAAGGCTCTGGTGGAAAACCAGATAGAGAAGAAGATAAAGGTGCTGAGGACAGATAACGGTGGAGAGTTTTGTAGTAAGGAATTTGAAGAATTCTGTAAGAAGTGTGGTATAGCACGGCAAAAGACTACTCCATATACACCTCAGCAAAATGGAGTTGCAGAAAGAATGAAAAAGACGTTGATGGAAAGGGCAAGAAGCATGCTCAGTGGTGCCGGGTTAGGACAAGAATTCTGGGCAGAGGCGGTGGAGACAGCATGTTACCTGGTCAACAGATCACCTTCATCAACGTTGGAGGATAAGACTCCACAAGAGGTATGGATTGGTAAGAAACCCTCTCTTTCACATCTGAGGGTATTTGGATGTGATGCATATGTACATGTTCCAAAGGAGAAATGAACCAAGTTGGATAGTAAATCTGAAAAGTGCATCTTTATTGGGTATAAGGATGGTTTAAATGGGTATAAGCTTTGGAACCCAGCAACAAGGAAGGTTGTGTACAGCCGAGATGTGGTGTTCAGAGAGGTGAAAGATGTTATTAAACATGAAGTCCAACCAAAGGAACCTGAGAAGATAGAGTTTGAGCTTAAGGAGGAAGAATCAGACTCTACAACAGAGGAGGAATCAGAAGATGAAGAGCCACAAACTCCGGGTGTGAGAAGATCAGTTCGAGAAAGAAGGCAGCTAGAAAGGTATAGTCCATCTACTTTCTGTTCAAATTTTGCTTTATCTATTACTGACGATGATCCCAGAACTGTGAAGGAAGCAATAGATTCAGAGGATGGAAAACTCTGGAAAGAGGCCATGGTTGATGAAATGGCATCTTTGCACAAAAATGAGGCTTGGGATCTGGTGGAGTTGTCGGTTGGAAGGAAACCCATTGGCAACAAATGGGTGTTCAAGAAGAAGACAAATGCAGAAGGAAAGGTGGAGAAATACAAAGCTCGGTTGGTAGCAAAAGGTTATTCCCAGGTGCCGGGAATTGATTTTGGTGATATTTTTTCTCCTGTTGCCAAGGTAACTTCTATTAGGTTACTTTTATCTGTTGTAGCTGCTTTTGATTTTGAGGTAGAACAGATGGATGTGAAGACAACATTTATTCACGGGGATTTGGAAGAGGAGATCTACATGAAGCAACCTGAAGGATTTGCGGTGAAGGGTAAGAAAGAACTAGTATGCAAGTTAAAGAAGTCTCTGTATGGGTTAAAACAGTCACCAAGGATGTGGTATCATAAATTTGATACATTTATACGGGGACTTGGCTTCACCAGAAGCAAAGCAGATCACTGTGTGTATTTTAAATTAATTGGTGACCATTTTATTTATCTGGTCTTGTATGTGGATGATATGTTGCTGGCTGGAAATGACAAAGAAATTATCCAGGATTTAAAGACCCAATTGTCCTCCAAATTCGACATGAAAGATCTTGGTGCTGCAAACTATATTTTGGGCATGGAAATTAAAAGAGATCGGGCAAAGAGGAAGCTCTGGTTAAACCAGAGGAAGTATGTCAAGACAATACTGCAGAGGTTTAATATGCAGGATTGTAAACCGGTGAAGGTTCCTATTCCTGTAGGTGTAAAGCTATTTGCTGAACACTGTCCCAAGACACAAGAAGAAGAAGAGGATATGTCCTGTGTTGCATATGCAAGTGCAGTCGATAGCCTAATGTATGCAATGGTCTGTACTAGACCAGACATTGCACATGCAGTGGGAGTATTGAGCAAGTTTATGTCAAAACTAGGGAAGGAGCACTGGACAGCAGTGAAGCGGGTTTTCGGGTATTTGCATGGCACTAGTGATTATGGTTTGTGCTACCAAGGAAGACCAGGATTGGACAGAGTGTTGGATATTCATGGCTTTGTTGATGCAGACTGGGCTGGAGATCTGGATCAGAGAAGATATACAAGTGGGTATGTGTTTAACCTATTTGGAGGTGCAGTCAGTTGGATGAGTAAGAAACAATCTGTAGTGGCACTATCAACTACAGAGGCAGAATACATGGCAGCCACTCATGCAAGAAAGGAAGTAGTTTGGTTGCAGAGATTGTGTTCAAGTATGGGGTTAGTACAGGGAGCTATAAGAATAGACTGTGACAGCCAAAGTGCAATTTTCTTGGCAAAGAACCCTGCTTATCATTCAAAGACAAAGCACATTGATGTTCAGTATCACTTTGTGAGGGATATGATAGAAGACAAAAAGGTGTTGCTAGTAAAGGTGGACACTTTGAAGAATATTGCAGATGCATTGACAAAATCTGTGAGCTCTGAGAAGTTCTCTTGGTGTAGAGAAACAATGGGCATTTCAGGGCTGGAAAAATGACTAAGCTCTCCTGTGGCCTCCTGTGGAAAGAAAACAACAAGTGGGAGAATGTTGGGTTGTGTTATATTCTTTCCACAACTAACCCATGTAGTGAACCAGGGGTTAGAGGGGGGGCAGAGCCCCCCCTTTGTTGCGCCGATTGCGCAGAGGGGGGGTCATAGGGGGGGTGGCAGCCCCCCATATACGGGGGGTTTGAAGGGGGCAGGTAGCCCCCCTCTACGGGGTCCGGGGCAGCGCCTCGGGAAATTTTTTTTTGGACCCTATATTAGGTTGGGCGAACCTACCTATGGTTTTCGGTCCATGGTTTTGGATGCGATGTTCTTTTGGTCCATGGTTTTGGACGCGATGGTTTTTCGGTCCATGGTATTGGATGCTTCGGCATGTATAAATATGTATTATAACATTGAAAGGAACATAATGAAAAATCAAGCTGGTAGTCCCGATTTTGGGATCCAGGGGAAAATCTCTGTGTATATGTGTTTTATGTGTTCTCCTCTCGCATTATTTATTTTCTATGTTTTAGAATTCGTATGTAGGTAATTTCTGTACGGGGTTAAAACCTACAATGCATTATTTTTTTTCGTACAACAAATGAAATGGAAGGATAGTATTGATTCATTTTGACCATTGTCTTGATATGCATCGATTTTCCTTTTCCTCGTGTTAGATTAAATAAAATCCCAAAAGAATCTGAGAAAGATAGATGTTGGAAAGGCGGAGGAGACAAAGCACAAATAATTCACACATAAAACACAAGTTGTTGCTCTTCTATTGATCACACAAAACATGATGCTTACAATGAACTCGATGAAGGGTATTTATCCTTTTCCAACTAGCAACTTGCCTAAAATATCTTGACATGCATCCACATGCAACCACACACTAAAAGTCGTCTATCACTTAACTCGACTTGACTCAACACTCAAACACTCAATCACTCAATTAACTGACTCTCTAAGTTTAGCCAACTCCTCATGGAGGAGTAATTATCTTATTTTAACACTCCCCCTTAATTACGACTGCTAAACTAAAACATGACTCATGACAACTCAAACATGCCTGTTGGTCTATGTCTCAGCTAGGCTTACAACACCCAAGTTTCTTCTATGAAACTCAAACACATCTTGTGCTAATGGCTTAGTAAATATATCAGCCAATTGAACACTATATTTACAAGGCTTCAAGTGAACTTCTCCATTGCTCACAAGTTCTCTAATAAAGTGATATCTAGTATCAATATGCTTTCTTTTCTAATGAAACACACTATTCTTGGATAGTGCAATTGATGAGGTGTTGTCACAGTAAATTGTTATTGATCCTTGTTCTTTTTGCTTGAGTCCATCAAATACTCTTCTTAACCAAACTGCTTGACATGCTGATGATGTTGCTGCTACATATTCTGCTTCTGCTGACGAAAGTGTAACAATGGGCTACTTCTTATATACCCATGAAATCAGACCTGAACCAAGATGGAACACAAAACCAGAAGTGCTCTTCCTATCATTCAAACTTCCTGCAAAATCACTATCTATATATGCAATCAAATTCTTCTTTTCTATGCTTGCATACATTATGCCACAATCTCTAGTTCCTGCTCTGTATCTCAGAATTCTTTTTCCTGCACTCTAATGTGTGTCTTTTGGAGTCTCCATAAATCTGGAAATCAAACTCACTCCTTGCATGACATCTGGTCTTGTAGCTCTGAGATACATAAGGTTGCCGACCAATCTTTTGAATAGAGTTGGATTGACATATGATCCTACATCATCCTTGCTTAACTTTGTACTTGTTGCAACTGGTGTAGGGACAGGTTTGCAATTTTTCATCCTCAATCTTTTCAACAAATCTTTGGCATATTTATTTTGACAAAAAAAAAAAAATCCCTTTTTAGATTTCTCAACTTCTATGCCAAGAAAATATTTCATGAGACCAATATCTGTCATCTCAAATTATTTCATCATCGCTTCTTTAAATTCATTTATCTCAAGGTCACCTGTAAGAATCATATCAACATATAAGCAAACAATCAAAATTTGTCCATGCTCATTTACCTTTGTGTATAAGGTAGGCTCAATGTTGCTTCTGCAAAATCCATTCTTAATCATGTAGTTGTCGATTCTGCTATACCAAGATCTAGGCGCTTGCTTCAGTCCATAGAGCGCTTTCTTCAACCTGTAAACTTTCTCTTCATTACTCTCAACTTCATATCGTGGAGTTTGTTGCACATAAATTTCTTCTTCTCGAATTCCATTAAAGAAGGCTGATTTCACATCCATTTGATATACTTTCCACTTGTTCTGAGCTGATGTGGCTAGAACTGCTCTTACAGTATCCAATCTGGCTACAGGAGCAAACATTTCTCCAAAATCTATTCCCGGTTGCTGCGAGAATCCTTTTACTACAAGTCTAGCTTTAAATCTGTCAATTTCACCTTTCACATTCAACTTTATCTTGTACACCCACTTTACACCAATGATATTTTTTTCCTTTGGTAAATCAACCAAATCCCATGTGTCATTCTTTTCAATAGCTTCAAGTTCTTCGTCCATGGCTTGCACCCAATTTTCATCTTTGATTGCTTCTTCAAACGAAGAAGGTTGGAATGAAAACAATGCAAAATTTGAACTAACATCCAAATCATCATAAATATCTTTCAAAATTCTCATCTTTCTGGTACCATTGCTTGATTCATCACCTGATTGATTGCTAGGAGAATCTCGATCTGTTGATCTTCTTTAGGATCCATGCTACTCTGAAAATCTTGGAGTCCTTGTTGGTGTGTCTCTTTTTGGTGTCTTCACCTGTGGTTCTTGCTTCTCCTTTTCTGCTACATCATATTCTTCCATCAGTGGCACATGCGCATCAACTATTTTGTAGATACTACCATTCCACGATTATTTTTATTTGAACACAACATCTCTGCTAATTATGGTCTTCTTTGTGACAGGGTTATACAATTTGTAAGCTTTTGATTGCTCACTATAACCAGTGAATATGAATTTTTCACTTTTATCATCCAATTTGCCTCTTCGCTCCTTAGGCACATGTACATAATCTACACATCCAAATACTTTGAGATGAGATACATTGCAATACTGATCCATGTGGCTCTAGACACAGGCAGAAGTCTCAGAGGACTCAGAAAGGGTCAAAAATCAAAGTGTTTGGAATGTGCTCGAACTAGGTTCATGTTGAAGATCTCATCGTCATGGATGCAGTGGTGTGAATGGTTCGTCAAACCGAGTCCATATGCAAAAGTTAGGAGCAGTCAAAATTCAGGGTTGACTTGGGTGACTGGGCAGGCTTACGGAGGCAGTGATTTGGACAAAATCCGGCCACCAGATTCTAGCCAACCTGGGCCAGATTTTGGGCGAATTTGTGGCCTATTCAAATTGACTCCTTAAGGTCAATCTTCCAATTTTTCAAAAATGACCATAGATTTATTTAAAAAAAAAAAAAAAATAGGGGTGGTGGGCCACCAACCCTGCCACCCCCCAATATCCAACGTATAAAACAAAAAAATTAATTATGGGTCGAAGAGCCATGACCCCTGTCGACCCTCCCTCAACCACCATAACCAAAAACATTTAATTAGGGGTGGGCGGCCATGACCTCGCCACCCCCAAAGCCCACTCCACTGGTGCGAATGGTTTGTCAAACTGAGTCCGTATGCGAAAGTTAGGAGCAATCAAAATTCAGGGTTGACTTGGGTGACTGTGCAGGCTTAAGGAGGCAACAATTTGGACAAAATTCGGCCACCGGATTCCGACCAACCTGGGCCAACTTCCGGGCGAATTTGTGGCCTATTTAAATTGACTCCTTCAGTCAATTTTCCGATTTTTCAAAAATGACCATGGACTTATTATAAAACAAAAAACATATATTTTTGGACCCCACTACACCCCAATATCCAACGTATAAAACAAAAAAATTAATTATGGGCCGACTGGCCATGAGCCCCGCCGGCCCTATCTCAACCAGCGTAACCAAAAACATTTAATTAGGGGTGGGCGGCCATGACCCCGCCACCCCCGGAGCCCACTCAACAAACCTTACATTAATGGTGGGGGTGCAGGCTGTCAACCCCGCCGCCCTCTCCACCTCCCATATATACAACGAATGCTGGCAGGAAAAGTGGTGCGGGCCACAAAAATAGTGGACCCGTCGCCCCATAGTTTAAACAATAAACAAACAATGTATTAAAAATGGGAGGGGCGGGGTTTGATCACCCGACCCCTCCTCAACAAATTTTTTAATTTAGCCATTGCACCCAACGACCCTCATTGGGTAATCCGCCCACCAAGAGGTATATTAGCCCTTTTTAATAGTGCGTCGGGAGGAGGCCAGGAGCAGGCACACATTTCTATGTAGGTGAAACCATGAGCAGTGCAGAGAGGGGGGCGGAACCATGATCTGAGCAATTTCTCCAGGGGGCCAAATTTTCACTTTGTTAGATTTCAACAAATTTTATATGGTTTCAGCATTTCTCAATACCACGAACTCAACGGTGTTGTCCGTTTTTACATCAGAGATTTGTAATTTTTGGGCTTCTTCAATTGTGGAGGTATAAGGTCATCATTTTGACTTTTGATGTATTTTCATTATTTTTCCATCTAATGAAAACAGGGTCTCCCCACTAATTCGAGCAGGGCCCGGAGATGTAATCCCTCGTGGACGAACTCTGATATCAATCCTGTGTCTTCTATGCGTGACTTGCTATTCTTCTCTTCTTCTTCTTTATGCACTTGTAATTTCATGGTTAAAATGCAAGCTTAATATGTAATTCTTTAATGCATCATAACGAAAAGATTTTTTGGGATCAAGTGGTATCAGAGCAGGACTTTGTGGATGCAAATTGCATGTTTGCATGCTAACAAGAAATAGGTTGCGAAGAGGTGAAGGTGAATTAAAGTATTTTGATCCTGAAGTGGGATGTGCGCGTCAAAGGAGAAACATGGGTGAGGAGAACGATGTTTGATATGAAGAGGAGGTAAACTTCCGCAAGACTTTCTACATGATGGCAGATCGTGTTGAGAAGATGTTCTCAAGACTTGAAAAACTTGAGAGTGCGGGGGAAAAAGCTCTAGAAGGATAAGGTTCAGTGCACGAAGATGATGGAGGATATCCACCTCCTTATCCACCAGCAAGTGAAAGTTCTTCTTCCTCTTCTTCTCACCATGATCATAGGAATACAAGAAACACATCTAAAAAGCCTTTCTTTAAGTTAGATGTAAAATTTGATCTCCCTATGTTTAACGGTGAAAGTAATGCAGAGAAACTAAACAACTGGATTAGGAAAATCGAAGTTTACTGCAGGGTTTAGCGGATTAAGGAGGACGAGGCAAAAATCCAGTTGGCCTCCCTTCGGTTGAATGACACCGCTCTCGTCTGGTGGGAGAGAAAATTGCGAAGCAGTAAGAGGATGGGTAATCTTCTTTCTTCGTGGCCAAGTTTTATTTATGCATTAAAAGATCAATTCTATCCCTTGGGTTATAAGCAAAAAACCTTAATGGAGTGGCAGTACCTAAGGCAAGGCAAGGGGCAAAACATGCAAAAATTTACCGAGGAATTTAGAAAACAAGCACTAAACTTGGGCATATCATTAGATTCACCTAAAGTGGTAACTAAGTATATTGGATCATTACATAGTTACATTAGACATTCATTGTTAATGTTTGAACCTACTACCATTGACTCGGCCAGTGTAAAGGCCATTCATCTGGAAAACAGGGGAACACATGAACGAGATGACCACCCAAAGAGAACCGCAGTAGCCAAGAGAAGGGGAGCAAAGCCCTCTTGTACACATTGTGAGAAAGAGGGGCATGATGAAGAAAATTGTTGGAAGTTGCACCCTGAGATGAGACCTGAAAGGAATGACAGGAAGGGGAAGCAGAAGGTCGCCACCACCGTGCAGCAAAACCAAGATTCCGAGTCAGAGGAAGATGAGAAGGTCACAACTGCGGGATTTACATGAGGTAGGCCCATTGACTTGGGGTCCAATTCTGGCAATGAAACAATGTTTTCAGCCCTTGGGATTGCGGCAGGAGGACCCATAGATTTGGGGTCTGATTCCGACAATGAATCAAGGATTTCAACAGACATAACGAAAAGGGCACTCCCCGCAGCAGGACTCCAAGAACTTGAGGAGATCAACCACCGCATCCAAGCAGAGAATGCTGAGCTAAGGAGGCTTCTACAGGAGGAAAGGGAAGAAAAACAAAGGTTACTACGCCAGTTGCAAGCCAAGGATGAGGCCTTGGAAAAGCTACAACATTGCTATTTGGAGGTAAAAAGCGACTCTCTGATTTCATGTGATTTTCATGATGATGAATTTGTTGCTTTTGAAAAACATACTACAGGGATTGGATCCAAACTATTGAAGAAGATGGGGTATCAGGGAAAGGGCCTCAACATCAAAGGCCAAGGCATCGTAAATCCCATCGAATTCGAGGAATTGTCGCGTCATGTGGGACTCGGATATGCCAGAAGGGAAACGGGAGAAAGCTCCAATACATCTAGTAACCAGCCAACACAGACGATGAAATTCCTTCCTCACAGTCCAACGATCATGAGGGCCCCATGTACGCTGATCGGAGGAACACCAAGGGAAAGCGCCCCAAGGAAACCCCGAAAGTTTGGAGGAAAAAGAATCGTTGTAGTCATTGCAACAAAGAGGGACACCAAAAAACCACGTGTCTAATGCTCCATGCTCTGGGAACATCGCTAGAGGAGCCGAAAGGTGAACATGTTCAACAAATAAATCCACCCCATTCACGGTGGTCTGCTTTATTAAGTTGGTTTTTTTAGAGGTAGTAGCTTGTTAGGGCCACCATTGTAAATCATATGTTGCAAGTAAATGTAAAAGTGATGGTGTGTTTTCCATCACTTCAAGACGCAACGATGATATTTTGGCCTTTCCTTATTAGTAGTTGAGGTATTGATTACTTTTTATGTAATCCTTGGCCAATGAGTGTGTGCTATAAACTCTTGGCAAGGAAGGGTTGTTGAGCCATGTGTGGTGTGCATGATTGCAAAAGATGTACCAGTTTCACATGTAGGTGATTGAAAGTGTGGATTGAAAAGGACACAAACAGTGTGCTAAGTGTAAATGCTTTTGGAGGACCAAAATCTCCTCAGTGGGGAGGATTGATCCAGGTGGCTCCAGACACAAGAAGAAGTCCTAGAGGACTCAGAAAGGGTCAAAAATCAAAGTTTTTGGATTGTGCTCGAACTAGGTTCATGTTGAATATCTCGTCATCATGATCGCGATGGTGTGAACGGTTTGTCAAACCGAGTCCGTATGTGAAAGTTAGGAGCAGTCAAAATTCAAGGTTGACTTGGGTGACTGGGCAGGCTTAAGGAGGCAGCAATTTGGACAAAATCCGGCCACCGGATTCCAACCAACCTGGGCTAGATTCTGAGCGAATTTGTGGCCTATTTAAATTGACTCCTTCGGTCAATTTTCCGATTTTTCAAAAATGACCATGGATTTATTATAAAACAAAAAAAAATATATTTTTGGGGTGGTGGGCCACCAACCCTGCACCCCCCAATATCCAACATATAAAACAAAAAAATTAATTATGGGTCGACGGGCCATGACCCCCACCGGCCCTCCCTCAACCACCGTAACCAAAACCATTTAATTAGGGGTGGGCGGCCATGACCCCGACACCCTCGGAACCCACTCAACAAACCTTACATTAATGGTGGGGGCACAGGCTATCAACCCCGCCACCCTCTCCACCTCCCATATATACAACGAATGCCGACAGGAAAAGGGGCGCAGGCCACCAAAATAATGGACTCGTCGCTCCACAATTTAAACAATAAACAAACAATGTATTAAAAATGGGAGGGGCGGGGTTTGATCACCCAACCCCTCCTCAACGAATTTTTAATTTAGTCATTGTGCCCAACGACCCTCATTGGGTAATCCACCCACCAAGAGATATATCAACCCTTTTGCATAGTGCGCCGGGAGGAGGCCAGGAGAGGGCACGCATTTCTATGCAGGTGGAACCATGAGCAATGCAGAGAGGAGGCCGGAACCATGATCTGAGCAATTTCTCCAGGGGGGCAGATTTTCACTTTGTCATATTTCGACAAATTTTATATGGTTTCAGCATTTCTCGATGCCACTAACTCAACGGTGTTGTCCGTTTTTCCATCAGAGATCTACAATTTTCGGGCTTCTTCAATTGTGGAGGTATAAGGTCGTCATTTTGACTTTTGATGTATTTTCATTATTTTTCCATCTAATGAAAACAGAGCCTCCCCACTAATTCGAGCAGGGCCCAGAGACATAGTCCCTCCTGGATGAACTCCGATATCAGTCCTGTGGCTTCTATGCATGACTTGTTATTCTTCTCATCTTATTCTTTATACACTTGTAATTTCATGGTTAAAATGCAAGCTTAATATGTAATTCTTTAATGCATCATAAGGAAAATATTTTTTGGGATCAAATACATACCCGACCATGCTTGTTCTGGTACTCTATTCATCACACTCTTTATGGGAGATTTTTTGATCACACAAATAGCACATGCAACTGTTTCTGCCCAATACTCATTAGACAAGTTTCTACCTTTCAACATGCTTCTTACCATGTTCATAATTGTTTTGTTCTTTCTCTCTACTACACCATTCTGCTGCAGTGTGTACCTGGTTGTAAACTGTCTTCTGATTCCATGTTGTTTGCAGTAATCATGGAATGCCTTTGAGTCATATTCTCCACCATGATCTGACCTCAATACCTTGATCTGTCGATCACTTTGGTTCTCTGCTAAGGCTTTGAATTCTTTTAACTTTGCAAAAATTTCAGACTTCTGCTTCAAGAAGTAAACCCAAGTCTTTCTGTTGTAGTCATCAATGAAATTGAAGAAGTAACAACTTCCATCAATCGAATGTGTCCTCATAGGTCCACATAAGTCTGTATGCACTAGTTCAAGAGGTTGCTTTGCTCTGTATGCAACTCCCTTTGGAAAACTTTCACGGTGTTGCTTTCCCAAGATGCAACACTCACAAGTACTAGCAGGTTCTTTGATGGGAGGTAATCCTCTAACCATCTATTTCTGCTACAACAATCTTAAACCAGAAAAGTGCAAGTGTCCAAATTGAAAGTGCCATAACCAATAATCATCAGAACATGCAACTGTAAAATAACTCACCTGACCACTGTAATTCATAATTAGAGGAAAGAGTTTATTCCTCGTCATCTGCACCTTTGCTATCAGCTGCTTGCTTGGGGCTTATCATATATAACACATTCTTGACCTTGAAAGATAACTCTGTATCCTTTCTGTGTCAATTGACCAACACTTATCAAATTATGTTTGAGACTAGGAACATAATATACCTCTAAGATTGTCTTCGGCTCCCCTTGCTTGGTCAGAATATTGACCACTCCTTTGCTATCTACTTCCACAGTCTTGTCAGTCCCCAACTTTACCTCTGTTTTCACAGATTGATCAAAATTTGCAACCAAATCCTTGCTGCCTGTCATGTGGTTACTGCAACCATTGTCTAACAACCACACACTAGCAGATGGTTCATGCATGGTATGGCAAGCTAAGAACATGGAGTTAGAACTCTCTATAGTGACATTAGCTCTCTGGTTCCCTTGATCAACTATCTTCTTCCTGCAATCACGAGCATATTGACCAAATTTATTGCAATAATAACATGTCATCTTTGATTTGTCAACTCTTTGATTATTGTTGAATCTTCTGCAGTTGCTTCCATTTTCATGTTCATGTTCTTCTCGACCATCTCTCTGACCACCATATCTTCTGCTTCGTCCTCTGCCTCTCGATCTACTTCTGCCTCGACCTCTGTCTCTTGAAATAGAAACTTGAATTTTGAAAGCAGTCTCTAAAGTGGAATCCCTATTTCTGTCTATCCTTGCCTCATGCGATAGAAGTGATCCTATCAACTCATCAACTGTCAATGATGCCAAACCTTTGGCTTCTTCTATGGCTGCTACCACAACATCAAATTTGGTGGACAAAGATCTGAGGACCTTATCAACTACTGTTTTATCTTTAATCTCTTCACCATAAACCTTTAACTGATTTACGACAGTTATGACCCGATTCATGAAAGAATCGATGTCCTCTGTCTCCTTCATCTAAAGACTTTCAAAATCTCTCCTAGTATTATGCAACTTAACAATATTGACTTTGGCCATACTTGTATAGTTTGTCGCCAAAGTATCCCATGCTACTTTTGCTGAAGACGTGATCATAATCTTCTGGAACACTACTCGGTCCACTCCCTGCTAGATAAGCTGCAACGCTTGTGCATTCTTCTTCTTGTCTTTCTTCCATTGATCCCTCTCTATATTATTGAGAGCTCGTTCTGCTGCTTCATCCTTAGGTTCTGAAAACCCAAACTGGACATAATCCTAGACATCATGTGCCTGCAATGTGGTCGCCATCTTAATGGCCCACACATCATAATATTTCCCTGTAAACGGTGGGAACTGGGGCTGGAAATTTGAGAAAACCATTTTTCTCTAAAAATTTCTTTTTGAAAAAACCCTAAAATTCTCCTTTTGTAAGCTTTTTCAAAAGAAATACCCCTTTCAATAAAACTCTAAATTTTCTATTTAAAAAAAAAAAAAAACTTAAAAAAACCTTTTGCAAAAAACACTTTTGAAAACTCTTAATTAATTTTTATATATAAGAGAAATTTTTTAACAAAAATCTTTATATATAAAAAACAAGAAACCTTTGTATAACCTTTTTAAAAAAACCGTATGTTAAAGCTTCAAGTGAACCGCATAGATTTTTTTATTAAAAAACTATAATCGTAAACCTTATTACTCCCACGTGAGTTTTTCGTGCTCCAAACAAAAAACTACCCACTTAATTTTTCAAACCTCTGTTGACTTTTAACCTTTTAACGACTCTAACGCGTGTCACGTTATGATGGCCTGCGATAAACGCAGTGCACGATCCAGAGGAGAGCGTTAATTCTCTAACGCTTCAAAAACTTCACATAACCCATGTAAGAAGTTTTTGACTGTTAACGCGGCTCTCTCCTGAGCCTGAACGCGTTATAGCGCCTTGTGTATAACTGTAGGATGTGTTAATGTTTGAACAGCATACGCCTTGTATACCATTGTAGGATGCGTTAATGTTTAAACATCACGAGAAAAAAATAGATTTTTCCTCTCACACGAACAACTACAAATTTGTTCTTCTTCGCTTTGTGTAACCTCTCTCTAATACTAATTTGTTGGAAAGGCGGAGGAGACAAAGCACAAATAATTCACACATAAAGTACGAGTTGCTGCTCTTCTATTGATCACACAAAACATGACACTTACAATGAACCGGGCGAAGGGTATTTATCAATTTCCAACAAGCGACTTGCCTAAAATATCTTGACATGCAACCACACACTAAAAGTCGTCTATCACTTAACTCGACTTGACTCAACACTCAATCACTCAATTCACTGACTCTTAGCCAACTCCTCATGGAAGAGTAATTATCTTATTTTAACAACAAAGCCTCCAATTCTCGGTCCGGGGAGGAGGGGGAACAGGAGAAGCGGGGATGAAATTAAGAGTCGAGGAAGGAGGAAATGAGGATCTTGGAGGAGAAATAACAGAGGGCGGGTTAGGTATGGACGGAGGGAAAACAGGAGAAATAACAGCAACTGATACAGGCAGCTCATTGAACAGAGTTCCTACCGACACTACAGAGGGGGACAAATCGAGAGAGAAAGATTGTGGAGGAGGCGGAAATATAATAGGAGTGGAGAGAGGAATACCTGGAAAAATCGATGATGTACCGTTTGATTTCTTTTCTTCAGGAGCCCCCGATGATGTGGAAACTAAGTGCCTCCAATGTGAGTGGCAAGTTGACTGTAAACGATCCGAGCAGGAAGTGCGAAGGTGACACGTCGAGTGGTAAATTGGGCATCTATAAGGTATGCCCCAATAGTCGATACAAATACTGTGGGAGAAAGAGTCCCAGATCATGTTCAGGCTAGATAGGAGACCACTCCCGAGGTCCACCTCGACCAAAACCCATGCAATTTTCTTGTCCATTTGTCCCATGCCACCCTTGTCCTAGAAATAGAAAATGCCAATGGAATTGACGATATCGATAATCACAGGATGCGTCCATAGTTCTAGTGGAAGACCCAACAACTTGGCCCATACAATCTTCCGCCAGGGAGTTCCCGTGAGGGGTTCGAATCCAGCCTGTCGAAATTGTAGTAGGAGAAACCCTCGACCTTTAACCCAGGGAGATCGAAAAATGTGTTTCGCGTCCGCCCGACTGACAAAATGATAACACACTCAACTGTTCTGTAACATAGTGATGGGAGGTCGATATCCGAGTTTCCGCACCCAAAATGTTGTCATCCACTATTTTATTTTCTCGCCGGTGAGAAGTGCTCAAAATTGAACACGTCACAGCTAGTCAAGAGGCTTCTAACACGTCAGAGAAGTGATATGCTAAAATTACACGTCAAAAGAAATTTAAATTTTGATTTTTACTAGTATATATATATATATATATATATATATATATATATATATATATATATATAATTTTAAAATGCCCTAGGAAGGGTTGTTGGTTCACCAAACATTTTTGAAAATTTAAATTAATCAAGATCAATATGTTGGTCCGCTTTGTTCTATGACATCTTTGACATATAGACTCGACAGGGCAGGCAGCCAGATGTTGTTGTAGCAATAAATAAAAATTTAAATTAATCAAGGTCAATCTGTTGGTCCACCTTGTTCTTTGACAGCTTTGACGTATAGACTCTACAGGCTACTACGCAGGCGACGAGATGTTGTTGTAGCAATAAATAAAAAGTAACAGAGCATGAAGGTTGTTGCATTGCCAGTGGGTAGTGATGGGTTGTTTTGCCTCCAATTTTTGGCTCCTCTAGCGTGCCTTTAACGCATCATTAAAGTAGTTATGCACATTGAATTTCTGCTAACTGACCTTCATTTTACCTTCTGGTAATTCTTTTTGCCAATAAGTTAGTGAAAAAATTCTCTAAAAGTCGTGATGAGGAGGGAAAAGTGGAATTCAATGGGAACCACTCACTTGACCAGCCAGAGAGATCTAAAAATAGGTCAAGCGGAAAAAGTAAAATTACAGTGATTCACGTGTATGAGTGAGAAACAAAATTTCTTTTTTCGCTCTCATAATATCAAGTGATGAAGGGGGAGCTTGCTGGAAAAATCACCGCACCTCTATAGAATCCGTAATTTCCACCCTGGGGATCCTAGTTACTGGTTTGTAACGTTTACCAATACCTGCGGGTTTTGGTGTAACGGAAAACCTCCACATGGTATCAGAGCCCACAAGTTGCTAGATAAAAGGCGCACCAGTGCTTTATTTTGCAGGTATTATAGCTTGGAGATCGAAGATCGACAAAAAAATGGAGTTTCCCAAAGCATCGATCCTAACACCGTACAACTATCACGAATGGAAGGACTAAATGGCTCGATACCTTCGTCAAAAAGGGTTGTACAGGATTACCATGGCTGCAGAAGTGGAACCCACTTCAGCCATAGAGAAATCCAAGTACCTCAACCGTATGGATGAGGCCCACGGATCCATATGCATGTGCATCTCTCCAGAGTTGCAGTTTCATCTATCTGCCTGCAATACTCCCAATGAGATTTGGAAAAAGGTTGAAGAACTCTACGGGAAACAGGATGAGATGAAAGGACATCTGCTCGAAGTGGAGTTGCTGTCATTGGATCCACAGAACTATGACAGAATTCAAGACTTCTTCACCAAATATAATGATCTATTGCTGCAACTCAAGGGTTGTGGAATTGACAAATCCAAGGAGGAGAGTCGCCAAATTCTCTCTATTATGTTAAAGCTCGAACCGGAATACTCCGTCTTTGTGTCTACATTTCATTCAGTAAGGATTGCAATAGGTAAATCCTACACTATGCCTTCTCTCAAAGAATTTATGGAGTCCCTTATTTTTGAGCAAGATAAACTCATTGGCATGGGGAAAATCAAACCTCCAAAAGCGCATGCACTTGCTGTGCATGATGGCAACCACAATAAAAATCACAGATCTGATTCAAATCAGAAAAATCAGCAGCAAAAAGACAAGGGAAAAGCGCATTCCCATCCAAAGAAGGAAGGGTACACCAAGCCCTTCAATGACTCCTCCGGCTCGAGAAATGAGAAAGGGAAGAAAGGAAACAGATGCACCTACTGTCAAAGAGGATTCCATCTAGAATCCTCTTGCATGAAGAAACAAATTGACCAAATGGCAGAAATCCTTCAGAAGCACAACCTTGGGGACCACATCCCTCAGGGCGCCAAGAAGAAAACTGAGGATCTGCCACACGGGAAAGGTAACAATTTTCATGCTTTAGTTGCAATTAATTCTTCTCCTGATGCATGGATTATAGATTCTGGTGCATCACATCATATGGCTGCTGCAAAGGAAGTCTATTCCTCTTTGGATGCATGCAAAGGACCTCCCATCCTCATGGGAGATGACTCACCTATTGAGGTCACCGGAAAAGGTAGAGTGGAACTTTTACACGGAAGCTTTGAAGATGTGCTTCATGTTCCAAAACTTTCGGTAAACCTGCTTTCAGTTTATCAGATCACTCATTCTGGCATTGGAAAGAGAGTGGAATTCACTCCAAATGCAGTGAACATATATGACCTACATAGCAGCTCCAAAATTGCAACCAGTGAGGTAAACAATGGAGCCAGACTGTATACATTTTCTGAATTTATTGAATCTGAATCCTCCTTATTGCTTACACATGCTGATGATAGTAGTAGGTTTTGGCACGAGAGGTTTGGTCACTTAAATTATAGGTATATGCAGCAGCTAAGCAAGAATGAGATGGTGGAAGGCTTGCCAAATATCAGTTTCTCCAAAGGAGTTTGTGAAGGGTGTGTCCTTGGCAAACATCCTAGAGAAAAGTTTGACACCGACAAGACTCACAGAGCATCCTCTCCTCTAGATCTGATCCATAGTGATCTCATGGGGCCTTTTCCTCATCCTTCCATCAACAAAGCAAGGTATGTGCTTACATTTATTGATGATTTCTCACGGTATACTTGGGTGTATCTTCTCAGGGCCAAATCTGAAGTTTTTGCGCACTTTGAAGATTTCAAAGCACTAGTTGAGACACAGTCAGAGAGAAAGATCAAAGCCCTCCATACAGACAATGGGGGGGAAATATGTTAACGTAACACTTTGGAACCTTTGCCTTCATTCTGGCATACAGTTGCAATACACAATTCCATACACTCCGCAACAGAATGGAGTTGCTGAGAGAAAGAACCGATCTCTCAAAGAGATGGCTTCCTGCATGTTGCATGCTAAGTCACTGCCTCATACTACATCCAAAACATCCAAAACAGATCTCCTCATAGGTCTGTCAAGGATCAGACCCCCTTTGAGGCTTGAAGCGGCACTAAACCAGAGGTCACCCACTTCCGTGTTTTCGGCTCCCGAGCATGGGCCAAGATCCCCTCTGAAAAGAGAAAAGCTCTTGATCCACAGAGCATTGAGTGCATCTTTGTTGGATACCCTAATGGTGTGAAGGGATACCGGCTCCTGATTTCCTCTACGGACAAGCTCATCATTGAGCGAAGTGTCAAATTTGAGGAAAGTCTCTTGCATGCACCTCAATTGCCGCATGTAGATACCTTTTATCTACCTCATGTTCGAGATGATGACTCAGTACACTCAGATGTAGATACAGAGCATGCAAATGCCGAGGTAGAGCATGCAGATGCAGAGACAGAGTCTTCAGATACAAATCTAGTGCATGCATATGATGATCCACATCCAAGCCCAGATTGGGCTTCCAGTAGTGAATCATATTCCCCTGTCATAAATCAGAGAACAAGGAGCTTACGTGAGATATATGCACAAGACCACCCAGCTGCTAGAAATGGTCTTGTGGGGGATAATTCTGATCTGCAGAGGACTAGCTCAGAGTTTATTGAGCCTCCTCTTGCCCTCACTGCCATTGAACCATCGCCATCCTGGCATTGTCATTTGGTTCATTCTTCTGATCCACAGTCTTATGCTGAGGCTGCTGGGCATCCATCTTGGGAGTTTGCCATGGAGGAGGAGTATAACTCCCTCCTCGAGAACCAGACCTGGGATCTGGTCCCCCTTCCTTCAGGAAGGAAACTTGTCCGATGCAAATGGGTCTACAGGACCAAGAGTGCTGCAAATGGGCAAATCACCAGATGGAAAGCAAGGCTAGTAGCCAAAGGCTTCCAACAAGTGCATGGCATTGATTATGACAAGACCTTTTCTCCAGTAGCAAAGATGGATTCTATACGCCTTACACTTGCCATTGCGGCTGCCCAGAGGTGGGAAGTACATCAGATGGATGTGAAGAATGCCTTTCTTCACGGAGACCTATCTGAGGAGATCTACATGGAGCAGCCACATGGTTTCATTCAGGATTCATCTTTGGTCTGCAGACTGAAGAAATCTCTCTACGGCCTTAAGCAGGCCCCGAGAGCTTGGTATGCAAAGATGGATTCTTTTCTCTTATCACAAAACTTTGAAAGATGTAAGTCTGATCCGAATGTTTACATGCTCAGGACACATGATTCTCTTCTTATCTTAGTTTTGTATGTGGATGATCTCTTAATCACCGGCAGCTCGGCTTTAGCCATTGCTACAGTCAAGAGGGCCTTGCATGATAGGTTCTTGATGATGGACATGGGTCCATTACACTTCTTTCTTGGTCTTGAGATCAGCCAGGATGCCACAGGCATCAAACTCTCTCAAGCTAAGTATGCACGGGATCTCCTCAAGAAATTTCGCATGACTGACTAGAAGCCAGCACTGACTCCTTTTCTGTCTAGGGTCTGCCTTGAGGATGGAGGTGACACTTCATTAGTTGACAACACTCTCTACTGACAGCTAGTGGGGATCTTATTGTACCTCACCCACTCCAGACCAGATCTCTCATATGCAGTAGGGGCAGTTTCCAGATACATGCAGGAGCCGCATGAGCTACACTGGAATGCTGCCAAGCGCATCCTCCGATATGTGCAGGGCACCATCACCTTCGGGATTCACTATGCAGTAGGCACTGCATTGAATCTCCTTGGATTCACAGATTCTGATTGGGCGAGAGACAGCATTGATCACAAGTCCACCTCCGATATTCACTCAGTCTAGGATCCGGCCCTATCTGTTGGTCGAGCAAGAAGCAGGCTGCTATTTCTCTCTCTTCAGCTGAGGCCGAGTACATAGGAGTAGTCAACATCACCATTCAGGCTCTGTGGCTACAACACTTCCTCACTGAGTTGGGCGTCTAGTTCCACCAGCCAATTGTCATCTGGTGTGACAACCAGAGCACTCTCAAATTTTGCAGGGATCCAGTACAGCGGCAGCGGATGAAGCACATAGAGATCCATATGCACTACATCAGAGACTTAGTACATGATCGGGTCATTGATTTGTAGTTCTGTCCTTCAGCAGAACAGACTGCAGACATCTTCACCAAGACATTCACTGAGCAGAAGTTTCGCTCTCTGCGCGATCGTCTTGGAGTGAAGGACACAGTTGCTTAGCAACTGTCTTTTCTTTTGATTACATTGTATATTGAGGGGGGGTTTTTTCCCATGAGGTTTTGTACAAGTTGCATTGTATTTTGGGTGACCTTTGGCCTTAGTTTCCAGGGCCCATTTTCTATTTTTCCCCATAGTGGTGTTCAAGGGGGGTGTTGGAACTACTACACACCTACATGCGGACTCTTAGTTAGAGCATGGGACTACATGCAAGATTCCTTCTGCATGATTTACTCCTTGATTTGCTCCTTCTTTAACTCCGCAACTGGTTAGTTCTTTTGCATGATTTACTCCCTGATTTGCTCCTTCTTTAACTCCGCAATTGGTTAGTTCTTCTGCATGATTTACTCCCTGATTTGCTCCTTCTTTCACTCCGCAACTCGCTAGTTCTCTCCGGAACTTGTTGTAGGTGTTGAGTCTTCTCATTGATCACCACTATGGTGCATTACCTTGGGATCTTCACACAGTAATGCTATATCATGAGCATTGTAACCTATTTGCTAATGCATCATTCTTTTGTTCTTTCGATTTTCTTTTAGTGTTTTTGCTCTGCAAAGCTGTGTGTTCAACCTTTACTAGCTAGATTCGATTCAGAGCTTGGACCCAAGTTCGATTCCCCCAAGTTGCGTTTGAGGGGGGTGTTGGAAAAATCACCGCACCTCTATAGAATCCGTAATTTCCACCCTGGGGATCCTAGTTACTGGTTTGTAACGTTTACCAATACCTGCGGGTTTTGGTGTAATGACAAACCTCCACAGAGCTCTCTCTTTCGCTCTCATAATGATGAAGGGGAGTTCTTTCTCTCTCTGCTCTGAGCATCATATCGTTCCTCTATAGCCTGGAATCGAATCCTGTATTATTAGGATTGTTCCAATGCCACCTTGGGAACTAAGTAAATAAAAAGTTCAAAATATTTTTGGAGAAGCAAGCGCTAGAGTATATCAGTGTTAACTAGAAGAACGAGTCAAGATAGCAGCCTAGTAGAAGTACGAGTAAATTTTCAGAAGAAAAAAATCGAATAAATGCTGTCAAATCTACATTCTTGGTTGTTTCTGGCTGTATTTTTTATTAATTTTTAATGAGTGAGTGACCCTGTTTCCTTGGATTTTCTGAGAGCTGCCCCTTTTTGTGGTAATTTCCTTGATGTTGCGTTTGACTAATTGATCATTTTGAAATTAATGATGTTTGTTCATTTTGGTTTTCTGCAGGCTGGTGCGCATCTCCCCTAGTTACTGCATTAATGCACAACCTTTTAATAAATCTCCTGCTTATGTTCTTCAACTTCAGAGTAATTCTGGATGCCAATGCAGTTTATCTTACCATCGGGGGTTTGGGATCATCACAATATTGGGTTTCAAATTCCCTGCGAAAGGAAGAAAGCTCCGACCCAGTCAAGGTGAGCACAGTGACAATTACTTTCTTTGGGGATTACAGAGTTATATAAGTATAAAATATGTTTTTAGAAAGGTTCTTTGGGTTCACCTTCTACGGATTGAGTTTTCTTTTCAAAATATTTAAATTATAGATGAGGCACCTCCTGAAATTTAAGAATGAAACCTTTAACATGTCATGAAATTTAAGAATGAAACCTTAAATGCCATTGATAAAACATTCAGAAAAATAGATGATTGAGATTGTTCCTTATCCTTATTATCAGACTTGCATTGGTAGGTAATTAAAATTTGCCCAGTACCATATTTTGTAATTATGTTGTTGAGAGAAATTGTACAATTCTATTATAAAGGCTATTCATTTATCTTTCACCATTTTAACTAGTTTTTAAAATGTTAAATTTTAAAAAGTTTTTAATTTTTATTGAAATCACTCATGAGTTTTAGGTGCTAATTAACTTAGTTTTTAAAATATAAAATATATATGTAGTATTTAAATTTTGGATATTAATATTTTATTTTATATTTTCGGTTAAAATCATTGTAAGTGTTTTTACATTTGGATTTATTCATTTATTTATTTTAAATATATATTTGACTAGATATTATAACATTTTTTCAAATTTCTCCAAAACAAAATTACAAATTGTATATGATGCATAGCATTATATAGTCATTGAATTTGGTGAATAATTTTTATGTCTTAATTTAGTGACAAGAAGATATGATGCAGGAGGATCCGAGCCAGAGGATGATGAGCTGTCAGATAGCACGTTGATGGTGCTGAGACACCTTGAGCTAGCAGATCAGCGCAAAGATGGAAGGAAACATTGATTTTTCCCTAATTGGGGGAAGTTTGAGTGTGCTTCGGTATTTTGGCCATAACTTTGGCTACAAGTATCGGAATCACGCATATGACCCCAATCCGGAAAGCTCTTTTCAGCGCGCACGTTGTGGCCACCCAGCTACGCTCGGTGGGCATCGTTTTCGACCTCAAATTCCACCGCTTTCCTTTCCAAATCCTTAATTTTAGTTTTTCTTTTCCTTTTATGGTAATTTTTCGTTTATCGTTTAGGAAGTGATTTTGACCCGATTTGGGCCAGATTTTTGGCAGACTATTTCTTTTGGCATGTATTTAATTTTTGGCGTGATTATTGGGATTTTGCCAATTTTGGTAAAATTCCCTATTGGACGAATTTTAGCTATATAGCCCGGCTTGTGGGCTAGGGTTTGGACAATGCTGGGATAATTGATAATTCTCATTGATATCAGAGACGTTTTCTCTGTATTTTGGGCGTTCTCTTGTTTCTTTCCTGTAAATTGTTGGTAGAAACTAGCCTACAGAATAATCTCTATTCTGTCCGGCGTCAGTTGGTATCAGAGCTTCAGCATCTTCCTGGGGTGCGAGTTCATCAGTTTCAATGGCTGGTGGTCGTGGTCGTGGTCGTCGTGGGCAGGTTCTGAATGAGGAAGTCCCGCACCATGATCGTAGCGTTCAGGATGTGATGATTGAGGATTTGCAGAGACAAGTTGCAGAGTTAACCCAGCGTCTAGCGGCGCAGGAATTCGGTAATCGTGAGATGGAGGATCACGATTCTGATTCTGACTCCAGTTTCGTGAACCCGTATCACAATCATGCCCTATTCCAGGAGCATCGTGGTCGGGAGGATCGTCATGGAGACCTCGGTTTCAGAGTGAATCTGCCCGAGTTTTCTGGTACGTTACAGGCTGATGGATTTATTGATTGGTTGAATGAGGTTGAACGTATTTTTTATTATAAAGAAGTCCCAAATCGTGTAAAAGTGAAACTGGTCGCCATCAAACTCAAAGGCAGAGCATCTGCGTGGTGGGAGCAGTTGAGACGTTCACGGGAAAGGCAGGGCAAGGCCAAGATTACTGATTGGGAGAAGATGAAGAAGAAGTTGAAGGGTCACTTCCTTCCTCTCGGCTACACCCAATCCTTGTTCCAGCGACTTCATTCGTTGAGACAGGGCCCGAGATCAGTTGATGATTACACGGAGGAGTTCTATCAATTGATAGCCCGGAACGATTTATCTGAGACAGAAGAGCAGATGGTGGCGTGGTATTTGGGGGGTTTACGTCAGCCCCTGCAGGATGCCCTCAGCCTTCACTCACTGTGGACCGTTTCTGAAGCATATCAGCATGCACTTGCTGTGGAGAAACAACAAAATAGGAGGCCAGTGATCAGAAGCGATCAGAGCAGTCGACCAGTTTGCCCTCAAGAAGCCCGTCCTACCCAGCAGCCACCGCAGGGTAATTCTAACCCTAGTATTAAATGTTTTAGATGTGGTGAACAGGGACATATAGCGACTAATTGCAGGAAGCCTGCCAGTCAGAAGGGCAAAAATCTCCTGATTGGGGATGACATGGTAGACGAAACTGAGGAGATTGGAGAGCCTGTGTTTGATGATGATGATGACGAGGGTGATGTACTGTATGGAGATGGACATGAGACTCTGGTCGTTCGCAAGAGTCTACTGACTCCCAAGGATGATTCAGGGGACGATTGGTTGAGGACCAATATTTTTCACACAACCTGCACAGTTGCAGATAAAGTCTGCAAGATGATCATTGACAGTGGCAGTTGTGAGAACGTGGTGTCTAAAGAGGTTGTCCAGAAACTGCAGTTGAAGACAGATCGCCATCCCAAGCCGTACAAGTTGTCATGGCTGAATAAGGGCAGTGAGGTAAAAGTAGATAGGCGATGCTTAGTGTCTTTTTCGGTCGGTAGAAAATATTTTGATAATGCTTGGTGCGATGTAGTGTCTATGGATGCTTGTCATATATTGTTAGGCAGGCCTTGGCAGTATGATCGCAGTGTTGTGCATGATGGACGGAAGAATACTTATTCCCTTAGCATCAAAGGGAAGAAGATAGTGTTGGCACCTCGACGGGAAGGAACCACTCCTACCCCGGTGGCCAATAATAATCACCTGCTTTCTATGTCCAGGTTCTTAGTTGAGATGGAGCATGGAGACGTGGTCTATGCATTACTGCCTTGTGGGAATAGTGCAACGGACGTGACTACAGATTTACCAGCAGAGGTGCAGCAGCTGCTAGCAGAGTTTTCTGACCTAATGCCAGAGGATCTCCCTCCTGGGTTACCACCTATGAGAGATATTCAACATCAGATAGACCTTATCCCGGGGTCGAGTCTGCCTAATCGACCGGCATACTGCCTCAGTCCTAAGGAATCTGAAGAGTTGCAGCGACAGGTGGAAGAGTTGTTGGAGAGGGGCTACATCCGTGGGAGTATGAGCCCATGTGCAGTTCCTGCCCTGTTAGTGCCAAAGAAGGATGGCTCCTGGCGTATGTGTGTAGACAGCAGAGCCATCAACAGAATTACAGTGAAGTACAGGTTTCCAATTCCCCGCCTGGATGATATGTTAGACCAGCTGTCCGGTTCTAAGGTCTTCTAAAAAATTGACCTTAAGAGCGGATACCACCAAATCAGAATCAGGCCTAGAGATGAGTGGAAGACAGCGTTCAAAACGCAGCATGGGTTGTACGAGTGGATGGTCATGCCTTTTGGACTGTCCAATGCGCCCAGTACTTTTATGAGGTTTATGCATCAGGTTCTACGACCTTTCATGGGGAAATTCATGGTTGTCTACTTCGACGACATCCTCATTTACAGCCAGACATGGGTGTCACACTTTGACCACCTCCGTGCAGTTTTTGATATGCTGAGGACGGAGCGCCTGTTTGTCAATCAGAAGAAGTGTTCCTTCTTCACTACTTCTGTCACTTTCCTTGGTTTTGTGGTGTCTACTGATGGTGTTCAGGCAGATCAGTCGAAGATAGATGCGGTCTTGGAATGGCCCAAGCCAAAGACCTTGCATGATGTCAGAAGTTTCCATGGATTGGCATCCTTCTACCGCAGGTTCATCAGAAATTTCAGCACTCTGATTGCTCCTATCACAGAGTGCCTCAAGGGTCGTGATTTCCAGTGGTCTGAGGAGGCAGATGCCAGTTTTCAACTGGTCAAGCAGAAGATGACAGAGGCACCAGTTTTGGCACTTCCAAATTTTGAGAAGGTGTTTGAGGTAAACTGTGATGCATCTGGAATTGGTATTGGTGGTGTTCTGAGTCAGGAAGGGCATCCCATAGCTTTTTCAGTGAAAAGCTATCTGGATCAAAGAAGAATTACTCCACCTATGATCTGGAGTTCTATGCCATAGTTCAGTCCCTGAAGCATTGGCGTCACTATCTAGTACAGAGGGAGTTCATTCTTATCACAGATCATGAGGCCCTGAAGTACATCAATGGCCAACACAAGCTGAGTAGGCGGCATGCCAAGTGGGTGGCGTACTTACAGGAGTTCACATTTACACTGAGACACCAAGCCGGGAGCCTGAACCGAGTCGCAGATGCCCTGAGCCGTCGCACGTTACTCCTCACCACCATGAGCACCAGAGTTGCAGGGTTTGAGACATTCACTGATATGTATGCAACGGATCCTTCCTTTGGGAGGATATTTCAGGAGGTAACAGATGGTAAACGACATGATTTTGTTGTGCATAATGGTTATCTGTTTCGAGGATTACAGTTGTGCATTCCAGATTTCTCACTCAGGCAGCAGATTATCAGTGAACTTCATAGCGAGGGTCACTTTGGGCGAGATAAGACTTTGGCCTTGATATCTTCTGATTATTATTGGCCCAAGTTGACCAGTGATGTGGCCCATTATGTGGAGCGTTGTTATGTGTGTCAGCGGTCCAAGGGAGTTCTCACTAATGCGGGCCTGTACACTCCTTTACCTGTTCCTGAAGGCCCTTGGTTTGATGTCAGTATGGACTTCATGCTGGGTTTGCCCCATACACAACGGGCCTCAGATTCCATTTTGGTTGTGGTTGACAGGTTTTCCAAGATGGCCCATTTTGTAGCTTGCAGGAAGACAATGGATGCTGCCCGGATCGCCCATCTTTACTTTAGGGAAATTGTGCGATTACATGGTGTTCCTCGATCAGTCACTTCAGATCGTGACACCAAGTTTATTAGTCATTTCTGGAGGAGTTTATGGGAGAAGCTGGGGACACAGTTGAATTTCAGCAATGCCTACCACCCCCAGACGGATGGTCAAACCGAGGTGGTGAACCGGAGTTTGGGCAACCTTTTGAGGTGTTTGGCAGGAACTAAGCCCAAGCAGTGGGATTTGGCATTACCTCAGGCAGAGTTCGCATATAACCGGTCGAAGAACAGAACCACAGGACTGAGCCCATTTGAGATTGTTTATGGTTAGAATCCATCCAGGGTGCTGGACTTAGCTCCTATTCCACGAGTAGGTCGTCTGAACCCTAAGGCAGATGAGATGGCTGAACATCTTAGGAGCATACATGAGCAGGTGAAACTGGCCATTCACGAGAGCAATGCCAAGTACAAGGCTCGAGCAGACAGTCATCGTCGTCAGGTACTTTTTGATGTTGGTGATTTTGTTTGGGCAGTATTAACTCGTGATCGCTTTCCTGTTGGGGAGTATAATAAGCTTAAGGAGCGGAAGATTGGACCCTGTGAGATACTGCAGAAGATCAATGATAACGCCTACAGGTTGCGCCTCCCTAGTCATTTGAGGACTTCTGATGTATTTAATGTGAAGCACCTGAGTCCTTGTTTTGGGGATCCCGATGACACTACTGTGAACTCGAGGACGAGTTCTTTCCAACCCGGGGCGACTGATGCAGGAGGATCCAAGCCAGAGGATGATGAGCTGTCAGATAGCACGTTGATGGTGCTGAGACACCTTGAGCTGGAAGATCAGCGCAAAGATGGAAGGAAACATTGATTTTTCCCTAATTGGGGGAAGTTTGAGTGTGCTTCGGTATTTTGGCCATAACTTTGGCTACAAGTATCGAAATCGTTCATGTGACCCCAATCCGGAAAGCTCTTTTCGGCGCGCACGTCGTGGCCACCCAACTACACTCGGTGGGCGTCGTTTTCGACCTCAAATTCTACCGCTTTCCTTTCTCAATCCTTAATTTTAGTTTTTCTTTTCCTTTTGTGGTAATTTTTCGTTTATCGTTTAGGAAGTGATTTTGACCTGATTTGGGCTAGATTTTTGGCAGACTATTTCTTTTGGCGTGTATTTTAATTTTTGGCATGATTATTGGGATTTTGCCAACTTTGGTAAAATTCCCTATTGGACGAATTTTAGCTATATAGCCCAGCTTGTGGGCTAGGGTTTGGACAATGCTAGGATAATTGATAATTCTCATTGATATCAGAGACGTTTTCTCTGTATTTTGGGCGTTCTCTTGTTTCTTTCCTGTAAATTATTGGTAGAAACTAGCCTGCAGAATAATCTCTATTCTGTCTGGCGTCAAGATAGTAGTTGTTTACCTTTTATAAAATTTATAAGTATCCCTCCACTTAGAAATTCTCATGTACATCTCAAAATATCATTACAAAAAGTTAAAAAAAAAATACCTCAATAAATAGTCATGTGATTCAAAAAAAATTCTTAGACCCAAGGGTTAAAAAAATATTTGTGTTGCTAGCTTTCTTTTTGTGATTTCAAATGTGCCTTCATTAATATCCAATCGAGCCTTATACAAGGGCATCTGGTTCTATATTCTGGTGCCTGTAGAGGTGATCAAAGGAAATCTGAGTATAGTGAGGAATTTGTTGTTGTATTTTCTAAAAAATTGGAGAGAAAATATAATTGTGGATTCTTGCAATTCATTTTACCCAATTAATGAAATTTTGAAAGTTCGCATAGCAATAAATGGAGGAGATTCATGTGAGGTACAATCTAAGTAATAATTTAAGAACAAAATTCCATCTTAATTGTTTGAAACATAACCAATATTTGTAGAGAAAGTTACGGAAAATGTTAGAAGAAGCTTAACAATTCCACTGGCTCCTCCTAGATAGGGGCTCTTTTGTGCCGCCTCATCAAAGAATGCCCAAGTTGTGCATGTTTGTATTTATGTCACATGAGGATGATGAAAATGTAAAACAGGTTCCTGACAAGAAATAATTTGTGTAATGGCTAGGTTTTGAATAACAATCTTGGTTGTAGAAGTAGATTTATCTTTGAAGATCGGTTGGTTTCTTTCCAACTAGATTCCCCAACAAAAATTAACGAAATGGCCTTGTGGTGGGATTAGATCTCTCACCATTATAGGGGTATATTTTGAAAATTCTGTCATATTAACAACTTTTTATTAACACAAATATTGATATTTTTTTTCTTTCTAAAAATGAAATGCAAAAATATTACACCATTGTCAATTGAAACTTAATTTTTTTCAATGCTTTTCATTCTAGAAAAATGGCATGAATATATGCCATTCTAATTTGAAATTAAGACCAGCCCTTCAAATTTAATCAGTTAATCACGGCAACTGAGGTATAAGAATTTCCACTTGCCTAGGAGGGCGTGCAGTTTTAATCTCTCGAGGTTCTCCTAGAAAGACTTAGGCCGAATAGACAAAAGCTTGGGAGCATCGATCCCATAGCCTTCGGAGGGCGAGATGGTTTTCCACCATGCTTCCTGCGAGGATGCGTTTGTATTCCGTCCGATGAAGAGAGCCCGGGAGATAAGTCAGAAAGAAAAGTAGTGTCGCAGTCAGGATTCAAAGAAGGACGGGCGCGGGACTCAACCTCGTTAGCAAGTGCAACAAGTGTCTCAAAATCTGGGGAAGAAACGGCAGGTAGCCGTAGCAAGTGGAAGCGACAGGACAAGAAGCTTAAAGGAGCACGGGATAACAAGGTATGGTGAAGTCAAGACTCTTCACCAGGTGTCAATCGATGACAAGGTAAGAGAGAGTGCACAGGTACGACGGATCCTCAGAGATATGCGACCACTAAAACTTAATGTCAACCAGGTTATACGAGAATCTTCCGGTCCGAGCAGGGTTGGAATTTGGATTATTCTTTACCCGTCATACAATTTTTTTTTGACGCTTTGGGTTTTTATACTGTCTTTCAAGAAACGTTATGCCTAAAATTTTTTCATAATAAATTAACCATTCATTATGAAGATTAATCTTTTCATAATAAATTAACCATTCACTAATACAGATTTAATTAAAAAAATAGCATCCAATAACATAATTAAATATATTTAAATTATAACACTTTGAAAAATATAATTGTAGACTTTTTCAAAAAAAAGTTGAAACAATTTATTTGAAAAATATAATTGTAGACTTTTTAAAAAAAAAGTTGAAACAATTTATTTTACATATTGAAAATATAGAATCAGTCGTGGGTAAAGTATTTCTTAAAAATAATCATTAAAAAAAATGTGAAATATTTGGTCGTTTAAAAGCAATCATGTAAAAAGAGAGTGAAATATGAAGTATATAATAAGGGTAAGAAAAAGTCGAATTTTTAAATCTTGAAATTTAAAATCCGTTAGTAAAAAGAAAAAGAATGTCATTCACCTTCGAATGGAATTTAAGATTTTGAACTTCAAATATTGGAGCTTCAACTCAGACAAGAAAATGATAAAAGAAAAAAACAAAACATCTTGTTCGAAAATCTTGAAGTAAAAAAATCTTGACGGTGAAAAATCTAACAACAAAAAGAAAGTAAAGTGAAACGAAGTTGATTTTTTTTAAATGAAGGTGATATATGAATTCCTTTGTAGAGTCCATCATGCAAAAGGCGAGCTGATGACGTACAGTCTGAATAAGGTTCAAAAATATAAATGGATAAAGCATGGGATCAAAGGTGATTTCGGCAAGGTATTCATACCAGATCTTTGCGACGACAGAAACGTAGGGATTCGTGCTACAGAGGCTGCCTTTGATCCCTTGATTGAAGAAAGAATCTTCTAAATTGTCCATGTTTTGATATTTGATTGCTATGAACTAGCTGTATAATGAGAAACAATACGTTGCATACTGTCAATTTCGGACCTGGAAGCAAAAAGTTATTCTTCGTATGTCTTTAATGGAAGTAGGAAATCAGTGATTGTAGCTTGTTCCAATTGTATAACTATTCTTTTCTCCAGCTGAGCACGGCACTCCGAGCTGGCGGTCCAAGCGAGCGCACAATGAATAATCACAAATAAGAAGAAGACATCATTGTCTGCGGGTTGAAGCCTGACGATGGACTCAATAACGCCTTTCCGACCCTCAAAATGTCAATGATCTAGCGATCTACGTAAAACAATGAATTTCTCTGCATTCCCCACCTTCGAATAAAGGCGATTATCAACCCAAAATAATCAAACAGCAGTGCCCACAGATCATTTATCCACGAGGCTTCACAGCTTTCCACAGAAATGCCTTCGTTTAGCTAATATTTTGTTTCAAAAAGACCCATTAGTATCCTCATAGAAATAGCCTCAATGCAGTTGTTTACAATACGCATTTCTTGAGGCAGGGATGAAAATTTTTACAGTTTCAGAAAACTTCAAGCGCGTCTTCCTGGTTTTTCAGTATTACTTGGTTGAAATAAAACTCACTTTGCTTGCAAATATTACCTCTGCAATACTCTTTTGTCATCTCTAAAAACTCAGCCGCGCATCTTAGAGCAGCAATGCTGAAAGGATTCATGAGAATCAAGGAACCATAGCAGTAAGCTGCTATCATTTCAAAAAAAATTGCCCCGCCAGGGAAGGCTTGTGGGAGATAAATCTCGTTCCCTTCCATTAGTTGCCGCTTCAAGAAATTGCTGCTGGAAACCAAGGGAAACTAGCCATTCAAAACAATAGCAAAAGATAAGGATCTCAAAATCTTTTGTTTCCAGCATTACAAAAAGGCAAGCAGCCGATTAGTGTTCAGAACAGCTTAATGAAATTGAAATTCAGTCAATTTTGAGCTGAAAATAAACTTGTGAAGCTTGAAACTGTGGCCTTTAACGTACACTGTAACAATTATTGGAAACCCTGTGGCTTCACCCCATGACCAGACGCTTCGTCGTAGAATATCTTGACTAACCGCATATGCAGTGGCATAATGGTCGTTTTTCAGTAAAATGTAGGCGCCATCATTGGGTCAAAGTAAGCTGGCTGCAGTGTTTTCTGTTTCTTCTTACCTCATAGCCCTGCCTTATCTGTTTCTCTTTCCCCTAAACCTCTTTGTTCCCCGTTTAAACATTCCTGTTCTCCTTTGTCTCGCTGTGTAAGCCTGTGTTTTTAAAGCCCCGAGCGCTAAGCTCTGAGTCACCATATGACCCGAGCATATAACTCTGCGCTCTCTTTTAAACCCCGTTTACCCCCCTTTTCACTTTGGTCCCGGGCGCAGAGGCTAAAACTATGAATTTGTGGATTTTACAGCTATGCGTATGTAATTTAAATCATAACCCGCACACCTGTTCTCCACCGTTGATCGCAGATCTAACGGTCTCTGTGTTTTCCCGCCTGCACATTAACTATTGTGCATCTTCCCCTCCATCTGACCGTCCATTGCCAGATCGACGGTGGACGCTCCTCCCGATCACGCGACCTGTGCGCTTGTTAGCCCGCGGGGGCAGTGGTATTCATATGCCGCGTGTCTTATTTCTATTGGATTGCGCAGCGATTTACGGAAACCGTCGATCCCCGATAGGCGCTGCGGGGAATACTGCTGCCCGCAAAACCGCCATTCCTCCGCTCATTGACCATCGATCAACTCTGCCGCCCGATAGCCATCGGATCTGCCCGACAGCGATTCGACGGCCCACGTGTCTCCATCCACGCTACCTCCTGTACCGTCCCCTAGCCGTTATCATCCGCACATTTTCCTCGCGCGATCACCGTCGGATCTGCCCGGCGGTGATCCGACAGCCCTCATTCATCCCGATTGTTGAGCCTCCCGATGGCCTCTATAATCGATCTCCGCCGTTGATTTAGCCAATCCAACGGCTGAGCTTTGTTCTTCTGATCAGTCTGTTTCCGCCTTACTCTTTGTTCCACTCCCGACTGTTCACTGCTGCTAAAGAATGAAGACAACCAGCTACCTGTACCCTGCATAATGAAGTCTCAACAAATGCAATTAATCAGCAACATGGCCGAAGGACAAACAGGACGACCTCGAGCAGTGAAGAGCATTTATCAGGCATGGAATTTAATCCATAATTCACTCCAGCTGCCAGAGAAGGACATCAGATTATCTAAAAGGCCGATTTTGTCCATTAAAATCAACAGATTATATCAGAGATCCATATCTAAGTGTAAATGTGGTTGGTGGTCAGTTATGACACCTCCACGCATAGCCTAGCAGAGCAATTTTGTAAACAGATTCTATATATACCCAGAAAAGTGATGTAATCAGTTGATGAGTGTTATTCTGTTGTAAGCTTCAACTTCTGGAGACTGTAACTACTGTGAGACCTGCAGCGTCTGGTCTTTATTTCCAGCTAATACAAGCTTCTTTTGTTGTTAATTGCTCACTGTCCACTTCTTCTTCTTGTTCCAGGCTGTGCCTGTTATACATTTATTCATGTGTTGTTAATGTTTAGCATTAGAGGGGCTGTCATCCCACCTCTGTGTTAGGATTTAGCATGTATTATTGAATTTGTATGCAGGTTTCTGTTGTTTTAATGCCAGAGAGCTGTCATCCTGTCTGTGTATTAGAAAACAGATTTACAGACCTTTTAACTGGTTGCAGCCGACCATCACAGGGTCCTGTGCATCTGCTGGTGTGGTTAGTCTTCTCCATCATCACTTATTCCTCAAACTGTGAGTAATTGGTGGTCTAAAGCCTTGTAGTCTGGGGGTATTCACCCATGTCTGGGGTTAAGCATAGTAGGAGTGGTTATCTGGCTTGAATATGCAGCATTTCTTTCATTCATCCACCATTTATCCAATATTTTTGTTGAGTTTGTAATGTTCCCGAGCATCTCTGATATACAACCTAAAAGAGTTTCTTGGGGTGATAACACATGCCATTGTCGCCTGTGTTATTCATCGCATCCCCTAAGGAGTTTGATGAATAATGGTTTCTTCATGATCTTCATATATGGTATCCACAACACCAACTCGCCAATAGATGCTCCCTTCTGTCCTCCCATCATGATCAAAAACACCGCTGTAAAAATCCTCAGGGGAGCTGATCATATCGTCCATGTCAACTGATGCCAATAAATCTTTTAAAAACTTACAAAATCTTGGAGAAGCATGGTTGGAATATGCAGGGGCCTTTCACATTTTCTGCCTTGGAAAGGTGCAATTTGTTTTGGAGGCAAAAATCTTATAATCCTATTTTTCTTTGAATGCAGCGACATAGCAATTTCAAAGCTTATTATAGTAGGTTGTGATTGCATGTGGGTTGCATCAAGATTGACATGAAAAACAGAGTTAAATGAATGAATTGAGCTACTCCCTCACACCTCTCATTATCATGTATTAATGGCGTTTGTGCGCATATTGAATGTCATATCGTTCTGAGTCCTGACCATTTTGTTTGAACCTGCAACCAGATTAACCAGATTTACAAGGTATCTGATATTCATATGCAGGCTATGTGGGTGAATATGCAGTTAAGTAACTCCTGATATTCGTGACATGTCAAGTCTACCCCTATCACTGACATTTGCGACTGTGACTATATATATTGGAAATAGAGTCTAAAAGTGTTTTGATAAAAGAATTTACTAACAATAACAGGCCTCCAAATAGTGGAAATAAGATATCTCCAAAAGAACAGACATGAATTGCAATAGAAATTTTAAATCTGACTTATTGTTTATGCACAACTTCACAGGAAGGTTGCCTATAAATATGGTCTGAATGTGCTTTGATAAAAGAATGTCTTCCTGAATGGAAGACCAGCGAAAATTAACTTTTTGATCCCTCTTCAAAAATTTTAATATAAATAGACAATAACTAATTTAATATAGTATTAAAGAAATTAGATGCTTTGTAATGGAGTTTCCATCATTCATTCTTAAGAGGTGTAACTTATTTCAAAGGAAAGTTTGTTTAGATTCAGACACAACTTTTAAATTATCTAATAATTCTTTCACTTAACTTCTCTTGAGATAATCAATAACACTAAATTGGAAAAACATAACTAATTTTTTGTTGTTCTATCCAACTTATCTAGCATCTTCTCTTGAGATAATCAATAACACTAAATTGGAAAAACATAACTAATTTTTTGTCATTCTATCCAACTTATCTAGCATATTGTTACAATGTCTGTAGGTGCAGTACCAAAATCCACAATGGCCGACTATTTTTTGTCTACAAGAATCTCCTCAATCTTAAGCTTCCTTACCTCAATCTTGATTTTGGAACTACTCTCCTTTCTCTTTCACATAGGAATCATTGTTCCAATGCTCCCATTAAAACCAAGTTGATCACAAACTTAAGATAAACATACTCTTCCAAAAATGAGCTAAACCCTAAAAACAAAAATGTCTCTTTGAAATCAATAACCTAATTCTAAAACCAAAAGTAAATTTTAATTCTTTACAAGTAAAACAATACATAATAAAACAAACAATAAAAAAATAATTTTAGCACATACATAATACATAAATTTACTCTAGAAACCATAATTAAAAAAACCATCCTAATTTGGAATTTCACCTCTATCTTTTTCAGTGTATCAAATCAACCGTTCATAACATAACCTTTAAGTATTATGCAAAATATACAACCCTAACCCGCTGGCCTATGCAAAATATACAACCCTAACCCACTAGCCTATATTAGATTACAATCCCAATCCCTTAATTAAAATTAAATTACAAAACACCAAAAAAAAATCAATAAAATTATAAATAAAAAGACATCCTTGAATCCCAACTATCACTCGTAGATAAATGCATAATCCACACGATGTTACTGACACCTAATGCATGAATATATAGCCTACATGCAAATAATATAACACATAAATCAAAAGGCATCCCTAGATCCTAACTATGACTCACGGATGAATGCATAACCCACATGTGGATAAATGCATAATCCGCATGATGCTACTAACACCTAGTGCATGAATATATAGTCTACCTGCAAATAATAAACACATGTCCAAAGTTCAATATGTCAATGGATCACGCTCTTAATTAAATATTTGTAATTAACCTGCAACAATGTGGTAAATGATTCAACCAGTACAATTTATTCTTTTGCTAAAGTCAACCTAGACCAAATAGGGTTTTCTAAGTGTTACTTTAACTAATTGAAAATTGGCTTTATTCTCTTTCATTGAAAATAATGATGGCAAAATTTTCCATTCCCGAAATCTTTGTATCCATTCTACTTATTTAGCTAATTTCTACAAAGAAAATGTAAAGAAAGCAAGAACAACACATGATGTGAGAGAGATTAAGATTGAGCCCACATTATATATGGATTTTTTCGGAAAAGCAGTCAACTTTGCTTTGTTGTACCTTTCCAATTTATATTCATTTTAAATTTCAATCTGTTAAACTCTAAAAGAAATTTGAGAAGAAAATCTTTGGGTGTTTAAAAAAATTTATGTTGGGATGGATTTATGATGGTGATCTCATACACAATGTTTGAAATCATAGGCTATAGTTGATATTGTGGGTACATAGATTATAACCTATGTACCAAATAAATTAGCTAGGCAAATAATGCCTTTTAGAAAAAATTGTATCAAATTCTTTTTTTTAATATTATTTTCACATATATAAGGATTTGTAATTTGTGAATGATTTTTATTTAGCCAACATTAAATCTATTACAACTTAATTTTATATTGTGTTAATATGCATTTACATTATTGATACATATAAAATTCTTTTTATATTAGGTTTTAGAATACATCTCACTTATCTTGGTGTAACAAGATGTAAATAACAAAATTAAGATTCCTAACACTCAATATTTCATTCTCATGATTTACAATGATGACTATCTCAAGTGATATATACAAATTCTTTAATCACAATTTGAATTAAATTTGGTTTAACCTTTTGTTTTTTCTATCAAGGATTCAATTTCTATTGCTTAGTGCCTTCTTACTATGATTACCTAATCAAACAAGTCTTCTTAAAGATCAAATGTTAACAAAATTGTTCATTGGTAAAAGATTGATTGAGCTAAATACTAATCAATAGTAACTCTTATGGAAGAGATCAAATTTGGATCTATGATTTATGACCTCTTAATATGTGACATGTCTAGGGTGAATGGTTCACCACATTGATTTTTTTATTGTTGGATCTATATAATGACTTTATTTTTTTATTTATGGATAGGTATTTCCAAAGGGATCGCCACTCTTATCAAATATATCAATGTTATAGGTTTTAGAGATCCTTTTTCAACAGACTCCAAGTGGTTTATTAGCTTTGTGGCAAGAACCTAGAGGTTTATCAACTTACTCAATAAGCAATAAGTGATTCAATGTCTCCACCACGTCTTCATTGGTCAATCCAACACCGAAAACCAACCATTGGACACACCAAATTTACAAGGAATGATGAGCTTTATCAACTTACTCATTAAGAAATAAGTGAGTCAATGTCTCCACCAAGTCTTCATTGGCCAATCCAACACCGACAAGAAACCATTGGACACACAAAATTTACAAGGAATGATGTCCCATTACAAAGAATTGGCTCAAAGTTGCTTCTTCTCCAATGCAACACTCCAAACACTCATTTTTCCTTCATTGTATCCTCTCCCACTCTACTTGCTCTAGGGCATTCTTTATGTCACTCTTGTTCTATTTCTTTCTCTGCCCACCACACTGCTTTATTTCTCTATATTTTCTTTTGCGTTTTGGATTTTTTCCAAACACATACTACCATAACAAGAAAAACATGGGACTCATCCTCCATTCAAACAACCCATGCTCTCTTCAATATCTGCTATGTAAACATAAAATTTGTTAGGATGATAGAATTGAATGAAGTGGGTGTGGTTTTGGGAATCACTTGCACAAGAAACTCCTCCTCAGATATTTGATACCATGTCCACTCCTCTAGCTCAATCATAATTTTCATTTTTACATTTATTTACAACAATGAATTCACAGTGTTATTTACATGAGGGTTAGCAAATAGGGTTGTCATAGACTCCACCCCTTAAAGGAACATTGTCCTTGGTGTTTAATAAATAGAACACAAAATAAATTTGTGCACTTCATGTATATATAGATATATATATATATATATATATATATATATATATAGCAAGAGAGAGAGAGAGAGAGAGAGAGAGAGAGTACTCTATATATATATATATAGCGAGAGAGAGAGAGAGAGAGAGAGAGAGAGAGAGAGAGAGAGAGAGAGAGAGTACTCTATTTTGGAGCATGATCTTCCTCTGGTCTAGAATGCATTATGGTTTTGGTTATAATTATCCCTCGAATTCGACCTGTATCACAGACCATTCAACAATATTATTAGTATCATGTACATACGTTTTAAGCAAAGAAATGTGGAAAATATTATGTGCTTTCAAGTTATAGCATGGAGCTAAGTTACACTTTTTGGCAAGAGAGGATGCATTTAGGTGGAAAAAAAGATGGCTCGATCGAGCAATTTAAGCGCTCGATTGAGCTCCTCAAGCATTAAAAAAATAGCTTGATCGAGGGTTTGATTTTAACCCTCGATCAAACTCTAGGGCTCAATCGAGCATTAAGGCTTGATAGAGCCATATTTTTCTATTAAATATCCTGCCCACGGCCTGCACGTGCTCTTTGCACAAACCACGAAATATTTTAGAGCTCAACAGACAGTATTGAAGCTTGATCGAGCAATTGAAGCATGGAGCATTTAAACCAATCTCGTCAACGACCCCGCCAACCTCTCAAAGGCTCAAATGAAGGTAGGTATTCTATTTTCTTGTTTTTTTTTTTTAATTTTTTTTTGCAAAATTAAACAAATTAATTTGAGAAAAAACCTTACCATACAAAAACCATGAAAACCACAAAAAAAACCCTTCAAAACAACTTAGAAAACCCCAAAACCAACCTAGAAAGCCATGAAAAACCATAATAAAAAAACCCAACAAAATAACTTAGAAAACCACAAAAAAACAACCTAGAAAAAGCTTTGAAACCACAAAATAAAATTATAATTAAGGTTTTAATTTTTTTTCTTGCTTGCAATGTTTTGTTTATTAAATGCATATTTTCTGAATTTGAATGGTAAAAACATTATTTTCTAATTATTTTAGGTATCAAAGTTTTTCTTTAGGAATTTTTTGTAATTAATTTTCAATTTTTTTTTTTTAATTTTTTTTTGTTATTTAAAATGCATTTTAAATTTCTAACAAATTTGAAAAAAACTATACTCAAAAAACTCCAAAACATAAAACAATGATGACTCATGGTGAACCTCTATTTATAAAATATGAAATTTTATTTTATTTTACTATTTTAGATTTAAATTAATTTATATTTTAAATAGTATGCTTAGTTTTAAAAATAAAATATTAATTTTTAAAGTTAAAATATGATGGATCCCATTTGGGATTTGAAACGTTGGTGCAAAAATGTTCTAACTGTGGATTCTCCGGTCAATGATTCAAGAGACAATTTTATTATATATATCATATCATATCATCTCACTAGATCTAAATTTAAGATGGATCTAGGTTAGTTTAATTATTCATTATAAAGATAAATATAATTATTAAATTTTATTTTATTTTATTTTTTTGTATTTTACCAAATAAAAAATTAGAATATCTATACCATACTAGGATCAAATGTTTACATAGGAGTTAAATTTACTTACGAACCTCTAATATAAAGAATTTTTTTAATAAAAAGTGGATAAAATATAATATTATAGTATTATATTTTACCAATATTATTACTACTCCCACCCTATAAAAAATTACCAGTATTATATTTTACCTAATATTTGGCATCACCCCCAACCTAAATATTACATTTTAGTCAATATTTCCCTTCACCCATGCTAATTTTATAGTTGAGTTTGTTTACTTTTAAACTTCAAATATGAAGAAAAATTACAATACAAAGTGGACCAATTGAGGGGAAATGGTGGGTAAAATATAATATTATAGTATTATATTTTATCCAATATTTTTCAATGCTAGTAAAAGGTGGATGAAGGTAGACATAAATATTAGATAAAATGCAATATTTACATTTTACATAATATTTCTCCCACCTCCTCCCCTAACCCCAGGTCACTTTCATAGTTAAGCTTATTCATTTCTAAACTTACCATTCTAGATCTATGAGAGCTCTATTTCTATAGCACATTATTACACATAAATTAAGAGAACATATTACATATATTATATTAAAATGATTATCAAAGAAGTCATTAGAATGAAGAAGCAACTATTTTTATGTACTTTGTGCAATCTTGTTTAACCTTACACTTCTTAAAAATACCTTCCTGAATCACCCAATAGCCTCTACGAAGCTCTAAAGCTTATATGCATATATACACATTATGCATTAATCCATTCAATGATAGAAAGAAAAACATACAAAAAGACCTAGGGCCACCAAACAGATCCATACAAATGCCCAAGTGCCAACATATCCATAAAAACGTTTTATCTTTCCACGCTACATGGATTCAATGCCATCATTTTCTACAGCTAATTATGTATCTAAATATAACATCAAACTAAGATGGATCTAGGCTAGTTTAATTTTTCCCTTAAATAGGTTATATTCCACATGAATACCATGGATTCTTAATAACCTATGTCAATAACATGGGTCAATACTATGGATTCTTAATACCATGGGTCTTTTTAAATTATTATTAATTTTTATAAGGTTCGGAATCACGATTCCCGTTAGACCAAAACCCGTAGGTGTTAGTCAATGATCACATCGCCAGAGATAAGGATCCACAAGAGGCCGCCAGTCCATGTCGGGAAACACATGGGAAGCGTTGGTTTATCCAATGTCCAACAATCTCCCCACCAACGCGAGTCGGGTGTGTATCGAACTCGTGACCTATGCTCTGATACCACTTATTGGGAATCATGATTGTTGTTAGACCAAAACCCGTAAGTGTTAGTCAACGATCGCATCGCAAGAGATAAGGATCCACGAGAGTGTTAGTCAACAATCGCATCGCCGGAGATAAGGATCCACGAGAGGTGGTTAGTCCATGTCCCGAAACACACGGGAAGCGTTGGTTTATCCAATGTCCAACCATTTTTATTTTGTTATTTTATTTTATTTTAAGTGAGTTAAAATGTTTACAATATACACTTCTCTACTATATTTTATTTTTATTTTTCCGAGTCAAAATGTTTACATTATCAAAGAAACCATTAGAATGAAGAAACAACTATTGTTTTGTACTTTGTGCAATCCTTACACTTCTTAAAAATACCTTCTTGAATCACCCAATAACCTCCAGGAAGTTCTAAAGCATCTACACATATATACACATTATGTATTAATCCATTCAATGATAGAAACAAAACATACAAAAAGACATAGGGCCACCAAACAGATCCATACAAATGGCAAGTGTGAACATATCCATAAAAATGTTTTACCTTTACAGGCTACATGGATTCAACACCATCATTTTCTACAACTAATTATGTATCTAAATATAACATCAAACTATGATAGATCTAGGCTAGTTTAATTTCCCCTTAAATAGGTTATATTTCAGATGAATACCATGGGTCAATACTATGGATTCTTAAAACCATAGGCCATTTTATTTTTTTATTATTAATTTTTATATGGTTATTTTTATTTTATTTTCACCGAGTTATGTTTACATTATATTATGTTACATTAAGTTACACATCTCTACCATATTTTATTTTTATTTTTTTCGAGTCAAAATGTTTACATTAATGTTACACATCTCTAACATCCTGTGTTGGAGAGCACCTCTCAGCCAAATAAAACATGAGTAATTTTATTAAAAAATAAAAAATATTATATTTACACTGTAAGGCATTCCCTCTAAGAAGAACTCCCCTCCTAAGTGGCAGAACTCCCCTCCCATGCCACTTGTACTTTTTTCTGTCATTGATTTGGATGTTAGACCATAGAAATAGTTTGGACCATCAAATTGATTGAACTGATAGATTTCTACCACCATTTATCCTTTGAATTCGAGGTCTACATGCTAGGCCTTCTCTCGATGGTATGCCATTCTGAGGAGAAACCCTACCCATTACACATTTTGAATTGAATTGATAGGTAATTTTATTGATTGGGTTGATTTTTCCTTAGTTTGGTCTGTTCCTTTTTGAAATGGTTCTTATGTAATCTTTAACTGCCTATGTTTGCATTGAGTCATTGGACCACTATCGTCCTTGGATTTTATAGGTAATTTGCATGTGTAATGCAGTTGCTTCAATTTCAATTTAAATGTTGTGTTGAAAGACCTCCCTCTGGTCGACTATTGATGTAATTTAATTGGAGAGACCCCAATTCTAAGGTACAGGTGATACTGCGGAGTATTTTACACACGATGCCATAGAGAAGATGTTAAAAAATGATGTTTGTATTAATAAAAAACATCCACTAGTCAGCTCTACTGTAGAGAGTTTGAACCAGGAGAGTCTGGCTCTGTAGAACGCTCTACATTATCCATGTACATCACACATTATATAGCAATCATGGATTTAGGGAAGTTAGAACCATACCCTAGGAAATAGAAACTAATTCCTATCCTGAGGTACCGTGAACCAATTCACTATTCTAAGATATTCTCCATTATCTCTAACACTCCCCCTTAATGGAGAAGGGGTTCACAAATATGCCTAACAACTCCCTAAACATTTCAAACTTAATTTTTCCAAGAGGCTTAGTGAAAATGTCTGCAACATTATCACATCTATTACAATATACAAGATGGATTTCTTTTGATTGCACTTTCTCCCTAACAAAGTGGAATTGTGTATCAATGTGTTTAGTGTTCTTGTGAAACACCAGATTATTAGCAAGTTTGATTGAACTCTGATTGTCGCATCTGATTGTTGTTGCATCTTTTTTTTCTTCCCCAACATCCTGGAGAAGTCTCTGCAACCAAACTGCCTCACATGTCACTGCACACATGGCTTGATACTCTTCTTCCACTGAAGATAAGGAAACTGTGTTCTGTTTCTTGTTGCTCCATGTAATCACCCCGGATCCAATGCTGAATGCATAGCCTATTATGGATCTGCGATCATCTACATTTCTAGCCCAGTCAGAATCTGTAAATCTTGTCAATCTAACATCATAGGAATCAGTATAAATAATACCATAGTCTATAGTACCTTGTAGATACCTCAAAACACATTTCACTGCAGTCCAATGACTCTCAAGTGGCTTGGTCATGTATTGACTTAGCACACTAACTGCATAAGCCAAATCTGCTCTAGTAGTGGTCTGGTAGATTAGGCTCCCAACCAGTTGTCTATAAAGTGTCGCATCTGCCTCTTTAGAGCCATCCTCACTCTGAAGTTTAATGTTCTACTGTAATGGTATTGCTGCAGCCTTACACTGATCCTTTCTAAATCTTTCCAGTAGACCTTTGACATAATTACTCTGGGACATAAAAGTTTGTCCTGAATCTCTCCAAATCTCAAGACCCAAACAATATCTTAATTCACCAAGGTCTTTCATTTCGAACACCTGTGACATTTCTTTCTCGATTTCTTTGATTAGAGCAATAACATCACCTATAATAATTAAATCATCTACATACAAATAAATCAACACTATGCGCCCCCGTTCATCTTTCATGGTATACAGATTAGGGTCATTTTTACTTCTGTTGTAGCCATTTTTACTTCGGGTAGCTCTAAATAAACCTCCTCTTTCAATTCTCCATTTAAAAATGCAGACTTTACATCTAGTTGGTGAATCATCCAATGTTTCTTAGTAGCTAAAGCAATTAACATTCTGATGGTATTTAGTTTAGCTACAGGGGCAAACATTTCTTCATAGTCAATGCCTTATTTTTGTGAATACCCCTTTACTACCGATCTATCTTTTAATTTATCTATGGTTCCATCTACATTAAACTTTGGTTTATACAACCATTTGCAACCTATGGTTTGTTTCCCTTTAGGAAGTTCAACCAACTCCCAAGTGTTGTTCCTGATTATAGATTCATATTCCTGTTCCATAGTTGTTTTCCATTCACTACATTCATTTGCTTCCTTATAACTAGAAGGTTCAACAACATTCATCATACTAGTTATAAAAGAATTTTCCCTTTATCTAGCAGGCAATTGAGTTTTCCTACCTGATCTCCTGAGTGGTGGGGTAGCTTCAAACCTTGTCTGATCATCATTTTCTCGAATTGGCTTGATAGCTACATCATCTTCTTTTCCTTCCTACTGCTGCTGTTGTTGCATCTGCTGCTACTCATTTCCGTCACTTGATTCATCACTTCCTTCTTCCACTAAGAACAGAATATCCCATTCCTCATTGCGCTTATCAGATTCTTCATGATCCTGCTCATGGAATATGACATCTCTACTAACGAAAATCTTGTGAGTAGAGGGATTAAATAATCTATAAGCTTTATATTGTGAACAATACCCTATAAAGGTACATCTGATGGCTTTTGAATCTAGTTTTCTTCTGTCTTCCTTTGGAATATGGGCAAATGCTTTAGATCCAAACACTCTTAAATGTTTTACTGTAGGCTTAAATCCATATAATGCTTCATAAGGAGTTTTAAACTCAAGACTCTTTGTAGGACTCCTATTTTTCAAATAAACTGCAGTATTCAATGCTTCAGCCCAAAAACCATTCGAAAGATCCTTATCTTTCAACATGCTCCTAGCACATTCCACCAATGTTCTGTTCTTTCTTTTCGTTACTCCATTCTGCTGAGGAGTATGGGGTACTATGAATTGCTGTAATATCCCATGGTCTTTACAATACTTGATAAGCTCATCCTTCCTGTATTCTCCCCCTTGATCGGAGCAGAGAATTTTTATATGCTTCCCTGTTTGCTTTTCAATCATGTTTCTGAACTGCTTAAAGTATTCAAATGTGTGACTTTTCTTACTCAAAAAATATACCCAAGAAAACTTTGTGCAGTCATCAATAAACAGTAAAAAATATAGTGCACCTCCTAATGACTTTGTTTGCATGGGTCCACAAAGATCTGTGTGCACTAATTCAAGTATGTCTCTCTGTTTCTTCTCTACTCGAACAGGGAATTCCTCTCTATGCATCTTTCCTAATGTACAAGCATCACAATCATTATGCACTTGTTTTAACATAGGAAGATCTCTTACCATTTCCTTTTTCTGAAGTAACAGCAAATCATTATAGTTGATATGACCAAATCTCTAATGCCACAACTCTTCTATAGTCAAACTTGCTGTTGTCAAAGCTCGAACTGGTGCTGGTCTTACATCCAATTTGTACAGACCTCCTGTTTGAATTCTTGTAGCAATAGTCTTCATGCCATCTAATAGATCTTTAATATAACAGTTAGATTTAAAAAATTCAACTTTAAGATCCTGATCTATAATCATGGATACAAAAATCAAGTTCTTTGTTACATCGGGCACATACATGACGTTATGAATTTGTCTTATAGTACCATTAGGTAAAATGAGAGAAATTTTTCCACACCCTTTCATCTAATGATTTATATCATCATCTAGGTAGATTTGTGCTCCGTCATTGATTTCTTTAAAATATCCGAACCATTACTTGTTTCCCGTCATATGTGTGGATTCTCCCAAATCTACATACCAGATGTCCGCATCAACATTCTCATCAAAGTCTCCCATGAAAAATCTGAAGTTCTTCTCATGATTATCATTTGCGAGATGACCTGCATGTCTTTTCTGCTTCTATTGTTGTTCATGACATTTCTTCTTCCTACACTCCTTAGCTATATGGCCAAGTTTTCCGCAATAAAAACATTTAATTTCAGAGTCATTTCTATTCGGATGCATACCTTGAGTCTGATTTGGTCTTTTCTATGAGTTTCCTCCGTTTTGTTGTTGTCGATTTCCTTTTCCTTTGAAGAAGTTCTTTTTTGCCATTAATGCAATATCTGCACTCTGGGGCTTCAGAGCCAATCTTCTTTCTTCTTCTTACATTAATATTCCTGTCAGTTCTTCAAACTTTGGGATTTTCTCTCTCGCATTTATCCCAGTGATAAACATTTGGTAGTCATCGGTCACACCATTCATGGTAATGGTTACTAGATCTGTATCTGCAACTATTTCACCAATGTCTGCCAATTTGTTCTTCAGATCTTTGATCCTCACTATGAAGGAAGAAACTGTTTCATTTTCCTCCATCTTCAGGGATAATATCTTGCTCTTTAGGAACAGAAGACGATTTGTATTCCTGATCTCATACAAATCCTTCAAAATTCCCCAGATTTTCTTGCTGATTTACATTCTCTGATATGTGGTATGATGCAGTCTTTCACTGACATCTTCAGCAGCGTCCTTGCTTTACCTTCTCGCTTCTCCCAATCTGGGATCGATGTTGATCCAGCTGCTGGCTTCTGCTCATCCCCATTTGCAATCGTCCAAGCACTCTGCACTTCTAGCAGAGTCTGCATCTTGAATTTCCAATTCGCATAATTGGAGCCATCGAGCTTGTTATGCTCATTCAAGTATGCTTCGATCATTTGATTATTCATCTTGGTGATTAAAAAAAATTGACAGGTAAAAAGAAAAAATATGTTAGATCTACCCCAGATCTATGTCAAAGACAGAAATCGTTGATCTCTGCAAGTCTGATTTCTGGTATTTTCAACAACCTCTAGCACTGGTTGATCCCTTGCAGTCTGCGCAGCCTCCAGGAAAGTCTCCACCACACTACGCACTCTCCACGGTAGTACTGTGAGGAACCACATATAGGGTCATCGCAGCCTTCTCTCGACAAACCTCAGCCTCCATGTAACCTTCTCTTGGCAACCACCGCCAAGACGCAGGCCATTTTTTTTGTTTGCACGGTCGGTGCGATTAGCCAACACGGATTCGCGATGGTCGGCGCGATTATCCAACACGGATTCACGACGGTCGTACAAAATAAAATGCGGGAAGTATCACAGTGGGATCGATGTGATTTTTCCCCCAAACCACGCGACGATTTTGCCTCAGGCGCGTCGGGCAAATCCTTCACTCAGCATACAAGTTCCTCAACCCTGAAGCTCTGATACCATGTAAAAAAGCGATGTTTGTATTAATAAAAAACATCCACTGGTCCGCTCTACTGCAGAGAGTCTGAACCAGGAGAGTCTGGCTCTGTAGAACGCTCTACATTGTCCATATACATCACACATTATATAGAAATCATGGATTTAGGGAAGTTAGAACCATACCCTAGGAAATAGAAACTAATTCCTATCCTGAGGTATTGTGAACCAATTCACTATTCTAAGATATTCTCCATTATCTCTAACAGAAGCACCCTGCGATGGGTTGGATAGATGCTGAAAAAATCACAACTATTGCATCACCCAAATGCGTAATTACATGAATTTCGAGTGCAATCAGAAATTGTTGGACTGCCTGAACACTTACAATACTTCTGGAGAGCCTCGATTCGCAGGCGCCAAGTGTCACAACCAGACAGTTGTGAATACAATCAAGTTTGCGATAAAGGCAGGTGTGCAGATCCAAAGAAAGGTTCCTCCCCAAGACCACCAAAACTCCTTCGCCTCCACAGATTTTCATGGCCCCCAGTAAAACTCGTTGCTTCGCATATGATGTCAGAGTTAGTATTGTTGTTTGAAGTCTACTCTGCAAAATTTTTAGATGATAGCAACCATGGATATTAATCACAGATGTTCTTTCCGCCTTTGAAATCTGTGGTAGAATGGGAGTAAATATTTTGTGTTAGCGATAACATGATATATGGAAAGGGTAAGCAACCCTTGACATTTGGTCCAATGGAAAGGTCGTCAAGAAATTGGACCTGAAAGTTTATTTTTCTTTGTTATACATATTGTACTTCTGTAAATTCACATTCATTGGTGAAAGAGCTTGGGTAACGAGGAATTCCAACTAGGTTTTTTCTTTGGACTTTTTGTTGTTTTGTTGTGGTGCAATAATAATAATAATTAATGGTTGTTATTTTTTTTGGCTTTATCAATGGTAGTTATAGTTTATATATATATATATATATATATAAAATTAACGTTTTTTTTTTTTTTTCTCAGCAACACTAACTAATTTATATTAATATATACAGGTGAACTTTACATCCAAAAAGACTGTCTGCCCAGGGCCAACTGTGGCTCCTTGGGTGACTCTATCATTCTCAAACTTCTGCCTCGCAGGGCGATATATCCAGACTAGATCAGTATTCATGACTCGGTGATATTTCAATGTTGCAACAAAACGGCCCACGCAGGGGCATCCCACAAAAGACACACAACCCAGAAAGACTGTAGACGCCGAGAACATAACACAGAACAGACAAGAAACAAGCATAGACATAAGACGTATACCAGACATAAGACGCCAAACCCAGCAAGACTGTAGTAGCCGTTACCATGACTCAGAACAGGAAGGAAACAAACCAAAACATAAGACGAAAACCTGAAATCAACCAAGACCCCGTACCCAGCCTGAGCGAAGGAAGCCAATGCGAGGGAGAGCCATTGTGCGTTAGTCCTCTGGTTTTTCTTCCAGAATTCTACTCCATCCTTGTCCCTCTGGGATGCCATCCCACACAGCCATGGGATCCTGCGCGGGGGCTGGCCTCTCTTGTTCTCGAGCTCGGAAGGGGGCTTGCTGAGGCTCCCTCTCTGAATTATCCTCTGCATTCGATGGCTCCCCCATTGGGCGCTTCCCCTTGATGCTCTCGGAACGATCCTCAGCAGGTACCCGTGGCGGTCCGTCCTCATTCTCCTCAGGAATTTTGGTGAAAAGCACTGAGATGTGTGCATTGATTCCTGCATTGTCCCTGGAGCTACCCAGTGTAAAAATGACTGAGCCAAACGCTGGGAGCATGGGTGCTCCATCATTAGAGCTACCAGCTTCCAGAAACTGACTAGTTGGAATTGGGGTGGCTCCTGCCCTTCTGTAACAGTAGCAGCAGCAGCAGTGATGGTGGACATCCGCTGCAGGGGGACGAGAGGATTCTCCACGCCCCGAGCCTCTTCTGCAAGGCATCCTTTCTCGCAGCCGCACCATGGAATCCTCAAATTCCTTATCCTGTTCCAGAGCAGAGGAGGGCGTGCTGTTGTTGCGTTCCCTTCCTGAAGCTTGCTGTCCCCAAATTGAGTCGAAGCTGAGCTCAATTGAGCATAGACAAAGACCAGTAAAAACAAGCATGGAGCGGACCGCGTCCGAGCTCTCATCAACCAAATCACAGCATCTACGCTCAGAGTTCTGAGTATCCTTCTCGTCATACTGAACTCCGCTCCCCAACATTCCATCATACTTAAACCCATTATCATTCCCTCGGAACTTGCCCGCATTGAATGCGCTCTGCAGGTTTGCCATCGCCACCAGCTCCCTCATTAAGACTGCCCTTATGCCTCACCCGGCCTGCAGTCTCGGCGGCGAGAGGCATTGAAGGCCCCTGATCCTCACGTGGCAGCCCGTGCTGGGCATGTGGCTCACCAATAACTAACTTAATGACACCCGCATCCGGGGCGACAGCCTCTTCTTGGATCAGGCTTTGACATTCCTGGAACTGTTGCCTGTTAGGAATGATATCTGTGCCTCCAAATAGAAGGGGATGTTCAGTCTCTGCTCCAATGTTGGCTAGGAGGTCCGCAATTTTGTTGCCTTCCCTTTTAGTGTGTATGAAGGAGATGGCTCTAAAATTGCTGAGCTTTTGTGCTATGTCACTTAACCTTGCTTCTAGCCTCCAACTGGGAGCCACTTTCCTTGCATGCGATCCATTCTGAATGCGGGTGGCCATGTTGATGAGAATCTGGGAGTCACCTTCTACTATCAGGGGTTGAAGGTTGAGATTCCAAGCTTGCAAAAGGCCCTGCCACAGCCCTTCCAACTCTGCTGAGTTGTTGGTATCCCACCCTATGTTCCCAAAATAAATCCGTATAGGAATGCCTTCATAGTCCCTCAGAATGCCTCCGTATCCGGCAGCTCCTGGATTGCCTTTGGAAGCCCCATCGAAATTCAGCTTGTATGAATTTTTGGGAGGGGCTTTCCAATAGCAGATGTTCTTGCAATTGTTATTAGAAGTACTGATCTTGAGAGAATCTTGAGGTAACTGCAGCTGCCAATTAACTAGAATGTTATGCTCATTATCAGTAGATGGGAGATCTTCCTTGGTCCATACCTGAAGTGCCATCGTCTCTTGAATATTCCTATGAATCCTGCTCCAGGTTTCTTCTAAAGGAGATCGCTTGTTTTTGAAAATGCGCTGATTTCGTTCCTTCCAGACATTCCAGAGGACGATCCCCGGAATGATACTCCATAAATGGTTGAGGACCTTGCTTTTGTAGGGATGCTTTGGCCATTGTCTTAAGGAATTGATGATATCGCCCTCCCCTCTACATCTTTTTTGGCATCTGAAACTGACCTTATCCCAGAGTTGATTGGCCAGAGGACAGGTATCCAGGAGATGATGTAGAGTTTCTTCATTTTGAGAGCAATTAAGACAGATCGAGGGACCATGAAAGTTCCGCTTTCTAAGCTTATCCCAAGTGAGGATTTTTTTGTGACCGACCAACCAGAGGAAATAGGAGATTTTTGGCCAGGGTCCAAGCTCCCATATCTTGCTCCAAACAGGGTCTGGAGGAGAAGGGAAGTTGCATATCAACTTGTAAGCTTCTGAGGTAGTGTAGGATCCCTTGGGTAGGTATCCCCATCTGAGAATGTCCCCACCATTGTCCTGCCTAATACTTCTTTTCCTTAGCTCGATCCCTAGCTCTTCTTCCTTCCGAGCATCTGTACTATTGAGTATTTGGTTGCTCTGTTTCCATTTCCTGAAGCCATACTCCGTCTCCGGCATCCAGAATTGGTGAACTTTTTCCTGCTGCTGGTCCTGCCTATCTGGAATTAGGGAAGGGTGAAGAATATTTTTGAGTTTAGGCATTTGATTCCAGGCATCAGTCCAAAATCTTGCAGTGCATCCATTCCTTATTTCCCAGAAGCTATGCTTTTGAATTATCTGATAGTGTTGCTTGGCTGCGTTCCATATTGTGGATCCTTTTTCAGTAGGAATGAATCTGATGAGTTCTTCTTGAGGTCGATTTCCCGCATACTTGGCTGTCCAGATTTTTCCCCATGGCTTATCCGGGTTAGTGATCCATTGCCACCAGATCTTGGCGTTCATGATGGAATTGCTGTATTCAGGATCCCTTAACCCAATGCCTCCCTTGTCTTTGGGCATGCATACATTGGTCCACTTCACCAGGGCCCATTTGCGATTGGTGGCAGAGCTGCTCCACAGAAAATTGCGCTGAAGGTTTCTTATACTCTTTAAAACCCACTTTGGCGCAGCTAGAATAGAAAATAAGTACAAAGGCATTGCCTGCAAAACCGATTTGATGAGGACGATTCGACTGGCTAAGTTAAGAGATCTGTAGGTCCAGAGATTGAGACGGTTTTCAAGTTTCTCAAGAAGGGAGCGCCACGCGGGTTGCTTGATGCCTGAGGCTGTGAGGGGAGCGCCCAGGTATTTGGAAGGTAGGGAAGCCGCGGGGAAGCCCAAGATACGAGAGACAGCGGATTTAACTGAGGGCGGAGTATGGAAAAAGAAGACCTGAGATTTAGAGCAATTGATGTGCATGCCTGAGGCTTCCGAAAAGTCCTGGAGGAGGGATTTCAGACAGCGGGCTTCTTGAGCTGAGGGATAACCAAAAAGCATAGTATCATCTACGAACTGCTGGTGGGAGGTGGCAGGGGAGTTGTGAACGGAGATGCCTTTGATCTGATGCGAATGGAGGGCTTGTTTGATGTGCCGCCCCAACCCTTCAGCCATAAGGACGAAGAGAAAGGGGGAGAGGGGATCCCCTTGCCGGATACCCCTGGAGGGATTGAAGGGACGGGAGGGAATGCCATTAACAAGAATTGAGAAATGAGTGGAAGTAATCAGGCTCATGATCCAACGGATCCAAGAAGAGCAGAAACCAAAAGCTGTTAGCATATGATGAATGTAATTCCAGCTTAGTTTGTCAAATGCCTTGGAAAGGTCTAATTTGAGAAGCATACCTGCCTTCTTTGAGTGCTTGAGGGAGTGAATGATTTCGTGAGAGAGTAGGATGCCATCCATTATATGTCGACCTTCCACGTACCCTGACTGTTCCGGAGAGATGAGCCCAGGCAGGAGAGGTTTGAGACGATTAGCTATGACTTTTGATATAACTTTATAGATGACATTGCATAATGCAATAGGCCTGAACTTGTCAGGGGTGATGGAGTCCTCCTCTTTGGGGATGAGAGTAATAAAGGTGGCGTTGAGAGAGGGAAGAAGCCAGCGCATTGCCCTGGATTCTTCAACTATCTGCCAGACTTCCTCCTTTAGCATGTCCCAGAAAGAGTGAAAGAAAGTGGTGGTAAATCCATCTGGCCCCGGGGCTTTACCTTCTTTGAGCTGCTTCATTGCTTCATCCACTTCCTGGGGACGAATAGGGCGCATTAAGAGATCATTTTGTTCCTCCGTTATGATTTTTGGAATATTGCTGGTGATTTTGCGGATGGCCTGTCGTCGATCTTCTCTCTGCTCTTGATGAATCTGTTGGAAATGGTTGAGGAGTTCCTCTTCAATTTCCTCATGAGTCTCCACCTTTGCCCCTGTTTGGTTTTGGATGAAGGGTATATTGTTGTGCATTCTTCGCTGAACTGTAGTTCTGTGGAAGAATTTTGTATTACGCTCACCCTCCTTCAGCCATCTGACCCTAGACTTTTGCCTCCAGTAGATTTCCTCCTGCTTCCTCCTATTCTCCAGCTGACTGTGGATGAGGCGCTCCTGCTCCAGGGTGGCTTCCGTGTGCCCCTCCGAGATGATCTTTTGGTGAAGAATCTCCAGGTCCTGAGTTAGCTTTTGCTGCTCCTTGAAGATATTTCCAAAAGTTTCCCTGTTCCACCTTTTTAGGTGACTTTTGAGAAATCTTAGCTTTTGCTGGAATTGATACATTTTTGCTCCTTCTGGGGGAATGAACGAGGCCCAGGTAGTCTTGACAAACTCCTTGAAAGTGGGATGCGTGAGCCAAAATCCTTCAAATCTGAAGGGTCTTTTGATTAAGTTACCTGGTCTTTGCCATTGTAGAGCTATTGGCCAGTGATCCGAGCCAGTGTGAGCAAGAATGGCTGCTGAGATGTCTCCTCCTAAGTGGATCGCGTTGTCAGAGATGAGGAAGCGATCCAATTTGGAGGCGATTTGGTGTTTGCCAGCTCTGCGATTACTCCATGTAAAGGTGCCATTACAGAACGGCATGTCTATAAGAGATGTTGCTTGGATGAAATCCTTGAAGCGATTGACTTCAGGCTCCATTCTACTTCTTCCTCCTAGCTTCTCTTCAGTTTTAGTTATCATGTTGAAATCCCCAGCAACGATCCAGAGAGGGTACCTTCTGCTGTTGCTAAGAGCTTCAATCGTGTCAAGGAGCGCTACCTTACTTCCAGTGTCTTGTGGAAAGTAAACATTTGAAAGGTTGCCGTAAATATTGGTGCCCAGGATGTGAAAGGTCGCCTGTATAAGGTGGTGCGCTGCATGAAAATCTGAAAGGGATACCGCTTGGGTATTCCATGCTATTGCCAACCCTCCTGAAGCTCCGGAAGCGTCTACTGCAACCGAACTACATCCGGGCCAGGCTTTTGAGAGAATGCTGCCTAGCGTAGTGCTATTACACTTAGTTTCTTGGAGAAAGCACATTTGTGGCTTTTCCTTTTTTATCATGTTTTTTAACATCCTGAGTTTTCCGGGGCTGTTTAGCCCTCTTATATTCCAAGATACCAGCTTCATGATTAACCGTTGACAGAGGGCTTGTAGTACTTTGTCAACTTAGCATATCTGCCTGAATCTACCAGGATTTTCCCAATCTCTATTGTTCTTTGCAGATCTGTCTTTCTTCCTCTTTTTTTTGTGTCTTTTGGGCGCAGACTTCCATCCCATTGGCTACTTGGTTGTATCCCAAGTTGGTTCTGATGATAAGCTCGCGAAATGATCTCTTCGAGCTTATCGAGTTGGAGCTCTGGAATAGTATCATATGCTTTCTTTTTACATGCCAGCTCCAATTCCAAGATGTCTAAGCCAGTCAGATTAATACTCTCTGGCTCTTCTTCCATGATTTGCACTTGATCGCTGTCTTCAGTGCCGGTCTCTGGATTCTGGGGGAGGTCTGATTTACCCTCAACTTCCATGTCTTTGAGGGTCTCTGCAGCATCTTTCTGATCCCTTTTAAGAATGGTGGGGATGATGATGGGGGACGGAGATTTGGGAGGAGGGTTAGATGCAGGGGGAGGAGAAGAGGAAGATGGGTGATCAGGGTTGGCTTCAGCATGGGGTGGGAGATCCTCAGAGGCTTGGCCAAGAATATCAAAGCTGTTCTTGGTTACTGGGCCATGAGACTTGTTGGGCTGGGGTTTAAACCCATTTTGGGGTTTTTTGTGAGAACGCTTCCTGCTAGGAACTTTAGTGAAGCCGTCCTGAGCAGGGGTATCAGAAGGGTCAGGTAAGCTGGTTTGGACATTTTGAGGACAGTCCCTAAAGAGATGACCTAGGGCATGGCACTTTCTGCAACGAAAAGGGACATGTTCATAGTCAAGAGGCTGGATCCATTCCTCATCTCGGTGGGCAAGAGTTACTGACTCTGGAAGAGCTTCATTGAGGCGAATGAATACACATATTCGGGCATAGGAAATATACTTACGGGATTTGGTTTCTTCAGCCGTTCTGATGTATTCTCCCACCCCATTTCCGATCCGTTTAAGAATGTCCTCCTCCCAGTATTCATCCGGGAGAGAGTATAGCCTGATCCAGACTGGCGCCCATGTTAAATCTTCCTTGTCTGGGTTAAATCTGGGGATCCAATCTCGCAGATATAATCCAGCCGAATTAAAAAAGTAAGGCCCTCCTACTAGTATTCTGTATTTGTCCTCCAAGCAATAAAAGATTGCTGTGAAGAAACCTTTCGGCCCTAGCTGCAGCGTGACATCCCCTTTTGGTTTCCATTTCGCCGCTATCCAACCATTTAGGGCTTTTTCAGTAGGCCAGAACCCTATGAACTTCCCAATAAGGGCATGATCTCGCATGAACTCTATCCTTCTGTCAATCTTGTCTCCTGGCAGCTCGATTCGTGGCCTTTCCTTGGCTACTGGTCTGCAGGTGGTTGAAGTTATCTTCGGACCTTCTTCAGGCCTTTCTGTACCCTCTTGGGGACTGCTGTCTCCTTCCTTACGTCCGCCATTTCCTTTGCTGTCGTTCTGGGGTTTTTTCCCCCTGTTTAAGATCTCTCTGTCCACTGAACCAAAAATGACGTTTTGCGCAGGATCTTGCTGCGTCGGGGAGGGCTCTGACGCCCCCCCCAGAGGTTGCGCCATATTGAGGCCCTGATGCGCTGCGGTTCTGGTACTCTGCAGCAGCCTTCTCACTGCTGAAATGTTCTTGCCTGGTATGCTGTCGGCGTCGTTGATGGGTCGCTCAGAACCCTAGCAGAGCGATCGCGTTCGGCAAACATAAGAAGTAAAAATCCTATATAAAATTAACGTTGTTTCATATTTATGAATTAATTATACATTTATATGCATTAAAAAAATGTTACTGTGTCGCCTAATATTGCAAACAGAACACTTGACCAACTCCTAAACCACACTCTCCTTCGAGCTAACGCCTATTCCATTCCGTATAGTTATCTCAGAAATATAGAAAAGGAGGAATGAGGCATTAGCCAATCGATATTGATATTATCAAATCATTCTATAAAAGGGCCCCTTTTCTATCTCATTTCATGTGTGAACTAAATATCCTCCTTATACCCAAAATCCCTCATTTATAGGGATTGGTTCCAGAACGAGAAACATATATATTTACGTCGTAAGGCATTTCCCTATGAAAAAGACTCCCCAAACTACTTTCGTGTCAAAATATGTGCCATTCGATTTTGTTGTTAGACGATTGGGTAATCGTTACCCATTGATTTGAATCGAACAAGGCCAACTATGACGGTTGTTACTGGGTCGTTGGATCCCGCAATAAACTGTCAACTATCTTCCTTATGAACCATCAACCGACTTAACTTCTTATATCGATAATATTTTGCTCCATGAACAGGGTTTTTCCTTAGATTTTCAGGTATGTTTTTTTCGTTAATTCTTGCCAGTCTGTAACTTGATCTTGCGTTGTAAGTTTTGAATAATTCCAATATCAATAATATTTTGCTCCATGAACAAAGTTTTTCTTCAGATTTTCAGGTATGCTTCTTTCGTTAACTCTGTTAGTCCGTAACTTGATCTTGATCTTGCGTTGTAAGTTTTGATTAATGTCGATACGAAAAGTTGAATATTTCTATTCAACCTTTGGCTCTTCTGTCCAACAGAGCAAACTCCCCTTCCCATTTCGCAGGCTTCTGATTAATGTCAATACCAATGCGGATACCGATAAGTTGAATATTTCTATTGAACATTTGGCTCCTCTTCTATGCAATAGAGCAGACTCCCCTTACCAAATCACAGGCTTCTTCATACCGAAACACACCCAAATGATCATTAATCTGTGGGCGATGGGACAGGATCCCAATGTATGGAGCGAGCCTCTTGAATATCTTCCAGAGCGGTTCTTGCAGACGCGTACAATTGATTACACAACTTCGAACTGATTCCTTTTGGAGCAGGAAGAAGAATATGCCTAGGCTTTCCCATTGGCCATCACATTCTTCACTTCATTCTCGCTTCTCTACTTCATTCCTTCGACTGGTCCCTTCCCCATGCTCATACCCAGTTAGACATGACTGGAAAATTGGACTCTCGCTGGACAAAGTTGCTCCATTGAAAGCAATCCCCACGCCCAGCTTATCCCCCAACTCTACTGACACGCTAGATCCTGTAATCTTCGTTACATATTTCTATTGAACATTAGTGCAAGCTATTATAGGGCAAGGCCTTCTCTCTACCATCCTATATACTTATGTTGTTCAACATGTTTGTTTAACGTCCTGGCATTTTTTAAGCTCCAATATATGTCACCAAATGAATTAGAACCACATTGGATGTTTTTAAGAGATTATATTTTAAATTTTAAAAAGTTAGGAAATGTTGATATCAGTAAATTATTGTTGTTGAATATGGATATTAGTGGTGAAATTTAAAATAACCCTAAGTTATATTTATAAATATATTTATTTTATTTTAGAAATAAAATTTTAGTTTAATTAAGTAAATAGTGTAGATTTAATCTCTATAGAATATGGAATATGCACTGTTATTGAGAGATGACTATGAAAAAGCATGTATACAAGGCAAGTACAGGAACTGGATTGCCTTCTCTACCATCCTATATTCTTATCCTGACCAGCGTGTGTATACATATGTATACAAGGCAAGTACAGGAACTGGATTGCCTTCTCTGCCATCTTATATTCTTATCCTGACCAGTGTGTGTATACAAAGCAAGTACAGGAACTGGATTTCCTTCTCTGCCATCCTATATTCTTATCCTGACCAGCATGTGTATACATATGGGCTTCCCTTGTCTTCGCATATATTAAAAATATGGGATGTCATAAATTATCATTAAAATCCTAAAAGGAAATAGGAAGAGAAGTAGCTGTATAATTTTCCATTGCTTCAGGGATCACGTTTCCGGTGTCATCTTTCTGTGACTAGTGAGGTTTAATATTCTCGTATTTTTCGGAAGTAACGTCCTGACTTTTTTTAAGCTGCAATATATGTCACCAAATGAATTAGAACGGCATTGGATGTTTTTAAGAGACTACATTTTAAATTTTAAAAAGGATAGGGAATGTTTATAGGAGTAAATTATTGTTGTTGAATATGAATATTAGTGGTGAAAATTAAAATAACAATTTATACTTATAAGTATATCTATTTTTATTTTAGAAGAAGTTTTTTAGAATTTTACTTTCATTAGGTGGATGGTGTAGATTTCATTTCCATGAAATATGCACTAGTATTGAGAGATGGTTAGAAGATGTCATATCAAACACTTATGTGGTATTAGCTCATAGTATTATAACAAAATTAATCTATATAGTAAATTTGTTGTGACCCTCTATAATTAAGAATATTGTTTAACTTAATATAATTTATTCCACAATTAACTAAATGTTTTGCACCTCAAAAGATTTGATTCTTTCAATTCTCTAGAGTTAAGAGGGATATATATATATAAAGTTAGCAAAACTATCAGCTATTAAAACCTCCATCCCAAAATCTACAAACACTAAATTTTAATTTTATTTTAAACAATTTTCAATTTTATTCTTTTTATTTTTATTTGAGTAAGTCAAAGTATTTACATAACATATCATTACAACATAAGGCCTTAACAACTCTTATTATGGAGTAAATGTTTTACTTCTCCTTGCATTGAGGGGTTGACTTTTTACTAGAGGTTTGGTAATGCCATGCTCATATACTTACCACTCTCGTCCTTGGCAATCCTGCAATAAGGAAAATCACTCATGATTATAAGTTTCCTGCAAAGTTATGTGAGTTTCTTTCCAACATGAAAACCATTTATCATTGCCCCAAAACGCATGCTCCATACATGGCAAAAGGAGTTTAAAAAGTGGAATTTTAACATTTCCAGTTATATTTTGAGTCCATTAAGACACTTCACAATAAGGGATTCCACTTTTAGAGGATCTGTAATGTCTATGCCATGTAAAGTACTCATCAGACATGTCTATACTATTTATAACATAAAAATGCCACATGAGTGGCATAAGAAGGAAAGTGTGTTGATAATAAGCTACTCTTTGTTTTACACTTTCACCAATGAAGAAAATGCCAAAATATCTGAAGAGACAAAGTAGATAGGAAGGTACCTTACAAGGAGTCTAGGTCTTTTAATTCTTGATAAAGGCCACATTCCTCGGACTATTTGGAATTTATTAGCAAGAGTGAATACAAGGCTTCAAATTCTGCTATCTAGAACTTTGTTTTAGAATTGATCTATGGAGCCTAAAAAAGAGAACTACAAATCAGTAAGGACACCAAATTTTTTTGTGTGAGTGCCCTTGCATCTTATCTCTGAAGACCACATTTTGCCTTGGCAGTAGTGGTGTGAAATTCCGATGAAGGAATGGATGTTAGATCAAATTTACAAATTAAATATATTTTCAGTTTTGAGATTCCATTGAAATACAATTTTGGAATGGTCAACAAGAATGGATTCTTTAATTCAAGATTAATTATAATCATTAATTTTGATTGTGGTTGTTTTCTTAAATTTTGATGTCAGATTTTTCTTTATTTGAGTTCGTGAAATGTAACTCCATATTTATTCGACACCCTTGCTCTCTCCATGGATGGTAATCTCCACTCATTGAATGAATGTTAGATCAAATTTACAGATTAAATATATTTTCAGTTTTGAGATTCCATTGAAATACAATTTTGGAATGGTCAACAAGAATGGATTCTTTATTTCAAGATTAATTATAATGGTTAATTTTGATTGTGATTGTTTTCTTAAATTTTGATGTCAGATTTTTCTTTATTTGAGTTCGTGAAATGTAACTCCATATTTATTGAACACCCTTGTTCTCTCCATGGATGGTAATCTCCACTCATCGATACCCATGTACAGACTCTTATCCACATGCTCCTAACAAGTATGCTCCACAAAAATGCTCCTAACAAGTATGCTCCACAGAAAATAGAATATGATTCTCAATTTTCAGGTGGTTCTAGTTGTTATTATATGCCTGAAAATACTGGACCCAACAATTTCTCAGGTGATTTTTGCTATACTGGTTTTTTACCCAAAGGTTTTGGATATGGTGAGGATTATCAAATTTCAGTTGGGTCACAAGGACCTCCAAGAGTTTCTCAACTCTTGAATGAATTATCACTTCAGAGATATGCCACTGACAATGGACACTTTGAGGGATTTAATAGCTCACATGAAACCGCTGCTTATAATTTAAGATAGTTGAATAGCATTTTGTTTATTAATTTTTATCTTCAATGGTTTTTTATATGTCACGATGCTTCTCGAATTTATGCCTTAGGGCGTTTCCTTTGCAACATCTGATGCAATTGCTAGTTATGCCCCTATAGTGGCCCATGTAGTCAAATAATGTTTGTTTGGTGTGTCGAGATAGGTTAGGTTAAAGAAAGAAAATAAATCATATAAAGTAACGAAATAAAGGCATCGTTCTATATATGTATATATATATATATATATATATATATATATATATATATATATGTATGTATGTTTAAAGGCACGCAGAATTATAATTTCAATGTCAGGTTGAGATTTTATTGTTGGTTTAGAATGAACTTGAGACAATGAGATGGTTGGTTACTTTGGGTCTTTGGTGGTCATATTGGTTAGTTAAGTGCTTTATTCAGTGCATAATGTGAAATTATTTTAATAATTTATAGTGTTATGTTAAGTGAAGTTATTTTGATAATTTATAGTGTTATTACATGTAAAGTTTAATGGACTATTAACCTAATTATTTATGAGTATTTATTATTTTATTTATTTTATATTTTAATAGTTAAAATCTAAAAGCTTATTTGATTATTGTGATGTGTGGGAAAAAAAAAATTCCAAGTTTATTTGAAAGCATTATAGCAATTGTCATGTCATATTTTCAACATTATTATAGATATATGGATCAACTACATTGTTCATAAAAAAACAGTAAATTAATTTGTGTTCTTTTAATTTTTAGAGAATTAGTAACTTCAAAAGATTTGTTCCCACTATTACAACAAACAACTATTTCATATATGCCACACATAAGCTAAACTTAAACCCACATAATTGAGAAAACGAGACCACTAAAATAAATATTCCTTAACAAAAAAAATATTTGAATTAACTAATTTAATTATATTTGATTATATTATTTTTTTTAACTTATTAATAACTAAACTAATTAATTTTATTTAGGTCACAGTAAATCTAATTTTGAATATAGTTAAAATTAGTTTTCCTTATTTTTGAAATTTGACTTTTATATAAGAGATTTTCCTTCAAATTATAATAATATGTTTTATTTTCAAATATATATTTTAGATTACAATTTTTTTAAATTTATATTTCAGATTATAATTTAATTTAAATCAGGAAGAAAATTGTATTATACGTTACTTTGATTTTGATTATTTTATTATTTCAAAAAAAAACATGTTATTTTTGTTGTTAATAAAATTGAACAAACACTAATTCAACACAAAAATTATGTCGTGCACTTTTATTATGAGAATGTTGATAGTTCTGAACTTTTATAATGGGTATATGAATTACGATTTTTTACACTATTCATCCTCAACTTTGATGGATCCACTATGTAAGGAGAGGTGGGTTTTCTTTCAAAAACATTGTGGCAGGTGGAGCATAGAGGCACACTGTTTTTATATCAAGCAACTTTGATGATCATAAAAGTTTTATTCTTTCTACAATAATGCAATTTGTAACACTTTTGATTGAAACTAATTTACTCATATTACATTATTAAATTATTAAAGACCAAAGTAATTGGGGACTCGTGGTAGCAAGTAGAATTTTGGTTTAAACAAATAATTGTTTGTTAATCATGGTTATTCGATTATAGAATTTTGGGAATTCTTTAATACTGATCTTGTTAGGGTTCAATTTTAATCTCTTTATTTATGTAATAAGTCCAAAGGGCCGAGTCATAGTTATAGTTAGTTAGAGAGTAAATAAAGTCCACATTAATAATTGTAAGTGGTTGACCCGCATTAAAGAAAAGGGACCACATATAGTTGTAAACGAGCCATAGTTAATAAATAAAGTGGTTAACCTGTGTTATGCAAGGGACCGCCAGTAGTTAGGGTTTTGGATGTCATTTAGCTATAATAGAGTTAGTTAGTAAAGGAAAGATCATTGAGTCTTATTGTAATCGAGCTCTATTCTGCTGGAGGTTGCTCCCTCGAAGAGGTAAGTGAACATTGAATCTATTTTTGAATAATAAAATACTTGTTGTTTTTCTCATTTTATTTTGTGTTTTGGGCTATAATTCTTGGCATTTTTGGTATTCTGGAATTTCTCGTAGGTCAAAAACATAACAGATCTGAAATGAATTTCAACTGTCAGACAGTTATGGCAGTTGCCCCTTCTTTGCTGAGGAAAGAGGGATCTCAAGGAAAGGAAGGGTTCTGCTTTCTGAAAAGTCAGAGGAGGACAGAAAGAAAGGTCTGTGGAACTGGCAGGACGCTGCCAAGGAGTAATTCCTGAGCTGGACATGTACCAGTGGATACTCCGAAACATATAACATTCAGATGGTATTGGCTCGACGGTGGTCTTGATGAATGATACTTGAGTCTGACAAACTATACATACTGCTCTTGAGTGGAAGATCGAGGGGAAGAAGAGGATGTAATTGCCCTTCTCATGGTAGGGAGGATCAGATTTAGTCTTACATAAATAATGGAAAATCGAGTGAACAAATAAGTAGTAGCTAGTTCCGTGCCATGTTGTAAGTTTTCATTTTAATAAAGAAATGAATTAAGTTGGGAGTCCTCTTTTCATTTGTGAAATGTCTTGGAGAAAACTTTTAAATTAAGTATAGGGATTAAAGATGGAAATTTTCTGTTAAGTCCAAAATTAAGTAATGTGAATGTTGGAAAGTAATAATTTTGAAAGTAATTAAGTCCAAAATTAAGTAGTGTGAATGCTGGAAAGTAATAATTTTGAATGTAATTAAGTTTGCTACAGTGTCATATGGGTCATTTGCTATGGCCATTTGAAAATGAGAAAACATAGGAAAAAGATAACAAATTATCTTCATTTAATTTTTGTAGGAAGCAAACAATACAATGGCAGATAAACGGTTAGGTTGGGCTTGTTGAGCTAGCCTAAGGGGAAACATCACCGTAGAAGAACTCATAAGGTTCTGGGAGAGCAGGTCTAGGTGACTACTCAAGCATGTTATTAAATTGTTCTTATTTAAAATTGTTTAAAAAATTATCCCTGAATAATAAGGATAGAGATTTCCCTATAGAGATAATTAAACAGACTGCAAATTTATGACATCAAATCAGGGACAAGAATGAAAAAGTCGAGTGACGAATAAATATTTGAATTAAGAACACATTAACTAAAATAAAAATAGTGACAAGTAATTGTAAGGAAACATAAGACCATTTACTAGTTGTATGCATAAATCAACCATTGCAGAATTTAAATAGTGACCAGACCATCATTATGGAACATCTGTACATTGGAGGATCGAAGAGGTTGAGACCTCGAAATTGAGGAATATCATAAGCCAAGTATAGTCCTCTTCGAAGTAATGATTCTGAGTAAAAAAAAATTAAATGTGGAACGAAAATACTGTTGGAAATAATACTGAGAGGGGGGGTGAATCAGTATTATCAAATTCTTTTCAATATACCATCCAGATTTATACTTTAAATTATTCTTCAGATATTGATGATTAACTTGTATGTCAGTACCATATAATAATGAACAAGAACAATGAAAAACAGATAGTCACACCAAAGAACACCAGATATAAGGTGGAAACCCAATGTGGGTGAAAACCACCTGCTGCAATATGTCTCTATCTTCTTTCAATTAGAAACTTCTTTTACAATGATTTTGTACTGGTGCAGTCCTTTACCAGTACGCAGGCTGCAACCTGCAGAGAGATACAACTCTCTCTCATTTTCCAGTCTCTCCTGGAAGGGAGCTACAACCCCCTTTGATCTTCTACTTCTTTAAGGACCACGTTTCATAAATTTTCAAACAGTAATCTAAACCTAGAACTCTTCAGCAACAGATAAAAGACAACCAACAAATGTTTCAAGATAGGTCCGCAACTTCACCAATAGAGGCCTGCGAATATCCGCAGCTCTTCTGTGTCTAAACTGCGCAGATCCGCACCTGGTCGGTCTTCTGCTCTGCGTATCTCCGCACCTACTCCTTCTGCTGCCCTGCGTACCTCTGCTCAGATCCGCACCTGCACTGTCTGCCTGACAGCGTACCTCCGCAACTGGTTCTTCTGTTTCCCTGCGTACCTCCGCACTGTGCCTTCTTCTGAGCTGCGTACCTCGCACCTGCGCCTTCTGCTGCGCTGCGGATCCCCGCACCTGCGCCTTCTCCTGCGCTGCGGACCCCCGCACTCACGCCGTGGATCGCCTGCGAACCTCTGATTAGGGCCAAATTAACAGTCCTCCAATGTGCCACAGACAGTCAGATCCACAGATCTGATCATGCGCCCGAGAGATCACGACCTATCAATAGATTCGCCTTCAATTTCACCTTGATTTAGATCTAGCCTTTAAAACCGATTACCCAAAATTTCAGATCTTAAGATATTCAATTTTCACAAGTGTCTAGCCAAGTGATCTCCTTTCCTTTTTATAGGCAAGCCCTTATTCACACCATGGGACAAAACCATCGAAAACCAATACAAGGGATCCAAACCGGGGTTCAATACTTTAGATCCTATACCACGGACCAAAACCATAGGATCATGATCGATGAGCTAAATACCAAGGGCCAAACATAAGAAACCCCACGTGTGCGCGCTTCTCTGCATTGGAGTGAGTGAACTGGGGGACCGCACCTTCTGATCGGAGAATCTGCGGGTATGACCGCACTTCTTGGTCAGCGTACCTGTGGGTCCGCACCTTTTAAACGGTGCACCTGCGAACCCCTTATTTTCCATCATTTTGAGAGCCTAAACAGAGTTTTTCCACTTGAGTGAAATGCCATCAAGTACAACACCTGGGCCATAACGCCAAACCTGAATCATAATGCCAACAATCTCCCCCTTTGGACTTGATGGCAACCTCAAGATCCTCAACGTCATTCTCCCCCTTTGACATCAAGGGCAAAGGGTTATGCTCCCCCTGAGAACATGCTTAAGTCTTTGCGCTGCTGATCATGCTCCCCCTGACTATAGACCAGATCTGCAAAAGAAGAACCATAATCCACCATACACCATAAATGACCGTGAAAGAGATAGAGACATATTGCAGCAATATTCATATCAGCATCCATGTTCTCCTTCTGTGCTACCATAATGCCAACAATGCATTATATATGCTCCCCCTGAACCTGTGCCATTCGATCTTCGACCAATCCATAACCCAGCAAATGTACGCGTATACCCCATATGAAACTCGCGTACAACCAACAATCTCTAAAACCGATGAGATTCAACAACAAGATGATGCATCAACTACCCCCAGCTTTTGCCCGAGGTATTCAAAGGTCTCCCTGGGCAATGGTTTGGTGAGTATATCAGCAACTTGTTCCTTAGACGGAACATACTCCAACTTGACCTTTTTTTCAAGCACTTGTTCCTTGAGAAAGTGATACTTGATCGGTATGTGCTTGGTCTTTGAATGCATGACAGGGTTCTTTGAAATGATGATTGCACTTGTATTATCACATAAGATGGAGATAGGTGGTGTACAAGTGATTTGAAAATCCTGCAAGGTCTACATCATCCAAAGAAGTTGAGTGCAGCAAGATGCAGCAGCCACATATTCTGCTTCCACTGTAGATAAAGCAATCGAACTCTGTTTCTTGCTGAACCAAGATACTAATCTGGAACCCATAAAGAATGCACCACCACTTGTGCTCTTCCTGTCATCCATGCTTCCAGCCCAATCTGCATCTGTATAAGCATGAAGTGTGAGATCTGTATCTCTAGGATACCATAAGCCATAGTTTTGAGTTCCTTGAAGATACTTGAAAATTCTCTTCACTGCCTGAAGATGAGTTTCCTTTGGATTTGCCTGAAATCTTCCAACTATTCCCACTGCATGCATGATGTCTGGTCGGGTACCTGTCAAATAAAGTAGACTTCCAATCATAGATTTATAGGTTGGCTGATGTACTACTGCTGATTCATCATTTGCACTGAGGCTGCATCCTGTAACCATGGGGGTACATACTGGTTTTGCATCTTCCATGCCGTATTTCTTCAAGATCTGCTTGAGATACTTGGTTTGAGACAAAAAGATACCGTCTTCATTTTGTTGGATTTGCAAACCAAGAAAATATGTCAGTTCTCCAAGCAAAGACATTTCGAATTCTTTCTGCATCACCACGGCAAAGCTTTGACTCATAGCTTCTTCATTGCCGCCAAAGATAATATCATCTACATACACAACAAGTATTAGCAATTTGTCATTTTCAATTTTTATATAAAGATTGCTATCTGCTGATCCTTTTGAAAAACCTTGTTGATGAAGATATTTGTCCAAACGGTAGTACCAAGCCCTTGGAGCCTGTTTAAGACCATAGAGAGCCTTTTTCAGTCTGCATACAAGATTTGGATCATTCCCAAGAATGAAACCATCTGGCTGCTCAATGTATACTTCTTCTTCTAAGTCTCCATTCAGAAAGGTTGATTTCACGTCCATTTGAAATACTTTGAACTTTTGAAAGCTTGAGAGAGCAAGGAACATTCGGATGGCCTCAAGTCTTGCAACAGGAGCAAAAGTTTCTTCAAAATCTATTCCTTCTTGTTGGGCATACCCTTTACAAACAAGTCTGGCCTTGTTTCTAATTACTTCCCCATTTTCATTCAACTTATTTTTGAAGATCCATTTTGTCCCTATGACATTCTTATCTTTTGGTCTAGGAACCAACTCCCAAGTGTTGTTCTTTTCGATTTTCTCAAGTTCTTCATCCATTGCCTTGACCCAACATTCATCTTTGCATGCCTCTCTTACATTTTGTGGTTCAGTGGAGGAGAGTAATGCCAAATAGCTTGAGGCTTCTGCAATTGTTCTTCTTGTTTGTACGCCTGCCTCCTTTTGCCCCAAAATTTGAGATTCTGGATGATTCTTTTGGACATACCTGGATGGAGTCTTCTCTTCTGTCCTTATCTGTTCCTCTGGTGCCTCTTGAGGTTCTTCTTCATCTTCAGTCTGATTTGGAGGGTAGTCTTCATCCTCTTCGATATTTTCATAATTTACTTGCCTAGGAATGTTTCCTTTTTCATCAACCACCACATCAATGCTGTCAACAATTCTTCCAAGTCTTTTATTGTAACACTTATATGCTTTGCTATGGGCAGAATAACCAAGGAGAATGCCTTCATCTTCTTTAGGTTCAAGTTTGCCAAGCTGTTCATCATTATTCTTAATATAGCATTTGCTTCCAAAAATTTTGCAATGCTTTACCGAAGGAATCTCACCATACTAGAGCTCATGAGGAGTTTGAGTGCTGTTCACTCGGACATTTGTTTTGTTGAGAATAACAACCACAGCAAATGCAGCTTCACCCTAGAAGGTTGCGGGAGTTCCAGACTCATCAAGCATAGCACGAGCCATTTGTTGAACCGTTCTGTTCATCCTTTCCACCACTCCATTTTGCTGAGGAGTCCTAGCTATAGAGAATTCCCTTCTTATTCCATGTTCTTCACAGAAATCGAAAAATTCATTTGAGGTAAACTCCCCACCTCTGTCAGACCTAAGGCACTTAATTTTGTGATCTGATTCATTTTCAGCCAAGGCTTTGAAAGATTTGAATTTTTCGAATGCTTCGTCCTTATGTTTCATGAGTCCCAACCAAACCATCCTGGAGAAGTCGTCAATGAATAATATAAAGTATTCTTCTCTTCGAGGTGACCTTGTCCTAAATGGACCACATACATCTGTATGGACTAGTTCAAGAGGCCTGCTGGTTGATCCTTCCTTCTCAGGGAAGTTAGTTCTGGTTTGCTTACCAAACTGACATGATTTGCATATGGTGTTGTCTGGAATTTTGATATCTAGAAGACCACGAACTGCCTGGTATTTGCATGCTTTCCTTATTTGTGAAAAGCTTAGATGCCCCAACCTCCGGTGCCATAACTAGTGTTCATCATCCTTGCTCAAATAGCATTGTGGTTGTCCTTCTTCAAATATGTATAAATTATTTGGAGTTCTTCTGCCTTTGATCACTGTTTTTCCTGTATCAAGATCACGAACACTACATCCATTTGATCGAAATATTACCTCGGTTCCTTGATCACACATCTGACTAACACTCAGTAGATTATGCTTTAAGCCATCAACATACAAAACATTTCCAGCTTTGACCTTTTCTTTCAGCTGAGCAGTGCCTTTTCATTTTATGGCTGCAGGGGTATCATTTCCAAAAGAAACTTTCTTTCCCTTTTCTAAAGCAGTATATGATTCAAGTTTTTCTTTATCACCTGTCATATGCTTCGAACATCCACTGTCGATGTACCATTGATTTTCCTGTCCTTCTGCATAAAAAGCTATCCCACATCTTTCTAGTTGTGGTTCCTTTATTCTCCATGTTCTGGTACTTGAGGCTTGTTCCTTTGTCTGCCAAAACCTGCTCCTGCATTCAGAATCTTCATGACCAAAGTTATTACAAATAGAACATTCAATTTCATTTTCAAGGGCCGAAAAGTTGTTATAAGTCCTTTTCGTGATCCCAGTCATATTTCTTTGTTTTTGAGCTTCTCTAGTCATGATTGTTTTATAGGCAACACATTGAGATGCTTTGTGGCCAAAGTTATGGAAAGAGAAACATTGGCCATTGAAGAAATTTCTGCGATTATCAAATATACCTGCCAAATGATTGTAGTTTCTATTGTCATCCATTCTTGAGGAAAATTGAGAAGATTTTACCTGTGGCTGGTTGTAGCTTTTGTTCATCCTTAAGGTGGATTGCCCCTGATTTACCTGGTGGTCTTTGTTTATTCTTGATGTAATTCATCCCTGTTTTACCTGGTGATCTCCATTGGGCTTTTGCTCATTCCTTCTTGCTACATTGAGATAACTCTTTGAGGTGGATGCTTGAGATGTTTCTCCATTATATCCCAGACCTGTCTTGATTAGTGGAGAACGTTGTACATTGATAATCTCATCTAGAGTTTCAGATCCTTTAACAAATTTAAGATTAAGAGCCTTTGTTTTCTCAATTTCTTTTCTAAGGCCAACAATTTCACATTCTAACTTCTCAAGAAATTTTTCTTTTTCATCAAGTTGAAATTGCAGAGTATTAATGATCACATTCTTTTCTTCTAAACATGTCTTGAGTCTAGAAATCTCTTCATAAAGCCATCCACATCTATAGCATCCATGTAATCATCATCTTCAAAAGCCATTAAAAGTTTATAGTTATTACCTCGTTCATCTTCATCACTATTTGATAGTCCATCATTGTCTTCATGAGTGTAATAGCTTTTCTTATTTGCATTCTGTTTCTTGTTCCATCTAACAGGTTCCTTCCCCTTGTCAATCTTATCCTTATGAGGACATTTGGCAGCATAGTGACCTACTCTTCCACAAGCAAAACATTTGAAAGGTAACTTACCTCTGAATCTTCTAGTACCCCGTTGAAGATTTCTGACAAAATTTGATTCTTCTTCTTCTTCTGACACGTGTCCTGACTCATAGTACTCTCCTTTGCCTGAAGCCTTGAAGGCAGCTTCTCTCCTGTCTGATGGACCTCCTTTCCTCATTTCATAAGCAGTTAGAATTCCATGCAGCTGTGACATTTTAAGGTTTTGTAGATTCTCTTTTTCTTCTATTGTAGAAACTTTAGATTCAAACCTAGGGGACAAAGATCTTAGAACTTTTTTAACCACAACAGCCTCTTTTATTTCTTCACCCAAATTTTTCATACAATTAACAATCTCATCTACACGAAGAAAATAGTTAGCCACACTTTCATCATTGTACATTCTGAGATTTTCATACTGAATTCTGAGGGTTTTAAGTTTTGCTCGTGTTACCTAATCATCTCCTTCATAGCTCAGAACAATCTTGTCCCATATTTCTTTTGCGGATTTATACTACATAACCTTCACGAATTCTGATTGAGATAGACATCCTAGAAGAGTATTCACCGCCTTTGCATTTGTTTCATATTTCTTCTTCTCAGCCGGATCTGTAGGAGTTGCTGATGGAAAAGCATACCCTGTGTCTATGATATCCCAGACTTCTGTACCAAGAGATTGAAGATAGGCACTAACTCTTACCTTCCAATATACGAAGTTTGTCCGATCAAAAATCGGCGGCCTGATTGATGCTTCCCTCTCGTAGTTGCTCATGATGAAAGATCTTCCTTCAAGCGATCAAGCTTCTTTTGAAGGACCTGCTCTGATACCAATTGTTGGAAATAATACTGAGAGGGGGGGTGAATCAGTATTATCAAATTCTTTTCAATATACCATCCAGATTTATACTTTAAATTATTCTTCAGATATTGATGATTAACTTGTATGTCAGTACCATATAATAATGAACAAGAACAATGAAAAATAGATAGTCACATCAAAGAACACCAAATATAAGGTGGAAACCCAATGTGGGTGAAAACCACCTGCTGCAATATGTCGCTATCTTCTTTCAATTAGAAACTTCTTTTACAATGATTTTGTACTGGTGCAGTCCTTTACCAGTACGCAGGCTGCAACCTACAGAGAGCTACAACTCTCTCTCGTTTTCCAGTCTCTCCTGGAAGGGAGCTACAACCCCCTTTGCTCTTCTACTTCTTTAAGGACCACGTTTCATAAATTTTCAAACAGTAATCTAAACCCAGAACTCTTCAGCAACAGATAAAAGACAGCCAACAAATGTTTCAAGATAGGTCCGCAACTTCACCAATAGGGGCCTGCGAATATCCGCGGCTCTTCTGTGTCTAAACTGCACAGATCCGCACCTGGTCAGTCTTCTGCTCTGCGTATCTCCGCACCTACTCCTTCTGCTGCCCTACGTACCTCTGCTTAGATCCGCACCTGCACTGTCTGCCTGACAGCGTACCTCCGCAACTGGTTCTTCTGTTCCCCTGCGTACCTCCGCACTGTGCCTTCTTCTGAGATGCGTACCTCGCACCTACGCCTTTTGCTGCACTACGGATCCCCGTACCTGTGCCTTCTCCTGCACTGCGGACCCCTGCACTCATGCTGTGGATCGCCTGCAAACCTCTGATTAGGGCCAAATTAACAGTCCTCCAATGTTCCACAAACAGTTAGATCCACAGATCTGATCATGCGCCCGAGAGATCACGACCTATCAATAGATTCGCCTTCAATTTCACCTTGATTTAGATCTAGCCTTTAAAACCGATTACCCAAAATTTCAGATCTTAAGATATTCAATTTTCACAAGTGTCTAGCCAAGTGATCTCCTTTCCTTTTTATAGGCAAGCCCTTATTCACACCATGGGACAAAACCATCGAAAACCAATACAAGGGATCCAAACCGGGGTTCAATACTTTAGATCCTATACCACAGACCAAAACCATAGGATCATGATCGACGAGCTAAATACCAAGGGCCAAACATAAGAAACCCCACGTGTGTGCGCTTCTCTGCATTGGAGTGAGTGAACTGGGGGACCGCACCTTCTGATCGGAGAATCTGCGGGTATGACCGCACTTCTTGGTCGGCGTACCTGCGGGTCCACACCTTTTGAACGGTGCACCTGCGAACCCCTTATTTTCCATCATTTTGAGAGCCTGAACAGAGTTTTGCCACTTGAGTGAGTTTCCATCAAGTACAACACCTGTGCCATAACACCAAACCTGAATCATAATGCCAACAAATACTAATTAGTACAACCAAAAATTGCTCAGAAATAAAGCCAAACCATTATAGACACAAAAAAATTATCCATCAAGTTCCATGAGAATCAATGAAGCACTATATATCATTCACGACAGTGGTCTGGTAATTGAGAAAATCATTATGCATATAATTGTCAAACGAATTTTAGATTTACAAAACTAATCATTCTTCCAAAAGGGACTTGCAGATAGTCTTTACAGGCCCGGTAATGAGGAGGGTCAAATAGTAAGAATAATAATTTACCGTTTGACCCAAATCTACAATGTGACTTCTTCCGAAAAAAATTATTTATAAGGTAAGAATAATAATTTATAAATATGAAACTTTGAAAGAATTCTAGCAAACCCTCAGTAATTGTCCATTTACATTGTAAATAAAATTTGACCCGACATTATGGTCGAGGGTTCGAACAAAAAAACCCAGAGAAATGATGCAAGTGGGAAAATCCCAAAATGCACAAGGGTTGTAATTCAAATTACAGACGAAAGCCATAGTTGTAAACTGTGAAATCCATTTAAACACTATATATATATATATATATATATATATATATATATATCTATATATATATATATATATATATCTATATATATATATATATATATATATATATATATATATATATATATAACAGAGGAACCCGAGTTCCAAATTCATAGAATATAACTAGAAATGATACACATATAACGCGTAGCCAACCATCAAACTTCCTGCAAGGAAGGGCACAGAGGAGCGAGGTTGGAATTCCTTCCAGTACAAAACAATAAAACTAGGAATTTACTCGTTAGAGAGCTTACCTGAAAATCTCGCAAGGGAACAAGGCCAAAATTCTTGTAGACTATGCATGGAGGATACATTTAACCCTGCAAGCATACAATCACAATGTAAGTGCCAACTGCCATTCAATTAGAAATCTGAATGTGTGAAACAAGTTAGATAGTAGCCAGTTACCATAGTGTGGTAAGAACCCAAGAAGAGACTAGGATAACTATGCTCCGAGTTTGTAGCAGCAACTCAATAGGAAAGTGTTATTGAGAATTCTATGCAAAGAAGGAGAAGGTTGTAAGTTTCCAAGAAAAGTGGTGGTCTGGGTGCAGGTATAATGGATAATCGTTCAAATCCAAAAACGATTTCTGCAAGTTCAGGTGGAACTTCTTCTTGGATTTCCTTTGGAGTATCAGTCATCTACCTCCAAACTTGGCTATTCTACTAAATTAGCAAAACTGCTTAATTTTAGCCACAATATGATAACCTTTCAATTGCCATGGAATCAAAAAGAATTTAAACTTTTGGTTAATTCCTTATCACGTCCGCTTTTCCCATAAACATTATCGCGCTAACTCTTCGCCATTGATCTTACCTTTCAATCCGACAGTTGTTGGTTCATCCGATCAAAAAAACTAATCGGCGATCCTCCACTGTTGATCAAAGCACATTTGATCCAACAGTTAACAACGATATTAGACGGGAATCTTGCGCAATGTTTACCCACCCGATAAAGTGGTTTTCTCTCTCCACCGAGTGCTACGTGTCGGTCGATTAATGGAATCGCTTAGAATTTCTAAAGACAACTTACCACTTTTTCTCCACCTGATAACCAGCTACGCTGAATAAACTGCTTTTCCTCCTCGACTAACGCATGAGCTTATTAGCGTGCGATGACCGTTAGATCTATTGGATCTGTAGGTCGGACGGTTCTGGACTCCTTTGGTTAACACGATTTTGTCATGTTTTTATGTTCTCTGTTCTGTCAAACTTAACACTTCCGCTACATTTGACTTGTCTCACGCTTGTTCTCCAGTGTTTTTAGAACATAACCTATTATTTCAAAACATGGAAACACAAGATTTATCATATAATACAGACTTTACACACTCTAATTCAAAAGCCAAACTGTAAATCGATAAAACTCAAAGATATTTCGGAGGGATGAAACGCCTCTAGGATTGACCAATTATACACAAAAATACACAAAGACATAAATTCTATAACTTAATCTTATACGGCCAAATCGAGCCAAATCAGTCAAAATCCTCTTACAATCATTCAGAACTTACATAAATACCATTTCATCCTAACAATCAGATCCTTAATCAACGGATCGAATCTGTCTAATCTTAGACAATACCTAATTTGGTTGATATTCTCCTTGAGAATCTCAACTGAATCTAAACAGCTTAAATTAATTATCAAATCACTCAATCCCTAAATCCTAGCTCAAATCCTATCTAGAAAACTTGTAAATTGGGAGCTAAAGGATCCCACTCCTTTGCTTGTAAACTTTTTTTTGTATTTTTGGAATAATTCGAAGCCTTTTGTCTTAAAGCCTCATGCTCCTTCATCAGACTCCTGAGAACAAATTCTTCATGGGCTCCTGTCCATGAGCTCTTCTACAGAACTGCCCAACTTCTGTAGCATGGCATTTGTCACCTAAGTAGCTTCAGCAATTGGTTGATCCTTCCGTTTGACCAAATACTGAAAATACTCTTGTCCTTTTATCTTCTTCAACAATTTCTTGTCCAAAATCCTCTCTGGCTTTAATTCCTTTGCTATAGGTAACTATTTTACTCAATCAATCTCTTGTTCTTCTTGATCCTTTGTTGTGTCATCTGCATTTCCACTTTCATACCTATATAAATCAGTAACAATGAAAATTGGAGATATTCCAATATCAGGGAGTAATTCAATTTCAGATGCATTTGCAGAAAATTTCCTCAAGACTCTGCATGGTCCAATTTTCTTAAACTTTATTTTGTTATAATCCCTTTTTGGAAATCTTTCCTTCCTCGTGTGTGCTAAAACCAAATCTCCAACTTCAAAATTAACTTTTGTCTTCTTCAAATCTGCTCTGCCCTTGTATTTTATGTTGTTTCCCTAGAATTGTTGTTTTACCTGTTCATGTATTGCTTGAGCTTCTGTAGCAAAATCTTCTCCTTTAGCACTTCTCATTTCAGTTTTTTTGAAGTCTCTCAATTCAGACGCTCCCCTTGGGTGCATTCCATAAACTATATGGAATGGACTCTACCCTGTACTCCTATTAGGAGAATCATTATAAGTATATTCTGCCTGTGCCAATACTTGATCCCACTATTTTGGATGTTCACCTGTAAGACTTCTCAGAAGATTACCCAAGCTTCTGTTTACAACTTCAGTCTGTCCATCAGTCTAAGGATGATAAGCAGAACTGAAACTCAGTTTAGTTCCAAGCTTCTTCCACAATGTCCTCCAGAAATGTCCAACAAATCTGGTGTCTCTGTCTGAAATAATGCTCTTAGGTAACCGATATAATCTTACAATATCCTTAAAAAACAAATTAGTAATGTGAGTAGCATCACTAGTTTTATAACATGGAATAAAATGTGCCATTTTTGAAAATCTGTCAACTACTACATAAATTGAATCATGTCCCCTTTGAGTTTTTAGTAAACCCAAAACAAAGTCCATGCTTACCATATCCCAAGGCCTATTTGAAATAGGTAATGGAACATACAAACCTGTGTTTTGGCTCCTTCCCTTTGCATACTGACAGAATTTACAATTTTTCACATACTTTTCCTCTTCAGCTCTCATCTTTGGCCAAAAATAAAACCGATTCAATTACTCATAAGTCTTATCTGCACCAAAATGTCCTCCCAATCCACCACTATGTTTCTCTGTTATAGCTCTGATACCACTTGTTATAGATATAACTCAAAAATATATGATAATAGAGATAAACCCAGAAATAACAAGATATGAATATAGAAATGCTTCACTTTATTAATCAAACCCTTAAGGTAGGGCAACACCATACATTCACTCCTTAAGGAAGGAGAACACTCCACAAGCCATATGCATGTTCATACAATAATCCTTGACATCTCTCAATGCGGAGTCTCTAGCTTCTATATAGGCCTCATACATACAATACCATGGGTCATTACCATGGTTCCCTCAATACCATCTATCTAATACCATGGGCTTATTACATTATTGCTAACTACTTGTGGTCCCTTACATGATACGGGTTAACCACCTTATTTATTACTATGGCCCATCCCATTATTACATTATTCCCTTGGGTACCTCCCTTTGTACCCCATATTATCCCCCTAGGTATACTACATTCCACCCCCCTTAACATGTTTCGTCCCCGAAACATGGGAAGAACACAAATAATAAGATCTACTCAAAAGAGTAGTCCACTGGTACCATGCATGTGCATCTAGCCATCCAAGAGAAAGGTGAACTCTCGATCTAGCTAGTGCCTCGCTCGCTTGAGATGGAAGTTGATCCTCGTAGCTCTTCTGTGTTGATGTATAGTAGGTGGATTGTCGCCCCTCTCTATATGCCATGCCGGGGTTGTTGTCCTTGTAGCTAATTTGTTGCCATCTTGTTGGTTGTTTTCTTGCTAGGTGATGTGGGTGGTGATATGCTGAAGTTTTAACCAACAGTGTATCTTTCTTTAATTTACCACCTAATGGAGCCTGATTGTTATTTGGTACATGTTGTGGTGCCTGCTATGGTTTCTTATCTTCCAATATTACTTCAACCACTGAGTCCTCATCTGATGTATCAGTACCTGTAACCTTTTCTGCTTCAGCCTCTGTTTGTGTTTGATTGTCAACCATCAAAGGCTCATCATCTGATGTGTAAGTGTCATTAGAGCTTTGTGCTTCTGCCTCCATAGTCTCTGCTTAGGTCTTAATGGAAATATCATGCAACGCAATTTTCTTCTTTTTATACTAGAGCTTAAGGAATTTCCTCTGCACATTGATATTGACAGTACCCACAGATTCCATCCAAGGATATCCCAAAACAACATCCATGTTATCCATATCTGAAGTATAAAAGTCACATTGCAACACATACTTATCCATAAAAAGCTTCAAATATTTATAAACTTGAACATCCTCATTATCAACTTGTATGTTTTCAATGTGTTTTGCTGGAACTTGCAATTTTTTTGCCAAATTAACATTGATAAAATTATGCTTGCAACTAGGATTTATAGACACAATGATCTTCTCCTTCTGAATCAATCCATGAACCTGCAATAAGGAGATACTAGCAGAAAATAACCCTTTAGGTTTCTTGGTTTCCTTCTTTCCTATACCAATAAAATCTTTGCTAGGTTTTGTGGTTTTCTCCTTTCTAGTATGAGACCATTCATCCAAAAGTAGTTCTTCTATTACATCAACGCTACATAACCTCAGAAACTCACTATCAAGTGATTCCCACCATATAACGGCATCATTTCTCAAATAAGACCCTATTTTGTCCTTCCAACACCCTGGACAGTCCAACTTATGATATGCTATAAAATTTTTAATAGAAGTCCAATCATCTTTAAATAACTTACTGTTATAAGCCATGAAGAGGGTTTGTAAAACAAATCGCTTACTTGGAGAATATTTGAAATGGCCACAATTCCGTCAATATTGCTCAGAATCTCTATGATGACCTGTTTTTGAAAATGGAACAACCATTATGTATCTTCCCATGTGGTAGAAATCCCGATCTAGGCACTGGAATTTCATATCTGTGCTGCAACTATCCCGCCATCACCAAAAAAGTTCTTAAAAAAATTCTGATTTTAAATCAACGATATCTCCCTTGTCCGGACTCCGATTCTACTGATTTTTTTTCTGAACTTGGGTATTTTTTCACAAACAATCCAAATCTGGAATTAGATTCTGTAGAATTTCACCAGAACGTACAGATCTACGCCGCAAACTCGCCGCGCCAAAAAATATCTGCAACACCACTGATTTTTAGATCAACGATATCTCCTTCATCCGGACTCCGATTCAGTCGATTTTTTTTTTGAAATTGGATAGTTTTTCATAAAACATCCAGATTTACAATTAAATTCTACAGATTTTTCCCCAAAACGTACAAATCTGATCTGCAAACTCGCTGCCCCAGAAAGTTCCTGCAAAAAATTAAAAAAAATTCTCCACTTTTGCCCAAGAAAGTGCTCTGATACCACTTGTTATAGATCTGACCTGGAAATATATGATAATATAAATAAACCCAAGAATAACAAGATCTGAATATAGATAGAAATGATTCACTTTATTGATCAAACCCTTAAGGTAGGGCAACACCATACATTCACTCCTTAAGGAATGAGAACACTCCACAAGCCATATTTCTGTTCATACAATAATCCTTAACATCTCTCAATGCGAAGTCTCTAGCCTCTATATAGGCCTCATACATACAATACCATGGGTCATTATCATGGTTCCCTCAATACCATCTATCTAATACATGGGCTTATTACATTATTACTAACTACTTGTGGTCTCTTACATGATACGGGTTAACCACATTATTTATTACTATGGCCCATCCCATTATTACATTATTCCCTTGAGTACCTCCTTTTGTACCCCATGTTACACAGTAATTTGTCACTGTCTCCCTGTCAGTCACCCTACTGTGTCAGGAATTCACAATAATCAAGTTCATACCTTCTGAACTGGCCCAAAACCCATTTTTCCAAAGTTTTCCTCATCAGCGCGTCTGTTTCTAAAATATCCGCGATGACTGGCGGCTCGTGGTGTATTCAGTGCGCTGCCAGCGCGGAAGAACATCACTTTTCCGCGCTAGTCGCATTTCATGAGCCAGCGCACCTCTCCTTTGTATTGGGTCGCGCTGACATGACTTTCCTAGTTATTGAGGCGCGGCGTCAGCGCGTCAGTTACCTTATAATCCGCGCTGATCCTGTTTGGGCGAATTTGTTCCAACAGCCAGCCTTCCAGATAACTCCAGGCTTGGTTGTTGGCTTTGTGAGTATCGACTCCTTTCTATGGCATGTCTGTTCGACCCTTTGCAACCACTTCCCTTGAAGATAAGCTCATCCTTCCACCCTTTTAGGAGGCTCCTTCTCCTATATAAACTTCCACCATTACCATGAGCAGCTAGTTTTGATAGTTTGGAATAGCTTGGATTGTATAGAGCTTATAGTGCTCAGATTGCTGCTACTATAGGTATTTGGTGTGCTAGGTGTGGAAGTGATTGATTGCTTAGGGAAGGTTGTTTTGTGTTGCTTGTGTGAGAGAGAGAGTTGCTTGTCTTGGGAGAATCATTTCCAAAGGTGAATGCTTGGGACACTTGCTGACTGGCCCCTCCAGAGAAGGTTACCGACGTCAGAACATTTGGTTGTACTCTTCTCTATTTGATTAATAATAGATGACTGCTATTATTGTTCCATTCTCATTTGTCTGTGCAATGGTTAAATGTGAATTACATCTTTTCTGACTGATGTATGGTTGCTTTTATTGGATTTCACGCTTGTGTTTGTTTCCTCTTCGTGTGTGCAGGTATCTATTCGCGGAGATCGCGGAAGATCGTGACCAGCCAAAGCGAAGGAGCGAAGGCGGCATCTCTTCGTCAAACGACAACGCTGGAATCCAAGTAGGTGCTCTTTACCTCTTGTTTAATTGCAATTAGGAACATGCGTAGTAGCATTGACTGATTGTTGCTAGACCCTTGCTGGGCTAGTAGGGATCGCCTCTATCCGTAGAGGGGATTTACCTCTCCAACAATTTGGCGACTCCGCTGGGGATCAGCCTTTTTGTCTCTTGTGTCCACTCTTTGTGCTTGAATTTGATTTTTCTCTCTTTTCGAGTTTTGGGGATTGTTTTTCTGCTTGTAGCCTTCCTGGGTCCATCTGGGAAGTGTCTTGACTGTTAAAAGACTTTCTACCTTTGGTTTGGGAGTTTTCTGCCTTGATTCTACTCGTTTTCACCTTCGTCGCGGTTTAATTCAGAACAGACGCGCTGACGTCGCACCCCTGTTTCTTTGTTATCCTTGTCATCGCGCCTGTACAATTAATAGTCGCGCTGACCTCGTTTTTAGAGACAGCGCGCTTTATCCGTGTGCTTCCGCGCTGACGTCGCACACCTGCTTCTTTGTTCTCCCCGTCATCGCGCCTGTGTGATTAATAGTCGCGCTGACCTCGTTTTTTTGAGACAGCGCTCTTTATCTGTGTATTTCCGCGCTGACGTCGCAAAGTTGCTACAGGCCTCCTCTTTTCAGCGCCGAGTTGCTGAAGGCTACCCGCGCTGATCCTGTAGAATTCATTTTTGTCCAGATTAGCCTCCCGAACCTGTTGCTTTAGCTTTCCCCTCTTCTCTCCACTTGGTTTGTGACTTGTTTTTCACTATCTGAACTCTGAGCTGCTTGTTTGCGAAGTCTTGTCCCACAGGGTTTCGTTTTTGCTCATTTTTTCGGTTTTGCAAATACCTTCCTCTTTGCTTTCGCTGCTTGGTTTGTGTTTCCGCCATCACTTTTACAGCTGCTGGATTGTGTTGAATCTCTAATTGACTGGTTGGGACTCTTATCCTCCGGGTGTTTGCTTTTCTCCATTTGATTTTGCACTCTAGCCCTAGGGCATCTAGTGGCCGTGTGTGTGTCAAGCCTTCCGTAGGGATCTTGTTCTCTTGGTTTGACCAGCCAACTTCAGATTTGTTTTTGCACTTGTTCAGTGATTGTAGAAGTGTTTTTGGTTGTGTTTCCGAGTGGTTTTCGCTTCCTCCTTGCTTGAATCCTTGCTTGTCTTGCCGAGCTTCGATCACATAGCTCGTGCGGAATTTGGTTTTCCTTTTGATCTGGAAGTCTTTGTTGGATGTTTTGGGAACTTTGTGTGCTTCCATTAAGTGATTTACTTGGTGTTCCGGTTCCTCCAAATTCATTTAGATGCTTTGTGCCATTGAAAGAAAATCAAACTAGTAGCTTTGCTTTTGAGAATTGAAAAGGAAAAGAACGTTTCGTTAATTTGCATTTTCAAAAGAAAAAGTTTCCTTTCCTTGCTTTTAGCTGCATTAGGTTGTTTGATTGCTCGTGTTCGTTTTGTTTGATCAAAAAATTCTTTACCTTCTCATAGCTAGAATTCATCGAACAAAATGGTATCCTTTGGCATGTAGTTTGCATCTAGGTAATTGTGAGAGAACACACGATAGGACCTGAAATCGAAACTTAATTCAAGATCAACCATAAAATGAACTGAATTAACCTAAAAACGCATTGGAACTAAACGCAAATATATAGAGGTCTAGGTTAGAGACGTGTTCCGGCGTCTTTAAACATAGTCACTGTTGTTTCACATTATGGTTGGGTGATTCCTCCTTCTGTGACTCGATAGTGGTCTAACACGGACTGTGCTCCCACATACCGTCGCGTATATAGGGAGACCCCACTAGGCTTTTATCCTTTATCCATAGGAAGCCGAGTCTGCCGCCTTGTGAACCGTAACGCACCGAACACAGCATTCGGGAAGATTGACTGCAGTACGGAAAGTCCTTGGCTCTCATACGATTGCTAAGGTGTATAAGCAGTTTTACGGGTCGCTTGGTAAACCCTTTACCTAGAGTCTCCAGAGCAGTCACTTTTGATCCTTTTCGGACTCCCTAAATGAAAAGGTGCCTGTGAGCGTCTTGTCACTTCGTGCTCATTAAACATTCGAAGGAGACTGGAGTCATCTTTTCGTCCTTTTCTCGACTCTTGAAACATGAAAAGGTCAAGTTTGGTTCCTGTGTCTTAAAAATTTATTCGGCCACGATAACATCACCTGGTTAGATCTTGTGTGCGTTAGCTTGAGTAGGTTTCGTTTTCGTTTTCTATGGCAACTTTTCCAGGATTCACTAACCCAGGGTCCCCCTCTGATGGGAATCCAGGTCAATTCCCTCCTCTTGGGAATGTTGGTGCTCCGTATATGGCAACGTTGTCCCTACCAGGGTTAACTGTTGGGTTGCCTGTTTGGTTGTTTTCAACCTCTTTGGTCCCTACCGTATCGGCTGTTAGTCCATCAGTCCCTCCACCTGAACAACATCATGTTGATCCTAAGGTGGATCTCTCCCCTTCGACGCCTACTTCTATGTCGTCCTCTTGTACTTCGCCTGGTGAAATTCTCGATGTGAGTAACCAGGTGGCTAAGAAGAAGAAGAGGAAGACCAAGAAGAAGAAGTCCCCTAAGGGAGAGCCTACACACACCGTCCCCCTCTCAACTCCAGCTATCCACTCCAGTACACCTGAAGTCAGGTCGCCTTCTGCTCCTCCGCGGAAGGTCAAGTTTCCTTGTCGATTATGCAAGGAGGACCATCTGCTTCGTGATTGTCCTGGCATTCCCAGGGTATTAGAAGTTTGGTCTCACGATCCGGCCCGCCCTTCATCGTCCACCGATGATCATGGCGATGCTACCTCACCAGTTGGGAATGGTAAGGAGAAGCGGAAGCTTCGAATCCCCTGTCGACTTTGTGAAGGCAACCATCCCCTTCACCTTTGTCCACTCATGGGTAAAGCCTCTGCTGTGTTGGAAAGTCTTGCTGCTCCTCCGAATCCATTTCCCGCTGGTTATCAACGTCTTTCTGCGACTGCAGATCGCGTCCCTGCTGACCAAGATATTGCTTTAGATTCTTCTCTTGTCCAGGCCCCTCTTTCCGAACCTGGCTGTTCCCAGCCTGTTCCAGACCCGCCGTTGGTCGGAAAGAGTGTTGATTCGAGTTCCCCCCCTCTCGAGCACTCTATTTCGGAAGAGCAAAATTCTCATGTTCTTCTCGTCTCGGAAAATCCTTCGGAGCCTGATAATGGTGTTTCCACCCCAACCTCTCCCGAGGATTCAGAGTCGGTTCTTTCCGAGCAGGGGGGCAACCATATGGTTCCCCCACCAAGTAGTTCGGTCATCTCCTTTGATTGGAGTCGTTTGACTGCCCCTCCCCTTCCGTCCCATGTGCCTTTCTGGGTCACCGCCTATGCTTGCAATAAGGCGCTGCCTGGCACTGTGTTAGACGAAGGAGCATCGGTTAGTCTTATGCCCGTTACTACTTGGCGAGCTTTGGGTTCCCCATCGCTTGTACCTGTCGCACCGCATCTCACCGCATTTGACGGAGGGACGAGTCAGCCATTAGGGATCCTTCCAAAGTTTCCTATTACTTTGGGGGGCAAGACTGTCTCTATAGACATCTCAGTTACCCAAGGTTCTTTAGACTTTAGTCTTCTCCTTGGTCGTGATTATGTGTATGCCATGGGAGCCCTTGTTTCTTCACTTTTCCGTGTGGTTTGTTTTCCACACGATGGAATAATCGTGACGTTCGATCAATTATCGTTCGTTCGTCCACAAGCCCCTCCGGCGCACTCGTCTTTCCCTCCTGGCTTTCATCCACAAGTTGCATCTGCCTCGCCGCAAATCAACTACGTGGCCACCTACCCCGTGCCCGTACCCAGTGATGACACCATCGTGCATAGTGTCCTGGGGGCATTAGGTCCTGATTTCCAAGATGTCGGCCTTCCCTCCGGAGCCATTTTCTTGGGGGCCTCCACTTCCCGTTCATTATGATGAAGTCTGGATGGAGCATAGTTCTTTTCCGGTGTCAAGCTCCTTAAAAAATGAAACTGGGTCTGGTCGGAGCATAGTTCGCTTTCCGGTGTCAAGCTCCTTAAAAAATGAAACTGGGTCTGGTCGGAGCATAGTTCCTTTCCTGTGTCAAGCTCCTTAAAAAATGAAACTGGATCAGTCCCGAGGATAGTTCTGATCTTGTGTCGACCTCGTTAAAAAACGAAACAAGGAGACGAGCATAGTTCCTGATCTTGTGTGACGCTCATTAAAAAAATGAAACAAGGGTTATGAGGATAGTTCTTTTACGGTGTCAACCTCGTTAAAAAATGAAACAACTCCCTTTCCAAATCGAGTCTTTTGATTAAGATCTCATAAAATACAAGTCGAGTCTTTCATAGATCTCAAGAGTGAACCTTCATTCCATCCACTTTGTTGAATGCAATGAAGCTTGGGGGGCATGTACCTTGATTTGCGTCATTATGCTGGGGGCATGCGAGCTTATAACAAGCATAGTTTTTCGTTTCAAGCTTGTGTAAACATGAAACCGAGTCCAAGCAGAGTTCTCCATGGTTCAAGCTTGTGTAAAAATGAACCCATACCCGATTTACATCTTGTGATTGCCATTTTTATCTGCTGACTTCTGCTAGATGAGCCTTGGTTGTTTCATTCCATTGCTATCATCTCTTTGGCCGATCATATGCTCTCACTTGGTTGTTTATCCTTTCCTGAGGAACCGCAGCGATGAGTGGTTTTATTAGCCAGCCTCTTGACCATTACATGTTTTGAGCAGTTCCACCATTGCCGGAACCAGTTACTACCCTTTATACCACTCGTTCCTCTAGGACGAGTCGCCTTTGAGCTCTTTTCTGACTCGTAAAATATGAAAAGATTGCCGAGTATTTTTCCCTTTTTTGACTCGTTAAAGAGAATAAAAATGGAGGTCTGCTTTCAGCTCTTTTCTGACCGTTTAAAGATGAAAAGATTGCCGAGTCCCCCTCTCGACTCGTTAAAAAAATGAGAGGCGGTCGCCTTTAAAGCTCTTTTTTCGACCGTTTAAACTCAAAAAGATTGTCGGGTTTTTGTCGTTTCGAACTCGTTATTGGCTCCAAAACGACGTACTTCTGACCGCTTTTCTACTTTTTCGGGTCGAAGTCACTACTTATGAAAAGTACTCCTCGATCGTAATGGTCGGGCGGTTCTTTCGAGCATTGTTTTATACTTTTTCGGGCTCGAGAGACACAACTTTACGAAAAAGGACCCCCCTTGAGTTTCCTTTTCCGCTGTCTTTTCAGACTCTCTAAACAAGAAAAGACGTCGAGTTTTTCCTTTGCCAGGCTCGTTAAAAACTTGATGACATCGGACATTGTCGAAATGACACTCTTCAAGCATATGCTATCCCCGTCAAGCTTGTCATCCAAAAATAACCGAGGTACCTGCCAGAAATGGTGGGGAAAATGGAACTGTAATCGTAGTCGCGTCGGCAGTATGTCGCTCTTGAACATGGCACTGGTCTGCATTCGTGTCGGGTGGGAATTTCTCATTTTTCACAACTGACCTCCGTGGGTACGGGTTATCCTATTTGACCTCTCATTTGCTCATTGCCATCATTACCATACCCTCTGCTCATTTGATGTCAAATACTGCCAAATCCGCTATAGTGCCGCCGATATGTTCAAGAGAAGTTGACCTCTGCAATAATACAACCTCATCTGCTATCTCACACAAATCATTTTACCTCTGTCTCGTGTCGATGATGTGGGAATCATTATGGCCCACCTTCGATCAAGGTCACTTCCTGTCGACTTCAGCTCATTATCCAGGAAGGTGACTTAGAGACTCCCTTCAGGTGCCTTAGAGCCTGCATGCCTCAATGGCAGGTTCTTCGTGTTCGACGCGAGGTTTTCATCATTGGCCTCCGATCGGATGATTCTGCGGGTGTTCGACACCAGCTCATTGATTCACATGCCGCGGATTGTACCTATAGTACCTTGAGGGCCATTGTCATTATTGGTGGTACCTCTCGCGTCTGTTAACAGTTTTCATCATTGACTGGTAATCAGACGATGTTCATGCATGTTCGACTTCAGCTCATGTATTCACATGCTTGGACTTGTACTTTGTTCGGGTCGGGACGGAGCGCAAGACCCTGGATCCCTGTCTGTTATGCTCCAGGGTGCGATTTTGTGGATGATCATTACATGACTCATTGATGGATGGCTACGCCCATACCTGAGTCTTCATGGATGGCTGCGACCATGCCTTATCATTATTCTGGTCTCTTTAGCTGGGTGGCTGCGTCCTTCCCACAGACCTTTTCGCATGTCGTTCGGATGGCTGCGCCCATGCCTAGACTGCATGTACTTGATTATCAGAGATATTCGGTCCTTCCTGGTGGTGTTCCAGTTCGGCGAGTGTTGTAAAGCATTTCACTCCTCCCACTCTCTCGGTCTTCATGCTTTAGGGGGCATCTGTTACACAGTAATTTGTCACTGTCTCCCTGTCAGTCACCCTACTGTGTCAGGAATTCACAATAATCAAGTTCATGCCTTCTGAACTGGCCCAAAACCCATTTTTCCAAAGTTTTCCTCATCAGCGCGTCTGTTTCTAAAATATCCGCGATGACTGGCGGCTCGTAGTGTATTCAGTGCGCTGCCAGCACGGAAGAACATCACTTTTCCGCGCTGGTCGCATTTCATGAGCCAGCGCACCTCTCCTTTGTATTGGGTCGCGCTGACATGACTTTCCTAGTTATTGAGGCGCGGCGTCAGCGCGTCAGTTACCTTATAATCCGCGCTGATCCTGTTTGGGCGAATTTGTTCCAACAGCCAGCCTTCCAGATAACTCCAGGCTTGGTTGTTGGCTTTGTGAGTATCGACTCCCTTCTATGGCATGTCTGTTCGACCCTTTGCAACCACTTCCCTTGAAGATAAGCTCATCCTTCCACCCTTTTAGGAGGCTCCTTCTCCTATATAAACTTCCACCATTACCATGAGCAGCTAGTTTTGATAGTTTGGAATAGCTTGGATTGTATAGAGCTTATAGTGCTCAGATTGCTGCTACTATAGGTATTTGGTGTGCTAGGTGTGGAAGTGATTGATTGCTTAGGGAAGGTTGTTTTGTGTTGCTTGTGTGAGAGAGAGAGTTGCTTGTCTTGGGAGAATCATTTCCAAAGGTGAATGCTTGGGACACTTGCTGACTGGCCCCTCCTGAGAAGGTTACCGACGTCAGAACATTTGGTTGTACTCTTCTCTGTTTGATTAATAATAGATGACTGCTATTATTGTTCCATTCTCATTTGTCTATGCAATGGTTAAATGTGAATTACATCTTTTCTGACTGATGTATGGTTGCTTTTATTAGATTTCATGCTTGTGTTTGTTTCCTCTTCGTGTGTGCAGGTATCTATTCGCGGAGATCGCGGAAGATCGTGACCAGCCAAAGCGAAGGAGCGAAGGCGGCATCTCTTCGTCAAACGACAGCGCTGGAATCCAAGTAGGTGCTCTTTACCTCTTGTTTAATTGCAATTAGGAACATGCGTAGTAGCATTGACTGATTGTTGCTAGACCCTTGCTGGGCTAGTAGGGATCGCCTCTATCCGTAGAGGGGATTTACCTCTCCAACACCCCATATTATCCCCCCTAGGTATACTACATTCTCCTTAATCAAATTTGCTCTCATAGTACAATTTGGTATGCACATCTGATTTCTTTTAAACAATAGCCCCTCTTACAGGAAATAATCCAGCCACTTGCTTCCGTCTAACAAAATAGGATTTCTACAAGCTTCAAAAGCCTCTTTAAAATCTAGATATTTCTCATATAACTCTTTAAGAAAATCAAAACCCAACACTTGAATTTGACTTTCTTGAACTAAAATTCTTTTTCTACTTAAGGCATTTACTACTTTTTTTGATTGACCAGTTATATGTTTTAACACAAAATTAAAACTTTGAAGGTATTCTACCCATTTTGCATGCTTCTAGTTAAGCTTTGGCTATTGCATAATGTACTGTAGTGCATGGTTATCTGAATACAGTATGAACTCCTTGGACATCAAGTAATGTCTCCACTTCTTCAAATATTGCACCACTGCATAAAAATCCTTGTCATAAGAAGAAATTTCTTCTTCGATTCATTCAGCTTTTCAGTAAAATAAGCTACAAGCTTGTCCTCTTGACTCAAAACAATGCCAATGACTTCTCCATTGACATCACACTTCACTTGAAAAGGTTTATTAAAATCAGGCAAAATCAAAATAGGCTTCTCAGTAATCTTTCTCTTCAACAGTTGAAAGTTATTTTCTGCTTCAATAGTCCATTTAAATGGTTTTCTACCCTTCTTTGTTGTGTCAATAATTGAAGAATTAATCTTACTAAAATTCCTTATGAATTTCCTATAAAAACTAGCAAGATTGTGAAAACTTATTACCTCAAAGACACTTCTTGGCGAAGGCCACTCTATGATTGCTTTTATCTTCTTTGGATCCATATTTAATCCCTCAGCAGAAATAACAAAGCCCAAATACACCAACTCCTCCTTCATGAATGAACATTTCTTTAAATTTATTAGTAACTTTTCTTGTTGTAATCTCTGTAATACACAATTCAGATGTCTCATATGCTCATCCTTAGATCTGTGGTAAACTAATATATCATCCAGATATACTGTTACAAATTTGCCAATAAATTCTCTCAAAACTTCATTCTCGACAATCCAAAAGGCATTACCATCCATTCATACAATCCTTCATTGGTTTTAAAAGAAATTTTCCACTCATCTCCCTCTCTAATTCTGATTTGATGATAACCACTTTTTAAATCTAACTTTGTAAAATATCTAGCTCCACTCAAACAATCCATCAAATCTTCAATTCTAGGTAAAGGAAATCTATACCTGATTTTTATCTTATTGATTGCTCTTGAATCAGTGCACATTCTCCAGACTCCATCTTTCTTTGGACTTAACACTGTTGGCACTGCATAAGGACTCAAACTCTCTCTAATCAGTCCCTTGTCTAACAGTTCCTGAACCTGTTTCCTGATCTCTTCATTCTCTGTGGGAGTCATCCTATAAGCTACTTTATTAGGTAGATTTGCTCCTGGAATCAAATCTTTGTGATGACTAATTTTTCTAATGGGTGGTAACTCATCAGGCAAATCATCTACAATGATATCACAATAACTATCCAGCATCTCTTGAATTCCAATTGGTAAATTAGAACTTTTGTGGAAGTAATTATTACCTTGGGTTTGCAAACCAATGCAAAACTTAACTCATCTTCTTCCATCTGCTGAAAGTACTCCTTTCCACTCAGCAAAAGGGTCTTTGGTTCAGGTTTCTTTGATGCACCCTCTTCTTCTATTGGCAGCAATGTATGATTGACACCATCTTTGTTAAATTTGTATGTGTTCCTCTTTCCATCATGCATAGCTCCTTTGTCATACTACCAAGGTCTACCCAACAATATGTGACCGACATCCATAGGCATCACATCGCATAGAATTTTGTCGCTTATAAGCCTCTTCTACTATTTTAGGAGACAATACACTTCTCTCATCTTGGATCTCCATTCTGAGACCATTCACATATCTTGCAACCTTCTCATCCGTATCTTGGATTTGTCCTGCTCTTATACTCACATTGTAGAATTCCTCTATGTATTCCTTTACTGTCATAGATCTTCGTCTAAGATTATGCATCTATCTAAACAATGTTTGCTGATAATCACTTGGAAAAAACTTACTTATAGAGTTCAGGCTTCTGTGATCCATATCAAGTTTGTGAGAGTTTTTTTGGCGAAAATCACATGGGATACCATTTGTCGACGCGTTTCAAACCAACTAGTGTGGTTCCTCGTCAGGACAAGTTGAAGAAACAGATCCAGCTTAGCAAGTTAAATAGTCTGAGCAGAGCCTCCAACGGCTAACTTGACCAACGGCTAGTTTGACTCTAGAACCGGGGTCAAAATTATTTTATTAATTTAATTAGTAATATTTAGGACCAATCCCTTAAAAATATAAAAATATTTTTAATGGATATTTAGTTCAAAAAATATTATTAAAATTATAAGTTAAATAGTATTTAAAAGGAAATTTAGTTAGATACAGGACCTTATGAATAAATTAAATGCCTAAATACAAATATATAAAGTAAAAAAGTATGACTAAAAACTATAAGTTAATTAATAATTAAATGGAAAATTAGTTACATAAAGGACCTTATAATAAAATAAAGTAAAATCATAAGGATGTTAGGTTAGTTAGAAAATTAGTTAAAACTATAAGTTGATTAGAATTTAAATGGAAAATTAGTTATACAAGGGACCTTATAATAAATTATATGCAGGAATATATGAAGTAATATAAAAAATATATATATAATTAGCTTATAATTAGCTTATAATACTTCTAAATAAACACCCATTTCAATTATATATATATATAATTGAAATGGGTGTTTATTTAGAAGTATTATAAGCTAATTAGAAATCACATGGAAATTTAAAGGACTATGAAAAAATTAACTCTCAAAAAATAAATAAATAAATAAATAAATAAATGAAAGGAGAAAATAATGAAGAGAAAACATAAAAAATAAAAAATAAAAATAATAAATAAATAAAAATAAAAAATAAATCAATAAATAAAAAAAATTAAATAAATAAATAAATAAATAAATAAATAAATAAATAATAATAATAATAATAATAATAATAATAATAATAATAAAAACCTTAAGAGGAGGGCGGAAAAATGACTAGGAAGAGAGTGCTGGGACCCAACACCTACTGATTTTCCAGCCATCCTCTCTATTGAGATTGCTTGGCCTCTTTTCAATCTCAAGCGCTTCCCTAAATTTTCGATGATGGAAATGCGAAACCCTAGCAATAACACTAGCCTCCTCAATACAAACATGATGATTGGTTTTCTCAGCATGTTCAGCTAAAGCGGAAGACTTAGCTCTCCTATGCTTAAGGTCCGCTGCGTGCTCGCTAATCCTTTGATTAATGGAGCGACCAGTCTCCCCAATATAGGGGGTCCCACAGGAACAAGGGATCATATAAACACCTTTCATATCCTTAGGGTTGATAGGATCCTTCACTGATTTGAGGGACATACAAATGGTGTTCAGGGGCCTAAAGGTCACAAGGATACTATGCTTCCTGAGAATCCTTCCAATTCTATCAGTGGTCCCATGAACATATGGAAGATGGACACCTGGAATTCGTTCCTTCGGTTCCCTTTTGGTCAGAGAATTCCTGGAAGCTTTAAGGAAAGCCCTCTGACCCATGTATCTACTATAACCATTCTCAACAAAGACATCAAGCAGATGGGATTTTTCTTTCTCAAAGCTCTTCTTGTCCGAGATCCTTAGGGCCCGAGTAGCAAGGGTATTGAGAACACCCATCTTTTGAGCCGGGAAATGGTGGGAACTGGCATGAAGATACTGCTCTGTATGAGTTTTCTTCCGAAAAACTTGATGGGCGAGGGAACCATCACTATTCTTAGAAATAAGAATATCAAGGAATGGAAGGCATCCATCAACTTCCTGCTCCTTAGAGAACTTAATGGCCGAGGATTGATTGTTGAGATGATCAAAGAAGAGATCAAGCTCATCCTGGCCATGAGACCAGATGACATTGGTGTCATCCACATACCTTTTCCACAGCTTTGGCAAGAGCCGGGAAGAGTTAAGAGCCTTGGACTCAAAATCTTCCATAAACAGATTAGCAACGACAGGGGAAAGGGGTGAGCCCATCGCAACCCCACAGGTTTGCTCGAAGAACTCTCCCTCAAAACTGAAGAAGGTGGAAGTGAGACAGATCTCAACTAACCTAGCCGTGTCAGGATCTGTTAGGCGGTTTATCACCTCCATGGCCTCATTAATAGGGATGCAAGTGAATAGGGAGACAACATCAAAACTAACAAGAATGTCCCCAGGCTCAAGCTTAATGTCCTTGAGTTCCTCAATAAAGGAAGCAGAGTCTTTTACGAAGGACTCTGTACGACCAACTAAGGGCTTAAGCTTTAACGCAAGGAACTTCGCAAGAAGGTAGGTAGGACCTCCAATGGTGTTGACGATGGGCCTTAAGGGGGCTCCTTCCTTGTGAATCTTGGGGAGACCATAGATTCTAGGAGTAATAGGGTTGCTTTCAATGAGTTTTTGGTGCAAGGAACTCATTGAGCTAATGGATTTAATGGCCAAAGCCACATTCCTAGCAACCTTCTTCAAAGGATTTTTGGGAAGCTTTTTGTAGCTACCACTATTATGAAGATGATCCAACATCTTGCTACGGTAATCAACCCTGTTAAGAATGACGGCAGCACCACCCTTGTCTGCCTTAAGAACAATGATATCTTTGTTCTGGTTTAAGGATCTGAGAGCTAAAGATTCTTCCTTGCTAAGGTTGCTCTTAGGCGGCCTAGCCTTTCTCAAGGCAACTGCACAATCCTGCCTAATAGTATCCTTGATCCTATCAGGTAAACCTCTGATCCCAAACTCAATATCACAAATAATATCCTCCACGGGGATTTTCCTAGGGGCTAAGGCAAAAACTTACTTTTCAGTTTTTCCACCATCTTGTTCCAATTCTTAATTGGTTGTTTGCCAAGTCTTCTTCTTTCTGCCTGCACTCCATCACACCAAAGTGTTACATGTCCCTTCAGTTTTGTGACAACAAATTTCACCTTCTTTCCTTCTTCTATTTCTTCATAATCAAAGAATTTCTCCATGTCATTTATCCAGTCTATCAATTCCTCAGGGCTTAAGCTTCCTATGTAGATTGAAACTTCAAGTCTAGGCTTAGATGTGGATCTCAATACTGACTTAAAGAATCTCATTTCAGGAGTTACATCTGCAGGTTCCTCATCTTTTGCAGCTCCAACTTTAGGTTCACTGACATCTCCAACATCTGCATCTCTTCCCATTTCCATTACTTCCAATCTAGCTTGCATCTGTTGCATAGCTTCCAACACTTCAACATTTGCAACTGGTCTTCCTCTTCTTCGACCACCACCTCTTCCTCCAACTCTGAAAGCCATGTTGGATTTCTTTTTCTGATCCTTGAGATCTTGTTTAGTGTCAGTAGGCTTCTCTGATACCACAAATGGTGGCCTAGGTGCAGGTGTAATGGATAATCGTTCAAATCCAGAAACGATTTCTGCAAGTTTAGGTTGAACTTCTTCTTGGATTTCCTTTGGAGTATCAGTCATGAACCTCCAATCTTGGCTATTCTACTAAATTAGAAGAACTGCTTAATTTTAGCTGCAATATGATAACCTTTCAATTGCCACGGAATCAAAAGGAATTTAAACTTTTGGTTAATTCCTTATCGCATCCGCTTTTCCCACAAACATTATCGTGCTAACTCTCCGCTGTTGATCTTACCTTTCAATTCGACGGTTGTTGGTTCACCCGATCAACAAAACTAATCGGCGATCCTCCACCATTGATCAAAGCACATTTGATCCAACAGTTAACAGCGATATCGGGCGGGAATCTTGCGCAATGTTTACCCACCCGATAAAGTGGTTTTCTCTCTCCACCGAGTGCTACGTGTCAGTCGATTAATGGAATCGCTTACAATTTCTAAAAACAATTTACACTTTTTCTCCACCCGATAAATAGCTACGCTGAATAAACCGCTTTTCCTCCTCGACTAACGCACGAGCTTATTACACACGATGATCGTTAGATCTATTGGATCTGTAGGTCGGACGGTTCTAGACTCCTTTGGTTAACACGATTTTGTCAGGTTTTTCTGTTCTCTGTTCTGTCAAACTTAACACTTCCGCTGCATTCTACTTATCTCACCCTCGTTCTCCAGTGTTTTTAGAACATAACCTATTATTTCAAAACACGGAAACACAAGATTTATCATATAATACAGACTTTACACACTCTAATTCAAAAGCCAAACTGTAAATCAACAGAACTCAGAGATATTTCGGAGGGACGAAACGCCTCTGGGATTGATACACAAAAATACATAGAGATACAAATTCTGTAACTTAATCTTATACGGCCAAATTGAGCCAAATCAGTCAAAATCCTCTTATAATCATTCAGAACTTACATAAATACCATTTCATCCCAACAATCAGATCCTTAATCAATGGATCGAATCTGTCTAATCTTGGACAATACCTTATTTGGTTCATATTCTCCTTGAGAATCTCAACTTAATATAAACAACTTAAATTAATTATAAAATCACTTAATCCCTAAATCCTAGCTCAAATCTTATCTAGAAAACTTGTAAATTGACAGCTAAAGGATCCCACTCCTTTGCTTGTAAACATTTTTTGTATTTTTGGAATAATTCAAATCCTTTTATCTTCAAGCTTCATGCTTCTGCATAAAAAAGTACCCTCACGGAAGAGCGATAGAAAATATAGTCAGTTAAACTATCAAAATTAGACAAAGGATACCTATGTTGAAGCTAAAGGGGCGAAAGGCACTGCAAATTGAAGCTTAACCCCTACCATGGCGAAGCATGGTTTCAGTGTAGCGCTGGAATGAATGAATGACGAAACGAGCAATAAGGGTATGGTTGCATTACCCTAACGTCCTCCAAATGATTTCCCATCGTCAGATCAGAGAAGGGGTCATCCACAGTCGAAATCTCACCACATGTATTTTTGGTAACCGATAGTTACAGGTAGCAAGAATGTCTAGAAAGTTCCCAGTGATGTTTTAGCAGTTAACCGGTTAAGGGAGTAAGTACCACCAGTTGGGAAAAGCTTCGTTTAATTTCATCAACCCCAAGGGTAATTATGATCAATACTAACCAATAATATGCTAATTATTAACCTTTCAATTAAGCGTTAGTGCGCAAAATTGTGGAACCATTAATAGAATAATACCCACCAAGAAATCTATGCATGCTATAAGTATGTTATAGTTCCTCCATAAACATTTTTTTTGTTGTTGCATGTTTTGGTAAAATATGGTTAAGGTAAAGATAGTAGGGTAGACCTGTTACAAGTCGTATCGGAGCCACAGGTTGCAACACTATGGCCTTGTGGGAAAGGAATTAATTGTTTTCTTTTTGTGAAAGAAGAAATAATAACCAAAGTGTCTATTATTCATAGAGGAAGAATGAAAGATAGCTGAAGCAATATGAGGAGAGGAGTCAGAGCTACTCCACCCGGTGGACACACAGCAGGAGCTAGATCCAATCCAAAGATGTGGGTCTAGTTAGGAGAATGTGCTATAAATGTTAAGGTTACGCTATTGGAAACAATACAACATAAATGATGAATTTAAGAGCTGATAATGAGAGACTGAGGTTGGAGCAGAAGAGGATTATGAAAATCCTCTCGGATAGAAAAAACCTAAGAAATCTAGATCTCAGTCTAGATAATGGAAATTGGTAAGAAACAAGGCGACAATAGGAGGATCATCTAGAAGGCGAGGGAGCTTGGATGGATAATGAGGGGGAGTCTAGTAATACTTCTGGTGGTAGAGGGGCCAAGAGGCCAAAAATTGAGTTAGAAGGAGAATTCAAGAAAACAAAACCCCCATTGTTCGATGGAGAAATTGAAGAAGCTGCGGAAGCTTGGTTAATCAATATGAATAAATATTTTCAAATTTATGAATATAACAATAATTTAAAGGCTCAGTTAGTAGTCTATCAATTGCAGGGTAAGGCCAGTCCATGGTGGGAAGAAATTAAAACAGTCTGTAGCATCAACGAGCAAGAAGTGACCTGGGATGTCTTCCAAAAATGTTTCAAGGACAAGAACCTAACTGAAAGGTTCTACGACGAGAAGGAAAGGGAATTCCACAATCTAAAATTAGGACAACAATCTATGGATGAGTTCATAACTAAGTTTACCTCCTTGTTACGCTACGTACCTTACATACGAGAAGAAAAGGAAAAGGTGAAGCGTTTTGTAAGTAGTCTTCCAACTTTCATGTAGGAGAGACTAGAGTTCGATAATCCCAAAACAATGGACGATACTATAAGAAAGGCTTGTATTTTTTACTAGCAGATGCGAAAAAAAGGAGAAACTAGTAAAAGCTGGTTGGGAAAAAAGGGACAAAGGATTTTTCCGAATAATAATGAAATTCCATAACTACCGGAGTAAAGTTCGCACCCGGAAAATCTATGGGAGGAACCTTTGGAAAAGGTAAACAACAAAGCAAAGCACCCAGTGAATATAAACCCACTGAAGCATAAAATAAATTGGAACCCGGACAACTACATAAGCCTCCTCTACAGTGTTGGGGTTGTGGGGAACCACACTACTACAAGAACTGTCCTCACCACACTAGAAACGGGCTCACTGCAAGTGTTCAGGAAGCCTCTACAGTTGGAGATGTGGCCAGAAACATACCGAGGACCAACGCTACCTTGGAAGATCATCAAGAAGAATATCATGTAATGTTCCTTTTTATGGTGTTCCTCATGGCATGGTTAGGATGTATTTTTAGGGTCGAGGCAGATAGGTCACAGGTGTGGGTTTACTTCATTAACGAGCCCAGGGGCTTTAGGGGGTGTTTCATGGGGTTTTTATGAGTTCTGATGGCATTCGCTTGGTATATTCCATCATCCACATAATTTTTCTTTCGTTCCATTGCATTCCAACAACTTTCAAAAAATTAAGTTATTAATGGGTCTGACTCCATTAATTACGCTTAAGGTGGTATTTAGGGAGGAATACTTGGCAAAACACCTTAGTGTAATAGCTCGCTGGAACCGGAATAAGAAGACCTATAGGATGGGATGGCTAGAAGTAATTTTTGGTGCCTTGAGGAAGCATGGTGGCCAATTTACCATTTTCCCACATTAAAAAGAATATTTTAATTAAGGGACATGTGCTCCATGATTAAAATAATAATAAAATAGGGGCTTCTAGAGGGGTCCATCAAATCTATAAAAGAGGAGGACGAGGCCATTAGAGGACATCTTGGATTTGTGATTTCTTCTTGTGGAGAGGTTTGAGAACTCGATTCTCTACTTTAACAGTAGCCCTAGGACGGAAACCCTTGGGTGATCTTGGTGAGAGTGGATGAAAACCCACCTCATCTCCTTGGTGGATTCAACGAGAATTTACAGGTGAAGTGATTGATTTCAGTTCATTTTTGGGATGACAGTTTCAACATCAGAGCAGATCAGTTTTGCAGACCAGATTGTCTATCTCAGCCATTTCAGCTATATCATCATGTACACTCTTTTAGTTATCTATTATAATGAAAGATGAGATTATTTATGCTCATTGTATGATTGAATTGCATGCATTCTCTTGTTTTATTTTACATGGAAATCTTCTATTAATTGAATAGTAATTTTATGGCGAAATTTTGGATGAGTTAAAATTCTGCAAAATTAGTTTAATATCCAGTTTGGGACACTATAGTGGTATGAGAACATTATTCTGGCTAGTTATGGGTTAAAATCAAATGTGATGTTAGAGCCAGTGTCAAAGTTCCTTTAATTGGAAGATTAGAATTTTCTCTTCATTGGAAGTCAAATTATTTGCAACATTTCATGGTCCAGAGCTATTATTGGTGGACGAATTTTCTTCTACATTAGCAGACCCAGAAAATTATTTTGTGAAGTGGTGAAACCCTTATTACCAGCAGATGAGAGCACTAACAACAAGGTAGACGAGAGGATTTTTCTATTGGAATGTCAAATCCCTGAGTTTGAGGGTCAACGTTGGCTACAACAGAACCCATGAGTATACACAAGCCACAGTATCATTCACAAATCCAAATGGACATATGATTGATCTGAAGCTTAAGGTGATCGGCCAGGACCAACGTGAAATCTCTGGAAGAAAGCCAACATATTTAAGAAAGAAACACAAGTTATCCAGCTGCATGAAGCCAAGTTGAATCGCTGAGGAGAAGTCAACGTTGAGGAGTTAGTCAATAGATCGTGTGCTGGAGGTGGGTCTGGTAAGCACAGAAACTGGGAGGTGCACTTCTATATTAATCTTCAACGTAGGGGCTCAACCACGCTATCACAACAGTTAAGGAATTGCCACATCAAAGTTAAAACTCAGGATTTCTGCGGAGCTGTCAGGCTTCCCAAAAGCCAGGTAATCCAATCAAGCTACGATGATTGATATGAATAAATGTCGTGCTCATTTAGTGCATGATTCGGTCATGAGTTTATGCATTCCAATGATGTGGTAGTGGTGGGGCCGGGAATTATAGATGCAGTATATTGGAAAGTGATGAATTTTAGACTAAAATTTGAAGTGTGATTCGAAAGGCCAAAGTTGGGTGTTGAATCGTGGTCGCCGCACCGACTAAAGGGAGGTTGCATGACTCGGGGATCTGCAATCGACAGACTCGATTCACAACGAGTTTTCAATTGTGGGAGGGAGGTTGACTAACCCATTGTTCCCATGGTGTGGTCGACGTAAGTTATAGCGGCTGCGTACCAGTCAATATTTTCCCGTGGATAGATCCGTTTGCACGTGTAAATTGATGTCACCCTCAAGTAGGTCGATGAGGTATCATTCGTCAAGACCAACATCGAGAGCTAGATCGAGGAACACGATGCATGGAAAAGGATCGTTAGCATTTCTTAGATAGGCGGAGGCACGTTCTGGAGGGAAAATAGTCTAGAGTCTCGTAGATTGTGGGCACAGGGTCTGCACGAATTGAAATAGAATCATCGTATCAACATTTAATCAAAGTTCCTTTATGGAAGGGTCAAATTGGTGTCGCGTTTACGTTCTTCTGTGGGCCAGTGGTGAAGTGTGGACCACGTGTAAGAAAGATACTGCACTCATGTATCTTGAAATTGTGGCCAGACCAACTGTGGTTGTTGTGTCGTTGAAGGTGTCGTAGTCAACTATTGTTTAACTACCAATATGTCATTGTTGTAGGGTGAGTTAAACATCATATTACTGCCAATATTTTTTTTTGTATGAATTTCACGTTAATGTATTGTTGAGTCAGGGACAGGGTTTGCAGAAATCCTTCTATGTGTGGTCTTGTATGTTGGTTGATGATGTGAATATCTGGTCAGCTAAGTGTGAGAGAGAGTACTTTGAATGTGTTATAATAGAGTATTTGTGGTAGAGAGAAGTTGTCAGAAGTTTGTTAAGCAAGGCCGAGTCTTAGTTTCAGATATCATGAATGTCATTTAAAGCTGCCTTGTATTGTTGTTATTCATCTGTCATGTATATGTGTTCGTGACTAAGTGCTTAGAAGACAGAGCTTGATAGTGTGGTAAGGTTGAGCATAATTGGTAGGGTTTAACAGTTTGAGAGGTTGTGTGCATCTTTCCACAAACGAGAATGCTTATGTTATGAGAGGTCTATGTATAGAGTCAGTTGGTCATTTATTGTATATTTCTATTATGCTACTAGTCCTAGTCATGTATAAAATAGCTTGATGTAATTGACTTCATCAAACTCAAACATGGATCAAACCTTTATAAACTCCCTTAGTAAATTAGTAGCAGTAATCAACAGAACCCTTTCCAAGGGGATACTTTATATGCTATAGCAAGAACAACCAAATGATTTGCAGGAAGGACATGAGATGAGACACAAACTCTTCACACTTGGGACAGATTTAAAATCCATGAGGTTTTCAGTAAAATCCCTTCTCAAACTAGAAGAACTTGCTTCACTCCTTTCCAAGGTGGATCAGTTAGATGGGAGGAGCTTGATTTGGGCTCTAAAACCAACCATGCTTGCCTTAGTACAACCCAAGTATTTGGAGCACCCTTGTCTAGGAGTCAAACTTCCAGTTGCCTCCTGTCTAAGTGGTATCATGATGCTAACTGCACCTATACCTCCTTTTAGTGACGTCCTTATAGGAGTGTCTTCAAACTTATAGTCGAGACCTTTTAGGATTTGGATAATAGTGAGGGTCCTACATTTGGGAAGAAGCTTGAGATTCTAGAAGTCATGGCCTTGGTTAGATCTTATGACCTTATTTTTGAGCTGGGATGTGATGACTTGATTCTATAGATGTTCCAATTCTTATTCAACATTAGGAAACATCATCCTAATAGAGACATAACACACATGCAGTCCATTTTGTCCTAATGTATGGGAGGCCATGATGCCATTTGAAGGATGTTGTAGTGTCATTTTTTGGCAATCTGGAGGGAGGAACAGTTGGTTTCACCCACTGCTTATTAACTAGCCGAAAGGTTAGTTGAGCAAAACATTGGACTGTTTAGGAGACGGTTGACCTAGGAGGAGTTGCAGTGGATTTATGGTGACCAACCATGTAGCAGGAACAAGCTGAGGAGGAAGGGTCTTTGCTTCATCTACAAGGAACCTTGGGGACCTAACCACTCATGCTTGAGTGATGTGGAGGAGATGATAGGGGCAGAGCAGGGGGAGATCCCTTCTGACTTTCAGGGTGAGGATTTTGCTTCTATGGTTGAGTCCATGAGTTCATATGAGGATACCCCTGAGGAGCATGAGTGGTCATGTGGGTATGTTGGCAGTGGCCCAGGTACGCATTAATGTGAAACGGAGTACAGTGAAGAACATATTGTCTAGGGAGAAGACTTTCCAGGTGAGTGACTGATGATTCAACATGGAAAGCACATAGAGAAATAGGAGTCAGGTGAGGGGAATGATATGCACATTATGCATGATGATCCTTTTGGGGAGAGCCAGTCGGAGGTCCATATTGAGCCCATGATGGAGGAGGATGAGGAGCAGACAGATGTACAGACGGTTGGCCGGGTGATGGTATTCACTGATACTTGTCCTCAAGAGATGATGGAGTCTGATGGGATAGTTTGGCAGGAGATTGGTGGACTGGAGGAGAGTGGAGTTTCCTATTAGGCGAGGGAGATGGCAACAAATCCATCTTTGGGTCTACCCATTGATGAGGTGCAAATAGATGTAGTGGCAGCCAATCGAGCTACAGCATTTTCAGGCAACAACCCTCTCTAGGAGTACATAGACGGGGCTTGCAACATAGTTTGGCTACTTGTACCTATTATAGGGAGAGAGGCATGATTTTGTCGATGGATATGGTTGTCCAACCAGGTAGAGCACCATGAGTTCAGCATGGACTAACATCAGCATAGCAGACTTGTTCCCTGCACTGGAGTCCATGAATTAGATTGGTGGGAGATCATGAGCTCGTATCCTTTTGATGGAGTATCATTTTTAGTTAGGAGCATTGTATTGTAGGAGCCCTCAAAGGTGAGGGATATCACATGCTCCAGTTGGCAATGGGATACAAGTCGACAACTCTTCAACATTCCATTCCAGCATCAGGAGAACAGGATTAGCATTGGATTGAGTCAAGGGTTGGACTGGAGAGAGGTGATGAGTTGGTACCTAGTTGGTGGGGTAGCATTCACAGCGAGAGTTGTAGCACCACAAGAGTTGTGGAGAATTGATGCTTATTCTTGGTGGCATTGGGGTCCAGGAGGATTTGTTGATGATAGATTCAGTCATATAATGGTATGGGATTCGGGCATTGAGGGTTCCATTCATGGTGGGTTGATAAGTAGGCAGAGCATCACCCAGTGGTTCATATGGGATCCGGGCATTGGGTCTGAGTTGCGTTGGGCCACCAGATTGATCCACAAGTTTGGATTGCTTGAGGGCAAGCAATCTTGGGGCGAGAGGAATTGTAATGTTCCTTTTTTCTATTGTTAGTGTAGCATCGGTCCCTCCATGGGATGATGCTATAGCTCATATCACATTGGAGGATGTTACGACCTGTCACACGTGGATCACACAAGAGATACGTAACATCCCTGGAAATTCATCGACTCATCATCGTTTATATTTGATGCTAGATATCATCAATAGGTTGATCTAGGCATAACGGAGGTCGGGTCCACAAAGCCACCTCTTGCAGTGCATACAAAGGATTAGGAGACATGAAGTTAGAGGCCCAACTACTTGGGAGGTGGTAAAAGAGGCCATCAAGAACATTGATGTTTGTGGGGAGTTTTTTGACATCCCTCTGGATCGCCCTGCTAGACATAGAGGTCTGATTCCACTGAAATATTTTAGGAATGTTGATGCAACCCCTTTTGTGTATGATAGATTCATTAGAGCTTGGGGCTAGTTCCCCCACCATGACTAGGTCACCATTTATTTTTCCAAGCATTTATATGTAGAGTTTGTGTTACATATGAGGTCGGATTACACTGATACCAAATCTCATTATTATGGACCCAGCTTGGGATGTACCTATGAGCGCGAGGGGGCTCGTACCACCAGTGGGAGAGAATAAGAGCTATCCGATGACTTCATAAATAAGTGAAAGATGTGGAAAAATTTACAATCCATTTTCATCCTTGCTTTGAGAAAAGAAATTAAGGAAATGAAGGAAAAATTTGAAGAAGGTTCTCAGTAATCACTCTGACTACAATTTTTTGTTATTTACATAAAAGAATTCATTAGAGCTTGGGGCTAGTTCCCCTACCATGACTAGGTCACCATTTATTTTTCCAAGCATTTATATGTAGAGTTTGTGTTACATATGAGGTCGGATTACACTGATACCAAATCTCATTATTATGGACCAAGCTTGGGATGTACCTATGAGCGCGAGGGGGCTCGTACCACCAGTGGGAGAGAATAAGAGCTATCCAATGACTTCATAAATAAGTGAAAGATGCGGAAAAATTTACAATCCATTTTCATCCTTGCTTTGAGAAAATAAATTAAGGAAATGAAGGAAAAATTTGAAGAAGGTTCTCATCACTCTCTGACTACAATTTTTTGTTATTTACATAAAAGAATTCTCAAAGCTATATAAAAAGATTTTTGTAATCAAATATTTAGAAAAACTCACAATTATAAATATCATCGACCTTAAACATTTCATGAGCCCAATCTGAGTAACTATATACGAGCTATCACTTATTCATATGTAATAGTTGTATACATTGTTGTTTTGATACGAGCAGCCACTTTGATGCAACACGATATATATAACCAAACTAGTGTGTTCTCCTCAATAGTTGTTATATTTCAAGTCCTTTCAAGATATCATAGACTTTTGTGGTTAACTATTTGCAAGGTTCTTTGGTCAGTTTAATAGTACGATCTGTTGGGAGAATTGGCTGTCATGAAAAAACATGTGTTTCAAAAAAAAATCGTGATAGCCAATTCTATGAGTGGATTGTATTTTTTGGGTCCTGGCTGACGAAATAAGGAATCATTTTAACATTTTTGGGAGATCTTTCAATTGAGTACCTCAAGAGCATGTGGATACGTGCACAAATGCGGATTTTATAACAAGATTTATTATGAATTATGTATAATGATTTAATGTTTTTGAATGATTATTAATGAGGAAGCTTTTGAGCTCCTGTAGAAAACATAAGAATGTGGAGAATATGTTATGGATGAGGTTACAAGTAATAAGTCGAATTGAGAACGTCAGATTAGGTTGCTAATGAGGTTAATAGTAATAATTCAAATTTGTTGATGCTTTCTTAAATCTAGGAAGGTTATGATGCCATGGACAATTTCTATGATCGATTGTCTCAATCAATAAAATAAATAAATTATAGTATGTGATAATTTTTTGAATTAATGATATATGGTTATGATTTATAAGGAAATTAATTTAAAATAGTAATACCTTATTACACTAAGGTGTGTCTCTGCAGGATTGTCTAGGCAAACCTTGTTCATCTTAATCAATCACAAAACCTTATTTTTATCTACCTCCATCAAACCATAGTTACCAAGTTTTCTCGAATTGGGGCAAACAGTATAGAAATTCGCCGATTCGTTTCGTCTGCATAACAATTCGCCGAAATTCAATCCGATTCGTAGCATTAAGTTTAATCATGGGTTAATGCAATGCAGTTTGTTAATTATGTGGAACACATATGGAAAATTTGAAAATGACAAGGGGTTTCCATTTGAAAATGACAAGGGGTTAGTGTTAGTAAATAGTTACATAAAAGAGAGAAGTAATATCCTTCTTAGTTGAACTATTACCTATATATTGGTATAGAAGATGGTCATAATCTCTGGAATGCTCTACAGGAGTATAACAATAAATAAATGGATGTAATTAGAAACTTAAGCTAAAAACACAGAATTGATATGAAACCCGACCCTGAAGAGAACTTACCTGACCAGAGAGCGTTGAGTAGTGTTCCAATCCTTTGTCGTAGTACACCAAGGACCGATATGTAACAAAGGGTTGGATGACAATTACACATAATACAATAAAATTCAAACCCCAAGCATTACCAATTGAGGGTTTCAGTCGCAAGGTTTTCCTCCCAACAGGTAAGGGACCGAATGAGCGAGGCAGTGTGAGATGGGAGGAGGCCGTTACTTTGTAACTCCTCAATCTAGATTCGTCGGCCATGTTTAACCCTGATCTTTCCACCGTCGGATGATATGGTACAAACACTGTTGCAATCTCGAGAAATTTCCAACCAAGCTTCGTTGCATAAATATTTCATCATAAAATAATTTATGTGGGTAAGTAAAAGTACTGAAAGAAGGATTATTCATTAGATATGTTTTGAAAAGAGATAGATCGAAGGAAAAAAAAAAACACTGAAAATATATCTGAAATGAGAAATATTTTTTTTTTAATTTTGGAAATTTAGAAAAGATGACAAAATAAGTGAAAGTGGCTTATTTTTTTTCTTTGTTATAAGATTTTCTAAATAGAAATAAATAGAGTATGGATGGCATATAGAAAGGAGAAAAATAAAAGGTTAAAAAGGCAAAACAAAATAGAAAGTAAAATTGATATTAGAAAAATTATGTTTTTGCAATCTTGGAAATAGACGTGAAAGAATTTGTGAAGTGACTTAATTTTAAGTAATTGGTTTTTATTTATAGAAAATTTGAAGTTTTGGAGAGAAAATATAAGCAGTAGATTTTTTAGATAATTTTATTTGTAAGATTGTTATATTATTTAAAATCAATAAAAATTATTCAAAATTCAAAATAAATTGAATTTTTTTAAGAAAAAGAGTTTTTATGATATCTATTATTAAATTTTTTATAATTGAATTTCTTCCATTCAAATTTTTATTGTACTTATCGAATTCAAATTCGAACTTGGTAACTATGGATCATTTTACACATTTCCTGTGCTAAATTACCTTTTGATCCACTGGAAGAGATGATAATGCCGTGGATATCACCACAACATATCTAGATAGATTTCAGATATTTTTTTTGTCTTTTTTAGTTTAAATATTCACTAAGCTCTCCACACATTATCAGTCATTTATCTTTTTCACAATGCCACAAAAGAGTTCAAAACCTCTAAACTAAGAAGGCGTTCAAAATGTTACCAAACAAGTGATTCAATTTAATCAATAAAATGGTAGCTTTGATACACGGTAAAAAAAACACAAACTGGAAACCAAACTCAAACTTATATTAATAATTTGAATCACACAGTAGAAACCAAACTCAAACGTATATTAATAATTTGAATAGTAATATACAAGGTATACATAATAATACATACTAAAAACATTGAATTAGTTTCGATTCCAATAACTATTCAAACTAATCCAAAATTAATCCTAAAGATTAATTATCTAACATATGGATTCTTACCGGACAAGAAAATATCCATTTCGAGACGTTCTGGCACGTAAACTTGATCTGCATTGATTTTTTTCGCACATTAAATGAAAGGATAATAATGATTTATTTTAACCATGGTCTTGATATGCATAAATTTTTCGATTTTTCTTTTGCCCAATGAAACGAAATTACTTATAATTTTTTTTAGGAAAATAAATAGTTGGTTTATATATTTAATTTTTAATGATTTAAGTTATATTTTTAAATATAAAGAAATTTAATATTTAAATTTTATTTCATATATTTAAATTTTTAATACATATGATATAATATATATAATTAATATTGAAATATTTTAGGTAATATATTTATTAATATATTTTATTTATAATCTACATGGAATATTTTTATTATTATTAATATTTTTAAATGTTTATTTATTAACTTTATATTAAAATTTAAATGAATTATATTTCTCTTTATTATTTTTATTAGAAGTTATATATATATATATATATATATATATATATATATATATATATATATATATATATTATTTTTCCATGAATAAGAATGAAATATCTTTATATCTCTTGCTTACTAGGTTATATTATCATCAATTAATTGAACTAGTACATTTTTAGTTTTATTTATTTATTTATTTTTATGAGTTATATAAAGAGGGAAAATTTTCAACTTGAAGTTGAGCACAGAAAGAATATTTTTAATTTGCTTCTTATTTAGAGAATATTCTATTTTTATTTCAAAAGATACACATGTAATTTGAAGTTGAGCATGGAATGAATTACACGTCTCTCATACTAGGATGTAGAGTACTCAAAAGTGTTATATCAAATGAGTTATCATTTTTTGGGATGTGGTATTGATAAGTCTATATACAAATTAAAACTATATCATTTTTTAGGATGTGGTATTGATAATCCTACATACAAATTAAACCTATATCATTTTTTTAGAATGTGGTATTGATAAGCCTTGGTATTGATTTTGATGTGACGAAAATCAATTTAATAACACAATAGAACAAAATAGGGTAATCCAATTATCTTTATCAAAAAATTTAATATCAATAGGCAATAGCTAATTTAACACACTATTAAAAACATTGAAATGCTTTGTAATGGAGTTTCCATCATTCATCCTTAGGAGGTATAGTTTCTTTCAAAACGAAATCTTGTTTAGAATAATACACAACCCTTAAATTATTCAATAATTCTTTCACTTAACTTCTTTTGAGATAATCAATAACACTAAATTGGAAAAACATAACTAGTTTTTTTTGTCGTTTTATCCAACTTATCTAGCATATTGTTACAATGTTTGTAGGTGTAGTACCAAGATCCACAATGACTCACTATTTTTTTTGTCTACAAAAGGCTCCTCAATCTTAATTTTGTTACTACTCTCCTTTCCCTTTCACATAGGAATCATTGTTCAATGCTCCCATTAAAACCAAGTTGATCGCAAACCTAAGATAAACATGCTCTTCCAAAAATGAGCTAAACCCTAGAAACAAAGATGTCTCTTTGAAGCCAATAACATCATTCTAATGCCAAATGTAAGTTTTAATTCTTTACAAATAAAACAATGCATAATAGAAAGAACGTAGCACATACATAAAAAAATAATTGGAGAAACCATCCTAACTTAGAATCTCACCTTTATCTTCTCCAATATATCAAATAAACCATTCATAACACAAAATTTAAGTGTTATGCAACATATACAATCCTAACCCACTAACCTATATTAGATTGCAACCCTAATCCCTTAATTTGGATTAGATTACAAAATTCCAAAAAAAGAAATCAGTAAAATCATAAATCAAAAGACATCCCTAAATCCCAATTATCACGGGTGGATGCTCCTAGTGCTTAAATATATAGCCTACATACAAATAATATAACACATAAATCAAAAGGCATCCCTAGATCCCAGCTAGCATTCATGGATGAATGCATAACCCTAATCCCTAAATCCTTGTAATGCCCAAATTTCGAAATACAACAAACATGTAAATACTCATAAACTGGAGAACAACAGTGCATAAAAATGGAATTTGTACATACCTGAACTGCTAGCCGATTGCTGATTTTGCTATTGAACTGGCGATCCCGCTGCTGGTGATGCCGTGGCTGTTTTGACCCAGTTTTCGAGAGGCCAATACCACCCAACCAGACTGAGCAAACCTAGCTGCTCAATCCAGAAAGCTCTCCACAGAGGCTCTCTGTCCCTCCGTGCCCAGAACCCCAGACCACTTAAAGCTCTTCAATTGATAATTCCCTTCTCCCAGCTTCCTGCTGATGAAATCATGCTTCTCGTTCTCTGCTGCCCCTCTCTGGTTTTTCCCCCCTTCACTCGGTTCAGGCCTCTGCTATTTATTTACCGGCCTGGCGGTGGCCGCCCTCCCACTTGCAGCCACCGCCTTCCACGCATTGATGGCTCTCAGATCTTTTCTTACTGCCCCCCCTGCGCTCTGTAATAAGTATTCAGTTGGTTGGTCGCGTCTTTATTAATGGACTGTGATGGTTCATAGGTAGGTTATCGCATAGTAATTTCATGAATCTTTTTATTGACCTTATAGCATATAAACTTTTCATATAATCTGTAAAGTTTCAATTTATATACTTTATAACATTCCTATATATAAAGTTTCATTTATACTTTATAACATTATATATAAAGTTTCATTTATACTTTATAACATTATATATAAAGTTTCAATTTATATACTTTATAACATTTTACATTATACAGAGTTCCATATATATATATACTTTATAACATTTTTCTTTATACAAAGTTATATATATATATATATATATATATATATATATAAAATTCAATTATATATTTTGTAAATTTAATATATATATATATTATAAAGTTAAATTATATATTTTATAAAATTTTAACTTATATATGTTTTAAATTTAAATTGTATTTATAAACTTAACATACTTATAGTTTAAATTTCCTCACAATTGGTTTTATTATAAAGTTTAAAACTTTATAAAATGGATTAATTTAGCTGGGTTGTTACATATTTCCCCCCTTCTGAGAACTTCGTCCCGAAGTTTAGAGTTTTAGGGTCAAGGTCTTAATGGACATGACCTTTTCTATCCAGGTCCCCAAGCTATTCAAAAATCATCCTATCCTTCCTAATCTCTTCCGCTCCCATCCTATCCTTCCTCTACTAGAGTATGTCGCGGCGTCAGTTTCACTGACCTAACCATTCATAACTCTAAGGTGACAGCGTCGGTTATACCGACCTGATTCTCAGTAGGCATCCGGCAATCATCATCACACGTCTAGGGGAGCGTGACTCGCACAGTCCTCCCATGACTCCAGGGTTCGAAGGATAAACGGTGGGTAACACCTCCACCCCTCCTAGTAAAATTTGGCTGATACCTTGTCATAGAATCACTTTGAGCTTTAACTGATCTGAGGTTCTGTCATCACGTGGCCATCTCGAAAATTGGATCAATTATCTGCAATCATAGTTTATCTGCCAGTTTATCTGCAATCTTACACTTACCCATGTATTTGTAAAATGTGCATCAGCATATTCGAAATAACTTATGTATTATTTACATATGATACTACAACATAACATAATTTTGTCATTTTCTATGCATGTATTCTGACTTTTCTTTAGGATGTATTCACTTCATGTCTTCCATTTCAGTTGCTCATCTTTGACATGCATAAATAAAACAGATTTATATTGTTTCAATTTCTACCAGAAGTAAAATCATTTAACGGCCTTAACTTTACTTCAACATTTATAATTTAGTAAAATAATCACATATATTGTTTTGGTATCCATGTACCAGCAGGAATTAAACGCATATTATTTTGGTATCCATGTACCAACAGGAATTTAAACATATATTACGCCACAAAGTTTCATGTTTATCACTAATCATTCAAATGTTCTTGGGTCTCTGACAGTGGTGAAGTAAATATATACTAAACATAGAGTAAAGTTCTTCAAAATGGACATAAACTAGGGTATCTCTGAAATATGTCTTCTGTATTCTCCCAAGTTGCTGATCCAGGACTATACTTGTCCCACTGGACCTTAACTTGGTCCACCAGGCGGTTCCTCAGCTGTCGAACTCTACGTTCCAGTATACGTAACGGTTCGACCGTTATGACTCCCTCGTCCGATACCTGCAATTCTTTCCACTGGATGTTATGAGATAGATCAGCTACATAATGTCTTAATACAGAAACATGAAATACATTATGAATTCTATGCAGGTGAGGTGGCAGGGCAAGACGATAGGCAACAGGTCCAACTCTTTCCATGACTTTAAACGGTCCTATAAATCGAGGTGACAACTTTGTCCCTTTTCCGAATCGAATAGTACTTTTATTTGGTTTGATGCGGACGAAGACCTGGTCCCCTACTTCATACCTCCTATCAGTTCGGTGAGCATCAGCATAACTCTTTTGTCTATCATGTGCTTCCTTTAATCGCTGTCTAATCTGTCTAACCTGCGCTTCCATTTCATGGATTAATTCTGGTCCTATTATCACTCGATCTTCTAACCTGTCCCAACTTAACGGTGTTCTACACGGTCTGCCATATAAAGCTTCAAATGGAGGCATCCCAATCGAACTGTGGTAACTGTTGTTGTATGCGAATTCAACCAAGGGTAAATACTTTTCCCAGTGTGATTGCTGATCCATTACATACCTTCGCAACATGTCTTCAAGTACTTGATTTACTCTTTCAGTTTGCCCGTCAGTCTCAGGATGGTAAGCAGTGCTTAAATTTAGCTAAGTACCTAAGGTTGTCTGCATGCAAGTCCAGAATCTGGAAGTGAATCGCGAATCTCTATCGGATATAATCTTCTTAGGTACTCCATGAAATCTGATAATTTCATTTATGAATACTCGAGCCATGTCAGCAACATCATAAGTATCTCTTACCAGAATAAAATGGGCGCTTTTTGTTAATTTATCCACCACTACCAGAATGGCATTGTGTCTTTGAGAAGTAAGAGGTAGTCCAGTGATGAAATCCATAGAAATGGTCTCCCATTTAGACATAGGAATGTCGTGGGGTTGTAAGAGACCCGCTGGGTGACAATGATCTGCCTTTACTTGCTGACATTCCAAACATTTTGCAACAAATTGAGTGATATCACGCTTCATGCCTGCCCAAAAGAAGAGTTTCTTGGTATCCGCATACATTTTCCCTACTCCAGGATGAGCACAATATACTGCTTTGTGAGCTTCCCTAAGGATGGTATCTCGAAGATCTTTATCATCAGGGATGTACATCCTTCCATGGAATCGCAGGATCCCATCGTTTTCTAATTCATAACCCGCAAATTTTGAGTCTTTTGCCTTAATTCCTTCAAGACTCGCCTTCACTTTTAAATACCAGCTGTCTTTTATAAGACGATCCAGTACTCGCTGTCTTAAGTCCACTTTAATGGGTATGAGAGAAAATATCCGGGGTCTCCTGCTTAAGGCATCGGCTACCACATTTTCCTTTCCCTTAATATATGATATTCCGAAGTCATATTCACTTAGGAATTCACTCCATCGCCTTTGCCTGGCATTTAAGTCTCTTTGGGTGAACAAATATTGTAGACTTTGATGGTCGCTTTTAAGTGTAAAATTTCGTCCCACCAGATAGTGTCTCCAGATCTTTAAAGCTAGCATTACAGCGGCCAATTCTAAATCGTGAGTAGCATAGAGTTCTTCATGAGGTTTTAGTTTTCTGGAAGCATAAGCTATCACTCCCTTATCCTGCATCAATACTGCACCCAGTCCTTGCTTGGATGCATCAGTACATACCGTAAAGTCTTTGCCCATATCAGGGACTCTTAGGATTGGTGCACTGGTGAGTAGTCTTTTGAGTTCAGAGAATGCATTATTACATTCCTCGGTCCACTCATACTTAACACCTTTACGCTGGAGGGTTGTGATTGGCTTTGCGATTTTGGAGAATCCCTCCACAAATCTCCGGTAATAACCTGCTAAGCCCATAAAGCTTCGTATCTCATGTGCATTTTTCGGTATTGGCCATTCCATGATCGCTTTTACCTTCTCAGGATCTACTGAAATCCCTTCACCTGATATGATGTGACCCAAATAATGAATCTTTTCCTGAAAAAAAGAACACTTGGATAGTTTTCCATATAACTGACGTTCTCTAAGGCAGGACAATACTAGCCGCAAATGTTCTTCATGTTCTTCTTCATTCTTGGAATAGATGAGAATATCATCTAAAAAGACTTGCACAAATTTATCAAGATACTGACGGAAAACACTGTTCATAAGATTCATGAATACGGCTGGCGCATTTGTTAATCCAAATGGCACCACAGTAAATTCATAGTGCCCAAAACGTGTCCGGAATGCTGTCTTAGAGATATCGTTTTCAGAAATCCTTAGCTGATGATACCCTGATCGAAGATCAATTTTTGAAAAGACAGAAGCCCCTTTCATTTGATCGAAAAGATCATCGATCCGCGGCATAGGGTATTGATTCTTTACTGTAGCCCGATTCAAGTCTCGATAGTCTATGCATAATCTTAAGGACCCATCTTTCTTCTTCACAAAAATTACAGGAGCGCCCCAAGGTGAGGTACTGGGCCGGATAAGCCCTATATCGAGTAGTTCCTTCAACTAGATTTGCAATTCCTGAAGTTCTGGAGCTGTCATTCTATATGGCGTTTTTGAGATCGGTTGGGTACCTAGCTTTAATTCAATAGTGAGATCCAATTCTCTTACCGGGGGTAATCCAGGCAGTTCCTTTGGGAATACATCCGGGAACTCGGCTAACACCGGATATTGTTCTAAGGATGGCCCCTTTTCCTGGCTTACTTCGTGAATTGCATAAGCCTGACAACCCTTTCTTAAACAACGCTTCACCTGCATTGCCGAAATGTAGCGTAAGGAAACTTCCCTCTTGATTCCTTGAATTTGGATTACTTCTCCCTCATCATTTACGCCTAAAATCCTTTTTCCATAACATTCCACCCAAGCTTGGTGAGCTTCCAGCCAATCCATACCAATGATAAGGTCATACGTCCCTAAGGCTGTGACATAGACTTTTAGTTTAGTCGAACAGACCCCTAGGTCAATTTTGCATTGATCCACACTCAAGCCCACGGTTTGGAGTTCTCCTGAGGCCATTTCCACTTGGTGGAAATCATTTTGTCTACGAGCTGCCAACCCACATTTGTTTAATGCATATGACGAAATGAAACTATCTGTGGCACCAGTATCAAATAAGATTTTGAGTTTTACGCCATTGATAATACCTGAAGATTCCACTACAGTGGATTGATGGGCTGCTTGGTCGTGGTTGACTACTGCATGAATTCTATGATTACTTCGATTGGCTGATATCGGCTCCTTCCCAGTCCTTTGCAATATATTCGATGAAGCTTCTGGGCAGTTACGCTGGAAATGCGGCCCCCCACATCCCCAACAATTGAGCTGTGCTGAACCTCTTGAGTCACGGTGTGAATTTCTAGAGAACGAGCCGCGTCCTCCCATGTTGATTCCTCTCGCACTCCTCCCTCTACCGGAAGTCCCTCGCGATGCCCATGGTCCGGTGTTGGACGATTCCACGGCTATAGTGTTTACTGCCATGGGAACTCTTGTCCCCACACTTGGGGTAAACCTGTTACCGTAAGGTGGTCTCGAGCTACCTCCTCTGAAAACGTTCCGGGGAGCCTTCCCTGGAAACCCTGATTGAAAAGGCCCTGCTGGCCCCATATCCTTTTTGATCCCAAGGTGCTCTTCTGCATAACGGCTACATTCGACTGCCTCGGCTACAGATGGTGGTTTCCACATACTTACCAAGGCTCTGATGCGAGGGTTTAACCCAAATATGAAGCGTTCAGCTTGTCGTTCATCAGAGTCTAAGTAGGGAATGTATTTTACCAGCTCCATAAACCTTATTTCGTACTCTTCCACCGTTTTACTTCCCTGAATTAGTGTATGAAAGGCTCTGGCTTGCTGTTGTTGAAAGTATGGAGGTAAATACTTTGCGCGGAACTTTTCCTCAAATAGTTCCCAAGGAACATTATCCGATGTAAGGTGCAGCTGCTTTTCCAGATTTCCCCACCAAATCAAGGCACTTTCCTTTAGTTGAAACACGGCAATTTTTGTTTTTGCTGAAGGTGAATATTCTCTTAACCGGAAGCACCGGTTCATCCCTTCCAACCATGCCTCAGCGCGTTCACCAGCTCGACCTCCCGAAAATTCTGGGAGTCTAATTTTCTGAAGCTCCCTAGAGATGTCTTCTCTCGATCTTCTGGGCTCCAAATTATCTGGTTCCGCTGAACTGGTGGCTACATGCTGAAATTCCTCTTTGTTTTTAGCCTTAGCTGATTCCTTTAGTGTCTCCAATAAGGCTTCCAAAGAGTTCATTATCACAGTCAACTCTGGCGTTGGGGCGTTTGATGTTGACGGTTGCCTTGGTGGTGACGAGGGTGATGGGGATGGCGATGGCGACGGTGGCGGCATTAATGGTGATGATGCTGCCTGGTCACGTCGTCGTCGCTCATACGTCCTTACCATAGTAATGGTCCCTGAACACAAAATAAAATTTATATAATTAAAAAAAATTGAGGCGGATAACCGAATTTTAACACAATTTTCTTTGCAACTTCACATTTACAAACGGGTATAGTTTTGCTATTTTTACCCGCTAGGCGGATCTTACTGGTACCGAGGTCAAGGAGGGTGGTCTCGCGACCTCCTTGTCCTAATGCAGGGTATTCTATCCTAGTATGAATAATGCAGAAGTGTATGGGTATTAGCTCCCAAGGTAAGGCATCTAAAGTTTATTTACCTAATAACATTCACAAAATGAAAATGTTAGATGTCTCGTTTATAACGTACATCGGTAACATACCTGTCACACCTCAATCTGACTGTTACTTTTAAGGGAGGTCATATATACCTATATCCCGAATATATTACTTGGATATAGGTTTAATCCATAAAAGAAGGGTTGTTTTGCTCCCATATTAGTTTGACCTTTGGCCGTAAAATTTACCAAAGACATGTCCTGATTAAAATCTAGAATATAATGTTGTTCTACTTAAGCTCACTCTACATGGCGAACTGTAACACTCATGACCTGACAAATACTTTTAACAGAAGGTGAAACTAAATGAATTCATTAGTAACTTAAGTTTGTCAACAAGTGATTCTCTCTCCGTCTTCCCATTTATCCCAACATCACTCTGGCAAGGACACAGGGAACCTGAAGCCTGATAATTTTCTGTCATCTGTCTTTGTTTCACTCTTTAATTCCTGAATTTTACTCCTTACTTGACTGGTGCCTTCTATTGATGTATCTGAAGCATAAAATTTTGGCTCTTCCAATCTCTTTGAAGATTGATAGATATATAATGTAGTTGTTCGAGCCTTATCTTTCCTTTGAAGTTAGGAAGGTTATAGGTTTGAGTCACTTCATCCCCTCAGGGTAAGGCCTTGTAATCTGGGCCTACAGTTTACCCCTTTTACCATCTATACCTTATGGAGAAGTCAATGGAGGGTTTTCCATGAGGTTTTCCTTGGGCAAGAAAACTCAAGTTATAAAATATCTTTTGTTGAATGTTTACTGGTTTGACATTCTATGCAGAAGCAATACTTAGCCCGACACAGGTTGAAGTTGGATTTCTACCATCAAGCATCTTATGTTTTATCCTTTGCATTAGGTAAGTTGGTAATGGAAATATTACGACAGTGCAAGGCTTCTTGTATTTAGTTTACATCTGCAATCAAGGTTTTGATCAAATTTGCAGTTTAAATGAAATTGACAAGATATATAATCTAATGAGGAAAAACAAATTCACCTGAGTTGAGCCTTGTTCTCAAATCAAAGTCAAATAATTTGGTTTTCTGCTTTGTCGTTTCTATTTAATAATGAAAAATGTATGAACTGCTTCCTAATACTGTCTAGTTGTAGGATAGAAATGATAGATATGTAAGTTTATATTGTGTGGTATTTTATGTCTAAAGTTTAAGCTAGAATAAGGTAATTGCATTGAGCTGAACTACAGTTGCAAACTAAAACTTCCGTGAAATATACATTGATGAATTTTGAATATGTTGACATGGGTATTTACAGCTTAATTTTAGGGATATTGGAGACTTGGATAATATTACTACAGAGGTTTTCTAAGAGTCATTATAGCTGTAAAGGTCTTGACAATAAACAGACGATCAACTTTGCAAGGATGTTTTGACTTCTCACGCTCACCTTCAGATCTTCAGTCTGACGCTCTCCCAACTGAGCTATCCCCGCACATATAACATTTGCACTGAAACAGGAAAGCTACAGCTATCAAACCACTGTTTCTCCTTTATAAATAACCCATATATATATATATATATATATATATATATATATATATATATATATAATCAGCAATCTATGTGGGATTGTGAAAGGAATTGTGTAAGGCTGGGAATTAAGGACGGAGCCAACATGAAAAATGGCAGCCCGGTATGCTGTCTTCATGACTTTGGCATTTGTACTCCCTTTGGGATTCTCTGAGATGCCAGCATATTTGATGCTTGCCCGTTAACGGTGGTGTTAGAACAAATAATTATGAATGAGGGCAACCACGGCGACACAACGCATCAGCCGTTCGGTCAACTGAGTTTAACTACGGTCTCGACGCACCAAAATATTTTATGTCGAATCTTAAGACAATGTGTTTTCTGAGTGTCATAGAGTGTCATAAATATATATTTTTTTTTCTATAAATGCGCTGGTCTAAGAGTGCCATAAAAGTTATTGAAATATAATTATTTTTTTAAATAGATATGAAGGCATATACGAATCTGTAACGCAAAATAGATGGAGGAATCGATGAATTCAACAACGAAACTCTGATAAAAATGAATCCCCAAAAAAAACGAACCTTTCGGACAGACGCCGTATTGGGCCCGTAAGACTCGTTCCCGCAATTCTCGGTATAGAACCAACAGAGTCGTGGCTTTTACAGGCGATTCGCGTCAGAGACGGGACAAAAGAGGCCGGGCGGTTCTGGGTTCAAAGCCTGCAGACCAAACGGTGAAACACCAGACTTCCACTGGGAAAAAGTTTTAAACGAATAAATTTGTTTATGGTTTAGTTTGAATCAGGAAACGCTTTCGGATCGAATTTAGTGCCGCGACCACAGCTTCAAGGCATGCGTTTAAAAGTAAAACCCCACAAAAGGTGATTTCCTAGCGTTGGTGGAGCAGACTACGGTTCTGAAAGGGTCAGAACGTTCATGGGCCGCCCGATTATAAAGTCAACTGCATCATCTCTGTTGCCTCGAGCAGCAGAAACTTTACAGGGAGACAGCAATGGATTTATCCGTGATGAATCACGATGACCCTGTGACAACAATTAATCCCAATCTCACCTATGGATTGAAAGCTCCAAAAAAAACTAACATTCGAGTCCAAGCAATTCACATAACGGAAAAGACAATTTATGAGAACACATCGTTCATTTTGGATGAGTGCGGGTTTGAGCCGAGAGACTGAAATTTAGTGAAACGGCCACGGATGTATGCAAAAAAAGTAATATAAGGGAAAAAACGAAAATATTCACTTCACATTTCAGCTCGATACAAACCCTAAGACTGTCTTATTCAGAACGAATTAAATCACAGCGTACAGGAGCGTAGGCCTGAGAGGTCCCGAAGGTTTGAACACGGGCTCTGATACCATGTGTAATGCCCAAATTTCGAAATACAACAAACATGTAAATACTCATAAACTGGAGAACAACAGTGCATAAAAATGGAATTTGTACATACCTGAACTGCTAGCCGATTGCTGATTTTGCTATTGAACTGGCGATCCCGCTGCTGGTGATGCTGTGGCTGTTTTGACCCAGTTTTCGAGAGGCCAATACCACCCAACCAGACTGAGCAAACCTAGCTGCTCAATCTAGAAAGCTCTCCACAGAGGCTCTCTGTCCCTCCGTGCCCAGAACCCCAGATCACTTAAAGCTCTTCAATTGATAATTCCCTGCTCCCAGCTTCCTGCTGATGAAATCATGCTTCTCGTCCTCTGCTGCCCCTCTCTTGTTTTTCCATGTGTAATGCCCAAATTTTGAAATACAACAAACATGTAAATACTCATAAACTGGAGAACAACAGTGCATAAAAATGGAATTTGTACATACCTGAACTGCTAGCCGATTGCTGATTTTGCTATTGAACTGGCGATCCCGCTGTTGGTGATGCCGTGGCTGTTTTGACCCAGTTTTCGAGAGGCCAATACCACCCAACCAGACTGAGCAAACCTAGCTGCTCAATCCAGAAAGCTCTCCACAGAGGCTCTCTGTCCCTCCGTGCCCAGAACCCCATATCACTTAAAGCTCTTCAATTGATAATTCCCTGCTCCCAGCTTCCTGCTGATGAAATCATGCTTCTTGTCCTCTGCTGCCCCTCTCTTGTTTTTCCATGTGTAATGTCCAAATTTCGAAATACAACAAACATGTAAATACTCATAAACTGGAGAACAACAGTGCATAAAAATGGAATTTGTACATACCTGAACTGCTAGCCAATTGCTGATTTTGCTATTGAACTGGCGATCCCGCTGCTGGTGATGCCGTGGCTGTTTTGACCCAGTTTTCGAGAGGCCAATACCACCCAACCAGACTGAGCAAACCTAGCTGCTCAATCCAGAAAGCTCTCCACAGAGGCTCTCTGTCCCTCCGTGCCCAGAACCCCAGATCACTTAAAGCTCTTCAATTGATAATTCCCTGCTCCCAGCTTCCTGCTGATGAAATCATGCTTCTCGTCCTCTGTTGCCCCTCTCTTGTTTTTCCATGTGTAATGCCCAAATTTCGAAATACAACAAACATGTAAATACTCATAAACTGGAGAACAACAGTGCATAAAAATGGAATTTGTACATACCTGAACTGCTAGCCGATTGCTGATTTTGCTATTGAACTGGCGATCCCGCTGCTGGTGATGCCGTGGCTGTTTTGACCCAGTTTTCGAGAGGCCAATACCACCCAACCAGACTGAGCAAACCTAGCTGCTCAATCCAGAAAGCTCTCCACAGAGGCTCTCTGTCCCTCCGTGCCCAGAACCCCAGATCACTTAAAGCTCTTCAATTGATAATTCCCTGCTCCCAGCTTCCTGCTGATGAAATCATGCTTCTCGTCCTCTGCTATCCCTCTCTGGTTTTTCCCCCCTTCTCTCGGTTCAGGCCTCTGCTATTTATTTACCGGCCTGGCGGTGGCCGCCCTCCCACTTGCAGCCACCGCCTTCCACGCATTGATGGCTCTCAGATCTTTTCTTACTGCCCCCCTGCGCTCTGTAATAAGTATTCAGTTGGTTGGACGCGTCTTTATTAATGGACTGTGATGGTTCATAGGTAGGTTATCGCATAGTAATTTCATGAATCTTTTTATTGACCTTATAGCATATAAACTTTTCATATAATCTGTAAAGTTTCAATTTATATACTTTATAACATTCCTATATATAAAGTTTCATTTATACTTTATAACATTATATATAAAGTTTCATTTATACTTTATAACATTATATATAAAGTTTCAATTTATATACTTTATAACATTTTACATTATACAGAGTTCCATATATATATATATACTTTATAACATTTTACTTTATACAAAGTTATATATATATATATATATATACTTTATAAAATTCAATTATATATTTTGTAAATTTAATATATATATATATATATATATATTATAAAGTTAAATTATATATTTTATAAAATTTTAACTTATATATGTTTTAAATTTAAATTGTATTTATAAACTTAACATACTTATAGTTTAAATTTCCTCACAATTGGTTTTATTATAGAGTTTAAAACTTTATAAAATGGATTAATTTAGCTGGGTTGTTACAATCCCAACTATCACTCATGGATGAATGCATAACCTACATTACATGTGGATGAATGCATAATCCACATGATGCTACTGTTACATAAATATATACTATCACTCATGGATGAATGCATATCCTACATGTAGATGAATGCATAATCCACATGATGTTACTAGTGCACAAATATATAGTCTACATGTAAATAATATACATATGCCCAACAATATTAAGTTCTTTAACCCAATTTTGTACATTTATATAATATATCAATGAATCACTCTCTCAATTAATATTCAAGCACTAACAATGATTTGTAATTAATTTGCAACAATGTGTCAAATGATTTAACAAGTAAGATTTCTTTTCTAAGTCAACCTAGACCAAATAAGGTTTCCTAAATGTTACTTTAACTAATTGATAATTGTTTTCAATGATTACAAAATTTTTCATTCCCAAAACATTTTTAACCATTCTACTTTATTTGACTAATTTCTACAAAGGTGTAAAGAAATCAAGAACAACACATAATGTGGAAGAGATTAATATTAAAACCACATTATATATGGATTTTTTTTCTTCAGAAAAGTAATCAATTTTTTTTTGTTACTTTCGAATTTGCATACTCCAAAGAAATTTGAGATGAAAGTATCTTAGTGCTTAAAAGATATAATGTTAAGATAATTTATGATGGTGATCTCTCACACACATAATGTATTATGTTTTCCATCATGTAGAGTATAGTTAATATTGTGGGTTGATAGATTACAACCGATGTGCCAAATAGATTAGATAGGCAAACAATGCCCGGTGGAAAAAATTACATCAAGTTCCTTTTATTCCATTCCAATAGTTGATATAATTTTTATTTTTTAGTATTATTTTTATATATAAGGATTTTTAATTTTTAAATTATTTTTATTTAAGCAACATTATGACTTGATTTTAGTTTGGTGTAAGATGCTATATTGTGTCAACGTGCATTTGCATCATTGATACACATTAAATAAAAATGGATAAGACAAATGAATACCAGGTTTTAGAATACTCACTTATATTGGCGCAACAACATGTAAATAAACAAATTAAGCTTTCTAAATTCTCATGATTTACGATGAGATCCCATGATGACTACCTCAAGTGATAGAGACAAATTCTATAATCACCATTTGAATTGGATTTGGTTTAACTTTTTTTTTCTCTATCCAGGATTGGATTGCTATGGGTTAGTGGCTTCTTACTATGATTACCTAATCAAACAAGTCTTCTATCCAATGTTAACAAATTTGTTGATTGGTAAAAATTAATTGAGTTAACGATTGGTAAAAATTGATTGAGTTAACTACTAATCACTAGTTACTCATGGAAAAGATTAAATTTGGATCTATAATTTAGGCTCTCTTAATATGTGATATGTCTGGGGCAAATGGTTCACTGCATTGATTTTTTTTTGTATTAAATATATAAGGATTTTATTTTTTTATTAATAGATAATTATTTCTAAAGGGATCTTCATTTTTATCAAATTTATTAATGTTATAAGTTTTAGAGATCTTTTTCAAGAAACTCTAAGTGGTTTCTTAGCTTTGTAGCAAAAACCTATAAGTTTATCAACTTACTCAATAAAAAATAAGTGAGTCAACATCTCCACCAAACTTTTATTGGCTAATAAACAATAAGTGAATCAACATCTACACCAAATCTTCATTGGCTAATCCAATACAGACAAGCAACCATTGGACACACCAAATTTACAAGGAACAATGTCACTTTGGCTCGAAATTGATTCTTCCTCCATCCAACACTCCAAACACTCATTTTTCCTTCATTGTATCCTCTCGCACTTGTGTCACTCTTGTTATGTTTCTTTCTCTTCCCACCACACTGCTTTATTTCTCTCTCTTTTGCAATTTGGCTCTTTTTCCAAACACATACTACAAGAACAAGGACAATGTAAATAAATTTGTCCACTTCATATATATATATATATATATATATATATATATAAGTTTAGATGTATCTTAACTCCACATCTACCAATTTCCAAGAGGGACCAAATCTATATAAATATAAATATAATTATTAATGTTATCTGTTTTTATTTTTATTTTTATTTTACCTAATAAAAAATTAAATATCTCTACCATACTGGGATCAAATGTTTACATAGGAATTAAGTTTACTTATAAATCTCAAATATAAATAAATTTTTTAATAAAAAGTGGATAAAATATAATATTATAGTATTATATTTTACTTAATAAAAAATATCGAGTATTAGTTGAGTTTGTTTACTTTTAAATTTCAAATATGAAGAAAAATTACAATAGAAAGTGGACCAATGGAGGGGAAATATTGGGTAAAATATAATATTATAGTACTACATTTTACCTAATAAGGTAGACCTAAATATTAGATAAAATCTAATAATTACATTTTACATAATATTTCTCCCACCTTCTCCCCTAACCCCAGGTCACTTTCATAGTTAATTTTATTCATTTCTAAAGAGAATATATTACATATATTATATTACACAAATTAGGAGAATATATTACATATATTATATTAAAATGATTATCAAAGAAGCCATTAGAATGAAGAAAAAACTATTGTTATGTACTTTGTCAATCTTGTTTAACCTTACACTTACTAAAAACACCTTCCTCAAGCATCCAATAGCCTCTGTAAAGCTTATATACATGTATACACATTATGTATTCATCCATTCAACGATAAAAATAAAAATAAGCAAAAAGAATAGGGCCACCGAACATATCCATACAAATGCACTATGCCTAAGTGCGAACATATCCATAAAAATGTTTTACCTTTATAGGCTACATGGAATCAACGCCATCATTTTCTCCTGCTAATTATGTATCTGAATATAGCATCAAACTAAGATGGATCCAGGCTAGTTTAATTTTTCCCTTAAATAAGTTATATTCCACATGAATTTCATGGGTCAATACCATGGGCTGATACGATGGATTCTTAATACCATGTATCATTTTTTTATTATTATTAATTTTTATAAGGTTATTTTTATTTTGTTATTTTATTTTATTTTCACTGAGTTAAAATGTTTACAATATATTTCCACACATTAAGTTACACTTCTCTACTATATTTTATTTTTATTTTTCCGAGTCAAGATGTTAACATTATCAAAGAAACCATTAGAATGAAAAAGCAACTATTGTTTTGTACTTTGTGCAATCCTCTTTAACCTTACACTTCTTAAAAACACCTTGAATCACCCAAGAGTGTCCAAAAAGCTCTAAAGCTTCTACATATATATACACATTATATATAAAATATAACCTAACATATTTCTATAACTATTTAGTTCATAATATAAAGTTATTTAACCTAACATAACTGGTCTGTTTTATAATTTATAATTCATGTCTGTTTTTCTTATATTTATAATTTCATAAATGGTTTCAATGCTTAATTAAAAAATAATATACAAACAAATTTTACATGTTACAGAACATACAAACAAATTTTACATGTTACAGCTGTAATTATTGAACAGTCAACTAAACTAGGAGTATTTTTTGAAGCACAAATATGATAAGAACCACTATTAAAATCTGCTCTCCCGGTCCTCGCATACTGAAAGGTCATGAGTTCAAAACTCATTAACTCCAGACACTACCTGGAAGAGCCTGAGCCTGGTATGCTTCAGGCAAAGTCATGTGAAGATCCAAGATCCAACCTTCGATGGGAAAGATAAAAACCTAGCCGTCCTCTTCTTCTATGGGACGTCCACCGGTGGTTACGCCCCCTCCTTCTATGTGACCACCGGTGTCTTCATAGTCGTCGTCTCCTTCTATGGGACCTCCATCGGTGGTTACGCCGCCGCCTCCTTCTATGTGACCACCGGTGTTTTCATAGCCGCCTCCTTCTATGTGACCATCGGTGTCTTCATAGCCGCCTTCTTCTTCTTCTATGTGACCAACAGTGGTTTCGCTCACTGGACTTTCCCTCGCCGGCGGAGTAGAAATACTGGTACCAAAATTGGGGACGTCAGGGAGATTTTCATCACTTTCTCGACTGGTTTCTTTAGAATTGCCGGGTTCCTCTTTCTCGACTATGTAATTCAGGAAGCTTTTCAAGCGGCTTGAGATTAAACGTTTTGTGGAGGGGAAGTGCTGTTGCTCCTGTGGAAGGCGATGGCGAACATATGTGTAAATGTGATGGCCCAAATATATGAGCAAACCCATCGCTGAAGCGGAGCCCGTAATGACGAAGAGGCCCCAGAAGCTCTTCATGCTTAGCCTATTCGAATTTTCTGTAGGCCCTCCGTTGCTGCAGTCCGTCTGGTTGTTGAAATATTTCGCCCGAAGTCGCTGATTTTCCGGGCCCTCTGCAACCTCCAGCACCGACGTTGACATGTCCGATACGAGCGGAGATCCCTTCGGAAATGCCTGTTTATAGATAAAATCAAGTCACAGTATATTTCGAACACCAAAAACGAGTGCAATTTTACTAGTCTTAACCCTAATAGCAATAAATAGAATGAATGTGATGGAAACATACGAAGCCTAAGCCCCCGGTTCTATATGTCTCGCCAACTATTGTGAAGCCGCTATGGTTTGACAGGAAAACGCAAATATAAGGGAGTTCGTCAAATATGGCAGCCACTGATCCGTTTGACAGTGCGTTTGCATATTCTTGTGGTGATGAATATCCCTGGAGCTTGTTGCGATCTATCCCCAGGTGCTCTACCAGGTATTCACCTACAAAAGATCCGGCCTGGTAACCCACGGGCTGTCCGCTGGATTTCAGAGTCTCCACGTCTTGAATGGTGGGTTGCAATTGTTGGGCTGTTAATATTGCAGTGAGGTTTGCTGTGTAGCTAGATTGCAGTATCAGAACCACGAAAAGCCAGATTATTATGACTCCTCGAGCCAAACTGCTCACAACTTTCTCTCCTGTATAATACGAACCATTTGCAATTCTTTGAATCATTAATTAATAAAACGATTACAATTTTACAGAGCTGTGATTGAGAATTATCTACGCAGATATTGAAATTATAATGAAAAGTTTAGTACATTTTGGCGTTGGTAATATTGTATTCAATCAGGATTTTTGATGTTGGAAATATTGCTGTTAGTACATTTTGGCGTTGGAAATATTGTATTCAATCAGGATTTTTGAGGTTGGAAATATTGCTGTTGATAATGTCAAAGAGAGGAGATATTGCATATTTGAAATAGTGTTTTTGGGCTTTTGATTCCTAGTTTCTATACCTATGTTTGATGACAATTTTACTCTAATTTTGTAGTTCAAATTGGAGCATGTGGTCGAAACATAGGATACAAATTATAGCATATGGTTGAAGCATAGAATATACAGTCGAAAATTTCCAATAGTATAATGACTTCATTTTAATTATAAAAATTTATCAGAAAAAGTCTATATTCTACTTCACAATTATACCATACGATTTAAACTATAGATTGGATATTTAAATATTTGTTAAAACAATACAATTTTAATGAATATGTTCATTAATGATCAAAAAGCTAACAGGGACTATGCAAACTGTTTTCATTACTGGGAGAGATTTAATCCCATGAGAAATTAAATCGGATTTAATCTAATTGTACGTACTTCCTATTCAATAAAGTTGAGAATAAGAGGGATACCTGCAAAGAGTAAATATAAGAATAACAGACATGAGTTTCAATAGAAATTTTTAATCTGTCATTGGCTGTGTACAACTTCACAGGAAGGTTGCTTCAAAATATCGTCTGAAAGTGTTTTGATAAAAAGAATAAGGGCGTTTTCCCTAAGAATAGCGGAGATACCTCCAAATAGTAGAAATAAGATAGCTTCTAAGAGTACATATAAGAAAAATAAAAATGAATTTCAATAGGAATTTTTAATCTGCCTGATTGTCTGTTTACAACTTCACAGAACGATTCCAAATGTACTGTTTTGATAAAAGAATTCCCTCCCCACATGGAAGACCAGCGAAAATTAACCTTTTGCGTCCCTCTTAACCATGCTGGGGTAAGATTATAATAAATACGAGTGGCATTTATAATTTTTAATATCATTTAAATTTTTTGATACTGAAGACGAAACATATAAAGTTCCATTGTTTTTTTTCATATGAAATCCCAGCTTGTTTTTTTCATATGAAAGTCCATTGTTTTTTTTCATATGAAATCCCAGCTTGTTTTTTTCATATGAAATATATTTCTATGAAATTTTTGTAATATCATTTAAATGTTTCGATACCGAAAGCAATGCACAGAAAAATAAACATATTTTGCCTTCATGAAAATTAGTCCTATGAAATTTCAATTTAGTGATTCAAAGTCTCTTATTCAATGCATTTTTAATGTAAATCTACTTGCGGTAAATTTTTTATCAAAGATAAATGATATAATAAAAAAAATGAAAGTAAATAACAGACTTACTCTGAGAGAAAAAGAGCGTGGAAAATGAGAACCTGCAAACATTAGTACACAGTTTTTTATACTCGATCTAAAAACTTCATAAATGAAAGTACCCAAACCCTATGAAAGAAATTGGAAAATGAATATTACCATAGGAAGGTTGTAACTTGTTCTTTGGGCTTTCCTCTGAAAGTATCATTGACCTTATGTTCAAGCAGCCAAACAACTAATCCTGTAAACACGAAGAATGCTCCGGTTGTACCCCACATGGCTCCTGTAAAAGGACGGAGAAATGTCCAAGCATCGCTCGGATTGGCTGCCTTTATTGGCACTACCATCACCAGCCCTGACTCAAAATAGGGCTGAGTGAAATCCACATATATGCTGCGGTTTGCAAGGATGGTAAAATCCCCCACAGCTGCATCGAACTCCTGATCAGGGCATTAAAAAAAAAACTCCAAATTAGATTGGTTGAAAAAAAGAGGCACTTATATAGCTGGAAGTGGATAATGGAGAAAGAGAGGAAGAAATTTTTTAACAGCTGACCTTTGATAAGGAGACTTGCTGGATTAGGTCATCATAGTAACCCGGCAATTGTGACCCGTTCTGATTGTAAGGAATGAATTCGTGCGGAACATCATATGAAAGGTTTTTGAGAACGGCTCTAAATATTTCAATTACAAAACCCGGATTATCCTCGGGGACTACTAGCACGCCGGATGCATTTGTCTCTGTGACGACAAACCCGTGGAATCCGTCTTTAATTGGAACCGCGATTCTCAACGGCTTGTTTTTGGTAGGCGTTGCCCAGCCGCGGGGTGGGTCTGTGGATCCTCCTGGCCAAGTAACATTTTCAAGCTCACTGCCCCCTGAGGAATTAGAAATTCCATTTGATCTCCAGTACCCAACTGGGCGATAGCCCTTGCCTTTGCCCAAGACGTTGAGTATTTCATACGTGTCACCTGTAACCTCCCCTTCACTTATTTCCAATTGCCCGCTTAAACCGCTGAAATTGGTGTTCCTGAGTAGATGTAGCAATCGTTCCCCTTGTTTGTGTTGGATATTTTTTTTTTTCAAAATGGGGAAAATACCAAAAACCAAATATTCAAACACACAGAGGTAATGCTCTGTTTTTACTTTGCTCCAGGATCTTTTGTGCACAGGAAGACTCAAAAAATTTCACAGAGAAAACAGAGTAATTCACCACCATTAAAACTTTCTATTCATTAAAAATTGATACAAAGATTTACCACTGTAAAATCCATTTTATATTCACTGCTGTGAAAAATAACTTACTGCTGTAACAAACGTTTACATGAGCTTACTGCTGTAAAACAAAATTCACACAGGCTTACAAAATTTCACGCTCCACCATTTCCTTTATGCAAAACCACACATGGTTTTTGCTATTCCTCTGTTTTACAGTTCCTTACAAAACATTACCAAATACATTTGTGCACTGCTGTGCATTCACCCTCTGGTTCTTCACATTTTTCACACTGCTGTGTATGAAATACAACACATGGTTTTCGCTTTACCACTCTAATTTTACTCTACTGTGAACTCACACTAAAACCTCCCGTGTGCCATACATGAAACAATGGTCAACACAGTAATTAATTACATACACCTATCCCATACAGAATTTATGTGATAAGTACATACGCCCATACCTTCTCATAAAAAAAAACTTACCAACTCTATGTAAAACTTTAATATTCTACCTACCACTATGACATTCCATCAAGACGTATGGTCAATCAAAACTTAGATTTACTCCACGCAACATTTAATATTTGTCGTCGGGTGAATTTCAAACATTATGCGATTTGGTTTTGGGAAGCCATCGGGTCCACTCCATCGCATCGCAACTTTACTCATGTCAAAGACTTCAACTCTATGACATTGCCGATAGCGATGTGCCGATGCGATATCGGCGATCGCTCATCGCAAACACAAGAGCTTCCTCATAACTCCTTCACTTTGACTTTGCCGATGCGATATCGGCGATCGCTCGTCGGCAACATTTTATATCGCTGCCACTTCCTGCCTCCTATGCTTCAACCTGCCGATATGCCGACTTGCCGATATGCGATATCGGCGATCGCTGTTGAAATTATATTTTCAACACTCCCCTTTAATTTCAACTGTCGGGCATTCAATCATACCCAAACACTTCCTCAAAAATTCAAAGCTCTTCTGATCCAATGGCTTTGTCAAAATGTCTGCTACCTGTTCCTGAGTACTGCAATGTTGTAGCACAATTTCTCCATTGTTCACCAATTCTTTGATGTAGTGAAACCTTGTATCGATGTGCTTCGTTCGTTTGTGAAACACTGAATTCTTTGACAATGCAATAGCTGAGCTATTGTCACAAAAAATGACTGTCGCTTTTGCCTGCTCTTGGCCTAAGCTTCTCAACATTCTTCTCATCCACACTGCTTGACATGCTGCTGCTGTAGCTGCCACATATTCAGCCTCTGCTGTAGACAATGCTACAATGGACTGCTTCTTAGAAGCCCATGAAATGGCTCCTGAACCCATATGAAAAACATAACCGGAAGTGCTCTTCCGATCATCTACACTTCCAGCCCAATCGCTATCAGTGTATCCAACTAAATCTGAATGTTCTGAGGCATGATATAAAATTCCAAACATTTTGGTGCCTTTGACATACCTCAAAATTCTCTTTGCTGCCTGCCAATGTGCCTCCTTTGGCCTCTCCATGAATCTGGAAATTAAACTAACAGCATACATTAAATCAGGCCTAGTTGCTGTTAAATACATAAGGCTGCCCACAATGCTTTTATACAAGCTAGGATCAAAGTCCTTGCTGCTGTCCTCTTTGCTGAGCTTTAATCCCATCACTGTGGGAGTGATGGCTGCCTTGCATTCTTCCATGTTAAATCTGCCCAAAACTTGATTTACATATCTTGCTTGAGATATAAAAATTCCTTTTTCATTTTGATCTACTTCTATGCCTAAGAAGTATCTCAACAAACCCATGTTAGTCATTTCAAATTCATCCTTCATGACTGATTTAAAATTCTCAATAAGATAAATATCATTTCCAGTGAAAATAACATCATCTACATACAAGACAACAATTAAAATTTTACCATCCTTTTCCTTGATGTAGACTGTGGGTTCTCCTTCACATTTGTCAAATTCATTATCCAATAGATATGAATCTATCCTGCTGTACCATGCTCTTGGCGCTTGCTTTAGTCCATAAAGAGCTTTCTTCAATTTGCACACTTTGTGCTCTTCACCTTTCTTCTCATATCCGAGAGGCTGTTCAACATAAACCTCTTCCTTTAACACTCCATTTAGGAATGCTGACTTCACGTCCATTTGGTAGACTTTCCATTTGTTTTGTGCTGCTATGGACAGCACTGCTCTCACGGTTTCCATTCTTGCAACCGGTGCAAAAGTCTCCTCATAATCTCTTCCATACTGCTGCTTGTAGCCTTTAACAACCAGCCTTGCTTTATGCCTTTCTATCTTGCCTTCAGCATTGCTCTTGGTCTTATAAACCCATTTCACACCAATGACTTCTTTGCCTTTTGGTAACTCAACCAAATCCCATGTTTTGTTTCTCTCTATGGCATTCATCTCCTCATCCATAGCTTCTATCCATTTCCTATCTTTGATTGCATCCTCGAAATGAATAGGATCATCAACATGACAATACAAGGCAAATAAGGAATTCATTCCTTCATTATAAATGTCACTTAGATTTCTAAATTTCTTACCTCTTTCACTTGGTGTGCAAGTGCTTGAAGATGCACTTGAATTTCCTCCTTGTGGTGTGCTTGGAGAGGCACTTTCATTGATCCTCAATGGTGTACCCTGCTGTCCTTGTGTTGGCGCTGCTGTTTGGGGATGTACTTCAGCCACTTCCTCTTCATCTTCATCATGAGACAAACAGCTCTTGACGTTCACTGTTTTCTCTATGCTTCCATCCCAAGCTTCTTCCTCAATGAATTGAACATCCCTGCTTACAAAGAACTTCTTGGTAGATGGAATGTACAGCCGGTAGGCTTTGGATTCATCACTGTATCCAATGAAGATGCATTTCTCCCCTTTGCTGTCCAACTTCCTCCTTAGCTGATCTGGTATGTGTGCATAGGCCACACACCCAAAAACTCTCATGTGGGTGACTCCTTGCTTTCTCCCACTCCATGCCTCTTCCGGCACCTTGTTCATGACTGCTTTTGTAGGACACCTGTTTAATATATAAACTGCACAATGTACAGCTTCAGCCCAATACTCATTCGGCAAATGCTTTGCCTTCAACATGCTCCTTGCCATATCCATGATGGTCCTGTTCTTCCTTTCAGCAACTCCATTTTGCTGTGGGGTGTACCGAGTTGTAAACTGTTTATGAATTCCATTTTCTCTACAGAATCTTAGGAATTCCTTGGAGATATACTCACCTCCTCTATCAGTTCTCAATACTTTTATGTGCAGCCCGCTTTGGTTCTCCACAAGTGCTTTGAAGTTTTGAAATTTCTCAAACACTTCACTTTTGTTTTTAAGGAAGTATATCCAAGTTTTTCTTGTACAATCATCAATGAATGTCAAGAAATATAGGCTTCCAGCTAATGATGGAGCTTGCATTGGTCTACACAAATCTGAGTGGATAATCTCTAAGGGTGTCTTTGCCCTTATGCTCTTCCCTGATGGAAAACTTTCTCTATGTTGTTTTCCCAAAATGCAGCCTTCACAAAGGCTGTCCGGTTTCTCTATCAATGGTAATCCTCTTACCATTCCTTTTCTGCTCAATAAGTTTAGACCTCCAAAATTGAGATGCCCAAATCTCAAGTGCCATAACCAATTCTCATCCTTTGGCACGCTCTGGAAGGCCTCTTGGGTGACTGCTGCCATTTCCCTTTTATTCTTCATGTCAGTCCTGATCCGGAGAGGGAACATCCTGTTCCTTGTCATCTTCACTTCAGCAATGCATCTTTCGCTGGGTGGTATATCCATGATGGTGCACACATCATTTTTAAAGAAAACATTGTACCCCTTATGGACAAGCTGTCCAATACTCAAGAGATTACATCTCATTCCGGGGACATAGTAGACATCTGCTATGGTTTTCCTTTCTCCTTGTTTTGTAAATATTTTTACCTCCCCTTTTCCCATAACAGACACTTTACTATCAGTTCCTAATGTGACTTCTGATTTCACATTTTTATCTAGGGCAGAAAAGAAGGCTATGTTTCCGGTCATATGGTTGCTGCAACCTGAGTCTAAAAACCATATGTCTTCACTATGTGTTTCAGCCATGTTACATGCTAACAACACATTATTTTGGCTGCTGTTTTCCCTAGTAACATTTGCATTTTGTCTACTACTCATATCGTGCTGCTTCTTCCTACATTCACTGGCATAATGCCCATACTTTTTGCAATAATAGCATTGGACATTGGATTTTTCATACCTTTGTCCTTGAGCATGATGTTGTCCTCCTTGTTGGCTGCTGCCTTGGCCTTGGTTCTGACTTGGATTGCTGCCTCTTCCTTGTGCATTTGATGGGATGTTCCTTCCTCCCCTGTTCTGGCTTCTGCCTCTTCCTCTTCGGTTTCCTCTTCCTTGACCTCTGCCTCTTCCAAAGGACATCTGGGTCTTGAAGGCTTGCTCAAGAGATGAGTTTTCATTCCTACTCAACCTCTGTTCATGTGTTATCAGTGATGCGTGTAGCTCATCAACTGAATAGTTTGAGAGATCCTTTGTCTCTTCAATGGTGGTGACTATGGCATCAAACCTTGAGGGTAAGACCCTCAATATTTTCTCCACTATTCTTCTGTCTTCAATGGTTTCTCCATGAGTTCTCATTTGTGTGATTACACCAATCACATGAGTGAAGAATGAGTCAATGTTATCTGACTCCTTCATGTTCAGATTCTCAAAATCCTTCCTCAGCAATTGAAGTTTTGCTGTCTTCACTCTCTCCATGCCTTGATAGGCTGTCTTGAGGGTTTGCCATGCTTCATTGGCTGTCTTAGCTGCTGCTAACCTTGGAAACATACTCTGGTCTACTGCTAGATACAACAACACACGGGCTTTTGAGTCCTTCTTCCTATTGTTCTTCAGCAGATCCTTCTCTCCCTGAGTTAATGCATTGAACTCAGTTTCATCTGCTGGTTCTTCGAAGCCATCTTCAACTATTTCCCATAAGTCTTGGGAGGCAAGCAGGGCTGTCATAGTTATTGACCAGTAGTCATAGTTCTTCCCATTAAACTGTGGGAGCTGGGTGTTAAACAAACCCATACCAGTGCTTGTGCTGGCCATTCCTTGACTGTGTATTTAAAACAAATCACTGCTTCTTCAGCAACACAAAAAAAACTTTGAAATACCTGAATCCTTTGATGTCTGAGTCTTCTGTCTCCCTGAGAGGTTTTGCTGCAACAACAACCTTCTCCCTTCAGCTTCTTTGAGTCTTCAAAGAGCCTGGACCAGCTCTGATACCACTGTTGGATATTTTTTTTTTTCAAAATGGGGAAAATACCAAAAACCAAATATTCAAACACACAGAGGTAATGCTCTGTTTTTACTTTGCTCCAGGATCTTTTGTGCACAGGAAGACTCAAAAAATTTCACAGAGAAAACAGAGTAATTCACCACCATTAAAACTTTCTATTCATTAAAAATTGATACAAAGATTTACCACTGTAAAATCCATTTTATATTCACTGCTGTGAAAAATAACTTACTGCTGTAACAAACGTTTACATGAGCTTACTGCTGTAAAACAAAATTCACACAGGCTTACAAAATTTCACGCTCCACCATTTCCTTTATGCAAAACCACACATGGTTTTTGCTATTCCTCTGTTTTACAGTTCCTTACAAAACATTACCAAATACATTTGTGCACTGCTGTGCATTCACCCTCTGGTTCTTCACATTTTTCACACTGCTGTGTATGAAATACAACACATGGTTTTCGCTTCACCACTCTAATCTTACTCTACTGTGAACTCACACTAAAACCTCCCGTGTGCCATACATGAAACAATGGTCAACACAGTAATTAATTACATACACCTATCCCATACAGAATTTATGTGATAAGTACATACGCCCATACCTTCTCATAAAAAAAACTTACCAACTCTATGTAAAACTTTAATATTCTACCTACCACTATGACATTCCATCAAGACGTATGGTCAATCAAAACTTAGATTTACTCCACGCAACATTTAATATTTGCCGTCGGGTGAATTTCAAACATTATGCGATTTGGTTTTGGGAAGCCATCGGGTCCACTCCATCGCATCGCAACTTTACTCATGTCAAAGACTTCAACTCTATGACATTGCCGATAGCGATGTGCCGATGCGATATCGGCGATCGCTCATCGCAAACACAAGAGCTTCCTCATAACTCCTTCACTTTGACTTTGCCGATGCGATATCGGCGATCGCTCGTCGGCAACATTTTATATCGCTGCCACTTCCTGCCTCCTATGCTTCAACCTGCCGATATGCCGACTTGCCGATATGCGATATCGGCGATCGCTGTTGAAATTATATTTTCAACAGTTTGAAAACTGGAAGATTCGACAACTGTGAATTGAATGACTCGTTTGGGTTAATTGGGGATTGCGAGAAAATATATTCGTCATTACCAAAACGTTGGAGAGCCTGAGCAATCATCGAAATGGCATCGTAGGCATAGTAACCGTATATGTTGAGCTTTGCTGGCTTTCCTTCCGGGGGATTCTCGGCTATGAACCGTTGTTTCCACCTGCGATCAAAATCAAGCAACTGAATAGAGTTTGGAATATAACTTCTGGTTCCTAGAACACCTTCCATGGACGCGATGCTTGATTCGTTCATGACGTCGAGAACGACGCTCAACCCCTCTGTAATAATCCATGCATATTCACTATTGTTCATCATCCCCATCTTCCGAGCTTCTGAGAAGAAAAGAGTGCCCAGTTCGAAAGTCATGTGAACAACGAAAACTCTAGTGATCTGCATGTCCTTCAGCTCGGAAAGCTTCGCTCTTGTAGCACTTCTATTTGCTTTCGCTGGAATGGCCGATCTGTAAGCGATTTCGCATCCCACGTTACTGAGAGAATCAGTCAAGAAGGGCAGCATGCCGGTGCCGTAATCATTGTCAGCGTAGACGGCCACGATTTTCTCCAGCCGTAGTATTCAACCAGCGCTGCAATTGCGTCGGCCTGAACAACGTCGCTATGAGGCAAACGGATGAAATATGGGGACCGGCGGGCAGAGAGCAGGGGATCCGTTACAGAGAATGAAATCATTGGCACCTTTGAAGCAGTACACAAATCTATCACGAACCCGGCTTCTTGCGATGTTTGTGGTCCTATTATCGCTACCACTTCATGCTTTTTCAATAGATCCACAGCTGTAGAAAAGCAGTTTATTTTGCTATTAGAGCTATTTTACTCATTCAGATTTCTTGCATCCTACGCTTTACACTTTCTGATTTGTAGAAAATGTTGTGTAGAAATCCATAGCAAAATATTGTGTGGAAACCTTAATCTAATAGATTCGAACCCGAGACATCTTAATCTAAGGGATTCGAACCCCGCACCTGAGAAGAATTCTACTCTCACATATTTTGCAATTTTGTACTGGTTGTATAAAATGTGGGACAAACAACTCTTTTCTTTTTTTAATAATAAATTTTTTTAGGGGTAAATTCCACCGACATGGATATATAAAATCGATGAATGAATGAATGTAGATATATAAGTTCACACTTAATGAATGAAAGTTTCGTTGTTCTCTTCTGAAAAAATAAAAATAAAATCGATGAAAATAAAATCCCATTCAAACCATCAAAGTCAATTCTAATTTTAAACTGTGATTATTGGAGTCAATATATACCAGCAGAGGCGGCCATGACTGCGTTTTGTCCATCAGAATCTGAAAAGCGAAACTGGAGCGCTAAGCGACTGGAGTTGAGGAGCTTATTCTCCTTATTTACGTCTGCTGCAGCTAATTCAAAGGCCACCTTCGCCACTATTCCGTACCAATTCTTGTCAACTATGATGCCTATATTAATTGGTCTCCTATCCTCTGCTGCTACAGCATTCTTTGCATCCTCGCCATAGAAATTAACTAAACAAAGTAGAAGACAGACGACGAACTTCAGAATGGAAACCCCCATGATCGTTGCCATCTGCAGCCAATTATGGCAACCGGGGCCAAAGATTTAGATAAATAGATCCCTGCAACTCTGTTTTGTCAACAGAAGCGGAAAGAATCACGATGTTTCGTCCGGATTGACTGCGAGGATTATCAGGTGTGGTGTGGTGTGCCGTGCAAGATTTGAACGGTTGTGATTGTTTATTGAAAAATATGTTGGTGATGTTAATTATTTATACTTCAAATGACTTTGCAGCCGTGACAATGAAGCAATAGAATAGACTTTTCCTGTTCAGCAGCTTCCTCGCAATGTCGTGCTCGTTGACCCAACAAAACGGGGAGCCGGAATTCATTTTTCTGTATTGTTGATGTTGAGTGTAAGATGCATTCTTATTTCGACTCACGGCAGGTAGAACTAGAGAATAAAATACGCATTTCGGGATGTTCTAGCATGAAACAGAACTATACGATTCCTATATTGTGAAAATCTTTTTTAACACAATTCTTTTAAATGGTGTATCTATTTATTTATTTGTTTACAGTTTTGTGTATCCTTTTATCAATGCCAAGGGCACTATCATCTTTTATGACGAAGGTAATGGCTTTAGCACTGTTTTGTGATTTTTCTAATACAATGTGTTTTTGTGAGGGAAGGTGGTAGTAGTGGTTGAAATATGGCAACAAAAATATTCCAATTTAATTTGTCTTTGAATTAAATTGTGAATTAAAATCGAATTTAATCTTAACAATTACTTGAAAATAATTAATTTATTTATTTTAAATTAATTAGTTGGAGAAATTCAAGTTAGAAGCCTTTTTGAAGTCATAGTTATCCCTTAAATTAAGGAGATAAGATTGAGTTATATTTGAGTTGTAATTAGTTAACTCAGTTTACTGAGTTAAGTCCAGTTAAATTAGTTCCAAATTGTTTGAGGAATTAATAGTGAGTTAAGAGTGAGTTGATGCATTAATGCACTCAACTAGTGCTACTCCGGTTAACTGAAGATTCCCTCATTAGAAACTCATGCATATTTATTATGAGAACGACCTAGTTGAGATGAATGTTCAAGGACAATGTACTATCAGTTGCATGTGTTTACTCATGGAGAAAACTCATGCATGCAGTGAAGGATTTATCTTTGAGGATTGCGCAGTTTTGGAGGAAGGGTGTTCCACTTGGTAAAGGAAAATCATCCACAAGGAACAACACAAGGAAATAGGAGCTTGGAGGGCAGAGAGAAAGGCTCGAGAGAAGCCAAGATTGCCTGTGATCATCTGTGAGGATTGTACTAGAGTTGGCTAGCTATGAGAGCTAAGGCTTTGTATAATTTCTATGTGTTTCCACCATGTATGATAATACAATAGTGTGAGGTTTTTAGTTGAGGCTTTCCCCAAAGTATTTTCATGTGTATTGTGTAATTGATTTTTCTTCTTCTGGTTATATTGTTTAACTCAATCTTTAAGCTTCCACAAATTGATAGTAGAAGTAGGTTATAGTATTCTGCTTTGATTTATATGGCATTATTGGGTAAATTTGTAGGTTGTTGCAGCCATGCCAAGAGTTTCTATTGCAACTCATACAAGGAACAAGAGTAGGCGAGGGACCAAACGGACCCAACTGTGATCTAGTTCATCAGATGAGGACATAGGGGTGATGTGATTGCTCCCAATGATCCCAACAATGTTATTGAGAATGATAATGTGGTGGCAGATCATGTTGTCCCACCATCAACCCACAGAGCCACCATCAACCACAATGCAAGGTGCAAGTTCAACAAAGAAGATCATGCTGGACAAAGGAAGACATACTAGTTGTAATTGATGACATAGAGTTTAGGGGGTTATTCAATTTGTGCCTCTGCAAAAAAACATGGGATTGTTTCCTCTAACATAAATTATTCGATAAATGGGTTGACTTATACAAAGCGTAGAGGGCTTGTGGACAGTGATGACTGAAGAGGAGGAGGACGAGATGGTTGAGTGGTGTATCGAGATGGCTTAATTTGGACATGGGTTAGAGCTAATTCAACTTAAATATACAGTAGCTCAAATCTGACAGGGGAGGCCAAACCCCTTTAAAGACGAGTTTCCTGGTAAATCATGGTGGATTGGGTTTAAAAAAAGGCATTCAAACCTTGTGTTACGTACGTTCAAGGGCCTTGACAAAGACAGGGCTTTAAATCTACGCCCTGCAATTGTTTTCTAGTTTTATGAAACTCTTTATACTACATATGAGAAACATGGATATGCCCCAAACCATATATGGAACTATGATGAAATAGGCTTATAGACAGAAAGGAATTGTGGTATGCGGGTAATTGCCAAGAGAGGGAGATTGCCTAGGATTTTTCCTAAGAGCAAGGAGTGGATCAATATTCTTTGTTATGTCAATGTAATTGTTTCTTGAATATCAGGATTTTATCTATTCAAAAGTAAAAATCATTTAAATAACTATATACAAAATTGTGAACCAGGTGCATGCATGGCTGAAAAAAGAACTATTCTTGAATTGGGTTTGTCACTTTGTTGCATCTATACCAGGTGGTGTCTCACCTAAAAACATACACCTACTAGTTTTAGATGGTCATGGAAGCCACATGGTTGTGTACAAAATTGAGGCCAACAATTTGGGCATTGACCTATTAACATTTCCATCTCATACCACTCATAGATTGGAACCCCTTTATGTCATCATGTTTGGTCCTTTTGAGAACTATTTTAGGGTCAAGCGAGCTTCATGGATGACAAAGGATCCATTGGTGGAGGTAAAAATGATTGAGCTAGCTGAGCTTGCAAGTAAAGAATTTAAAAGGGCTCTCATGCCTTCTAATATCAAGGCTAGATTTAGGACTGGTATATGGTCACTGAATGTTGATACTCTTATGCATGATACTGGTTATAGCCATGCATTTTATGTGGAAGGTCAAGAAACACAGAACTTACAAGACCATGTTGATGCCCAATAAGATGTGGATGGGAAAGAAGATGTTGTTGATGTTGAAGGTATAATGCCCCTTTCTGAAGGGCACCTCTATGGCGTTGATGATGAACATGCGAGTGAGACACAGTTCAGTCATGAACCAAATGTCAATAGCATGGAGGTTGTCACACCTACTAAACCACCTGCCAATTCTGCATGTGTATTTCATATGAGGCAGTTGATCATGTGAATGACAATGAAAACTTGATTTCAAATGATAATGCAACATGATTAAATAGGATTAAACAATGATAAGGCCATGATGAATATCAACACACATAATGTGTCATCCACCAATGAAGAAAACGTGGACATGCCTTCACAACCAGTAGAGATGAATACTTAACTTATTCATTATTTTGTGGACAATGGATCACTAGAAGAATAACATGTTCATCATGAAGTACTAGAGGAATACAATAATTTTGGGAAAACAATTGTCCTAGAGGTTGAAGGAAAGTTTTAGGCCCTAAGGAGCATGTGAAAACAAAGTAGAGAATGCTTGGTGCATTCCTAAAGCTACCAATAAAGAGAGTGAAGACCTCATCAAGGAACTCAACGTTAGATTGTATTTATTTAGGGAGGAGTTCACAATTGCTCACCTTTTAAGGCTATTCATTGTTTGAGTGTGAATGTAAAAAACTTGAAATTCAGGAATATAAAAAGAGAAAGAAGGGGTTTCCCAAGTAAAAGAGATCTGTAAGGATTACAACAATAAAAGATCAAGCCAAGGAAAGGCTAGAAAGACAAAAAGAAAGGGAAGATAACGAACATAAAAAACAATTGGCAAAGCAAGAGAGGGAGGCAAGAAAGGTTCAACACATGCTAGAAAAAGGAGGAGGGGTAACATACATGGAAAACAATGGTCCAATCTAGTTTGAGGCAAATGGGATGATGTCCAACACTCTAGACCACATTCCAGAGCATACATCAACATACCAAGACCTAATTAACATCCAAGTTCCCCGCTATCAGTTAGGGTTTATGCCCACTTATTATACCCCTACTAGTGTAGGTTTAAATCCTGTGTGTGTTTATAGGACACCTCCAATTAGTGTTAGAGTTAGTGACATAAGTGGACACTTGGGCTACTCAATCCCTCCATGGATACAAGGACAAAATTAGACTCAAGAAGATGGCAACAATCAAGCACATCCTAATCAACCAATCTTGGGTAGGCCATCATACTTGGGTCAGGAAGGCCACTCAGCAATTGTGGGCAATGCATGTGTTATCACTCCAAAATTTCTCTAGAGTTGTTGGGAAAGAAATAATAGAGGTAACCACAAACCGACTTTGGAGATTAGGATCTAGCCTTCCTAATGCTCAAAGAGGGCTCTCTCTTTATGATTTAACTTTGTTTAGTTAATTGATATTAGGCTAATTATGATTGTACTTGGGTTTTGATTTTGATTTGGTGGTTTGATCACTTGCTTAGATGGATAGAGGGATGTCTTTTACCATCGGGCTATGGGGTCAAATGTCAAGCAAACAGGACTGGATTAATTTCTAAAAATAGTGTTTATAGGGAAAGGTAGCTGAGTAAATTTAGATCTTAAGGCTAGATGGTGAAGTGGTTTCAATCGGATCAAAGGATAAATTAAGGGTTCCTTAAACCGAATTATCAAGGAAGTGAAAGAAGTCAGCCGGGATGGGAGAGAAATTAAGGATTCTCATATCCATATATCTGAAGAAAACATTAAAATGATTAACTATTCAAGAGAAAGTGTACTTTAACAAATTCTTAAATAAATTTCTAGATAATTCATTCAATTTAGATAACATCCAAGTTTGTGAAACACATAAGAAAATAACAATTTGACAAAGAAAATACTTCACTGAAATAGCTCAACACATGAATCCTGTAGTGAAATCTCTTTATTACTCAGTCCAGTCTGCTGACTTGAAAATATGATATAGTGAACCCTTAGGTTTTAGATCAATACATATCTACAAATGTCTAGCAATCCACCCCCAATACTTCGAATTATGAAGTATTTATACAAAAATAGTTTACAAAATATCCCAAAATGTCTTGGGAATTAATATAGGAAAAAGAAATATCTTCATGCAAGAATATAGAGACAGATGTTTAACTGATGTATGATGTCCCTGTTTATTTGGATGTGTTGTCTTTATTCTTTAATCTTTTGTTGTTTATTCTCTGCCTTTTTGTTGGTCTTCACACTGATTGTTCTTTTTCTTTTCTTTTTAACTGATACACTTTATCCTGATACTCTTTCATCTGGCTGACATGTTACTTTTCTTTTACTGTGCTTTTTCACTTTTACTGTGCATTTTTACAGTAAGTCATTTAACTTGTCCCAAATATCTACATCTGGTAATTTGATATTTACCATTTTTCTGTAAATTTCATTTGTTTCTGTGTACTTAGCAAAGGTGGGCATGTTCACAAAATGCGTTTTACCTCATGCTGGAGGTAAAATAGGTTCTCAAATTTCTGATATAGAACCTTTCTAGTAGGCATCCCCTTCATAGAAGAATTATTTACCTGATCCCTTGCCACTTCTCTGATTCTTCTATTGTAGTCTTCATGTGGCATCAATTTTTCATTTATTACCAAGGAATTTGGCAGACCTTTCTGCCTAAAAACATCAAACTTTACCATCAACCTGTCTATAGCGAGCTGCATGGTTTGCCATTTGTCCTCAAGGTTCATCATTAAATTCCTCTTGGTGAGCACCATTTTCACTTCTAGTATTGTGCCAGTCCTATCAGCTATGTCCAGCTCCTGCAATTCATATTTATTTTAGAGTTAAGGAAGTGGATTATTCTGGTGGCTTCTTCTGGCATGTCTCCAAGTTCAGCCTTAACTCTTTGTATTTCTTCTGTAGCTTCTTTGACTAAGTCATTTTTTTCAAAGATGACTTGTATAGATGGCCAAATATCATTAACAGAGTCAATGATATTGGCCCATAGCTGTTCTTTAGCTTGGCCAAGTGGCTCCTTCAATGTTAGTTCTTTCTCTAAGTTCTTTATCCTTTCATTCATCCTGGTTGACTTCTGAACTTCATCTTTGTGCATAATTTGAGCTATTTTCTTCTCATCCTCTAGACTCCTTAACTGTTCTTTGAGTCTATTTATCTTAGAGGTATGAATGGACATGTCCTCCATTGCTTTGATCAATTTGCTAGCCTCATCACCTGGTTGAGCTGCTGTTGCTGTTGAACCTATTGTTGATGTAGATGTTGTTGTAGCTAGTGGAGCTATAGGAGCCAATGAAGCTGCCAAGGTGGATGGTATTGTTGTAGTGACTGTTGGAATGGTAGTGGCAGTGGTAGTCTCAAGGCTTGCCTATTGAGTTTGGCTCTCAAGGACCTCCTTGGTCTGTGGATGTTCTAAATGAGGCAGCTTCAATTGTTTTTTGAGAGAAGCAATATCCTCATTTTTCTCCTTTATCAATTTCTCGGCAGCCTTGATATCATTGGGACTATACCCAATCTCAACCACCAAGTCTTCTAGTGACTTGATTCTGTTGTCCTTAGCTTGTGAGGAGGCCTTTTCTAGCTTGTACTTTGCAGTGATATTATCCAATGAACTTTGAAGTTTGTGCACAGTCATAGCTTTGCTTGTCATGGTGGAATATATCATCTCACCTGCCTGTTTATGAAACTCAATTTGGTCAATAGGGTGAACATCCCTAGCCAAAACTTCAAAGTCTGTTTTCTTATATTCTGTTGATGATCTTGGCTGCTGGATTGTAGGTTGCACGAATGTCATTTACATCTTCCCGGTCTTAATGTCAAAGACTGACATTAACCTATTTTGATTGGTAGGTGTTTGCTTGAAGTACTGAGCATAAGTCTTAGCCTTCAATGTCTCATTCCTCAACTTAATTTCCTTTTACCTCTCTTTAATATCTTTCTCTTTATCCACAGGCCTGGTGGATGAAGAGACTTTAATGCTGAGATGTTTCTCAATAAGTTGTGTGTTTGATGTAGAAGGCTTATGTGTTTCTTCTGAAGTTGTTGGGCCTTTGCTTCTTCCCAACATTGTGTCAATGTCAGTGATTTCCACTGTTCCAATGTTGTCTTCTTCTTGGCTGATAGGAAATTAACTTCATCATAGTTTACAATCTGCCTAAAGTACTCTAATGCAAATATCCTCATGGGGAGGTATTTGGGCAGTTTGTAGGGATCTAGTTGGCATCCATATATTCTTATCTCTGTGTGGTCTTCGTATAGATACCAGTCTCCCACTTTACTTTTCTTTTCCAACTGTAAAACCCTTTTAATCTCCTAGCTGATCCTGGGCTGATAACTACTAGTTAGCATGTTTATAACAAGATGAACAAATGAATCAATGAAGTCTTTGTAAGTAAATACAGTGGAATACATTTGGATCAATGGTGTCCAATAGATGACTGATCTTGGATTTCCTTTGGTGTCTAACTTCTGAATGTTGATTGGAAACTTGTCTGACTGATAATATAAGAACATGTGAAATAATACAGATGAGTATTTGAATACTCTCTCATTTGGTAGTCTAATGAATTGTTCATGAATTATGTCTACTATGAACTGAGCATAGTTATAAATTGTAGCAGGAGGCTTGCCTAGGAAAAATATGGAAAGGAAAGCAAGAACAACCTCATCCACATGTTCATCAGAGGTGTACCCTAAAATATAGGAGAGCATGGTTATGATTTGTCTGCTTCTCTCAGAAAAAATGGTGGCAACATAAGGAGGACTATCAGGAGGAGTATGAGACTCCTCTATGATGAAAGTTTGGAAAATCTGGGCCATCTTGGGCAAGTCTAGCTTGGTATAGAGGTCAAACAAGCCTTCAATTGAAAGTGGGGTCTCATTTGGGCTTGGCTATATTTGTAGCATTTGATTAATGGATTCTGCATTAATGGTCAATAAAACTTGCTGGCTAGGAGTGAATATGGCTCTTTGACTGGGAATGTAGCAAGCTTGGCAGAAGTGGATGATTTTTGGGAATGGGTGTACCTGTGGGAAACAGTACTTGGGCAAATTTGACTCCTGAAGGTGAATGTCATCTGTTAGGTTCCTATACCAATAGGAGTCATAATTTTGAATGACTAAGGTTAAGCCTTGTAATATTGTACATATCTTTGTTTTCTGCAAATGTTTTCCATATTATAAAAAATTAAAAAATGTAAAGGGTATGTCCTAAAAGAAAAATCAAAGAACAAAAAGAATAAGAGAAGGTCAAGAAAATCAAATATATGAACCCCAAAAACAAAAGCACCATGAAAGTGTGCAAGTCAAAATGCCACTACTATTTACTTTTATGCATAATAATGATTGTGTGCAACTTTTTATTTATGCCACAATCCATGGTAATCAAACAGTTTAATCTTGGTTATTCCATGCTTTGAATTTTATGTTTATAGTTAGAGAATAAAATCTGACCAAATAGTTTAATCTTGGCAGATCATAGTTAGATAGAGAAAATAAAAGGAGCTCATAAGCTTAATCTGAGCCCTTGGATGATATAAGGTTAGAATTAGATAGATTAATTTCCAAAAGAAAAATAGATGAATAAGGGTTTTCTATCCTGAATGCACCCTAAGAAATGAAGAAAATATGTTAGAGGTAAGAAATGGGTAAGTAGAAGAAAGGTTGCTTAACTACAAAGTTAATTGGATCAAAACACATGCATCATGCTTAGATACATCTTTCAACATGTATGGTCAACTATGAAGACAAAGGCAAATATTTACAAGTTCATATGATTAACTCCCCCTCATTCACTTTTCCCCTTTACTTACTAATTTCCTATCTACAATTATGTTCTAAGAACTTTTAATCCTACAAGTCAAAGAGGCTCAAAGCATTTCTCTGACTTTTGGAGGGACCGGACCTTTGACTTAATGAATTATGGACACAAGTGCTAGAATCCCCTTCATAAAATCATTTCCCCTCATCACCCTCAGAAAACCCCTTTTCCTAAGGTTAAACACCATTTACCTAAAGAAAAGTAAAAAACCCCCCATGTAAACCACTTTTCGCTAAAAAATCCACAAAAAGCCCTTTATCCTAAGTGTAAATCTAAGTGTGCCAATATATACCTTTTACCCTTTTACTTAGGAAAAAACCCCCACCCATCGCATTTTCATATTAATTTCTAATGTTATTGTATAACTCCGATATAACCCTTTTCCTGTGTATAACTAAACCCTTATGTAAATATCCAACCCCAAGTTTTAAATAAAAATTATATAAATCACCCATATCCCGATATAACATTACTTAGTTTACCTAATCCTAGTAAACCTAAGTTCATCCCACCATTAACCTCACCCAATCCCCTAATCCTGCAATTAAGCCTCGCTCGATCACTTAACCTAGGATTAATTCCTAAACTAATCCCAAGCCGCCATGATTAAAACCCCTGGGACCCCCTCAACTCCAGTCAATTCCCTCTGTGCAGCTTCTCCACCCGACTACCATCAGATCGCAATCACCCAGATCCAACGGCCCAAAGCCATATCGGTTGGGCCCGATAGCCTAACTTTACCCTCCCGACAAAGCAGTTTTCCCTAACCCCCAGATGGCTACGTGTCAAAGCTCCGACGCACATCGAATGACCCATCCTAAAAACCGCCCTTGCCATAAAAGCGATGTGACGACTCTCAAAACCGCCCCCCGTTGATTTGATAAACCACCCATCCTCTGTAAATATGAATTTCGCACCATATTCAAATATTTTCCTGTTAAGTTTTAAAACCTCGAAAACTCATTATTTTCACGCCTTTCGCCTGTTTAACTATATTAACCCATGAAACCCTTTAGTGCCACCCCAAACCTCTGTAACACCAATTCCACCTCTGTTCACGTCCAAAACGCTGCCATGACCCCTTTCCCAAGCATCCCTATGCAAATGAAACCATTAAGCACCCTTCCAGCAAACCGAATTTTTCTTAATTATTGTTGAATTTTCAGGTTATTAGATGAAGCCAGAGCTTGGATAAATCGTTATGATACTAAACACTACCAGAAACCTGTTAAAATCCTAAACACAGAAGAAGAAGACAGTCATACAGGGAGCTGAGAAAAAGACAACTTCATAGAGCATTGACAATCAAAACAGAGGACACAGACCAGAGATCCAGTTAGAAGATAAACAAATAAAACACAATGAGACTTGATCAATATCCCCTTCTCGATGCTAAAACATGTAAAAACAAAGGAATCTACTGTTGAAAAACCAATAAAAGGTTAATTGTGCAGTAAAAAGGAAGAAACACAGTAAAGGATAAAGACAGGTCATCAGAGTGAAAGAGTATCAGTGACAGAGAGTATCAGATGAAAGATAGAAGTAACTAAAGCCTCCAACGTGATGATTGAAACAACAAAGAGCATAAAGAGCTAAAAACAAACCATAACATCCAATAATACCACAATAAAAGGGACAACATGAAAGCAGTTCATTAGCTGCCTCTATCTTCCTATGAGAAGATATTTTGTATTTCCTAAATTAAATCTCAAGTTAGTTTGAGATATTTGTAATAACACCTAGTATAAATACTTCACAATTCGAAGTATGTAGGGTGGATTCTTATACATTTCTATAGATTTCTTGATCAAAAGACTGTAAAGCCATTGGAGCATTGACTGATCCGGCAAGCTAGATTTATGAATAAAGACCCGATATTTCAAAGGATTTATGCACAGAGTGAAGTGTAGACAAGTATTTTCTCACGTTGTTGTTATCTCTTAAATTTTTTCATACTATTGATCTAAATCTGAATGCCATAATTGGAACACTGTATCAGGATTTGTTTACTTATACTTTGTTATAACAATTAGGCAATTATATGTTTTCTATAGATAATCTAAGTTAAGGAGTTATTAATTGCTCTTTAGTTCAGGTTGTTTCTTTTAATCTATAGCAAAGGATTCTTAATTTCCATTTGTTTCCAATTACCCCCCTGTTCTTCATTTCAATCCCAGTCTGAGAATTCTTAATTGCTCTCTCACCCTCGTTAAAACATTTTCCATCCCTCTGGCCTAAAGACCTACACTCTACTCTGCTATCTTGCCCTTTGAACATTCCCTTTAATGAGTTGATCTAGTCATGCTGCTCTTTTGTTGACTCCGTATGCCCAATGGTCTAGAGACATTGTTCTATCCATCTGTTTAAAGACTCCCGCCACCCAATCTTCAATACAAATCAAAAACCCCCTGAACCTTAAGAACTAGCCTAATATCCCAGCAAAACAAAGTTAAATCATATAGAGAGAGCCCTCTCTGGACTTAGGTTGGCTAGAGCCTAAGCCTAAAAGTTGGTTTGTGGTTACCTCGTCCATTTTCTTTCTTCTAATAACTTCTAGAGAAAATTCTGAGTGATAACATCATCATTCTGGTTTAAAAACATGTCTTTACTCTAGCAGTGGAGTTTCAGTAGGTAGGTACGGGAAGAAATATCTTTAATTTGAAAGTATCTATCCGCTAACGCGAGGTGGTCAATATCCAGGTGAGGGGTTTGTAGAGGTCTTACATCTAGAGAGGTTTGGGAAGCCATAATTGGGTTTATTGAATTGAATTATGCTTTCTGTGGCTTCAGGAGTGAGGTTTAGAAGCTCTGCAATAGTGGGAAGGTAATTACAGTATGTAAAGAAGGGTTTGGGATGTACAATAGGTTTCTCTTCAATTCAGGAAGGTTTTTAAGTTAATTTTATTAATTAACCATTCAATAATTACTATGTGTTTTTCAAATCCGCAGGGCCATTTTGGTTTTTCCAAGAATACCTGGAAATTGGTGATTTGGTGCGCAGACGGGGTTCTGTGGTAGCTGCAAAGGGTACTAAGGCTTTAACTGGCTATTTTCTACTTCAATTTGGTGTCCACAACATCTTCAGGCGGCTAAAGGTGGCTAAATTGGTCGCTCAGAGGTTTAGGGTGTCACAATTGGCTAAGGAGAAGTTTACATAAAAAATGAGCGAAAAGGTTAAAATGGGGCATTGTCAGCCTTTTAACCAATAACAGTTACATTTTGGCGTGGCATTTATTGAATGAACTATGGGTAGTTTTTGGTTTAGGTGGGGAGGTGGTTTTGTGCGATATCGCATCGCTTTTGGATGGTGGGCGGTACTTTTCACAAGCACGCGATATAACCTGGTGTCACCACATAGCAAAACAATGCCCGGCCAAAACCGCGAATCTCACGTGCTCTTGGGCTATTAACGGTCGGGTGATGAATCTGTGCGATATGGTTGTGCGCTATTGGATCTAGGGGTGGGGGATCAGAGGGATATCGCATAGTTGAGTTGCATGGACGGAGTTGAGAAAGTGGTTGGCGGGGCCCAAGGTTTAATTACAAAGAATTGTAATTAATTAATAAATAATGTCGAGATTTAATATAAGCAGCAAGCTAATAAAGGTGGGACCATAGGTTATATGGCGGGGTTTTTTAACTGCACCAAGGGTTAGTGGGTTAAAAAGAGTGTCGGAGAATTTATAACGTGGGGGATTTTCAAAGGGGGACTTTAGGAAAAACTTAGGACAAATGGTTTTTGTGGGTTTTCAAGGGGAAAAGGGGAAATTAATAAGGGGGAAAGTGATAATTATAATGGGGAATGGGTTTCACACTAGGGAAAGGGGTTTTGGGAAGGGGGAATGATTTTTGAAGGGTAATAGCTAGGCAAATGTGTGAAACTAAGGGGTAAAGGTTAAAATGAGGGGGAAGGGTATTTATAAGCAATGAAGGGATAATGGGGGAAATTAACAAATAAGTATGTTGGGGTGTAGTGAAATGAGGGGAAATTAGTAAACAAGCTTGGTGAATATCCTTTCTTTCTCACAATTCCTCCTACACATGCAACATAGGATTAAGCAGATAAATGTGCTTTTGACCATGCAACTTTGTGCACTTTGCAAAACTTCTTCTACCTACCCTTTATTTACCCTAACTTTTTTTCTTCATTTCAATGGGTGCATTTGAGCTTGCTGACCCTTTATTTCCTTTTCTTTTGATAAGAAAACTATCTAATTTTAACCTTATAACTTCCAATGGCTCAAATTAAACTGATGAGCTCATTATTATTCTCTACCTAACTAATGATCTACCAAGATAAAACAGTTTGGCACAATCTTATTTTGCAAAGTAAAGTAAAAAGGTAGTGGCATTGAATTTGCACACTTTCATGATCTATTTTTATCTCTTTTTGTGGTTCATATTTTTCACCCTTTTTTAATCTTTTTTCTTTATTTTTGTCATTTGATTATTCTTTTAGGACATACCCTCTTTACATTTTTAATTTTTAATATGGAAAACATTTTGCAGAAAGCAAAAGTATGTACAATATTACAAGACTAACCATAGCCAATTCAAAATTATGAATCCTATTATTATAGGACCCTAACAGTGGCTCCACATGGGGATGGCATTTCCTGATGAAATTTCAAGAACTTTAAGATCGGTAACCTTTGAAAATTTGATTATGGCTGGCTTGTCACTGCTCCTCTGTGATTTTCTTTATTCATACATATGATGCTACACCTTTCAAAGCTCAAGGCCTTTTCTTCAGGCTTCAACCTCAAAATATTACCATCCAATTCAATCTAAACTCTGCAATGTTATATACAATGAGCAAACTAAAATGAACTACTGTTAATCTGTGGATAAGTAATGCTTCAACATTCTACCATTGATTGGTCCTCCTGGTAGATCTATTCCATCCAACTATCTCAAGGAAAATGCATTGTTACCTCTATAACCATAAATGATATAAGGACCTTGCCATAGGAAATAAAATTTACCATGTTTACCCTTCTCTTCTCTTCTAGAATCCCATTTGAGTACTTTATCACCCATGTAAAAATCATCAGCTTTGTTTTTCTTGTCAAAAATCTTTTTGATTTTATCCTGGATCACTTGTGATTTGACATAGACTTCTTCTCTGGTTTGCTGCAAGTGTATTGTTTGATTTATCCTCCTTTGGATATCATTTGGTTCTACTTGCAACTCTTGAATCATCTTCATCACTGGTACTCCTAAAGAGGATGGAAAAATAGCGTCCATTCCATATACTAGTTGATAAGGAGATGTACCAATGGATTTTTTGGTAGTTAGTCTGTCTGCCCATAAGGCATTAACCAACTTTTTATTCCAGGTCTTCTTGTTGTCTTCTAGCAGTTTCTTGATGATATTAACAAGGCTTTTGTTTGAGGATTCTGCAATTCCATTACCTTGAGGGTAATAGGCAGTGGAATGGCCAAGGGTAATGTGATACTTGTTACAAAAGTCTATTATTTTCTTGGATTTAAAAGCAGTTGCATTATCAATAATGAGATTTTGGGGGCATCCAAATCTAGAGAGAATATTGTTTTCAAGGAATGAGATGATGACAGAGTTTGTGGTTTGTCTAGAAGAGATGGCTTCTATCCATTTAGTAAAGTAATCAGTGGCTGTCAAAATCAACTTATAATGGGTTGAGGAGAATGGGTGAATTTCCCCAATGAAGTCTAAACCCCATTGTTGAAATGGCACTTCTATGGATATGGGTTTGAGAGGTAAAGGTAAGAGCTTCCTTTTTCCCTCAAATATTTGGCACTTGTGACAGGAGGTCACATATTTCTTGACATTTGTAAAAAGGGTGGGCTAGTAAAAACCTACCCTTAAAACCTTATCAACAGTTGTTTTCTAATATAGGTGTCCTCCATAATCTCCTGCATGAAATTCTTGCATAACATTGTCAACCTCATCTTTTAATAAGAAATTCAATAAAATGCCACCATTATCTTTCCAAAATAGAGCATTTTCTATAATACAATATTTCTTTGATTTCATTTTCAAAAATCTAGCTTTAGTTCTAGATAAACCAGGAGGAGCTTGTAAATTTAGTAAAACAAATATGATATTTGCATACCAAGCTGAATCTATAAAATATTCAATGATCTGTGGAGTCGCCATCTCTTCCTGATCATCTGGGGAACCAATGAAATTTATATCTAAGGCCTGACAGTCCGATTTAGCCATGAGTTTAGCTAAACCTTGGCCTTTGATAAGTTTTGTAGGATTTATTTCTATGTAATATTCAAAAATAGCGGCAATCCATTTTCCTCTCTTTCCTTCAGGCCCATCCTGTGTTAGAATGTCCTTTATTACTAAATTTGGAACATAAGAAATGATGTGTGAATACAAGATGTATACTCTGAAATCTTTAATAGCTTTTACTAAAGCAAGTGCTTGTTTTTCCATTATGTTGTACTTTAGTGTAGCATCTCTCAAAGATTTGTTGAAAAATGCAATAGGCTGCTCATATCCTTGATCACTCTTCTGCAACAAGACTGCTGCAATAGTATGTTTTGAAGCAAAAGAAAAAATTATAAAATCCTTTTTGAAATTGGGACTTATGAGGACTGGTGTCTTAGTAAGGGCTTGTTTGATTGCCTCAAAACACTGTTTAGCATCTACTGTCCACTTAAGTGTTGAATCTTTCTTTAACATGTTATTTAGTTCTCTAATTAATTCTACTAAGTTAGAAATGAATCTCCTAATGAAATTTATTTTTCCTAAGAATGATTGTAATTCTTTGATGTTTCTAGGATGAGTGATGGTCAGGATTGCCTCTATTCTAGCTGGATCTATTCTAATTCCATCTTTGGATATTATGTGTCCCAAGAGTTTACCTTCTTCTAGACCAAAGAGTGTCTTTTTTGGATTTAAGGAAATACCAAATTTTCTGCATTTAATGAAAATTCTTCTTAGGTGATCTAGATGTTCATTATCTGATTTTGAAAACACCATGATGTCATCTTGGTAAACAACTAGAAAGTCATGGATTTCTTTTGCAAAGGCTATGTCCATAGCTCTTTGGAATGTTGCTCTAGCATTCATTAATCCAAAATCTTCAAATACATGAAAGTATCCCAAGGAGTAGTAAATGTAGTCTTTGCTTGATCCTCTGGTTGAACTAAGATTTGGTTGTATCTAGAAAATCCATCAAGCAATGAAATTCTGGATGAGCCTACTACCCTCTGAAGAATGTGGTCCATTTTTGGGAGAGGATAGTTGTCTTTTAATGACACTTTGTTCAAGTTTCTGAAATCAACACATAGTCTGATTTCTCATGTTTTCTTCCTAGAAGTGACTAAATTAGAGATCCAATTTGAATATCTAATGGGTGCTATGATCTGTGCATCTATGTACCTCTTTTTCAATTAATAGCATAGGAACTGGATTAATTCTCCTAAGATTTTGTTTAAAGGGTTTATGTTCTTCTTTGATAGGTATCTTATGTTGAACTATGTTGGTATCATAAGATTTAAGGTCTTCATAACTCCAGACAAAGATGTCTTGAAACTCTTTGAACATACTTATATATTTCAGTTTTTCATATGAAGGTAATGCTTTGGATATTTTGATAAGCTTGGGTTTTTCTTTTGTTCCTATGTTACATTCTTCTATATCTACTATTAAAGGTTCCATTTTTGGTTTCCTAGCTACATCATTTGCATCAAACAAATATTCTAATGGGACTAATCCCTTAGGAAAAAAGTTATTCTTAAGGTTTAGAATTTCAGGATCATCATTCATTATGCCTTTTATTTCTACCTTTTCTAACTTATCTATTTCTAATTTAGTGAAACTAGTGGGTTTATCTATGTCTAAAGAATTTATATCTATCTCACTATCTATGTTATTATCTACTGTACAATCAGTATCTATATTATAGTTTTGAAACTCTCCTTTAGCATTCATGAAATCATAAATTTGAGAATCTTGTGAAAAATATGCCAATATTTCAAATTGTTAGGTATAACAGGCCTATGTCTCACTTTTGCACTGTACTTGTGGTTGGGATGAAAAGGCAATTTGCAGGTACTAGAAAAAGTGGCCAGACTATGAGCTTGCATGTTCTGTTTCCTAGGAATGGCAAAAAAATCGGTTTCAAGAAGGTCCTTAATCAAATCTAGGATAGTCTCTCTGTATTGGCTAAGTCTGGGATTATTCATAGAGCATTCACCTTTGATTAGTTTTATAATCAATTCTGAGTCTCCCATGACAGAAACTCTCTTGGCTCACTGTTTTCTAACAACTTGCAGTCCTAATATTAGAGCTTCATATTCTATCATGTTGTTTGTGCATTTAAAGTTTAATCTGAAGGCACGACCTTCAGAATGATTATTTTCCATGTTGTGAATCTAGACTTCTACACTTGATCCTAATCTATTCACAGAGCCATCAAAATCCAAATTCCATAGAGACTCATGAAAAATGTTTTCACTATCAGGTGATTTGTTTTTTTCTTCTACAGCTGTGATTTCATTTTTCCCATTGTCTGAATTGTACAAGATAAAAGAGTACATATCAGAATGCATGGAGTACATAAGGAAATTCTGTGGTTTTTTTGCACTACTCACCATTTATTTCATCAAGGTCTCTCTATAAAGTTTCCTTTATTGACCAAACACAGATATGGTGGCATATGACATGTCCAATTGTAGAGATCCCTGTAATTTTGCTCCCCATGAGCGAGATAATAGCATTCCATACTTGGGTGGGATATCAACCACTACTATGTCCATCACAATACTCTTTGCTGGGCACTATACTAGAGACACACAAATCTTTAATCAAGCCAAGGCATTTGACTTGGCTAGAATCAAAGGAAAATAAGTCCTTATATGGTATGGTGATATCTAAGTTTAATCTCTCCATGATTGCTTTAGGCATTAAGTTATGGGATGCCCTTGAGTCTAGCAGGGCATTATGTAAGATTTTATCATGAACATTCAAGCTAATGTAGAACGGAGGAATACCCCCTTGTTGATGTGTTCCATTTACTTCTGGACCAAACAATAACTTGGGTTGATAATCATTCAAGTTTACAACATCTTCTCCTTCATCTATATTTAATGTTTCAGTGTTTTGTGCTCTAAATGATTCATTTTTCACTAGTTCGGTCAAAGGAACTGATATTTCCAACTTGGATGTCTCAATCTTAATGTTAAATGGAATTTGAGTTTTTCTTGATTGGATGAGATATTCCTTAGAAAATGTGGTTTGTGTATTTTTATCTTCTTTTCTAGTATTTGGAAATTCAGTTTGTGTATCAGCAGTTTTGTTTTGAATTCTCTTATTTGGAATGATTTGAGTAACAGTTTCAGTTTGAGTTTAAGATGAAGTTATATCTACAATTTTTGGGCTGGAAGTCTCTTGAGTTCCTCTAGGGAGAATTTGTATAACTTTGGTTACAGGAGCTTATGTTATCTTTTTAGTTTGGGTTTGGATTGATTTCTTAGTGGGAATTTCGGTATTATTTTTTCTTCTAAGGTTGTATTGTTTGTGAAATTGATATATAGCATATTCATAGCCTTGTTTGAAGTTAAAGGACTCTCCAGATTCTAATTGTAATGGTTGTGGCATGCACAATCCCTATTATTCCTGAGTAAGAAAAACAACATCTTCGTTTTTCATCCCTAATAGGTTTATCTGGGTGTCATCCTCTTCTTCATCGTTTTGTGAACCCTTAGCATAGTTTTCCTAGAAGGGTGATCTAATATGCTAATTTGGTATAGCATTTTTCCAGTGTTGGGATTTTTCTTAAAGTTGGAGTTTCTTATGGCGGGTGGTTGCTGATTTTCCCACTAAGTTTTTCTTTCCATGTTTTCTAATATATCCATTATCATTTCTACACTCTTAGCTAAACTATCTATTTTACCATATGAAGTGGAAGTTTCCTCTTTAATGACAACTCTTTTCTCATTTCTTATCCTAGATTTCTTAGCTAATAAATTTTCTTCTACACTAACATCATTACTTTGCATCTGTTCTAATGTTTCAGGGTTTCTTTCTCTTAATTGGTATGACATATCAGTGTCAAAACCATTAGGGATTTGATGAGTGCTAGGTCTGGTGGAGGCTTAATATGTTGAAAATAGCAACAAGAAATGTTAAAAATAGAAATGCTATAAATAGCATCTTAGGTACCAGTGTCGGAAATAGCAACAAGGAATGATAAAATAGAAATGCTAAAAATGGCATTGCTATAAATAACATTTCAGGATAGATTCCAATTTTAGTTAGTCCCTGAACTAAAATTGAGAATTAAAATTAAAATTTGATCTTAGCAGTTGTTTGTAAAATAATTAATCAATTCATCTTGAGTTAATTAGTTGTAGGAAATCAAACATGAAGTCTATGTGAAGACATGCAACAATTTCTCCATTAATTGAGGAAGTTATCCCTTGATTAAGGAGTTCAGGATGAGTTATACTTTGAGTTGTAATTAGTTAGCTCAGTTATCTGAGTTGAGTTCAATTAGATTAGTTCCAATAGTTTGTGGAACTGATTGTGAGTTCAATTAGTTAATGCATGCATGCATGTAACTGCTGCACTTCAAATAACTGAATATTCTCTCATAAATAACTCATGCATGTCAGTTCAATCAGAGAACCAGTTGAGATCAGAGGAAGGGACAATGTACTATCAGTTGGAGGAATTTTCCTATATAGGAAACTCATCCATGCAGAAGGAATTATCTCCTTCAGGACTGCGCAATTACTTTTGAGTTTAATGTGTTGTGAGAGGTAAATACACACATGTGGCAGCATTGGACCCTAGGAGACATTGTGTGAGGAAATAGGAGACTTGGAGGGTTGAGGGAAGTCATATGTTGTGCCTATTCAGTCTGTGAGCTGTATTGTAGGAATGTACTAAGATTTTGATAGCTTGTGAGCTAAATCTTTGTATAATCCGAACATATTTCCACTTGTATGATATTACAGATATCGGGGTTTTTAGCTGAGGATTTCCCCAGAGTATTCTTCTATGTTTATGTGTGATTGCTTTCTTATTCTCAGTTATATGTGTTATATTTGATCTTGCTCAAAATCGATTAAGCTTTCGCAAGTTTGTTGTAGAAGTAGATCTAGTATTTTTCTTTAGTATATTGCATAATCTGTTGATCACAGTGGGAAATTCTACATGGTATCAGACCAAAGGTGATCAAAGGAGAGAACAATATACAAAGAAGGGAGAAGTTCAAAGTTTGAAGTTCCTGATTATAGAAATCGAATTCTTATCACATCTCAAATTTCACCAATGGCGTTCGACGGTTTAAGACTCGAGTATGCCCTTGATGGCAACGCAAATTATATAGCCTGGAAGGATCGCATGGAAGCAGTATTAGAGGACAACGGTCTAAAGGACTTCATTGATCAAGAAGTCCCCAAGCTGGCAGCAGCTAATGCTACAGAATTAGCGGAATGGAAGAAATGTGTGGCTAGAGCGAGGAGAATCCTTTTGGAGGGAGTTTGAGACCACATAGTCTCGAGTCTCCATGGGAAGGAGACACCGTTTTCAATGTGGAAAACATTGAAAGATCTATATCAGAACAACAACAATTAGAGGAAGCTGGCGCTAAAAGACAAGCTTCAGAAAATCATGTGTGAAAAGGGTGACATGATCTCTACATATCTGAACAAGCTCACCACCTGCAGGGATTAGCTTGGAAGTGTAGGGATCACGACAGCTAATAATGACATGGTGAGTCTTTTTCTCCTCAGTCTTCCTAAGAGATGACATAGCTACAAAGACTTGGTAAATGGAAGAGAGAAACTGCTAGATTGGGAATGACTTTGGTCGGATATGATGTAGGAGGAGATAAGAAGAAGCACCAGAGATGGTTCTTCATCTAAGGAGGATGAAGAAAATTGCACCTTAGCGAGTGAGGTGAAGAAAGGGAAGGAGAAGGATTCTCACCCCAAATCGATTTCTTCCCATGGTGTGAAGAAGTTTGACAAATAGAAAGTGTGATGCTTTCATTGTCATGAGGTGGGTCATTATGCAACAAATTGTCCACAGAAGAAATCCAAGAAGTGATCCTTGGAAGGATCAGAAGGTGAGGCACTTGTTGTTAGGATATTCCGACACATAGGATATAGTTAAGTTCAACTTGGTCTAGTATAGAGTTAGGTTAGAGTTAGGTAAAGTGTGTTTCTTTACCGTTGTACATTTTGTAACTTACAATCCGACGGTCACGATATGTAGTGATCCGACGGTTCACTCTCACCTCGGTATTACCGACACTTGATCCGTGGCTTGACACCTGATTGGTCCATGAGTTCTATTTAAAGCGCATGGAGGGTCATTGTTCAGGTAATCCGTGCATGAGAGAAGCTTATGTAAATTTTCATTCTTTGATTAATAAATTGCCTGTAGTACCCACGTTGCGACAGGCCGTGGACTGTTTCCCTCCTTGCACTCTGAGGGTTTTAACCACGTCAAAAATATTGGTGTATTGATTTGAGATTTGGTTGTGAGCGGTGTCCTTTTGGTATTCTTTCTGTGGAACTTACCTTGTAAATTCCTACATGGCATCAGAGCTATTTGAGGGCCGCGTCCGTTGGTGATCCAAATCTGAAGCCGGTAGAACTGCATGCGGCTGTCGTTTCCTAGATCTGCTGTTTCTGACTGCTTTCGGGCCGAGAGGACTGCTCTGTTGCGTTCGGAGCATCTGTTCCAGTGAGGAACCCCTTTCGTTTCACGCGAAAAGGTTTCCGGTAGCCCTAGCTGCGTCATTTTTCAGATCGGGAGGTATACAGTGTTTTTTTTGCAGTTTACTGTTATTTTCTCTCTGCTTATTTCGGTCTCAGTTTATTTAGTTTTTTTTTAACCGGATCTATACCTTTCATTTCTGCGTATGCTCTTTGCCCTGCGACTCTGTGCGATCTGGGCAAATCAGAAACAGAAAGGAAGGATTTTTCTCATGCGTATGCTCTTTTCCCTGCACCTTAGTGTGATCTCGGAAAATCAGAAACATTGAGAAAAATATTTAGTTTTTCGGCTAAAGCTAACTTTGAGATTTTTTTTAAAAATTTCTAGTTTTTTGGCTAAAGCTAACTTCGAGCCGCAAGGTTCGTTTTTCTTTGCATATTCGTGTTGGGTTTTGTGTTTTGTGTTTTGTAGGGAAAAAGAGCTTTCTCAAGGCAAGCACGCAAACCAAGCCCCCCCCCCCCCCCCCCCCCCTCTCTCTCTCTCTCTCTCTCTCTCTCTCAAATTTTTTGTATAGATCAATTGGTTCAAAGCTATTTTAAGAGAGTAGAGGTCTTGGGTTCAAGTCTCCATTTTGTGGGGGCGGATTTTTTCATTCCCGCACATTCGCGCACTTTGCCGGCAACGTCAACAATTTTTTTTCAAAAAGCCATAACTTCTTCATCCGGAAGCCTTTTTCAGAGCCGTTTTTTTTAAAACCGCCTATTTTTTCGAGATCTATCCATTGGAACACTTACTTTCAGCATCTTCAGCTTCAGTTTTTTTAAAATGGAAAGTCCATGCCAAGTCATTCTTGACAGCACTAACTACTTCCAATGGGTAGCCTACATGGAAGATTTACTTAGAAGTAAAGGTCTCTTCAGAATAGCCACAGACCAAGAGAAGAAACCAAAAGATGAAGACAAGGCGGCAAAATGGGAAAATAGACAAGATCAAGCACGTGGTTTGATAGGGATGTCTATTTCTCCTGATCTTAGATTCCACATTGCAGAACTTGAGACTCCTCATGAAGCATTAGAAAAACTTGCTAAAGTTTTTGGGATTAAAAATGAAATTAGAGCCCATCAACTTGAAAATGAGCTGCTTACTTTGGATCCTAATAATTTTTCTTGCATTGAAGATTTCTTGTCCAAATTCAAGACCCTTAGATATCTCTTGGAAGGTGTTAAAGTTAAGAAAGAAGATGGTAACCTTATTTATTCCATCCTTACTAAGTTGGGACCAGCCTACTCTGTATTTGTTTCCACTTTCCATTCTACAAGGGAAGCTTTCATTTGTCAAGGACAAGACTACAAGGCCCCTTCCTTTGACTCCTTTTGTGATTCCTTAATAAGAGAACAAGAAAAACTCTTACACCTTGGTCTTCTTAATCTTGGAAACTCTTCCACGAAAGCGTTAGCCGCCCAGCAGCAACCAAATTCAAAGAATCCTAAGAAGTCATATCCTCAAAAGAATGGTCCTAAACCATCTCAGCCTCAAAATGAAAGATCATTTCAGCAAAATGATAAGACCAATAAAAACAAATGGAAGAAGACTGATAGACATTGTAACTTTTGTAATCGAGATGGCCACTTAGAATCTAAATGCTTTAAGAAGATGGAAGCCTTGGAAGCCGCAATGAAGAAACATAACATCCATGTGGAGCCTACTTCAACTTCAACTTCCGGAATGGCACTTTCTGCATGTCATTGTCAATCATCTCAGTCTGGTTATGCATTAAATGTATCTTCTTCTTCTTCTCATTCTCATGAGTGGCTCATTGATTCTGGAGCCTCTTGTCACATGGCCAAAAACCAAGCCATGTTTTCTTCTTTAAATGATTGTAACACCAAAAATATATATATTGGTGATGATAGATCTCTTAATGTTGTAGGGACTGGAACTGTTCATCTAGACAATGGTCAGTTTAATGATGTATTATGTGTTCCAACCTTATCCTGCAACCTTCTATCTGTCTATCAGATAACTCATTCAGGTGAAGGTAAAATTGTTGAATTTTCACCTCATGATGTTGTAATCAAGGATCTAAAAGATCCTAAACAGATTCTAGCTACTGGTCTTGCTGATGATTCCAAAAGGTTGTATAAGTTTCACAACTTTGGGTCATCCAATCTTCCCTCAGTATTTGTTGCTCATAATGATGAAGTGAGCAAACTTTGGCATGAGCGATTTGGTCACTTAAACTATCGCTCCCTTCAGCATCTATGTAAAGAAAATATGGTGACAGGTCTTCCTATGGTATCTTGCAGAGATGGTGTTTGTTCCGGATGTGTACTCGGAAAACATCATCGGGACAGTTTTGACAAACGTGCCTCTTGGCACGCCTCAGCCCCTTTACAGCTTGTGCACAGTGATTTATGTGGTCCTCTTCCTGTTGCTTCATTCTCTGGCTGCAAGTACTTCTTAACTTTCATTGATGATTTCTCCAGACGCACTTGGGTATACTTCTTAAAACTCAAGAGCGAAGTATTTAACACTTTTTTGGCCTTCAAAGCCTTTGTTGAAAAACAATCTGGACATCAAATTCTTAAGCTAAGAACTGATAATGGTGGAGAATATGTTAAAAACACATTCATCAACTTTTGCACCGAAAATGGAATTCAAATGCAACATACTGTTCCATACACTCCACAACAAAATGGTGTAGCTGAAAGGAAAAATCGCACCTTAAAGGAAATGGCTAATTGTATGCTGCAATCTAAAGGACTCAGTCTTAGTTTTTGGGCCGAAGCAATTAATTGTGCAAATTATATAATCAATCGCACTCCTACTAAGGTTCTAGAGAATATCACTCCAGAAGAAGCTTGGAGTTCCATTAAACCAGATGTAAGTCACTTTCGTGTGTTTGGAAGTGAAGCATGGGCCCATATTCCAGATGAAAAGCATAAAGCTTTAGAACCTAAGAGTGAGAAATGTACTTTTGTTGGATATTCTGAAGATGTAAAAGGTTATAGACTTATTCCATTTAAGTCCAAAAATGTTATCATTAGAAGAGATGTAAAATTTGATGAAAATAAATCGGCCTGCGAGCCTAGTCCGGCGGATGTGCCACCTCTTCCTATCTCTTCTACTTTTGAAAACATTTCTTCTTCAGATGATGAAAGCGAGGATGATAATCCTCCCCCACCTTCTCAGGATCCTCAACTTCCAAGATGGGTCCGTGCTACTCGGGATGCAGCAGGTGATCTTGCCGGTGATCCTACAGATCAGCGACGTACACGTTCTCAGTTTGAAAGAGCCTCTTCTTTACTGGCTCAAGCTCCAGTAAATCATGATCCTGACACTTTTGCAGAAGCTTCAGGCCATCCACATTGGGAAGCAGCTATGAATGAAGAATATCATTCATTAATGACAAATGATACATGGGATCTTGTTCCTCTACCAAAGGGACGCAAACTTGTTAGATGTAAATGGGTTTACAGAACCAAGTATGGACCAGATGGGAAAGTTGATAAACATAAAGCTCGTCTCGTTGCTAAGGGCTTTTCACAGGTTGAAGGCATTGACTACACTGAAACCTTCTCCCCTGTTGCCAAAATGAACTCTATCCGCCTTGTTCTTTCCCTTGCTGCCTCTTTAAAATGGGAAGTCCATCAGATGGATGTTAAATCTGCCTTCTTGCATGGGGACTTGCAGGAAGAAATCTATATGGAACAACCCATTGGCTTCATACAAACAGACTCCAGCCTTGTTTGTCGACTTAAGAAATCCCTTTATGGCCTCAAGCAAGCTCCTCGGGCTTGGTATGCCAAAATGGATAGCTTTCTTTTAGAATCTGGCTTTTCTAGGTGTCATTCTGACAATACTGTCTACACCAAGAAAGTGGGCAACTCTCTTATCATCCTTGTTCTTTATGTTGATGATCTTATTCTTACTGGTAGTGATCCCAACCTTATAAACCATGTGAAGTCCAGCCTTAAAAAGAAATTTGAAATGACAGACTTAGGACACTTACACTATTTTCTCGGTCTTCAAGTCTTGCAATCCCAAGAGGGTATTTTCCTTTCCCAGTCCAAGTATGCTTGTGATATTCTTCGTCATTTTCACATGGAAGACTGTAAGCCAGCCCCTTCTCCCTTTCAGTCTGGAGTCAAACTTTCAGTCTCTTGTACTTCTCCTGAAGTTGATGCTACCTTATACCGTCAACTTGTCGGAAAACTCTTGTATTTAACCCATACTCGTCCTGATCTTTCCTTTGTTGTTGGCCTTGTTGCTCGTTTTATGCAAAACCCCCGTGAAAGTCATTGGAAAGCAGCTAAAAGAATACTTCGTTATGTTCGAGGTACAGTACAGTTTGGGATTCATTACAGTGCCAAAGCAGCTCCTCTGTTAGTTGGTTTCACTGATTCTGATTGGGCTGGTGACCCTGATGATCGGAAGTCTACTGCCGGTTATGTCTTCACTCTTGGTTCAGGACCTATTACATGGGCTTGTAAGAAACAGGCTGCCATTTCTCTTTCGTCAGCAGAAGCAGAGTATCGTGGTGCCGTGGAAGCTAGTAAGGAAGCCTTGTGGCTTCGTCAGATCCTATCAGAGTTTGGCTTTGAGCAGCAGCATCCAACCACACTTTGGTGTGATAATCAAAGTGCCATTCAGCTATGCAAAGATCCAGTCCAGCATCAGCGCAGCAAACACATTGAACTACACATGCACTTCATCAGAAAGCTCATTCATGACCATGTTCTTGAAGTGCAATATTGTCCAACAGATGATCAGGTTGCAGACATCTTCACAAAGGCTCTCACAGAGGCGAAGTTCACTAAACTTCGATATATGCTTGGAGTTCAGGAAGTTGTCACTAAGGGGGGATAGGCTCTAGTGCCTCCTTCCTTCTCCTATTGTGTCATATTTGTAAATCCTTCAATCCTATCCCAAGTTGTTCTTAAGGGGGGATGTTAGGATATTCCGACACATAGGATATAGTTAAGTTCAACTTGGTCTAGTATAGAGTTAGGTTAGAGTTAGGTAAAGTGTGTTTCTTTACCGTTGTACATTTTGTAACTTACAATCCGACGGTCACGATATGTAGTGATCCGACGGTTCACTCTCACCTCGGTATTACTGACACTTGATCCGTGGCTTGACACCCGATTGGTCCATGAGTTCTATTTAAAGCGCATGGAGGGTCATTGTTCGGGTAATCCGTGCATGAGAGAAGCTTATGTAAATTTTCATTCTTTGATTAATAAATTGCCTGTAGTACCCACGTTGGGACAGGCCGTGGACTGTTTCCCTCCTTGCACTCTGAGGGTTTTAACCACGTCAAAAATACTGGTGTATTGATTTGAGATCTGGTTGTGAGCGGTGTCCTTTTGGTATTCTTTCTGTGGAACTTACCCTTTAAATTCCTACACTTGTCTCATAGTTTGAGTTGGATTTCACCCTCGTCGCATGCGTGGTTTCATCGATGATGGGTTGTGGTTGGTTTCTTGACAGTGGAGCTTCATTCCACATGACCGGAGATAAGAGTTTGTTCAGTACCTTGGAGGAGAAAGACCTCCAAATACTGATAGAGATGGGTAATGAGGAAAAGTATCGTGTCTCAGGTGTAGGCATGGTTGTTTTTCAGAGGGAGCATGGAGCTCACATTACCTTGACAGATGTGAAGAATGTGTCAAGACTGAAGAAAAACTTGGTATCGATCGTGATGCTGGAAGACAAAGGCTATGATGTAGTCTTCAGTAAGGGAAAGGTTTTCCTTAGACACATTAGCACGAGACAAGTGAAGTAGATCGGTTCACGAGTCAAGAACCTGTATACTCTTGAGGTTCAAGATGCATGAAAAGATTTGAGGAGCAAGGAAACTGTTGGAGACTTGGTGGTTGAGGGGGAGGGTACATTACCTCTCAACATGCAGTACCAGAAGAAGTCTCAGACAATTGTGGAGGAGCCACAATTGGTGAAGCAGCTTCAGGAGGTTGTGGAGCAGCCACAACTGGAGAAGTCGAGAGGAGACCGATTGGAGGCATCCACTCATGCAGAGACCTCCAGTAGGGGGGAATTTCAAGCCAAGTGGGCAGAGGGATCACATGCATCCATACCTCCAGGTAGGAGGTGGGCGATGTGGAGTGATAGTCCCAAGAAGGCTGGAATAGGGGCATGATCATTAAAGTACCCAACCTCTTTGATTAGACCTTCTTACGGGAGCCCCGACGAGGAGTAGCAAGACTGGTTGAGTGGGTAGATACATATGCGGATGGAGCAGCAGAGAAATATTCAACATCAAAGGATGTTTCTAGCCCAATATGGAGGCTATTTGGGAGATCAGTTACTTACTTCTCAGTCACTGAATTGCAGTGCAACAGTGTACAACACGACGCAACATGATGAGAGGAGGTGCAATACGGATGCAGTGCTGGGAGATAGGACCAACAGCAGCACAGATGCAACAACAGGAATTAATGGATTGATGCAGTTAGAGATCAAAGTGACAGAGGCTAGAGCAGTCAGATACTAAAGAGCACATAGTTGCAAAGTTTTCAGTCAACAGATGCAATAGTAGTCAGAGACTTTGATGACAGAGGCATCATTCTAATTCAGGTTGGATATTTTTTGTTCTTAGAGTTGCTGGAGCAACAACACTAGGGAGAAGTGTTGCATGCAGAACATTCCAAAGGTTTAGGATCGGGTTCGAGTTAAATGCCTTTCTTGTTGAGAGGGAGTGTTGAAAATAGCAACAAGAAATGCTAAAAATAGAAATGCTATAAAGAGTATCTCAGGTACTAGTGTTGGAAATAGCAACAAGGAATGATAAAATAGAAATGCTAAAAATAGCATTGCTATAAATAGCATTTCAGGATAGATTCCAATTTTAGTTAGTCCCTAAACTAAAATTTAGAAGTAAAATTCGAATTTGATCTTAGCAGTTGTTTGTAAAATAATTAATTAATTCATCTTGAGTTAATTAGTTGTAAGAAATCAAACATGAAGTCTATGTGAAGACATGCAACAGTTTCTCCATTGATTGAGGAAGTTATCCCTTGATTAAAGAGATCAGGATGAGTTGTACTTTGAGTTGTTATTAGTTAGTTCAGTTATCTGATTTAAGTCTAGTTAGATTAGTTCCAACAGTTTGTGGAACTGATTGTGAGTTCAGTTAGTTAATGCACGCATGCACATAACTGCTCCACTTCATATAACTGAATATTCTCTCATAAATAACTCATGCATGTCAGTTCAGTCAGAGACCCAGTTGAGATCAGAGGAAGGGACAATGTACTATCAGTTGGAGGAAATTTCCTATGTAGGAAACTCATCCATGCAGAAGGAATTATCTCCTTTAGGACTGCGTAGTTACTTTTGAGTTTAATGTGTTGTGTGAGAGGTAAATACACACAAGTGGCAACATTGGACCCCAGGAGAAACTGCACAAGGAAATAGGAGGCTTAGAGGGCTGAGGGAAGGCATATTTTGTGTCTATTCAGTCTGTGAGTTGTATTGTAGGATTGTACTGAGAGCTAGATAGCTTGTGAGCTAAAGCTTTGTGTAATCCAGACATATTTCCACTTGTATGATATTACAGAGATCGGGGTTTTTAGTTGAGGCTTTCCCCAGAGTATTCTTTTGTGTTTATGTGTGATTGCTTTCTCATTCTCGGTTATATGTGTTCTATTTGATCTTGCTCAAAATTGATTAAGCTTTTGCAAGTTTGCTGTAGAAGTAGATCTAGTATTTTGCTTTAGTATATTGCATAATCTGTTGATCTACAATGGGAAATTCTACATAATATTAGTATGGATTGCATTATAGATGTTGTTGAACCTAGTACAATAATCCTGAACTGATTCATTAAGAGCTCTTCTAATTTTATCATATTCAGATAGTATTTGCATGGGGTTTTTCTTTCTTTCCCATCTATCAATAAACAATCTATGAAAAGCAACTAAATCTACAATATGATTAGCAAGTAAACCTATAAACCATTTCTTTAAATCCCCTATCAGTGTTTGGGTAAATAACCTCATTTTCACATCCTACTCATCAATCTCATGTAACTCAAAGTAATCGGTCATTTTATTCACATGTTGTTGGGAAATATACTAACTAGTAGCATCAAACAAAAACATTTTACTTTGGTAGTCTTGGGACATGCCATGTAGTTGAGCTGGTAAGACCAAAGGTGCATATCTTTCTTCCATAGCTGAGATTTTGGTTTGAATGGGAGGAAAAGTAGTGGTGCTTGAAGAAGGACTTGAGATGCGTGTAGATGAACTTGAGATATTCGGTTGGAGAGGAAGCTGAGGTATCAATGATCTAGGGGAATGAACTATGGTGGATATTATAGGTGAGGTGGTAGTAAATGAAACTATATTTACAATTTTTGAAGATTCTATAGAAAGTTCAGAGGCAGCATCAGTGAGGGAATGTAATTGTTGAAGATAGGCATCATCTATATGGCTTATCAAGGTTGAGGTCAAAGCTTCTAGTGTATCAAAAGTATTCAAAACAAGTTGATCTAAATCAGGATGTATAGGCACCCTTTTTTACTCAATGAATTGAATAAAATTAGGGTCTATTACAGTTTCATGAATTGAATTTTCTGATTTGGTTCTAAACAAAGAAATCTCAAATGATAAATCAAACTGAATATCTTCTAAACTTGACAATTCTTTGGGGAGTGAATTTGCTTTAACTAACTACTTCCTTGAGTTTCTACCCTTTTTTTTATTTTCTTAAAATTCTGTTAGGGTCATCAACTATTGTTGTAGGGTTTGGATCTGGATTTGCCCTAGTATAGTGTGTCCTTCTGTAAGCCAGAATTTTAATTTTTTAATTGTTTTATGAAACTTTTTTAACACCTCTAAGATTACCTTAAGGTGCAAAAGGTAAGATTCAAGATTTCCTTAAAGTTTTATTACACTGAGGACTGGTCCCCGGTATGGTCACCAATATGTTATCACTCCAAAATTTCTCTAGAGTTGTTGTGAAAGAAATAATAAAGGTGACTACAAACCTACTTTGGAGAATAGGATCGATCCTTCCTAATGCTCAAAGAGGGCTCTCTCTTTATGATTTAAATTTGCTTAGTTGATTGATTTTAGGCTAGTTATGATTGTACTTGGGTTTTGATTTTGATTTGGTGGTGGGATCACTTACTTAGATGGATAGAGAGATGTATTTTACCATTGGGCTATGGGGTCAAATGTCAAGAAAACAGGACTGGATTAAGTTCTAAAAATAGTGTTTACAGGGCAAGGTAGCTGAGTAAATTCAGATCTTAAGGCTGGATGGTGAAGTGGTTTCAATCGGATCAAAGGAGAAATTAAGGGTTCCTTAAACCGGATTATGAAGGAAGTGAAAGAGGTCAACCGGGATGGGAGAGAAATTAAGGATTCTCAGATCCGAATATCAGAAGAAAACATTAAAATGATTAACTGTTCAAGACAGAGTGTACTTAAACAAATTCTGAAATAAATTTCCAGTTAATTCATTCAATTTAGATAACATGCAAGTTTGTGAAACACATAAGAAAATAACAATTTGACAAAGAAAATACTTCACTGAAGTAGCTCAACACATGAATCTTGTAATGCAATCTCTTTATTACTCAGTCCAGTCTGCTGACTTGAAAAAATGATACAGTGAACCCTTAGGTTTCAGATCAATACAACTCTACAAATGTCTAGCAATCCACCCTCAATACTTTGAATTATGAAGTATTTATACAAAAATAGTTTACAAAATATCCCAAACTGTCTTGGGAATTAATCTAGGAAAAAGAAATATCTTCATGCAATAAGATAGAGACATATGTTTAACTAATGTATGATGTCATTTTTTATTTGGTTGTGTTGTCTTTATGCTTTGATCTTTTGTTGTTTATTCTTTTCTTTATTGTTGGTCTTCACGCTGACTGTTCTTTTCCTTTGCTTTTTAACTGATACTCTTTATCCTGATACTCTTTCATTTGGCTGGTCTGTTACTTTTCTTGTACTGTGATTTTTCACTTTTACTGTGCATTTTTATAGTAAGTCATTTAACTTCTCCCAAATATATGTGTCTGGTAATTTGACATTTACTATTTTTCTGTAAATTTCATCTACTTTTTTGTACTTAGCAAAGGTGGGCCTGTTCACAAAAAGGTGTTTTACCTCATGCTAGAGGTAAAATAGGTTCTCAAATTTCTGATATAGAACCTTTCCAGTAGGCATCCCCTTCATAGAAGAATTATTTTCCTGATCCCTTGCCACTTCTCTGATTCTTCTGTTGTAGTCTTCCTATGGCATCAATTTTTCATTTATTACCAAGGGATTTGGTAGACCTTTCTGCCTCAAAACATCAAACTTTACCATGAACCTGTCTATACCCAGCTGCATGGTTTGGCATTTGTCCTCAAGGTTCATCATTAAATTCCTCTTGGTGAGCACCTTTTTCATTTCTAGCATTGCGCTAGTCCTGTCAGCTATGTCCACCTCTTGCAATTCATATTTATTTTTAGAGTTAAGAAAGTGGATTATTCTAGTGGCTTCTTCTCGAATGTCTGCAAGTTCAGCCTTAACTCTTTGTATTGCTTCTGTAGCTTCTTTGACTAAGTCATTTTTTTTCAAAGATGACTTGTATAGATGGCCAAATCATTGACAGAGTCAATGATATTGGCCCATAGTTGTTATTTAGCTTGGCCAAGTGGCTCCTTCAATGTTAGTTCTTTCTCTAAGTTCTTTATCCTTTCATTCATCCTGGTTGACTTTTGAACTTCATATTTGTGCATAATATGAGCTATTTTCTTCTCATCCTCCAGACTCCTTAACTGTTATTTGAGTCTATTTATCTCAGTGGTTTAAATGGGCATGTCCTCCATGGCTTTGATCAATTTGCTAGCCTCATCACTTGGCTAAGATGCTATTGTTGTTGAACCCATTACTGATGTAGACATTGTTGCAGCTAGAAGTACTGTAGCCAGTGGAGATGTAGGAGCCAATGAAGCTACCAAGGTGGATGGTACTGCTATAGTGACTATTGGAATGGTACTGGCAGTGGTAGTCTCAAGGCTGGCATGTTTTAGTTGTATTAAGCAGTCCAACTCCTTCTCCATTTCTTTCAATTGGTCATTAAGCTGTAGAACAAGGTCCATCATTTCCTCCTACTGAGTTCGACTCTTAAGGACCTCCTTGGTTTGTGGATGTTCTAAATGAGGCAGCTTCAATTGTTTTTTGAGAGCAGAAAATTCTCATTTTTCTTCTTTATCAATTTCTCGGCATCCTTGATATCATTGGGACTATACCCAAGCTCAACCACCAAGTCTTCCAGTGACTTGATTCTGTTGTCCCTGGCTTGTTAGGAGACCTTTTCCAGCTTGTATTGTGCAGTGATATTATCCAATAAACTGTGAAGTCTGCGCATAGTCATATATTTTCTTGTCATGGTCGAATAGATCATCTCACTTGCCTGTTTGTGAAACTCAATTTGGTCAATAGGGTGAAAATCCCTAGCCAAAACTTCAAAGTCTGTTTTCTTGTAGTCTATTGATGATCTTGGTTGCTGGATTGTAGGTTGCATGAATGTCATTTGCATCTTCCCAGTCTTAATGTCAAAGGCCAACATTGACCTATTTTAATTGGGAGGTGTTTGCTTGAAGTACTGGGCATAAGTCTCAGCCTTCAATGTCTCATTCCTCAACTTAATTTCCTTGTACCTCTCTTTAATATCTTTCTCTTTATCCACAGGCCTGATGGATGAAGAGACTTCAATGATGAGTTGTTTCTCAATAAGTTGTGTGTTTGATGTAGAATGTTGGTGTGTTTCTGAAGTTGTTGGGCCTTTGCTCCTTCCCACCATTATGTCAATGTCAGTGATTTCCACTATTCCAATGGTGTCTTCTTCTTGGCTGACAGGAAATTAACTTCATGAGGGCTTATAATCTTCCTAAAGTATTCTAATGAAAATATCCTCATGGGGAGGTATTTTGGCAGTTTGTAGGGAGCTGGTTGGAATCCATATATCCTTATCTCTATGTAGTCCTGGTATAGATACTAGTCTCCCACTTTATTGTTCTTTACCAAATGTAAAACTCTTTTAATCTCCTAACTGATCTTGGGCTGATAGCTACTGGTTGGCATGTTTATAACATGATGAACAAATGAATCAATGAAGTCTTTGTAATAAATACAGTGGAATACATTTGGATCAATGGTGTCTAATAGATGACTGATCTTGGATTGCCTTTGGTGTCTAACATATGAATGTTGATTGGAAACTTGTCTGACTGATAATATAAGAACGTGTGAAACAATACAGATGAGTATTTGAATACTCTGTCATTTGGTAGTTTGATGAATTGTTCATGAATTATGTTTGCTATGAACTGAGCATAGTTATAAATTGTAGCAGGAGGCTTTCCTGGGCAAAATATGGAAAGGAAAGAAAGAACAACCTCATCCACACGTCCATCAGAGGTGTACCCTAAAATGAAAAAGAAAATGGTTATGATTTGTTTGCCTCTCTCAGAAAAAATGGTGGCAACATAAGGAGGACTATTAGTAGGAGTATGAGACTCCTCTATGATGAAAGTTTGAAAAATCTGGGCCATCTTGGGTAGGTCTAGCTTGGTATAGAGGTCAAGCAAGCCTTCAATTGAAAGTGGGGTCTCATTTTGGCTTGGTTGGATTTGCAACATTTGATTAATGGATTCTGCATTAATGGTGAATAAAACTTGCTGGTTAGGGGTGACTATGGCTCTTTGACTGGGAATGTAGCAAACTTGGCAGAAGTGGATGATTTCTGGGAATGGGTGTACCTATGGGAAATAGTGCTTGGGCAAATCTGACTCGTAAAGGTGAATGTCATCATTTTAGTTTAAAAACGTGTCTTTACTCTAGAAGTGGAGTTTCAGTAGGTAGGTAGGGGAAGCAATATCTTTAATTTGAAAGTATTTATCAACTAAAGCAAGGTGGTCAATATCCAGGTGAGGGGTTTGCAGAGGTCTTACATCTAGAGAGGTTTGGGAAGCCATAATTGGGTTTATTGAATTTAATTATGCTTTTTGTGGCTTCAGGAGCGAGGTTTAGAAGCTCTGGAATAGTGGGAGGGTAATTACAATCTGTAAAAAAGGGTTTGGGATGTACAGTAGGTTTATCTTCAATTAAGGAAGGTTTTTAAGTTAATTTTATTAATTAACCATTCAATAATTACTATTCTTTTTTCAAATTCATGGGGCCATTTTGGTTTTTCCAAGAATACTTGGAAATTGGCGATTTGGTGTGCAAACGGGGTTCTGTGGTAGCTGCAGAGGGTACTAAGGCTTGAACTGGCTATTTTCTGCTTCAATTTGGTGTCCACGGTGTCTTCAGGTAGAAAAAGGTGGCTGAATTAGTCGCTCAGGGGTTCAGGATGTCACAATTGGCTAAGCGGAAGTTTACAGAAAAAACGATCGAAAGCGGTAAAATGGGTCATTCTCTGCCTTTTAACCGATAACGGTTACATTTTGGTATGAAATTTATTGAATGCACAGTGGGCAGTTTTTGGTTTAGGTGGGGAGGTGGTTTTTTGCGATATCGTATTGCTTTTGGATGGCAGGCGGTTTTTTCGCAAGCATGCGATATAACCTGGTGTCGCCACATAGTAGAGCAGTGCCTAGCCAAAACTGTGAATCTCGCGTGCTCTCGGGATGTTAATGGTCGGACAATGAATTCGCGCGATATGGTTGTGCGTTGTTGGATCTGGGGGTGGGGTATCGGAGGGATATCGCATAGTTGAGTTGCATGGATGGAGTCGAGAAAGTGGTTGGCAGGGCCCGAGGTTTAGTTACAAAGAATTGTAATTAATTAATAAATAATGTCAGGATTTAATATAAGCAGCAGGATAATAAAGGTGGGACCATAGGTTATATGACGGGGTTTTTTAACTGCACCAAGCGTTGGTGGGTTAAAAAGGGTGTCAGGGAATTTATAACGTGGGGGATTTTCAAAGGGGAACTTTAGGAAAACTTAGGACAAAGATTTTTTGTGGGTTTTCAAGGGGAAAAAGGGAAATTAATAAGGGGGGAAAGTGATAATTGTAATGGGAAATGGGTTTCACACTAGGGAAAGGGGTTTTGGGAAGGGGGAATGATTTTTGAAGGGTAATAGCTAGGGAAATGTGTGAAACTAAGGGGTAAAGGTCAAAATGAGGGGGAAGGGTATTTATAAGCAATGAAGGGATAATGGGGGAAATTAGAAAATAAGTATGTGGGGATGTAATGAAATGAGGGGAAATTAGTAAACAAGCTTGGTGAATATCCTTTCTTTCTCACAATTCCTGCTGCACATGCAACATAGGATTAAGCATGATAAATGTGCTTTCGACCTAGCAACTTTGTGCACTTTGCAAAACTTCTTCTACCTACCCTTTATTTACCCTTACATTTTTTCTTCATTTCAATGGGTGCATTTGAGCTGGCTGTCCCTTTATTTAATTTTCTTTTGATAAGCAGACTATCTAATTCTAACCTTATAACTTCCAATGGCTCAGATTAAATTGATGAGCTCATTATTATTCTCTACCTAACTAATGATCTGCCAAGACTAAATAGTTTGGCTAGATCTTTATTCTCTATTTATCAACATGAAATTTAAAGCATGAATGAGTCAAGATTAAGCTATTTGACCACCATGGATTGTCGCATTTTGGACAAGCTGTACACAATCTTATTTTGCAAAGTAAAGTAAAAAGGTAGTGGCAATTGAATTTGCACACTTCCATGATCTATTTTTATCTCTTTTTGGGGTTCATATTTTTCACTTTTTTGATGTTTTTTATTTATTTTTGTCCTTTGATTATTCTTTTAGGACATACCCTCTTTACATTTTTTAATTTTTAATATGGAACAAATTTTGCAGAAAGAAAAAGTATGTACAATATTACAAGACTAACTATAGCCAATTCAAAATTATGAATCCTATTATTATAGGACCCTAACAGCGTGAAATGGAGGCCATCAAGCATATGGGTTGCATGACTTAATTTTTGTAACCACATCTCAATATGGATTTTGTAAGGATGCAATATGTTTCATGGTTAATATAATAGCTCATGGTTCATGGTCCATTTCATGGTTAATATAATAGGTCATGGTTCATGGTCTAGGTAAGCAATTCTGAAGACGCATTTTGTATTAGGTTAATTTTTAGGCTATTGCTACATTTAAGGAAGGAATTGGACCTTTTCTGTGTTATGTCCATGGAACACACCTACACTACCAAACACCAATTTATATGACATAGATGTTGTTCTTAAGCATATAAGACACATGATGGCATATCATCTAGAGGCCTTATTCCCATGTCAAGATCCAACTACAACAACTATGACAAGGATATTCATACATTGGTCTAAACACTTGAGAAATGAAAACAATATACCCTTTGTAAAGAAACTATCTTACACATTGACCATTTCCTTTAGTTTCTGAGCTTTATCTATCTAAATTTTAGGGGCAAGGACATTCAAAAAGGGGCCTCCTAAATTCGAAAATTTCAGTTATTTGGATAAGAATGAACCTATTATTTATATAATTTTTGTGTCTATAGAAGTAGATAAAGAAATTGAGGGCACCTTAGGAATTTAAAGAATGATAAACATAAAAAATAATCAATCATAGAATTCTAAGTTTTAACAAATTAAAAAAATCAAATATGTACCTCAGAATGGTAAAATTAAGTTAATTTTTAGACTATTGCTACATTTAAGGAAAGAATAGGACCTTTTCTCTATTATGTCCATGGAGCACACCTTTGGGATTGGTTTCAAAGTAGAAGCTACACTATCAAAGACCAATTTATATGACATAGATGTTGTTCTTAAGCATAGAAGACACATGATGGCATATTAGTTAGAGGCCTTATTCCCATGTCAAGATCCAACTACAACAACTATGACAAGGATATTCATGCACTGGTCTAAAAACTTGAGAAATGGAAACAATATACCCTTGGTAAAGAAACTATCTTACACAATGACCATTGCCTTTAGTTTTTGAGTTTTATTTGTCTAAATTTTAGGGGCAAAGACATACGAAAAAGGGCTTCCTTAATTCGACAATTTCAGTTAGTTAGATAAGCATGAACCTATTATTTATATGATTGATGTGTCTATAGAAGTAGATAAAGAACTTAATGGAACCTTAAGAATTCAAAGAATGAGAAACATAAAAAACAATCAATCAAAGAATCCTAAGTTAACAAATTAAAAACATCAAACATGTACCTGAAAATGGTAAAATTAAGTTAATTTTTAGACTATTGTTGCATTTACATAAGGAATTGGACCTTTTATCTATTATGTCAATGGAACACGCCTTTGGGATTGGTTTCAAAGTAGAAGCTACACTACCAAAGACCAATTTATATGACATAGATGTTGTTCTTAAGCATATAAGACACATGATGGAATATCAATTAGAGACCTTATTCCCATGTCAAGATCCAACTACAAAAAATATGACAAAGATATTCATGCACTGGAATAAACACTTGAGCAATGGAAACAATGGACCCTTGGTAAAGAAACTATCTTCCACAGTGACCATTGATTTTAGTTTCTGAGTTTCATTTGTCTAAATTTTAGGGGCCAAAGACATTCTAAATTTTAATTTTATTCCTTAATTCGAAAATTTTAGCTAGTTGGATAAGCATGAACCTACCCAATATTTATATAATTGAAATGTCTATAGAAGTAGATGAAGAAATTGAGGGCACATTCAGAATTCAAAGAATGAGAAACATGAAAAATAATCAATAAAAAAATACCTCGTAAGAAGACCTCATTGATTTTGTAAGAAGACCCCTTACCAAGGACCATTCCATACTTCCCTTATCTTTAAAAAAATAAACCAACTCAACAATCATAAAGAGTTACAAAAAATTGTTACAGAGTTACTTTTTTTGGCTTGACATGTAGAAAACGTGGGAGCATCCAAACAAAACAATTTAAAGCAACATAACCCTAAACCACAATTATTACAAAAATGAAACCCTAAACCAACAAAACCCTAAACACCATTACAAATTTGAAACCTTAAACTAGAAAAAACCTAAACCACAATTACAACATGGAAACCCTAAATAAGAAAAACCCTAAACCATCATTAAACATTTGAAATCCTAAACCAACAAAACCCCAAACCATAATTACAAAATTGAAACCCTAAAACAGCAAAACCCTAAACCACTATTAGAAATTTGAAACCCTAAACTAAAACAAAAGAAATAGGAAAAAATTTGAACTCTGTCCTGAATTCGAATAGACAAAAATTTGAAAATTGTCTTGAATTTGGTGCATAAACTCAAATGTGTTTAAAAACACAGGGAAAAGAAGATTATTGGTGCATAAAAACAGAGGGACAAGAAGAAAAAAAATTGAAGGCGACCAAAATCCATCTGGAGGAATGTGTTTAAAAACATAGACAGAGAAGCTGATAGGATTAAAATCCTACATTCAAGTCATTTATTTTGCTTCCTCCATGCCTACAAACCATGGGAACCCTAAGAGCTCTAATACCCCTAGTTGCAACACCAACTCACACATGGTGACCTGCAAGACATACAAGTGAACTTTCACGGGGTTAAACTTTTGAAAATAAAAAAAAAACAACTGAAATCCTACAAAATTTCTTGAAAATTGTCGATTTGCATACAAATAAACCCTTCATAGCATGAAATGGCCATATCTAGCACTGAGTAGAGATAAATCCCCCACAGGTTCAAATGTAAATAAATATCCCAGTTTTCGATGTGTGATAAGGAAGAACAACTAACTCAATAAACCAAACAAAACTATAGATAGCAACTAAACATTGGCACAAACCAGGAACTGTCACGCCCCATAACCCACTCTCTGCAATGCCAGAATGGTGATGGTTATGACTAGCACTACAACGAGGTTGCGCAAGTATTGGGGTTCAATTGCCAGACTTGAGTAGAATAACACGTCCCAAATGAGAACCCTCTAAAAAATTGACAAAAAAAACCCTAACCCGCCCAAAACCGTGTGAATCAGTGAACATAACCTTTCAATGTGTGGCCACATGCATTGGTGAGCTATCATACTACCAATAGGATGTCTACATGGTATTTGGAGGGGTTCATTGGGTGGCGTTCGACTAATGGTGTCCCTCCCCTAGTTAAGTTTTTTATTTTATTGTTAATTTTGATAATATAATAATTAGATTAATAAACTTGTTTATGTTGAAATAAGAATTTTTTATTTTTTTAATTTAATTATCAATAATTATTAAGTTAGTGGTAGGAATTTAACTTTTATAGTATACACAAATTAAATTAAGGATTAAGATTTATCTTCAAAGTCATTATACGTCTTTTTCCCTTTCTTTTTTATTCTTTTACCCGCAGAGGATTTGATATTTGAATCTCAAGGCTTACATAATACTTCATAATCTCCATTTCCCTAGTGCACTTTGCCCTTTTAATTAAATTGATTAAAACTAGAAAAAATGGCATATGAAGTGAGTTGTGACTTTTTGGGTATGTGGTGTCAATAAGCTATGATATTGTAACAAAGCCTACTTAGTGAAGATAAATATTCATGGTAAAATAGGGTAAATCTTCATGGCTAAGAATGTTGCTCCATGTTTATCTAAATGTATATATGTTTAACTTATATAATAATAATAATAATAATAATAAGTTATAATTTAGCTAGTTTTTATGGTTTTTTTAATTTTGGTAATGTGATAAAAATATGTACTTCTTATTGAAGCTATGGAGATTGGAGGGAGGCTAGGTTTTGTGCTTATTCAAATATTTGGAATGTGCCACTACCATAGGCTAGGCCACTATAATATGCATTATCCTAGAAGACGAAGGATTTTCCCCTCATGATGACAGATGTGTATCTTTGTTGGTTGAGGCTCGAATGCCCTTCTGCCACAAAAATTCAAGCAATTTCATGTTCGAGTTATGGCTTCGACCTCTGTCTTCCATTTTTTTTTTGACTTGGGTATTTCCTAGATCCTTAGCGTCATGGTCATCTGAGCACTATGTGCGCCAAGGACTTTCCATTGGCATGTTGGGTTTGGGGAAGTATGTGTGTCGTATACATCCCAGAACGACTATTTCTTGGTAGAAAGTGTCCACTAGATAGTTATAGGTGTCCCCTTTTGTATTATGGTGTTAGTGTATGAAAAGCATTTGGGGAGAGACGAACACATATGTAGGAAGCTTCCCTACAAAGTGTTTTTTGAAAGGTTTGTACAAACTCTTCACGAGTGGAGTGGGTTTGCTTGTGAATTTTTTGACATGAATTTCCAACCAGATTGGGTTCCCAGTCCTGTTTTGAATTTGACAAGTTTCTTACCTGGGATAGATACTTTGTCTACATATCATGAATCCGTCCCATCAAATTTTAGTGTTGGGGATTTTGTCATCCAAACATTCCCGGTTTTTGTTAAGACTTTATCTGGAAAGATCCTATGTGCCTTGGTTAGTGAAGGCAATTGTTTCATTTCTCACAGATAATATTCATAAATTGACAGGTATCCCTCTAGGGACGAAAAGGATCCTTTTCAAGGGGAGGTTGTTAAATTCTATTAATGAACTCAAAGATTATGGCATCAAGAAGGATGCCTCCATTTCCCTCATTGTAGGCCTGATTGGTGGTGCCAGAGGAGGTGGGTCTTCTTCGGCATCAAAACCCTTGTCATTTAAATATGCCCTTAAGCTAGATTGTTTCTCCCAACCCCCTAGGGTTCTTGTAGGCCCAACTTTTGTGATGGAGCATTCAATAGATACCCCAATGCTTCAAATGAATGAGTTTTTTACCAATATTAAGAGAATGGATAACCAACAACGTGTGATTATTTATTGTCTCAATGGGTTCTATCCCTCGACTACTAACCTTTGGGCTTAAGTTCATTAGAACTGGACCTAGAATTTAGATATGTTATTTTGTTCGAAAGGATATTTTTTGTTTGTCTTTAAGGATCTTGAAGGCTGATAGAGGGTTTTCAACCAGGGGCCCTAGTTCTAGGTTTGTGCAGGTCTTTCGATCCAGACATGGTTTCTAGAGTTCAATGAATTTCCATTAAGTCTTTGGCTACTCTAGTATGGGTAAGGCTCTCAAACTTACCCCTCCATTAGATTCGGCTAGATTTCCTCAAAGCTATTGGAAACTCAACCACACACTTCATCAAAATAGACAGTGAAAGATTGGCTAATGGTTTCATCTCATTCGTTCGCATATGTGTTGAGTTGTATTTAAGTGAAGGATTACCATATATGGTTATTCTAAAACGAGATAGTAAGGAATATCTTCAACCTTTGGATTACGAAAAAACTGCATTTAGGTGTAGAATTTGTCAGCTTCCCAGGCATCTTTAGAATGCATGCATTGCCTCAAATGGGTTGTCTAGCTCCCAAGAGCCGAGAAAAACCAATGAAAAATGGCGATATCATAAGGCAACAAAAAGTGTCAACAATTCAGCAAGCTATAAGAAGGATTGTTCTCAGCAACATAAGACAACTCCTAACACCTTGACTTCTCAAAGTCCAGTATAGATCCCTATCGGTCCACATCATACCTCAGTATAAGAGAATATTTTGATAAATAAGAATGAAATATTTTCAACTATAATCGTTTCAAGAATCAGTGGACAAAAGCACTCCCACGAGATGGGCCATTCAGATAGTGATAAAGAAATTATATGCTATGTTGAGCTAGTAGCGATGGAGATTTCTCAAAAAAATGAGGATACAACCATATCCGTTGTTGTAATTGATAGCTTTGTAGGTTGGGTTAATGTATGTAGGAGAAAGGGGGAAAAAGAGAAACCCCTGAACAACTCAACGCCAAAAATGATGAAAATGTTCTTTGAAGTTCTTCACTTCCTTATGTAACATGTTTTTTTGATATAATAATAATAATATTGTGAAACATAACATGAAGTAGATGTTTTGATGTTCCTTATGGATTGTTTATCAACATTTACCAACCATTTAATTTATATGGTTGTATTATTTATATGGTTCAATTATCCAATTTATAAAATGTAAAGGATTTGTAAACATTTAATAAAAGCTTAAAAGTAAAAATAATATATAGTATGAGGGAGATGTTGTAGTATCCCTTTAAAAATTAAAAGTAATAAAATAATAAAATTCAATTTTTTATATTGTAATTTTGTTTACCAATCACTTTTTAGATAAAATAAAATAATAATATACATATCACATTAAAATATATAACATATAAGTAGTAGCTATAAGTTAAGACCCATTTTACCTTCTAAATTAAAATAATGATTCTATAACCATATTTAAATTTAATTAATAAATACATAAAAACTTTAGTACTTACAATAAACTTAACATATAACAATATTTTTAACCACGGATATTCATGCCAACTTTACCATAGATATTATTAGTTGTAAATAGACTTTGTTACTATACCATGGGACAATACCATGAATCATTAATACCACATGCCCCAAAACCATCTCTCATTTCATAATCAAAATATTTTATTTGAATTTAATTTATAATATTTTTTTAATTAAATCTAAAAGAAAAATATTATAATCACTTTTGAGATATATCTAAACCGTCTATCAAATTAAGATATATAAATAGTAGTTATAAATTACGATCCATTTTACCATATAAATTAAAATAATAATTTTGTAACCAGATTACATAAAAACTTAATATTTACAATAAAAAAGACTTTTAACCATAAATAGTCAAAATATTATAACCACCTTTGACATATATCTAAACCCTCTATCAAATTAAGATATATAAATAGTAGCTATAAATTACAATCCATTTTACCATATAAATTAAATAATAATATTCCGTAACGAGATTACATAAAAACTTAATACTTACAATATAAAAAGACTTTTACCATGGATATTATTAACTTTGTTACAATACCATGTTCAATACCACATGCCCAAAAACCATCCCTCATTTCACAATCAAAATATGTTATAAATATATTTTTTAAATTTAATTTTATGACATTTTTTGGTTGACTCAATGAAATTATATAAAAATAGAGTAAAAATAAAAAATAAAATTATTAATTATAATTATTGATAATTAATAATTAAACCAACCTAGATCTATCTTAACTCAGAAGGGATCAAATTTGTGCAAAATTTTTCACTCAAAAAAAGTTTGCACCTCATGAAATTTGATCTCTAGATCCAAAGTTAAATAAACACCTCATGAAATTTGATCCCTCTAGATCCAGAGTTAAGTAAATCTCAGCTAATTTAATTATTTAAACAAACTATATATCTATTATTAATTTGATAATCCAAATAATAAATTAATAAATAAGTTTATCTTATATTTTGTTTAATCAAAATATAGTAATAATATTTAACATTAAAAAAATTAACAAGTAGAATAAAAATAAATTATAATTATTTAATGGGTAATAAAAAGATTTAAATATAATAATATAATTTATTATTGAATTTTTTTTATCTATTATTATTATTTTAATTTTTTCATATATTTTTAATTTATTATTAAAATATATTTATTAACTTTTCTTCTTAATTTTTATAAGTGGAATGCCATTAATTATAACTAAAGTGGAATGCTATTATTATTTAATCATAACTTTTAAGATAGGATAGCATTCGGCAACTTCTTAGAAGTTCACTGGACATTTCCAATCCTATGATTTTAGCAATAAACTTTTCCACGCTATCGTTCGCAAATCAACCATTCAAAAATTTTAGATTCCAATTTTGTATCACCAGATAATATAGTTTATTATGTAATGGTGTGGGAATAGACAATTTCCGTGAAACAAAATTATAGTTTACAATATTATTTCACCCCATCAAAACAAAACTCACTTTCTCCACTTCCCTTTATATATGGGAAATATATAATTATTCCTTTTATTAATTAATCAAATTATGTCATACATATAAGAAAATATATGAATGAGTTTTCAATATAAATAAATTAATTTCATTGTAAAATTAATTAAGTGAACAAATATATCAAACACACATTAATTTAGGTCTTATTTCTAAAATATTTCTCGATTTATCTATTAATAGGAATACAATTATTTTAAGAAATCATTTTACTTAATCATGACCAATAATCATAGCAATCTAAAAGGATCACACATATGACAAGTAAACATTATATACTCTAAATCTCTCCTTAATGATTACTTGTTTTAATCTTCATCAATTAAGGTCTTCACTAATATATTATCTTCTAAATCCCTCTTTAATGATTGCTTGTTTTAATCTTCATCAATTAAGGTCTTCACTAATATATTATCTTCTTCAACACATGATCCACTATGAATTGAAGCACATCTTGATTAGCAAAGTCTATCTATGGTTCAACTTGGCATTTACAAACATTATTAAAATGTTAATGTCCATATAAAGGAACCATTAGAGAAATTTTGAGGTCTAATATGGGTCTCAAAACAAAAATGTACAACCAAAATCAACTTTATAAGGACCAGTAGGATTCAAAATGACGATGTCAACCATGGGGAATGATTCACCATTTTTGGAGTTATAAAGAAAATAAATAAATAAAACTATTTTTTCAACTTATCTCCCTACGATATACTCAAGTTTCGAGGAGGAGTACTCGTTGGATGCATAATATAATTCCTCATCCAAGGAGTACCCATGTTTCATACTTTCGATGTACTTTTCAACACGAAAAATGAGAAATACATGAAAAACATTATTGCAATCACATTTTTCATGTATTTCTCATTTTTCATGTAGCAGTGTCTATTGAAAATATGCAACATGGGTGCTCCTTGGATGAGGAATTAAATTCTGCATCTAACGAGTGCTCCCACTCGAAATTTGAGTAAAACCTTAGGGAGATAAGTTGAAAATATGAATTGAAAAATTCGTTTTTTTTTTTTTTATCCCTCTAAAATTTGACGATGTAATATAATCTTATTTTATTATTTCCACTATTATTTTATGATATTCCTTAGGAGACCCATTTTAAACCTCAAAATTTCTCTAATGAACCATCCATCAGAATGCATGGGTAACCAACCATTGTAATTGTTAATCTACTAGGATGTTCCTTCATGTACATTGTTCATTCAACCATCCTTAAATCAAATATTTCCATACCTATATTTTTACTTAACTTCCCTTGCATCACCATCATCATCATCCTAGGTTTTGTAACCTTACCCATAACCATGCTCTAGGTTTTCTCAGGTTACTTGTAATTATGCTTTGAGTCTTCTCAACTTACCCTCAACCATGTTCCCAATGCACCTACATCAAAATCCCAAGGAAAAAAAACTCTATAAGGATCCCTATCCATGTGTTCCATGTTTCTTGCAAACTTATGTTTCATCATCACATTCTTAATGGTTACTCTACTCCTAAACAAACCCATTTTAAATGACTTGTAATCTTCCTATCTACCTCAATCTTGTCAAGTATGTATTGCCTCAATTGACGACTTTTTCCACAATCGAGCTTCTGTGAATGACCCGACATCCTCATGTGGTTTATGCTTACCACAAACAATGCATCAAGTGGCTTTGGATGACCACACACCATCACACCAAGTGGTTTCTTGCTAACCACAAACTTTTCTCTATCATTTAGTTTTTGGCTTAGCTTAAACCTACACTACAAAGTGGTTTTAGATTACCATGAAATTTTCAAAATGGTAAATTCCAAGGGTATACATACCTCATTACATCATTATTGACTGAGGTACATACAATTGACATACTCCATTCATGGAGATACAAGATACATAATACTCAACCATTTTCTAGAACCAATATATCAACTCAAACATGAAAGCATGGACTTGCTTACAAATGCAATGACTAAATCACATTACAATATAGTCATTAGTCCATTCCACAACACTTACAAACTTTCCAACAACTTGAAATATATCATGGTGATCAATGAGCTTTTTTTGAAGATCTTATTAGACATTTTCTTCCAAAGCCAATAACATACATATTATAGATTGTAAAAAAAACTTTGGTAGTTCAATGAAGGGTGATCTTGGCTCGCAGGTGGTCAACTAGTCAACACTCCATTGACTTCTCCACATAGCACACCATTCCATGATGGCTTCTAATATAGCCACATAAATTCCCTACAATGGCTCTCTCTATTAATCTGTAGAGGTACCCTGTATTGTCTAACAAATCTACAATACTCTAACACTACTACAACATCTCCAAGCAACATCAAATTATCATGTCCTCAACTATAGAAAATTCCACATTTTGATGGAAAATCAAAACACTCACAAGCACACTACTCTACTCTCCTATGATGTTGGCCCTCCCATGAGAGATTCAGGCCCATACTTGCTTTGGTATCAAATTATAAATGCATAACCTCTCTCTCTCTCTATTAATTAATCAAATAATGTTACACATATAAATACATGAATGAGTTCTCAAGATAGAGAAACTACATTGATCACACAATCAAATAGTTGAGCAAATATATCAACTACACACCAATGTAGGAAGCTAGCTAGTTGGAGAATATCTTTCAAACCAAATAGATCTAACCAAATCTTAAATAATAGGAACAAACTCCTTTCAAGAGACCACTATACCTAATCAAGGCCAATAATCACAACCCAAATAAAATCATGTAGAAATTATGTGTATATTTGAAACTGCTCATGAAATTTACTAAATCACAGGACTCAAATCTACTCTACTGCTCTGCGGAATTCAATTCACAATTTAGAACAAATCATAAACATGCATTAATAAATAACACATATACACATAAATTTATCTAGGGGAAACCAAATTCTAAAAACCCCTTCCTTTTTTTATTGCATTAATTAGATAATGGAGATGTATTACATATGCTTGCTCAAGCCTGAGCACAACCTGCACGTGAATAGTCCATCTGACTGACTGAATGTAGCCAACACTTAGACAAATTTCAAGCCCTCCAAGCCCCTATTTCCTTGTGCAAATCCTGACTAATTGGGCCCCTATTAATTAGGAATTTCCCTTCAATTGATTGCACAATCCATAAGGTTTTATCTCTAATTGTATGCACCACTTGTACACATTGGAATATTCTACAACTGATAGTACACTGCCTTGGAATCTACATCTCAATTGGGTAACTCGAATTCTCTACATGCAACAATTAATTTGGGCTAATTGATTAGTTATCTGGATGATCATTGACTTTGATTAAAGTCTAACTGCACAACTTAACCTTCCACTACTTCCTCCTACAGTTAGAACTATATTAACTGGAAATAACTCAATTTAACTGATTTAGATTGCTACAAATTTTAAATCACTCATGCTTATCTAAATTCAAGGCCTCTATCTCTAAAAAACTAAGTTAACTAAGTGACAAGAGCCATGTCACCTCAGTTAACTACCTCCAAGATTTTTACTGAAATGGAAATTCAAATTTTCTCTAGTTTAACCAAGGCAAGGTTAAACTGAGATTTTCTTGCTGCATTTTCAACACTCCCTCTCAACAAGAAATGGATTACCACCTACCCTTATCATGCCTCTATGAAAGTATTGAATGAAACACTTCTCATTATTGTTGTTTCTACTGCAACATCTACAATTGAGAAGCAAAACAAAAAAAACATTGAATCAATCTACAACTGTCTACTAGGAAAATTGTATTGTTGTTGACTTTGCAATTGAGCCTCTTGCTCTACTATTTACACTCTTTTGTACTCCTCAATATCTAACTGAAATTGATCCTCCTACTATTGAATACTGTGGGCCCCTGTAGCAAGGGTAATGATCCATGAGGTGAACACCTCAATGGACCATGCCCAAATTTTTGCATTTTCTAGGACTAGGACTTCACATTGCCCCACCTCACACCTGCAGTTATGGCTGCATGCGCTCCCTCTTCCCAGTTAGCTCGAAGTCTCCCCCTAATGAAGGTCTCTACTTGAGTGGATGTCTCCACTCTTCCTTCGTTCTTCTTCTCCATTTGTGGTTGGTCCACACCTTCTTGAGGATCCTTCTGAGGCTTCATTTTGAGAGGTAAATCATGCGCCCCCTCAACCACCATGTCTTTAACCCTTGTCTTTCTCCTCAAAGATTATGCATTGTATACCTGAAGTGAATATAGGTTCTTGACTTGAGCACTGATCTACTTCACCTGTCCCATGGGTATGTGTCTTAGGAATGATTTCCCTTTGTTGAAGATCACATCATAACCACGGTCTTCCAAAACTGCTACAAAGATGAGATTTTTATTTAGACCCACAATGAACATGACATCTTTGAGTCTGAGAGGGGAGCCTAACTCCTTGTAAAAGGTGATTGTACCAATCTTTGTCACATTGTACCTTTCATTATCTCTAAACTCAATGTTCATCTAGAGATATTTCTCCTCTATGTCACTGAAAAACTCTCTATTCCCCATCATGTGGAACGAGGCACCCGAATCCAAGTACAACACACTCCCCATCACTATGCCAACCATGCATGTAATAAGGTTTAAGTCAAGCTCGAACTGTGAAGCCAAAGCTTCACCTTCTACTGTTATTGCATACTCCTTCTTGCTAGGCTTTTTGTGTGGACACCTAGTGGCACAGTGCCCAAATTCATGACAATTGAAGCATTTAATTTTGGACAAGTATTTCTTCTTTCCCTCTTGGCTAGAATCAACCTCACCTTGGGACTTGTTTCCCTTGGACTTCATTCATTTTCCCACTAGAGAAAATTCCTCTTCATCCTCTTCTTTGGATGAAGTACCATCTTTGGTATTTCGCCTGATTTCTTCTTGTACCAAATCGGACCATAAGCCTTCCTAGTTTGGTAGTTTCTCCCTCCCATTCATCAAATCTTGGTAGCTATAGGAAGGCCTACAAGATCTAGGCTTACCAAATCATCATCTGAAACTATAACACCAACTCCTGCAAGTTCATCACGACATTGTGTGAACTTGGTCAGATGTTGTTGAATGGAGTCATTCTTCTGCATCTTGATATTTCAAAGTTTATCCTTGAGCACCAATTTCCTGTGGTCCTTGCTACTCTAGAACATATTTGTCAAGTCGTGCTACATTGCATAAGGAGTTTCTTTCCCGTGGATATTTGAGACACTATGGTCCCATACTCCCTCCAATATTATTCTCCTTGCCTTGGCTACACACTTCTTCCATTCTGCTAGATCCTAGACATCAATTGATCCTGGTTTTGGAATGTCATTCTCAACAAATTCCTTCAATCCATTTTCTTCCAACACTGCCTCCATGTGGTCCTTCCAAGCAACAAAATTTGAGCTTCCCTCAAGTCTTAGTCCATAGAAATCCATCCTTCTAGCTCTGAAGAATTTCTGCTACACTAATCCTGTAAGTTTGAAACTTCTGAGAACCAACTTCAAAATTTATGCTCTAATGTGAATATTGCTCCAATACCATGTAGAAATTATGTGTAGATTTGAAACTACTCATGAAATTTACTAAATCACAAGACTCAAATCTACTCTACTTCTCTACAGAATTCAATTCACAATTTAGAACACAAATCATAAATATGCATTAAGAAATAACACACATACACATATATTTATCTAGGGGAAAGAAACTGCTCAAAACCCTCTCCTATATGTATTGCATTAATCAGAGAATAGATATATATTACATATTCTTGCTCAAGCCTGAGAACAACCTGCAAGTGAATAATCTATCTCTCTACCTGACTGACTGAATCTGGCCAACACTTAGCCAAATTTCAAGCCCTTCAAGCCCCTATTTCCTTGCATAAATCATGACTGATTGGGCCCCTATTAATTAGTAATTTCCCTTCAACTGATTACGTAATCCATAAAGTTTTATCTCTTATTGCATGCACCACCTGTACACATTGGAATAGTCTGCCGTTGATAGTACACTCCCTTATAATCTCCATCTCAACTGGGTAACTCAAATTATCTGCATGAAACACTTATTTTGGGCTGATTTATTAGTTATTTGGATGATCAATGAGTTTGATTGAAGTCTCACTACACAACTTGACCTTTCACTAGTTCATCCAATAGTTAGAACTAGTTTAACTGACAATAACCCATTTTAACTGATTTAGATTGCTACAAATTTGCAATCACTCATACTTATCTGAACTCGAGACCTATATCTTGAATTAACTTAGTTAATTTAGTGACAAGAGCCATGTCACCTAAGTTAAGTACCTCCAAGATTTTTATTGAAATGTAAATTCGAATTTTCTCTAGTTTGACCAAGGGAAGGTCAAACTAAGATTTTCTTGTTGCATTTTCAATAGATCACACACATGACAAGTAACAGATACACACTCTAGCAAACATTTTAAGATACAAATTGTATGGCATATCAAATTTAACGGTTACCAAGCTCAAATATTGATAGTCATCCTGGTTATCTAAAATGTCTACCTAAATTATGCTTTATAGCTACACGATGTTTTGTCTAGTTGCCTCTCTTGGGATATATCACATCATTTTGTAAGCCAAACTCTGTTTTAGATATCGAATATGATCTATTGTAGAGGGAAATATTATTATGACTTCAATGTGAGAAATAAATTAAATTGTTAAACTAGCAGAGTAATTTGCAGCAAAGATGGTCAACCTAAGAGGGAAATTCAATTTTATACAAGACATAATGATACAAATTTCACTACAAATATACTTGTGACACTACAATTTGAATGTTTGAATTTATTGAGAACAAAAAATATAAATATAAATAGACCAAAAATCTTATCGAGAGATCCTCTAAAAGGGCCTTGGTTTGTTAATAATAATCACTTCATATTTTTTTTTATCTTTTGTAGACCTTTCTGCATGTCTATTAATATTTTATGAGACTCTTCTACATGTATCTAATACCTTTTACATGCACGTGCATAGTTAACAAAAATAATTAATAGATTCCATAACTACCCTTTCATTATGCCACCACTAACAATTCTAATACTAAACATTTCACAATGCCTCTATGGGCTTACAATCATGACATCATCACCTGCTAGTCTAAGTCTCAGCTAGACATTTATTCAACACCTACAATCTTTCTACAAAACCCAAATATATCTCTTTCCAATGGCTTTGTATATATGTCAGCCAATTGATCTTTTGATCTACAAGATTCTAAGTAAATTTCTCCATTGTTTATAAGCTCTCTAATGAAGTGAGATCTTATATTAATATGCTTACTTTTCTAATGAAAAACATGATTCTTTGATAGAAATATTTTGTTTTTTTTTTTACAATACATTGATATTGGTCCTTGTTCTTGTTTCAGATCACCCAATACTCTACATAATCAAATTTCTTGGCAAGTTGATGATATTGCTACTATATACTTAGCGTGTACTGATGAGATAGTCACAATTGGTTGCTTCCTGGATGTCCATGAAATCACACCTAAACCAAGATGGAACACACATCCTAGAGTACTTTTCCTATCATCCATGCCACCTGCAAAAGCATTGTAAGTATATCCAACCAAAAAAATATTACTAGTGATAAGGTATAATATAACATACCCTATTGTTACAATAATATATATTGAGAATTTTTTTTCAACTTTTCATTGTGAGTGTTTTGGAGACTCAATAAACCTAGAAATCAAACTGGGTAGCATACATAATTTCCATTCTAGTGACAATGAAAAACATGAGGCTGCCAATCAATATCTTGAATAGAGTTATATCTATGTTGGATCCCATATTCACTTTGCTGTGTCTATTGCAATTGGAGCTGGTGCTAGTTTGCAATTCACCATCTTGAACCTCTTCATCACATTCATGACATACTTTGTTTGACCTAAATCTAATTGAATGAATTCAATAACAAGAAAATATCTCATTAACCTCAAATCAATCATTTCACATTTTTTATTCATGGTTGATTTAAACTTGTCCACTGATATATTTCCTATGAAGATCATAACATCAAAATACAAACAAATAGTTAGAATTTGACCTTGTTTATTTGGAATTTTGTATAATGTAGGCTTACAGTTTCTTTTGCTAAATCCATTGTTGATCAAATATGAATTGATCCTACTATACCAAGCTTTAGGAACTTGCTTAAGTTCATAAAGTGATTTCTTCAATCTATAAACTATATCGTTTTCTTTTATTACATATCCCAATTATTGCTTCACATGTACTTCTTCTTACAAAATACCATTTAAGAATGTTGATTTTATATCTACTTGATAAACTTTCCACTTGTTTTGAGCTATTGGACTAGACAAATCTAACTATATTTTACCTTGCAATTGGTGCAAAGGTCTCACTATAATCCACTCCGGGTTGATATGAAAATCCTTTTTGCTATCAATGTAGCCTTATATTTCTCCTTTATCATTGATATTTGTTTTGTAAACCCATTTTATAGCAATGCAATCATTACCTTTTAGTAGTTATGTTAGATCCAATGTATCATTTTTCTCTATGGAATCAATCTCTTCATCCATTGCTTTGAATTGCTTTCCTTCTTTAATTGCTTCTTTAAAACATGTGGATTGATAATAAACAATGCAAAATTCAAATGTACATGTAGATATTCAAAAATTTCTCTCAAAATTCTAGTATTTATATATCTTAGGGAAGTAATTGTAGGACTAGATTCACTAATTGATTGAGAAGTATGAGTAGATTGCACTGCTAGAGTAGATGGCTCATCTTGAATAGAATTTCTTGGAGTTCAAGTTGGAGTACCTCCATCTGATAACTAGATTTTTCAACCCTGTTGTACTCCTTATGCAATATTCTCCTTCCCTTCATCTTCTATTTGAGTTATTGTTGCTTCAATATCTATAGTCTTGCCAATGCTTCCATCCCATGCTTCATGTTATTTGAATTCAACATCTTTATTGATTATTATCTTCTTTAGGATGATATTATGTAATTTTTATTCCTTTGAATGATCATCATACCCAAGAAAGATTCATTTTTTACTTATCTCATCAATCTTTACTTATGTCATCAAGTTTTATTTTCTTCAATTCAGAAATCATATGTAAAATAAATGTAATTTAAATTTTATCTTTTTATATAGTCATTTATTATATTAGATAAACACGTTAAAAATATTTATTTTATATGCTTAATAATTGATCCTTCTAAAATAGTGTGAACAAAAGAATTCAATTATTTTTTTTCAATGAAATGTAATATCTAGGCAAACCCTTTGGTCAAGTTTCGCCAATGGAGACATCGAGTGACACCCAATAATATGTACAAATATATCAAACCCTTAACCCCAAAACCTCGTTGTTGTAATTCATATTTTTCAACCACTCAATCTAACCCATTGGGATTTTTAATTATATTAATTACTCTTTATTAATTTACTATTAATCTAGATGCAAAAATATATTTTATCATTTTATAAACTTTGAATTTTAATGTGAAAATTTTCAATTTTTCACTAAAAATTGTAACTTTTTAAATAACATTATATTATTGATGGGATTGTGATAGTACAGTTTTATGTTTACTATAAGGTACCCAACACCTTAATTCCTGATCAAGGTTGCCGGGTGTCCAAACGTGACCTCCAAGATTAAGTTATGGACATGTGGTTAGAAAAATGTCTTATTTGTACAACCACCTCAAAATTCATTTTTGATATGAACATCATATTTTGCTCATTAAGAGATTTCCAATGATACTAATTCCACCTCTAGCTAAGCTTTGACCATAAAGTTGTGCGCAGTTGAAGATCTACCACTTTGACACATTAACACCCTCTAGGTGTCATCATTATATGAGCCATTAGGGTATCACGAGGTTTTCTTCTGGCAACCCACCAACTTTAGCTAGCCTTCTCAACTTCCACATCTGCAAGCTCCCCGTAGCCTCCCAATACTTGAAAACCCAACCTTTGATAACAATTCATTAATGAACAGATATATATTTTTTGAATGCAGATTTCCACAGTTGTAATATATAATGAAACAAGATTCTCGAAAAAACTGTGTTAATAATCTTTGAAACGTCTGACGTTTCGGGTTAACTCTTCACCCATCGTCAGGGACAAGAAGCAAGAACAAAGATGAAGAGAAATAGAGACCAATCATTTTTAAAACCAATGGTGATGGGAGAGATGTTAGGGACTAGACATTAGAATTTATTAAAAATATTAAATTTATTATTATTATTTTGACTATTAAAATAGGACCCTAATTAGGATATAATTTAAAGAATAAACAATAATAAACTGTTAAAATTAAATTATAAACAATAAAATATTAAAGTATTAATACCTAATAAGACTATTATTAAATATTAATATATTACTAAAAATAATAATAATAATAAATATTAAGGCCTAATAAGACGAATTAACAACAATAAAAAATTTGATGATTATTAATTTATAAAAATAAAAATAAATAACTAATAGGATTTATAATTGTTAATTTTGAATTAAACTATAAAATAAATTATTAACGAAGTAGGAGAATTTGTTAATAAAGATAATTAAATATCTATAGATTAATTGAAAGGAAAAACTATTATTATTATGAATAATATTAAATATATGAGGATGATTACTATATTAATATTAAAGCCCATTAGTATTATAATTATTAGAAATTAATGTTATAATTAGAATAAAATTATCATAATTAAAATATGTATATTATTGTTATATTAATACTAATATTAAAGCCATTTGTAAGTAATTGATGTTATGATATAATGACTAAATTATTTATATTATCATTATATTAATATTAAAGTCATTTGGTAAATAATTAAAATATATAATGATTAAAATATTATTAGATACCATTTTTTGGGATTCAACTACGTTAAGAAAGTCATTCATCTATGACCATTTCCATGAGAGGTAGTCGTAACTGACTAATTTGCAAGATGAGATATGGAAGGTTGGCAGTGGTGGGGTGAAGATAGCAGATGAGGAGGATGTAGCCTTGACAGAAAGGGGAAAGAACAAAGGGAAGGCCAAGAAAGGGGCCTCATCAGATGGGGCTAAGGGAAAAGAGAAGAAGAAGAATAAGAAAGATACAAATATGTCCAAATTCAAATGTTGGGCATGTCAGAAGATGGGACACTATGTTGCTACGTGTCTTGAGAGGAAGAACAAGGGGAAGAAGAGTGTTGCAACTTCAGCAGAGGTGGAACAGTTTGCTTCACAGTTTGACCAAGAATATGCATTTATTACTTCTACATCTAGTAGGAGTACATCATCTGATGTATGGTATATAGACAGCAGGGCTTCCCAACATATGACAGGTGCATGACAATTATTTTCAAAGCTTGCAGAGAAGGCACTTGATAATGAGCTTGTACTAGGAGATGACTTCACTATGAGAGTTGATGGTGTGGGGACTGTGACCTTTAAGAGGGATTCTTTGCCTCCTTTGAAGTTCATGGATGTTTTATATGTTCCAGGGATGAAGAAGAACTTGATTTCAGTGTCTGCTATGGAGGAGAAGGGGTTTGACACCACTTTCATGGGAGGGAAGGTATTGATGCATCCCAAGGGAGCTCCCATCAGTTCGGCCAAAATGATTGGAGTCTGCTCTAGGAAACCATATAGGTTCAATTTTCACGTGGTAGGAGCATTGGTGAGTAGCACATATGGTAGCACTCACTCTAGTACCACCAACAGTAGAGACTTGTGCAAGTTATGGCACCAGAGGATGGCGCATATGCATCATGGAGCTTTGAGAGTACTGAGGGAGATCACTACTGGAGTTCCTGGTTTTAGTGTCGAGAATTATGAGGTTTGGAGAGGGTGTTCTTTGGGCAAGTACACCAATTTACCATTCCCAGCAAGCGACAATAGATCTACAAGTATACTAGATATGATTCATATTGATGTTAGTGGTCGTATGTCTCATGTGTCTTTGGGTGGTTATGAGTATTATGTTATATTAATTGATGACTACTCGAGGAGGACTTGGATATATTTCTTGAAGACAAAGGGTGAGGTCTTTAGTCACTTTAAAGATTTCAAAGCACTTGTGGAAAAGCCGACAAGTAGGAAGATTCAGGTCTTGAGGTAGGACAATGGTGGTGAGTACATCGATGGTGGGTTTTCCGACTTCTATGCACGGGAGGGCATTAGGAGAGAGTTCACGGTTCCTTACAAACCCCAGCAGAATGGGGTGTCTGAAAGGGAGAACAGAGCTATTTTTGGGGCTGCTAGAGTAATGATTCATGAGCAGGGGTTGCCTTTGTTTTTGTGGGTTGAGGCCTACAATAATTTTTTTATATTCAAAAGAGGAGTCCTCATAGAGTATTGGGGAATATGACTCTAGAGGAGGCTTTCACTGGAGAGAAGCCTCATGTGGGACATCTTCATATCTTTGGATGTCTCACATATTCTTATATCCCCAAGGAGCAGAGGACGAAGCTTGAACCCATGGCAGAGAAGGGTATCTTTATAGGTTACAACGAGACTTTGAAGGCCTATCAGATCTTCATTCCTTCTAAATGGAGAGTGTTGATTAGGAGGGATGTGAAGTTCGAGGAGGATAGGGCCTATCAGATATCACGGGAGTATGATGAGAGAGAGTCAAAGACTTCTCCTTAGCAGAGAGGTCAAGTATAGGGAGTAGGACCTCAGGGTTCTATATCAATGAGTACAAGAGGTACTTCAGTGTCAATGACATATGGGGCATCAATGGTGAGTTCACCAAGCACTTCTTTAGGGAGTCCACTAGTACAAAGTTCACATGGCACTTCAGCTGACACAGAAATAGGTGCCAATATAGGTTCTTCGAGGACAGGTACAGGTAAAGGCACACCAGGGTCAGTTGGTAGACCTGCAGGTTCACCAGACTGGGGGGAAGAGGATGGGGTTCCCTATGGGAAACCTTCTTCAGGGAAGAGGATGCCAAGTGGCTTCAAGACACCTTGAAGGAAGTAGAGTTCGTTGGTCCTCCGAAGAGGGTGAATAGGGAGAGTGTGCCACTTGAGCGGTTTTGCAGTTATGTAGCCAAGGCTACCGGCATTTTTGACTCTGAGCCTACTATCTATAAGGAGGCTTCCATGGAGAGAGACTATGGTGGAGGAGTATGCCTCTATCATTAAGAACAATGTCTGGGAAGTGGTGCCTAGGCCTGAGGGAAAGTCAGTTGTGACTTCTAGGTGGCTCTACAAGATCAAGCATGTTGTGAATGGTAGCATTGAGAAGTTCAAGGCAAGGTTTGTGGCTAGAGGGTTCTCACAGATAGAGGGAGTTGACTATGATGACACCTTTGCTCTCATAGCTCGGTACACTTCTATCTAGTCCCTTATTTCTATTGCTGCAGAAATGGCTTGGCAGATCCATCATATGGATGTGAAGACCACATTTTTGAATAGAGTTATAGAGGAGGTGTATGTTGAGTAGCCACAGGGCTTTGAGGTACTTCGGTGGGAGACCCATGTATGCCGGTTGAGACGAGAACTCTACAGAATTAAGCAAGCTCCGAGAGCTTGGTATTCGAGGCTTGATACTTACTTGCAACAGAAGGGTTTCACGAAGAGTGATGCAGATCCAAACCTATACTACATTGTTGTAGGGGATGATCTGCTGATTCTTGTCCTGTATGTTGATGACTTTTTCATTACTGGGGCAGAGAGACTAATTAGTGGTTGCAAGGAGGATCTTTCTATGGAGTTTGAGATGAAGGACATTGGGTTGATGCATTAACTTTTTGGGCTTGAGGTGTGGAACATAGTTACTGATGAAATGGGAACTATTACCTCAAAACAGGTACTCGAGCCCAAAAACCCAAAAAACAACATGAAAAAACAACCCAGAAATGAAAATTGTTTATTCCAGAACGATTTTTTTTTTTTTTAGGGTAAAATTTCAACATTTTTTTTAAATGGAAGTAAAAACCATTTTTTTTTTTTAAATGGATGAAAAAAACACCCTTAATTTTTTTTTATTCTGGAATAACAAATAAAAAATCGAGTTACAATTTTGACTTTTTTAGCAATGGAGTTAAAGAGAAAATATCTAACTTTGAAAAACAGTAAAATTCCAACAATTCTCAGACATGATGTTAAAGATAAAATATCATGTCTCAAATCCTCATAATTCCAACTATTTCCATCCATGTTGTTAAAGATAAAATATCTTGACTCTAAAAAACCTTGAAATTGTAATTGTTTTCGACCATAGCATTAAAGATAAAATATCATAATTCAGAAACACCTTAACATTTTGACAAATTTTCAACTTTGTAGTTAAAAATCTTCAGTTTGTAACACATTTCAACCATGAAATTATGGACAAATTATATGACTAAAACAATTTTTAAAAATGAAAAAGGATATGAAATATTCATTATTCCGAGAGTAATTTTTAGCAATGCAGTCAAAGATAAAATATATGGACTTTGAAACACTATAAAATTCCAACAATTCTCGAACATGATGTTAAGATAAAATATCATGTCTTGAATCTTGATAACTCCAACTATTTCCATCCATGTTGTTAAAGATAAAATATGTTGACTCTAAAAAACCTTGAAATTGTAATTGTTTACCATAACATTAAAGATAAAATATCATAATTCAGAAACACCTTAAAATTTTGATAAATTTTCAACCTTTTAATTAAAAACCTTCATTTTGTAACACATTTCAACCATGAAATTATGGACAAATTATATGAATAAAACAATTTTTAAAAATGAACAAGTAAATGAAAGATTCATTATTCCAAGAGTAATTTTTAGCAATGGAGTTAAAGATAAAATATCTTGACTCTAAAAAACCTTGAAATTGTAATTGTTTTCAACCATAGCATTAAAGATAAAATATCATAATTCAGAAACACCATAACGTTTTGACAAATTTTCAACCTTGTAATTAAAAACCTTCAATTTGTAACACATTTCAACCATGAAATTATGGACAAATTATATGACTAAAACAATTTTTAAAAGAAGTAAATGAAAGATTCATTATTCCAAGAGTAATTTGTATTTCAAAGGATAAAACTATAGCTCTTTTCAAATTTTAGCCTAAGACAACTTATCCTATTGTAATAAAAACCTAAAAATCAACCATCAAAATGAAGTGTTCTTTTTAATAAGGCATTAAAATTTCAACAATTTTAAAACTATCTTGTACCAAATGATAACAATAAATAATATCATGACAATATCACTGTATAATTTAAAAAATCAACATTAATTTCAAATATTTATTTACCTTTAATCAAAATATCAACTTTCGTAGATTGAATATCACATATATTAAAGCATATAATCCAAAAAACATAGAAATGGTCGATAACTTCATGTAAGATCATATGGAAGTCAAAAATATTTATTTCAAGTTACCATGCAAACATCTCTAAATACATGAATTTCTTTTAATTAAAACATTAAATCCAACAAGCATAGAAATGACTCATAAATTCATGTAAGATCATGGAAGTCAAAATATTTATTTCAAGTTACCATGCAAACTTCATTTACATAAAATGTCTTAGACATTTATTCAAAATCATCCATAGGATTTAGCACACCATCAGAATCTACATCTTCAGATGAATGACTGGATGTGGATGAAGGTGACCCATATTCTTCTCTTTCATTAACTAGAGCCCCATCTGAGTCAACATGCATGCCCACCATTTCAGGTTTCAAAAGTCTCCTAAATCTACAACTAGGTTCAGCAGACTCCCATCTCAACATTGCTCCTTCTGGTAGAAACTTCTTCAAAATATATACAGTCTTTAAGTGAAGAGTTCCTCTCTTTGTTAAATTGAAGTCATAGACAAGTATGTCAACATCCTCCAATTTTAATAGGTCTTTGCAGCGACGATTTATATTTGTACCCTTTCTTTTTCTCTTTCTGCAAATTTTTTTATCAACTACCATCTCTGGGTTATACACACCATTGAATGGGTGGGTATTTATGTACCTCAACAGCTATAATATCTTCATTTTCTTTAATGACTTTTATAACCTTCACAACCCAAAGTGGATAGCCAAGTGGATTTCCATCTGCTAATACTGTTATCATGCAACCCTCCTTAACATCTTGCACAGAACCCCTGTAAAGGTCTTCCATGGCTTCATGTTGTGCATGCGATCTTCTAGAACCAATATATATTTCTCTTTCCTCTTCCTATTGAGAATTAATAATGCCTTGAGATTGTTGTTGTTCAACAATGTGTCTTTCCTCCTGTTCATTTGGCATATTTTGAGGCCAAATAAATGGAGTCTTCAAAAGTGTATATTCATTTCCTGATATTGAGATGATATCACTTTGATCATTGAAAAAAGACTCCCACCAAACTGAATCAGCAACATCAAAGTAGTCATATGTATCTCTAATACATTTTTTTATTTCTTCCAGACATTCAGAATAATTTATCTCTCTCTTATGCCTTCGTGCATTATTGAGTTCAACAACTAATTGTAATAATATTATCTTTGATGCAAATATTGGATGATCTGGAATGAACTTCAAAAATGCTAAACCTGATGATGACCCCCATTCTGCAATAGTTGAATACTTCTTGCCCCATATAAGTGTTTTTACATCAATTTTTTGATACAAAATTGATGCTGGAAGCTAATGTCATTAAGTTTTTCAATGCATTTCTCCTCACCATGCAATCCCAAAACAAACCTTCGCATATCAATAGTTTCCTCCAGCACATGAAAAACAGGCTATGGAATATATGCTTTCTTAATACATTCAATTAATGATTGAAGGCTCCCAACATTCTTCCTCCTCAATGTTACTGAAAAACGACTACACATCTAATCAATATGGTCATGAGTGTGCCCAACAAGAAGGAAACCAACCTTTACCTTTTTAAAATGCCCAATTGAACAAGCACGTTTAGATATCCAAAAATAACTTGATTTTTATTTTCATGGCTTGTGTTGTCCAATTGCAGATACAAAAATTCAGGAAGAATACCAGAAAAATGAGAAAGAACATCATGGATTATAGTTATGGTAAGGTTTGCATCATTATGAATATTTGGAGCTCTGAAGTAAACCCTTGGAAACATCTCCCCATTAAAGATCATATAGCCAACCAAGTGAAACTAAATAAAATTTTGTTCCTGTAAATTTTTTGGTGTGCGGGAAAAATGTGGCAGAAGTGTTTTCTTTTGTTCCATACCATCAATTTTCAAACCCAAATATTTATTTGGATTATTATAACACTTTTTTCTATGTTTATACAATTTTTGTCTTTCACATGTTTGTTGATTGCGATGCTCTTGAAGTGCTTTGACAATGGAATATGCACATAAAATAAAAGAAATCTATTAATAAATATATTTTCATAGTTAATAACTATCCAATTTTTAAAAATAATGTTATGAATGCATACCTATTTCTGCCCCTTGAAATTTATCTCTTTTTGATCTAAGAGAAGCACATGTACTACAAATCCCCATCCTTGTCTTCTTAGGAATATGAACATTGTTGAGTTCGTTCCTCCATATCCTTGTAAAATATGAATATGTGATAAAATTACCATCTCCTTCAGCACCTTCTGCATATTCTCTATATAAGTTGTAGATTTCTTGTCTTGAGAAATTATCTAGAATATATATTGTGTCTTTATTTGGCATACACTCTCCATGCTTTGAAAAGAAGTCTTTCATCCATGACATTGCAGTAATTGTTGATGGTCCAACCTCTCTTTTATAACATACTTCTGAATAGTATGTAGGGTCTTTTTCCAGTCTTTCTTGGATTCTTGACAAACGAAAATTACCAACTGAATGCAACATTTTGAAAGTTGTTCTACATATCAATACATTCCCAATATGATAATCATAACCTGCGAGTGTAGATTGCATGCAACCAACTAAAAATAAATTTTGCATGTTTTTATTCATTGAAAAATATTTCTTCCTTTGCTCCAAAGCAAACTTGAAATCCATATGTTTCAAGAAATCTTTTTGACAACATTCACTTGAAATCAGATCACCGACAGAACTTATACTTGTGAGATATTGTGTCCTATCCCTTGTATAACTGAAATATTTTGGATTGATATGAAAGGTCTACTCCTACTCCTGGATACAATATTTGCTTCTAACGTCTCCCTCATTTCATTATTATCTACAGAAGAATTTTCATCATCAGTAGGAGGAATATTATATTGACGAAGATAGTTAGAAAATTCATCCCCATCATTGCTTGGAAAATATTCATTACCATCCTTACATGAAGGAAATTCTTCACTACCAACATCTGTGCTTTTGAAAACTTGACTCAGACGAAATTATTCACCATCTTCATCCTTGCTTTTGAAAATCTTCCTTGAAGGACTCAATTCATCATCACCATGACTACCTTTGAAACACTCACTTAGAGAAAATGAATTATTGACATTTGTGCCTCTAAAATTATCATTTGCAAGAAACTATTCATCCTCCCATTCATCACCGGTGCTCGCATAATCCTTAGGATTATGACTAAGTGGAAAATATGACTCTCTATTCATGGTAAAATTATCATTTGCACCAAATTCTTCATCCTCCCCTTCATCAGTGGTGGTTTCATAATCCTTGGGATTAGGAACAAGTGGAAACTTTGAACTTCTATTTGATGGAAATTCTTCATCCTCCCCTATGTCAATGGTGCTCTCATAATCCTTAGGATTAGGACTAAGTGGAAACTTTAAATCTCTATGTACTGGAAATTTTTCATCCTCACCCTCCCCTTCATCAGTGGTGCTCTCATAATCCTTAGGATTAGGAATACGTGGAAACTTTGACTCTGCAAATTCTTCATCCCCCCTTTCATAAGTGGTGCTCTCATAATCCTAAGGATTAGGAATATGTGGAAATTTTGACTCTGCAAATTCTTCATTCTGCCCTTCGTCAGTGTTGCTCTCATAATCCTTAGGATTAGAAATATGTGGAAACTTTGACTCTGCAAATTCTTCATCCCCCCTTTCATCAGTGTTTCTCTCATGATCCTTAGGATTAATACTATGTGGAAACTTCGACTCTGCAAATTCTTCATGCCCCCCCTTCATCAGTGCTGCTCTCATAATCCTTAGAATTAGGACTATGTGGAAACTTTGAATTTGCAAATTCTTCATCCGTCCCTTCATTAGTGCTTCTCTCATAATCCTTAGGATTAGGAGGAAGTGGAAACTTTTACTCTGCAAATTCTTTATCCCACCTTCATTAATGGTGCTCTCATAATCCTTATTATTAGGAGGAAGTGGAAACTTTGACTCCGGAAATTTTTCATCACCCCCTTCATCAATGTTGCTCTCATAATCCTTAGGATTAGGACTATGTGGAAACTTTGATTCTGGAAATTCTTCATCCCCCCCTTCATCAGTGGTGCTCTCATAATCCTTAGGATTAGGAGGGAGTGGAAAAATTGACTTTTTATTCACAGGAAATTCTTTTTGCTACCCTTCATCAATGTTGCTCTCATTATCTTTATGATTAAGACCAAATGGAAAATTCGTCTTTCTATTCATAGTGAAAGAATTCCTATTACATTCATCAAAATGAATAGAGTTGTTGCATGACGAAGATGTCGATGTTGAAGAAAGAAAAACTTCACTATCAAAAGAATCCATGACCTTCAACCAGAAGATGTCGAATGATACAAATGCACTCTCTCCCAATGACAATATATAACTTAGAGATTGAGAATTTCCCTCTAAAGTCCCCCCCCCCCCCCCCAAAAAAAAAATTTCGCCGAAAATTTTCCCTCCAAAGTTTGCCCCCAAAAACTTTTGTTGAAAATTTTCCCTCCAAAAATTTTGTTTTTAAATATTTCCCTCCAAAATTTTCATCTATAATTTACTTGAAAACATATTACTAAACTTTTGGTTTTGGAAAATTTCACCCTAGTTTCTATTCAAAATATTGATAGAAACTCAAAATAATTTTTCTATTTAAATTATTTAACATTGACTATGTAAGTAAATTAATTTTTATAATTAATATTTTTTTATCCCATAATGAATGAAAACTAACCTAAAACTATTATATATATATATATATATATATATATATATATATATATATATATATATATATATATATATATATATATATATATTTTAAGTTTAATCCCACATTCAAGAAACGATAAATCATTCCCACAATCATCGCTATAAAAAAAAAATCATCGTTTCTATTCATTACATCACATCAAGTCTTCTGGGTCTGGTTAAAAAGTTTGGAGTGATTTTGCGGAGGAGTTGCATTGTCATAGATAGCTAATTCAACAGGAGTTTTACGCATTTTAAAGGTTAGTTTTGTTTCTATCTCGAGTATTTACAGATAAATTTGGGGAAATTTTGTGTTTTTACAGGAAAAACCACATATAAAACTCTTTTTTTTAATATATTATTATAGAAATGACAAGGCAAAAAAAAACACAAATTTGCAGGATTTTTAGGAGAGAAATCAAGATTTTTTTTTTTTTTTTGGGAGCGTTAAAATTATTGCATGGAAAGAAAATAAAAAATAAAAAATAAAATTGCTCAATTAAAAAAAAAACAACAACAAAACAAAAATAACATATTTTTTTTTAATTTATTTGTAATTTGTAATTTTTTGTTTTTTTTTTTTTTTTAATTGAAATTATATTTATTAAACACTATTACTTATTTATTTATTCTTATTTAGTTTGTTATATATATGTTTGAAAATATTTGAAAATTAAAATTTAATAAAAAAACAACAACAAAACAAAAATAACATATTTTTTTTTAATTTATTTGTAATTTGTAATTTTTTGTTTTTTTTTTTTTTTAATTGAAATTATATTTATTAAACACTATTACTTATTTATTTATTCTTATTTAGTTTGTTATATATATGTTTGAAAATATTTGAAAATTAAAATTTAATTAAAAAAAATATTTAGAATTTTTTTTTTCCTTTTATATAAATTTATTTGTTATATGTTTTTTTAATTATTAAAAAATAATTTATAAAAATAAAATTATTAGTCTTTTTTGTTTTATTATTTAATATTATAAAAAAAATACCTATGTGTTTTGTTTTGTTTTGTTTTTATTTTTAATTTAAAATTATAATTATAATTTTATAATTATTTCTTTTATCTTTATTTTAATTTGTTTTTTATAGTAACACTCGCATATTTTAATTTTGTTTTAATTATAATTATAATTTTATAAAAAAAAATTGTTTTTATTTTAATTTGTTTTTTATAGTAACACTCGCATATATAAACTAGTGCTCTATATAAACGCTCGGTGATCCTCGCATATAAATCTTCGCATATCTAAACGCTCCGGTTTCTGATCTATATTCATGCTTGGTATAGTAACGCTCGCATATATAAACTGGTGATCCTCGCATATATAAACCGGTGCTCTATATAAACGCTCGGTGATCCTCGCATATAAATCTTCGCATATATAAACGCTCTGGTTTCTGAGGCTCGCATATACACACGGTGATCTATATACACGCTCTGGTTCTGAGGCTGCGTTTTATACGCTCTGGATCTATATACATGCTCTGGTCCTGAGGCTGTGTTTATAAATCCATAGTTTATATGCGAGTGTTTTTAATGCTCGGTGATCTATATCCTCGCTCTGGTTTCTGAGGCTCGCATATACACACGGTGATCTATATACACGCTCGGTATAGTAACGCTCGCATATATACGCTCGCATATATAAACCAGTGCTCTATATAAACCGGTCTCTGAGGCTCGCATATAAACGCTCGCATATATACGCTCGCAGATATAAACCGGTGCTCTATATAAACCCTCACAGATATAAACCGGTGCTCTATCTGGTTTGTGAGGCTTGCATATACACACGGTGATCTATATACACGCTCGATGCTCTATATAAACGCTCGGTGATCCTCGCATATATAACCGCTCGGTGATCTATATCCTCGCTCTGGTTTCTGAGGCTCACATATACACACGGTGATCTATATACACGCTCTGGTTCTGAGGCTCCGGTTCTGAGGCTGCGTTTTATACGCTCTGGATCTATATACACGCTCTGGTCCTGAGGCTGCGTTTATAAATCCTCGCATATATAAACGCACGGTGATCTATACACACGGTGATCTATATACATGCTCGATGCTCTATATAAACGCTCGGTGATCTATATCCTCGCTCCGGTTCTGAGGCTCCGGTTTTTGAAATACATATAAATCCTCGCATCTGGTGATTTTGGCATATATAAATCCAAAGCTCGGTGATCTATATCCTCGCTCCGGTTATAAGGCTCCGGTTTTTGAAATATATATAAACCCTCGCATTCGGTGATCTTGGCTCGCATATATAATCCTAGCACTCGGTGATCTTGGTTCTGGGGCTCGCATATATAAACGCATTCAGTGATCTTGGTTTTGAAGCTCGCATATATAAATCCAAAGCTTGGTGATCTTGGCTCGCACGGGCGATCTGCAGTCAGGTTTGTTGATATCAGGTGCACACATTCCTTATCTTTTTCTTTTTCTAATACATATTTGCTCATATAATTTCAAGTATGAATATTTCACCACAGTTACCAAAGATTACCAAGGGCAGACCTAGCATAGTTACTCTACAAGGCCTTTATGAGTATATAGAGTCTTTAGAGAAACGTAGAGAAGAAAGAGAAGCCAAGTTACAAAAAGAGTTAGAAGCCATGCTGGAAAATAAATTTTCATCTCTTGAAGACACGATCCAAAAACAAATAGAAAATAAAATAGAATTGCTGGAGAATAAAATGGAGGCAATGGAGACTAGATTGCAGGTTATAGAAAAACAAAACCAAAATACTAACCAACCATCCCAGCAAGGAGACGCTAATACTTTAGAGGGTCTTAAAATGAAAGACATGATTAAAGAATTAGAAGAAAAAGTTAATAGCCACCTCACTCTAAATAATGTGGTAGATAAGTTAGATATTAAACCAATTAAAGATGAAATGAAAAAATTAATAGAATTAGACCACGAACGTAACAAAAGGGCCTTAAACCTTATAATCTTCGGTTTAAAAGCGGAAGAAGATGAGGATACTTTAGCCTTAGTCCAGACAGAATTACATAATAGATTACAAATTGAAACAGTGTGTCTCACAGAAGCAACAAGGTTGGGGAAATTAACCGAGAATAAAGGAAGACTAATCCGCATAAAGGTGAGCTCTACTGATCATAAGCATGACATACTTAGTAAAACCTCAAGTCTAAAAGGAACGGGAATATTCGTAAATGAAGATCTCATTCCAGAAGATCAAGCAGAATTAAGAAAGGAGGTTCAAAAGGTAAAAGACGCTAGAAAGGAAGGAAAATGGGCAATAATCAGAAATAGAAAAGCCTTTATTCGAGATAGAAACAAAAAAGATAGTAATCAATAGCAATCAAACATGCTTCGTATCATTTCTTGGAACTGTCGGGGCTTCCCATTGAACAAAGGCCCCAAGCTAAGTTGGATTTCAAATGATGTTGATATTATTTTGCTTGTTGAAACTTGGGAGCACGAAGAATCTAAGGTCCCTAACATAGATGGCTTTACGCTATGGTCTACTTGGAACAAGTGATCCTCCCGTAGAGGCATTGGGGGAATAGCTTGTTACATTAAGAAGAACATCTCCCCCCATGTTAGGATTTATAAAAACGACCCTTACAACCAATATAGTTGGATAGAGATCAGAGACATTAATAATAAAAATTCCTACATAGCAATATGTTATGTTCCCCCCATCAATTCTAAATTCTATAAGAAGAAGAATCTAGATAAAACTAAACCTTACAATGGTTTAGAGAATGATATTTCTAGCCTAAGGAATGACGGTAATATCCTTTTAATAGGTGACTTTAATGCTCGAACTTCAAACAACCAAGCTATTATTCTAAGCAATCATTCCAACCCTAATCCTCTTTGGTTAGACGAAGACCCTACCCTGGCTAGTAGGTACAAAAGGAGCTCTGAAGACCTCAGGGAAAATTTGTTTGGGTTAGAGCTAGTCAAGCTCTGTAGTGCTTAGGATCTCATAATTTGCAACGGTCTAAAGAAGTGGCCCAATTCCAGCAAGATGACCTGCATCCATGGACTTGGTAGCAGCGTGGTAGACTACGTTATTTCCGATCTCCCATTATACAACGAAATGGTAAATTTTGACATCTTAAATGACCACGAACCTGACTCTGATCATAGGCCTTTACTTATAACTCTCAATTTTGTCATGCATAGAGTTCCCATAGAAAATAATACTTACAGCCAAAAGAACTTAATATTTGATAGAAATAAAAATGATCTCTTTCTAAATGAATTAAAAACTAATTTGCTTCCTTTATCTAGTATAGACAACATAGAAGACCTCTATCATAATTTTACTACAACCCTCTCATATTCTATTAACAAGTTCTCAATTGAAGTCTCAAATAATAAAAGAAATAGCAAAACCAATCCATGGTATGACAAAGATTGTAAAAGTGCGAGGAGAGCAATTAAGGAAGCTATTGATGATTCTCTTAAAATGGACAAGATAAAAATATACAAAGCCCTAACTAAAAGGAAAAAGAGGCAGTACATTCGTCAAAGATAGGAGAATCTCTTACACCTCTCTAAGGTAGCTCCTAAGAAATTTTGGAGGCAGATTCTGACTAGGAAGACTAAGGATAATAATAAAATTGCTCTTCATGATTGGAATTCTTATCTTAAAAAGCTTTATGAATCTCCAAATGTCATGTATAATTTGGAAACCCTGCTCACAACGAAAGAAGTTTTCTCTTTAGAAGACATTAAGTTTGGGGTTAATCGCTTCGCTAATGGGAAAGCTAAGGACATTGAAGGTTACCAGGCGGAAATCTTAAAAATTGGAGGTCCTGTCCTCATCCCCCACATCCACAAGCTTTTCAATCAAGCAGTCAAGCAAGGGTTCCCTAAACCTTGGACTGAGAGCCTCATTATCCCTATTTTTAAAAGTGGGGATACAAATAACCCCTCTAATTATCGGACAATTATGATTAGCCCTCTCTTAGCTAAGTTGTATGGTAGTATTCTAGAAAAGAAGTTAAGAATATGGCTTGAAAGTGAAGGTAAGCAGGCTAAAGGCCAAGCAGGTTTCAGAAGGCATCACTCAACAACAGACCACCTTGTTACGCTTAGGATCATTGAAGAGGAATGTCGTAATGATAAATCCAATTTATTTTGCTGCTTTGTGGACTTTAGAAAGGCTTTCGATACGGTTCCTAGATACGACCTTTGGAATAGGTTAGAAGAGCTAAAGGTTCCTCTTGAGTTGAGAGCTGCTGCTATAAGGTTATACGAGAATGTAATTGCCAAGCTAAAGAGCAATGAGGGGTGGTCAAAAGATATTAAGTGTAACATCAGAGTTAAACAAGGTTGTCCCCTCTCCCCTACCCTATTTGGCATTTACATCGATAAGCTCGAAGGCTATTTAGAGGAAGCAAGATGTGATGGCACAATCTTAGCTGGGATAGTCGTTATCCTTCTTCTCTATGCTGACGATAATGTTCTTTTGGCAAGGCGCCCTTCTGATCTTGATAAGCAACTCAAGCTTCTTAAGGATTTCTGCTCTACCATGGGTATGACTGTTAACACTGACAAAACAAAAGTTATGATTATCAAATCCAAGAAGGACACTTACGCTAATTTTATGTATGACAATAATAACTTGGAGGAAGTGTATTCTTACAAGTACCTAGGAATTGATATCCATCACAAGCTCAACTGGAACCATAGCATTGAGAAAAGGATTAATGGGGGGTGGAAAGCTTATTTTGGTCTTGAAAATAATTGTAAAACAGCAAACCTCGTAATGTGGGATAAAAAGAAGTTCCTATTTGAAACTTTAGTCACTCCTGTTATCTTATATGGCTGTGAGGTTTGGGGTTGCAACATCTCTAGAGAATCATGGAGAAAGATTGAGCAAATCCAGAATCGTTTTATAACTTATAACCTGAAAATTAAAAGTAATACACCCTATCCTATTCTCCTTATAGAAGCAGGTCTTTCCCCTATTGAGAGCCTAGCTATGCTTAGGTTTCTGTTGTACAAACACAAGCTCAATAACATAGACGATCATAGACTTCCTAAGCTAGCTTTAAATTCCAGCCAAAACCACCTAAGGCTCAATCGAGGATGGCATAAAGACACAAGGGCCTAGTTAAACTATTGGGAGATCAACGAGAATGATGCATTGCAAAACATAAATAACATTAAAGATATTGTTACTTCTAAGTTCAAAGAAAAATTGTGGTGTGAGAAAGATTTAGCGTCTAAAAGAAAATTAAGTTATTATAAGAAGGTCATCAACCCCACCCTTGAAGATCAAAAGTATCTCTCTATTTTAACTAGCTCAAAGAAGAAAATTAATATAGCAAAGATTAGAACGAATTCTCATGAGCTCCATAGTGAAACAGGTCGTTGGGCAGTTCCTAAAACGCCATGGATGGAAAGGATCTGCCATATTTGTGAGAATAGGAGCATCGAGGATGAAAACCACTTCCTCTTAGAGTGCCCTGCGTACAACCACATTAGATCTCAATTTCACAATCTTTGCTACAATACTGACCTTCCTAGCCTTTTACAATGTCAAAATTATAGTGAGCTCGGGAGGCTTCTCTCCAAGCTTTTTGAGCATAGGAATAAAATCTTAAATCAAAATAAATAATTTGTTTATTTAGGTCCAATAGATCATTGTTTGGTCTCAGCGGACGTTAACCACCACCACCATCATCATCATCTTTAAAATTCTAATTCTAATTTTATAAGTTTTTTTTTTTGTTTTTATTGTATTTTTTTTAATTTTAATTATATAATTTTTTGGTTTTTATTTTAATTTTTCATTTATTTAAAATTATAATTATAATTTTATAATTTTTTTAAATTGTAATATTTTTCTCCTCTTCTTTTTTTTTTTTTTTTTTTTTTTTAATTTATAATTTATTATTTTATTTAAATTTAAATTTAATTTTTTGATTATTTGTAATTAGATTTTTAATCTTAAAAAAAAATTAAAAAAATTCTGGCTCACCATTTATTCGCTAGCCAGGGGCCTGGGCTGGTGGAGGGGAGCTGCATGAATCGGCCGACGTCCCTTTGGCTGCTGGTCGGGGACCCAGGCAGGCGAATAGGAGCTGCACGAATTGCCCTGGGGCCCTTTGGCCGCTGGCTAGGGGCTCGGTTAGGTGGAAGGGGGCTGCGCAGCCCCCTCCGGCCACTCGAGCCCCCGACCAGCAGCCAAAGGGCCACAGCCCGGGAGCCTGGGCGAGTGGAGGGGGCTACATCCAGCTCCCCTATGCCCGCTTGGGCCCCGGCCAGTGGCCAAAGGGCGGACCAATTTTTTTTTAAAATTAAAATGATGATGATGATGATGATGATGATGGTTAATGTCCCTTGAGACCAAACATTGGTCTATCGGACCTAAAAAAACAAATTATTTATTTTGATTTAAGATTTTATTCTTATGCTCAAAAAGCTTGGAGAGAATTAAAATTAAAATTTTAAATTAAAAAAATTTACCATAAAAATAAATTAAAATTAAATTTTAATAAAATTGTAATAAAAAAATTAATTATATAATTTGAAAATTAAAAAAAAAATTATTATATATGAAATTTTAATTTAATTTTAATATAAATTATTTATAAATTAAAAAAAAATTATATATAAAATTTTTAATATAATTTTATTAATAAATGTTTTATAAAATTTAAATGTAATAAAAAATATTTATATATAAGTTTTTTATATATATTATTGTTCATTTTACTATTTTTAAATTGAATATCTAATTTTTATTTTTATTTTTTTTATTATTATATATATAATTGGTTAATTTTAATAATTTAAAATTTTATATATATTTATATAATTTTCAATTATTAAATCAACAAATTATATATATATATATATATATATATATATATATACTTTATTGATTTTAATCATTTAAAATTTAATATGTAATTATATTTTTAGAAAATTGTAGATATAAATCATTTTAAAATTGTTTTTGTCTTTTTAAATTTATATTTAATATTATTATTTTTTTCAATTTCAAAAATATATAAATAAAATTTGTATATAATATTTTTTTTATAAATTTGTAGATATAAATTTTATAACATCTTTTAAAAATTACATATAATTTAACTTATTTTTATATTTAAATAACAATTATAGTGTAAATTTTTTTATTTTATTTTTTAAAATTTTTAAGTAATATATATGATTTTTTTATTAACTAATTTACATGTTTATATATATATATATATATATATATATATATATATATATATATATATATATAGATATATATATATATATATCTGTGTGTGTGTGTGTGTGTTTTTCAGGAAGATGACATCAAGGAAGGTCTTTGTGAATATCTCTGGAACAAAGGCAACAATTCCATCATCTAGAGTTGTAAATGGACATGTTTTGAAGACTGTCGAACATACCGGAAGTAAAAGTCGACCAATTGGCCCATCAAATGCACCAAATATTATTTCTGAATGGATGAATTCATTAGAAATAAATAAAACAAATTTTACATGGCATGTTAAAGATGTTGAATCTGATGATAGTACACATCTATATCTATACTATGGTATGATTTATTTGGGTGAACCCTATGAGGTGATAGGCAGAGTACGAGACATATGTTTGGTGTCGAATTCAAACACTATTTATGTTCTTACAAAATTGCCCAAGTCACATGAAAAGGTTAGATATCGTCTCGCAAAGAACAAGTATGACACAGATGAAGAATCTATACCATTGTGTAAAGAAATCTCATCCAACATTTCAAATAACATTGTAAATATATTTATATTTATGTGTAACATATTATTGTAATGATCATTAATTTTTTTATAAATAATTGATCATTGACATATTGTATTTTCTTTGATAGGATTTCGCTGAGAGTATTTCAATTATACTGGAGGGTATTTATTATATGGAACCAAATATTATGCATGTGATCAACAATTTCCATATAGAGTCAGAACAAGAAAAGAGAATGAAGCAAAAATCAACAATCCATAACACTGCAATGGTACATGTAGGGAATCAGCAAAAAATACATACGTTGGGTCAATCTAACAAAGCTAAACATGTTTTTTTTTTAAGATGTGGTAGTTGTAGCTCAAGTTGAAGCTCAAAAATATGTTTCCATTAGTGAGGAGGAGGTTAGAACTGTTGTTGAAAAGGAGAAAATAAATAAAACACCGAAAAGAAAAATTCTCTTGGATGTTGCTCTTCCACTTGATGATGTGGAGATTATTTCTGTAGAAGAAAAAATGTTAACTAAGAATAAGAAGAAACAAAAAATTGACGAATCCATTAAAATCATAAGCAAAAATCAAGAAAAAAGTGAAAGTTCTAAAAGCAGCAAAGAAATCATAACACTAGGTGCTGATTTAGAGGATGGCATTATGAAAACAAAACAAAATTCCATTCAGAATCACTTGAGGAAGAATAAAATTAGAAAGGCACATCACCTACATGTCTGTAATTTGAAAACATTGTTCAGGTACAATCCATATGCACATGTGGTGGCTTATGTTGTTCTTGTTGATCCAAATCAAGTTCCCAATAAGGAGACATTTGATAGGACACGATGTTTTGACTACAAATATTATATAATTGGAGGGAACCATTCAGCAGAGGCCAAAAGACAATTGATTGAGGAATATCACGAAAACTATCTTTTTGAAACAGTGAAATGCATCATTTATGTTGGTTTAATAGAAATAGAGGCAAAGTTATTGGCATGGGATCATAATTCAGATAATGAATATAGAATGTCTATGAATTTTGTCCAAAGGGTCAGATTTATTCATAATGAATTTTTAGAAAAATGTGGTGGGGATAAGCTTAATGTCAGTTTAAGCTTTCGGAAGGAATGTTGTATGGAAACAGGTTATCAAATTGAGGATAGAATCCAATCAAAAGGTGGAAAAGTAAATTCAGAACTATTCAAAGGCATAGATAACATTTTCCAGTTGGCATTTAGAACATGGGAGATATGGGAATTGATTGATGACATTTTCGAATTATGGGAGAATATTGGCATAAAAAATCAGAAGGTTAAAAGTTCTAAACCCATAATATGTACCAACAGTAAGACAGGTCCTAAAATGAAGCAACTTCCAGATGATATGACTATCACACCTTGGAGAACAATGCAAGGTGTGAAAGATGACAAACTAGTCAAATTAATATTATGTCGTGTGAAGTCAGGTGAATTGTCATTGGACGAAATGTGTTCGGAATTTCAAAAGTAAGTTTGTTGAATTACTTTTACTTTTTTTTGGATTATAATTTTTTTTAAATATAACATATTGTTGTCGGTATTATTTGTTATACATATCACTATATTAACAATTTTTACTTTATTTATTTAGTCATAAGATTTATATGAAAATACAATAACATATGGTTAAAATGTTGAATGAAGAGAGTTGGAATGATGTTGTACTCAACTACCCAGAATCAAGTTCTACAACAACACTTAAATATTTGTATCTTGCATTCGAAAAGGTATGTTAATTTTTACATTCATTTTATTCATATAATTTTTTATTTTATTATATTACTTATACTTCTATTTATTTATTTTATTAAAGATGTCGAAGAAGGATGCAAATGGAGTACCAAATACTTTCAAAAGTTTCATTGAAAAAATTAAATTGGAAAGGCTGAGAAAGTAGCGTCTTAGGAATGTTGGACTTGTTCCTACTCTTACTCATTTCATTTGAAATGGGCTAGAGACTATCCAATATCAAATAATACAATGTGACTGTGAAGACATTGCAAAACTCATACCTAAAAGGGAATATGCCTTGGTTATTGCAGACATTCCTCATGGTTTCAATTTCTCAAACATTGAATATGGTAATGAGCCTTACACTTATCAAGCTTTTAATAAAGTTGTTACGGGCTTTCAAGAAGTCACAACATCACCACTTTGGAGATTTGTGACATTTCATTTAGACACACAATTTTCAATGTTATTAACAAGATTCAAGGGAAAATCAAACTCAAGGATGCAGCTTACATGGTAAGACATTGGAATTTTATGTTTGATTAATGTAATTTTTGTTATGTACAAGTGGATTGAACTTTTACTATGTCGTGTTACAGGGAAAAGTCAAATCTTATTTCTTCCAGAGATCAACCAATTACAAGTGATTGTGAGTTCATCCATGTTGCATGTTGGGCAAAAGATGATAATTATAGGTTTATTCTTCTGAACCAAGTAGATGGAAAGAGTCATAGCTAAGTACTGGTTCATGATATTGTCGTAAAAAAGTTAACATATGAGGATAAAGATGCAAAATGAGAGATAGTTAACATTTATCAAAAACCACAAACATTGATTAACTATCTTATAGATTTATGTTCAAATGAAAGAGATTGGGTTTTGGATTTATTTTCAATTTTAAGTTTTATTATATAAAATTGAATTTTTATAATTTTTTTTTTTGTTTTTATGTGTTTATACTAATTTACTTATTGTTTTTGTGCTTGATGATTAGGTACAACACTAGCATGTTTCCTGCAAAAAGGAAGAAATTGCATTGTGATTGAAAGAGACCCACTACAATGCAATTTTATTTAACAAAGAATTAATGCTCTTCAATTTCTTCTAGATGAAATGCAAGAAGTTGGTTTGAGGAAAGGAGATTTTAATTAATCACGTGTGGCAAAAAAGGCAAAAGAGCCTCAATCACCATTATATGCAATGATTGGAAAATGACACTTTGGGAGATTTGCAGACATGAAAGATCCATTAGATGAGGAAAATGAGGAAACTCAAGCAGGAAATATTGTGGAAGAAGAAAATAATGAAGCTGAAGAAGACAATGAACATGGATTATATGATATTCTTGATGACATTTAAGTTATAATTGCAAATCAAACTAAATTTTGAGAGATCTTCATTAGTTTTACTTGTAATGTTTTGACTTTGAGATTTTATGAGAAGAATGAACATTTGATTATTGTTGTTATATGTCGAATATTTGTATTATCTGATTTTCACTTTAATTTTATGAGAATCTTTTTTTTTGGTAAAAACCTTGTGATTACTATTATTTTTTAACATAAAATTCATAAAAAAATGATATTTTTTAAAGTTTTTTATCACCATAAAAATCGTTTATTTGACGTCATTTTTGACAAAAATTCTGAAAATGTGTATTTTTTTCATTATATTTATATAGAAAATGTGTTTTTTTGTCAAATGTTTAAAATTGTTGTATTTTAGTGACAATTATTTGATTTCCATTGAAATATTAATTAACATTACATAAACATATAGAAAATAGTAACATTAAAATATTGACCATTTTTTTATTTTTATTTTTTAATTATGCAAAAAATGAAGATTTCATTACAAACAAAATTGAAAAGAAAAATGAAAACACACAAACACAAAAAATACACTTAAAAAAAATCTTATGGGAAGAAGGCATTAGAAAATTTAAAGTGTCAAAAATCAACCCTCTAAAAAAAAGGGGTTGATGTTGCATCAACACTTTTCAAAATCAACATGAAAATCACTAACATCAAAAAAAATTGTTCATACTTGATACATAAGAAAATTTAAAGTGCCAAAATTATAATTAAAAAAAATTGTATTCTCACATCACCACTTTTCAAAATCGGGTGATTTTTTGCTACCTCAAAAAAATGGGTACCAGTTCATTTTCTCATTTGATCGGTAAATATGTTGTGGCTGGAGGAGGGGCATATCTTTCTGGGGCAATGACAGTATGTTGTGGATGTGTTGAACAGATTTCACATGGCAGACTGTAGAGCCATGTATACACCTATGATCACCAATAGGAAGAAGCTTCATGCTTCAAATTCTAGTTTGGTGGATCCCACATTATATAGGCAGCTTATTGGGTCCTTGGTGTATGTAGTCAACACTAGGCCAGATATATGCTTTGTAGTGTACACACTTAGCCAGTTCACAATTCAGCCCAGGAGAGTGCACTGGGTAGCTGCAAAGCACATTCTTCGCTACATGCAGGGGACTATTGATTATGGTCTGGACTATAGGTGGGAAGATGGAGTGAGGTTGGCAGGTTACACAGATGCAGATTGAGTAGGTTGTGCTTCTAACAGGAAAAGAAATTAAGGGTGTTGCTTTGGATTGGGTTCAACAGTTGTGTCATGGTTTAGTCGAAAGAAAAAGTTAGTTGCTTTGAACTCTTCTGAGGCTGAGTATATGGCTGCTAGCAAAGCTAGTTGTGAGGCTAGTTAGCTTCACAAGTTGTTGTATGTCCTATTTGATCAGGAGTTGAGACTGACGGTTATTCACTGTGATAATCAAAGTTTCATTAAACTCATGGAGAATCCAATGTTTCATGACAGGTCAAAACACATTGACATTAGATATCATTTCATCAAGGACTATGTTCAGAAGGGGGCATTGAAGCTGGATTATATATCAACAAATAAGTAGGTGGTCAATGTTCTCACGAAGTCCTTGCCAAGAAGCAAGCATGTCCATTTCAGGGACAAGATGGGTGTGGTGAGAAACACTTTCCTCAGTAAGAGGGAGTGTTGATTTTTAATGTACCTTGGATGATTGTTTTCCCATGGGTTAGTCTCTACCTAGGGAAAAGTGTCCAAAATAATTCTTTTCCTAATTGTGACTTTATAAAGTGAAAGTGACTTTATAAGTGGTAAAGTCAATGTTAAATTATAAAGTGAAAAGTGACTTTAGACATAAAGTACAATGCGGGTACTTTATTTAATGGGTGAGTTAAAAAATAGAAAGTGAGAATTAAATGCACATTTATTCTCATCCCTTGATCTAAATTAATCTTAGCCATTAGATCTTAGGGTTGCCCAAAAGTCATTTAGGGAAACAAAAGGGGGAAAGAAATGAGAGACTGCATTCATTTCTTCACGAGCAGATTGAAGAAATGAGACTGAGAGTTGGAGAAAAATTCTGAAGGAGAAATTTGTTGCAGCAAGCTGAAGGAGTGATTTCTAGGCAAATATGGGCTTGGAAATCAAGGCATAGAAGACAAAAGAAGCTATAGTATGAACACCATTTGATGTTGTGAGTTGCATGTTGCTCGAGAGAAGTTTTTTAAAAAAAAGTATTCGAAAAAAATCCATATAGTTCGTACAGTCTGTACGGAATTCGTACAATACAATCTATATGGTGTGTATTCATACAGTACATGTTTTTAGCTTCAAGTGGGCACATAAATCAAGGCAAAGTGGGCACAGTTTTCAAGGATTTTTGGGTTGAAGAGATAAGTTGTAATTTGCTGTTTTGTTTTGTCTGCAAATGTATTTTTCTTGAACTTGAAAGATAAATAAATTTGAATATCTCTCTAACAGTTTTCCCCCTGAGAATATTGAAGGGGTTTTGCCTGGGTCTAAGTTGACCAAAAATATGTTTGTATTTTTATGTGTGTTTTTGGTCTGTTTATGTCCATATTTATTTTTAGCATGTGTTAACAAGGCCCATGTGTTTTAATCTGGAAATTTCATTTCCAGAATTCTATATGTTGAATGTATGTTTTTGGGAAATGGAATTTAATTGAATGGGAGTGATAAGGTGAAATTAAAACCAGGTTTGGATTGAAATAAAAATTTTAGTCATCAAATTTCAACAGGTACGCATTCTGAAGGTGGAGAAAGACAACAAAATCTGAATCAATATCTCTATGGAATCTCTGCAGCGTGGAACAATGTGAAGTATATCTCTGAGGCATGTAACAATATGAAGCATATTTCTGAAGCATAGAAACAATGTGAAGAAGGATACATCAAAGTCTGGTTCAAAATTCTAAGGCATTATATTTCTATGGAACAAGCTACTTGTAACACTTTAGCATTGAAAATAATACCAAGATTGAAGATCTATATAAATTAAGAAACAGTGCTATATCTCCTTGTAAGAAGGAAATGCTAAGAAATCTGAAGGTATATGAAGTCTGTGGAAACACAAGCTATATTGACCTCATCTTTGTGGTACAAGCCTGTAAAATAGCCTTGATATGTAGAATCCCTTCCTATATATAAAAGTAGGATGAATTACACTAATAAAGTTGACATGTCTAATATTTTTGTATTACAATGAAGTCTAGAAGGTATAATTAAGAGGGTTTGAAGTTTATGTAGAGATTGAGCCTCTTCTATAGAAGATGTATGTGTGAATTATGTGAACCTAGACAGAGAAGATTGCAAGCAGTCCAAAGACATCTTTGTGGTTCATATCCTAGTTCAATGGTTGATGGTCTGAGGTACCTCTATTAGAGGAAGATGATACATATGAGTTGAAGAAAAGCCAAATGATCTCTGTTGCAAAAGGACAGGATATTTGTGAAGAAAAAATATAAGAGTGGATAGGTAAGGTTGAAGAGGTACGTATAATTTTGTTCATTTGCAACCAATAACCTAAGTCAATTCTATTGCATATAATGCTAAGTCTTCTAGGTCATGGTGAAATCACATCTAGAAATGAACATGAGGAGTAAGGTAACGACCATATGCTCCTTTGAAAGATAGTGATGTATTATAAAAAGTGTCTGTATAGATATTAGATATCATGACATAATTGATATGTTAGCAATCAGATCCTTTCCTCGCATATGAAGACTAGATTTTAGCTAATTTCATGTACAGAAGGCTTCTAAATAACATTTATAGGGTTTGCAACTAATTCATTAGCATACTTGAATTTGAAATTTTTTTAAGAGTAGCAGGTCTTGAAGATTTTGGATATTGAAGCATCCAGGGTTTGTAAAACTTGGCAAAGGTTTCAATTAGAAAACCCTAGGAACAAAACCCTATAACTAATTGTTTATGTTTAAAAAAGAATCCCTAGCTCTTGATAATGACATAAATGACATCATGCTTATGTGAGGACAAAGTTTGTGAAAAAGGTCCAAGATTAAGATGGAGTGAACTTCCCTCAAAACGATAACTATTGTACATCTCATTTCTTTAATTACTATTGTTACTATTTTGTCTATGCACTTTGCTTAATGATATTTGTTCTAGCATAGCCTTATAATGGAGTTTGCAAGCCAATGATAAGAGTTTATGAAGTCTTGACAATGGATAAAAGAATTGGAATAACATAACAAATCACTAAGACTTTATGAATCATAGAAGACATAAATGCAGAAGAAGAAAGCAATTTTAACTTTGCATTAAAGAAGACAACACTTATCATTAAATGGAAGAATGGAAGAAATACTTAAAAAGGTTATTCCAATAAAAAGGAAGATGTTTAGCAATCACATCAGCATGATAGTAAAAATGCAGATAGAACATAAACATAAAACAATAGAAGACAAGCCAAGACAAGAGGACACAAGATGTGGCACCAGCCAGGGACAAACCCCAATGTGGGGAAACCCTTGATCAATTCTTCTTATATTCTTCAATAGTTCAACAAAGAGAGAGAGATAGTACAAATATAAAAATCTGAGATTTTATCACAGTAGTAGAAGTACATCATTATGACAATCTTCAATCATTACAAGTGTTGTAGCATATCCTGATGCAACATTCCTTCGATTACTAGCAGATCCAGGAATTATGGTTAGGGCACAATATGCAGCCCTAAACTCCCTTGACTGTGATGAATTGTTGGTTTGATAAGGGCAAGTGAAGTAGTACTAAACTTCCTTCATAATCTCTAAACAGTCCTAAGAGAGAAGCCCTAAGAAACCCTTGCTATGATGTTATGTCCTCTGGCCTAGCACATAGAAACACTATAGTAAATGTCCTCAAAACAATATCAGTATATATGCACACCTAATCTGCATATGAAACTAGCCCTACATAGATTCATACTCACAACCTCTATACTCATACTTGGAACAACCTCTATCACTGTGCTGTCACCTACAACAATCTGACCATGATTCTTTTACGCTTTTTCTTGTTGTGCTAAGGTCACTCTGGCTACAGCTAGGGTCTCTCCTTTTATGGCTACGTATTAGTGACTACCTTTTGTTGCGTGTCAGGTTTCTCTTGACAATGTCTAAGCCTCCTTTTGACTGCCGCTAGGGCTGCCTTTTATTGCGGCTTAGGGTCTCCTTTTTGGCTGCATTTTAGGGTCTCCTTTAGCTTCATTTTAGGGCTCTCTTGGGCCTCCCTTTAAGTGCGAATTAAGGCTCCTCTTGACCTGAGGCTAGGGCACCTTTAGACTGCGGATAGGAGCCTCTCTTTAATGCAGCTTGATATCCTTTAGGTCAGGGTATACAGATTCTCCTTAGGATTGCGTATTAGGCCTTCCCTAGTGCTGCATATGATGCCTCCTTGACTGCGTATAATTCTCCACTTAACTGCAACCAGATCTTTCTCTTTACTTATGGCTATGTCTCCTTCTTGTAGGATTGCAACTAGGGATCTTTCCTTTAGACCTCTCTTTCCACCAAAACCCAAACGAGTGGAGAGAGATCACAAGAGATGAGTGTGTGTCAAATGACTTGAAGACTCTTCTATTTATAATGCAACGTCGAGGTTGAGCTGGGGTAATTTTCTTGTTGGCCAACCTTGAAAAATTGTCAAATAATACAAATAAATTCATATCTCCATAAATACATGTCAGAATCGAATGATCTTTAGATCAATCCTACACCTCTCGAAGAGAGGAATCCAAGAAAAATATTAGCTGCCATAAATAAGATGACCCACATGGAGTTTGGCCCTAGTTTCCAATTTTAACAGAAGCTCACTTACCTCGACTCAAGAAGAGGGAGTTGAAAGCAAATTTTGACATATGTTGGATGAATTACTACTTGAGGTTTGGTAGAAAATTAAGAGAAGCTTGTGATCAAGATCCTACATAAGGACACATCGATTGGATTGGCAGTGATAATGATGAATACAGGTATGATCAATGGTTGGTTTTGTTTGGGATTTGGTATGATTTCTTGGAAGAGCATGAAGCAAGATTCTATTGCACTGTGAAGGAAGAGGATATGGAAGTTTTTACAATTAGTTGTGAAGCAGTCAACTCCATAAAATGTTTGATGGACTATTTGATGGCATGTTGAATACATTTATAACATTTTGTATTGATCGAAGTTGTGTGAAGATTGTCAAAGAAACAGGAATGTTGAAATTATGATTCGTGACATGTTGGGTAGCGAAAGGCCCATGTAACGGTTTTGGGGCTCAAATCCCACAATTTTGGGTAAAATTATGGTAAAAGCTCCACGAGGTGTGCAGAGTTCGAATTGTAATGAGTCAAGTCAAAGGGTTGTCCGCCCAAAAATAATATAAAATAATATGAAGTGAGTTAGCCTGCCCATGGTTCGCGGACCATGGAAATGTATAAATAGAGCAAGGCTCTAGGGGTAGAAGTCAATTTTTCGATTTTGATCTTGAATGTTATGCGTTTATGAGGGCACTATTTTCTCCACGTCTGTAAGTCCGAGTTAAGGGTGTTGGTAGATAGATAGAGGCTCTACAGCTATCTGCGCAGAGGTTGGGTAGAGTCCGCAGCTGAGTGCGCGGACCCCTGCAGCTGAGTGCACAGGGCGGATCTGGTTGTATTGACGAAAGATAAATAAAGATAAGAATTGCTGAAGCATTGTGTACTTTGTTATCTATCTGTTGCTTATGTTCTGAGTTTATGCACTATCTTTTTCTTTGTTAATTATGATTGCGTGTATTGGGTTTCCTTGTTAAATGTTTGCTTAAACACTGTAAGAAGAAGATCAGATCTGTAATAAATTCATTAATAAGAAAGTAGGTTTGTGCGAATCTATGCAGAAGATTGACAACAGTACAGAGTGGCGCGAGGCCGCAGAGTGGTTCGCTACCCATCTAGACCACATCAAGACATCCCAAGGGTGCGGAAACCTAGTTCTAGCACCCTCCTCTACTACCTCAGGTGAGACTTCAATCCGCACTCCACGGACTGTTGCCGAAAGGGCCGGTAGTTGTGGGATTTGTTTGGTTAATAACTCTTCCAAACCTAGGTTAGGCCCCAATAAGCCAACATGACATGATGAAGATTGGAGTTGTGAAGCTACAGTATATCTCCACTGGCAAATAGGTAGTTGATGTATTGATGAAGTCCCTTCCTAAGGGAGAGGATGAGTATTTTTAGACAAGCTTGGGCTTGTCAATATCTCCTCCTTGTTTGAGAGGGAGTGAGGATAGACACCTTATTCTCCATGTGTCATGTACTATGGCCAAGACTAGCAATCGTAAGTCTAGTGCACGAACACATGTAGGGAGAATGCTAGATTGGATAAGCATCAGAGACTAACATTCTTGAGATCTATAATGTGACAAGGACTAACAGTGGTAAGTCAAGTACATTGATATAATATAAGAATGGTTTGGAACGAACACATGTAGGGAGAATGCTGGATTGGATAAGCATCAGAGACTAACATTCTTGAGATCTATAATGTGACAAGGACTAACAGTGGTAAGTCAAGTACATTGATATAATATAAGAATGGTTTGGAGGATTGACATTTCCTTGTGTCAAGTATTGTGACAATGGATTAGAAAGAAATAGTATTGTTGAGGACATACTTTGGTGAATCTAGGTGGAGTATGCTCCTTCGAGAGGCAGTGTAGTGTCCAATTGAATGCCTCATAGCATTGTGCTTCGATCTAGTGGAGAGATAGAGCTTACTTGTCAAGGCCTTGTTAGTTTGACAATGTTGGATATGATGAAGTTATCATCATTGATGCTTACCAATTTGGGCCCTTTCTTATATGAATATTTCAACTTGAGATTATTTTGTTGGGTCGTTATGAATACCTCCCTAGTTAAGAGCGAGTGTTGAAGTTGTAACTAGAGTTGGTATTCATAATATAAAATTATCATTGATGTATTTTTATATTTATTTATATTTTGTTAAAACATGTTCTTCATGCTTAGGGTCAAAAGAGTCAAAAAGAAAAATTTATTTGAATCATGTCCCATTTGGACATTTGTAAGAAAATGAAATTTGAATTGTATAATGAGTCATTAGTCCACATGTCGACCAAGTTGGCCCTCCTTGGACAAGTCGGTCTATCCCTCCAAGTGGCACCTATTTGACCCTCCTAGACAAATATATATTAGAGACAAGTTTGACCTACGTGGAGCATAGTCATTCATTATCATAACAAGTATCTTTGGTAACTAACAAATAAGTAAGAGTTTGAGTCAAAGGAGAGAGAAATACAAGTCAAAACAAGGAGAATTCAACATTGTTGACCAAATCTTTGACTTCCACTAGCTTTCCCCTATGGAGGATAAAATTTTGTCGGAAGAGAGGCCAAAATTTCCCAAGTCTTGAAGGTTGAAATTCAGCCCTAGTTTTAGGTTTGAAATTATGAAGGTTGACAAAATTTTGGAGCAGTTTGACCAAGCGTTGTCTTTGACTTTGGAGGTGACTTGGAGGAGGGTCTAACTTGGTGGAAGTTTGGTCTTGGTCTTGGTCTCAGGTATCTCATTTTCATCTCATTTTATAAGAGAAGGATTGTTTGGTTTTCCCCTTGTGGATTTTTCCTTGGCTAGCAACCTAATTTTGGTGTCTCTTGTATCTTTGAGATCTCTATATTTTCCTAGAAGATTGAACATGTGTATAATTATTTGATGAAGAAGACATCTACCATTCACAACTAATTATCAAGTAGAGAAATTAGTTTTAGACTTCACTACACTTGGTTTCTCAACACAACCTTCCAAGAGGATTTCATGAGTTGAGATTGTCAGAGTAGATGCTCAGAAACAAGAGGTCTCTAGGAGCAGTGTTCTTGCTATGAGGGGACCATGCCAGATAGTAGGGTATGCTTTAATAATAGAGGGAGTAGCAATGGTGAGAGGATTTGTTTCCGTGACAAAGGGAGCAGCCAAGATTACCATAGGAGGATTTTCTTTAGTGCTTGAGGGAGCACCCAGTTAGGGTAACCAAAAAGCAATTGTGATGATGGATTTCATGAAAGAAGTTGGTGAGTTTATGGTTGAGTCAAGGCATGTGGAAAATCATGTGATGAGGTACCTACATGGTATAGTTGGATATGGTTTGAGATATATCACAGGCGGTGAAGTGAGTCAGCAGGGATATATAGATTTAGATTGAGCAAGGAGTGCAGAGGACAGAAAGAGCACCCCGAGAGTGTTGCTTCAACTTGGGATCAGCTATGATATCCTAGTTTAGTAAGAAGAAAAAAAAAATCGCACTCAATACAGTAGAGGGGGAGTGTGCTGCAGCTAATGTCATAATTCAGGACGTAGTGGGGCTTCAAAATCCACTTGTAGAGCTATTTGATCAAGTGGAGATCAAATATCACTTCATCTAAGACATGGTGTAGAGAGGAGAAGTGAAACTCCAATACATATCCACAGACTAGCAGATTTCTAACATTCTCACCAAGCCTCTATCTAGAGCAAAGTTTGTATACTTCATAGACAAGCCCGACATGATAAAGAATGATTCCCTCATTCAGAGGGAGTGTTGATTCTTACACGATTGGCACATACTATCTCCCATACAACCATGTTGATTTGGCTAAGGTCATGTTGAATTGACTATGGGAGATTAATACATTCACCCATGAAGCCATGGTGATTTAGCAAGGGGTGAATGGCCAAGGGAATCTACAAGATTGGAAAGATCTTCTCCTAAGAATCCATGAACGAATTTGGTTGAGTCATGCTAATTTGACCAGAGGAGATTGATGTAATTCACCTGAGAAGCCATGAAGAACTTTGGCTGGGTCATGTTGATTTGGCCAAGGGTGAATGGTTCAAGGGTAGGTCCTCTCCTAAGAATCCATGAGGACTTTGGCTGGGTCATGCTGATTTAACCATAGGAGATTTATACATTTGCTTAAGGATCCATGTTTTTTTTGTTAGTCCATACAGATTTGGCTATGGTTAGATGGCCTAAGATACTCACAGTGCCTACTCCTACTCTGGGATGGAGTGGTCTATAGATGTGCATGTGAGGATTCGCATTGCCTACTCTGGGGTGGAGTGATCTATAGAAATGAAAGAAATTTGTTTGCAGCCAAGGAGAATACCTTCCTCGCTAAGAGGGAGTGTTGATATTTCATGTAGCATCGGGAGGTATTCTTGCATGCCTAAGTTGGCCTAGAAGAATTCTAAAGAATTAAAATAAAAATTTTGATCTTTTGAATGACAATTCGACCCAAGAGGGTGAAGGGATGTCTCCCTTGTGTTATTTCACCCCATTCAACTAGTATATATAAATGATGTGATATTTCATTTTCTCCACTAAAGAACACCAAGTTTGAACATGAAGAATTTTTTTTTCTGGAGATCATCTTTCTATCTCTCTCTTGGCCACACATGTGAAGGAGTCTTTGACTGCTTTCTTGGACAAGTTTGACCAACTTTCTTGGGTAGTCACATGTGTGAATAGAAGGATGAATTTGACTGTAACAGTCGACTGACTTTGACTGTTTGGCTGAGTTGATTTATTTGTAGTTTGACTAAATCCATATTATAGTTGACCTCAAGGTTGACCATAGTTGATCGCAAAGTTGACCATAGTTGATTGCAAGGTTGACCACAATTTATTGCAGGGGTGAAATTTGACCATAGGAAGGTTGACAAGGACAAGTTGACTAGTGTTGAATTTCTAATATTTTGGTTGGTTTGACTAGCGTTGACTTGCTACAACTTTACCAAGTTTGACTTGTATTTTGACTTAGATTATTGGCACATATTTCTCGAAAAAATTATTGACTTTGTAAACCTTGCTAAAGAATAATTTCTCCTAAAAGAAAATTTGATGGGTTTTCTCCCAAGGTTGTGTTAAATTTGGCAACCAGGGCCAAACTCCACCTTGGACAGCTCATATGATGCAGTTGATATTTTTATTGGATTCCTCTCTCTAAGAGGTGTAGTGATCTAAAGATCATCTCATTCTAACATGTAGAAATGGTATTATGAATTTATTTTGTTTATGGGAAAATTGTCAAGGTAGGCCAACAAACTAGTAAGGCTCAGAAACCCAACAGTCACATCCATTCATCCTCAACTTTTTCCTATAAATAGAAGGTTCCTTTACCTCATTTGGACATCACTCACCTTCTCACACATCTCTCTCTCTCCTCTTATGGTTGGGTATGGATTTCAGGACAACCTCTCTCTGCATGTGCGAAGAAGAAGAAGATTGTTTTATGTGTTGACCAAATTTCAGGGACAGTTTGACCAACAAAGTTGAATTTTTTTACTGCGGATTTGTGGGATTCTTTCTGTTTGGGCAGGCCACATTTTTGGGCACAAAAATTGAGGCATTCCATATTGTTTGACCAGCATTGACTACAGAAGGTTCTATTACAACATTGACTAGCATTGACCAAGTTTGACTGAGTATTTTCAAACTGTTTTGGGCTGATTTGATTTACTGTTGGAGGCTGAGTTGATTGAGTTTGATTGAGTTGTTTTGGAGGTCAAAATCTACCCTGTTGACTTTCTGGTTAGGGATTTCTGTTTCTATTGTTTGACTGAACAGAATTCACTTTGATTGGGCAAATAAATATTGCATATTGTACTCTCTCTCTCTCTCTGTTGAACTTTTGAAGAATAATAAGAAGAATTGATCAAAGGGTTTCCCCACATTGGGGTTTGTCCTTGGCTAGAGCCATATCTTGTGTCCTCTTCTCTTGGCTTGTCTTCTACTATTTTATTTATGTTCTATCTGCATTTACTGTCATGTTAATGTGATTGCTAATATGGAAATTGATATTGGGTTAGTAATATAATTGAAGTAAATTGCTCTTAAGCATAGAACATACTATTGTTATCTAAAATTAACATGGTATCAAAGCTGAGGTGAAGACAAAGCCCAAGAAAGAGTGAAAAGAGTAATCACTGAGAACAGCAATCACTGAGATTTGTTGGACAAAGACAAGAGTCAATGGCCTCCACATCCTACTTCAAATCTGATGACAAGATCACTGATAAATATTATTATCATGCATGGAATATGTATCTTGATTTGACTTTGGAAGAGAAGGATGTTATGGACTATGTGCAGGGAAATATTTCTAAGCCTCCTTCAAATGCACTGGTTGCCATGAAGACAAAATACAAGAAGGGTGAAGTCAAATAAAATAAGATCATCAGGGATTCTATTCATAAGCATTTGGTTGCATGACAAGTTGGTTGGCATGTTCAAAGCTAGCAATGCAAACCAAGTTCTCTTTCTTAAGAAAAAATTAAAGGACATAAAGAAGGGAAGAGGTGAATATATTCAATCCTACTTCATGAGGATTATTGAGATCAAAAATGATATTATTTCAATTGGAGAAGCTATTGTTGATAGGGAGCTTACTCTCATTGCCCTTGGAGGACTCCCTCATGAATGGTACGTGTTCAAACCTATTATTCTTAATAATGACAGGATTCCAAGTTTTGAAGAATTGCTGACTAGATGTTCTCAAGAAGAAACAAGGATGATGGACATGGATGTGCCTTAAAATAGGAATGATCCTATTGCATTCTCTGCTCATTCTAAAAATAAGAACAATGCAAGTTCAAAGAAGCAATGTCAAGGAAGACCGGGTTTCAAAAATGGAAGGAAGGGAAGCTGTTTCATTTGCAACAAGTTTGGCCACTATGCTAGAGAGTGTCCTAATAGAATGGATACACCTCATGATGATGACAACCACAACAACAACAATTTTAGGGGCAAAAACAATCAAAGGAATGGAAAATTCAACAACAAAGGAAAAAGGAATGTTCCTGCTCCTCATCAAGGAAATAGTCGCCCTCCCAAGAGATCAAGAAACACCAGGTATGATGAATCTAATATTGTAGATAAAAAGAAAAAAGAATTTTATCTTATATATGCCCTCTCTACTACCTCTCCTCTAGACACCTTGGGAAATTGCTTGATTGATAGTGGTGCCTCAAGGCACTTCACTATTATAAGGAAGCTCTTTCAAATCTGATTGAAAAGGATACAAATTTGGAAATTATCCTTGGAGAAAATGCCGCCTATCCTGTGAAGGGAGTTGGGAACGTTACTCTTCAATTGAATCAAGGTAACACCATTCATCTACAAGAAGTACTATATGTACCTGATCTAAATAAGAACCTGGCATCTATCTCGGCGATGGAGGACAAATTATTCAAGGTGGAATTCATCGATGGAAAGGTATGCATGTGGAATAAAAACTTCAAAGATGCATTTACACTTGGATTCAGGGTTGATAGCCTATATCAAGTTGGAGGAAGTCCATTGGGAGTTATGTCTTACAACACATCTCTTCATTCCAAATTATGGAACTGGAGGTTTTCCCATCTATATTCTAAGGCTCTACCCGATGTGAGGAAAATGGTAATAGGTATGCCCAAATTTAAAGTAGAATATGAAGGTGTTCTTCAAGGGTGTGCCAAAGGAAAGCATACAAGGGGACCATTCCCCTCCAGTGATAGCAAGACTACAGACATATTTCAATTCGTTCATTCTGATCTATCTAGTATGATACCCGTAAAATCTTTGGGAGGATATTTCTATTATGTTATCTTTGTGGATGATTCCTCTCGCAAGACTTGGATTCTTGAAGAATAAGGACGAAGTATTATCATGGTTCCGTTCTTTCAAATCTTTGGTCGAAAATCAAACCAGGAAGAAGATCAAAATATTGAGGATCGATAATGGAATCGAATATGAATTAAATGAGTTCAATGACTATTGTAGAGAAGTTGGCATTAAGAGGGAGACTAATACCACATATACTCCTGAGAAAAACCGTGTTGCTGAAAGGAATCATCGTTCTATTATAGGAGCCACTCATACCATGCTTCATTATCAAAGCCTTCTAAAGTTTCTATGGGTTAAAGTTGCAAACACTGACGTGTATGTTCAAAATAGATGCCCTCATCAAGCGTTGGACTCCAAAACTCTCGAAGAAGTTTTCACCAGTAAGAAACCTGATTTTTCTCACTTTAGAATTTTTGGTAGTCCCATATATTTTCATGTGCCGAAAGAAAAGAGAATCAAATTGGATGCTTCTGGGAACAAAGGAACATTTGTGGGCTGCATTGAAACTTATAAGGCATATATAATCTATGTGCCTGGTCAAGGATAAGTGAAGATAAGACATGATGTCACCTTCGATGAGGATGTTTCCCTTAGGAAGGTTAGTAACCTTCTTATTCCAAGGAAGGACAAAGAAGCAAATTCAGGAAATCAGGGAGAACAACAGAATGAGTTGATGCCTGATGTTGAAGAATCGATGCATCCCATTGATCCACCCCCTCATGAGCCCTCCTCCTCGAAAAGGAGACCCTCGTGACTTAGAGACACTCTCAAAGATGTCAATAATCATATTGCAACAAGGGGTACATTTCGTGAAAGCAAGAAGTCGAATAGGTACCAAGGGTACTTAACTGCAATGAGCACCATTGTTCAATCTAAGCCTGGCACATTCAAAGAAGTTGTCAAGCACCAAGTTTGGAAGGATTCTATGAACAAAGAGTATGAGTTGATTATGAAGCATGATGTCTGGGATGTGGTCCCTAGACCCAAGGAGAAATCTGATGTCACCTTGAAATGGCTCTACAAGATCAAACATGGAGTCGATGGAAGTGCTAAAAAGTACAAGGCTAGATTTGTTGCTTGAGGCTTCTCTCAAAAGGAAGGTGTGGACTACAATGAAATATTTGCACCTATTGCTTGATACACCACCATCCGTTTGGTTATAGCCCTTGTTGCCTCGCAGGGATGGAATATACACCAGTGGATGTTTACATAGTTCAATTAAGGAGGAAGTCTATCTAGAACAGCCCAAGGGGTTCGAAGTTCAAAATCGTCAAACACATGTATGTCGGTTGAAGAAAGCCCTCTATGCATTAAAACAAGCTCCCCAAGCTTGGTATGAGAGAATCAACAACTATCTGATGAAGTTGGGATTTACAAGAAATGAAGTTGATCTAAACCTTTATTTTAAGCTTGACAATGATATACCTCTCATCTTGGTACTTTATCTGGATGATCTCTTTTTGACTGGTGCAGACCCTCTTATTCATCAATGTAAGAGGGAGTTGGCTTCCAAATTCGAGATGAAGGACCTAGGACTAATGCATTACTTCTTAGGGTTAGAGGTCTGCAAAAATCCAGGTGAGATTTTTCTTTCTCAAGAAAAATACATTGTGAAGCTACTTGAAATATTTGGGATGGTGGACTGCAATTCCATGACTACTCTAATGGAAATTAACTTCAAGAAGTTATGCTAAAGTGTTGATGGGCCCAATTTGGGAAATCCTTCTGAGTATCGTCAAATCGTTGGGGTCGTGATGTTCTTGGTGAACTCTCGTCCAAACATATGTTTTGTAGTGAACACATTGAGTTAGTTTATGGTCGAGCCTCATCACATACACTGGATTGTTGCCAAGAATATCTTGAGATATCTTTGGGGCACAATCACCTATGGACTGAGATACACTGCCGATAATGTGAGGCTCCATGGTTATTTTGATGCTAACTGGGTTGGAAGTGTGGTGGATTGTAAAAGAACATTTGGATGTTGCTTCTATCTCAGTTCTACTTCGATATCCTGGATGAGCAGGAAGGAGAAGTTAGTTTCCTTGACAATCGCTGAGGCTGAATACATTGCTACAAGTATAGCCTCCTGTGAATTTTTTTGGTTGAGGAAGCTCTTTAATGAGATGTTTGGACATGTGTTAGATACCACCGTGATCTATTGCGACAACCAAAGTGGGATTCGTCTTTATGATAATCCCATGTTTCATGATCACTCGAAGCATATTGATATCAAGTACCACTTTATTCAAGATATGGTACAATGGGAAGCAATAAATCTCCATCATATTGGGATTGTTGATCAATTCGCAGATACTCTTACGAAGCCCCTAGGAAAGGTCAAATTCTTAACCTTCCATGAATGACTTGGAGTTGCAGAGAGACCCTCTTATGAGGGTCACATATGAGATGGATATTGAGCTCTGGGAGATTCGGGGGGCTTGGAGTGCTTCTTGTAGCGATGAGCGACCATAGGGTGAGTGGTTCACCTTCCCCTAGTGGCGCGCGATGTACAGGGTGAGTGTTTCACCTTCCCCTAGTGGTGCGCGATGTACAGGGTGAGTGGTTCACCTTCCCCTGTGATACCCCATGTTGAGATATGCATAGGATGAGTGGTTCACCTTCTCCTATGGAATATGAGCAAGATGAGTGGTTCACCTTATCCTGCCAGCACATCTTACCCATGCAGTTTATGACTCGTGGAAGGTACCTCTCATCTGGCCAATGAGTAGGGAAATGAGGATAGGGACCATAGTACTACTGATGGATGCATCGTGTACTACCATACGCTCTATGCTAGGATGTTTAATATTGATCTAGGATCAATGGAAACTAATTTCAGGTTAGTGGAGAGTAGTATGATAAACTCTTGATTATTGGAGACTGAATTTGGGTTAGTGGAGAATGGTATGATACATTCTCGACCATTTCTTCTTCATTATTTCTTCATGGTTCAACAGAGCAGAGTAGGGGTGATAGGGATGGCACTGATTTCCAGATGGTTTGGCAGGTGGAGTTCTTCCTAGTTGAGAGGGAGTGTTAAATTTGGAAACTAAGGCCAAACTCCAACTTAGACAGCTCATATGATGAAGCTGATATTTTTATTAGATTCCTCTCTCCGAGAGGTGTAGGATTGATCTAAAGATCATCTCATTCTGACATGTACAAATGTAATTATGAATTTATTTTGTTTATGGACAAATTGTCAAGGTCGGCCAGCAAACTAATGTAGGCTTAGAAGCCATACAGTCACCTCCATTCATCCTCAACGTTTGCACAAAAATAGAAGGTGTATTTGCCTCATTTGGACATCACTCACCTCCTCACGCATCTCTCTCTCTCCTCTTATCATTAGGTACAGATTTCAAGACAACCTCTCTCCACACGTGCGAAGAAGAAGAAGATTGTTTTCTGCATTGACCGAGTTTCAGGGACAGTTTGACCAAGCGTTGACCAGCAGTGTTGATTTTGTTTGACTACATTTCTGGGCACAAAAATCGAGGTAGTTCATATTGTTTGACCAACGTTGACTGCAGAAGGTTTGACTGCAACGTTGACTTGCGTTGACCAAGTTTGAATGAGTATTTTCGTATTGTTTTGAGCTAATTTGATTTGTTGTTGGAGGCCAAGTTGACCAAGTTTGACTGAGATGTTTTGGAGGTCAAAATATGCCTTGTTGACCAACATTGACTTTCTGGTTAGGGCTTTCTGTGGTTGTTGTTTGACTGGACATAATTCACTTTGATTGGGAAAGTGAATAATTCATATTGTACTCTCTCTCTCTTTGCTGAAATTTTGAAGAATAATAAGAAGAATTGATCAAAGGGTTTCCCCACATTGGGGATTGTCCCTAGCTGGCACCATATCTTGTGTCCTCTTGTCTTGGCTTGTCTTCTACTGTTTTATTTATGTTATATCCGCATTTACTGTCATGTTAATGTGATTGTTAATCTGGAAATTAATATTGGGCTAATAAGAAAATTGAAGTAAACTTCTCTTAAGCATAGAACATACCATTGTTATCTAAAATTAATAGTTGGGTTTCCCAGGGTAAAAGTATTGTCTCTATTGTGCATGATTGTCTTTTTGTGGTCTGTGTTGTTTCTATTGCATTTATTGTTGATATTTTCTGAAGTGTAATTGCTCAATGATATCAATGGTATAAGAATATTGTGTGAAAATCATTAGACAATAATTATATGATAGAAAATAGTATTGTATTGTGCATCTTGTAGAAAAATCAACAAAAATGGACGAATTTTGAAGCAACGTTTTCTTCATAATCCCACAGGCCCTAATTGCAATAAGGCATTTTTCTTCTTCCAACAACCAACGAAAACTATAAATCCAAAATCCTTTCTTTGTTTTTTCTTGAGAATAAATCTAAGAAAAATCTTACAAAATCATTAATTAGATTTCTTCCTAGCCCAACATAAAGTTAATTGTCTCATTTCATTTTGTACACTAGAGTAAGGGTTTGAAATTAATTCCCTATCTTAAAACCCTAGAAGGAAAATCTACTCCTTATATTTTTTATTTAAAGGTTTATTTATCTATTTTCGGTTGATTTTGAGGTTCATATAGATCTATAAATTACATAAAAAGAAAATGAAAAATGCACATAAACCCAAATTCTAGGTTTTATGCATATATTTCATTGATGAGCTTATTTTTCTTTTTTAAAGTGATGAAGCTCATATCCAATTTGGCATTACCTGTATATCTTTCATTAGAAGATCATCTTGGAGATTCTAAATCTAATATTGTTAAACCCTTGTAGGGATTTACTTTAATTATACTTATTACTTAGTTACATTGATATATTTATATTGAACTTGATTATAAGTGGAATTGGTATGAATTCATTAAATATCATAAAACCCTGACTAAACATCCAAGACATCTTGCTTTAAGATTGAATAATCACTCTTGGATTGTTGTTTCTTGAGCTTATCTCAAAATTTGCAATAAAATCATGAATAAAAACATATTTGAAATTCTAAGGCGGCCTTGCCATTGTCCTTAATCTAGCATAAGATTGGTTGGCACTTAAAAAACGTCACACTTCATCAATTTATGATAAATGATTTCATTCTTAAGGTTTTTTCTTTAATTTACACTGACTTATTTTCCAATATCCTTTTCTAAGTTTTATTTTCTTGGAATATCAATCAATCTAATGCAAATTTGAAGATAGTATTTCATGCATGCTTTAAAATCAAATTTGACATCAATCTACTAGCTCCTAATTTATAACTCTAGAATTGGATAATTGTGGTTATATGTTAATATTGTTGAAGTGTTATTTAAAACATTTAATCACTTCCTTTTAGAACCCTTGCATCTCTATATTCTTATATATTTGTTGGATTCATTCATTGATGTACATCATAAGCTTGCATAGATTAACTCACTAAAAGAGATTTATTTTACATCTAATATTAATAGATAGGGATACCCTCCTAGGTTGTTGGGTGTTGACCTAAAATCAAGGGGATATTTTATTGTGGTGACAATGATGTGATTCCCATCTTTTTATCCCAAAGTAGCATCTATGGTTGAACACTCCACCTGGATACTAATTTGGATCATAATAGTGAGCAAATAGTTTAACTAAGAATTAAACTTAATCCATTTTAGTCACTCTCAAAGTGGAGCCATAATTCATAATTGGTTCTTTACTGGAAAAAAATACTTAAATGTGAACCAACTTCTACATGAGTACTTTTTTCAACATATATTGACTTGGTTGTGAAGATGAGACAAATTCTTGGGAATCAAAGGTTGAAGAGAAACAACCACCAAACTTCTAAGGGAAAATGATACCACATAAATTCCACATCAATTAAACTATGGGGTTTGTTGAAACTTTCACAAATGGAAACAAAGATGACTATTTGATAAAAAAAACCATGGTTGTCACAATCTATAGTAGGAAAAATAATAGAAGATCTAGTAGAAACAAAACTGCTAAAAGTGATATTGGTTTCTCCCACCACATTAGTTGATGGGTAGAAGGATTTTTTGCAACTCAATAGGCAATCAAATGAGAATGAAGAGCCATTGTATTGAAATAAATTAGAGGATGTGTAGTGGTTTCTTTATGTTAGTAGCATAATTAAAATTTCCACCAAAGGTGTTGATACAAGAAATTGTGGGGCTAAAAACAAAGTTCTAGAGTTCTCAAATGATTATTGTTTCTCTCGAGCAAGGTTTCGACGATAAGACTACAATACAAATAGTTTGCAACACTAGATAACATACTCCTTTGAGACTCATAAGTATCATCAATTCAACGTGGGATGAGTGAATACTAGAGAATCTCTCAGTAAACTCCCCACTTCCCAGACTCACCAAACTCAAGAGATTGACCCAAGCTCAATCAAACCAAAGATAATGACCAAAAATCTCATATGTTTGATTTGAACAAGTCATATTTGTTTTGGAGGGAGTTTTAGGAGGGAAATGAAATGTTTGAGAGGGTAGAAATATTTCTTATTCCATACATTTCCAATAGCCATTCCTTCCTTAGAAGAGTGATGTGCATTGTCAATATGATGGGATTGAGTTCATCATTTAGAAGGGCACTTGAAGGAGGATTCATCATTATTAGTGATTAATAGCTCCTCAAGGGCGTATTCTATGCATTATGGTAGTTATGCATGAGACTTGAGATTGCACATGAAGACATGGTCTATTTTGATTTTATAATTATGCTATGACACCATGATTCATGTAGTTGAATTGAGTAATATTTGTGAATCTAATCATGGAATCATCTTTCAATTCACTATTTTGCTTACAAATATCGAATTCCAAATATCATTTTATGAGATGACCTTATGTTGCATAGACTGTTGTTTTATAACTTATGTGGATTGGAAATATCATTATTATATATTTTATTCACAAAATTTACCACATTTTGAGTGTGTTTCTCTTTTTCGAGTTTGAAACAAGTCTAAAAAGAGTTATTGAGTCATAGGCCAATCAAGTCCTAGAGGAGTAACAAGCCTAACAACTTGGGAATTTTATACTTTGTAGGTTTAGTTGTGGTATCAAGCCCTTCCAATTCATAAACTTCAACTAGTGGTTCAATACCAAAAGAGAAACACAATTACATAATGATGTTATTCCATTAGATATAACATAGTCATAGACGTAATTGGGTTGTAGAACTTTTCTTATTTCAAGCAAGGTCACAACCATAGGTCAACAATATCAATAATGAGCAACACTAGACAACAAGATTGTTAAACCTTGTAAGTTAAGTTGTGGTACTAGGTCATTCCAAGTTATCAACTCTAACCATTGGTTCAAGACTAGAATAACACAATTATAATTCTAAAATAGAAATGGACCCCTAGGATGAGGACTATAATGAATTAAATCAACCACTTAGAGACGATCATGGATAAGTTTGAGATTGAAGTGCATAGGTTGTCCATAGTTGGAACTTGAACTACATGTCAATAGTCATGGGAAATATTTTATACGCATCATGAATTTAATGATACATCTTTGAGAATATGGAAAACTCTAAAATTAATATGAATGATTGAGCCAGCTTCAAAATAAGGACATGGGAATAATGCGTTTTTAGGAATCATTTGGAAACATAAAATAAACATGGAGTCAAAAGTAACTTGTAGGGTTAGAAGCAAATTATTAAAAGTAAATAGTTAGTCCAGAGTAGAGATTAGTATTATGCTAGGAGTTGTGTCCGCATAAGATTTCACCACCAAGTTTCATGAAAATTTTGAAATTACCTAGAAAGGTTGATCCAAAATTTAAATTTCAAGAGTGTGTGAGGCACTTCCTAATAAGAAAGTTCATGCACTAGAAAATTTTGAAGAGTCGCCAATATATCCATAATTTCAATTTCATGAGTCTACCAAGTTGCAATTTCACTTGCCCACCAAGTTGTAATCCAATGAGCTATAAATGCAACAAGTTTCCTTTTCACAAAGCCACCAAGTTGTAAACCATTAAACCATAAATCCATCAAATTTCAATTTCACTACCCCGTGAAATTGTAATCCACAGCCATGATTTTTTTAATTTTCTTACCCTAGCAATCCAGTAATTAGTTCCGAGAAAATTTATGTCTATTGAATAAAATCATAGCTAGGGTATTAACAAAATAAATTCAACAAAAACAAATTTTCCAAACTCAAAAAAAAAATGACATAGATTCTACCCAATCACTATTCTTCATTAAAATTAAGAACTTACTTGGGCTCCCTCCCTCGGAAAATGGCCCAACTGAGGAATTACATACAACACTAAATTTGATCCAGCTAATCAAACTCTCCATGGTTGATTTGGATCTCCTTACTGCCCCTTCCTCAAACCCAACACACTCATTAAGATTCCTCTCTCCCTCATTCCTTCTTTCTAGTTGTAGAAGTACCCTTACTCCCCACTGACCACGTGCTCTTCTTGGGTTGCACATTCTCCCTCTAAACCAGCAAACTCCCTCTAGAACTCGAATCCCTCTTAACCTCTGAAACTTGGGCCTTCTCTTCCTTCTTCTTCTCATGATCTATAGGCTTGCCCGTCAACCCATATAGACCATGTTCTCTAACTTCAATCACAACACCTGTGGAACTAGAGCCTTTGGGCTTGAGTCTTTTCTGCCCTAGAACAACACCTAAAACCCCTTTTGCTCGATGGTTGAGACAGACAACACGTTATATCTAAGTTCTGGTACAAACAGTACATCCTGAACTCACATCATCTGACCTGACTCTATCCTGAATGGAACGACACATGATCCCTTGATCTCTTTTTGACTCTTGTTTCCCAACACCATGTGCAACTTCGAGTCCCACTCAGCTAGAGTCTCAAACACATCCTACAAACCTGTCATGTGCTTCGACACACCACTGTCCACGTACCATGTAGCCTCGTCGATGGTACCCTGAGACAAATGAGAGATCAAAGCAAAGTCCTCACTCTCCAATCTCCTAGATGTTGAAAAATGTAACTAGGTTCGGTCTTCATAAATGTATTTGAGATGTACTTATCAAAAGAATGAAGAAAATATTTTTATTATTATTTCTATGACTTATTAAAGCATGGGTTTCATGCTTGGGTCATCATGTTTTAGGTCAAAGACTCCATTGAGGACTTCTAGGATTTATTCTGAGTCATTAGAGTCATTGTACATATAAAGAGACCCTTCTTGGGCTTTCGGATCATGTAAAAAGAATTATTTTTTAGTCCAAAATGAATTTAATCTCCTCCACATCAAGTCGACCCCAATACGATCAATTCAACCTCAATAAAAGTAATTTTACCACCCTGGGAGGCTATATATATAAGGCAATTCAAATTCATTTGGAGCATCTCACTCTCTCACACATAGTTTGATTTCTGAAGTTGGAAGCAAGAAAACTGCGAAGTTGGCAAAGGACTAGAAAAGGAGATGGAAAGAAGTGTGAGTTTATGGAAGGAGATAGAATACCTCAAGATAAAAATTTTGGGACAACTCTCACTCAGTTTTGAGGTGTATCATGGGAGATCAAAGTTTTTCTAGTTTGCTCAAAGTTGTCGCTGCTACTGTTGCTGGGCGAAGTTGTGACTCGGTCGAAGTTATTGTTGATGCTGCTAGGTCAAAGTTTCTTTGGAAGGACTATCATGTGCAAGAAGGATTGAGGATTGACTTGGTGTAGAGGAAGTCTCTGCCTGGGTCTAGAGTCTTGGATTATCTCAAGAAACTATTGAAGGAAGAATTTTCTTCTAGGTTTTCCCCTAGATAGGGTTTTTTCCCTAGTTGTTTGTCTACATATATTGTCCTTGTGTTATTATTTTGGTGATTGCTTGATGAACTAAAATATAAAATAAGAACATAAAGATAAAAGAATCACAAGTAATTGTCTATATCATAAAATATTTCTGCATTTCTAATTTTCTAACATGGTATCAGAGTTAAGGTGAATGAGGAAAAAGGCAACCTTGAGTGTCTACTAGAAGGAATCTAAAAGATTGATCTAGGGAATCTAAAATCTCATTATCTTCAAGGAAGATGTCTAACACAATAAAGAGTAAGAACAATTTGGAAGGAGCATCAGAATACAGGTCTTGGAAGAAGAGGATTGACCTCATTCTTGAAAAGAACAAGGTCTTGGATGTGGTCAAAGGAAAGGTGAAGAAGCCTACCGAAGAATCTAGTAATGCAGACAAGGTGAAGTGTAGAGAATTGGAGATATTGGCCATGACACTAATTGTAGAAATCATAAAGGACCATCTTATCCCATACATTTCCAATATAGACCATGCTCAATAAATTTATGAAGCTTTGTCAGAATTATTCACTATCAAGAACATCTGCCAAATATCAAGTTGTAAGAATGAGTTAAGGACTACAAAGATGACAAAGTATTATATTGTGGCTTCCTTCTTTGTGAGGATATCTATAATTAGAGATGAACTTCAATTCATATATGAAATTGTACCAGAGAAGGATCTAGTAATCACTTCACTATTGGGATTACCACCTACTTGGAGTTATTTTGCTTCAGGTCTAAATAGTTGGAAAGAAGCTCCTACCTTTGAACAATTGTGGAACGTCTGCAGCCAATAAGAAATGAGAATTTCACTAGTATCCAACAATTAAGAAGAGGAGGTCTCACATGCATACTCTACTTCTCACAAGAAAGGACACTCCAAGAATTCAAGGGAGCCCTCATCAACTTCTAAAGTATCCTATTACCATTGTCATTTTTAGCTTTCCTTACTTATCTAGTTTTTTGCATTAAATACTAATCACATTTATTCTCTTATTTTCCTTTTTTAGGAAAACATGTTGAAGACTCAAGGAAGAATGCCTTAGAATTACAAGGTTTGTTAAGAAACAAGAAGTATGTTTTGAATTACAATTTTTTGTCTCTCCATATTCATTCTTGATAAATTTTTACTAACATCTTTTGTCTAGCTTTCTTGAATCTTAAAGATTCTTTATTGGGTGATTCATCGTTAGGTAAATCTACCCTCCACATATCTTTCATTACTCTTGCAGAACCTTAGAAAGGTTCATTGTGAAAACCCTAACTTAAGGGTATCTCAATGATTATGTGTAAAACCTTAACCTACTTAGGGTTATTGTTGAAATAAAATGTCTAATGTTTTGATGAAGTCTAAAGAATCTAGTTGATACTTTGATGATGTCATGGTTATGGAAACCCTAACTTGTTAGGGTTGAATGGTGATGTCTTAAATCCTGAACCTCTGAAGTATTAGTTTTTATATGTTTTGTATTGAAACCCTAGACCATTAGGGTTTGGTAGGGTGTATACACAAGACCCTTATAATGTCCTAGAAATGAAATCCTTGGCATGTATGTGTTTTTCCGATCAAACACTTGCCTAATCAAGTTTGTTATATGTATAACTCTTATTGATATTTGTATAGTTGGGTTTGACTAACACATGTTATGATATGTTTGAGCATGATGATGAAATCCTAGATATATGAGTTGACCTAATTATTTATGGTCATGAGTCCTACGGTTTGGAACTAAGCCCTAATCGAAGTTTGATTCTCTAAGATGATTGTATTTGTGGGTTTTGTAACTAAACCTTAGTAGAAGTCTAAATCTCTGATATATGATGACTAGTGATAATTTGAGATTTGTGTAAAATTGTTGAAATCTAAGTTTTAGTTATGATTGATGTTGTTCTTTGATAAAATCTAGGGTTTGCAACAAACCCTAGTGGAAGCTAGTCATGTTGTTACTTTGAATTGACTTGTAATTGGTTTTGGTTGTTAAAATCTCATCTATGAAATCTAGGATATCGCACCAAATCCTAGTGAGAAGTCTAACATATGAATTATGAAGTTGTCAGATACATTGTAAATCTATATTTTTCTGAATAGTTTCTAGGGTTTGCAGTATGTTGTAGTAAGGTATGCCATACCTCTAAAATAAACATTGAAACCCTAGATGTAATGAAAGTTGTTATGAATTGCTCAGAGTCTTGGTGAAGTAGCCTAGGGTTTATGACAAAAACCCTAGCAAGAAGTTGAATAGTATGTGTCTCTTGTTTCTAACCAAGTGTGAGTGTTTGATGTCTAAAGATGAATGCTTCCATTATATGATTCTAATATGGTTAACTTCATGCTTCTATAGATTTGGTTGTATTTGTTATCTAATTTGTGAAGGTACATAATCTTCAAGATGGTGCAGATCCTCGTAAAGTAAACTTGATATGATAAGCATGATGAAGAAATTTTTAATGGTCATGATAACTCTTATAAGAAGGACAGAAGCAATGAAATATTCTCTGATGTCGTAGAAAATAAGTTAAGCCCCCTAAGTTGAGAGGGAGCCTGGATGAAAGTTGATCTCCCTAGGTTAAAAGGGAGCTTGGGTATATTCCTTGTATAGGAATGATTAGATCCTGCCTAATTAAGAGGGAGTGATGGATATGTCTCTCTACTTCATGTGTCATGCACTAGACCAGGACTAACAACCGTAAGTTTTAATGAAGGCCCTGAGTGAGAGAAGAAATTGGAGAATGTATTTTGAAGGGTTGTTGAGATAAGAAAAGGCGGATCTATTTGTGGAATATGTTGTTGCATGACAAGTAGGAAAGGAAGTTGTATGGTTGAGGAATCTTTTGTCAAGATTCATTAGGAAAGCTCTAATACCTACTATGAAATTTTGAGAAGCAACATCAAATTATCTGGAAGATCTCAAAGGTTTGTATCTATTTATGTACATTTGAAAGCTTGTTATTGATTGGGGTTGTGTTTGCACACGTAAATCTCTCAGAAGTTTGATAGCCTGTTTTACATGCTTAGAGTTGTCAATCAGTTTGATTATGAGAGATTTGTTGTCGGTCTGTTACCGATTGGAATAATCAGGAAGTTGAGGCTTTGTGTGTGAAACATTGCCTAGGAGGACATCTGGTCAGCACTATGTGTCGATTCCTAGTTCCTAAAGTAGGGAGGGTGGTTTTGGTCATGGAGCTCTAACCTCGGATACGCACCTAGATCCCTGGGTTGATGGTTAGTAAGCCTGATGGTACCTGGAAAGGCTGAAAGCTTTAGTCCATTTTAGTCCCACTTGGATAGATTTCCTTGGTCAAGAATCTAGTCCGTGGCATTGTGATGCCTAAACTGTTGAAGGACCTTGGATAGATTTCCCTAGTCAGGAATATAGCCCATGACATTGTGGTGCCTAAAATTCTTCATAGTTCATGTGTTCTGAGATATTCCTTGTACTTGCACTGATGAATACCCCCCTAGTTAAGAGGGAGTGTTTAAAAATGTAACTAGGTTTAGTCTTCATAAATTTATTTGAGATGTACTTATCTAAAGAATGAAGAGAATATTTTTATTATTATTTCTATGACTTATTAAAGCATGGGTTTCATGCTTGGGTCATCACGTTTTAGGTCAAAGTTCCCATTGAGGACTTATAGGATTTATTCTGAGTCATTAGAGTCATTGTACATTTAAAGAGACCCTTCTTGGGCTTTCGGATCATGTAAAAAGAATTATTTTTTAGCCAAAAATGAATTTAGTCTCTTCCACACCAAGTCGGCCTCAATAAAATCAAGTCAACCTCAAGACAAGTAATTCAACCTCCTTGGAAGGCTATATATACAAGGCAGTTCGAATTCATTTGGAGCATCTCACTCTCTCACACAATTTGATTTCTAAAGCTGGAAGCTAGAAAAGTGTGAAGTTGGAAAAGGATTAGAAAAGGAACTGGAAAGAAGTGTGAGTTTCTAGAAGGAGATAGAAGACCTCAAGATCGAAATTTTGGGACAACTCTCACTCAGTTATAAGGTGTATCAAGGGAGATCGAAGTTTTTTTAGTTTGGTCAAAGTTGTTGTTGCTACTTCTGCTGGGTCAAAGTTGTTGTTGATGCTACTAGGTCGAATTTCCTTTAGAAGGATTGTCATTTGCAAGAAGGATTGAGGGTTGAATTGGTGTGGAGGAAGTATTTGTCTGGATCTAGAGTCTTGGATTATCTCGAGAAACTATTGAAGAAAGAATTGATGAGTAGGTTTTCCCCTAGATAGGGATTTTTCCCTAACTGTCTTCCTACATTTGTTATTCTTATGTTATTATTTTGGTAATTTCTTGATGAACTAAAAGATAAAAGAAGAACATAAAGATAAAAGAATCACAAATAATTCTCTATATAAGAAAATCTTTATGTGTTTCCAATTTTCTAACACTGGAAAGATCATCCATCTCAGTAGAAGAGGTGACACTTGAAACCTGCTTCCCTATCTTCTTCTCATCATCTACCTGCTTCTTCCTCGGACACTTCGTTGAATAATGACCAAACTCTATGTAGTTGAAACAGTTAATCTTATTCTAGTCCTTATTTTTCTTGTTCTTCATTCTCACTGCAAGAGCCATGTCATCCTCAGAAGAATTCTTGTTAGAATGAAGATCCTTGTCTTACAATTCTTCCTAACCAAACTCATCCCACAACCTATTCCAGTCTAGTAGCTTGTCCCTGGAAATGATACCCTTGATGAACGGCTTCCACTCTCGAGTAAACCCCTTGAAGGAAATCCCTAGCATCTCAAAATCTAAAATGGTCTCACAGATGGCGGCAAGCTCATGTCTAACTTGAGACAACCTTGTCATAAACGAAGTCACCCCTTCACCCTGTATCATCTTGGTGGCCTTCAACTTATCATGTAATACCAATACTCGGTTCTGGTTCTTATTCTGGAATAGATTCTGAGGAGCTTCCCACATTTCATGGGAAGTGCTCTTCCGGAACATTTGAGGTATTAAGTAATCCTTAACACCATCTAAGATGATCAACTTCGCCTTCGTATCCAACTCTTCATACACTTCTATCTCCTTAAGATCAGTTGGCTTCTTTATCACTTCCTTAGAAAAGTCTTAAATCATGTTCACCATCAGAACCAACTTGATCCTTTCCATCCATGGACTATAGTTGGACAACCCTTCCACCTGTCCTCCTCCCGGAGACCAACCAATAACTTTGACATTGTTGTGAGCCCTTCAACAACAATGTAACCAACTCCCTCTTAAGTTGCACTTCGTTGTGCACACTCTGATTCAATGGCCCTTCAAAGTAGTTCTAATACCAAGTTGTTTTTCCATGGTACTAGTATCTAGGTTAGGGTCTTAGAATCACTAACACAACCAATCCGATATACCACAACAAACTACTTTTCACATTGGAACAAAATACAGTAGTAAATCAACACGTGCACAAATATAGACAAATATTTTTACAATTTTCAACAACCCAACTTCGTTATATTAACAACTTTAATATAATAGTCTAGTGCTCCTGTACCAATGATAATGGCCCTCATACATCCACTAATACAAGAATACAATAACAAGATACTATGATCATCTAGCTGATGTAGTCAACTTCACATCTGCCTTGATCATATCCTAAACAAAATTGTTGGTCCATCTACTCCCAATCTGCAACTCTTGGATCTATCAAAGGTCCTACTCATTTAGGTCACTGAACATGGCTTCTCCAACTACTGTCTAGTTGATCGTTAGTACTTCAACGCATAAACACATTGAGACTCTTGTTGAGTTGTTCACAACTTCGTTTGTCAACAACTGTAACCTTCCCAGTATTTCTCCTCACATCCCTTATGACTTATTCCCTCTAATGTCTTCCTGTGCTACTCCAATGAAGATAAAATTTGGGTAAGATGGTTTCCACCTATCATTGCAAGATTTCCTTCTCCAATAATGAACTCGAGCTGATTCACTTAGTCATCCTTTGTCCTTCAAGGTGTCAACACTAGAGCCTCCAACCTTCACCCTCCTTACAGTTGTCAATGTCCTTCTTGGAAACTGATCTAGGGCTACTTTGGGCACCTACTTGTTGCCCTCCAACAACCTCAAGATGGTCAACACAAATTGTCCAACCTAGACTCTATCCTCTAGAAACAAATCCAACTCAAACATATCAACACATACCTTCTAGAGTTGGTGCATCTATTGTATTTTGTGTGGCCTGGTTAGGGTTTTTGTTAGTCCACATCAGCCTTGGTTTTCTGCCCCAAGAAACCTCTCAACAGTTTTAGCTTGCCTCCCTTTACTTGTTGCCTCTACTCGTTGCCTATAGCTCTGATCTATTGAGGGAAATAGGCCTTACAACCCCTCCAAATAGTGCAGAATGGGACCTTGGTCCTTCTACTACTCTCACAGATAGTGTGGCTTGTAATACAGAGAAGAAATCACCCCAAAGCCTTGCACAAAGAACCCAAATTTGATCCCTTTATCCTTAGCTCGCCTCCTTCTACACTCTGCCCCTCTAATAGTCATGAAAAGACATAATCCTTTCCTCTTTCCTCCTTTGTTTGGCTCCTTAGATCTGTGGCCTAGATCAGAGATATGTTTCTATGAATTCGTTTCTCTTAGAAGCGAGAAATGAGCTCCCAAACTCCTCTTATTTATATGTTTCACCTTAGGCTCCAATGCATCCCTTGAGGGCATACTTCTAATCCTGCCTAGCTTGTCTTTTGTGCCACCAACCCTCTTGAAAACATATCAAAACGAATAACTCACTTTGTAGAGCTTCTCCTTTGGTGTTCTTTGCATCCCCTAGCTCCTTTTAGGGCCCTTTACAATCTCCAAGGGTTAGGTGTCAACATTTCCTTATGGTTTCACACCCAAAAGCTTGGGTGAAAATCCCACACTTTGGGTTCTAAACCCACAAACCACTTTTGTGTTTCCCATTCCTCCAAAACCTCAAACCCTAGGGCTTGGAGTACCTACCAAGCTATAAATCTCAACATAAGACCCTTTTTGGCCTTTCACTTTCCTGTTAGGGACACATTCTCTTAATCCTCTTTCACCTTCGGTTCCTTGCTATTAATGTTTATGGTGTTCTATGCTTGCAACAATTACTTCAATGTCTTATCATCATTGAGAGTAATTGTAGATAGAACATCATAAATACGTACAAGAAGATATATGAGATGATTTGATTACAACTTAGGATCCCAATTATATACCTAGGTAGGTACCCATTCACGAATGGCCATGTCCTTGGAGATATCACTCTTAAGCACTAATTATTAGTTATTTATTCATTATTTATGATTATTATTCATTTTTTCCATGTGCCATCTCTGCAAATTGTCTCGTCTCTGCTGAAGATTGAAATCATAGTCCACTAAGAAAGGATTGTGTTAGAGTCAGTATTTGCATACTGCCACCAGTGATCAAAACTCCTCTTTGATATCATATTAGGGTCCCATTATGAAATTTTTGTCATTCCACCAAGGTCCTCATTCAAAAATTCTCATTGATGGTAGCCCTAGTCAAAAACCTCACTCTCCCTCAAAAAAATCTATACTTGTTGGCCCACCTTCTTGTGTCTTACTGAGCATACATGTATCGTAAAAGCTCATTTCATCATGTTTTGTGTCAGTCAAGTCCACATGCGCCCTGGTCATTCAAGGTCCCATTAGGTCTCTAGGTTTCATTCTTTCAAGGTCCAATAAAACACCATTTCACTGCATAAGGCTAGCAAAAGTATGAGAGTGAACAAAATAATATCCCTTTTTCATTTAAAGAGGATTTGCAAACATGTGAAGATGTTTGCCAAAGTTGTAATTTTGATTTCAAGTATGAGTTTCATCTCAAATTGTAATTTTATTCCAAAAACAAAGATGTAATTATATTTTTTTATATTTATCTAATTTTATATCATTATATGTAATAAGTAACTTTTCCCAAGCTGCCAACTCAGTTCCACATGCCAACTAGACATTAAATGTCAAAACAAAAAGTGTCTACTCTAGCAATTGATCAATCTGCAAAGCAAAAGTACAAGGTAAAGGGGTATTAGTGCAATGTTTCAAAAGCACTTTCAAACATTAGAAAATGGGTTTTAAATCAACAAAATCAAATGCTATCAAGTATTTAAAACCTCAAGACATCCATTTGCCCCTCATTTGATCTTGTCATGGTCGAACAACCTCAACAAAGGAGAAATTTTTGAGTTTGACAGGTGAAATCAGCAAAACAAAGTTTTCATTGCGTGTTTGGAAACTGGAGGGAGTGTTTGTGTATTACGCTACGCGTTTCAGTGTCACATTGCGCGTTTAACCAGGAGGGCACGTTTCAGTGATACGCTGCGCATTTGACCAGTGGAGGGTGTGTTTTAGTTATGCACTCCGCGTTTGACCAGAGTTGTTCTCCATCTTCTAAAATAAAGTGCCATTGCCTCTGAAGCTTCAGTTTGGTTGTTTTCTTCCTCCAGCAAGTAAGTAGCACTAAAATATACCCTCCTTGCATTTCACAACTCATAAATTCATGGTGTTAAGTCTCTTGAATGAAATTTTGAGTTTTCAAACCTGCAAACCTTAGTTTCATTCCCACACCTCTAATTTCACACGCTAATATCTTTATTCCCATCCCATACCCCTATTAAACCCTTCCCCAACCCTCATATCGTTTCACTATCTCCCAAAGCCCTTTATTCCCAAAACCCTAAGAATTAGGTGTTCTATTTACCTAGGCTCCAAAAACCCTTAACCTGTAATAAAATTCCCTATCCCAATTCCCTTTATATTCCCACTCCCTATCACTCCCTTAGACCATAAACCCCTTCCCTTGTCTCCCTTAATTTTTTCACACCGTTCCTAACTCCCTATACCTACATTCCATTATCATTTCATCTCCCTAGGGTTTTAAAATCAAGACACCATGTTAGAAGAAGAAAACAAAAGTTCCAGTGAGGAGGAAAAGAAGGGGAGGAAGTCAAACAAAGAAGGGAGAATCCTTAGATTTGAGCCAAGAAATACCAATGAACTCATGGCATATCCCATGAATGTGACATCTTTAAAACATCTAGGATGTTTTGAACTTTGTGAGAAAGTAAAAAAGGTCCAACATCACCCTATGTTGGGTAGACTATTCATCTCCAATCTCCATGACAACCAAGTAACCCTTGTTGGTGTCACATTCACTGTGTCCACTGCCATCATATCAGTTGTTACTGGAATCCTTGATATTGGGGAAAAATGGTTTAAGCAAACAGATTTGGAGGAGCATTATTATGAGCCATATATCAAACCTAGATACAGAAATTATAGAAAGAGGCTTTTTCCTTTCTCTTGCCTCCTGGATAGATATGTTCCCATGATGAAAATAATCATGAGATACTTTACTTGTGAAGGAATGTTTTCCAGACTTTATACCTATCATATCCGGCTACTCATGCATTTCACAAGGGTTAAGATGCTCAACATACCTTATTATCTCTTTCAAAGCATTGACAAGATGGCATATATTGTCCAAAAAAAAGAATATGAGCATCAAATGAGGATTATTTCCACCACTCCCTCATTAAAATCATTGTCCTCTATCACCTTAAACAATTGAAAATTCAATGGAGTAATTTCATAGCTAATGACATATTCATTGATCCATCTATTCAGCATGTTCAAGATGTGCCTTCATCATCTCATCCTCCCACATCCATTCCTCCATCTCAACCCACAGATCATGCATCATCATCAAATCAGTCTCCTTCACCATCACCTCCACCATCACCATTTCATGAGCACATTGAGTCACCTAGTACAGCTGAGATCGGTGAGCCTGAGCAAACAAAGCAAGTTGAGGTCATCAAGCCTAAGAGGGAAGATTTGGGCATATTGGCACATACTTATCAGAGAGGTCATAGGTAGGTGTTTTCCCCACAGATTGTGGGAGGGGCCCTGCCTTCTTCACCAACAAAACAGGTACACAAAGGCAAAGAAAAGATGACAGAAGCAGAGGTTCAGGCAGAGATCAAACATGAGGAGGAGGACCTCCATGAGACAGAGAAGGATTTTGACCTTGTTGACCTAGATGAGCATGATAACAATGAGGAAACTATAATTTTCATCAAGGAAAAATATGCACTCATCAGGGAGCTCCATACCAATTTAGAAATGTCTAAATTTATCATTTCATATTATGAGCAAGAAAACCAACAACTTCAAGCCAAGCATGATACCATGGAGATTCATCTCATCAAAAGGTAGAAAGGGAAGAAATTAAAGCTAGGGCATTGCTTGATGAGGCCTATGATAGGTATGGTGAACCTGAACAAGAGCAAGAACCAAAAAGAAAACCTATGACTAAAGGGTTGAAAAGAGCTCTAAAACTAGAAAGACAAAAGGAGGTTGAGCTTGCAAATCAGCTCACATAGAATGAACAGTTTTCCATCATGATTAATGAGAACCGGGAGAATTGGCTTGACAAGGTAAACCAACATTTGGAGAAGCTCCTATACAAGGCCAACAAAGAAAATGACATTCAGAGAAAGATGGCAAAACATTATGCCATGAAGAACAAGATTGCAAGGGCAAAGCTTAGAAGAGCTAATGCAAAGATTGAAGCCCTAAAAAAGCAAGAAGAGGAAGGAAGACTTGAAATCCTTGCTGAGGCCTCACTCCATGCACAAACCACATGATCAACAATCATTTCACCAATTTTGAGAGGTTTTGAGGTAATTTTGAAGTTTTTGGTGCTTTTCAAGAAATCATACATAGTTTTTTGATAGCTAGAATGCCAAGGGTGGAGCACCCTTGGCATTGCACTTTTGTTTGGGGTAGTTTTTGGACAAAAGAAGACCACCATTGGATTCAGATCATGGAAGAAATGTAGGAAAACAACTTTACAAGCCTTGGTTTGCACAACTAGTGGGTGAAAAGGTGAAAAAACTCCTAAAAAATCAATGTTTTGCCTCCTTTTTCACCTAGGTGTTGCGTGTTTGACCAGTGTTGGAATAATCCACTTTTGGAGGTTCAAATCAAGTCCATTTTTCAAACTAAAGGTATATTTGGAAACTAGACAAGATAAGCTTTCCAACGAGCTATTCTAGGCCCAATTTGGTGTAGGAATTTACAAGGTAAGTTCCTCAGACAGAACACCAAAGGACACCACTCACAAATAGATCACAGATCAATACACCAATATTCTTGATGTGGTTAAAACCCTCAAAGAAGGAAATAGTCCACAGCCTGAGCTAATGCGAGCACTTTAGGCAATTTATTAATAAAAGAATGAAAATTTACATAAGCTTCTCTCATGAACAATCACCCTACAAATGACCCTCCATGCTCTTTAAATAGAGATCATGGACCAATCGAGTGCTAAGCCACAGATAAAATGTCGGTGATACCGAGGAGAAAATGAATTGTCGGATCACTTCATGTCTAGAAAACATCGTGATCGTTGGATTGTAAGTTACAAAAGTACATAGCAAAGAAACACACTTTACCTAACTCTACACTAGACCAAGTTATACTTAACTATTTCCTATGTGTCAGAATATCCTAACACCCCCCCTTAAGAACAACTTGGGATAGGATTGAAGGATGTACAAATATGACACAATAGGAGAAGGAATGAGGCATTAGAGCCTATCCCCCCTTAGTGACAACTTCCTGAACTCCAACCATAAATCGAAGTTTATTAAACTTCGCCTCTATGAGAGCCTTTGTAAAGATATTTGCAACTTGATCATCTGTTGAACAATATTGCACTTCAAGAACATGGTCATGAATGAGATTTCTAATGAAGTGCATGTGTAGTTCAATGTGTTTTTTGCACTGATGTTGGACTGGATCATTTCATAGTTGAATGGCACTTTGATAATCACACCAAAATGTAGTCGGATGATGTTGCTGAAAGCCAAACTCTAACAAGATCTGACGAAGCCACCGGGCTTCCTTACTAGCTTCTATGGTGCCACGATACTCTACTTCTACTGAAGAAAGAGAAATGGCACTTTTTTTCTTACAAGTCCATGTAATAGGTCCAAAACCAAGAGTGAACACATAACTTGTAGTAGACTTCCGATCATCAGGGTCACCAGCACAATCAGAATCAGTGAAACCAACCAATAAAAGAGATGCTTCTTCACTGTAATGAATCCCAAACTGAATTGTACTTCAAACATAACGAAGTATTATTTTAGTTGCTTTCCAATGACTTTCATGTGGGTTTTGCATAAACCAAGCACCAAGGCCAACAACAAAGGAAAGGTCAGTACGGGTATGGGTCAAATACAAAATATTTCCTACAATTTGATTGTATAAGGTAGCATCAACTTCAGGGGAAGTACAAGTGACTGAAAGTTTGACTCCAGACTGAAAGGGAGAAGGGGTTGGCTTACAGTCTTCCATGTGAAACTAGTGTAGAAGATCACAAACATACTTGGACTAAGAAAGGGAAATACCTCTCTTGGATTGCAAGACTTGAAGACCAAGAAAATAATGTAAGTGCCTTAAGTCTGTCAAGGCTGGACTTCTCATGGTTTATAAGGTTGGGATCACTACTAGTAAGGATAAGATCATCAACATAAAGAACAAGAATGATAAGAGACTTCCCCACTTTCTTGGTGTAGACAGTCATGTCAGAATGACACCTAGAAAAGCCAATATCTAAAAGAAAGCTATCCATTTTGGCATACCAAGCCTGAGGAGCTTGCTTGAGACCATAAAGGGATTTCTTAAGCCGACATACATGGTTGGATTCTGTTTGTATAAAGCCAAGAGGTTTTTCCATATAGATTTCTTCATGCAAGTCCCCATGCAAGAAGGCAGATTTAACATCCATCTGATGGACTTCCCATTTGAAAGAGGCAGCAAGGGAAAGAACAAGGCAGATAGAGTTCATTTTGGCAATAGGGATGAAGGTTTCAGTATAGTCAATGCCTTCAACTTGTGAAAACCCTTAGCAACAAGACGATCTTTATGTTTATAAACTTTTCCATCTAGTCCAAACTTTGTTCTATAAACCCATTTGCATCTAACAAGTTTTTGTCCCTTTGGAAGAGGCACAAGATCCCATGTATCATTTTCCAATAACGAATGCTATTCTTCATTCATAGCTGCGTCCCAATCTGGATGGCCTAAAGCTTCTGCAAAGGTGTCAGGATCATAATTCGCTAAATCTTGAGCCAGTAAAGAAGAGGCTCTATCGAACTGAGAACGTGTACATCATTGATCTGTAGGATCACCTGCAAGAGCACCTGCTGCATCCCGAGTAGCATGGACCCATTTTGGAAGCTGAGGAGATAAAGGAGGATCTTGAGAAGGTGGGGGAGGATTGTCATCCTCGCTGTCATCATCTAAAGAAGAAATATTTTTAGAAGTAGAAGGGATAGAGAGAGGTGGCACATCCACCGAACTAGGCTCGTAAGTCAATATATTTTCAGCAAACTTTACATCTCTTCTAATGATAACATTTTTGGACTTAAGTGGAATAAGTCTATATCCTTTGAAATCTTTAGAATATCCAACAAAAATACATTTTTCACTCTTAGGTTGTAAAGCTTTATGTTTCTCATCTGGAATATGGGCCCATGCTTCACTTCCAAAAACACGAAAGTGACTTACATCTGGTTTAATTAAGCTCCATGCTTCTTCTGGAGTGATATTCTTTAAAACCTTAATAGGAGTGCGATTTACTATGTAATTTGCACAGTTAATTGTTTCTGGCCAAAAATTAAGACTAAGTCCTTTGTATTGAAGCATACAATTAGCCATTTCTTTTAAGGTGCGATTTTTCCTTTTAGCTACACCATTTTGTTGTGGAGTATATTGAACAGTATGTTGCATTTGAATTCCATGCTTAGTGCAAAAGTTGATGAATTTGTTGTTAACATATTCTCTGCCATTATAAGATCTTAGCTTAAGAATGTGCTAAATTGGCAACTAGGGCCAAAATCCATGTGGGGCAACTTATTTATGGCAGCTGATATTTTTATTGGATCCCTCTCGTCGAGAGGTGTAGGATTGATCCAAAGATTGTCCAATTCTGATAAGTATTTATGGAGATATGAATTTATTTTGATTATGTAATTATTATCAAGCCGACCAACTCTTACGTAGGCTCAAGAAGCCCAATAGACGTGTCTATTCATCATCCACATTTTAGTATAAATTGGTGAGGACTTGAAGTCATTTGGGACATGTATTCTTGAGGTGATCTCCTCTCCACGTCTTGGGTTTTTGGAGAAGGAGAGAACCAAAAGAATATGTTGGCCTAGAAGGAGCCCTAGCTGCAAGATGATGCCCTAACCACTATGATGCCCTAACTGCTGTAATACCCTAGCCGCAATAAGCCGCAGGCTTATGAGGATGCACGCTGAGATCTTATACGCTGGACCTTAGTTAATGGAGACCATTTATACACAGAATATGATGGAGACTTACACGTTGTACATGAGAGGAACGCAACACAGCACACAAATGGATTACACAATGTCATGAAAAAAATATTCGCACAGCTATGGAAACCCTATACGCTATGCAGGCAATGAATGCATCAACGCAGTGCAGTCAATGATAAACGTTGCTCGTGGAATGTATCATCACTGTCAACGTGTGGATGTTAACGCTGGGTTCACGCAGATGATATACACGGTCCAACATAAATGTAGCTGCAGCAAATAAAAGAGCCGCAGTCATAACATGAGGAGACCATAAACGCAATAACCACATGTGCCAACAGATCGATATGCCATTGACGAAGGTCTTCGCTGGAATTGCTCTGCGAATAACAAAACCCTGGCCTAATCTTTTACGGTGATGAAATCGGTCTGGATCCAAGGAGCTTTCATCAACCTGTAACCAAACAAACAAGAAGAATGGGACGCTTGCAGGATACACCTGACAATTCAAGTGCCATGGACTGTAACAGAAACAATGGCAAGAGTAGGTCCACTCAACCAAGGCTTTTCATTAGAGAAATGGTTATGGAGAACTTCAAGTCCTATGCTAGAGAACAGTGGGTTGGCCCCTTCCACAAGATTCTTATACACATTGGTATACAGATAATTATTCGCAATCAAAAGGTGCCACCTGTTACACGCAGTCAATCCCAGATCACTGGCGCAACAAGATATACATATACACGCAGGCAATGGAAATACATATACACAACAATATTTACACGTTGAAATGGAGATACCTTCCTATGCTGTCAGGAAGTCACCTTCTACGCAGTCATGGAGACAAGCCTCTATACACAGTCAAAGGAAACATGCCTTAGACATTCTCCTGCTAAATCACATATGGACAAGAATTCAAATGGACAATAACCTATAGTTTTGTCGACAGTAACCCCTTCTCTGAGATCTCGATCAAAGGAGCAGATCTCGGATGCCATGAATGAAGGTATGATCTCATATGACATCTCAAATGAATGAAAAAGGTATGTGTATATCAGTATATATATATGTGTGTGTGTGTGTTGATCTGTGCTCCTACTAGCTGATCCTAGTGTTTATATGATGAAATTGTCATTATATAGAAGAAGAAAAGAGCACAGTGAAAATCTCAATGGATCTCATCATTGGAAGATGCAGCAGTAACAAAGGTACAAGTAAAAGTGCAGCAATGATGCAACTGTGATGACAACATGATGTATGTAATCATGAGCAGCATGATGAAGCAATGAGAAGGCAGAGGCAACAGCATGGTGGGTAGCACTATGAGATCATGGGCAGTACAATGATACATTAGCAGGGGTAGCAGCATGATGATGATGCACACTAGTTTGAGCAGCATTATGATGGATAAGATCATGGACATGGGCAACATGATGTTAATCATGATTAGAGCATCATGATGCAGTATGCAGTGGTGCAACTAGAGGACCAGATGTAGCACGATGATAGGTTTCAGTTGAAGAAAAATGTCTTCAACTGATCTCATCGTTATAGGAGATGATCTATGCTTAGATCTAGACAAGTCAAAGTATTGACTTTTGTTGTAAATGTGCTATCTCTCTCTCTCTTTCTCTACTAAACTTTGAAGAACATAAAAGAAGAATTGATCAAGGGTTTCCCCACACATTGTGGGGTTTGTCCCTGGCTTGTGCCACATCTTGTGTCCTCTTGTCTTGGCTTGTCTTCTGTGATTTATATTTATGTTCTATCTACAATTGACCTTATGTTGATGTGATTGCTAATATGGAAAAGAAATTAAATAAATTTCTCTAGCATAGAACATACCTAAAATTAACATGGTATCAGAGCTGAGGTGAAGACAATGCCCAAGAAAGAGTGAAGGAACAATCACCAAAGACAGTTGGGACAAGAGAGAAGGATCAATGGGTTCCTCATAATTCACCCAGGGTGAATTCAAAGCAGAGAATGTTATCAGAATGGTGCAGCGGAAGTTTTTGATGGCCCATCTAAAGATCACTTCATTGGGAAGTTCGGATCTAAGGGTGGAAGGAAAGGCAGATGCCTTGGTTGGAATAAGTTCAGCCATTATGTGAAGGAGTGTCTGGATGGCAGAGACACATGTCTTGATGAAGGTAACAGTAATTCCAGGGACATCTTCAATGATCAAAGGAATGATTGGTAATGCAGGTCATCAATGAAATGGTCGACTCTTCAAAGAATGCAAGGAACCCCAGAATCTCTTTTATGTACCTGATCGCAAGAAGAACCTGGTGTCCATCTCGGAAATGGAAGTCAAAGGTTTCAGGGTGGCACTCATCGATGGAAAGATTTGTGAGTCAGATGATGACAAGGATGCCTGAATTCAAAAAGAGCATGAAAGTACATGTCTGAGATGTACCGAAGGAAAATCTTACAAGGGGACATTTCCCTCATGTAGCAGGTCCACAGGTGTGGAACAACCCGAGGGGTTTGAGACTGATGATCAGGAATCTCACGTATGCTAGTGGAAGAAAGCCCTCTATAGCTTAAAGCAAAGCACCCCGGGCATAATATGAGAGGATTGATAACTATCAGATGAAGCTAAGATTCACTAAGAGTGAAACCAATCCAAACCATTACCCGAAGGTTGAGGATGATAGACCTCTCATACTGGCACCTATGTCTGACAGGTGAAGACCCTCTCATTTGTAGAAGACAGAGGGAGTTGGATTATGGATGTGGAATGATAAAATGCAAGCTTGTGACTACCTCGAGGATTGTAAGTTATATGGTAGTGATGTCGGACCAGATTTGGGAATGCCTCTGAGTTTCATAAACTCATTCGCATTGATGTTCTTGGTGAACCTCCGTCCGGACATATGTTTTGCAGTTAGCATGGTGAGCTTGTATTTGGTTGAGCCTCACTAGATTGGTGCCAAGAATCTTTTGAGATATCTTCAGGGAAAAATCTCTCATGGATTAAGATACACTGCCGAAAATATGAAATTGCATTACTATTCGAATATTGAATGGGCAGGCAGTGTGGAGGATCATTAGAGCACTTTTCAGTGTTGGTCCTCTTTGGATTCTACTTTGATGCAGGAAGCAGAAGTCGGTTGCTATAAGCACCATCAAGACTAAATACATGGCTACAAGTATGATCTCGTATGAATCTGCATGGTTGCGGAAGCTCTTAAGTGAGCTATTTTTCTCTGTGACAACCAGAGGTGGGATTCGATTATTGAGGAATCTCGTATTCGGCAATTGCTCTAGCAGATAGACATCATATACTGCCTTATCTAGGATATGGAAATTTGATGAGCAAGGAGGCTCCATCACACTGAGATGATGTACAGGTCGTTAAAGCCCCGGGGGAAAGATCAAATCTATGATTTTCTCGAACAAATTAGACTCATCAAGAGACCCTTGTACAAGGGTCCTGCATGTTGCATACATTGAGCTCTGGGAGCTCTAGGGGCTTGCAGTTCTTACTGGAGCAACATATGACCACAGGGTGACTCACCCTCCCCTAGTGGTGCGCACTGGGATAGGATGATTCGCTCTCCTGTGGAAAGGATGATTCACTCTCCTAAGGACAAGATGATTCGCTTTCTTGTGGAACAAGATGATTCGCTCTCTTGCGGGACATGATGATTCACTCTCCTGTGTAGCAGGATGATTAATTGTTCTGTGAGGCCTGGATTGATGTGTTCTCCATGGCGATTGTAGAAGGATTGATGTGTTCTCCTATGAGGCCTGGATTGATGTGTTCTCCATGGTGATTGTAGCAGGATTGATGTGTTCTCCTGTGAGGCCTGGATTGATGTGTTCTCCATGGCAACTGTAGCAAGATTAATGTGTTCTCCTATGAGGACAGGATTGATTAGTTCTCTTGTCAAGGCATCCTACCCATGCAGTCTGGGACTCATGGGAAGTACCTCTCATCTGATCAATGAGCAGGGAAATGAAGTTAGGGACCATAGTAGTACCAATGGACGCATCGTTGTATCTACCGTACTCCCTACACTAGGATGACCTCCATTGATCTGGGATCAATGGTACTGGTCTGGGACCAGTGGTAGGAGTTGTACCATACTATGACACTGACTTCGGGTCGGTTGAGACTGGTCTGGGACCAGTGGTACATACTCTGAGACTGACTTTGTGTCAGTGCAGTACTGGTCTGGGACCAGTGAGAGTGGTACATACTATGACGCTGACTTCGAGTCAGTTGAGACTGGTCTGGGACCAGTGGTACACTCTCTGAGACTGCAATACTAGTCTAGGACTAGTGGTAGGAGTGGTAGCTACTATGAAGCTGACTTCGGGTCGGTTGAGAGTGGTCTGGGACCAATGGTATGCACTCTGAGACTGACTTTGAGTCAGTGGAGAATGGTATGAGACATTCTTGATCAATTCTTCTTCTTCATAGTTCAGCAGAGCCAACAAAGCTGAGCTGAGCAGAGCCAGTAGAACTAACAAAGCTGAGTAGAGTAGAGCCAACAGAGCTGAGCAGAGCAGAGGCAGAGCTGAGCAGAGTATAGTAGAGTAGAGTCAATAGAGCTAGGAAAAGTAGTGCAGGGCACTGATGACAAAGATAGTACTTTCAGACTTATGGATCAGCAGATGGAGTTCTCCCCTGTTGAGAGGGAGTGTTAAATTGGAAACTAGGGCCAAACTCCATGTGGGGCAGCTTATTTATGGCAGATGATATTTTTATTAGATCCCTCTCGTCGAGAGGTGTAGGATTGATCCAAAGATCATCTGATTCTGATAATTATTTATGGAGATATGAATTTATTTTGATTATGTAATTATTATCAAGCCGACTAGGTCTTACATAGGCTCAAGAAGCCCAATAGACGTTTCTATTCATCATCCACGTTTTAGTATAAATTGGTGAGGACTTGAAGTCATTTGGGACATGTATTCTTGAGGTGATCTCCTCTCCACATCTTGGGTTTTTGGAGAAGGAGAGAATCAAAAGAATACGCTAGCCTAGAAGAAGCCCTAGTTACAAGATGATGCCCTAACCACTATGATGCCCTAACTGCTATAATACCCTAGCCACAGTAAGTCGCAAGCTTATAAGGATGCACGTCGAGATCTTATACGCTGGACCTTAGTTAATGGAGACCATTTATACGTAGAATATGATGGAGACTTACACGTTGTACATGAGAGGAATGCATCACAGCTCACAAATGGATTACACGCTGTCATGAAAACAATATTCGCACAGCTATGGAAACCCTATACGCTGTGCAGGCAATGAATGCATCAACGCAGTGCAGTTAATGATAAATGTTGCTCGTGGAAATTATCATCGCAATCAACATGTGGATGTTAACGCTGGGTTCACTCAGATGATATACATGGTCCAACATAAATGTAGCCACAGTAAATAAAAGAGCTGCGGTCATAACATGAGGGGACCATAAACATAATAACCACATGTGCCAATAGATCGATATGCCACTGACAAAGGTCTTCGCTAGAATCGCTCTGCGTATAACAAAACCCCGGCCTAATCTTTTACGGTGATGAAATCGGTCTGGATCCAAGGAGCTTTCATCAGCCTGTAACCAAACAAACAAGAAGAATGGGACGCTTGCAGGATACACCTGACAATTCAAGTGCCATGGACTGTAACGGAAACAATGGCAAGAGCAGGTCCACTCAGCTGAGGCTTTTCATCAGAGAAATGGTTATGGAGAACTTCAAGTCCTATGCTAGAGAACAGTGGGTTGGCCCCTTCCACAAGATTCTTATACGCATTGGTATAGAGATAATTATTCGCAGTCAAAAGGTGCCACCTGTTACACGCAGTCAATCCCAGATCACTGGCGCAGCAAGATATACATATACACGCAAGCAATGGCAATACATATACACAACAATATTTACACGCTGAAATGGAGATACCTTCCTACGCTGTCAGGAAGTCACCTTCTACGCAGTCATGGAGACAAGCCTCTATACGCAGTCAAAGGAAACCTGCCTCAAACATTCTCCTGCTTAATCACATATAGACAAGAATTCAAATGGACAGTAAGTTGCAGTTCTGTTGACAGTAACCCCTTCTCTGAGATCTCGATCAAAGGAGCATATCTCGGATGCCATGAATGAAGGTATGATCTCAGATGACATCTCAGATGAATGAAAAAGCTATGTGTATATCAGTATATATATATGTCTATTGATCTGTGCTCATACTAGCTTATCCTAGTGTTTATATGATGAAATTGTCATTATATAAAAGAAGAAAAGAGCACAGTGAAGATCTCAATGGATCTCATCATTGGAAGATGCAACAGTAAAAAAGGTACAAGTAAAAGTGCAGCTATGATGCAACTGTGATGATAGCATGATGTATGTAATCATGAGCAGCATGATGAAGCAACGAGAAGGCAGAGGCAGTAGCATGGTGGGTAGCACTATGAGATCATGGGTAGTACAATGATACATTAGCAGGGGCAGCAGCATGATGACGATGCACATTAGTTTGAGCAGCAATATGAGGGATAAGATCATGGACATGGGCAGCATGATGTAGTATGCAGTGGTGCAACTAGAGGACCAGATGCAGCACGATGATAGGTATCAGTTGAAGCAGAATGTCTTCAACTGATCTCATCGTTATAGGAGATGATCTATGCTTAGATCTAGACAAGTCAAAGTATTGACTTCTGTTGTAAATGTACTATCTCTCTCTTTCTTTCTCTGCTAAACTTTGAAGAACATAAAAGAAGAATTGATCAAGGGTTTCCCCACACATTATGGGGTTTGTCCCTGGCTTGCGCCACATCTTGTGTCCTCTTGTCTTGGCTTGTCTTCTGTGATTTATATTTATGTTCTATCTGCAGTTTACCTTATGCTGATGTGATTGCTAATATGGAAAAGAAATTAAATAAATTGCTCTAGCATAGAACATACCTAAAATTAACAGAATGTGATGTCGAGATTGTTTCTCAACAAAGGCCTTAAAGGCCAAGAACATGTTAAATACTTCACTCTTGAGCTTTAAGAAGTATACCCAAGTGCATCTGGAGAAATCATCAATGAAAGTTAAGAAATACTTGTAGCCAGAAAATGAAACAAATGGAAGTGGGCTACATAAATCACTATGCACAAGTTGTAAAGGGGCTGAGGTGTGCCAAGAGGCATGTTTTTCAAAAATATCCTGATGATGTTTTCCAAGTACACATCCGGAACAAACACCATCTCTGCAAGATACCATAGGAAGACCTGTCACCATATTTTATTTACATAGATTTTGAAGGGAGGGATAGTTTAAGTGACCAAATTGCTCATGCAAAATTTTTCTTACTTCATCATTATGAGCAACAAATAACGAGGGAAGATTTGATGACCCAAATTTGTTAAACTTATACAACCTTGTAGAATCATCAGCAATTCCAGTAGCTAAAATCTGTCTAAGATCTCTTAGGTCCTTAATTACAACATCATGAGGTAAAAATTCAACGACTTTACCTTCACCCGAATGAGTTATCTGATATATAGAGAGAAGGTTGCAAGATAAGGTTGGAACACATAATACATCATTAAATTAACCATTGTCTAGATGAATGGTTCTAGTCCCTACAACACTAAGAGATCTATTATCATCAACATATATATTTTTGGTGTTACAATCATTTATAGAAGAAAATATGGTTTTGTTTTTGGTCATGTGATAAGAAGCTCTAGAATCATTGAGCCACTCATGAGAATGAGAAGAAGAAGATACATTTAGTGCATAAACAGACCAAGATGCTTGACAACCACATGCAAAAAGTGGTATTCCTGAAGATGAAGTTGAAGTTGAAGAGTGCTCCAAATGGATGTTATGCTTCTTCATTGCTGCTTCAGGCTTCCATCTTTTTAAAGCATTTGGATTCTAAGTGGCCATCTCGATTACAAAAGTTGCAATGTCTATCAGTGTTCTTCCCTTTGTTTTTATTTGCCTTATAATTTTGATGAATTGATTTTTCATTTTAAGACTAAAATTGCATAGGACCCTTGTTTGGTTTAGGACCATTCTTTTTAGGATACTGCTTCTTAGGATTCTTTGAATTTTGTTGTTGCTAGGCAACTAAGGCTTTCTTAGAAGACGTTTCCAAGATTAAAAAGACCAAGATGTAAGAGTTTTTCTTGTTCTCTTATTAAATAATCACAAAAGGCATGAAAATAGGGGGACTTGTAGTCTTGTCCTTGAGAAATGAAGGCTTCTCTAGTAGAATGGAAGGTGGAAACAAACACAGATTAGGCTAGTCCCAACTTAGTAATTATGGAATAGATAAGGCTACCATCTTCTTTCTTAACCTTAATACCTTCCAAGAGAAGTCTACGGGTCTTGAACTTGGACGAAAAAACTTCAATGGAAGAAAAATTATTGGGGTCCAACATAAGCAATTCATTTTCGAATTGATGGGCTCTAATTTCATTTTTAATTCCAAAAACTTTAGTGAGTTGTTTCATTGCTTCATTAGGGGTATCAAGTTCTGCGATATGGAATCTAAGGTCTGGAGAAATAGACATCCTTATCAACCCACGTGCTTGATCTTGCCTATTTTCCCATTTTGCTGCCTTATCTTCATCTTTAGGTTTAGTTTCTTGGCCTGAGGCTATTCTGTAAAGACCTTTACTTCTATGTAAATCCACAATGTAGGACCACCATTGGAACTAATTGGTGCTGTCAAGAGTAACTTGGCATGGGCTTTCCGTTTTAATAGAAACTAAAGCTGTAGATGTTGAAACTAAGTGTTTCAATGGAAATATCTTGAAAAATTAGGCCAAAAAAAAAAAACGGCTTTCAAAACGACTTCCGGATGAAGAAGTTATGGCTTTTTGAAGAAACGTTGTTGAAGATGTCAACGAAATGCGTGAATGTGCAGAAGTGAATGATAATGTTATATTTAAAATCCCCCCACACCCCCCCCCCCCCTCCTTCCAAACTTAACCTAATTAGCTCACTTAAAAAAAAATTATGTGACCCACTTTTATAAATAAGTGAAAGTCACTTTTACGATGGTACTTTATGAGCCACCCACTAAATTGTAACTTAAATAAAAGATAAAGAGACTTTAAAATTATAAATGACTCGCTTTTTATAATGGGTGAGAACACTTTTATATAAAGTAACTTTAAAACATAAGTTACATGCCCTTTTTGAAAAAGTAACTCAACAAAAAGAAAGACTTGAACTCAAAACCTCTATTCTCATAAAGTAGCTTTGGACCAAGTGAGCTAGTTTCAAAGGTTAGTAATTTTTGGAAAAGAGGAGGGATTTTTTTTTTTAAGAGTCACTGAAGCTTTGGGGTGCATGCTTACTTGAAAAAGCTCTTTTTTTCCTACAAAACAAAAAACCATGCAACCCAACACGGACATACAAAAAAACCAAACCTTATGGCTTGAAGTTAGCTTTCGCCAGAAACCAAATATTTTCCTCAATGTTTCTGATTTACCGAGATCACACTAAGGTGCGCAGAAAAGAGCATATGCATGAGAAAAATCCTTCCTTTCTGTTTTTGATTTGCCCAGATCGCACAGAGTCGCAGGACAAAGAGCATAATCAGAAATGAAAGGTATAGATCCGGTAATAAAAAATAGAGAGATAAATAAACTGAAATAAACAGAGAGATAAATAGCTAAAACTACAAATAAACACTGTATACATCCAAATCTTAAAAATGACGTACCTAGGGCTACCAGAAACCTTTTTGCATGAAAATAAAGGGGTTCCTCACTGGAACAGATGCTCCTAACACAACAGAGTAGTCATCTCGACCCGAAAGCAGTCAGAAATAGTAGATCTAGGAAACAACAATCGGATGTAGTTGTACCAGCTTCTGATTTGGATCACCAAAGGATGTGGCCCTAAAATAGCTCTAATACCATGTAGGAATTTAGAGGGTAAGTTCCTCAGACAGAACACCACAGGACACTTCTCACAAATAGATCACAAATGAATACACCAGTATTCTTAACGTGGTTAAAACCCTCAAAGAGCAAAACAGTCCACGGCCTGAGCCAACGTGGCCACTTCAGGCAATTTATTAATAAAAGAATGAAAATTTACATAAGCTTCTCTTAGGAACGGTCACCTTACAAATGACCCTCCATTTTCTTTAAATAGATATCATGGACTAATCGGGTGTTAAGCCACGGATCAAGCGTCGGTAATACCGAGGAGAGAATGAACTGGAGGATCACTTCATGTCTATAACATATCATGACCATCGGATTGTAAGTTACAAAAGTACATAGTAAAGAAACACACTTTACCTAACTCTACACTAGAACAAGTTATACTTAACTATTTCCTATGTGTCGGAATATCCTAACATTTGGACACCGAGAAGGCAGTCAAAATCAGCCTGCAAGATGGAGGGCACATTTGACCAGTTGCCAGATTTTTCACTGTTTATCTCCATATTTGAATTTCATCTTGGGAAATCAAGTTTTTACTGATGGAATTCATGATGTAAATATACTTATGGCCTTTTTACTATTACCTAGGGTAAATAAATTAGGTAAATATAATTTATGAGGTGTAATGAATTAGTCTCATTGTAATTAGGGATGAGTCACTTTGACCACCCTACACTCTAGCTATCAGTTTAGATTTTGGTGGAACTTCTCCTCCCCTCATGGATTCGACCCCTGGGCTGGGAGGAGTTTATTTTGAGGTCTATATCTTCCCTTTATTCACTATTTTCAGAGGTTGGACTCAGTTGGATGTTGTACTAGTGATTAGAGACATTCTTGTATTCAAACTTTGGCATGGAATATATTGGATGAGTTGCAGCTATTTTGGTGGGATTCCTGTGGCATGGTATTTTGACATTGTTTCTTCTTCAGTTACATGTGTGTGAATGTTTTGTATTTTCCATGATCCATTTCACTTCTAAATATGTTTGATTTTCAAGTATGATAAGCATATTTCATATTCTATGCTTTGTTTTGGGAAAATCATCATAATTTGTTTCATTTCTTAAGTTTAAAAAGAATTCATGATTTCCATGCTCTTTTTAGCACCTCATCAGTTTAAACCATTCCATCAAGATACTACAAAGTGTTAAATTACTTGCCTACCTTGCCCCATCAGATGTCTGCAATTCTGACTTTCTTTTGCCCTAACCTAGTTCACTCTCTGACCTAATTCACTTGTCCAGCGATTAACCCAATCAAATCAAATCAAAACAACCTCTGCACTTTATACCTAGCCTAAAACCCTAATCCATCCAACCCTCTTGGTTTTGATTCTTTGGAGAGAGCCCTCTCCAGCCTAGTAGGGCTAGCTACCAAATCAAAAGATTGGTCTGTGGTGATGCAACCATATGGATGCCACACCCTAAACACCTTATTGGGACTATTTCACCCTTATAAGCCTTTAAAGCTCCATGCCCACATATACATATCGGAAGCGTAGTTTGGTGCTTTTCCTTTAAAAATGGGACCACTTAAGCTATCAGGGCCATTACACTATCAGAAGTGTTTCATTATCACTTTAGCCTAAAAACCCGGACAACACTTTTTATAGAAATAAACAGGGGCAAAGGGAAAACCCTTCTCTGAACATATAAACGGACTTCAAAACTTATTCACTCACATCTATTAAATCATCAGGTCTGCCTACTCCAAGCTACCTCTGCACTCTCTGATCAGCGATCCTCGATTAGTTGATCTCCACCGTTCAATACATCCTCTGATCCAACAATCCACATTTACTTTGACTATCCAACTGGCGCATCAATCCTCCACCGTCGATTTGCACGTGGTGGATCCAACAGTCCACATCTATTTCGGGCGAACAATTAACACGGGGTTTAACTGCCCGATAAACGGTTTTCTCTCTCACCTCCTTGCTACGTGTCGAAGGGTGAATGGGATAAGGTTTCGACCCTTCAAAACAACTTACAACCTTTAATGTACCTGAAATACCATTCACTGTAGCGAGACCGATTCTGCGATCCAATGGTCATGGTTGATCGTGATCCAATCGTTGCGATATATTGCAATCTAACAACCATGATTGAATCGCTTGATTGCAAGTCGCAAGTTCACTTGCCAGGCTCCTTCCACTTCAAAGCGCCAATCTAATCAGTCTTCCAGACCCAATAAGGGTATAGGTCCCTGTCTATAAATTTTCAAGTCCGGATTTCAGATCTGATTGTGTTTTGCGCCGATTCTTAATGTAATTTGGGTTTTCCGCTTGCGGGACCAAAATAATGTAATAGACTTCGCCGACCCGGCATTAAACAAGGATATTTAAAATAAAGCCTCGACTTCTATCAATCATATGATTTAGGCATTAAACATAACAAAACAAAGGGATAATCACTCTGCCCGAATACAAAGAATCTGAAAGCATACAAGGGTTTCCGCAAGCTCGATAATCAATCATACACACAGCATCGTTCATTCACAATAAAATAATTACAGAGTCTCGCCTTGGCCCGATTACACAAATGAAAGATCTTTGTTTCAAAATACAATCCACACACTATCCTTGCTCTCGCTAACTCACTTCCTCTCCTGAATCCTTCCTCTCTGGCCTGATTCTTCAAATTAGTGGCCTATGTTCCTAGTCTACCCATAGGCTTACATTTCCATCGTGAATCCTCTTTCAATGTTTCTTTCTTCTTTGAAAAAGAAGGAAAATACATACATTTTCTATCCAACCATCTCCTTCCACAAATGAAGGAATTCACTGTATACTTAGAAATCATATCCTACCTTAACTAATCAATATAACTAATTGGCTTGATCTCCACGCAAGGAGGATCACTTGCCACTTATTTCCCAATTCTATTCAGAATTAGGCAATAATTAACTACTTACATACTTTGCAATTAATAAAATTAAATAACCAATTCTTCCTCCAAACTTTCATTAGCCACAACATGTGACCACACCACCACATTGTTGGCTAGGCCTAGATGCTCCTGCATCAGACTTTTAAGGTTAAAAGTAATCATGATCTCCTGATCATGTGCTTCTGATCTGTGTCCTCCTGAATCCCATACTTTGTTCGGTAGTTTGTCCTTGGTTGTTGTTGTTGTTTGTTGTTCTCCAGGTCTCCATACTTTATGCTGCATTGTCTCATTAGCTATGCTCTCATTGTCTGTTGTTGTCTTTTCCATATATCTTACTGCTTTTTTCTCATCATCATAATTTATGCCAGACTTCCCCACCTTAATTTGCAGTTTACCATTACCTTCACTTGTACCAATCTTTCCAGCCAATCTTCCTTCCTTCTTTTGTCCTCTATTTAGTTTATTGGAATGTTGTTGTATGAGTTCCCACAACTCATCAATTTCTTTGTCCACTTCACTTCTCAGCTGATGAATACTATTCTCCTACAACTGGATGTGTTCTTGCATAAGAACATCATAATCCCTATGCCAATGCCTTCTCCATTGATCCCCTGCAACAATTCAATTTCCTTCTTCTAGTTTCTCATTCATGGCTTCATCACTTCTTACTTCAATTTCCAGTATACCTGCAATTCCACAAATTTCTTGATAACTAAGAATTATTCCTTCTTGCTTAGATACTTGGAATACCTCTTCTTTTAGTAACTTAATTTCTGCACACTTAAGGATCATGGCATCATATTTGTCTACTTCTGAAATGTCATCTTCAGCCTCTTCTTCATCAATAACTCTTTGTGGTACAATAGTAATCCTGTTACTATCATCCCTTGAACTCATCTCTAGTTCATTCTGTAATTTCAACATCATTCCATCTTTCTGAGACATTCTGATCTCACCCTTCCTTACTTCGATCTCATCTTTCTGAGACATTCTGATCTCACCCTTCCTTACTTCGCATTCCCTTGTTCCTGCATATAAATATTCGCCAGAATCAATTAATTCATTAAACACAAATGCTTTACCCTGTTTCCTCATTATGTTAACATTTCTGACAACTTCTTTTCCATATTTGTCATCCATGACAACTTCTTGATTCTCATTCAGTTCTGGTTGTACAATATGATCACTTATTCCTTGGTTTCCTTGCCTCTTCTCCAAAATACTAGACTCATGCCACAAATCTACCATATCATTTGGAATTTCTCCCAAGATCTCTGCACGATCTTTACCAACTTCATTGTTTGCAACATCTGTCTTTAGTCCTTCTTTACTCTGACTTTCTTCAAGGTCAATAATCTTCAATAACTATTTAATATCTACAAATTCTTCTATGTCAATCTTCAATAGTTTTTCTCCTTTGGCTTCAGTCCTCAATAGTTGTCCAATATTTGCATAATTTACTACAACTATGTTTAACAGCTACTCTTTCCTTTGCATCACAAGATTATATGAATTTCCTTCCTTTAACTTCTGAAAAATCATATCTTTGCTTTTCCTTTCCCTTATGACAACATTAAACAGTTGCCTTACTTCAGTGTATCCTGCATTTACACACAAAATATTAGTTTCAAAACTATGAGACACCAAGGTCTCCTCAAATAATTTCATCATCAACTCTTCCAGTTGACTCCCACTTCCTGAACACACCATAAGATTCTCCACTTGGTTTGTATTAGCTTCATCAGTTTTCCTGAGAAAACTCTTTGTTCTATGTTCATATGAATGGATCTCTTCCTTTCCAAACATTCCTTTGATCTCAATAATTCCTTTGCCATCCTCCTTTTGACTTATCCTTTGGATGTCACCTGACTGGACATCTTCCTTCACTTGACTATAACTTTTCTCTTTATTCTTCATATGACTGTGGGTAGTCATCTCTTCACCTGTTAATATGACAGTTTCCAATAACTGCTTGTCTTCCCTCAAGTTTACATGACCTGCAAACACACAACAATTATTAATTTTTAAAATACAAGATCCTTCATCCTCTTTTGATGCTTCAAGCACCAATCTTCCATCATATATTTTCTGGATTTCAGTAGATCCTCTTTGCTGTGACTCCATTTCTTTGAGTCTCTCCTTCTCTAACAAATCAATATGAATTTGTTCAAGTTCCCTGAACTCGTTTATCAGCTTGCCATTCCACCTCTGTTGCAATAGCTTCCACTTGACCCATTTCTTCGTTCTCCATCTGTATCTTCGGTCTTCATTTGTCTTCCTTTGTACTGCCAGACTAATCTCTTGTTCTTCATTCTGCTGCCAGTTGCTATACTTCTGCAATCTAATGCCTTCCTCAAATTCATTCTCATGTTGTTGATCATCTCTTTTAAATTGTTTCCTTCCATCTTTATCTTGCTGGATTAATTCTTCTGTCTCCTTTATGTCTCTGAGGACATAACTTCCTTGTTGTTCCTGATCTTCCATTTCACCTTCAAATAATCTCTGCTCAATTTCTCTGATTTCAACATCATACTTATTTATGTTGTCTTCCATACCTACAGTCACATCATTAACTGAAGAGTCTAAACATTTACTTAACTCTATAAATGTTAAAGACATTTCATCCTTATCATGCATAGTAACCATATTCTTTTCTTTATCAGGTTCTGAAAGCTTCATTTCTCCTTCAAGTTCCTTGAGAAATTTTTCCAAGAACTCTATTTACATGTGAATTCTTCCTAGCAGTTCATCACAACTTCCATCCTCAGCTTCATTCTTTTCCTGGCAATCCTCCTAATTTATCATGTTTTCTGCACTATCATATTGCAAAGTTCTTTCATCAATTTCATTAAACAAATTCATTTGTTTACCTCCTTGGAATACCACTATGGCATTTTCATTAGACTTATGGTCCATATCAACTTCATTTGATTGTCTTACACCAAACAGAAATTCATCTATGAACTCTTTTTGCTGCAATAAATCAGCCTTCTTCCTCTAAAAGACATTCTCCATCATACTTCATATCAAGAGCTTCATTCCTGTTTGTGACAGTTTCACCAGACTGTCCATCATCATCTGCGTATCCCACAAACATACACAAACTATGAGAATTAAAATCACAAGGCTTCATTGCCTCATTTGCTTCCCTTGTCAACATATCTTTGAATTGTTCTGAACTACGCCAATAGTCCATGAGATCTTCAGTTGATCTCCCATTATCCTCTTCACCCAACATTTCACCCTGTTTTTGTCTACAAATGGAAACTTCCATTTCTGCCTTTGCTTCTCTGAGGTTTTCCATCAGCCACCTTACCTGTCTTTGTTGTAGCCTTCTCTGCAACTTAGGCCACTTCACTGGCTTCCTCTTCAATACCCAACCTTATCTTTGGTTCTCCTCTAGCAGCATTACTAACACATCGAGTTCTTCTCTTATCTTATCTATTTCCCTGTCAATCTCTGCTTGACTCATCTATTTCCTATGGATTTTTTGAGCACCCTTCTCATTCATCTTGTAGCCTTCTTCTGAACCTTCCATATGAATTTCCATAGCCATCTTCTCTTCTGTGTGAGCTCTACACCTACAACCAATCAAATTCCTTCTAAGTTGATCTTCTCACCAAGCTTCTCCTCTGCTTGGTCTCCGAGTCCTCTTTCATTAGAACTTGCACTGAGAAATCTTTCTCTCTCTCTCTAGTTGCTACACTCACTTCTCTTAAGGACTCCTCTGTGCCTATCTATTCCAAGCCTCAGCTGGAATGAGGTTCTGCTACAATCTCTAAGAACTTCCAAAAGTTCTTCTATAGTCTTACTGTTGTAGTCTTATGCCCAACATTGTCATTCATTCAACTGCTGCTACTGTCATACCTTTGTAATCATAACCTTCATAAGCAAGACATCCTTCTCGTAGGAAAGTTTCTTCCTTTTTCCTGCTCTGATACCAAACGATGCAACCATATGGCTGCCACACCCTAAACACCTTATCGGGACTATTTCACCCTTATAAGCCTTTAAAGCTCCATGCCCACATATACATATCAGAAGTGTAGTTTGGTGCTTTTCCTTTAAAAACGGGACCACTTAAGCTATCAGGGCCATTACACTATCGGAAGTGTTTCATTATCACTTTAGCCTAAAAACTCGAACAACACTTTTTATCGAAATACACAGGGGCAAAGGGAAAACCCCGCTCCGAACATATAGCCGGACTTCAAAACTTATTCACCCGCATCTATTAAATCGTCGGGTCTGCCTACTCCAAGCTACCTCCACGCTCTCCGATCACCGATCCCCAATCAGCTGATCTCCACCGTTCAATACATCCTCCGATCCAACGGTCCACATTTACTCTGACTATCCAACTGGTGCATCAATCCTCCACTATTGATCTATACGTGGTGGATCCGACAGTCCACATCTATTTCAGGTGAACAATTAACCCCATGGTTTAACCGCTCGATAAACGGTTTTCTCTCTCTCCTCCTTGCTACGTGTCGAAGGGTGAATGGGATCAGGTGCCGACCCTTCAAAACAACTTACAACCTTTAATGTGCCCGAAATACCATTCATTGTAGCGAGACCGCTTCCGCGATCCAACAGTCACGGTTGATCGCGATCCAATGGTTGCGATATATCGTGATCTAATGGCCACGATTGAATCGGCCGATCACAAGTCGCAAGTTCACTTGCCAGGCTCCTTTCGCTTCAAAGCACCAATCTGATCAGTCTTCCAGACCCTATAAAGGTATAAGTCCCCGTCTATTAATTTTCAAGTCTGGATTTCAGATCTGACTGTGTTTTGCGCCGATTATTAGTGTAATTTGGGTTTTCCACTTGTGAGACCAAAACTATGTAATAGACTTTGCCGACCCGACATCAAACAAGGATATTTAAAATAAAGCCTTGACTTCTATCAATCATACGATTTAGGTGTTAAACATAACAAAACAAAGGGATAATCACTTTGCCCAAATACAAAGAATCTGAAAGCATACAAGGGTTTCCACAAGCTCGATAATCAATCATACACACAGCATCGTTCATTCACAATAAAATAATTACAGAGTCTCACCTTGGCCCAATTACACAAATGAAAGATCTCTGTTTCAAAATACAATCCACACACTATCCTTGCTCTCGCTAACTCACTTCCTCTCCTAAATCCTTCCTCTCTGGCCTGATTCTTCAAATTAGTGGCCTCTGTTCCTAGTGTGCCCATAGGCTTATAATTCCATCATGAATCCTCTCTCACTGTTTCTCTCTTTTTCAGAAAAGAAGGAAAATACATATATGTTCTATCTAACCATCTCCTTCCACAAATGAAGGACTTCACTGTATACTTAGAAATCATATCCTACCTTAACTAATCAATATAACTAATTAGCTTGATCTCCACGCAGGGAGGATCACTTGCCACTTATTTCCCAATTCTATTCAAAATTAGGCAATAATTAACTATTTATATACTTTGCAATTAATAAAATTAAATAACTAATTCTTCCTCCAAACTTTCATTAGCCACAACACGTGACCACACCATCACATTGCTGTCTAGGCCTAGATGCTCCTGCATCATGTGGTTACCTCAGCTGGACTCCTCCTTAGCCTTGGAGATCCAGAGGAGTGATAACATACTGGAGTCGTTGTTGGGGAACAAAAGATTCATTTTCCCTAGGTGTATGAAAAGTTTTCAATGGAATTTAGTCCTTTGGATGATAGGACTAAGTTTCAAAAAGTTTGATTCCATAATTGCAGTGTCAAGATTATAGAGTTGGCTTCGAGGAGACAAACAAGATCAAAATCCAGATCCTAATCCAGTTGATTCAGTCAAAGCTTTTCAGAGCTTGTTCAAAAGGTGAAGAAGTTTACAAATCACAAGTTCAATCAAACCTCATTCTATTGGTAAGCTCTTGATCGTTACCTGTTAAAATGTTCTATTCAAGAAGTTCCTTGGTGGTGAAATTTGAAGCTCTTTTTGTTCCGCTCAATTCTGAAGTCTTTTACCTTACATAATCTTTGACCCTGTTAAGATTTTGGCTCCAAAAATATATACCAGGTCAAACCCTGACCTGAACCCTCCTTCTCCTTTGATGATCCTAAAAGATTGTTAAGAAAACCTAGTCCCTTTCCCCAAGACTGAAAGCAACAAATTGGAAATGACCACTTCCTTGCCAGATCAGATACTGAGTATTGAGGATATTCCTTTTGATATTAAAATCAAGCTATCCCTATTTCGTTCGAAGTCTAAATCTTGTCTTACAGAGATATTGTTTGATCCCATAAAGTTTGATTCATACTTACCCACCTCAAAATCTTTGTTTAATCAACCTTCTGCTACATCTCAGTCTTCAAAACTTGAGCACAAGGTTTGGTCCAACTTTGAAAAACTTCAAAGCCTAGCTGATCAATTACAAATTACTACAGGAAAACCTATATCCAGTATCAGCTTGAAAGCTTATCTTTTGCCATACCCTCTACTACACCTCCGAAAACAACCATATCTGCAGCTCCATCTTCATCCCAACCCACTCAACCCATTGTAATCCCCGTAGGCCCTCCCCCATTAGTCATGGTGATATTTTCTCCCTTACAATTACCTAGACAGTTGGCAGCTTTGCCTCAGAGCTATGGCCAGAGACTTCCTCTTTTTGATGGTAGCCCGGGAATCACAGCATAGCAACATATTAACAAGATGGTTGATTTCATTGATTTAGAGAAGGTTGATGAAGATGATGCCAAAATGAGACTAATGGCTCAAATTTTTTCTGGAGATGTGAAAATATGGTTTCGTGGTTTGGCAGCTCCCTCCATTGATTCTCCTCAGAGGCTAAATAAGTTGTTCTTAGCCAGCTGGCAGGAAAATAAGAATCCATTGCAGATCTTGGTGGAATACAATACATTGAAAATGAATCCTAACGAGATAGTTCAAGAGTTTACTATAAGGTTCAATCAGATCTACAATTCCATTCCAGATAACATGAAACCCCCACTAGATTTGGCACTTCAACATTATCTGGATGCCTTTGATCTGGAGATGGCTTATCAACTAAGGGAAAGAGATCCCACAACTCAGGAAGAAATACAAAATAATGAAGTGAGCGTGGAAACAAAATTGATGATTAAAAAGTCTCAGTTGAAACATGAGAAACTAGAGAAGAAAGTAACAATTAAAGAAGAACCATCTTCTTCCACCAATATTAAACTAGATGCTCTGATCAGAACCATGGAGAGGATGGTTGACCAAATGATAAATTCGGATAGACAGCAGGAGCCACAAGTCAGGAATCCGAATTTCAAAAACCAGCAGCAACCTCAGTACAGGATAAAACAAAGAGAGCAGAAATCTCCTGAGGCATCAACATCTCAGCAGAAAATTCGGACACCCTTGTAGCAAAATTATGCTCAAGGAGAATCAGAGGATGAAACATACCCGATTGTCAAAGAAAACCACTTCTTTAGGGAAGATTACCATCCCATTTTCTTGACTGAAAATGAGAAGTATGTTGAGAAGACGAAAGAACATAAAGATGAAGACTACACACTGGCAAATGACTATGCATTGGAAACCCAATCAGATGATTATCAAAGAGGATACTTGAATGCACTCAGCTCTCAGCAGAAGCAATATTCCTTGAGAAATAGGGATGTCCCGATCACTCCTATTCAGAAAAGGGCATCGCAGCAGAAAGATACCCAACAGAAGACAAATCCTCAAGGTAATCAAAGTAAAGGTAAAGAGCTAGCAGCAGCTAACCAAAACAAAGTAAATCAGCCATCTACAAGCAATCCAAACAAGGACCATGACAGTCAAAAGAAGGATCAAACATCAAAAGATCTGCCCAAGAAGAGAGACATCATCCAAAGAGAGGTAGATAAATCTAACTCATTCAATTTAGAAACTGAAATTTCAAAGTTGAAAGTGTCAATCCCTCTTATTGAACTAGTCAAAAATATCCATTACAAGTATGATATAGTTAAAATTTTGAAAGTTGACCCTATGTCTGACATGGTTAATGTTGAATATGACCATCTTGAATTAATTTTTGGTCCAGCCATAGATGGTTAGTCAGAAGATAGTGAGGTTCCTCCATTTTACCTGAGTCTAAGAATCCACAAATACATTCTTCATAACTCCATGCTTGATTCCAGAGCCTCCCATAATTTAATGCCCAACGCCATCATGGAAAAGTTGGGTCTAGATATAACACGTGAATACCATTACTTGTATTCTTTTGATTCCGGTAAGGTCCGTTGTCTTGGTCTAATCAAAGGTTTGGTAGTATCCTTGGACCAAATCCCGACAAAGAATGTCTTAATGGATGTGGTGGTAGCTGATATACCACCACGGTTTGGTATGTTATTGTCAAGGTCCTTGTTATCGGGAAAACTAGTGTCCATTCAGAGCTGCTAGTCCCACTAAGACGGGTAGCTATCTTAGAAACAAACAAACTAAAATCACTTGTGTTTTCCTTTATGAGAGATAGATGAGAGAGAAGCAGAGAGTACCAACCTCAGTCTTTCGCTAGTCTCCTTACTCATTTCCTCTCTCCTTTGATAGAGCTTTCGCCACTCCTTTCTCACTTGTCTCGCTTCAAAGAACACCTGTCGAGTCAAAGCAACAAAATACGATCAAAGCATAGAGATCTATAACCATAAACAATGTAGGATCAGATGTACATTAACCATATAAATGCATATACAAATACGAGATTCAGAGATATACAAGCATATGGAGGAAAACTCAAATAGCTTTAATGATAGAAGTAGTAGAAGAGAGGATTACAACCAAGCTGTCTGATCCAACATCATCCTCCCAGCATGAAAGCCCTCTTCACCTCATACAAAGCAAGATCACCCAACAATGTCTTCAAAGAGAAACCAACAGCGCTTCCTTGCAAATTACAAAATTCCAGCCTTTGGATCTCTTGGATGAGGGATCCATACATAGATGTTTACAGGAGAGTGAGTTACCTTCTGGGATTTTGATTAGTGTCATTTCACTGATAGTTCTTGGTTCCACTTGGAGATTTCAGATCTCTTACTCATCCCTGGGCAAATTCAGAGAGGCAAGTGTCATATGAGCAGTTTCTAGAAGATTCTCTGGGTTTCCACCTAGCAAACTGCTTCTGCCATTTGTCTACTCTCGCTCATCACACCCTATAGAAGGGATTTCTAGTATGCATCACACCCCCCATGTGTAATACGTGAGATGCATCGCACCCTATGCATGGAGCAATCTATATGGTCCAGTTTTGACCAGTTCTTAGTAGTTTTTTCCTGGAGAACTTCTCAGAGATGATGTAATCAGCTGACCTTTTTCCTTTAGGGTATGAAACAACACTTTTAGGGGTTTAGAAGCCCTTGGTTTATGGACATATGTGATTGGGGTTGCAGTGCCCAAATATGTCTATAATAGTTGCCCCCTAAAGCATGAGGTTGTAAATCTTTTAATGTCGGGTGAAATGCTTTATAATGAGGATCTGAGGTTTTTCAAACTAGAAGGTGACCTGTAATAAGATACAATACAATACGTTATCTTCACAATATTTTCATGATCTAGTTGAGGCGGGCATTCCCATGCTCAGCTTTATAAATTCATATTCATGTACATAAGACGGACAATCGTCTGTGTGGCATACCGATGATTCTGGTAGAGCCATCATCCTTTAGTTTGGATGATTACCTGTGCAGCTGTGATGTACATTTGATGTCTTTATTTTCCTGAATATATCGCAGCCTGGATGGATGAAACTAGATCTAGGGTCTTCAAACTCGTTCAATCTTCACCCGAAGTACAAGTCAATCCATGTGAAAATATGTTCTGATGTTGAACATGGAAAGATATCGCTTGATTACCAGCCAATGATGTAATCTGTTAACAGGCGCGAGAGGAATCACCGATAATGATGATGACCCTCAAGGTACTACAGTACAATTCACGTGGTGTGAATACATGAGTTGATGTCGAACACCACATAAAATCTTTCGGTCGAAGGCCATTGATGTAAACCTGTCGCCGGAAGTGAGAAACTTGCCATTGAGGCATGCAAGCTTCAAAGTACTAAAAGGGGTGTCCCAAATTCAACTTCTTGGATAATGAGCTGATGTCGACAAGAAGTTACCTGTCATAGGAGGGCCTTAATGAATCCCACATCTACGACATGGAATGGAGAAAATGATTTTGTGGAGGTGAAAATGATCTAATGATACAAGGTTCAGGGTGGCGGTCATGAAAAATGGAGAGTGAAGGTATTGCAGCGGATGAGATGTTAGCTAGGTTGGTGAATTCTCTGAGCGACTTCTCTTGAACATATCGGCGACACTGAAATGGATTGGTAACATTAATCCCAAAAATGGTTGGTACGGTGGACCAATGGTGATATGACCGGTGAACGGAATAACCCAACCCGACTCAATCATGGTGACGGAGTGAAAGTGTCATGCTCAAGAGCAACCTGCTACCAATGAAGCTATTCAAGTTTTATTCCCTTTTTCCCCAGTCATTACTGACCAGTACCTCTTTATTTTTTTCAAGCTTGAGGAGGATAACATATGCTTGTTCTATAATTTTCCCTTCGGGCAAACCTGTCGCTATGTTTTAACGAGCCTAGTGACAGAGAAACTCGCTCTTGTTTGCATGGACAAGTTTGTCGCTATTGTTTTAATGAGTTTAACAACAAAGATAACTAGGTCCTTTTCAATTTTAGAGAGTCTAAAAAGAGACGTAAAGGCAACTCCAGTGGTCCTTTTTTGTAATGTAATCCCTTAAGTCCGAAAAGGTATAAAATAATACAAAAGGGATGACCTTTCGATAGTTTTAACGAGTCGAACAAGACAAGCGCTCGATATTTTTGTGTAATGATCCCTCAGGTCCAAAAAGATTAAAATCTAAAATAGGGATGGCACTTCCGATCTCTTTAACGAGCTGAAGAGGCCAATTACTCAGCAATCTTTTCATATTTTACGAGTCGGATTAAAAGAGCTTAAAGGAGACTCGTTTTTTGAGGAACGAGTGATGTTTTTGGATAGCAGTTGGTTCCAGGTAAGGTTTGGAACTTTTCAATCATGGCAGTGTAAAGAAGGTGGCTAATAGAATCACTCGTCACAGTTGTTCCTCAAAAGGGTAAACAATCAAATGGAGGCGTATGATCGGCTAAAAAGAGTGGAGGTGATGGTAAGAACATGGCCAAGGTTCAAAAGCTGATAATTATGCGATCGCAATGGTTATTTACCGAAGGTGGGGTTCAGTTTTTAATGAGATTGAACTCTATGGGAACACTTGCTCATTGCTAGGTTTATTTTTTAAGGAGCTTGAACTTCGCATAAAACTGCTCATGGCAAGGTTTTTTTTTTTTAATGAGCTTGAACTTTGTGTAAAATTGCTCGTGATAATAGTCAGAGACATTGATTTCACCATTAACACTATGTTCTTTTGGCGGTCGTGTTGTCTGTTCAATTACTCCATCAAATTGATTAGAAATGTAAATACATGCTTGAAAAATGAGTTTAAACAACAATATTTTACTTGAACTACGTGAATAGTAACATAAAAATAGTTTTTACCTCTCATTTTTACCATTTCATTCAAATTTGGGATTTTTGGAGCTCTGGAGGTGTTTTCCCCTTTGATTTTCACCAAATGATTCCGGGAGATTCTGTGGACTATTTTTGACGCTGTCTAGACCAAGTAGGAGCTAACCCTGAGCTCTTCGATTGCATTCTTTCCTTTTCTGATTTTAAGCATGTTTTCCTGTTCTTCTGGGCCTCTATGGTTTGAACAATTCGTTCTCTCCCCATCGCACCTGATGTACATCGAAAGGTGCGATGCCTACTAAGCTAGCCATTGTCCAGTCAATATGCATCTCACCCAGTACACAGCTGGGGTGAGATGGGCGCAAACGGGAAAGTTTATGCACTATTTTTTCATGGAAATTTTTCCTGTTTTTGCCTGAATCAGGATTCTAATTCTTCTCTTGTTTGTTTTTCAGAGATTCATTGAATCAAGATGGTCGTTACATGGCATGAACATGAGCATGAAGAAGAGGACATCGTTGCTTTACATGATCCGAGTACGGTGACTGCATTGCGGAACTGTGGCTTGCTCAAATTCTTCTGCATATCCAGCATGAGGCAACAAATCAATTTGTTGCAATATTTTCTCGATGCATGGGATCCTACCAACCAAGTGTTCCAGATTCGAGGTAAATCCATTCCTTTGACAGTTGATGATATCTATTTCTTGACCAGTTTATCGAGGCGTGGTGCCCCTCTCTCACTATCAGGATCCGCCCGTGGAGGTGAATCCGTGAGGGATTATATTCGTCGATTCTATAGAGATGGATCTCATCCGAGTAGGGATGGTAAGATTAGTATTCGAGATGTCACTAACCGGTCCTTGAAGACTATTTTATTCACCTTCGCTAGATTGGCTGGTAGTGCGGCTCTTCATTTGGCCAATAGGTCTTATATGCAGTATGCTCTAGAATGCCTTGAACCAAAGGTATTCAACTAGTGTGATGCTGTACTTCCAGTTATAAAAGAATAGCTTACCAAGGTGAAGAATGAAAGATCTAAGAACTTTGTTTATGGTTCTATTCTGACCACTTTCGCCTTGGAGAAGATCCCACTGATGCAACCACAGTACATTTCACTCGGACCGCCAGTACCAACAGAACCATAGATGCAGATATGGGTTGATCTTATGGCCAGACATGCTGGTCAGTCACAGATTTCATTCTCTGATGCCTTCTTTGAGTGGTTCGACCATTAGGAGATGGTCTTTGCTGAGTATCCATATGTTGGGATGGATTTCTAGGGTGACCCAGACTTGGTGTTGCCAGCTGGCGAGCAGTGGGGTGTTATAGGTAAAAGATCTGACCATATCTTTGTTTATTGTTTTTATAATGTTCTTATGTCTTTTAAATGTTATCAAGACTAATCAAACTCATATATTCATGCAGATATTGGACCAGTGCGACCAACAATGCACCTGAGGGTAGCAGCTACCGTTCCAGCAGGAGAGGCTGTAGGGAGGGTTGTCCTTTGCGATCTGGACGTAGCTGAGACCCTTGCAGTATTGCAGGATCATATCGAGGGTCTCACCCTTGGTATCCAGGATGTGAGGACTGATGAGTTACCTCTGAGATTACAGCGCCATACTACTGGCGTGCCGAGTCGATGGACTAGGCTCTTACGTATGATCGCACAGGCGGTGACTTGTTATCACCAGCACCATTAGTCTAGGGTGCTTTTCCTGCATTTTGAGTTTTTGGGTCATGTGACTGATTTTGTCTTGGACACGGAACATTTTGAAAAACTATAAATAGTTATATATTTTTTTTATTTTCGGAGCTTTATTTTGGTTAAGCTATATGATCCTAATGCAAATGTTGATTGAAATTCTTTCTTTTATAAATGCTGCAAATGTTTATCTAACACATAATTTGCTAATGAATTAGTTAATGTGTTTAAGTTTCTGGAAATGTGTTGATATTGAATAGAATCAAACTGCCTTTCCAAAATCTTGACCCTTAGGAACATACAATAGATAGCTGGATTCCAAATAGAATATATGCCAGTAAGCTGTAGGATGACAAGTTGTGAGTCTAGCCTGATAAAAAGTCGACGTATGCCACATGCGATGGCATTAGAGAGAAGTTCTATCAACGCGCTATACTCAGCGATGTTGTTCGTTGATCGACCAATACATACTCCTCTGAAACTCACTAACTCGCCGCTTGGATCAAAAATGGCCCAGGCCGCAGAAGATAGGTTCCACGTACTACGACTAGCTCTGTCAGCATATCCAACGAATGATTCCAATAGGTTCGACATCTGCAACAAATGCAAAAATGGATTACCTAACCAAAATGATCACTCTTGACGAAAATAAAAAATGTAACAAAAGCATATAAAGAGGTTACTACACTTAGTCAAGCATAGTAATGCTTAAGGTACAGCCCGTTTCGGGGTTGTGCCAGTGGAATTCCATCGTAATCTACTAGCTCATAAGCTACTTTTGCTAACACTCGTTAACAATGTAGGGACCCATCCACAAAGATTGGAACTTACCTGCTCCCAATTTATCAGATTCCTGATCGTAAAGCAAGACCAGGTCACCTTCTAGGAAGACAAGGGGTTTGACATTTTTGTCAAACTGCGTCTTAACTTGTTTCGTATGGGCTTCGTTAGCCAAGGCAGCATCACGACGGGTTTCATCCAATTGGATTAGTTCCAAGAAATGAGCCTCTTCCTCTAAAGTTCTAGGGAGAAGGTCGATTGCGAGCTTGAGAGATGAAATCTCACATTGAATTGGTAAGACGGCTTCCAGGCCATACACCAGCTGAAAGGGTGTAAACCCAGTTGCATTTCTTACTGAGGTTATGTACGCCCACAAGGCTGAGTACAAGATTAGGTTCCAACTCCGTTTGTGGACTCCAATCATCCTTTGCAGCATGTGCTTTAGGACTTTGCTAATTGCATCAACTTGTCCGTTAGCTTGCGGATAATACGGAGTAGAACTGTCTTGGGACAATCTTAGTTTGGCAGCCAATTAGACCATCATGTGATTGTGAAAATATGATCCATGATCTGTGACTATAGCCTGTGGAACACCGAACCTAGAGACTACATGATTGAAAAGGAAAAGAGCAGTCATTTCACCGTTGTTGTTTAATGTAAGCATCGCCTCAGCCCATTTCGTAAAATAGTCAACTGCGACTATGATATACCCATGCCCCTCGGCCGAGGTGGGGTAACATGTCATGAAATTTATGCCCCATTTGGAAAATGGCCCAACAACAACTACTGGTTGCAAAGGTGTGGGTGGTATTCTGGTTTTGCGGTCGAAGATTTGACAAGCATGGCAACTTCTGACTACAGTTATGCAATATTTCAACATTGTTGGCCAGAAGTAACTTGCTCGTAAAATCTTTTGTACCGTAGCGTAACTAGATTGATGCCCTCCACACACGCCTGAATGACAATCATTCAGGACTTTTTCGACCTCCTCATGGGTGAGGCACCTTCGCAGAACTGTATCGATACCGCGACGGTAAAGCATATCATCAACGATCATGTAGTCTTTTGCTTGGTATTGAGTACGTTGTTGTTAAGAGCGAGAGGTATTAGGCTTGTATGTTTGGGTTTGGAGATAGATGATTATATCTCCATACCATGGATCGCTTGACGATATCAGAAATAAAGATTCATCCACGATTGTTGCTTTGGATGTTGAATCGTTGGACGATGATGGGTAGTCGCATAGTAACTCCGTAAAAACTAGAGATTTATTTGATTTGGATTTTACGAATTCCAGATCAAACTCTTGCAAAATAGCTATCCATTTTGAATATTTTCCCCCAAGTAATTGACGCGACAAAATGTAAGTCATAGGGTTTCAATCTGATAAAATGGTAGTTTTGTCGAAATCTTTTTACTGCTTGAACAGCTGCAAGAGCCAGCTTTTCAACATAGGAGTACTTGCTTTCTGTATCATTTAAGTTTCAGCTTAAATAATAGACAGGATGTTTGATCCCATTTTCTTCTTGAACTAAAACCATTGCTATGGTTGTATTTGTTGCAGCTAGATACAAGTTAAAGTCTTTTTGATAATCAGGAGCGTACATTAATGATGCTTTTATTAGGGATTCCTTTAGAGAATCAAAGGAAGCTTGCGCAATCTGATCCCAGTTGAAGGGTACTTCTTTTTTCAAAAGACGCGTATAACCTTTAGCAAGTTTGGCGTAATTTGGAATGAACCTCCTCAGAAAATTTTCTTTCCCTTGGAGTTTTTGAATCTGAAGCAAATTTGAAGGTGGAGGCATATCGATGATTGCCTGAACCTTACATGGGTCGAGTCGAATTTCATCCTTAGAAACCACAAAGCCAAGTAAACGACCAAAATCGACACAAAACACACACTTGTGTGGATTGAGTCGTATTTTGTAGTGTCGGCAACGTAGAAATATAGCTCTCAAATTCCGCAGATGATCAGTCTTCTTTCACGAATGAGCCGAAAGATCGTCGAGATATAGTTGAACGATGTTCTTGATGTCATGGAAGGCATAATTCATAGTCCTCTGAAAGGTTTCCCCTGCGTTCTTTAAACCGAAAGGTAATTTTCGGTACATGAATGTGCCCCACAAACATATAATGCAGTCTTCGACTGGTCCTGTGGGCGGATATTTATTTGATTATACCCAGAAAATCCATCCATAAATGAAAAGATTTCGCATCCGACGCATTCATTAATTATCTGGTCGATGAAGGGTGTAGGGTAGTTGTCATTTGGACAAGCTTGGTTTACATCCCTATAATCAACACACACTCTAATCGTTCCTTGCTTTTTCATCACAGGAACAATATTCGATACCCAATCAATTAGAGGAGCCGGGTAAATGAAACCGGCATGTAAAAGTTTTTCAACTTCTGCCTAGATGGCAGGGGCTTTCTTCGGGTGCACTTGCCGAAGCCACTGTCATATCGGTTTGACATCTGGATACATCTTGATTTCATGTTCAACTATGCTCGAGTCAATGCTTAGCATTTCTTCATATGACCATACAAAGACATCTCTGAATTTTCGAAAGAGAGTGCAATATATTTCCAGTTCTGAAGAAGAACAAGATTTGCCGACATGAATATTCTCTACAACATTAGGTTTGATCGAGATATTTATGGCGATAGTTTATTCAATATTGGACAGTCGCTCAGAATCCACCGTATCTAGAGTATTTGGTAGAAAATCAAAAACTGAAGGATGATCAAGGTCGTTGGAATAATCTTCGTTGTAATCTAGAAGATGGGAATGATGGTGGTAATCTTCCCATGCTGCCTCTCCTATCATCATCGACTGAATAATTCCTTCATCTGTAGAATGTACATGTGACCAAGGATCTGAAGAGTTGCCATATTCCTTTTACCTATCTACTCAAACACTCGATGAGCGTTGATTTGGGTTTTGTTAGGAAACCAGCTCAAGAAAAAGATAGAAAAGATAGATCAACGCCTTAGAATTCAGCCTCTTCGAGGGGGCAACCTCCTTTACATTACATAAATGAACAATTCTTGGATGATACAAATGAAAAGACCTCCTTTCTATATATAGGAGTCTAAGGGGTTATAACATAATCAGAGCCGACATAACAATAATAATGTAAGGGCACAATAATAACAATAGTGGGCTTCTATGGGCACAATAGTAACAATATGGGCACTACATGGGTACAATGATATAATAAGTGGGTTGTACTAATAACAATAAGGGGTTACACTAGTAGTATATGGGCCTAACATGCCCCTCTACTTCAAAAAGCGTTGTCCTCAAAGCTTGAGTAGTTCTTGATGCTTTTGTTTAAAATTCTTGTCCTCCCATGTGGAATCTTCAGCGGGTAAGTTCTTCCACTTGATGAGATACTCTAAAATTTGTCGATTTCGTAGCTGTCGGGTTCTTGTTTCTGTGACTGCTCCAGGTTCCAATATGATTTTTCCTTCCTCTTCAATTTCTAGCAATATTGTTTGAATTGAGATCTTTTGCAACTTTTGAATAAGTGGCCATACTTCTTCGTCCTTCTTCCATTCATTCCTTGCTTCATTTATCCAATCTGGTTGGATAATAGAAATAGCACAAAACAATGCTTCTACATCCTCATCCTTGAAGAGTCTTCCCATTCGGTAAGGTCACCATTTTTTAAGTGCATGTAGTTTTGCCAACATTTCCTTCTCATAAATAGCTTGCTTGAGATGTAGTAGTAAAAATACCCAATCACCTATATCAAAACATTTTTCACTACGATGTTGATCTACCTGTTGTTTTGTTTGATTTTGCACCGAAATGGCGTTATCCTTTAAAAGTTGGAGAACTTGTTGTTGATGCTCAATGCGATCTTTCACTGCTTGAACCTTTTTCTCCTTGATATGTCCTTCTATCTTTAGAGTTTGAGGAGTGGTAATTTCTTCCAATCCTTTACAAGATATGGTCGGATTCATTTCGTGATGCTCGATGTGATTTTTCACTTCTTGAACATTTTTCTTCTTGATATGTCCTTTTATCTTGATAGTTTGAGGGGTGGTAATTCTGACCAATGAATTACAAGATATGGTTGGATTCATTTCTTCTTTCTCGATGTGATCTTTCACTTCTTGCACCTTTTTATTCTTGATATGTCCTTCTATCTTGAGAGCTTGAGGAGTGGTAATTCTTGCCAATGCTTTACAAGATATGGCCTGGTTCATTTCTTCTTTCTCTGGGGTTGGGTCCTGGTGTATATCCTCTTCTTTTGATGTTTCTCGATCCTTTTCTTCCTCCTCTTCATACTCTATGTAAAATAATTTCTTCTCAGTACACTTATGACCTTTAGTGCATTTTCTATCACAATTGTAACAAAGCCCTTTTTCTCTTTTTTCTTCCAATTGTTGTGGTGTAACCCTTGTAGGTTGTGGAAGGCTAGGAGAAACAACACTTCCATCTTTATAGTTGTGAGGGGTAGACTTCCTTGTTTCTATAATTTTACTTTCCATTATGTAACAAAGCCCTTTTACTATTTCCAATTGTTGAGGTGTTTCTCTAAAGAAGGTATTGCTCCGTGTATCCTCATAATGTGCTGTTATTTCCTCCGTGAAAATTAACCACGTAACAAGTTGTTTATGAGAACAAAGCCCTTTATACCATAAAAATTGATCTGGTTCTAAATATGAAGATGCAATACATACCTTTTGTAACAGTGGTACACCATGTAGATCAAAATATTGCTCCATCTGAAGTATCCAATTTACCAGATCCTTGCCATCAAATTTCCTCATCTTGCGTTTTCTTGATTTTAGGAGCTCGATCTTGAAACGAATGTAACTCTGTACTTTTGGATCTTTAAGTTTTAAAATTGTGACCTATAGTAGCCCTCTGTGTCCTCTTTCCAATACCACAAGTCTGACCCAAATTGGATTCTCCAAGGAAGAGTTATGCGAAATCTCCCACAGTGACTTGATTATAGACTAGTTCAGTAGAGCGAACTTGTATGACGTGCCACAAGTCACTGTTTCGACCTTTGGATTTGAAAAATGCATACAAGAAACTACAGTCCGTCCTATTTCTGTAACTTCTTACGAAATTTCAATCTGATCCCCAGAGAGAAAGTTATGATTCTTTTCCCCAGGTCACCTGTTTGGAATGTAATTCAGGAGTCTGCAAAAAGACCAACTTCATCAGATCATATCTACGCAAATATAGTGCGAACAGCTCTGAAATTCAGACCTGAGGTTCAGCACAATTTCTTCTCAAATGGGTTTTTTTTTCAACTTCTGAAACGTCACAGAAAAAAGTTATAGTGAAAATGCCACGATGACCTGTTTGGAGCAGCGAAATCCTAGAATCCAGAGCTCTGATACCAAATGTTAGGAAACCAGCTCAAGAAAAAGATAGAAAAGATAGATCAATGCCTTAGAATTCAACCTCTTCGAGGGGGCAACCTCCTTTACATTACATAAATGAACAATTCTTGGCTGATACAAATGAAAAGACCTCCTTTTTATATATAGGAGTCTAAGGGGTTATAACATAATCAGAGCCGACATAACAATAATAATCTAAGGGCACAATAATAACAATAGTGGGCTTCTATGGGGACAATAGTAACAATATGGGCACTACATGGGTACAACGATATAATAAGTGGGTTGTACTAATAACAATAAGGGGTTACACTAGTAGTATAGGGGCCTAACAAGTTTGCTGCCCAGGCTGAGAAAATTGATTGCTACAAAATCTCTATTGGGCTTGGAGGCAAAACCTGTTGATGATCCATGATAACAAAATGTTCGGAAATCTTCTAAATGGAAGATATCATATTGCAGGTTCCTACTGTTGCCACTTCCACCAGATTACTTGGAGGCGGTAGGGAAAAAGTACCCATCAAGGTAGGGTCTTTCAGTAGGCCTACTCCGACATTTTGAAGCGAATGAGAGCTTCCATGGATCATTGGAATGCTTCCTATAACTTGTGAACTGTTGGGGAGAAAGGTTTGTTGATCAACAATCGTAATTCCTCCTTGGAAAGGAAACGCAATATTTCTAAAGTATGTTGATACAACAGCATCCATAGCATAGATCCAGGGCCTTCCTAATAAGATATTGTAATCGAGGTTTCCATCGATAACTTCGACATCAATTTCTACTGTCTTGCCCCCCAGTTCAACTTGTAAGTTACTTAAAATCCCGTATGGGGTGTATGTTCATCCATCGAATGCTTTTAATGTCATTGATGATCTTGACAAGGGTGGTGATCCTAAATTTTTCCAGCAACTCATTGACATAATGCAGGTAGATGCCCCCTCATCAATAATTGTTCGATGAACAGTTTTGTTGAGGGCTTTCACTTGGATGAGGAAAGCGAGTTGTGCTGGTAACTGAGGTTCATATCCTTTATGATTAAAGGCTACAAGATCAAAATTCGCTAGGTCAATCCCACTTATTGCTGATAATAGAGCCTGCTTTTGGGAGGGGAAATTTTGCAGTACTTCAAGTGTCGACACAGTGAACTGCGATTGGGCTAGATACTCTACTATATTATAATTTTGTGTTGCTCGGGCATGAGGATTAAATGTCGATTTGTGTACTACTCCCTTTGGCGGCTTTATCGTTAGCTCAGGAATGATGGGTGGCACAACTTCAGTTGAAGTTGTTGTCGAACTACTAGGTTGATTTGTAGCCTTGTTGTTCGACAACTATGGATTCCTGTAATCTTTATTCCTTGTCAATATCAAAGCATCATTTTGCTATTTCGAAATAGACAACATAAGAACTTGGGATGGGGAAGCATTTTCGCTAGCAACCAGATTGGTTTCTGGGTTTGGAAATGGATCAGTCAATACCGCTAAGGTTTTTGAATTTTTAAAAAACTTCTTAACCTCAGTTTTATATAGACAATCTTTCTTCCAATGGTCCTCATCGCATATGAGACATCGCTGATTAGGTTTATTTTGCCTAGAAGGGTTTGTAGAAGATTTTTCAGGAGGCGAATCATCTTGTTTCTTCTTTTTGCTTTTCCCTTTCTTCTTGCCCCCTGGCTGCCTCGGTTCTTTGCCTTTGTCAATCAACACAGCATTAACCTCCGAGGCAAGAAGTTCTTCATTTGCATTTTGACCAGAAACTGTACGAGCTTTCTTAGATGTAGCCTTTGCGGTTTTTGTTCTGGTAGTACGTATCATGCCATCGTCGCCATGAGAGTCTTTGTTTGATTTAGGAGGAAGAGGAATGGAAAACTATGGTCTAGGAGCATTATGGATTTTATCGTAGAGCGTGTCAGACTGAGTATAGATCAAGTCTAGATATTGCGCACGAGCAATGACTTGCTCTTCAATGACAACTCCCCCCTTAGCCACATCTTCTGTAATAGAAGGTAACAATGACTTAATAAACCATTCAGCTAACAGCTGATCAGGAACATATGTTTTTACCATTCGGCGACGACGTCACCACTCATGAATATGATCAGATATGTGAGTGGTTGTCGTCTGCTTAAAATTGGTAAGAAGCTCTGTTCCTATTTCGTACCTTATGGGTAACTGAAAATGGGTTAAAAAGGTTGTGGCAAGGGCACTGAAGTTATCGAATGAAGCTCTAGGCAATTCGATGTACCATTTTGTTGCCAGACCAGTTAACGTTCGCTGAAAGAGGCAAAGCCTAATTGAATCATCATTGAGAGTGTTGGATGAACACCATAGATGAAAAGTCATCACATGATTCGACGGATCTTCACCCGGATTTCCATTGAATTTAGGAATATCTGACGGAAGTTTATGAGGAATCACCGGCCACCAAGGGGCGTAAGCAATTGGATCATTTGTTAGCCGATTCAGATCTGGTAATTCCAACGTTGCGATGAAAGGCAACTATTGATTCAGGTTTGGCGAAGCATACCCAGGATAAGATGGGATTGCTTGAGCATTGGGTCTTTGCATACCAGCATAATGCATTTGATGCTGATAACTTTGATAAGGTTGATGGGCATAACCATTATGATATGATTGATGGTGACTGTTTTGAATATACGGCTGCTCGTTACCCACAAAGTTTTGTTGCTCAGGTCCTCGATAAGCTTGCTGGAATTATGGTTGTTGATATTGCACCAGCCATGGTTGTGAAGCCATTTGCTGTTGTCTAATACTGGATGTTTGACCAAGATGAGGGGTGATAGTACCTGTTTCAACCTGAGTCGCTTCAATTAAGGAGCCACTAATCGACAATTTTGGTTGAGTCGTTGAGACAAGAGGCTGTTGTATTACGACCTGAGAGACTTGAGGTAGACATACAACAGGTAGCGCTTGTACTTGCGACACCGTTACAATAGCTGATGTAGTGGGAATATTTGACACAGGTAGATTTGGTTGCATTGAATATACAACTCTTGGTTGTTGAGACAGTATTTTCACCCAACTACTGGATGCAATTCCATCTTGACCTGAATTCTATTGTGAACTCTCATATGGTTTTTCTCCTAGAGGGAACAATGAAAAGGCATACAACCCCCCATATGGCGACAATCCAGTGTTCAAAGGAAAAATTGGTCCTTGTAGACTGGACTGCCCAAATTGATACTGTTGTGGAGGATCAATTTGTTGAGACTCAACATAAGAAATTCCATATATTATTCCAGACGAACAAACGGGAACAGACCATATTGTCGAAACAGTCCCTGGGTGGACTCCATCTAGCGGTTGAGAGCTAGTTGGGACAGATGGTATACTAGCGAACATTGTCGGAAAAGTGGCAGGAGGTTCTGCTACTGCTGTATCAGATGACACAGTCCTAGATATTGATGGTTGTTTAGACATATTGAGTCTATCCAAAAGACTTCCTAGCGATTCTACAGGAACTTGTGATGAAGGTTGACTATCTTTTGAGTTAGAAGGATATAGGTGGATCCCAGTTCCAAAATGCAGTGGGGTACTAGATGTAATATCCTCCACAATCTCTTCTATTGCAATCAGTCCATGTGGAAGAGCCAGACCGTCTGGTCCGTAAAATATTTCTGGTGCCGAAGAAGGTACACACTCTGCAGCAAAAGATGTTGGAGGGTTAACACCTTCCGAATCAGTGCTAGATGGAGCTGGTTCAGGAATAGATGTGTTTACCCTTACAGTAGGATCAGTTCTAGTGTCCTCTTGTAACTATGGAACTTCTTCTATAGAGGCAGAGATACGAGAAATAGTTGGAGTAAATAGAGTTTCTGAGGACGTTGAAACACAAGTTTCAAACAAACCAGGAGACTTTGACTCAGTTAAATGAGATCAATTGGCCCGGAATGGTTTTGTTTCCAGAGTCAAAGACAGTTGTCTCGTTAGTCTCCGCGAACGACGAGGTTTTGATTGACTTTCTTCCACAATTGCGGATTACGTGATCAACTCAAAATAAAAAGGGGAAAATGTTATTCTGAATTAAATGAATTTTATGACACTTTGACACAACTTGCTTTTTCAATTTTTAAGAGTCGAGAAAAAGCTAAAGATGACTCTAGTCGCCTTCAATTTTTAATGAGCCTGAAGTGACAAGTGCTCAAATGGACCTTTTCTTTTAAGGAGTCTGAAATGGAAAGAAAGTGACTACTCTGGAAATCTAGACAGAGGGGATTACCAAATCAATCGCAAAACTGTAGAATACTTTCTACGGTATGGCAATCAATCTTCCCGAATGCTGTGTTCAGTGCATTGTGATCGATAGGGTGGCACACACAGCTTCCTAAGGATAAAGGATGTAGCCTATTGTGGTCTCCCAATATATACTCGACGGTACGTGGGAGCACAAGTCCATACTGGCACTTGTCGTCTCAAGGAGGAGGAATCACCCAACCTACAATGAAAGCGATAGTTACCAAGCTTTACGACGCCGGAATACGTCTCTAGCCTAGACTTCTAGATGTTGTGCGTTAGGTTCCAAAGCATTTTTATGTTCATTGAAGTTTATTTTATAGTTGATCTTTCTTAAGAAGTTTGCCTTTAAGGTTCATTGCGTGATGTAGATATACAATTCCTAAATATGCAATCTAAGATGATAAACAGTCGTTTACTTTCTTTTTACAATGAAAATCCTAGCTACTAAGGAAAGAGAGATGAAATTTTTCAACATAGAGCAGAAAGCACACACTAGATGCACTTTTCCTAAATCAACTTCAGCATGCAGTCTTAATGCAAATGCACATGCATGTATTTTTTTTTAGTTTCCTTAATGTGAATGACAAAAAAAAACTAATTATAGATCTGAAATATCTTTTTTCAAAGCGACAGTACTAACAATTTTGTCTTCAAAAAATGAAAGTAGAGCCAAGATGATACTTTGCGATTTTGAATTTAAAATTGCTTTCGACACTTGAAAAACTATTAATTCAAATAAAATACAATGGCAAAAGTGTAATCGACTAGCTAAAAAAGGAATGCTTTGCGACAGTCTTTTTCTTGACTGAAAATGACACTTGCGACACTTTCAAATCAAAGGACGACAGTTCGATTAAGATACTATTTGCAAAGGAGAATTGTAAATGATGAAAAATACATAAAAAAAACATTCACAATTCCTTCTGATGGAGGCTAAATAATGTAAAGGAAGATGGTTTCAACAGAGATATACTAATCATATACAAAAAAACTACTAAATAAAGCTGAAGACAATGAAGAAAAAACAAAAATCTGGAGGCAGAAACAGTCTCATTCAATCATCGCACCTGTAACACAGGGAAACAGGGATGCATCTCACCTGAAACACATGGGAGGTGTGATGCATCCAGGTTTCCAAGAAGAGACAGTGTGATGGACCAGGGATGAGACTGAGCTTCGTTTTCACTCACAGTTTGTAGCTAAGTTCAGGGATTTAGGCTGAGCTAATGATAGTCAGTAAACTCAAAGTATAGGGGCTCATCTAATGAAGTTATTTGAGCTACCACCAGGGCACTTAGGATGTTTGCAAGATAGATGTTCAGTTCATAAACCAACTTGGAGATTAACTGAAGCAGCGTTGATCTACTTTGCAGTTGCATAGAAAAAGTAGTTCGAAGGCTAGCTGGCTTAACTTCAACGTCCGTCTGTGGTTTATAAAGCAAACAATAGTAACAAAACAAACAAACTATTCGCTCCCCAGCGAAGTCACCATTTTGTTATCGGGAAAACTAGTGTCCATTCAGAGCTACTAGCCCCACTAAGACGGGTAGCTATCTTATAAACAAAAAAAACTAAAGTCACTTGTGTTTTCCTTTATGAGAGATAGATGAGAGAGAAGTAGAGAGTACCAACCTCAGTCTTTCGCTAGTCTCCTTACTCGTTTCCTCTCTCCCTTGATAGAGCTTTCGCCACTCCTTTCTCACTTGTCCCACTTCAAAGAACACCTATAGAGTCAAAGCAGCAAAATACCATAAAAGCATAGAGATCTATAACCATAAACAATGTAGGATCTAATGTACATTAACCATATAAATGCATATACAAATACGAGTTTCAGAGATATACAAGCATATGGAGGAAAACTCAAATAGCTTTATTGATAGAAGTAGTAGAAGAGAGGATTACAACCAAGCTGTCTGATCCAGCATCATCCTCCTAGCATGAATGCCCTCTTCACCTCATACAAAGCAAGATCACCCAACAATGTCTTCAAAGAGAAACCAACAGCACTTCCTTGCAAATTACAAAATTCTAGCCTTTGGATCTCTTGGATGAGGGATCCATATATAGATGTTTACAGGAGAGTGAGTCAGCTTCTGGGATTTTGATTAGTTTCATTTCACTGATAGTTCTTGGTTCCACTTGGAGATTTTAGATCTCTTATTCATCCCTAGGCGAATTCAGAGAGGCAAGTGTCATATGAGCAGTTTCTAAAAGATTCTTTGGGTTTCCACCTAGCAAACTGCTTCTGCCATTTGCCTGCTCTCGCTCATCGCACCCTACAGAAGGGCTTTCCAGTATGCATCGCACCCCCCATGTGTAATAGGTGAGATGCATCGCACCCTATGCATGGAGTAGTCTGTATGGTCTAGTTTTGACTAGTTCTGAGTAGTCTTTTCATGGAGAACTTCTAGGAGATGATGTAATCAGCTGACCTTGTTCCTTTAGGGAATGAAACAACACTTTTAGCAGTTTAGAAGCCCTTGGTTTATGGACATATGTGATTGGGGTTGCAGTGACCAAATATGTCTATAACAGTCCTGGGGAGCGAAACTAAGAGGCACACTATAGTTAGACTTCTCCTATGCCACCATCCTGGTTTTCAGGCAATTGAGGAAATTGTACCGAGAAACCAAAATGAAATTCATGATAACTAGCAAGGAGAGGCCGAATAATCATCCTATAAATGTTGTACATACAGATTTAGAATCATTTATTTTATATAATGATAGTGGATTAAATGATGTAGATAGTTAGCTTGTGGAAATAAAATATGTACCAGAGATTTCCAATTGTATAAGGACAATTTTAGATCAGGAAAAAGAAAAGTTGTCAAGTTCATCAGAACAGGCATCGGAAAAGGCAGAGAAAGGCTCAGAAAAGCCATCAGAGAAGGTAATGGAAAATTCAAAACAGCGTAAAGAGAAAGTTCAAAAATTTTACCCAAAGTAGAGACCAAATTTACAGTCGTTGGAAGAGGAGCATGGTCTTTGGACCATGGACTTTGATGGTGCTCTTGGGAAAGATGGGGCAGGCATTGGCATTTGGATCCAAAGTCCACATCATCAGCAAGGTGAGGTCCCTCAGAATGTTAGATTATGCTCGTACAAGTTAGCTTTTGATTGCACTAACAATGAGGTGGAGTACGAAGCGTTGATCACGGGCTTAAAGATCTTGAAAAAATTGGGTGCAAGAAGAATTTTTGTGTATGGTGATTCAGAACTTGTGATCAAGCAAGTTAAAGGTGAATATCAAGCTCACCATTCGTAGATGAGACAATATAGAAATGTTGTTTTAGATATTTTGAGAATGTTTCTGGAATATACACTTTCGATTGTACCAAGGAGTCAGAATCTTATGGACGGTTCCTTGGCTACAACTGCAAGCAATTTCAAAATCCCCATTTTTTCAAACAAGAAATTTGAGATTCATGTAAAGCATCGACCCTATGTTCCTAACAACTTACGATATTGACAAGTATTATGGGATGACAAGCAGGTAAATAACTTTCTCCAAAGTGAAGGAGAGTTTGAGAATTGTTCCATGGATGAAGTTTATGACAAGGATGATCAAGTCATTGAGGCAACCCAAGTTGATATACTACAGCTAAAGGACAACAATATTCCGAAAGGTCTTGTACCTTTGGAAGACTTGTTTGATCAGGACGATGTAGCAAGGAAGCCCACATTGGTTCCTATGGAGAAAGGTGTCGAAGACGTGAACATCGGAACAAAAGACAAAAAAAAAAATGATCAAGTTGTCCTAATCATTATCTAACAATGTAAACTTTGAAACGAGAACTAATATTGTTACCCATTTCATAGAGATAGCAAAAAAGTGACCCAATTTTGAAAAGAGGCGATGCAGAACACACATATTCTTTTTAGAGCATAGTTTTTTGTAATTTAATTTTTTTTATGTACATTACGTTTTAGAATGTTAGTGATTTGCACGCTGATTTAAAAAAGTGGTGATTCTACATCAGGCCCTTTTTTTAAAAGCTTTTTTTTTTTTACTTTAAATTTTCTAATGTATGAAATGTAAATAATTATTTTCTAAATTTAACAATTTTTGACACTTTAAATTTTTTAATGTATCAAGTGTGGATATTTTTTTTACATGTTATATAAAAAAGTTATAAAATTAAATAACTAAAAATAGAAAAATAGGGAAAAGGATTTTAAAAAACTACTATAAAAATAAATATATATATATATATATAGATATACTCACAAAATATATATATATAACAAAAAAACCTAAAAACATTTTAAATTTTAAAAATATATATATATTTTTGGATTAAAAAAAAAACATTTAAAAATTAAAAAAAAAGCCATATATTTTCGATTTTTAAAAAATAAAAAACATTCAAAACTTTAAAAAACATATATTTACGATTAAAACTTTAAAAAACATGTATGCACGCAGCTCCGCCACCCAGGGTTGTGCCCCTACGAGCGGTCAGATGGTGGCTATTCGATTCTGAGAATCAGATAGCCACCATTTGGCCACCGATGGGATCGGATAGCGACTGCCCAGCCACCCATGGGGGTGGCTATCTGATTCTCAGAATCTGATAGCCACCGCCTGGTTGCCCATGGGGGTGGCTATTCGATTCTCAGAGTCGAATAGCCATCGCTTGGCCGCCTGTGGGGGCGCGGCCCTGGGCGGCGGAGCTGCACGGCTCTGTCGCCCAAGGTCGCGCCCCCACGGCGGTCAAGCAGTGGTCGATAAAATTGATTTTTTCTTTTAAATAAAAAATTAATTTTGTTAAATATGTTAATCATATTTTTTAAAAATAAATTTTAAATGTTTTTTTAATTATATATATATAGATATATATTTGTAAAATATATATATTTTTTAAATGTTATTTTTAAAAAATTCAAAAATATATTTAGGTTTTTTAATTTTAAATGTTTTTTAATTTTTAATTTTTTTAAATCTAAATTCTAAATTTTAAATTTTTTAATATAAAATTTGAAATATTTTTTTTTTTAAATAAAAAATATATTGTTTTTTAAATCTTAAAGGTTTTTTTTTTTTAATTTGAAAGTATGTATATTTTTTAAAATATTAATTGTTTTTTGTTTTTCTTAATTTCAGCATATTTTTGTTTTTTAGAGTTTTTTTAAAATGTTTTCAATCTTAATTTTAGTAGTATTTTTTTTTTTGGTTAATTTTCTATTTTTATATAATCTAGTTTATTTTTATTTTTATTTTTTTTGTTAATGCTTTTTAAAAATTTCCTATTTTTATTTAATTTTATAGTTTTCTCTAATTTTTTTATGGTTTACCAGATTAGAAAAAATTGTTATTTTTTTTAAATATGTTTTTCTTATTATTTTTTTTTTAATTTTTTAATTCTTATCTTGGTTAATTTTGCTTTTTTTTTTTTAGATTTTTATGATTGATTTTTTTTTTTTTAATTTTATGTTTTGTTTTTAATATATATTTTTATTTACGTTTTGCTATTTTTTTTAACCTTTTTTTTTAACATTTTTATGATTGATTTTTTTTTTTTTTTTTTTTAATATATATTTTTATTTACATTTTGCTATTTTTTTAATCTCTTTTTCTTTTTCTTTTTTCTTTTTTCTTTTTTTTTTTACAAATTTTAATGTTTTTCGAAGTCATGATAAAATCTTTTACACCATTATTTTAAAATGTTGAAAAAGTGTTATTCCAACATCAACACTTTTCGTTTTGAGGGTGTTTTTTGCACAATTTTTGCACATAAAAATTTGGTTTTACTGGCATTTTTTTAAAATGTTGAAAATTGACCCTAAAAAAAAAGGTCATCGTTTCAGTATCAACACTTTTCATTTTCAAGGTGTTTTTTGCACAAAAAATTCTTTTTCATTGCCATTTTTAAAACATGTTCAAAATTGACTCTAAAAAAAAAATCATCGTTCCAATATACATACTTTTCGTTTTTAGCACTGTTTTTCATGTTTTTTCAAGGTTTTTTTGCGAGAGTTCTCGTTTTGAGTTTATAGTTGTCAAAGTTTACATTGTTATCTCTTGAGGTAAAAGAAAAATATATTCATTTATTGTCTAAATTTTCTGATGTTTTCGCATGGAATTATGCAGACTTAAAGGAGTATGACAAGAAAATAATTCAGAATATCATCCAAATTAAACCGGATCAAAAGCCCTTTAGAAAAAGCTAAGAAGGATTAAACCAAGGTTGCTACCATCCATATAGAAAGAAATTAACAAACTTTTCAAGGCGGGCATCATTGTTCATGTTATCACTTAGGTTGTCCCTTGGCTCCTTAAGGGATACGGCCGAGGTAACCACAAACCAATCTTTGGACTGCAGGTCCTAGCCTACCTGCAATCAGAGAGGGCTCTCTCTTTCTGATTTAACTTTGTTTTTGGGTTAATTTTAGGCTAGTTATGGACTTCTTTGGATTTTGTTTAAGTTTTGGTGGGATGATTGATGTTTTCGAGTAGGGAGGCATGCATCGTGTGAGAGGTTCAAACCATTGGGCATGGAGTCATGGAGTAGGGCTGCTGGTGCGTTTTCTTGGTCACAAGAGGAATATAGAGTAGGATAGCTACACATGAAACAAGCTTTCAAATTAAAAGGATGAAATGAAGGCAACTAAGAATCTTTCATTCAGCTTAACAGAGGGAAGGTGAGTGAAATATATCTAGGAGCAGTCAAGAATTCCTAGATAACATTCATAATGAATGAAATAGAGCAAATATGAGCCATGAGGAATTCATATTTATGCCTAAATCAGAAGAAAACATATAGAAGTCACAGAAACTGAGCATAGAGTGCAGCCATGCAAATTCTAAGCTAATCTTTCTTTCTGTGACTTATATGGTGATATATGTATGATATAAACATATATGAATTGAAAACAGATGTAAGAAACACTTATTGGGCCATGTAGCAGCGGAAGAATTCTATATTTCACTCTTTTGCCATTAATAACACAACAGATAGTCCATCCTCCAAACTTTTCAGCAATCTTTGATTATAAAAATTCTCGAAACATACAGTGCGAGTCCCGCATCAGGATTATCAACCAACCAACCCTTTTCACAATAAATTAGGGTGGTTTATATAGGGAAAATATCCAAAAATATTTATTATAGTAGATCTTAAACAGATCTAAGGGAAATGAGTTTTTTAACCTAATCTTGTCTTGAAATTAATGCATGAAGATATCTAAGTGCTGCGATGGGGCAGCCGCCTCAAAAATGAGTCGAAATCTGTCCTTATGGCTCTGTGCTGTTCATTTAGCCATAACTGTGCTTTGGGCTTTGATCCCCTACTCTTGAGTGGTTTTGATGTGCATTAATTGTGATCTGAGATCCTTTAAATGGCTTCACCGCTTTCTTTGATCTTGCCTGGGGGCCTTTAATGTTCACCCACTTCAATCTGATACTCTTTGCCGCTTCACTGATACTCTTCAATTTAATCTGGGCTTTATCTTTCCTCTGATATTCTTTAACACTTGAATCGGGTCACTTTCTCTCGATATGATATGCTTGAAACTGTCAAATCGCCCCTTTTCTACCCTTTCAAGGCAAAATGGTTGATGCAAATGATTTTCGTGGCCTCTGGAATGCTATCGGCGCTGGCTGATTTGAATAGGAATCATAAATGAGGAAATCCTGTCAAACTGCGAATTTTCGGGCCTGCTGGTAGCCGAGCGATATGAAGCCTTCCATTTTGGTCATTTTTTCTTAGCGATGCGCGATTAGCGGTAAGCGCTAATCGCACATCGATAACTGCCTCTGTTTTTCATTCCGAGCTCTCTTTGCTGCGATTTTCGCCTTCTTTCAGTGATGACGTCAGTATGACGCCAGCAGTGGGTCCCAGTACGGTAGTGACGTGGCAGGGTGATGTGGAAGGGTGACGTGGCAGTACGGTGGGGATTAAATCGGCGCTCGGCAATCGGCGGGGACAAGGAGCGATGGCTTTTATATGTGCGGGGTGATGGGAGTGATCGGCAATATCAGACAAAGCGATAAGGCATGCGGCTGTGCGAAAATGGGAAATATTGCGAAAATGAGTGTATTGCGATGCGATATGCTTTCAGGTGCAACAGCAATATCGTGTCGGCGGATGAGAGGGGGGATATATATACGGGTACAGAATCTTGCGACTGCCGATCGCGAAATCGTATCAGCGAATTGATATCAGGGTATTATAAAAGGGGGGCCGATGACTGAATTCTGCGACCTCCAACAATGATATCGCGTCGGAGGGGAGGAAAACTCATCGGAGGAGGGTTAATGTGATCGGAAAAGGCTTTTTAAAGCTTTGGAAGGATCCTTAATGCATCGGAAGGAGTCCGATAGCATTTGAAGGGGGTTTTTGTGTTTTGGAAGGAGTCCAAACACCTTAGGAAGATGGTTTTTGAGTGAAATGGGGGTTCTTACTAAGTTTACTTTCAAGTAAACTTAGTAATTCCCAAGCGATATTTATGGTTATATTTCAACCAAAGGAAGGGATAAGCATATAGGGGAGTTATTAACATAGTTTTAGTAGGGGGAGGGGAGATAGATAGGGAGTTACATAATAAAGTTAGTAGTTAATATGAAATGTGATGAGAGAGCACTAAGTATGTAAATCTTAGACTATTTAAGGGGGAAAATGACTCATAGAGGAAGCATGCACATTCCTTGAGTAAAGTAGATCTTTACCAAGGCAAATGGTATGGAAAATGATGAAACTAAGAGGTATCAAGCAGATCTTGACCTCTTTGGGGAGGTTAGTGAATGATTTGGGGAACAAGAAGAAGGGGGAGTTAGTCATGCCTCGCTTGAGCTGCTCCAAGGGAAAATTGCCTTGCACTTGTGATCTGAAGTGAAATAACACTTTGAGATACAAAATTGATCACACTTATTCATTTTGCAACCTCAAAAACTACTTACCCAGCCTACTTACCTAACATTTTTTCTTCTTTTTGGTTTGGGTGCACTTAGACTTGCAGACCCTGTTTATCTTCTTTTCTTTTGACTGTCCTCCTATCTACATCTACACTTATTTCATCCAGGGGCTCAGATTAAGCTGTTGAGCACCCTTGTTTCTCTACCTATCTACAAATCTGCCAAGATTAAGCTGTTTGGACAGATAATGATTCTCTATATTCTACAATAGGAAATTGAAACCTAGGGAGACCAAGATTAAGCTGTTTGGCCCTCCCTTAATTGAAAACTCATCAAAAATGGATCAACTCATCAAAAATGGAACATAGTAGTGGCACTTAGACTAGCACACTTTCATGGCCTCTTCTTTGGCCTCTGTAGCAAATATGGAACGTTGCAGCATGCAAAGTATGACATATTTGGCATGTAAAAATGTCGATCATGAAAGATGAATACCTACTGCAGCAGGAGGCTAACAGTGGCTCCACTTGGGGATGGCTTTTCCTTGTGAAAAGCCAAGAACAGCAGGTCAGACTGCCTTGATCTTCTATTGTTGCTGTGGAACTGAAAACAATTCTTTGTGCTGACTGTTAGATAATTGAAACTTTGGAATAAGAACAACACTTTCCCTCAACTGAATCACTGCGACTATGAAGCACTTCTAACTGAATTTGATTTGATATAACAGCGCTGCTTGGTTCCAAGCAATCGGATTGCTTATACAAACATAAAAAAGGAAAGCGCTGACATATATACAAACACTAATATACAAATACATACACAGAGGCATTGCATCCCTTTAAAAGGGATCTCGATATTGTTTCAACATTTGGCCATTCGCAAGGCCTTCTTCAATTGCGCTTTCATCTATAGATTTGAGAAAATACATGTTATTGCCTTGCACAGCGCTGATAGCAAATGGGCCTTTCCATAGAAAATCAAATTTTGCATGCTTTCCCTTGTCTTCTCTTCGTGAGTCCCACCTTAGAACTTTGTTGCCAATGCAGAAATCCTCAGCCTTGGTCCTTTTGTCAAATGGTTTCTTCAGCCTCTCTTGCACAATTTGAGCTCTGTCATACACTTGCTCTCTGGTTTGCTGAAGATGAATGGTATGATTTATTCTTCGTTGAATATCATTTGGTTCTGCATGAATCTCTTGTAACAGCTTCATAATGGAAATGCCCAAAGAATATGGAAACCTGGCCTCCATGCCATACACCAGCTCAAAAGGGCTCATCCCAATGGATCTCTTTGTTGAAAGTTTGTCTGCCCAAAGGGCATTTGTGAGATTTTTATGCCAGTTCTTCTTGTTTTCTTCTAAGATCTTCTTGATAATATTAATCAGGCTCTTGTTGGATGATTCGGCCAAGCCATTACCTTGAGGGTAATAGGCTGTGGAGTGGCCTAAGGTGATATGAAATTTATGGCAAAAATTGATCATCTTTTTGGATTTGAAGGCAGCAGCGTTGTCAGTGATGATCTTCTCAGGGCAGCCAAATCTAGAAAGGATGTTGCATTCGAGGAATTGGATAATGGTGGTGTCATTAGCTTGCCTACATGGGATGGCCTCAATCCACTTGGTGAAATAGTCTGTGGCTGTTAGAATCCATTTGTGCTGGCCTGAGGAAGAGGGATGGATTTCTCCAATGAAGTCAAGACCCCATTGTTGAAAAGGCTTCTCGGTTGAGATGGGCTTAAGGGGCAAGGGTAGCAGCTTTCTTTTGCCCTCAAAGATTTGGCATTATGGCATGAGGTAGCAAACTTCTTTACATCTGAAAAAAAGAGGGCCAATAGAAATCCGCCCTTAAAATTTTATTAGCAGTGGACTTCCAATATAGATTTCCTCCACAGTCCCCTGCATGGAATTCTTTCATGACATTGTTAGTTTCATTCATGGTTAAACAATTAAGCAATATGCCTTCATGATTTTTCCAAAATAATGCACTATCTAAGATACAAAACTTGGAAGCTTTCATCTTTAAAAATCTTTTCTTGGTTCTGGACAATCCTAGGGGAGCAAACAGGTTTAACAAAACAAAGCATATATCAGCATACCATGGGGATTGCAAGAAGGTTTCACTGATCTGTGGAGTTGCCAACTCCTGTTCATTGTCCAGTTGGTTAATGTCTAGGGCTTGAAAATTTGTTTCGGACATCAGTTTGGCTAAACCTTGTCCCTTTATGAGCTTGGTTGGCTTTATCTCAATGTCATACTCAAGGATGTTAGCAATCCACTTGCCTCTTTTGCCTTCTAACCCCTCTTGGGCTAATATGTCTTTTACAACAGCATTTGGGACATAGACAATCACATGTGAATATAAAATGTAAACTCGTAAATCTTTGATTGCTTTAACAAGGGCATAGGCCTGCTTCTCCATGATTTGGTACTTCAAAGGGGCATCCCTAAGAGCTCGACTAAAAAATGCAATTGGCTTTTCATTTCCTTGATGATCCTTTTGTAAAAGGACAGCAGCTATGGTGTGATCAAATGCAAAAGAAAAGATGATAAAATCTTTGTCAAATTGTGGACTTGTGAGGACTGGGGCTTGGGTTAAGGCAGTTTTCATACTCTCAAAGGCTTGCTTGGTTTCAAGAGACCATTTTACCTTGGCATCCTTCTTAAGCATGTTGTTTAGCATTCTTATTAGTTCGGCCAAGTTTGGGATGAATCTCCTTAAGAAATTGATCTTTCCAAGGAATGCTTGCAATTCTTTTATGTTTATTGGATATGGGATTTGCAAAATGGCTTGGATCCTTTCCGGATCTATTCTAATACCATCTTTTGAGATGATATGGCCTAGTAATTTGCCTTCTTCCAGGCTAAAGAGAGATTTCTTGGGGTTCAAGGAAATGCCATATTTCCTACATGTCATGAATATTTGCCTTAGGTGTTTGAGGTGCTCTTGATCAGATTTGGAGAAAGGGGTAAGGTCATCAAGGTAGACAACTAGGAAATCATGGATTTCCTTGGCAAATGCAATGTCCATTTCCCTTTGAAAGGTTGCACCAGCGTTCTTTAGTCCAAAAGGCATTTTAACACACTTAAATGTACCCCACGGTGTGGTAAAGGCTGTCTTGTCTTGGTCATCCGAGTGAACAAGTATTTGATTAAAACCTGAAAATCCATCAAGCAGTGAAATTCTTGATGACCCCACTACTCTTTGTAGAATGTGGTCCATTTTTGGCAATGGGTAGTGGTCTTTTAGGGAGACTTGGTTTAAATTTCTTAGGTCCACACATAGCCTAATCTCACCTGTCTTCTTTCTTGTGGGAACAAGATTGGATACCCATTCAGAAAATGTGATGGGTGCTATGATACCTGCTTCAAACATTCTTTTCACTTCCTTTTCAATCAAAGGGAGAAGCACAGGATTGATTCTCCGTAGTTTCTGTTTGAAGGGCTTTTGATTTGGTTTTAAGGGAATGGTGTGTTGGATCACTGAGGTGTCATAGGACTTCAAGTCCTCATAACTCCAAGCAAATACATCTTGGAATTATTTAAACAAATCAACATATTTGGGCTTTTGATCGGGTGGAAAAGATTGAGATAGTTTGATCATTTTGGGCTTCTCTGTTGTCCCAATGTTGTGTTCTTCTATAGTAGCATTTAAGGGTTTCATTTTTGGCTTTTTGGGAACATCATTTGCATCAAACATATCTTCTAACGGAGTGAGGCCAGCAGGGAGAAATTTATCTTTTAGATCAACGATCTCGGCCTCTGTTTTGGCTATTTCCTCCAGATACATCTATTTCAGCTCTTCTATGTTTGCATTGTCAAAAACAGTTGGGTTTAGCATTTGTTTGGTTGTTACAAATATTACAGATTGCTTATTTTCATTTGTTTGTTGTTGTTCATCCATCATAGCATCCACGTCAATGTTAATATTTGAAAACTCATGCTCAAGAGTGAGGAAATTGTTAATCTGGGCATCATTTTCGAACACTTGCCAATCTTTAACGTTATTTGGGACAGTAGGCCTATGTTTTATTTCAGCATTGAAATGGTGATTTGGCTCAAAGGGAAGCTTGCATGTGCTAGCAAAGGTGGCTAGACTGTGAGCATGAATGTTATGATTTCTTGAAATCTTGGCAAGCTTGGATTCAGAGAATGCATTGAGTATATTAGTGGCAGTTGTCCTATAGGCCCTCATTCTATTGTCATTAGTAACAAATTTACCTTTCATTTGTTGGATTACTAGGTCGGAGTCACCTAGAATAGACACTTTGGCAGCTCCTAAAGCTTTGAGCAGCTTAAGGCCTAAGAGGAGTGCCTCATACTCGGCCATGTTGTTGGTGCATTTGAAATTCAGTCTATATGCATGACCTTGTGCATGATTGTTATGTGTGTTGTGGATCCATATTCCAGCCCCTGCTCCTAACTTATTAACTGAACCATCAAACTCTAAATACCATGTGATTTCTTGCTTGTGGTTAGTATTAAGAGTTTCAGTCATTTTAGGATTGGGCGGACCTGAATCTTGTGTTTCGGGAGGTTCTTCTTGTGTGCTGGTTGCATTGGCTGTTGTGACAGTCTCATGGGTATGTGCAACCAATTCTTCATTGATGTGTGCTTGTTGTTCTAGAGCCAAAGGCTTGACATCAGTTAAAGGGCAGCTATCATCATTAAACAAAATAAATGAATCCATATCAGTATGGATTGAGTAGATGGGGAAGTTTTGTGGCTTATCCTCGCTACTCACCATATATTTCATGAGTGTTTCTCTATATAGTCTTTTTGGTTGCCCAAAGACTGATATAGTGGCATAAGAGAGGTCTAATTGGAGGGATCCTTGGAGTTTTGCTCCCCAAGATCTTGATAGGAGCATGCCATACTTTGGTGGAATGTCAGCAACCACCACATCCATGAGGATTGTCTTGTTAGGATATTGGACTAAGGAGACACACAAGTCTTTGATTAGGCCTAAACACTTGACTTGACTTGAGTCAAAGGAGAATAAATCTTTGTATGGCCTGGTTATGTCAAGGTTTAGTCTTTCCATTACCGCTTTGGGCATAAGATTGTGTGATGCACCTGAGTCAAACATTGCATTATGTAAAATTTTATCATGGATATGCAAACTGATATAAAATGGAAAAATTGCTCCATTGACTGTTTTTCCATTGACTTCTGGGCCAAAGAGCAGCTCTAGGGTATCATCTAAAATATTTACATCATCCTTAACCTCGGGCATTTGTAGTGATCTTTGTATTTGCTGCCTATAAACATCATGCTTGGCAAGTTCTGAGAGGGGGATGGATATCTTAAGTTTTCCAATCTCTGCCTCTAAATTAAATGGTTTTTCCAGTGGAGTCTTGGTGTTGATGATGGAAGATTTTTCTTTTTCATTTGAATTATCAGCAATTTTCTCTCGTTTTCCAGCGTTATGGAGAGTGATCACTTGCGTTTTTTCAGTTATGGGCAGGATTTTTGGAATGTTGTGCGCATTTTCCTTTGGGGAAAAATGCACGACAGGCTGCTTTTTAGAAGGCTGTTCGATAGTTATGTCATCTATGGTTACGTGCTGTGGGTTTGGGACAGATTGTTCAACGTGTTCTGTTATAACAGCCTTGCCTTTGATTTTATCGGGCTATTGTTTTTCCTTTGGTTTGATGGGCTTGGGCACATCAATCGTTCTGGTTCTTAGCTTATATTGCTTGTTTAGCTCATAAAAAACTGGGTCATAGGCTTGTTCAAAGTCGAAAGACTCTTGGGTTTGGGTTTGGAATTGATGCATATTTTCGTTATTTTGGTCTTCTTTAGTTAAGAAGACATGTTGTTTGTTCTTCAAACCCATTAGGTTTATGTGAGTGTCTTCTATGGGCTCATTAGTTGTTGATGTCTCAGCGTAATTTTCTTGGAAAGGAGGCCTTATTTCACAGTCTGGGCTCGCTCTTCCAGCGTTTGGGTTTTTATTGCTTCTGAAGTTCGGGTTCCTAACAGCGTTGGTTTTTTGCCCGTCCCATGATGATTTTTTCTCAACGTTGTCTAATCTGTCTACCAACCTATGCATGCCACTGATAAGGGCATCCATCTTTTGGTCTATGGCTGAGGGTTCTTCCTTAAAGGTTGTTCTCCTCTCTGTTCTGGCTCTGTTTCTTTTGGCAATTAAATTTGCCTCCACAGTGACAGCCACATTTTGCATTTCGGCAAGGCTGTTAGGGGCTCCTTCTTTTAACTGGTAGGCCATATCTGGGTCGAAACCATCAGGGAATTTATACAAGGCAAGGTCAGGTGGAGGCCTTAATTTCTGTGGTATTGCATTATAGACATTATTGAATCTTGCACAATAGTCCAAAATAGTCTCTTGAGGGCCTCTTTTAATTGTATCATATTCGGCTAGTATGTGCAAGGGGTATTTCTTTTTCTCCCATCTATTGATAAATGACTGGTATAAGACTTCTGGGTCTGCTTTGGAATTAGTTGGGAGTGCTCTAAACCAAGTGCTGACATCGCCTGTCAAACTTTGGACAAAAATCTTCATTCTCACCCCATCATAGTCAATCTCATAGCTTTCAAAGTAATCTTGCATTTTCTTTGTATCCTGAAGGGCTGTGCAGGCACTTGTGCCATCAAAATAAGTTATTTTAGTCTGGTAATCCTGAGGCATAGCCCCGAGGTTAGCAGGCAGCTGTAAGGGTGCATATCTATTAGCCATATTAACAGGTATAAGTGGAGCAACAGGGATAAACGGGACAGCTAGAACAACTGGGATAATAGGAGTAGCAATGGTAGTATGTGCAGTGAACGAAGGTGTGGAGAAGGTGCTTGGAGAGGTGGATGAAGAACAAGGGGAACTAGGGGTTGAACGAAATAAAACTTTGGCAAGGGTTGGAACACATCTTGGCTGAACTATCTCAGGACTAGAATCAGCAAAATCCTCTTTTCACTCTAATTTCCTGAGGTTTCTTGGGATTAAATTCGGATTTTCAAAAACAGCTGGTGAATTTGGGTCTGGGTTTGACCTAGTATTATGTGTTTTCTTCTTAGGAGCCAACTTCTAACTTGCTTTTTGGAATTTTCTGAATAAGTTCCCCAGTGGAGTCGCCAATGATGTTATCACTCAGGTTGTCCCTTGGCTCCCTAAGGGATATGGCCGAGGTAAACACAAACCAATCTTTGGACTGCAGGTCTTAGCCTACCTACAATCAGAGAGGGCTCTCTCTTTCTGATTTAACTTTTTTTTTGGGTTGATTTTAGGCTAGTTATGGACTTCTTTGGATTTTTTTTAAGTTTTGGTGGGATGATTGATGTTTTTGAGTAGGGAGGCATGATCGTGTGAGAGGTTCAAACCATTGGGCATGGAGTCGTGGAGTAGGGTTGCTGGTGCGTTTTCTTGGTCACAAGAGGAATATAGAGTAGGATAGCTACACATAAAACAATCTTTCAAATTAAAAGGATGAAATGAAAGCTAAGGAATGAAAGGCAACTAAGAATATTTCATTCAGCTTAACAGAGGGAAGGTGAGTGAAATATATCTAGGAGCAGTCAAGAATTCCTAGATAACATTCATACATGAATGAAATAGAGCAAATATGAGCCATGAGGAATTCATATTTATGCCTAAATCAGAAGAAAACATATAGAAGTCATAGAAATTGAGCATAGAGTGCAGCCATGCAAATTCTAAGCTAATCTTTCTTTCTGTAACTTAGATGGTGATATATGTATGATATAAACATATATGAATTGAAAACAGAGGTAAGAAACACTTATTGGGGTTTATATATCCAAAAATATTTATTACAGCAAATCTTAAACAGATCTGAGGGAAATGATTTTTTTAACCTAATCTTGTCTTGAAATTAATTCATGAAGATATCTAAGTGCTGCACTGGGGCAGCCGCCTCAAAAATGAGTTGAAATCTATCCTTATGGCTTTATGTTGTTCATTTAGCCATAACTGTGCTTTGGGCTTTGATCCCCTGCTCTTGAGTGGTTTTGATGTGCATTAACTGTGATCTGAGAGCCTTTAAATGGCTTCACCACTTTCTTTGACTTTGCCTAGGGGCCTTTAATGTTCACCCGCTTCGATCTGATACTCTTTGCCGCTTCACTGATACTCTTCAATTTAATCTGGGCTTTATCTTTCCTCTGATACTCTTTAACACTTGAATCGGGCCACTTTCTCTCGATCTGATATGCTTGAAACTGTCAAATCGCCCCTTTTCTGCCCTTTCAAGGCAAAATGGCTACTGCAAATGATTTCCGTGGCCTCTGGAATGCTATCGGCATTGGCTTATTTGAATAGGAATCATAAATGAAGAAATCCTGTCAAACTACGAATTTTCAGGCCTGCTGGTAGCCGAGCGATATGAAGCCTTCCATTTTGGTCATTTTTTCTTAGTGATGCGTGATTAGCGCTAATCGCGCATCGAAAACTGCTCTGTTTTTCATTCCAGGCTCTCTTTGCTGCGATTTGCGCCCTTCGCGCCTTCTTTCAATGATGACGTCAGTATGACGCCAGCAATGGGTCCCAGTACGGTAGTGATGTGGCAAGGTGATGTGGCAGGGTGACGTGGCAGTACGGTGGGGATTAAATCGGCAATCGGCAATCGGCGGGGACAGGGGACGATGGCTTTTATATGTGCGGGGTGATGGGAGCGATCGCCGATATTGGACAAAGCGATAAGGCATGCGGTTGTGCGAAAATGGGAAATATTGCGAAAATGAGTGTATCGCGATGCGATATGCTTTCGGGTGCGACAGCAATATCGCGTCGGGGGATGAGAGGGAGGATATATATACGGGTATAGAACCTTGCGACTGCCGATTGCGAAATCGCATCGGCGAATTGATATCGGGGAATTATAAAAGGGGGGCCAATGACTGATTTCTGCGACCTCCGACAGCGATATCGCATCGGAGGGGAGGAAAACTCATCGAAGGAGGGTTAATGCAATCGGAAAAGGCTTTTTAAAGATTTGGAAGGATCCTTAATGCATCGGAAGGAATCCGATAGCATTTGAAGGGGGTTTTTGTGTTTTGGAAGGAGTCCAAACACCTTAGGAAGATGGTTTTTGAGTGAAATGAGGGTTCTTACTAAGTTTCAAGTAAACTTAGTAATTCCCAAGCGATATTTATGGTTATATTTCAACCAGAGGAAGGGATAAGCATATAGGGGAGTTATTAACATAGTTTTAGTAGGGGGAGGGGAGATAGATAGGGAGTTACATAATAAAGTTAGTAGTTAATATGAAATGTGATGAGAGAGCGCTAAGTATGTAAATCTTAGGCTATTTAAGGGGGAAAATGACTCATAGAGGAAGCATGCACATTCCTTGAGTAAAATAGATCTTTACCAAGGAAAATGGTACGGAAAATGATGAAACTAAAAGGTATCAAGCAGATCTTGACCTCTTTGGGGAGGTTAGTGAATGATTTGGGGAACAAGAAGAAGGGGGAGTTAGTCATGCCTCGCTTGAGCTGCTCCAAGGGAAAATTGCCTTGCACTTGTGATCTGAAGTGAAATAACACTTTGAGATACAAAATTGATCACACTTATTCATTCTGCAACCTCAAAAACTACTTACCCAACCTACTTACCTAACATTTTTTCTTCTTTTTGGTTTGGGTGCACTTAGACTTGCAAACCCTGTTTATCTTCTTTTCTTTTGACTGCCCTCCTATCTACATCTACACTTATTTCATCCAGGGGTTCAGATTAAGCTGTTGAGCACCCTTGTTTCTCTACCTATCTACAAATCTGCCAAGATTAAGCTGTTTGGACAGATAATGATTCTTTATATTCTACAACAGGAAATTGAAACCTAGGGAGACCAAGATTAAGCTGTTTGGCCCTCCCTTAACTGAAAACTCATCAAAAATGGAACATAGCAGTGGCACTTAGACTAGCACACTTTCATGGCCTCTTCTTTGGCCTCTGTAGCAAATATTGAACGTTGCAGCATGCAAAGTATGACATATTTGGCATGTAAAAATCTCGATCATGAAAGATGAATACCTGCTGCAGTAGGAGGCTAACAGTTCCCATAAGATTTTTTGATTGGATATCAAATCTAGTCCTGACGAGAAATAAGACTGGAGAAATTAGGCTATGCGTAGACTTCAGAAACTTAAACAAAGTATCTCTGAAAGATAATTATCAACTTTCCAAAAAGGAGCATATCTTTTAGAGAGTTGTTGGCGCTTCCCGGATGTCACTATTGGATGGCTATTCCAGTTACAATCAAATTTTAGTGCACAAGGATGATCAGGACAAGACAACATTTACCACACCTTGGGGCACATTCAAATATGAAAAAATGCCATTCGGTCTCAAAAATGCAGGGGCCACTTTTCAGCGTGCCATGGACATAGCCTTTTCCAATGAAAAGGATGTTTTTTTGGTTGTATATTTAGATGATGTAATGGTATTTTCACATTCATATGATGAGCATTTGCATCATTTAAGAATTATTTTCCAAAGATGTAGAAAGTTCAGGATCCCTTTCAATCCGAAGAAAAGTTTGTTTGCTATGGAGGAAGACAAACTTCTCAGCGACATCATCTCAAAGGACGGCATCCGGATAGACCCTTCATGAGTAGAAGTCATTCAGAAAATTAATTTCCCTCGCAGCAAGAAAGAAATCCAAGCATTCAATAGTAAGATAAATTTCTTACACAGATTTATTCCTCATTTGGCTGAACATCTTAGAGAGATGACAAATATGTTGAAAAAAGATAATGATGTAAAGTGGTCCGAAGAAGCCCGCAAATTCTCTTTTGCTTATGAGCATACCATGGCAGCAATATTGATGCAAAAAAAGTATAAAACCGAGCTGCCAATAGAATTTTTCAATCACAACATCAAGAATGCGGCCCTTAAGCACAACATCATAGAGAAACAGGCTTTGGCTTTGGTAAAGGCAGTGAAATATTTCAGACTTTACATTTTACATTCACATACTCTTGCTTATGTGTCGAATGCAGCGATAAAAGAAGTTCTTGTGCAGAATGACCAAGAAGGTAGAAGAGGTAGATGGATAGCAATTTTATTAGAATATGATCTTGAGATTAAGCCTACCAAGTTGATCAAGGGTCAAGGCTTAGCCAAAATCATGGTTGAGTCAAATATCCATGCTCTAAATATCAACCTTGTAGCAACATTGTCCAAAAATCAAGAAGAAGTAGGTCTCATTCAAGTATCTGATATATTTTTATCATCTCCACGATATTTTGATATTATTTATGTTTTGCAACATCTAAATCCCCCTCTAGGAATGTCTAAGGCTAAGAGCAGGTTATTGAAGCTGAAGGCTTCTAAATATTGAATTATGGACAATTCACTTTATTGGAAAGATCCTGGAGGTGTGCTGCTGAACTATTTGACCAAAGATGAATCTAAAGAAGTAATAAATGACTTCCACAAAGGAGATTGTGGGAGCCACTTGTACTGGAAGACCCCGACCAACAAAGTATTGAGAGCAGGTTACTATTGGCCTACACTTTTTATAGATATCTACAAGGCAATGATCAGTTGTCACGAGTTCCAAGTTTTCCCAGGTAAAAGAAAACTTCTTCCTTTGCCTTTATAACCTATATCAATTCATGCACCTTTTCAGCAGTGGAGCCTAGATTTCATAGGCGAGATTAACCCATCATTATCCACACAACACAAGTGGATATTGACAACTATAGACTACTTTACTAAGTGGATCGAAGTGATTCCAACCAGCAAGAAACAGATTCAACTATCATTCAGTTTTTAGAAACTAATATCTTGTCCCGTTTTGGTTGTCCTAATAAGATCATTACATACAACATGGCTGCATTCAAGTCTAAAAAGATGACTGAGTTTTGTGACAAATATAAAATTAAGTTGTAACATTCTACAACATACTATCCACAAGGAAATGGTCTGGCGGAGTCCTCCAATAAATTCTTAATCAACATCATCAAGAAAATGTTGGAGGCCAATAAAAAAAATTGGCACAAAAAGCTTATCAATGCATTGTAGACAGATCGGGTGAGTAATAAGAAATCTCTTGGACTTTCTCCTTTTCAAATTGTGTATGGAGTAGATACTATTTTTTCCTTCATCATTAGCAGTCCCGGTCATGAAATTGTTACAAGAAGCAGGAAGTGAAGAGAATGATATACAACGCCGGAAAAATCAAATGATTCACCTATAACAGACATGAGATGAGGTATTTCAGAACACCTCTAAGCTCCATGATAGGATAAATAAAATCTATGACCGAAAAACAAAGGAGGATGATTTCAAAATTGGAGATGTGGTGCTTCGTTGGGATGTTAGAAAAGAAGACAAGGGTAAGCATGGTAAATTTGAAAATCTATGGAAAGGCCCTTTTCAGATTTCAGTTTTCTAAGGGAAGAATGCTTTCTTATTGGATGAGATGAATGGAGAACCATGCTTAGGAGGACCAGTTAATGGTAGGCTCCTTAATTATTATATTTTTTGAAATATTCTTCTCAGAAATGTCTCTATTTCATTATACATAACAATTTAACTTTCTGCAAGTGTGAAGTAGAGAATCACTGGAGCTTGGAGCCCGAAGTGAAGGCCATGGAGCTGCACTAATTTTCTTCCATTTTCAATGTCCAGTCGTCAGTTAAGTAAGTCAGTTTTGAATCATTTTTTTTATAGTCAATTTCAAGATAGTTTCAAGTCAGTTTGTGTTATTTGAATTCTCAGAATTCAGTCATGCATTTCAGTATGAGTTTTTGACAGTATTGGCCCACATGGTTAGGAACTTGGTCTACAGTGTTCTTGGCACCTCCAAGGAGCTACCATCCACAAATAAGGCCAATGTTAGATTCAGTATTTGGAAACTGCCATCAGTGATCAAAACTCCCCTTTTATATCACATTAGAGTCTCATTCTGAAATTTTTGTCATTCCACCTAGGTCCTCATTCAAAAATTTACTCACTGATGGTAGCCCTAGTCAAAAACCTCATTCTCCCTCAAAAAAATCTATACTTGTTGGCCCACCTTCTTGTGTCTTACTGAGCATAAATGTATCATAAAAGCTCATTTCATCATGTTTTGTGTTAGTCAAGTCCACATGGAGTCTGGTCATTCAAGGTCCCATTAGGTCTCTAGGTTTCATTCTCTCAAGGTCCAATAAAACACCATTTCACTGCATAAGGCCAACAAAAGTATGAGAGTGAACAAAATAATATCCCTTTTTCATTTAAAGAGGATTTGCAAACATGTGAAGATGTTTGACAAAGTTGTAATTTTGATTTCAAGTATGAGTTTCATCTCAAATTGTAATTTTATTCCAAAAACATAGACGTAATTCTATTTTTTTATATTTATGTAATTGTATGTCATTATATGTAATAAGTAACTTTTCCCAAGCTACCAACTCAGTTCCACATGCCAACTGGACATTAAATGTCAAAACAAAAAGTGTCTACTCCCGCAATTGATCAATCTGCAAAGAAAAAGTACAAGCTAAAGGGGTATTATTGCAATGTTTGAAAATCACTTTCAAACATTAGCAAATGGGTTTTAAATCAATAAATTCAAATGCTATCAAGTATTTAAAACCTCAAGACATCCATTTCCCCCTCATTTTCTCTTGTCATGGTCAAACAACCTCAACAAATGAGAAATTTTCGAGTTTGACGGGTGAAATCAGCAAAACAGAGTTTTCGCTTGCGTGTTTGGCAACTGGAGGGCGTGTTTGTGTATTACACTGCACATTTCAGTGTCATACTGCACCTTTGACTAGGAGGGCACGTTTTAGTGATACGCTACGTGTTTGACTAGTGGAGGGCACGTTTCAGTTGTGCGTTGCGCGTTTGACCAGAGTTGCTCTCCATCTTCTAAAACAAAGTGCCATTGCCTCTGAAGCTTCATTTTGGTTGTTTTCTTCCTCTGGAAAGTAAGTAGCACTAAAATATACCCTCCTTGCATTTCACAACTCATAAATTCATGGTGTTAAGTCTCTTGAATGAAATTTGGAGTTTTCAAACCTGCAAACCCTAGTTTCATTCTCACACCTCTAATTTCACACCCTAGTACTTCTATTCCCATCCCATACCCCTATTAAACCCTTCCCCAACACTCATATCATTTCACTATCTCCAAAAACCCTTTATTCCCAAAACCCTAAGACCTAGGTGTTCTATTGACCTAGGCTCCCAAAACCCCTAACCTGTAATAAAACTCCCTATCCCAAATCCCTTTATATTCCCACTCCCTGGCACTTCCCTTGGACCATAAACCCCTTCCCTCATCTCCCTGAATTTCCTCACACTGTTCCTAATTCCCTATACCTACATTCCACTATCATTTCATCTCCCTAGGGTTTTAAAATCAAGACACCATGTTAGAAGAAGAAAACAGAAGTTCCAGTGAGGAGGAAAGGAAGGGGAGGAAGTCAAACAAAGGAGGGAGAATCCTTAGATTTGAGCCAAGAAATACCAATGAACTCATGGCATCTCCCATGAATGTGGCATCTTTTAAACATATAGGATGTTTTGAATTCTGTGAGAAAGTACAAAAGGTCCAACGTCACCCTATGTTGAGTAGACTATTCATCTCCAATCTGAGGTAACCCTTGTTGGTGTCACTTTCACTGTGTCCACTACCATGATATCAGTTGCTACTGGAATCCTTGATGTTGGGGGGGAAGTGGTTTAAGCAAACAGATTTGGAGGAGCATTACTATGAGCCATATATCAAACCTAGATACAGAAATGATAGAAAGAGGCTTTTTCCTTTCTCTTCCCCCTTGGATAGATATGTTCCCATGATGAAAATCATCATGAGATACTTTACTTGTGAAGGAAGGTTTTCCAGACTTTATACCTATCATATCCGGCTACTCATGCATTTCACAAGGGTTAAGATGCTCAACATACCTTATTATCTCTTCCGGAGCATTGACAAGATGGCATATATTGTCCAAAAAAGAGAATATGAGCATCAAATGAGGATTATTTTCCACCACTCCCTCATTAAAATCATTGTCCCCCATCACCTTAAACAATTGAACATTGCATGGAATACTTTCATAGCTAATGACATATTCATTGATACATCTATTCATCATGTTCAAGATGTGCCTTCATCATCTCATCCTCCCACATCCATTCCTCCATCTCAGCCCACAGATCATGCATCATCATCATATCAATCTCCTTCACCATCACCTCCACCATCACCATTTCATGAGCACATTGAGTCACCTAGGACAGCTAAGATCGGTGAGCCTGAGCAGACAAAGCAAGTTGAGGTCATCAAGCCTAAGAGGGTAGATTTGGGAAATTGACACATATTTTTCAGAGAGGTCATAGGCAGGTGTTTTCCCCACAGATTGTGGGAGGGGCCCTGCCTTCTTCACCAACAAAACAGGTACACAAAGGCAAAGAAAAGATGACAAAAGCAGAGATCAAACATGAGGAGGAGGACCTCCATGAGACAGAGAAGGATTTTGACCTTGTTGACCTAGATGAGCATGATGACAATGAGGACACTAGAATTGTCATCAAGGAAAAAAATTCACTCATTAAGGAGCTCCAGACCAATTTAGAAAGGTCTAAATTTATCATTTCATATCGTGAGCAAGAAAACCAACAACTTCAAGCCAAGCATGATACCATGGAGATTCAGCTCATCGAGGCAAAAAGGGAAGAAATGAAAGCTAAGGCATTGCTTGATGAGGCCTATGATAGGTATGGTGAACCTGAACAAGATTAAGAACCAAAAATTAGACCTAGAACTCGAGTGCTAAAAAGAGCTCTAGAACTAGAAAGACAAAAGGAGGCTGAGATTGCAAATCAGCTCACACGGAATGAACATTTTCCATCATGATTAATGAGAACCGAGAGCATTGGCTTGACAAGGTAAACCAGCATTTGGAGAAGCTCCTAGACAAGGCCAACAAAGAAAATGGCATTCAGAGAAAGATGGCAAAACATTATGCCATGAAGAACAAAATTACAAGGGAAAAGCTTAGAAGAGCTAATGCAAAGATTGAAGCCCTAAAAAAGCAAGAAGAAGAAGGAAGATTTGAGATCCTTGCTAAGGCCTCACTCCATGCACAAACCACATGATCAGCAATCATTTCACCAATTTTGTGATGTTTTGAGGTAATTTTGAAGTTTTTGGTGCTTTTCAAGAAATCATGCACAGTTTTTTGATAACTAGAATGCCAAGGGCTTTTGTTTGGGGCACTTTTTGGACAAAAGAAGACCACCATTAGATTCAAAGAAGGGAAGACATGCAGGAAAAAAATTTTACAAGCCTTGGTTTTCACAACTAGCAGGTGAAACGGTGAAAAAACACCGAAAAATCAATGTTGTTCCTCCTTCTTCAGCTTGGCACTTCGCGTTTGACTAGTCTTGGGAGAATCCACTTTTGGATGGTCAAATCAAGTCCATTTTGCAAAATAAAGGTATATCTAGAAACAATATAGGATAATATTTCCAATGATCTATCCTGGACCCAATTTGGACATTGGGAAGGCATTCAAAATCAGACTTCAAGGTGGAGGGCGCGTTTGAACATTTGCCTAATTTTTCATTGTTTATCTCCATATTTGACTTTCATATTGGGAAATCAAGTTTTTATTGATGGAATTCATGATGTAAATGTAATTATGGCCTTTTTACTATTAGATAAATAGACTTTATGAGGTGTAATGAATCAGTTTTATTGTAATTAGGGATGAGTCACTTTGACCACCCTACACTCTAGCTATTAGTTTAGATTTTGGTGGAACTATTTCTCCTCTCATGGATTCGACCCCTGAGGCCGGGAGGATTTTATTTTGAGGTCTATATCTTCCCTTTATTCACTCTTTTCATAGGTTGGACTCAATTGGATGTTGTACTAGTGAACAGAGACATTCTTGTATTCGAACTTTGGCATGGAATATATTGGATGAGTTGCAGCGATTTTGGTGGGATTCTTGTCGCATGGTATTTTGATATTGTTTATTCTTCAGTTACATGTGTGTGAATGTTTTGTATTTTCTATGATCCATTTCACTTCTAAATATGTTTGATTTTCAAGTATGATAAGCAGAATTCATCTTCTATGCTCTATTTTGGGAAAATCATCATAATTTGCTTCATTTCTTTAGTTTAAAAAGAATTCATGATTTCCATGCTCTTTTTAGCACCTGATCAGTCTAAACCATTCCATCAAGATACGAAAAAGTGTTAAAGTACTTTCCTACCTTGCCCCATCAGATGTCTGCAATTCTAACTTTCTTTTACCTAGTTCACTCTCTGACCTAATTCACTCATCTAGTGATTAACCCAATCAAGTCAAATCAAAACAACCTATGCACTTTATACCTAGCCTAAAACCCTAATCCATCCAGCCCTCTTGGCTATGATTCTTTGGAGAGAGCCCTCTTGGGCCTGGTAGGGCTAGCTACCAAGTCAAAAGATTAGTCTGTGGTTACCTCAATTGGACTCTTCCTCAGCCTTGGAGATCCGGAGGAGTGATAACAGATTGAAAGAGGGTGGGCCACAAGACCCTGCCATCCTCGCCAAAATGACAAAGGAAAGTCCTCATGTCCATGGATAGAACCCCTACCAGGCTTAATCCTTAGTGATCAAGTTTTTGAACATCATGCATCTTAGCCATAGGGAATCCAGTAGTATCTGATGCGTCTGTCAGTAGTACTAATTAACCTTAACCACTTTTCCCAACTCATTGGCCAGATGAGAGGTACTTCACAAGAGTCCTCGACTGGAAGGGTAGGATGTATGATGGGGTATCCACAGGGAAAGGTGAACCACTCACCCTATGTTCACATATGGGGGTATGTACTCCGCAAGGGAAGGTGAACTAGTCACCATGTTCTAATATAACATACTCTAAAAGGGAAGGTCGACCACTCATCCTATATTCAAATACTGGAGTATGTACTCCATAGGGGAAGGTGAACCACTCACCATGTTCTCATATAGTGTACTCCATAGAGGAAGGTGAACCACTCACCCTATGTTCACATACTAGGGTATGTACTCCATAGGGGAAGGTGAACCACTCACCTTCTGTCCATATAGCTCTAACAAGTGCCCCAGAACCGCAGGAGCTCCCAAAGCTCAATGTCCAACCCAACCAACATCACTCCATATAGGGAATGTTTCACTTTGAAAATCAAGACCTGTTCTTAGTGACAATAATGATGACATGTTCTTCCATGGAGACTCATTCCTCTTCCCAGCAACATATAGATGATGGCACATAGCTCACTAAAGAGCTTCTTCAAACACATTGTCTTACAGCTAGAATTCTAACAGCATTGATTTCAGTGACGCTTAGAAAACCTTTTTTTCTTGTACATCCAGGATACCAAATAAAAAATCACGTTAAAGAAAATATTTAACTAACCTTACTCCCTCTCACTCAGGGAGACCACAAGGCTAAGCTTGTCTAATTCATGAAGGTCCCACAAGTGTTTGTTTTGCACAATTTTATTTCATGCAACCAAAATCTCTTTGGTTTAAGGTGCATGTTGTAATACAAAAGATCCACCTGGCAACCTGCTCATCATGGGATCCAATAACATGAGGAATTACCAATCAACATGCCATGCCTCTAACAATTCACTTTCATAGAGAATTCCATTGCTATAATTATCGGGAGGGTTCAACAGACAACTCCCCCTGAGACTAATGAGATAAATAATCTTCAATTTGTAGATCATTGACACAGTCCTCTAATGTATTTTCATTTTTCAAGCATTTGATACAAACCTTTGGTATATCAAAATATTATGATGCAAGTCTTCAGACTTCTAACAGATCTTCTCTTATGATGATAAGAGATTATATAAGAATACTTCAAACAATATTGTAGTGATGATGCATAGCTCCCATTCCAATGATTTGAGAAGTCATTGATCTTTAAAAATAGTTTTCACATTATAGTATGTTATGCATGGAAACCTTTATCAAGCTAGGAACCAAGCAATATAAAGCTCTTCAATCGTGTCACCACTTTATTACCAATGCCACTTAAGGTTTATGAAAGAGGGTCTTAACCAATCTTATTTGACCAAACTGACTTCAAAATACATGCTTGAATCATAGACTTTCAACTATGCCTTATTCCATATTGATAGATATAGTAGAGTGTTAACAGATACATACTTACCAAGAATTACTGCCCACCATTATTTATGGAATTATTTGCATTCTTTATATTTCAGTAATTATACAAATTTACCACGAATTATTGCCCACCATAATTTATGGAAATCTTTATATTTTTTAGGTAGGAGTAAAAAATTAAATATGTTGTACGTAAAGATTGAAAAACCCCCAAAAATTTAACACTCTGTTGAGGCCTTTCTCCACCAAAGCTATAATACCATGTTAATTTTTATGTGTTGAAAAATCAAAGCTAGTAGTATTAAGGTTTGATTTCTCTTTCTTGATAATTACTTGTGAATTATGTTGGATTCTTTTACTTCTTTATTATATTATCTTTCATTAAGAAATTACCAAATTATGTGTGTATGAAGATCACAAGAGCAAGAAACATAAGATGTAGGGACTGAGCCAAGGAAAAACCTTTATCTAGGGGAAAACCCAATCAAACTTCTTCCTTCAGTAGTTTTCACAAGACAAGACGAGATAATCCAAGACTCTTCGACCTAGACACAAACTTCCTCCAATCACCAAGTCAGCCCTTCCTTCCAGCAACTTCGATTTAGATCTTCGACCCTATAGCAGTAGAACTTCGACCTAGACACAAACTTCCTCCAATCACCAAGTCATCCCTTCCTTCCAGCAACTTCAATCTAGATCTTCCACCCTGTAGCAATAGAACTTCAACCTATCCAGCAATAGAAATTCGACCTATGCAGCAGCAGCACTTTGACCACAGCAACTCCAGAACTTCGACATACCCAGCAACAGATCTTCGACCCCAGAAACAGCCTAGTAACTTCATATGAAAGAGAGAGAGAGAGAGCCCAAAAACTTTGATTTGTTCTTCTCTGCAATTCTCATTCTTCTCCTTGAACTTCGCACTTTTCTGCACTTCCTTCTTGTGTATCAAATTTGTTGAGTTGGTGAGAAAACGGATCAAACTACACTTGTATATATAGCCTCTTCTGTGGGTCGAATTGTCCTCATGCAAGCCGATTTCATCATGCAAGGGATGACTTGGTGTGGAGGTGACAAATTACATATTTGACTCAATAATAATTCTTTTTACATGATTCAAAAGCCCAAGAAGGGTCTCAATAAACAGAAAATGACTTTAATGAATCAATATAAAACCTAGAAGTCCTCAATGTGGAATTTGACCAACAAAATGATGACCCAAGCATGAAACACATGCTTTAATAGGTCATCGTAATAATAATAAAATTTTCTTTTTCATTTATTGATAAATACATTTCATAATGACTCAAATACAAATATGAAGACTAAACCTAGTTACATTCTTCAACACTCCCTCTTAACTAGGGAGTTATTCATAATTTACACATGTATATACAAGTACAAGGAAGATCTCAAAACACAAGAACTGCGAAGGGTTTAGGTACACACGGTGCCACAAACTAGATTCCTTACTAGGGAAATCTATCTGGGTGGGACTAAGATGGACTCAAGCTCTCAGCCTCTCTAGGTAACATCATGCTTACTTGCTAACCATCAACCCATGGAACTAAGTGCGTAATGCAAGGTCAAAGCTCTATGACCAACACCACCCTCCCTACTTCGAGAACTAGACATCAATACATAGGACAACCAGATGTCCTCCCAAGCATTTTGTATTACACAATATGCCTCATCAAATATCTTCCAAACATTTGTCATCAACGAGATTAGTAATATCAACCAAACCAACCATGCTTCTAAGATATTCAAACTTTTTATTAGGAAGAGACTTTCTTAACACATCAGCCACATGTTCATCGGTCAAGACATATTGTAGCTTCACGATCCCATCTTGTACCAAGCTTCTAATGTAGTGGTAACTATTGTTGATATGCTTTGTCCTTACATGGAACACGGGATCTTCAGACATCTTAATGTTTCTTTGATTATCACAATTTATCATAGTAGGAATTAGAGGGCTTCCCATACAAATCTAACAGAAGTTTCCTCAACCATACAACCTCCTTTCCTACTTCACATGCAGCCACATACTTAGCTTCAAAACTACTTAAAGCAATAGGATCTTGCTTTTGACTCATCCATCAGATCATAACAGATCCCAAACTAAAACATCCACCTGTAGTGATTCTTCCATCAGTATCACTACTATCCCAATTAGAATTTGTAAAACCTACCAACTTGACTTCCTTTTTGTCATATATGCTTGGAAACTATCCAATGATCATGGCGAGGCTCCAACTGAAATTGACTAAGAATGTTCACAACAAAACATATATTTGGTCTAGTATTTACCAGATACATCAGAGAACCCACCAACTTACGATAGGTGGTAGGATCTACAAGACTTGAGTCAAAGATTCTCAACTTCTTGAGATTGGTGATCATGGGAGTATTCATGGGCTTGGAATCCATCATACTAAATTTCTGCAACAACAAGATTATATACTTACCTTGCCCCAAATATATCTTGTAGTGCCCCGCTCTAGCTGACTGAGAGTGATATAAGATTAACATTTATTTAGCCCTAAGGCCCACACTTTATTATTTTAGGACCTCAGGTTGAGGATCTAGACACATGACTCTATTTATTGGTTGTGATAGTAGTGGTTGTGATGTTTATGTATGATCCCCATTGATATTATGATGAAGATAGCATTAATGGTTATGCATGTTATCTATTAATACTACGATGATTGTGGCATAAATGGTTATGTTTGTTATCTATTTGATGTTATGATGTTGATAGCTTTGATGAATATGTATGCTTCCATTGATGTTATGATGATGATAGCCATGATGGATGTGTCCCCTATGTTACCTACTTGCATTAGTTCTGGTTCACAATGAACAATGATGTGAATGACCAGGTGATCGTAATAATACTATTATGACAATAACTAACACCAAGAAACCTTGTTACTGATTATTATTGAGTATGGCAGGAAACCACCAGAAGCACTCGCACATGATGAGTTAACGACACCTGGTTTGATGAAAATTTATATTATTTTATCTTTGAAATTCTAAGTTGATTTTGAAACCTGCTATATATGTTTATCTATATTCTGATGATATGTTAATGGTTGCAGGCATAGATTAGTTGCTTGGCCGAATGAATCACATATGGGTGATGGGGTTGTACAATTGGATGGAAATGCATGGGAGGGGTCGGATAGTGTCCCTGATCTCACCCACTAGCACTCCCGCCATGACTTGGGCTAGAAAGGTTGGAACACCTTCGCCTTGAAGATCACGATGTCATGAGGGCAGGTCCTAAAGTTGGTTCGCTCATGAGGATTTTACTGGGGGGCACGCATCAAGGCGGATTCCTTGATCTCTGACACCATTAGTCTCACTATAGCAGGCAACATAAGAGATTATAGTGGTCTATGTTGTTGCACCTATACTTTCCCCTCGTATCCACTGAATGATTGAAGGGCAACTGGTGTGGCACCCTTGGAACTTCAAGGGAATTCCTTGAAGGGCATGACCAACTTGGCACCCTTGGCATCACAAATAAATTTGTAGGCGTGGCACCCTTGGGACTTCAAGGGAAGTTCTTGAAGGGCACGACCAAACTTGGCACCCTTGGCATCACAAATAAATTGTTAGGCGTGGCACCCTTGGAACTTCAAGGGAAGTTCTTGAAGGGCATGACCAAAACTTGGTACCCTTGGAATCATTAAAAATAAATTAATTAATAAATATAATCAAGAAATGAAAACTAGGTAAATTTACATCAAGGGTAAATGATGTTAGAAACCGATGTAATTAAATCAAGAATAAAACTTGGGTTAAGAGGATCATGGGAAGAAATAAAATATTTAATCTTAAAAACTCTACCCTCCCCATGTTGGAAAATATTAGATAGATTATGTAGTTTAATTAGGTAAAAAGGGGAAAGAGGGACATAAATGTAAGGATAAAGATTAATCCTAAGCTAGTTAAACCTAATTAAGAGAAGAGGAAGGTGCATTAAAATAAGATTAATAAATTAAATTTTAGAGAAATGTAGAGAACCTCCATGTGGCAACAACCAACATAAGAATATCCATCTAAGAGATAACTTGAGTTAAATTAGGGAGTAGATAGGGGATCAAATATTGACTCATTAATTGACTTTAGTAATGAACACAAATTAAGGAATAAAAAGGGGGATCAAGAGGCAACTAGGAGAAGAAATAGGAATCTTGTTGAGGTGAGGAAAATATTAGTTTTAAATTAAAATTTAGGTAACTAATTTTGGAGACCCTTGATGAGAGAGTGACACATGGGTGGGTGAATAATTAAACAATTGAATTATCAAAAATAATTAATTATGCATGACATTCCAAGTGTCACCTATGAGGACACCTATAAAAGAAGAGGCAAGCCATGGGAGAAGGGACTTTTGGGGACCCTATGGTTGGATGGATGAGACTATGTCAGAGTAGTGACTACGAACTATAGTGAGTTTGAGGAGTTAGAGGACTTTAGAGAGGGGATTCTTTAGCCAGGGAGTGCTCTCCTCTACCAGCTATTACATTCCTCCATTGTATAACCCCATTGCAGCTCGGGGGTCCGCGGGGAAGAAGAGTACCTAAGGAGTAGGCTGGGAGGTTAACCGGTGGGTCATCGCATTCGGATCAAGTATGTCATCATTTACACTCGGAGGTGACCGACAACAAGGGAAGACAAGTAACGAAAAATCAAGTGGAGTCTTGTCTTCTAGTGAACAGTACATATGTGTTGCAATATTATTTTGTATGATTTCTTTATGGCCTTAGTTAAATATATGTAAATTGTATGATATGTTCAGTGAAATGAAATTGAGGGATGTGTTATATAGTGTTGAATAAAATTTGAATTCCCAATGTTTTTCTCTTCTGGTTGTATTTTATTGTGATTTATTTTGAGAAAAAAAAATTATATATATATATATATATATATATATATATATAGTACAGAATTGGTCTTTACATATCTCACCAGGTTTTTGTCGTACTTCCATACCTAGGTAATCATGCATGAGTCCCAGATCCTTCATCTAAAACTCGTCTGCCAGCATCTTCTTACATTCTTGTATCCTTCGCTCTACACATATAATAAATAGATCATCTACATATAGTAGAATAATGATTGGCTCATTATCCACAACTTTGATATAGATATTTGGATTAGTAGTACTTTTGACGAACCCGATTCTTAGAAGGTATGCATCCATTCTTACACACCATGCCCTAGGATCTTACTTCAAACCATATGGGGTTTTCTTCAGTTTACAAACATGAGTGTCTTTGCTATTTATTTCAAAGCCTTCAGGTTGTTCAATGTATACTTATTCATCAACGGTTCCATTCAAGAATGTTGTTTTTACATCCATTTGATGGACATTCCATCCCATTGTAGCAACCAATGAATCCAAGGATCTTATATTAGTATATATTGCAGTAGGTTCAAAGGTTTCCTCATAATCTATGTCTTCCTTTTGAGAGAAACCTCTTGCAACGAATCTAGCTTTGTACTTGTATATGCTTCCATCAACAATGTTCTTGATCTTGTAGATCCATTTAGAAGAGACAATCGATTTGTCCCTTGGTCTAGGAATGATTTCCCAAACCCCATTCTTCATGATGGATTGATATTTTTCCTGCATTGCCTTCTTCCATCTTCATGAGCAGCTTCTTCAAATTGTTAGGATATTCCGACACATAGGAAATAGTTAAGTTCAACTTGGTCTAGTATAGAGTTAGGTATAGAGTTAGGTAAAGTGTGTTTCTTTACCGTTGTACATTTTGTAACTTACAATCCGATGGTCACGATATGTAGTGATCCGACGGTTCACTCTCTCCTCTGTATTACCGACACTTGATCCGTGGCTTGACACCCGATTGGTCCATGAGTTCTATTTAAAGCGCATGGAGGGTCATTGTTCGGGTAATCCGTGCATGAGAGAAGCTTATGTAAATTTTCATTCTTTGATTAATAAATTGCCTGTAGTAGCCACGTTGGCGCAGGGCGTGGACTGTTTCCCTCTTTGAGGGTTTTAACCACGTCAAAAATACTGGTGTATTGATCTGTGATCTGGTTGTGAGCGGTGTCCTTTTGGTGTTCTTTCTGAGGAACTTACCCTGTAGATTCCTACATGGTATCAGAGCTATTTGAGGGCTGCGTCCGTTGGTGATTCAAATCTGAAGCCGGTAGAACTGCATCCGACTGTCGTTTCCTAGATCTGCTATTTCTGACTGCTTTCGGGCCGAGAGGACTGCTCTGTTGTGTTCGGAGCATCTGTTCCAGTGAGGAACCCCTTTCGTTTCACGCGAAAAGGTTTCCGGTAGCCCTAGCTGCGTCATTTTTAAGATCTGGAGGTATACAGTCTTTATTTGCAGTTTACTGTTATTTTCTCTCTGCTTATTTCGGTTTCGGTTTATTTAGCTTTTTTTTAACCGGATCTATACCTTTCATTTCTGCGTATGCTCTTTGCCCTGCGACTCTGTGCGATCTGGGCAAATCAGAAACAGAAAGGAAGGATTTTTCTCATGCGTATGCTCTTTTCCCTGCACCTTAGTGTGATCTCGGAAAATCAGAAACATTGAGAAAAATATTTAGTTTTTCGGCTAAAGCTAACTTTGAGCCGCAGGGTTCATTTTTGAAAATATCTAGTTTTTTTTGCTAAAGCTAACTTCGAGCCATAAGGTTCGTTTTCTTTGCATTTCCGTGTTGGGTTTTGTGTTTTGTGTTTTGTAGGGAAAAAGAGATTTCTTAAGGCAAGCACGCAAACCAAGCCCCTCTCTCTCTCTCTCTCTCTCTCTCTTAAATTTTTTGTATAGATCAATTGGTTCTCTCTCTCTCTCTCTCTCTCTCTCTCTTAAATTTTTTGTATAGATCAATTGGTTCAAAGCTATTTTAAGAGAGTATAGGTCTTGGGTTCAAGTCTCCATTTTGTGGGGGCGGATTATTTCATTCCTGCACATTCGCGCACTTTGCCGACAACTTCAACAAAATTTTTTCAAAAAGCCATAACTTCTTCATCCGGAAGCCTTTTTTAGAGCCGTTTTTTTTAAAATAGCCTAATTTTTCGAGATCTATCCATTGGAACACTTACTTTCAGCATCTTCAGCTTCAGTTTTTTTTTAAATGGAAAGTCCATGCCAAGTCATTCTTGACAGCACTAACTACTTCCAATGGATATCCTACATGGAAGATTTACTTAGAAGTAAAGGTCTCTACAGAATAGCCACAGGCCAAGAGAAGAAACCAAAAGATGAAGACAAGGCTGCAAAATGGGAAAATAGACAAGATCAAGCACGTGGTTTGATAGGAATGTCTATTTCTCCTGATCTTAGATTCCATATTGCAGAACTTGAAACTCCTCATGAAGCATTGGAACAAATCACTAAAGTTTTTGGGATTAAAAATGAAATTAGAGCCCATCAACTTGAAAATGAGTTGCTTACATTGGATCCTAATAATTTTTCTTGCATTGAAGATTTCTTGTCCAAATTCAAGACCCTTAGATATCTCTTGGAAGGTGTTAAGGTTAAGAAAGAAGATAGTAACCTTATTTATTCCATCCTTACTAAGTTGGGACCAGCCTACTCTGTATTTGTTTCCACCTTCCATTCTACAAGGGAAGCTTTCATTTGTCAAGGAAAAGACTACAAGGCCCCTTCCTTTGACTCTTTTTGTGATTCTTTAATAAGAGAACAAGAAAAACTCTTACACCTTGGTCTTCTTAATCTTGGAAACTCTTCCAAGAAAGCGTTAGCCGCCCAGCAGCAACCAAATTCAAAGAATCCTAAGAAGTCATATCCTAAAAAGAATGGTCCTAAACCAAACAAGGGTCCTAAGCAAACTCAGCCTCAAAATGAAAGATCATTTCAGCAAAATGATAAGACCAATAAAAACAAATGGAAGAAGACTGATAGACATTGTAACTTTTGTAATCGAGATGGCCACTTAGAATCTAAATGCTTTAAGAAGATGGAAGCCTTGGAAGCCGCAATGAAGAAACATAACATCCATGTGGAGCATTCTTCAACTTCAACTTCAACTTCATCTTTAGGAATGGCACTTTCTGCATGTCGATGTCAATCATCTCAGTCTGGTTATGCATTAAATGTATCTTCTTCTTCTCATTCTCATGAGTGGCTCATTGATTCTGGAGCCTCTTATCACATGGCCAAAAACCAAGCCATGTTTTCTTCTTTAAATGATTGTAACACCAAAAATATATATGTTGGTGATGATAGATCTCTTAATGTTGTAGGGACTGGAACTGTTCATCTAGACAATGGTCAGTTTAATGATGTATTATGTGTTCCAACCTTATCCTGCAACCTTCTATCTGTATATCAGATAACTCATTCAGGTGAAGGTAAAATTGTTGAATTTTCACCTCATGATGTTGTAATCAAGGATCTAAGAGATCCTAAACAGATTCTAGCTACTGGTATTGCTGATGATTCCACAAGGTTGTATAAGTTTCACAACTTTGGGTCATCAAATCTTCCCTCAGTATTTGTTGCTCATAATGATGAAGTGAGCAAACTTTGGCATGAGCGATTTGGTCACTTAAACTATCGCTCCCTTCAGCATCTATGTAAAGAAAATATGGTGACAGGTCTTCCTATGGTATCTTGCAGAGATGGTGTTTGTTCCGGATGTGTACTCGGAAAACATCATCGGGACAGTTTTGAAAAACGTGCCTCTTGGCACGCCTCAGCCCCTTTACAGCTTGTGCACAGTGATTTATGTGGTCCACTTCCTGTTGCTTCATTCTCTGGCTGCAAGTATTTCTTAACTTTCATTGATGATTTCTCCAGACGCACTTGGGTATACTTCTTAAAACTCAAGAGCGAAGTATTTAACACATTTTTGGCCTTCAAAGCCTTTGTTGAAAAACAATCTGGACATCAAATTCTTAAGCTAAGAACTGATAATGGTGGAGAATATGTTAAAAACACATTCATCAACTTTTGCACCGAAAATGGAATTCAAATGCAACATACTGTTCCATACACTCCACAACAAAATGGTGTAGCTGAAAGGAAAAATCGCACCTTAAAGGAAATGGCTAATTGTATGCTGCAATCTAAAGGACTCAGTCTTAGTTTTTGGGCCGAAGCAATTAATTGTGCAAATTATATAATCAATCGCACTCCTACTAAGGTTCTAAAGAATATCACTCCAGAAGAAGCTTGGAGTTCCATTAAACCAGATGTAAGTCACTTTCGTGTTTTTGGAAGTGAAGCATGGGCCCATATTCCAGATGAAAAGCATAAAGCTTTAGAACCTAAGAGTGAGAAATGTACTTTTGTTGGATATTCTGAAGATGTAAAAGGTTATAGACTTATTCCATTTAAGTCCAAAAATGTTATCATTAGAAGAGATGTAAAATTTGATGAAAATAAATCGGCCTGCGAGCCTAGTCCGGCGGATGTGCCACCTCTTCCTATCTCTTCTACTTTTGAAAACATTTCTTCTTCAGATGATGAAAGTGAGGATGACAATCCTCCCCCACCTTCTCAGGATCCTCAACTTCCAAGATGGGTCCGTGCTACTCGGGATGCAGCAGGTGATCTTGCCGGTGATCCTACAGATCAGCGACGTACACGTTCTCAGTTTGAAAGAGCCTCTTCTTTACTGGCTCAAGCTCCAGTAAATCATGATCCTGACACTTTTGCAGAAGCTTCAGGCCATCCACATTGGGAAGCAGCTATGAATGAAGAATATCATTCATTGTTGGCAAATGATACATGGGATCTTGTTCCTCTACCAAAGGGACGCAAACTTGTTAGATGTAAATGGGTTTACAGAACCAAGTATGGACCAGATGGGAAAGTTGATAAACATAAAGCTCGTCTTGTTGCTAAGGGCTTTTCACAGGTTGAAGGCATTGACTACACTGAAACCTTCTCCCCTGTTGCCAAAATGAACTCTATCCGCCTTGTTCTTTCCCTTGCTGCCTCTTTAAAATGGGAAGTCCATCAGATGGATGTTAAATCTGCCTTCTTGCATGGGGACTTGCATGAAGAAATCTATATGGAACAACCCATTGGCTTCATCCAAACAGACTCCAGCCTTGTATGTCGACTTAAGAAATCCCTTTATGGTCTCAAGCAAGCTCCTCGGGCTTGGTATGCCAAAATGGATAGCTTTCTTTTAGAATCTGGCTTTTCTAGGTGTTATTCTGACAATACTGTCTACACCAAGAAAGTGGGCAACTCTCTTATCATCCTTGTTCTTTATGTTGATGATCTTATTCTTACTGGTAGTGATCCCAACCTTATAAACCATGTGAAGTCCAGCCTTAAAAAGAAATTTGAAATGACAGACTTAGGACACTTACACTATTTTCTCGGTCTTCAAGTCTTGCAATCCAAGGAGGGTATTTCCCTTTCCCAGTCCAAGTATGCTTGTGATATTCTTCGTCATTTTCACATGGAAGACTGTAAGCCAGCCCCTTCTCCCTTTCAGTCTGGAGTCAAACTTTCAGTCTCTTGTACTTCTCCTGAAGTTGATGCTACCTTATACCGTCAACTTGTAGGAAAACTCTTGTATTTAACCCATACTCGTCCTGACCTTTCCTTTGCTGTTGGCCTTGTTGCTCGTTTTATGCAAAACCCCCGTGAAAGTCATTGGAAAGCAGCCAAAAGAATACTTCGTTATGTTCGAGGTACAGTACAGTTTGGGATTCATTACAGTGCCAAAGCAGCTCCTCTATTAGTTGGTTTCACTGATTCTGATTGGGCTGGTGACCCTGATGATCGGAAGTCTACTGCCGGTTATGTCTTCACTCTTGGTTCAGGACCTATTACATGGGCTTGTAAGAAACAGGCTGCCATTTCTCTTTCGTCAGCAGAAGCAGAGTATCGTGGTGCCGTGGAAGCTAGTAAGGAAGCCTTGTGGCTTCGTCAGATCCTATCAGAGTTTGGCTTTGAGCAGCAGCATCCAACCACACTTTGGTGTGATAATCAAAGTGCCATTCAGCTATGCAAAGATCCAGTCCAGCATCAGCGCAGCAAACACATTGAACTACACATGCACTTCATCAGAAAGCTCATTCATGACCATGTTCTTGAAGTGCAATATTGTTCAACAGATGATCAGGTTGCAGACATCTTCACAAAGGCTCTCACAGAGGCGAAGTTCACTAAACTTCGATATATGCTTGGAGTTCAGGAAGTTGTCACTAAGGGGGGATAGGCTCTAGTGCCTCCTTCCTTCTCCTATTGTGTCATATTTGTAAATCCTTCAATCCTATCCCAAGTTGTTCTTAAGGGGGGATGTTAGGATATTCCGACACATAGGAAATAGTTAAGTTCAACTTGGTCTAGTATAGAGTTAGGTAAAGTGTGTTTCTTTACCGTTGTACATTTTGTAACTTACAATCCGACGGTCACGATATGTAGTGATCCGACGGTTCACTCTCTCCTCGGTATTACCGACACTTGATCCGTGGCTTGACACCCGATTGGTCCATGAGTTCTATTTAAAGCGCATGGAGGGTCATTGTTCGGGTAATCCGTGCATGAGAGAAGCTTATGTAAATTTTCATTCTTTGATTAATAAATTGCCTGTAGTAGCCACGTTGGCGCAGGCCGTGGGCTGTTTCCCTCTTTGAGGGTTTTAACCACATCAAAAATACTGGTGTATTGATCTGTGATCTGGTTGTGAGCGGTGTCCTTTTGGTGTTCTTTCTGAGGAACTTACCTTGTAGATTCCTACAAAAATGTAGTTGGTTCGGCTTCTAATAGCTTTCATGTATGCAGCATATCTAGAATATATTTTTTGTCTTTTTCTTTCTCTAAAATTTACTTTCGCAGATCCATGTCCTTTGGTATCTTCAAGAGTATCTTTTAACCAATTTGGCCTCTTCCTTGTGTCAGGTATGATCACAGGTTTAATAGGATCACTTGGTCCTTCTGCTTCTTCTTCTTTATTTGTAGTAGGATTTTCGTGGTTCTCTTCTTCTTCAAATAGTGGTATGTCTTCATCATCGGAATCAACAGGAATATCTTTGGATCTTTTGTAGGCATTATTTTCATCAAATATAGCATCCCTGCTTACTTCAATATGTATTCCTTCCTTGATGTAGATTATATATTCCTTTGAAGAAAGATTGTAGCCAATGAAGCTTCCTTTAATGCTTGTAGAATCTATCTTTTTTAATTTTTCCTTTGGAACATGGATATAGGAGGGACACACAAAGATTTAGAGATGATCCACACAAGGCTTCTTTCCTATGAATGCTTCTTCAGGTGTCGTATTTTCAAGAATTCTATGAGGGCTTCTATTTTGTATATACACTGTTGTGATTGTTGCTTCTCCCCACATAAATATTGGTATGTCTTGATCAAAAATCATTGTGCGTATACATTCTTCAATTGTATTATTTTTCCTTTCGGTCACTCCATTTTGTTCAGGATAGTAGGGAATAATGAGCTCCCTCTTACTTCCTGCTTCTTTTCAATATGCAACATTTCTTTGGAAATGAATTCCCCACCATTTTCGGATCTCAAAGTCTTTATTATTCTTTCAGTTAGGGTCTCCACTTCAAATCTAAACTCCTTGAATTTCTCAAATATTTCATCCTTTTTCTTGGGAAGGTAGCGCCATGTCTTTCTAGAGTAATCATCAATGAAGGTCACATAATAAAGATTACCTCCAAGTGATTTATCATACATAATCCCACACACATCTGAATGAATGAGGTCTAATATATCCTTAGACCTTGTTTCACTATTTGTAAAGGGTTTCCTTGTATTCTTTCCCAAAGCACATCCCTTGCATATTCCTTCATGATTCTTCTTTGATATTGGGGATTCCATTTACCAATTGATTGAGAGAGGGAATAACCTTATAATGTAAATGTCCATATCTTTTATGCCATAGCTCAATGGGATTGATTTCCATGTGAACTAGGGCTTGAGGAGATGGTGTTATGACTCTATATAGACTTCCTTCACGTACTCCAATAACCCTAGCTTTATCGATGCTTGAATATTTTCCCCAAACCAGAACTTTTCCATCTAAAAAATCAATTTTATCACCTTTATCTTCTAAGCAAAAAATTGAAAGTAAATTCTTTTTCAAACCTGGTTTATAGATTAAATTGTTGAGATGTAGCTTTGCTCCATTTTCCAGCTTACAAGAAGTTTATCCCAGGCATCTAACACCATAACCTTTATGAGAAGATGGTTCCTTTGATAGAGTTTGAATTTGTTTACTTTCTATTGTCATGTTCCTTGATGCTCCACTATCAATCATCCATGCATTGTCATCATTGAGTGAACCTGTGAGTGCAACCATGAACCCTTTGCTTTTGACCTTATTGAATAAGTTTTAGATGATTCTTTTAATCCAGCTTCCTGCAATATTGAATCCCATTTTCAAGTATCTTATCATAGAGGGAGTAAATTTTCCTTTCAAGCCAACAGAGTGATCTCCACTCTTCCTTGACCTTAGCTCTAATACCATGTTGAGAAATCAATGCTAGTAGTATTAGGGTTTGATTTCTATTTCTTGAGAATTACTTGTGAATTATGTTGGCTTACTTTACTTCTTTATTATATTATCTTTCATCAAGAAGTTAAAAAATTATGTGTATGAAGATCACAAGAAAAAGAAACACAAGATGTAGGCACTCAGCTAGGACAAAACCCCTATCTAGGGGAAAAACCAGTCAAACTTCTTCCTTCAGTAGTTTTCCCAAGATAAGACGAGATAATCTAAGACTCTTCGACCTAGACACTGACTTCCTCCAATCACCAAGTCAGCTCTTCCTTCCATCAACTTCGATCTAGATCTTCGACCCTACAGCAGTAGACCTTTGACCTATCCAGCAACATAAATTCAACCTATGAAGCAGCAAAAATTCAACCCCAACAACTCCAAACTTCGACCTACCCAGCAACAGATCTTCAACCCAAGCAATAGCCTAGTAACTTCATATGAAAGAGAGAGAGAGGGAGAGAGATAGTCTAAAAACTTTGATTTGTTCTTCTCTGCAATTCTCCTTCTTCTCCTTGAACTTCACACTTTTCTACATTTCCTTCTTGTGTATCGAACTATTTGAGTTGGTGAGAAAATGGATCGAACTGCACTTGTATATATAACCTCTTTTGTGGGTTGAATTCTCCTCATGTAGGCTCACTTCATCAGGAAAGGACCGACTTGGTGTGGAGGTGACAAATTACATATTTTATTCAATAATAATTATTTTTGCATGATTCAAAAGCCCAAGAAGAGTCTCATTAAATGGAAAATGACTCTAATGACTCAATATAAAACCTAGAAGTCCTCAATGGGGACTTTGACCTATAAAATGATGACCCAAGTACGAAACCCATGCTTTAATAAGTCATTGTAATAATAATAAAATTTCTTTTCTCATTCCTTGATAAATACATTCATAATGACCCAAATAAAAATATGAAGACCGAACCTAGTTATATTCTTCAACATTATGCTTGCAACAATTACTTCAATGTCTTATCATCATTCACAGTAATTGCAGATAGAAAATCAACAATACATACAGGAAGATATATGAGAATATTTTATTACAACTGTTGTAACATGTATTTTGTTGTTTGTTTCATTTATTGTTTCATTCAAAAAAACAGTTGAAAAATATTTTGAAAAAAAGATAAGGCAAGTATATTAGAATCAAAATATAAAAGAAATGAAGAAATATATCCGATTTACAAAGGAAACAAGCATTAAAGCATTAACATCGAACCCGAAATATATATGTTGCGTTTAAAAGTTCGGCGGGTCCGCAATGATTATAGACGGTTGATTTCGTTGACAAGCGCCGATTTCAATTTGCGATTGGGTTCCGAAACCGATATTATATATGCCATATTTTATAATGACGATGGGCCCAAAACAACACAGAGCGCTTATATTATATGTATATGACCCTGCCGATCGCGATCTACGATAAGGGCTGGACCCGAATATATATATATATATATATATATATATATATATATATATATATATATATATATATATATATATATATATATATATATATATAATAACTCTGGCGGGTCTGAAAAGCCTTTATGCAGGTTCCTTTGCCGATTGCGATGAGCGATGGGGATTCCGGACCCGATAAGTTTATGTGCTATACTTTATAATTCAGCGTGTTTGTCTTATCGTAGGTTGTAAAGATTTTTATTGATATTCATATATATTTTTTGTTTACGTTGTTTTATATGAATTTCTATTATAAAGGATTATAATAGAAAGGTTGGATCCGATAGTGATATATATTATGTTATATAAGTCCGACAGATCCGCAAGGCATATGAAAAAGCAGATTTCAAGTTATAAGGCAGGTTTTCGGGTGGAGCAAAAACGGTAAATGGTTTTATTGGAGCTCACCCGATCCCACTCAGCATTCAACACGTAGCAACCGGGTGGAGAGAGGAAACCGCCCATTTCGGGCGGGTATTCTCCGGGCTTATGTCCCACCCGAAAACCTTTGTAAACCGTCTGATCTGAAAAGCGCAGATCTACGGTGGGATGAATCGACGGAAAGGTATACCTCAGAAATTGTGCGAAGCCCGTATTGAAAGTGGAAAAATCATGTTTTATAATATATTTTCATTATAAAAGGTTTACAATAGAAAAGTGCAGGTATAAAGGATTTATGCATAAGTCCAACACTTCCATAGTTATGCGACCTAAGGGTGCATAAGTTAAGTTTTACAATGATTATCGGGCCGATTGCGATTTGCAGCAGAAGTCAATGGAGTGTTGTACGGGCGGATTTGATAGATTTATAAAGCAAGATTAACTCTTTTGAGTTCCATATTAATCAAAGGTTCGCGTTAATTTCGTTGTGTAAAGCAGAAAATCAAGGTTAGAGCCAAAGCTGAAGAGGAAGACAATCCTGTATGTTTCTTTGCATTTTGGCCAATCAGAATGCCCATGTAAGCTCAGGATTACACAAACTAAATGTATTTCATTACGGCTAAAACGAATTAAGCATCATTAGGGAATTTAGAGAGGAATTCGACAGCGGATCAACAGAGCAAGCCAGTAGTTATCATCCCCTTCTGAATCGAGTTATGTTCTTATTATTTCATGTTCTTGGAGGTGTCTTTTACCCTCTGTAAAATTTTGTAATAGTTTTTACTTCATATAGTTAGAAAAGCAGTTAGATAGTTTGGGCGGTTTCAGAAATCAATAACCGTTCCACAATGTATAAAAGGAGGAAAGTTTACTAAGAAAGGGTTCGATTTTTGGAGAACCCGGAGACTAGGCCACTGTATTCCTAATATCATCGTTGATTAATGAAAGAATCATAAGTTTCCATGAGTTGTTGCATATAATTTTGTAAGCTTCTTTGTCATGTGTCATGTTATGCTTTCTTCTTTTCAATTATAGTAATGAAGCTACAGGTCTTTATTTGCTTATGTAGATAAAGTTAAACTTCCTTAAAAGAGTGCTCCTATACTTGAATTCCTCACTTCCTTTCTAAGTTATATATAATAGTTTTTGTGAAAGACCAACATATTTTCTATGATTCAGTTCTCATCATCATAGTTCCTCTAAGTTACAGATAGTAGTTTCTGTGAAAGATCAGCATATTATCTTTAACTTCTCCTTCAAACTTTCTTCGTTCATCATTTATATCTAGCAACAAATGGCATTCTAAGATGTTCTGGTCATTTTAAAGACCAAGTTTTCCAGGTCCTTCATTTGAGAACACAACAAAAAATAAGTGACAGTAAATAATATTTATTAATGTCTTAAGCACAATTTCCCCACAGCCAGGAAATTGGTTTCTTAAGGAACAACATTAATTGGCGTCATTGTCGGGGAGAGAAGACAAGAAGATTTTTCCCTGGGTTTCAATATTTTCCTCTAGTTGTTCAGTGAGGAGGAAATATTTGGTTGTTTTGAATCAAAGAAATAACTCTGGCTTCAAGAAGGCCCCATACAAGATCAAACACTTCACAAAAGAAGGTTCAAGCTCTTTCAGATCCTGAAAGGTTGGTTTCAAGGAGGGTTAGGAAGTCTAAGATCTCAACTAGACCAATTCCTACATTGTCTGCATCAAGAAGCAACTTATCTGAACATTCATCTAATAGAGAGTCATCTTTTTCATTATCTTCATTTCAGGAACCTAGCTATCAAGACCAATCTTTTGAGTCTGTTACTTTTCATTTACCTGCTGTAATTATTCAACCTCAACCAATAACCACATTACCTCCTTTGCACATTCCATTTACCTCTCAATCAAGTTCCACATCTGTTGGTAATCAAAGTTCAGTAAACATGGCAACACCTGCATTCTTAGTGAATAGGTATGCACCTCTTCAACTACCACAACCTTTCAATCAAATGCCACAGGATTACCTTAAAACTCTTCCACGTTTTTCAGGAGAAGATGAACAGACAACAGAGAATCATGTAGTAGTATTTTGTAATTTTGCAGAAAGCCTAAATGTTGAACATTTAGATGTTGTTCTAAGACTTTTTGTTCAATCCTTGGATGGAGAAGCAAGGAAATGGTTCAAAGGACTTCCCAATAATACCATTCCTTCTTGGGAAGAGATGGAATGTGTTTATTTAGAGATGGGGAGAAAAAAGAGACCATGGATATTCATTAACAGAGTTTAATGCCATAAAGAAGAAGTCTGATGAAACTGTGGCCGAATTTGTCAGAAGATTTAACAAATTGTACAATAGTCTCCCAGCAGAGATTAAGCCTCCTCCTGCTAGTGCAAAAATAACTTTTGCAAGGGCTTTTGAATCAAATTTTGGATTCACATTAAGGGAAAGAAGAGCTCCAACCCTTGATCAAATCCAAAAAAATGCTTTAGAGATAGAAGCAAATATGGTGGCTGCAGGGAAAGCACCGGAAACACAGCTTACCCAAGACAAGGGAAGGGCAAATATAGAATCCTCTCAAATTCAATCATTGGAGGATATGTGTAATGTAATTAAAACTATGTCAAATAAGTTAAATAGGTTAGAGTTAGAGAATAAGAACTCTCAGAGACAAACACAGTATAATAAGAACTTTAATCCCCAATTCAAAAGACAACCTTTGCAAATCTTGCAAAAGGAAAGAAAAGATCAAAATCAAATTCAAGCACCATTATATATAGAAGCAGATCCTGGTGAAGAACAACCTAAAGATCAAATTTCTACATTATATGCAGTTGATGAAGATGAACTCGGCATTGAAGGAGAAGAGTATGTGTATGATGAAGCAGATGCTATTCATGATGAAAATGAAATTGATGAATATTGGAAACAATTCTTTGATTTTATGCAAGCTGAACTACATAAGAAATATGACCTGAGATCTAGGAAAAGATCAAGAAATCAAGAAAATGAAAGTGAGCAGCAAGTTTCAACTTCCTCACCAAAGGCGACTCCACAAGAATCTCAGCCTGCAAAACAAGTAAATAAAGGAAATCAATAGCAAAATGCAAATGGCAAGACATAGATACTTCGAGGTGAGTCTTCTCAAGATCAAACTGGAAAAATTCCTTTGGAGAAACTTGTTTCAATTCCTCAAATAATTCCAGTCATGAAGAAAGGTGAAGATGAGAATGAAAAGACTGCTAAACAGGGTCACTTGTTTAGTCTTACCAAGGAGTTGGAAAAGGTAAGAATAAAAGTTCCCCTTACAGAACTGGCAAAAACACCTACTTATCAAAAGGAGATCGCTGAGTTTATTAATTTAAAAGAAAATGAGAGTGACAATGTAAATCTGCAAGAAGATAAACCAGTAGTGGTTTTTGGTCCACATGTAGAGGAAGTAGATTCTTCAATACCTCTTTTTTATATTTCCCTATTGGTTCATGATTTCCTCCTACATAATTGTATGTTTGATTCGGGAGCTTCACATAATCTTATGCCTCTGTCAGTGATGAAGCAACTAAATCTACAAGTGACCAAACCTTACAGGGATTTGTATTCTTTTGATTCAAACAAGGTCAAGTGTCTGGGGGTTATTAAGGATCTGGCAGTGTCACTAGCCCAAATTCCAGCTAGAAGCTTGGTCATGGATGTTGTAGTAGCAGATATTCCTGCTAGATTTGGAATGCTTCTATCTAGGTCCTGGGGGGCTAAATTGGGAGGTGTTTTGAAACTAGATTTTACATATGTTGTTATACCAATTTTTGGTGGGGAGGAGAGGAGATTGTACAGAGAAACTAGGTTTGTAAAGACAATTACAAAAAACGGAGCAAGAAATTCACCTATATATAGTCAGGAGAAGGATGACTTTGCTTGTTTCACACTGCATGATAATGCAGAGCTGGCTGAAGATAATTAGAAGTAGCTTGCTTCAGCCAATGTAATTACAGAGCTACAAATGGAAGAAGTGTGGAAATGTTTCTTTGATGGAGCTTATTCCAAGGAAGGAACAGGTGTTGGTTTTGTTCTAATTGCACCTGGAGGTAATATGTTCCCTTTTTCTTTCAAATTAGAGTTCGAGGCAACTAACAATGTGGCGGAATATGAGTCCTTGATTATTGCTCTACAAACAGCCAAACAGATGGGAGTCAAGTCAATTTCTACTTTTGGAGATTCGGAGCTAATTATTAAGCAGATAAAAGATCATTGCCAAACAAAGCATCCTAGGCTCTGAGCATACAGAAATGAGGTATGGGATTTGATTGAAAACTTCTTTGAAGCTTTTAACATTCAATTCATTCCAAGAGATGAGAATAGATTAGCAGATTCATTGGCTGTGGCTGCTAGCACTTTCAAGCCTCCTATTAATCCAAGACTAAGATATGAGGTAGAAATGAGACACAGACCTTTTGTTCCTGATAATGTTAAGAACTGGCAATTTTTTGAAGATGACTAGCAGATTAAGGAGTTTTTTACTATGGTTGAAGAGTTCCAGGGCACAGAAATTGATCAAGACGAAGAAGAGACAATAGAAATTGCAGGAGCCAGTGGTTTAAAAGATTCAATAGAAAATTAGAAGATATTTCAATTGAAAGATAATATTATGCCAAAGGGACTTGTTCCTCTTGAAAGGCTTTTTAATTCCAATGATGTGGTTGTGGACTCAGGGAAAATCTCATAGGATGAACATATTCAGGATCATAACATTGGAACTCAGGAGAATCTCAGGTTAGTCAAATTATATGTTGGAGTTTCACCTAATTTTCAAGAAAGATATATTAAAATTTTCAAGAATTATGCTAATGTCTTTGCATGGTCCTATGAAGATCTCAAAACCTATGATGTAAATATTATTCAGCATAAGATTCATTTGAAGGAGGGGGTTAAGCCCTACAAATAGAAGCTTAGATAGATAAATCCTATGCTTCTACCATCAATTGAAAAGGAGGTCAAGAAGTTGCTTGATGCCAAAATCATAGTCCCACTCAGGTATTCTAATTGGGTGGCTAATCTAGTACCTGTGAGAAAGAAAAATGGAGAAATAAGGTTGTGTGTGGACTTCAGAAATCTCAACAAGGCTTCTTTGAAAGATAACTATCCATTGCCTAAGATGGATCATGTGCTACAAAAGGTAACGGGATCTTTTAGAATGTCAATGCTAGATGGATTTTCTAATTATAACCAGGTGGTTGTGGATAAGGAGGATCAGAAGAAAACAACGTTCACAACCCCCTGGGGAACATTTATGTATGCCAGAATGCCTTTCGAATTGATGAATGCAGGTGCTACATTTCAAAGGGCTATGGACATTGCTTTTGTTGGAGACAATGTTGCACGAAGCGGGGATGAAGCGGGGACGTTTTTTGGAAGCGGGGACGCAGACGCGTCATTTTCCAAAAAGCTAGGAAGCGAAGCGTCTACAGAAACATCTGCTATATATATTTGCATTTATACTCAAAACAAACATCCCAAATACCAAATTAGTTGTAGAAGACATGAAAACATGCATATTTTTGCATAAATCAAGATAGATATAACATCCATTGTACATTAATGATTAATTATTCGAGCATCAACCATTTAGATGCATCAACCATCTAGAATCTAGATTCTTCTCCTCTTGTCTAGCCTTTGCCTCTACCTCGATTGTCTAGGGATATTAGTCAACATTGCCCAATTTTGATCAAACTACCTAATTCAAGACTTAAAATATGGTATAAAAAGCTTAACATGCTTGATCGATGATTTTGACTTAATTGAAAGGTAATTTTTTGCTAAGGGCGTGCCGCGTGACAAAGGAGTTCAACAATTAACACCACCAACACTAGGGTACATATAGGGCTTGGTGCTCTTGATTAAATGCTAATCGCATACCTTCATACTTGATATAATCTAATGAAATGCCACAATCCCATTGATCCTGAATTCCTGAAAACTGTTAAGTCTGCTAAATTTTCAATAGGATATGAAATTCTATTTTCTCCATACGAAGTCCAATGAGGCTGGAACCACTCTCAAACATCCTGAGTCATTTCATGGTAATGTTAAAAATTTAAGTAAAAGGATGAAAATGAAAAATAAAGGAGAATGTCACTTTTACTTTAAGAAATTAACATTGCCATGAGGGAGCATCGGCTATATTTATATTTTTTTTGCCTTCATTCCTCACCCTAACCCAAGGTGGACCCACCCCTAACAAGCAAACTCACTTAAAATTAAAAAAAAATTGAAAAAACAAAACGATTTTTTAAACAGCGCGGCACTTTTCCGGAATCGTACGGAAGCGTTTGCTTCGCCCTCCAAAGCACCACGCTTCGTACTGCCGAAGTGCCGTACAAAGTGCGCTTCGAAGGAAAGATTCTGAAATTTCCAAGAAGCGTCCAAAACAGATGGAAGCGCGCATCCGGGGACACTTCCTGGATGCATCCGCACGAGATTCGCTTCGAGCCTTGGAACCAGGGGGGACGCTTCCTACTACATTGGTTGGAGATAAGTTTGTAGTAATATATTTAGATGATATTACTATTTTCTCAAAGTCTGATGAAGAACATTTGGATCATTTGAAGAGGACTTTTGATAAATGTAGAAGATTTGGACTTTCCTTAAATCCCAAGAAATCCATTTTTGCTCTGGAAGAAGGAAAACTATTGGGACACATTGTTTCCAGAGAAGGAGTGAAGATAGATCCAGCCAAAGTACAAGTTGTGCAGAAAATACCATTGCCCAGGAGTAAAAAGGATATTCAAAAGTTTATGGGAAAGATAAACTTCTTGAGAAGATTTGTATCCAACTATGCAAAATTTTTAAAAGAAATTACTAATATGCTAAAAAAAGAGAATGAAGTGAGTTGGACCAAAGAAGCTAGAGAATCATTTTCCAGGATTAAAGAGGCATTACAAGCAGCTCCAGTCTTAATCAGTCCTGATTACCAAAAGCCTTTCCAAATTTTTTCATTTGCATCATCAAGTTCAATAGCTGTTGTCTTACTGCAGAAGAATGATGAAGAGAGAGAGCAGCCAGTTGCATTCTTCAGTAAGATTCTTAGGGATTCCAAGCTGAAATATAAGATTCTTTAGAAATGGGTGTATGCTTTGGTAAAAGCCTTGAAATCTTTTATAACTTATGTGATGTAGTCCCAAATCATTGCTTATGTGCCAAATGTTGCTGTGAAAGATGTATTACTATAGGGAGATGTAGAAGGCAGAAGAGGAAAGTGGATTGCCATGATCCAAGAATATGATTTGGACATAAAACCCACAAAGTTGGTGAAAGAACAAGGATTGGAAAAAATGTTGATAGAATCAAACTTTCAGGCATTGGGAATTAACTTGTTAGCACCTGTGGATGAAAAAGAAGCTGAAGAAAGTGAAGGAGAGAAAGATCCAGGTATGAAGATCAGGTATAAATTTTTGTGTCTAGAATGGTATAAGCATATAATTCATTATTTGTGCTTTCTTTCTTGTCCCCAACCCTTAGATAGAACAAAGTATAGGGAACTAAAGATCAAGGCACAACGATATGTGATTGTGGAAGGCAGATTGTACTGGAAGGATCCTGCTGGAATTCTATTGTTATGTTTAACAGAGGATGAATTTACAGAAACAATCAAAGATTATCATGAGGGGTTTTGTGGAGGACATTACAGTTGGAAAGTAACTGCACATAAGATCCTTCAGGCAGGATTTTATTGGCCTACTTTATTTGGTGATACATATAAGTTTGTTAGAAGTTGTCAGAAATGTCAACTTTTTGCTGAGAAAAAGAGATTAGCTCCTTTACCTTTGATTCCAGTTTTCATAGAGGAGCCATTTAGACAATGGGGATTGGACTTTGTTGGAGAAATCAATCCACCTTCAAGAAGACAACACAAGTGGGTTCTCACAGCAACTGATTACTTCATCAAATGGGTAGAGGCAATTCCTACTAAGAGAGAAAATGATCAGATAGTAATGAAGTTCCTAGAGGAAAATATTTTCAGCAGATTTGGATGCCCCATTAAAATTATAACAAGCAATGCTCAAGTCTTCAATTCAAGTAAGTTCATTGCTTTTTGTCACAAGTATAATGTTATTTTATCCCATTCAACAACTTACCATCCTCGGGGAAATGGATTACATGAATCTACTAACAAAACTTTGATGAAGATCCTTAAGAAAATCATTGCAGAAAATCAAAGAGATTGGGATTCTAAGTTAAAGTTTGCTTTGTGGGCTGCTAGAGTAACTACAAAAAGAACATAGGGAAATCACCTTTTGAATTAGTATATGGAACTCAGGCTCTATTTCCAAGTCAACTTGTAAAGCCAGTGATTGCAATGATTCAAGAGGCGAAAGAAGAACCAAATGCTTTGATAAGAAGAATGAACAAAGTGGTGGAGCTAAGCGAGAACAGGGACAAGGTAAGAGACAACTTGATTATGTATCAATCCAAGATGAAAAATATTTTTGACAGGAAAGCCAAGGAAATTGATTTCAAAGTTGCAGATTTAGTATTGAGATGGGATACCAGAAGAGAAGATAAGGGTAAACATGGGAAGTTTGATCCTCTCTGGTATGGTCCTTTTAGAATTTCTGAAGTGAGATCCAATAATACCTTCATCCTTGAGAATCTTAATGGTGAAACTCTACAACTGCCTATTAATGGGCAATACTTAAAACACTACTTCCAGTTCTAAAGAATAAGCATCATTTCATTGTGAATACCGGAGTGAAATCATTGTACAAATGCCATAGTATTTCAGTTTATGCAAAGCAATATATGACTCCATGCCCAAAGTGAAGGCACTAATCTGTGGTTCTTAGTGCTTCTGTGGCAAAAGCACTATCCCCAGGTGGAGCTAGATGTTGTAACATGTATTTTGTTGTTTGTTTCATTCAAAAAATCACTTGAAAAATATTTTGAAAAAAAGATAAGGCAAGTATATCGGAATCAAAATATAAAAGAAATGAAGAAATATATCGGATTTACAAAGGAAACAAGTGTTAAAGCATTAACACTGGACCCGAAATATATATGTTGCATTTAAAAGTTCGGCGGGTCCGCAATGATTATGGACGGTTGGTTCCGCTAACAAGCGCCGATTGCGATTTGTGATTGGGTTCCAGACCCGATATTATATATGCCATATTTTATAATGACAGCGGGTCTGAAACAACACAGAGAACTTATATTATATGTATATGACCTTACCGATCGCGATCTGCGATAAGGGCCGGACCTGAATATATATATATATATATATATATATATATATATATATATATATATATATATATATATATATATATATATATATATATATATATATATATATATATATATATTTAATAACTGGCGGGTCTGAAAAGCCTTTATGCATGTTCCTTTGCCGATTGCAATGAGTGATGGGGATTTCGGATCCGATAAGTTTATGTGCTATACTTTATAATTCAACGTGTATGTCTTATCGTGGGTTGTAAAGATTTTTATTGATATTCATATATATTTCTTGTTTATGCTGTTTTATATGAATTTATATTATAAAGGATTATAATAGAAAGGCCGGATCCGATAGTGATATATATTATGTTATATAAGTCCAGCAGATCCGCAAGGCATATGAAAAAGCAGATTTCAAGTTATAAGGCAAGTTGTTGGGCGGAGAAAAAACGGTAAATGTTTTATTGGAGCTCTCCCAATCCCACTTAGCATTCAACACGTATCAGCCGAGTGGAGAGAGGAAACCACCCATTTTGGGCGGGTATTCTCTGGGCTTATGTCCCACCCAAAAACCTTTATACACTGTCTGATCTGAAAAGCGTAGATCTATGATGGGATGAATCAGCAAAAAGGTATACCTTGAAAATTGTGCGAATCCTGTATTGAAAGTGGACAAAGCATTTTTTTATAATATATTTTCATTATAAAAGGTTTACAATAGAAAAGCGCAGGCATAAAGGATTTACGCATAAGTCCAACACTTCCATAGTTATGCGACCTAAGGGTGCATAAGTTAAGTTTTACAGTGATTATTGGGCCAATTGCGATTTGCGGTAGAAGTCAATGGAGCACTGTACAAGAGGATTTGACAGATTTATAAAGCAATATGAACTCTTTTGAGTTCCATATTAATCAAAGGTTCGCGTTAATTTCGTTGTGTAAAGCGGAAAATTAGGGTTAGAGCCAAAGCTGAAGAGGAAGACAATCTGATATGTTTCTTTGCATTTTGTCCAATCAGAATGCCCATGTAAGCTCAGGATTACACAAACTAAACATATTTCAATACGGCTAAAATGAATTAAGCATCATTAGGGCATTTAGAGAGGAATTCAACAGAAAATCAACAGATCAAGCCAGCAGTTATCATCCCCTTCTGAATCCAGTTATGTTCTTATTATTTCATGTTCTTGGAGGTGTCTTTTACCCTCTATAAAATTCTGTAATAGTTTTTACTTCATATAGTTAGAAAAGCAGTTAGATAGTTTGGGTAGTTTCAGAAATCAACAACTGTTCCACAATGTATAAAAGGAGGAAAATTTACTAAGAAAGGGTTCGAATTTTGGAGAACCCAGAGACTAGGCCACTGTATTCCTGATATCATCGTTGATTAATGAAAGAATCAGAAGTTTCCATGAGTTGTTGCATATAATTTTGTAAGCTTCTCTATCATGTGTCATGCTATGTTTTCTTCTTTTCAAGTATAGTAATGAAGCTGCAGGTCTTTATTTGCTTATGTAGATAAAGTTAAACTTCCTTAAAAGAGCGCTCCTATACTTGAAGTCCTCACTTCCTTTCTAAGTTATAGATAATAGTTTTTGTGAAAGACCAACATATTGTCTATGATTCAGTTCTCATCATCATAGTTCCTCTAAGTTACAGATAGTAGTTTCTGTGAAAGATCAGCATATTATCTTTAACTTCTCCTTCAAACTTTCTTCATTCATCATTTATATCTAGCAACAAATGGCATTCTGAGATGTTCTGGTCATACATGTATTAAGAGTTAAAAACCAAGTTTTATGGGTCCTTCATTTGAGAACACAACAAACAATAAGTGACAGTAAATAATATTTATTAATGCCTTAAGCACAATTTCCCCACAGCCAGCAAATTGGTTTCTTAAGGAACAACAACAATTAAGGGTCCCATTTATATACCTAGGTAGGTACCCATTCATGAATGGTCATGTTCATGGTGACATGACTCTTCAACACTAACTATTAGTTAATTATTCGTTATTTATGATTGTTATTATTTATAGTTATATATATATATATATATATATATATATATATATATATACATATATATATATATATATATATATATATATATATATATATATACATATATATATATATATATATATATATATATATATATATATATATATATTATTCATAACATGTTTCTAGGAAGGGGAATTAACCCCTAGTTTCACTCTTTAACACATTGTTATTGGTATCATTGACTAAGCTGAGCCCCAGCTCCTCTTGAGTGAAATCACTCCATCGTTGAACCCAATCTGGATGTTTGTGCCGCCCAGAAACCACTTGGACGAGCATGTGCCATTCCTTGGAAAATCCATTCAGTGCCATGTGCACTAAGTTGTCATCACTTTCTTTGTCTCCATCTGCAGCTAATTTGTCTCTGACAGACCTAACTCTAGTGAGATAAGAGGTAAAATCCTCGCCCTTCTACATCTTGATCATCCTCAACCTTCCCTTGAGAATCATTTTCTTGTTTTATGAAGGATCCTGGTATAGTTTGATGATGGGATCCCACATTTCCTTCGTTCTCCCCTTTTCTGCAATATGTGGAACAATGTGATCCTTGACTCCATCAAGAATCATCCTCTTCTTTTTGCCATTTTCCTTTTTTGAGGTTTCTAGTTTTGTTGATATGTTGGTACAATAATTACATTCTTCGCATACTCCTTCATACCATCCTCATCCAAAAGGAATGATGAGAAATGACATCCTAGCCTTCCAAATTCCAAAATTTGAGGCTCCATCCAACCTGTCTTGATCTCTTAATCCTATTGTGGCTAGCTCTGGAAATATGTGAACTCAAATAAACTGGAGAAATAAAATTGGGTAAAAATTGTGTTCTCTTTTCTTCAAGTTCCCTGCGCTGACTTACCACTGCAAACCCGCTGCACCTAGATTAGCTCTGATACCATGTGAAATTTCCTTAATTATAGGCACCAATATTTTTGAACAATAGTCCCTAGAAAAACCCCAATGTGGGTAAAACCAATTGAGCAGATGAGGGTTTATATTATTATTACTTAATAAATTTGAGAAATCCAATTGCTTGCATGATACTGGCAAAGCTCTGGCATAAAATTTTCTCCACTAGCAAAATAATCTTGAAACACAAGTTTCCTCTGCAAAAATAACTTGTCCTCTTCCCAGCATATTCGCACCTCCTCCTACTACTTGCACTAGTGACGGCAAATGTGCACCATTGGCTCTGGGAGATTTGATCAGCCTCCGGAAATATGTTTCAGAAACCACATTGCCTACTTCTACTCACTGAAACCACTTGCACCTCCTCTGGTAACTGATGCCAGCAATAGAACTCAATTTAGCCTCGACAACTTGAATTGGATAAACTGGTAGTGCGCACTAGCTAATTCACATCTCCTAGCACGACCTCTCTATAGATAAATTCAGTCTCTCTTCCTATCACTGGGAAACTAGAAAATCTATGGAAATCTTCTCTAGAAATCTCCTTTAAAATTCTCTGTTGAAATCATTGTTATTGGTATCTCCCTCTACTTCAACTATGCTCTTGCTAATCACAACAATTGGGTAAGTCGAACTACTCAAGTGTATCTCTCCAAACCCCATAAACTTATTCTTATAATCTTTATTTGATCGATCAATGACCATGATCTAATCACAATCGATGGCTAAAAGATCATCTTAACCCAATCAAGTGACTTTTTCAGAAGTCTCTAGAGAAAAATCGTCTCCTCAATTAATCTTATTTAATTAACCAATTCTCCTAAGTTTGACGTAGGAAAATAATTAATAATTGTCTAATTGATCTAATTGACATGTTTCTTGTGAAACATTTTCTAGGTATTAGAGAAAATGTTTCTTTGGCATCTTAGACACCATAGAGACTAGAACACTTTTTTGTTGCTACCAAAAACTAATAGCAACCTTCTTTCTCCTCCAAGAGAGCCTACTCTTAGGGTCTTCAACTTTTTCCCTCCAATCATTGACTTCATTGAAATATGGCATCAAACCAACCCTTACACAGTCCATTGGTGTAGGGCTTACTATACAACCCACCCAACAATGAATCACCACTTGGTTCAATGTACTTACGATTCCCAAAAAAATGGCCACTAACAGTGTCTTTACTTCACCAAGAGCATTTTTCTTCCAAACAAATAGCCCTCGCAACTATAAATGACCACATTCATTCATGTACATAAGGCATCATAGACTATTGTCCAAAACTCTTATGGACATACCTACCATGCTTATTAATCCTCCTCTCAAAGACAACACAACAACCCAGCATGTAACCTCTTCCCAGATTACAAGAGGCTCGATCATGTGCAAGGATACTCGACCCTAACATAGTTTGAACATACCAGACTCAACTCTCCACAAGTCGGACCCTTAACTCAATTCAAGCAACCTCTCACTCATCAAAACTAGCCTCTACGTACTATGCAACAGTTCAGCCCTCGTCCAACAATCACTTAAGGTCACTCGGCCTATTAAATAGTAGACTATAGGTTCCTCGGCCTTATTACAATTCCACAAAGATATTTTATCCTAATCACAGAGCTATGTTGTAGATCGGACGCACAAAGTAACTTGGCCTTGATCATAGAGTTGTTCACTAGCTCGCATGCCCAGAACTATCAACAAGATGCACAGAAACCATGTCATTTACTTGACCAATCCTCCATAAGTTCAACCGGTACAAGAACACAAGAAAAGATCCATTCGACTACCTTCCTTCAATTCCAACTCAACTTCATGAGAAAATCGGTCACCTTAGGGTTGTCATTGCACAAGATAAATTGCACTTGTGGATGGTGAGAATGAGCTTGAATTCACTTCTGTTTATAGTGATCTTAGGTTGTGTCATCCTCCACTAAGGGTCATGTCACATGGGTCAAGCCAACTTGAACCACACACCAAAAACCTCGCTATCATTAGAAATAAATTTTCTTTTATTTCTCTTTTGCCACATCACTGAAGCCCTAGGTGCCCCTTAGCCCTTCAAGGGTTCCCCTCATGCTCTCAATGATTAAGCTATCATTTTCTCCACTTGGCCTTGCGCCCACAACATTGGGTACAAAACCCATTTCTTGGGTACATTTTCCACAAACCTCTTTGGTGGGACAACTCCTCATAAATCAAGTACCCAAGGGGTTGTGGGAGTACCTCCCAAATTACACAAATCAACACTCCCTTTTAGCGATGTAGGTACTTCCACCACTCAAAAGTATCTCATCATCATCGGTGACACTATCCTAATCTCTTGCGTTCACCATTGCAGCATACCCTACAGAATGAACACCACTAATCTCGGTAGTGTCCCTGCCACCAGAAGCTTCTTGCCTCTTTATTTCTTGATATCTTTCGCTACTCAAGTGTATCTCTCCAAACCCCATAAAATTACTCTTATAATATTTAGTTGATCAATCACAACCATGATCTAATCACAATCAATGGATAAAATATCATCTTAACCCCATCAAGTGACTTTTTCGGAAGTCTCTAGAGAAAAATCGCTTTTCCTCAATTAATCTTATTTAATTAACTAGTTTTCCTAAGTTTGACTTCGTAAAATAATTAATAATTGGCTAATTGATCTAATTGACATATTTCTTGTTAAACCTTTTTTAGGTATTGGATAAAATGTGTTCTTTAGCATCTTAGACACCATAGAGACTAGAACACTTGTCTGTTGCTACCATAAACTAATAGGAACCTTCTTGCTCCTCGAAGATAGCCTAATCTTAGGGTCTTCAACTTTTCCCTCAAATCATTGACTTCACTGAAATAGGGCATCAAACCAACCCTCACACAGTCCACTAATCTAGGGCTTACTGTACAACCCACACAACAATGAATCACCATTTGGTTCAATGTACTTACGGTTCCCAAAAACTCGGCCACTAACAGTCTCCTTACTTCACCAAGAGTATTGATCTTAGGCTTCCAAACAAATAGCCCTTGCAACTATAAATGACCACATCCATTCATGTACTTAGTGCATCATAGACTGTTATCCAAAACTCCTATGGACAAACCTACCACACTTAGTAATCCTCATCTTGAAGACAAAACAAAAACACAACATGTAACCTCTACCCAGATTACAAGAGGCTCGATCTTGTGCAAGGATACTCGACCCTAACATAGTTTGAACAAACCAAACTCAACTCTCCACATGTCGGACCCTTAACTTAGTTCAAGCAGCCTCTCACTCATCACAACTAGACTCTACTTACTATGCAACACTTCGGCCCTCATCCAACAGACACTTAAGGTCTCTCAGCCTACTAAATAGTAGACTATAGGGGCCTTGGCCTTCTTACAATTCCACAAAGATATTTTTTCCTAATCACAAAGCTATGTTGTAGATCGAATGCACAAAATAACTTGGCCTTGATCACAGAGTTTCTCACTAGCTCACATGCCCAGAACTATCAACAAGATGCACAGAAACCATGTCATTTACTTTCCCATTCCTCCATAAGTTTAACCAGTACGAGAACACAAAAGAAGATCCATTCAACTATCTTCCTTCAACTCTAGCTTAGCTTCATGAGAAGCTCGGTCACCTTAGGCTTGTCATTGCACAAGAGAAATTTCACTTGTGGATGGTGAGAATGAGCTTGAATTCACTTCTATTTATAGTGATCTTAGGTCGTGTCATCCTCAACCAAGGGTCATGTCACATGGGTCAAGCCAACTTGAACCACACACCGAAAACCCCACTGTCATTAGAAATAAATTCGCTTTCATCTCTTTTGCCACATCACTTAAGCCCTAGGTTCCCCTTAGCCCTTCAAGGGTGCCCCTCATGCTCTCAATGATTAAACTATCATTTTCTCCACTTGGCCTTGCACCCACAACTTTGGGTACAAAACCCATTGCTTGGGTACATTGTCCACAAACCTCTTTTATCGGTAAACTCCTCACAAATCTAGTACCCCATGGGTTGTGGGATTACCTCCCAAGGTACACAAATTAACACTCTCTTTTAGTGAGGGAGGTACTTCCACCACTCAAAAGTATCTTGTCATCATTGGTGACACTAGCCTAATCTCTGGCATTCACCACTACAATATACCCTATATAATGAACACCACTAATCTCAGTAGTGTCCCTTCCACCAGAAGCTTCCTGCCTCTTTCCTTCCTGATATTCTTTTAGGAAATTCCATGATTACTTCTTGCTAACATAATTCCCCTTGATTCCCACTGACCATGCACTCTTGGGTTGCATATTCTCCCTCCAATCCTACATACTTCTCCTTGAACTTGACTCGCTCTAAGCCTTAGGAACCTACTTCTTCCCTTGATCTATAGGTTTTCTTGTCATCCGATATAGACCATGCTCCCTAAATCAAATGATAACTCTATCAAAGTTAGAGCCTCTAGGCTTCAGTCTTGCTTTCCATCCCGGAAAATCACCACAAACCCCTTCATCTCGATCAATGAGACAACAATATGTTGTATCTGGGATTTGATACCCACTGTACATCTTGAACTCGTAGCAGCCTACCTGAATCCATCTTAAATGGCATAACACCTGATCCTTTGTCAACTTTTTGACTCTTGTCACCAATCTCCATGTGCAACTTCAAGTCCCATTTAGTTAGAGTCTCAAAAACTTAACACGAACCTATTATATGATTTGATGCTCCACTTTCCATGTACCATGTAGTCTCATCAATGGCACCCTCATAGAAATGAGAAACTAGAGTGAAGTCCTTGTCCCCTAACCTTCTGGAGAGGTAATCCAACTAAAAAGATGTAGCAGCACCAACTACCTCCTTCCTCATCCTCTTCTCATTGTCTCCCTTCTTCTTCCATGTACACTTGCTCAAATAATGACCATATTCGCCATAGGTATAACACTTTAGCTTGCTCAAATCCTTTGCCTTGCCCTTTATCCTCCCTACAAGAGCCACATTATCATCAAAAGTCTTCTTCTTCTTCTTATGAAAGTCATCGTCTCGCAGTTCTTCCTGAATGAATTCATCCCATAACTTGTTCCAATCTAGCAGATTTTCTCAACGAATGATATCTTTGGTAAATGGCTTCCATTCCTTGGTAAGTCCTTTCAAAGCAATCCTCACTAGCTCAAAATCTAGAACATCTTCATCAATTGCAGCAATCTCATCTCAAACTTGAGAAAGTATCGTCAGATATGGAGCCACACCCTCACCAACCGACATCTTGGTTTTCTTCAACTTATCTCTCAATACCAACAGTCAGTTCTCATTCTTATTCGAGAACAAATCCTAAAGAGCTTTCCACATCTCATGGACAATATTCTTCCCAAACAGATGATCCAAAATGGATCCAAGAACTTTCTAAGTCTTAAAATCACTTCAAAGTTCAAAACTATCACATAAGGGGAACCTTCAAAATGGTGGAAAAACACTATCGGGAGGCGAAAAACACAAGAAAACAGTGAAAACAGAGCTATCGGCGGCTTGAACAGTGAATGCACAGTAGCCGTCAGATCTGGCCGATCAACGGTCCAGATCTGATCGGCAAATCGCAATCGGCAAAGGCTATCGAAGGTTATCGGCAGAGACCCTGTGGAACTTGCGATGGCGATCGATGGAGTCAACGAGGACTGTCGATCAAGCGTGTAGATCGACGGCCCACATTGCATCGCAAAATCACAGTCGGAAAATACAATAGACCGCTCCCCAAATAGCCCAGGGTTATCGTGATATGCGATTGCAATCAATCGCATCGCGATATCGCAATCGGAAAACTCAATGGAGCGGGGCTTATATATATATATATATATATATATATATATATATATATATATATATATATATATATATATATATATATATATATATATATATATATATATATATATATATATATATATATATATATACGATGTGATTAGTCAAACCCGATGGATATATAAACATTATTGCATAAGATTTGAGATCCGTTTAAAGCCATTTTCACAGGATTTTTCAATATTTTAGTGTATTTTTAAATACAAAAGGGAAACCATTGAACGGGAAATTGTGACTTGCGACAGCGATTGAGGGTGGACCCGATAGAAGTATAGAGTGGATTTGAGGACTTTTAAAGTCCGATAAACAGTGTTTTTGGTAGATTTTCACAGTTTTGAAAGTATTTCTTTGTGTAAACAAAGAGCGGTTGTTTCAAGGATTCCAAAGGCCCAAGGCACTCTTACGTTGCAGAATAGGTGGCCACCTCCCCTGAAGGCGTTATGCAATGATTATTTAACGCTAGAAGAGGGATTCGAGTGGACAGAGGCCAAGAGACAGAAAGCCAAGAAGAGGAAACAAATAGGCAGCACAGATCGGCTTTAAAGCCATATAAAACAGAAGACAGAGGCAGGTAGTGCTGAGAGAGAGCAAAGACAGAGACAGAGAGTGATAAAGGAATCTGTGTACTCAGAGAGGCTTGAGGGTTCAAGAAAAACTCTTACTGTTGTATTTGTTGTGTGTTGAGACTCAAACTGAGCTCACACTTTGTAAAACTCTGTTCTGAAGACATAATAGAGAGGCCACCACTGAAGGCTGGACCAGGTGATGTAGCCCAGGAGTTTTGGGTGAACTCCATATTAAACTTGCAGTATTTACGTGTGTTGTCTATTATGCTTCTTTACTGCTTCATTCACTGTGTATTTCGCAATCTTATCGATCCATTGCAAAAAATAACATAGGCATATCCATGCACATGAGTCTGTAATACCTTAAACATTGTCTTAGATCTCATTATCAGATCAAGTGGTATCAGAGCTTTAGGTTTGCTAAGGTTAGACAAGCTTGTGCTGGATTGTTGAATGCTAACTAGGTCAAAGCTCAAATCAAGAGAAGGGGAATTGGTTGAGACTAACCCCGAAATAGGAAGAGTCTATCCTAGGAGGAAAATGGCTGAAGAAATTCCCTTAGAATCAGACTCTCAGTTCATGGATAGTTTCGTGACCATGAGAGCCATGGTAGAAGAGATGTATCTAGAATTTAAGAAAGGTAGAGGTGAAGATTCTTCAACCTCCAAACAAGACAAAGGAACAAAAGAACCTCTCCTAGATGGTCATTTTGAAGGCAAAGGGAAAGGAAAAGAGTCTCCTCTATCAACACCTCCTTCTAATCCTTTGATTAAATTAGATGTAAAATTTGGTTTTCCAATATATGATGGAGAATTAAATGTAGAAAATCTAGATAACTGGATTAGACAGATTGATGTATATTGCAGAGTGCAGAACATCGATTCAGAAAGGAGAAAGATTCAGCTGGCCAGCCTATGCCTTGGAGGAACTGCCCTAGTGTGGTGGGAAGGTAGGACCCAAGCTAATTTGAAGAAGCATGGTAAAATTCTTTCTACCTGGAGTGAATTTGTTTCTGCCATTAAAAAAAAAAAATCTATCCACTAGCTTATATGCAGCAAGCCATGATAAGTTGGCAAACTCTTCGCCAGTTAAAGGGGCAAAGTGTACAAAGCTATACCCAGGAATTTAGAAAAAGATCTTTAATTCTAGGCATTTCTCTAGACTCACCTGAAACTTTGTTGAAGTATATAGGTGGTCTACACAGCTATTTGAGGCACACCATTCTCATGTTTAACCCTACTAGCATAGATGAGGTATCTATTCAGGCTACACATCTAGAGGCTAGAGGCAAGAATGTGAACCCAGAGATTGGGGGATCATCAAAACCCACTGCAAGCAAGAACAAGGAAAAGAGGAAGGCAAATTTTGTACAGAAAGCCAAACCTTCATGCACTCACTGCAAGAAGGATGGACATGATGATGAACATTGCTGGTCTTTGCATCCAGAGCTGAAACCCAAGAAGTTCGATGGCAAGAAAAAGAAGGTTGTTGCTGCTATTCAGAAGGATTTGGGGTCAGACTCAGGTGATGAAACAACAATCACAACTACAAGTATAAAAGGTAAAAATTCTGAAGCATCTACTAGTAATTCTTCACAAACTATTGATAATGAAGAAAATGAGAGGAAAAGACATGAGCTTTTTCATATTAGAGTTGTTTCCAAGCATCAAAATATTGATACTTTATTTGATAGTGACTCACAAGTAAACTTAATTTCTAAAGCAATTGTAAAGAAGCTGGGATTACTAACCACACCTCACAAGAAGCCATATCCATTAGGTTGGGTATGTGATAAAGCAAAGCTACAAGTGACTAGACAATGTAAACTTAGGTTTGCTATTGGGTCAGCATTTGTAGATGAGGTTGAGTTAGATGTAATTCCCTTGGATATATGTGGCATTGTTTTAGGAAGTCCTTACTTGTATGATAGAAAATCCATTTTCTATAGAGCTGAAAATAAGTATCAACTCGTTAAAGATGGAATATAATATATTGTAAGAGTTCATAAATTCAAGAATAATTATACTCTCATAAACTCAGGGCAGATGAAAAGAATTGTAAATTCATGCAAGCAATTTTTACTAATGGTTGTAAAGGAAAAGAAACTTGATAAAACCAATGTATTTGAAGGCTATGATGCTAAACAAAACACTGATTTAGAAAAAGTTGTTTCAGGATATGATATCCTATTTCAAGAACCTAAAGGTCTGGCACCCAAAAGGGAAATTGTACATGATATTCATTTGTAGCAAGATGCTCATTGCCTAACATCGGAATGTATAGGTTATTCGCTTTATAGAATGTAGAGATCAAGAAGCAGGTACAGGAGCTGCTCGAAAAAGGGTTTATAAGGCCAAGCACATCACCATGCGGATCTCCAATCGTGTTGGTGAGAAAGAAAGATGGTTCGTGGAGGATGTGCATTGATTACAGAGCGCTGAACAAAATAACGATCAAGAATCGTTATCCCCTTCCTTGCATTGATGATCTATTGGATCAATTGAAAGAAGATATTTACTTTTCCAAGTTGGACTTGCATAGCGGCTACCATCAGGTTAGAGTTGCAGAGTAAGATGCATGGAACACTGCTTTCAAAATGAAGCAAGGGATGTATGAATGGCTAGTTATGCCTTTTGGCTTAACTAATGCTCCTGCCACTTTCATGAGAGTTATGAATGATGTACTCCAACCATTTATTGATGATTTTGTAATTGTATATTTGGATGACATTCTTGTTTTCAGTAAAACATGGGAAGAACATTTGAATCATGTAAAGCAGACTCTAGATGTTTTGAAAAAATAAAATCTCTATGTTAAGTTATCAAAATGTGAATTTGGAAAAACATCTTTGAATTATTTGGGTCATATAGTAGGGGGTGGTGAATTGAAGATAGAACCCTCTAAGGTTGAAGTCATTGTAAACTGGCCTAAACCCAAATCTGCTACAGAAGTTAGAAGCTTCTTAGGAGTAGCATAGTATTGAAGAAAGTTTATTGCTAACTTTTCCTTAATTGCAGCTCCCTTACATGCTTTGACAGGATTGAACAAGGTGTTTCAGTGGGGAGGAAAACAGCAGAAAGCCTTCAACACCTTGAAAGAAAAGATTAGTACAGCACCAGTACTAGCATTGCCTTCAAAGACTATTTGAGATTGAAACAGATGCCAGTGACTATGCCATGGGAGCAGTGTTGATGCAACATGGTAAACCCATATGTGATCATTCTGAGACATTTAATTCTACAGTAGTTAATTATCCCACATATGATAAAGAATTGTATGCATTAGTGCAAAGTGTGAAAAAGTGGAAACATTACCTATTGGGAAAAGAAACAGTTATACATACTAATTATCAGCTACTTCAATATTTTCACTCACAAACTAAATTGCAGCAATCAAGACACTATTGGTGGATGGGTTTTCTACAACAATTTCATATAGTCATCAGATATAAGAAAGGCATACACAATAAAGTTGCAGATATGTTGTCTAGACTGCTAGTGTCAATCTTTGCAGCCTTCCACCAATGATCAAATATTCTCTTATAAAGTGGTCTTGGGGTGTCAAAGTCAAATTTTGTCATTTCAGTGAGTCTTCAAGTAAAATTTGGTCACTACGTATTAGGTCTAGGATTATTTTCACTCCTTTCCAAATTTTCCAAGTATTGGTCCATGTCACCATTCGGCTGAGTGTACCATCATTCAAAGAGTTCTCATCATTATTTCAAGTTCCAATGGGTCATTTTACACCTTGTTTGTGCTTCAGTGGTGCTTAGGTAAGGCTCATTTCCCTCTCCTAGGGTTTTGAAGGTAATTTTTCTTGGATGGTCAAATCATCAACAAAAATTGTATCCTGATGTTGATACATCTTCCCCTATCCTTAATATACATTCTTAAACACTTCCCATAACTGATATCCCTCAAATTCATCATTTTCCCACAAACCCTAGCATATTCCTACAATTTGACACTTTTCTAAGTTACGTCTATATTTTGCCCTTTTGGACCCCTTCCCCTCACTCAATCTTTGAAATTCCACTTTCCCATACTTCCTAACATCCCTCCCTACTTCCCGAAATTTTCTCAAGAATTCAGAAGCCCTTCATCCCCTTCATTTCCCTTGATTTCTACAAATCCCTTGTTCCACATATCAGGATAGGTTTTATTCAAATGATGTTTCTGAGCATGAAAAGATGAATTTGACAAAAGTGAGAGAGGTTTTTATCCATAATAGACCCAAGAAGAAAAACCTCTTTCAGTTTTTACACAGGTCTCATGGTTTGGGAGAAATGTCCAAAACATCATTTGCCTCAGGAGGGTTGATGCACTTCTGGAGTGACCTTGGGAAAATCAAGATTTCTCCTAGCTGGGATGACCAAATGACTTAATTGATGAGTCAAATGATAACTAGACACAAAACGATTTCCAATGAGCCATCTTGAGCTCAATTTGGAGTTGAGAAAGACCTCCAAAAGTTGACTGAGAAATCACTCTACATTTTGGCAACCTCATTCTGCACATTTTGACCAGTCTTGGGAGATTGCTCTTTTGGCAGGGCAAATGAACTCCAAATTGAAAAATTCAAGATGTTCTAGAAATTAAACTCGACAATATTTTCAACAAGCTATCCCACGCCAAATTTAGACACCGGGAAGGCCTCCAAAAGTGGTCTGAAAAAAGCGTTGCGCGTAGGGAAGGAGGCGCTGCGCGTAGGGAAATTTTATCCAATGCAAAAATACAAGGGCACTACGCGTAGAACAGGCGTTGTGCTTCTGGGTGAGTGCGCTGCACATAGGGCAGTGAGCCACCAAATCACTTCAAACCTCAAAATTCCACCAAATTTCTTGCAAATTCCTCCTCTACAAGTAAGTGGCCCTACTTCACTTGATGTTTAGCTTGCACATTTAATGTTTTAGACATCTCCTTCACTCTTAATATCAAACCCTAGTTTTCCACTACAAACCCTAACTAGCTTGTTTTTCCCATTACCTATCATTATAACTAAAACCCTTTTTACATCATTTCCTTTCCCCTAATCTATATTCCCTCATCTATCCATCATTCTCAAAACCCTCTCCCTCACCCTCATGATTCATAATTTACCCATAAGTGCCTAAATTCACTCAAAACTCATCCCTACAAACCCTAAAGCATCCCACTCATTCCCATCTTCATTGTCTAAGATTGTGCAACTAAAAAGCTAGTTAAAATGGATAGAGGAGATTATGATTATGATGAGGAGGATACAACAAGTGACAGTTCAGTTGAGAGAAGAAGGCAACAGAGAAAGCCTCATAAGGGAGGTAAAATTACCAGAGAAGAACCAACCAACCTAGCAGAACTACAGGCCTCTCCATTAGCAGTTTCTTGTTTTAGACACCTTGGATGTTATGAGTTCTATGAACTAGTGGATAGAGTTTAGTTTCATCATGAATTGGCTAGACTCTTTGTAGCCAACCTGCACAACAATGAAGTGACTCTTGCTAGGGTGACTTTCACAGTGTCACCATCTGTTATTTCAGAGGCCACCCGAATCCCTGATGTTGGTGAGAAATGGTATAAGGCTCAAGACCTTGATGAGCATTATTATGAACTTTACATTAAACCTCTACACGAAATTCAGGTGAAGAGGCTTTTCCCTTTCAAATTTTTGGAGAACAGGTATGTCCCCTTGATGAGGATTATCATCAAATATTTTACTTGTGAGGGCAGATTTTCCAGGTTGTATACTTCCCATATCAGGCTCCTCATGCACTTTACAAGGGTGAAGATGTTGAATCTCCCCTACTTTTTGTTTAGAAACATTGATAAGATGGCTTACCTTGTGCAGAAGAAGCCATACCCTCAGCAGATGAACAACATATATCATTACTCAATCAAGATTATTGTTCTTCACCATCTCAATCTTCTAAATATCCCTTGGGAGACTTTCATTACTAATGACATGTTCAGGGGAGCCCAAATTCCTCCATCCAAGGTGCAAGAAACAGGTAGGCCTTCTAGTCATGTGGAAACAGGAGAGGAAAACAAGGAGACAAAAATTGCTAAGGTGCTAGTATACTTGACATATCAAAGAGGTACAAGGAAATTTTTTGCAGCTACTAGGCAAGTATTTGCTCCACGGGATGTGGAAGGGACCTTTCCTTCTTCATCAGTCCATAGGCAAATGTTATCTCCACAGGGTGTGGAAGGTGCTTTGCCTTCTACATCGAAAAAACAGGTACAGGTTGAGCAGTTGAACAAAGAGAAGGAAAAGGTACCAGAGGATGACTTGGATGATGAGCAAGAAAGGGAGTTTGAGTTGGAAGAACATGATGAGCCCGAGCAGCATGATACTGAGGTTATTGATTTAGAGGCTCAAGAGAGGGAAACTGTCAAAGACATCATCATTCAAGAGAAGGAAGCTCAAGTGCAAGCCTTGATGGATAATCTAAAAATAGCCAAGTTTGTCATCACATACTTGGAGCAGGAGAACAAACAAATGAGTGATAAACAGGTCCTCATGGAGCTTGAAATACTAAAAACAAAAGGCAAAGTGACAAAGAGGCTCATGTCACTTTGACTCCTATCGAGCAAGAAATTGAAAAGGATAGGGAGACTTGGGTTGAAAGAGTCAACCTACATCTTGAAGGGCTCGTTGAGAAGGCCAACAGGGACAAGAAAATTCTTAGACACATGGCATACCATTACATGGCTCGCAATAAAATTTGTAACATGAGGATCAGAAAGTTGAAGGCTAGGTTAAGGAGGGCTTTAGAAGGCAAAAAGGAGGAGGATAGATTAAATATGTTGGCTGAAGCCTCCTTGGCTAATCAAAGCAATTGATGGTGGTGCCTCATACCAATTTTGGGCAGTTTTTGAGGAAATTTTGTCATTTTTGAATTTTGGAAATTCAATACACAGAAAATCTGCCAGTGGTGCTGCGCTTTTTAGGGGCACCCAATGCACAAATGGCTTGCATTTTTGGATTCAGGGCATCAAGGACATGCACCCTAGCAATTTTTAGAATTTTTGGAGCAGATTTAGTCCACCAAAAGGTCCAAAAACACTCAAAATTTGACCTTTCTGCCAGTTTTTGGACACACAGAAGTAGCCTTGGGAGAATCAGTTTTTGAGGGGGCAAATGAGCTCCAAATCTAGAAATTCTAGGTGTTCTAGAAACTAGACTTGAATACCTTTCCAATGAGCTATCCTGGGCTCAATTTGGATGATGGGAAGGCCTCCAAAAGTGGACTCAAAGTGGCACTACGCGTAGGACCAGTGGCGCTACACGTAGGGCATTTTTACTCAGGATGACTGTTTTGCTAAATTTCGACCATTTTCTTGTTTTCTCTCTCATGGAGGTGAATCTACTGATGTAATTAGTGCCATGGTTTGTAAATGTAATAGTCAAACACTAGTATATGGTAGATTCATTAGATAAAAAGTGGTTTTGAGGGTAATAAATCAGTTTCCCCTCTTTTAGAGGCAAGATGTTTAACTGCCTAAATTCCTATTCTTTGTTTAGAAATGGTTGAAATAGCTCCTCTTCTCATGGTTTCGACCCCTGATGGTTAGGATGAGTGTTTTGAAATTATATATCATGTATTTTCTTTGTCATTGGCAGAGGTTGGATTCAGTTGGATGCTCATGTACTGAATATACATCATCTTGTAGCAGTTTGGCAGGAAACTAAATAAAGTTGCAACTATTTTATGGGATCCATGTGGTATGGCCTTTAGCATGAGTTTCTTCTTCTGTTATTATGTTTTAATGTTTTTCATGTATGCCTCTTTCATATAATTGCTTCTAGTTGGATTTTTTCAAGTAATATAGGTGGAATCCATTAAGTTTTGATGCTCTGCCTTGGGAAAACACCAATATTTCATGTTTTTTCTACTGTTTAAGAAGGATTCATGACCTTCTCATGCCCTTCTTAGCTCCTCACCAGTCTAGCATTTAACCTCATCAAGCCTAAGGTGCTAAAGCTTATGCCTACCTTGCCCCATAGAATACCCTGCAATTCTGACTTAGTTTACTAGACCCAAATTGCCCAGCTCCTCCTAATCCAGCAAAACCCCTTCAAAATCCAATCAAAACTTCGTGCTACTATACCTAGCCTAAAATCCTTTTCCTGATCTAGTCCTATAGGTTGAGATCCTTATGGAGAGAGCCCTCTCCCAGCCTAGTAGGGCTAGCTACTTGGCTAAGCGTGGTTTGTGGTTACCCTGGCTTGCCTCCCTTCAGCCTAAGGTTCAATCCAGGTGATAACATAGACCAATCATAAATGCATCTACTATACTTAAGCATAATTCAGTATTGCATGAAAGCTACATTGGACAATATGCTCAAGATGTAGATTTTAAATATGTATATGCAACTTTAAGTTATGGCAAACACGTAGAAGAATTGGATTATCGTGTTAAGGACCAACTCTTGTATCATTTTGGGAAGCTATGCATTCCACAAACTGAAAGAGTTAATATAATCCGAGAAGCACACACTTCTCTAATATCAGATCATTTTGGTGTAAGTAAAACAGTTTCACAGCTACAAAGATTCTGCTATTGGCCAAGAATGCATGAAACAGTTTCTAGATATATTAAAGGGTGTACCATGTGTGTTAAAAGCAAGCCCAGCAATAGAAAACTAGGCTTGTACACTCCACTTCCAGTTCATTCTCATCCTTGGGAAAGTGTTTCCATGGAATTTGTTCGGGGATTGCCAAAATATAGAAAAGGTCATGACTATTTATATGTTATTATGGACAGGTTCAGCAAAATGTGTATTTTAATACCTTGCAACAAGCAGATTACAGCTGAACAAACAACAAAGTTGTTCTTTCAGCATGTCTGGGTACATTTTGGGTTACCCACTTCCATAGTATCTGATCAAGATTCCCGATTTGTTGGGAAGTTTTGGTCAAGTCTGTGGGAGTTGATGGACACCAGACTGAAGAAGAGCACAACCTTTCATCCACAAACAGATGGCCAAACAGAGGTGGTCAACAAGACAGAGATCCAATTTCTCAGGGGTTATTGCAACAAACATCCCAAGCTTTGGGATGAACATTTGTGTTATGTGCAACATGCTTACAACCGTGTTAAACATTCTTCTACACAAAGATCTCCTTTTGAGACTTGTTTTGGTTTCATACCAAGGTCTCCCTTTGATTTTGTCTTTACTAAAGACATAGCAGTTAATGGACACAGTGATGTGGACAAAGCAACTAAGTTCATTAAACAGATCTAAGAAATTCACCAAGCAGTGCAAGAACAGCTGGAAAAGAGCCAAGCCAAGTATAAGGCAAGGCATGATAAGCATTGAATTGAGCATAGTTTCCAAGTTGGTGATCAAGTCTGGTTGTATATCAGCAAGGACAAAATGCAAGGTGAAAGAAAGAAGCTGAAGCCAATAAAGTATGGACCTTTAAAGATACTTGAGAAAATTGGTGAGAATGTTTTTCGCCTTGATTTTCCAGCGTACATGCACATCTATTCAGTGGTAAATGTAGAAAATTTAAGACTGTTTGAACCTTCATTGATTGAAGATCCCAAAGAGCAAAGTCAATTGCCTTCCATTGATGATCTGTTGCCTGAATATCTCAATGAGTTGCAGGAATATATAGTTCTGGACAGTAAGGTGAGAACTATGCACAGAGGGGATATTAAGAACCTCAGAATTGGACTCAAAGGTTCAAAACCCAGCAGTGCAAAATGGATAGAGATTGGGCAAGTGAGGGAGCTATATCCTCACTTGATTGATGCTTAAAAACCAACTTTTGGTGGTCCAAAAGCTTTTTCAATGGGAAGGCGTGATCCAAAATGGATCCAAGAACTCTCTAAGTCTTAAAATCGCTTAAAAGATCAAAACTATCGCATAAGGGGAACCTTCAAAATGGTGGAAAAACACTATCAAGAGGCGAAAAACACAAGAAAACAGTGAAAACAGAGCTATCCATGGCTTGAACAGTGAATGCACAGTAGCTGTCAAATCTAGCCGATCAACGATCCAGATCTAATCGGCAAATCGAAATCGGCAAAGGCTATCGGAGGTTATCAGTGGAGACCCTGTGGAACTTGTGATCGCAATCAGTGGAGTCAATGAGGACCGTTGATCAAGCACGCAGATCGATGGCCCACATTGCATCGCAGAATCGTAGTCGGAAAATATAATAAACCGCTCCCCAAATGGCCCGGGGTTATCGCGATATGCAATTGCAATCAATTGCATCACGATATCACAATCGGCAAACTCAATGGAGCGGGGCTTATACATATATATATATATGTACGATGTGATTAGCTGGACCCGATGGATATATAAACATTATTGCATAATATTTGAGATCCGTTTAAAGCCATTTTCACGGGATTTTTCAGTATTTTAGTGTATTTTTAAATACAAAAGGGAAACCATTGAATGGGCAATTGCGACTTACGACAGTGATTGAGGGAAAACCCGATAGAAGTATAGAGCCAAATTGAGGACTTTTAAAGTCCGATAAATAGTGTTTTTGGCGGATTTTCACCATTTTGAAAGTATTTCTCTGTGTAAACAGAGAGCGGCTATTTCAGGGATTCCAAAGGCCTGAGGCACTCTTACATTGCAAAATAGGTGGCCACCTCCCCTGAAGGCATTATGCAATGATTATTTAATGCTAGAAGAGGGATTCAAGCAAAGAGAGGCCAACAGACAGAGAGCCGAGAAGAGGAAACGAACAGGCAGCGCAGATTGGCTTTAAAGCCATAGAAAACAGAAGAGAGAGGCAGGCAGTGGTGAGAGAGAGCAAAGACAAAGACAGAGAGTGATAAAGGAGTCTGTGTACTCAGAGAGGCTTGAGGGGTTCAAGCAAAACCCTTATTGTTGTATCTGTTGTGTGTTGAGACTCAAATTAAGCTCACACTTTGTAAAACTCTGTTCTGAAGACATAATAGAGAGGCCACCACTAAAGGCTGGACCAGGAGATGTAGCCCAGGAGTTTTGGGTGAACTCCATATTAAAATTGTTGTGTTTATGTGTGTTTTCTATTATGCTTCTTTACTGCTTCATTTCCTGTGTCTTTCGCAATCTTATCGATCCATTGCACAAAATAACATAGGCATATCCATGCACATGAGTCTGTAATACCTTAAACAATGTCTTAGATCTCATTATCAGATCAACAGACGAGGAATCAAGTGATCTTTGACACCATATAGGATGATCTGCTTTGCCTTTGTATCCAACTCCTCGTACACTTCCAACTTCTTAAGCTTTGTTGGTTTCTTGATCTTGTTGTCAGAAAAATCCCAAATCTTGTTTACCAACAATACCAACTTGATCCTTTCCTTCTAGGGACTATAGTTAGGCAATCCATCCAATTGATTGTCATAGCTCATACCAGTAGCCAACTTCACCATTGTTGTTAGTCATTCAACAACAAGGAAACCAACTCCATCTTGAGTTGTACATTGTGCACACTATGATTTGGTTGTCCCATCAAAGTAGCTTTAAGATCATGTTGATTTTTCCTCAACACTTCAGAATCAGGTTTATGTCTAAGACATGATTACAAACACACTAAAATGCCACAACACAAGCACTTTGCATAGCGGAAAACATACACCAATGGATCAATGTTTATAGTACACAAGAGAATTTTTCAACTCAAAACTTATTATATTACAATCTTTAATACAACAAACATAGGGCTCCCATACCATGGATCATGGCCCTTACAATTAGCCCTAATACAAGAACAATTAGGGCATGATATCAACAACTTATGATCACCAATATATCGTTGAACAAGATACACTTGACTTACCTATTGAGGGAGATCTCTATTTAGCCTTCTGGTCCATGTACCTTGAACATTTGGCAGATCCTTTGTGACCTCTTCTACTGCTCACAAGTATTGCAACTTCAAAATGCTTACATTTCCAATCGCTCAAACTGCCTCTATCAATCTTCTAGTTGATCTTAGAATAACTTACCATAAGCCAACCAAAATTGCCCTCTAGTAACCTTCTTGCTCCTCCAAGATAGCCTGCTCTTGGGGTCTTCAACTTCTGCCCTCTTATCATTGACTTCACTAAACTAGGGCATCAAACCTGCCCTCACACGGTCCACTGATCTAGGGCTTACTTTACAGCCCACACAATAATGAATCACCACTTCGTTCATTATACTTAGAGTTAAAAACTCAGCCACTAACAGTCTCTTTACTTCACAAAGAGAATTGTTCTTAACCTTCCAAACAAGCAACCCTCACAAATTTAAAAGACCACATGCATTCATGTCCTTAGGGAAGCATAGATTGTAGTCCAAAATTCCAATGCACAAACCTACCACACTTAGCAATCCTCCTCTTAAAGACAACACAACAACATGTTGAAAAATGTAACTAGTTTCAGTCTTCATAATTGTTGTACTCATGTCAATATGAATCCTATGTAACAAACAAGAGAAGAAAATAAAAATTTATCATTATTAAAGTATGGGTTTCATTCTCATTAGTGATGATCTTCCAAGTAAAATCATGTTCTTCGTGTTTCTAAGGTTTGTTAGGTCTTAAGATTTATTGTCATGAGCCAAAGGAGTCAACATCATGTTTATAAGACCCTTCCCGGAAAAATGTAATTGTAAAAAGAATTATTTTGGGTCGAGAAAGTTTGGCAAACTCCAAAAGTACAAGTCGGTCCTAATAGTTACAAGTCATCCTAAAGGAGGGAATTCGACTGCTTGAGAAGGCTATATAAACGAACAATTCGACCTCATTTAGGACTCACTCATCCACAAGTTCGATCTACCAAGAAAGAAGTCTGATCTGAATTTGGGAGAAAAAGAAAAGAGGAGTGAAGGTCTAGGAGAAGGAATAAAGACAAAATGCCTTGTCTTTGGGCTCTATTTCTATCACACGTGTGAAGTTCTAGGGTTTCTAGTGCTACAAAAAGAGGCCGAAATTGCAAGTCTGAGTTGCAGGAAAGCGAAGTAGCATCTTGTAGCTAAAAGGGAGAAAACCCTCTATTGACCTTGTTGAACTCGAAAGAGTTGTCTTGCTCTAGCTAGGTCTCAGAAGGAGGCTAGATTAGGTTTCCCACAGAAGTTACAAGGTCGAACTTGCAGTCTCGAAGTTGCAAGATGAGTTGCAGTATTGAAGCTGGCAGGTCGAAGTTTTAGTTTGAAGTTGGTTGGTGCAGAATCAAGGAAAGACTTGTGGAAGGGCTGACTTGGTACTTGGAGAAGGACTTGATCTAGTGTTTGGGTCTTTGTGTCTCATTTTGAAGCACACTCTCTAAGAAGAGAAGAGTTTGCCGATTTTTCCCCTTGGAGGGGTTTTGCCCTAGCTGAGGGCCTAATTTATGTGTCCTCTATTATTATTGTTTCATTCTTGATATTTGTTTGATGAAAACTTCTAACTGAAAGAACACAAGAAGAATAAGTAAGTTCACAAGAAAATATTAAGGTTAAGGAAAATAAGATTCAATAAGCTGCCACTTCGCATTTTCCAAGATGGTATCATAGTTAAGGTGAACAAGGAAGGTAGTTGAAAAGACACTAGTTACTTGTCAAGGGGAAGGAAAAAGGAAGCTCTTCAAGAAGAAATTGATTGTCAAAATGGATCATTTGAGAAAGGACTCAAGGAAGGAGGGTTTCTACATTAAAGGAGATCAAGTCTACATCAAGCTTGCATCAAAGGAAGATCTAAGAGAAAGACTTCAAGAAGAGTGTTGATCTCTCTCTGGAAGAAGATCTATTTGGAAGGCATATTTGAAGGAAGCATCAAGGGACTTTGGAAGTTGTTATCAAGGACACTTCAAATATCTTGAAGGCATCAAGAAGATTGAAGACATCATCAAGAAGAATATTGGTCTCAAGTAAGTATCATATTATTACATCATGTCTGAATCTTCAAGTCATATGGGTTCTTTCTGCAAGGAGAGCAATAAGCTTGTTGGGGCATCAAACTATCTAGCATGGAAGAAAAGAACTGACTTGATACTCACAAAATAAGAAGTAATGGAATATGTTACCGGGGAAATCACTGAACCAACCAAGGACAAGGCACAAGAACTAGAAAAGTACAAGAAGGGGGAAGTAAGGGCTCAAAGCATCATAGTTGAATCAATTAAGGATTATCTTGTTTCATTTGTCGCAAACCTGAAAACTTTTAAGGTTATGTATGAGAAGCTAGTGAATTTATACTCCATTAGGGGAATTTTGAGGTCTAAAATGGGCCTCCTAAGGAAATTATAAAATAATAGTGTAAATAATAAAATAATATTAGATTACATCATCAAAATTTAGAGGGAAAAAAGCAAAAACTATTTTTTCAACTCGTATTTTCAACTTAACTCCCTATGGATTTACTCAAATTTTTAAGTGGAAACACTCATTGGATGCATAATTTGATTCTTCATCGAATGAGTAGTCATGTTGCATACTTTCAATGGACCCTGCAACACGCAAAAATGAAAAACGTGATTGCAATCAAGTCTTTTCATGTATTTCTCATTTTTCTTGTAGCAGGATCCATTGAAAGTATGCAACATGGGTCATATTTGGATGAGGAATTAAAATTTGCATCCAATGATTACTCCCTCTCGAAATTTGAGTAAAATCTTAGGGAGATAAGTTGAAACTACAAGTTGAAAAAGTAGTTTTATTATTTTATTATTTTATATTCTTTTTACTTTTTTACTACAAAAAATGGTGAATCATCCCCTATGGTTGTCATCATCATTTTGAATCATATTGGTTCTTATAAATTTTATTTTGGTTGTACATTTTTCTTAGGAGGCCCATTTTAGACCTCAAAATTCCCTTAATGTGTAAGTACAATTGGACAAAAAATGTATTTGTGGAACAAGTTATATAGAATGAAGAAATCAAAGGATGAAGATGTGGCATCCTTTCTCCTGAGAGTCTCTCAACTAAGACCATATGCAAGGACTTGGGGAACCAATTATTGATTCATAAGTAAGCATCTACGTACTAAATGGATTGCCACCATAATGGAGCATCTTTGCATCAAGCATCTACTCCAAGAAGGATTCAACTCCCTTTGATGAGTTGTGGGATCAATGCATATTGGAAGAATCAAGGATAAAGGTCAAAGATGGCATTGGATCAAATGAGAAGTCTCAAGCCTTTTGCCCAGGTCAAGAAGCTGAAGAAAGGAAATTTTGGAAAGTCCAAGAAGAAATATATGTCTGAGGTTCAATGCTTTAAGTGCAATGGGTATGGACACTTTAAGAGGGATTGTCCAAGCCTACAGAACAACAAGAGAAAGGAAAGGAGTGAAGCTCATGTAGTCGAACCAATGGGAGAACTTGAAAAGAAGGCAAAGAAGGAAGAACAGAAGGACCTTCACTACTAAATAAGGTTCATTGATTGTCAAGTTCTTTATAAGGATTAATCTTTCTTTTAGGAAATTATGTTTTGCATAGCATAATAGAAAGAAGCAAATGATAGTAGAGTGTCTAAAATTTACATGATTAAGTTGCTTTGTAGAGATTATCTAGATAGATGGATAGATAGACCATTTTTCATATTGATCATCCAGGAATTATCTAACATTATGTTAGAGGAAGTCATCTTGCTTAGGTGGATCATCATGATCCTAGAAGAACCATAATTATGAAAGGTTCTTGGAAGAATCACTATGACAAAGGTTAGTATACATTCCATGTAATGTGGAATCAATATTGGTAAAGGGATGAAAGAATGCAATGGGTCAAGATGCAGGTTCTTTGTGAGATATATGGATAGCTAGATGATTAGATGAAAGCATAGGAATGCATGTTGGATATAAAACTTTGGATAAGATTCATATGTGTAGAATCTTGTGGAAATAAAGTTGGTCATAAAATATGCTTAGGTATATGGATATATGATGCTTAAAAAGAATAGGATTTGACTTACTTAAGGATGTATAAAGAATTTAAGACTTTCTCTAGAATATATACAATAATGATTAACATCCAGTATAGTCTCCGAAAGAAAAGTTGTAACTTGGTAATCAAGTTCGATCAATGGGCACTCTATTGCATGAAGGAAGATTCATATGGAGATGGACCATGAGGATATTAATGGATTGAGAAGGTCATCATGATCAGGAAAGATTGATTTTAATTATTGTTTGTTATCTGGTTAACATATTATTTTGCTACCTAGAAGAATGTTGCAGGAATATATGATGGCAGTTGAGGCAAGTTCAACTGTATGGATGAAGAATATTGAGGGAAGCTCGATATCTGGTACCTAGCAACAGTGACTTCAAGACATGGACATCTTGGATTAAAAGGTAGCAGTGCGAGAAGATAACCGAAAGGTCAAAGGAAGATCACTTTCAAGAAGAAGCTATGAACAACGTGAAGTTTGGAAAGGCTCAATGTAATGCCTTCATATCAAAGAAGAAAGTAATGAGAAAGAAAGGTGACCTAGAACGTGTCACAAGATTGAAGAGAGAAGGTGGTTCCATGATACCTTGAAAAAAAGAAATTTCGATAATGCAGAGGAAAGAGGGAGTTGGGCAGCTATGAAGAATTGGTAGTTGATACTTTTATGAACACAAGTTATAAGGCTTGTTGATGAGCCCCCAATTGGATAACTTATTGGGCTCATTTTGCCTAATTGTCCTTGTTCAGTCCTCCATTTTTCATAGATTATGCATGTTTTCTAGTATGTTTGTGTTATTTGAACGAATAAGGGTGGTCACTCTACCTAGGAGGCTAACACGTGGTTATTTCATGATTTTTGGACAAATTTTGGAGCAAAACCAAGCAATCATGGGTCAGCTGACAGCCAAGCTTGAGGTGAGGATTCGTAGGGAGGTTGTCTCTCGCATTAAATGGCCTTCCTTGAAATCTCCACCCTCAACACCGAGCTCCACAGGCCACCAAAACGAGTTTTAAAGGCAGCCAAGCAGTTTTTGGAGGAGTGACTGTTTACTAGCAGTTGGGACAGCCGAGTCCCTTGAATCTAGGAGGGCTGCTAGCCCCCTCGTATTGTATAAGTAGGAAGGCCTCAGCCTTCATAGTTTACTTTTGGAACTATTGTTATTTTTGCACTATAGTGTTGTCATTTTGCTCAGCCTGTTTTATTGTAGCTACTGCTGTACAACTTTCATATGATGGTTATTTTTGAATAATGAGAAGCAGCTTTACTTGGCATCAGATCTGAGTTCTTTATAGGAGCATGCAGCTCTTGGGGTTGGGCCCAACCCGAGTGTGAAGGCCTCCTCTATGTATTGTTAGTTGTTCTTTATGCATTTGCAAAAACATTTCTGTTAAGTAGATTAAAGTTTGTTGATTAACTAGGTCACTGTTAATGGTTAGAAAGACTTTTGGAGTGCTCATATTTAGTTGATAGGTTTTTAATATAAAAAGCTTCAAGAAAAGGACCACCAAACATCTCTGGTTTCACCTCTCCTTCAGTAGGATCTGGAGCTGGGATCAGGATAACTTTGCTGCCCACAAAAACACTGATTTTGCTTTGCCATGCAATCACTAGTGTTTTATTTTCATGTGTAGAAGTTGGTTACAAGTTCAGACTTTCGTTTGCTTAGTGGCATGACTTAAAATACATGGTTTCATTGTAGGTCACACTTCTGTTCATTCTCTTTACTGGAAGCTAGCAGATTAGGTCATCGTAGTTAGGTTTTTGAATTTACAAGTCTTCGTTGGATCAGTTGGAAAAACGCCTTGCAGAGCACCTGTACCACTCCTTCATCTGTTTATTCTCCATCAGCACCATCCACTCCACCCTCTGCTTAGAATCCTTGCCTCCCATTCGCCATTTGCTCCCATAACCCTAGTTTTGTGTGTAACATTGCTTCAGTCTTCCCTGAACCAAATCCAGCCATCCACACCTGTCCACAACTCCATCCACCGAGTCCTAGACCATCTCCAGCCCTCACCCTACCTCCACACTCACTCCTTCACCTTTCCCTCTCCATTCATCCACCAAAAACCTCATTTCTGAACATCCTGTAGAAAGTTATAGACATCTTGTAGAAAATCGCAAACATCCTATAAAACCCCTGCAGACTTCCTGTAGAGGCTCACGAATGAGGTTTCTTGATAGCCAAACTCGGTGAAACTCTATGGAAGGGTGTTAGGGACCCCTTAGGCCCTCTCTGAACCTTCTTGACCTCCTCCAAGCATTTCCTCTCGCCCATCCACCTCTGCACAGCCCAAAAACAGTCAAATCATATGCATAATAACTCTGGCAACTTATTCAAAAATATAAAAAGACGTTTTTTCCAGATGTTACTGTAGAAGTAGCGTAGATGCATGTATTTACCTTTCTATAAATCAATGGCATCTCCTTCAGTAGCTTACATACTCTTTCTTGCATCGGTAGGGTTAGCTGGTAGAATTAGGGTTTGCTAGGGTTTATGTTTCCTCTTAGCTTTCCAGTTTCTTGCTGCAAATAGATCAGCCTTCTTTAAGTTAGCTTTCACCCATCAGTTAAAAAGCTTTTTCTCAGAGCTCATAGAAGTTGGCTTAAGCCCCTAGCGGACTTGTGCCAGCTAACCAAGTGACAGCTGCGGCAAGAGCTAGTACTTGTGCATACAGCACCATCATTTCCAAGTTTGTTACAAACTACCGGGTTGATAAAAGTAAAGAAGGGAGTCCCAGGAGTTGTAGCATTATTGCTGCAATACTGGAGCTCACCACCTCTTTTTGGCGCCGTTGCCGGGGAAGCGTCAGAGTATTTGTGATTGCTGCTTTTCTTCTATTTTCCTACTCTCGCCTTCTGCTAAGTAGTTTATTTCATTTCCATTCTACAATTTCATTTCTGCAAAAGTAAATTAGACATTTCCTACTTTCGTAGATTAACCTTTCAATTCTGCAAGTGTAAAATAGAATTTCAATTCTGCAAGCGTAAAATAGAATTTCAATTTCGCAAGCATAGTCTAGTATTTCCTTCTCGCAATTTGATTTCAGCAAAATAGATTAGTCTTTTCCTGCTTTCATTTCAATTCCGCATTTCCATTTCTGCAAGATAGATTTTAGTTAGTTGCAATTCCATCTGTTTCAGTCTTGCAGGTACAAGCAGAGAAAAAGGCAAAAGCAACCAAAAATCCTTTCATGCCTCGTAGGAACAAAAATAATACCGGAAAATTCCTACCCAACACCCCCACCACTTCACTGAGTCACCCTTCTCTCTTCTTTGGTGGCAGTGATCCAGAAGAACCTATAGGTGAACCTCCTGAGATATACGAAGATCCTATAATAGAAGAAGAGAAAGAAAACATTCCTTTTTAGACTATGGCTGACAACAGAAATGGTAGAGACGATGATGAGAGAATAGAAGGTACCTTCCCCATCTGAGAGACTAACGAGGACATGAAAATGAAGAACATAAGTCCCTCAGCCTTACCTCATTTCCATGGATTTACCACTGAAGACCCTGATACCTTCCTGTTTGAGTTTGTTGTCCTTTGTCGAACTTATGACTATACAAAAGACGAGCAAAAGTTGAAACTCTTTCCCTCTACCCTGAAGGATGCAGCATTACGTTGGTTCATGGGGCTACCTGGAAATAGTATCACTACTTGGGCTCAGATGCAGCAAGCCTTTAACAACAAATACCGGGATTATTGTAGGTCAAAGGAAACCAAGGGAGAAATCTTTCGGATGACCATGGGAAATGATGAGTCTTTAGAGGACTATGAGGAAAGGTTCCAACTTAGTTATAAACGGTCCAGGTGCACACTTGACCCTGAATCTCTAAATTTGGTTCTACTCCGAGGAGTCCCTAAAGACCTTCTAGATACCCTTCACATGCTAGCTGGAGGAGATATTTACCAACTACCTTATGAGGACATAAAGACTGTGTTTAGAAACCACTCTAGGGCAGCCCGGAAAAGAGGTAGGGGGAATCCACTTTCAACTAGTACTACCTTCTCCAAACATGAGTTTGCTAATCAAATGGAAGACCTCAAAAGTGAGATGAGACAGACCATTGCCATGCAACTTGATACTTTCTGAATCCAACAAAAGAAAGAGGAAGCTGAGAGGGCTTTGGCCATCTTCTGTGCCAGATGTATGAGGAAGCACCCTAAGAACGAGTGTCCATTGCACTCAATAGAGGTATGTTTCGTTTGTGAGGAGGACCACCCCACAAACCAATGCCCAACCTTGCCCGGATTCAAAGCCATGTACCAAGGGACTAAGGCACCCACTGAACCTCTCTACTTCCTTAACCAAAGGAGACCACATGGACCCAGACCTTACCAGCAGGGGATGCAAGGGACATCCCAAGCTTATTATAGCCCCAACCAATCTGCTCACATGCCTTCTTGGGGTCCCCCTCCTCATCCTTCTTGGTCTGCACCTCCTCCGTGGTCTTATCCACCTCAATACCATACTCAACCCACTGCTCATTCGTTTCACTCACATGTCCAGCCACAGCCTCAGTGGAATGCACCTCAACCGAGGAGGAGGCCCCAATACAACTCTCCTCCCGCCATTCTACCTCCACCACCGGCTCAACCACAACCATTACCTCCTGATCCTCCAAGACAACCCCAGATGCCTACCCAACCGAACCCGAACCCCAACAATTGACAAGCACAACAGATATACACTGGGGAGACAACATGTCCTACCTATGCTGTGGAGATCCAGGAGATCAACCTGTGATCCGGAAAGACCCTTCCAGATCGCCAACCTCCTCCCCCAGAGGATGAGGAAGAGAAACAGGAAGGTGAACCCAAATCCATTCCACCCTTTCCTGAGCGACTAACAGTAACCACGCAACCAAACCCAGAGGAGACTGAACTTCTGGGAGAACTGAAACAGTTGTGTGTGAAAATACTCCTTCTCCAAGCCATCAAAGATGTACTGATATACAACAAATTGATTAAGGAGAAGTGTTTCAGGCACCCAAGCAAGAGAAAGAGAGATGCCTCGACTATCAATGTCATAGGACAACTGTCTGATCTAATGTTAGGGAAAGTAATCTGTCCAAAGTATTTGGACCCTGGGAGTCCTGTAGTTGATGTCCACATCAATGGCACCATTATCCCCCATACCTTGATTGATCTAGGGTTGCCATCAATATGATGACCAGGGACACCATGCTTAAACTCAACCTTCATAATTCCTTAAGGAAGACCTCGACAGTCCTGCAGTTGGCAGATCGCTCCACCGTGACTCCCGAAGGGATTGTGGAAGATGTCTTGGTCTCTGTTGACTCTTGGGAGTACCCTGCGGACTTCTTGGTCCTTCAACCAAAGGCAAAGCTTACTGGATACCCCCTCATTTTGGGAAGGCCTTGGTTAGCCACTGCGGATGCTTACATCAGTTGCCGAGCTGGAAACATGACCATCAAAAATGGTCCTATGTCCAAGCAGCTAGTCCTATACCCTCCTGCCCAGCCTCTACTAGAACATGACTTACTGCTCTAGTTGGAAGAAGGAGATGAGGATGAGGTCTACTCTGCACCCTTGTGCACAATAGAAACCACTAGGGGAGGTCCTCAAACCGAGGATGATTTGATTGAGACTTTGATTCAAAATCCACCTCCTAGTGCACTATCCTTAGAGGAATTGGTGGAGGACACCCAAGCTAGCACCTTAGTGGACCTCTGTGTGACTGATCCAACCTCTCCCAGAATTAAGAATTTGGAGTTTGGTCCCAGAAGAACTTTAAAGATCAACTCCTCCCTATCTCCTTCCCAGGAGAAGGAGCTGTGTAGCTTACTGAACAATCATTTAGATGCTTTCACCTGGAGCTATAAGGAGATGAAAGGAGTCCATCCCTCGGTCTATACCCATCACATCTACATTAAAGAAGATTGTAAACCGGTCAGGCAGCCTCAGAGGAGAATGAACCCAGCCCTTAAGGACATTGTCAAAGAAGAATTGCAAAAATTATTGGATGCAGGATTCATCTATCCTATCTCCGATAGTGAGTGGGTCTCGCCTCTAGTGCTGGTGCCCAAAAAGAACGGGAAGTGGAGAATCTGTGTAGATTACCGAGAACTTAACAAAGCCACTAAGAAAGACCATTTCCCTTTGCCTTTCATAGATCAGGTGTTGGATGGACTGGCAAGGAAGAAGTTCTTCTCTTTCCTAGATGGGTTCAGTGGGTATAACCAGATCCAAATAAGCCTGGAAGACCAAGATAAAACCACCTTCACTTGTCCATGGGGTACCTTTGCCTATCGAGTCCTTCCCTTTGGGCTATGCAACGCTCCTGCCACTTTCCAGAGAGCAGTATTGAGCATCTTTTCTGAGTTGGTCCATGATTCGGTAGAAATCTATATGGATGACTTCACTCCTTATGGGTCCAACTTCCAAGAAGCATTGACCAATCTGGGAAAAGTTCTAACCAAGTGCATTGAGATGAACCTGTCCCTCAGTCCTGAAAAATGTGAATTCCTGATGACTGAAGGGACCGTGCTAGGTCATACCATTTCTCGACAAGGATTACAGGTGGACCCTAATAAAATTGCTATCATCCAAAAGGTCCCACCTCCTCAAAAGGTAAGAGATGTTCGGAGTTTCCTAGGCTTAGTAGGATATTATCAAAGATTCATTAAAGACTTCAGTAAGCTAGCCTCGCCTTTGTTTAGACTCTTAGGGAAAGATGTTGAGTTTAAATGGACTGACAACTGTCAAGGGGCACTGGACGAATTGAAAGATAAGCTGGTGTCTGCCCCGATCTTGAGAGGTCCAAACTGGGCCCTACCTTTCCACATCCACATTGATGCCTCGAACAAAGCCATAGGGGCAGCCTTAGGACAAGTTGAGGAGAAACTCCCATATGCCATATACTTCGTCAGCAAAAACCTATCCAAGGCAGAAATGAACTATACTGTAACCGAGAAAGAGTTCCTGGCTGTAGTCCATTCCCTAAACAAGTTCAGACACTACATCACCGGTTATCAAACATTTGTGCACACTGATCATGCTGCGATTAGATACTTAATGAATAAGCCTGATGTCAATGCTCATATTATTAGATGGTTACTTTTGTTACAGCAATTTGATTTGACGATTGTCGACAAGCCGAGTAAGGAAAATGTTGTTGTTGACTTCTTGTCTAGATTGGACTTGCCTGCAGGTGAAGAAGGAACCGTGGATGACCAGATGCCAGATGAACATCTATTTGCTATCTCAGTGCTCTCTCCATGGTTTGTTGATATAGCAAATTACTTGGTCTCAGCACAGTTCCCTCTGCATCTATCCTCAAAGGAGAAGAGCAGAATTGTAAGGAAGAGTTCCCCGTTCACTTGGATCGGGGGCAACCTGTTTAAACTTGGCCCAGATCAGATCTTGAGACGTTGTGTTAGGGAGGAGGAAGTCTTTGACATCCTCCTAACTTGTCATGATGGACCTTGTGGAGGCCACTTTGCAGCAAAAAGGACTGCCTTCAAAATTCTACAGGCAGGCTACTATTGGCCTACTCTTCATCAAGATGTCAGAAGATACATCAGCCAGTGTGACCAATGTCAGAGGATGGGGAAACCGACTCCAAGAGATGAAATGTCTCTCTAACCCCAAGTGACCTTCGAGCCATTTGAGAAGTGGGGCATGGATTTTGTGGTTCCTATCAACCCTCCTTCAAAGCAACGGTCTCACATAATTGTGTGCACCGACTATCTGACCAAGTGGGCAGAAACGAAGGCAATCAAAGTAGCAACAGAAGAAAAGGTGGCTGTGTTTCTGAGGGAAAATATCTTCTACAAGTTTGGCTACCCAAGAGAGTTAGTCACAGATCAAGGAAGCCAGTTCACCTCTAACCTGATTGAAGATTTTCTCGCTCATCACAAGATCAAGCACAAGACTTCCACCCCCTATCATCCTCAAGCAAATGGGCAGGTGGAAGTCACTAATCGAGCATTGGAAGGGATTTTGACTAAGGTTGTGAGCAGCAGCAGAAAGGATTGGGCAGATCACCTGGTTGAGGCCACCTGGGCCTACAACACCACTTGGAAGACCACAACCGGTTTCACACCTTATGAGCTGGTCTACGGGAAGAAAGCTTTGTTGTCCATAGAGTTCGAGTACAATACATTGAGGGTGGCAGCTCAGCTGGACCTAGATCTCAGCCATGCTCAACGTGAAAGATTATTGCAGCTGAATGGATTAGATGAACAAAGGATGCAGGCCCTTCTCCACTCAGAGGTATTTCAACTCCAGAGGAAGATATGGCATGACCGACACCTTAATGAGAAGCAATTCCAGCCGAGAGATTGGGCGCTGTTGTATGACTCAAGATACAAGGATTTCAAAGGGAAGTTGAGGACAAGGTGGTTAGGACCATATACAGTGGAGACATGCAACGACAATGGTTCAGTCCTTATCAGGACCATTGATGAAGAGGCCATCCCCATGCTTGTCAATGGGCATCGACTGAAAATCTACAAGAAACCCCTCTCGAGGCAGGAATTCATTGAAACTGTGGAAAAATCAGCGCTGGTAATAGAGCAGGGTTCTGCCTCTGTTTCGGCCGCACCTTGATCATCAAAAAAGGAAAAAAAAAAAAAGAGGAATAAAAAGATCCCTGGATGAAAACCTCTTTGAGGCGGCCAGGGCAGGCAGTGAGGGTGAAAACCTCAGGGAGGCGCCCCAGCTGTCTCTCAGAAAATAAAGAAATGGAATAAAAAAGATCCTTGGGTGAAAACCTCTTTGAGGCGCCCAGGGAAGATAGTGGGGGTGAAAACCTCATAGAGGCGCCCCTACTGTCTCTCAAAAAAAAAAAAAAAAAAAAAGAAGAAGAAAAACAGGTCTGATCTTTGAAATTATTGCAGGTTGCAGGGATATCATGCAGATAAAGAGGGTCGCGCAAATTAAGGACAGGGGTCCATCCCAAGCTACCAGGCATCCTCACCGACACTCCCTCCATGGCCACACACTTTTTCTAGGGTTTGGACACATTCAGGTCAAGATTCAACCTCCTACAGGAAGTTTCAGGGCTTTCTACAGGAAGTTCTGCATTTCTATAGGAAACATCCTGTAGAACTCTTGGGCAGGTAAAAATCGATTCTAGAATGGGATTTAAAGCTTGAGGTTTGGTAATGAGGCCTGCAGCAACCTCTCTCTCCCATCCATCACCTATTTCATCTCTTTCCACCACCATTACCACAATTTGGTCCCGTATTCCTGCACAGTCATGCAAAAAGTCCTGTTTTCCTCAGAGTGAATTTTCTTTCCTAAGGGACAAATCAAGCATTCAAAAGCTCACACACTCTACCTGTCCAAAGTTTCAATAGGACCCTTCATCCGTGACCATAGCCGTGGTCATTTCAGCATGCAGCCCAGGAGGAGAAGCAGCTACAGGATGTCCTACAGGAATCCTGTAGCAGCTGATCCGCCTGGAATACACACTATGGAGTCAAGAGCAGTTGAAATCAACACAGGAGGCATGCAGCCAGCTTCGCATAAATGTGAACACCTCCTCAACAGCCGAGAACAGACGGGGCCATGCATGCAACGTTCACCACCAGAGGACCGGGTCCTGAAGCCTTGCATCCAGCATCAGCCACTGAACGAGGGAATTCAAACGCCTGTGCACGAAGCAGCAGTGAGCAAAGCCATTGTTTCACATCCAAAAACCTGTGAAACACGTCCACGGTCACCCCAGGTAAGTGCCTAACCTTATTTCGTCAAATTTCATAAGCTATACTATGAACACTGCATATCTGTGAATGGGGCGGATTGAACGAATGCAATGGCCAGTCAACTGGCCACCCACAGCCAGTAGAATTGCCTCGTGGGATCCGAACGAGCATGGTTACGCTCGATTCCGCCAGAAGGACGTGGAGCCGACACGTGGGAAGTGTCCAGTCGGGAAATCAGCAGATTTGTAGTGAAATCGGCGGACTGACAAGGATGACGGCAGGCAATGGCGGAGATAGACATTGGCGGTCAGAGACACAGTGGGGAATGATGGTCGTGACGTTGTTTAACGGCTCAGCCTGGACACCTCACCCCCTGCGCCATGAATTGCACCGTATTTCAAAATCATTTAGCCAGAGCACTCACATTAACCACAGTCATTCACACCTACCAACAGTTTTCAGAACCGTGAGCGTCCTCCTCCTCTGTAGTTCGTTAGCCCGAGTTTCTCAACCCGGTTCAAACTCTTCCCGCGTCCCAGACTTGCTCAGCAGCGCCGTGACGTCCTCCAGAAGCAGCAGAAGCTCTCTACAGGAAGGAGCTCTACAGGAAGCACAACGAAAGCTCCCGGAGCAAAGAAACCCGTGTCTGTTGCGTCGGAATTCGAAATTTCAAAGAGAGGTAGGCTCGAACACGCCATCCCCATGCTTAATTTTCGAAAGGTGGTGAACTAGCTTGTTTGAAGTGGGGAAAATTAAAACCAGTCTGCCTGTGGGTCAAGAATGGTGGGTTGCTTATATGATACACAGAATTTATTTTAAATGGTGCTGTGTCATATTCACCTCCATGGTTCCTGTTAACAAACTCTCCCCATTATAACGATAAACCGTTGTAAGGCTCACAAGTGCACATATAAAATTCTTGTGACTGCTATATGGTTGGCGTGAAAATTAGCTCTGCACTCTGTCTGTGAGAGCTTAATTCCTTTTGGCAAGTCATGTTTTGGGTGGCAGCAGTATTATAACCAGAGAATTGGTGAAAGGGGAGATACAAACAGTGGAGAAACCTTCTCCTGAGAGTCGAGGAGCAAAACCATATCAGAATTTCCATTCTAACCAGAGCTCAAGCCGAAAACAGGGTATTTTCACCATGCCAGGAGGGTTTATCAGAAAGGAACCCCCGGATTCCAAGAAGTTGAGAGAAAATCCTGATGTGGTAGACCAGTTTACCTGTGCAAAGTGGATGACCTTCTGTGACATAATTCAAGGTCAGGACGATGAAATAACAGAGGAGTTCCTAAGGTCCCTATAGCCCAAATCAAAAACATTGGCAACTGTAAATTTCAGAGGATTGACCTTAAAACTCACTCCACAACTCATTAGTCGGGTCACGGAGTTGCCATTGGGGATACCCTAGGATAAAGAGGAAAGGAAATTGGCCCAGAAGGCCAAAAAGGAATTCTTCCTACCAGAAGAACAGTTTTCAGAGGATAAGAATGGGGTCCGGAGAGCCAGCCTTCAGCCATTTTGGAGCGAGGTCAACCTTCAAATTATGAAATATATTACCTGTGAGGGGCGATTTAGTATTGTGTATGGTTATCACTTCCGCTTGTTAACCGAGCTCAAGCATAAGATGGATTTACCCTCAGAACAAAAATTGAGCATCCCATACTTCCTCTTACAGTCATTGATTGAGTGTGGTACAAAACTGAAGGAGGGTACACCAGACCAGCTGGCTCATCATGGGCTTATCAAGCTCCTTGTAGAAGATTCCCTCCATACTTATACTGTCCCTATCTCCTGGGAGATTTTTCACAATATGACCAAGGATGATGATATCCGGATTCTGGCCGAGGAACTCACTTCATCCAGCAGTGAGGAGAAGGAGCATATTGAGGCAGAGAAGAAACCTAAGGGTAAGGAAGCTAAGGGTAAGAAAACCCAGGGCATACTATCACAGGAAAAGCCACAGGAAAGTGATGAGCCCCGAAAATGGATAATTATTTGGGCTCATTCAACCTCCTAATTTGACTTAATCCACCATTATCATTAGTTTATTGCATGTTTTTTATTATATTTATGCTAATAGAGTGAATTTGGTTAGTCATTATGCCAACAAGTCTAATGGGTGCTTTGTGTAGCCTTTTTGGTCAATTTGGAGACAAAATTGAAGGTCTTAATGAGCACTTGGCAGCCAAATTCGTGGGAGAACAAGGGAGAGGATTTGTAGGAAGGTGTCCCCTTCATTTATGGACCCTTACCTCGAATTCTCCACCATCAGCTCGGAGTTCAAGGGCCACCGAATCAATTAGCACAAGGGCAGCCAAGCAAGTCAAGTAGGACCGTTGTTAACTACAAGTTTTGGGCAGCCGAGTCCCTAAAGTTTAGGAGGACTGTTGGCTCCTCAATTTGTATAAATAAGAAGGCTTAGGGCCTCATTTTGGTTAGCTAGTGGTTAGTCATTTTGTAGCTGGTAGTTAGTCATTTCATAGTCTTGTTGTAGTCATTTTGTAGTTCGATTTTTAGGCAATAAGATTAGCTTTGCTTTCAACTCATTCTCAAGCTCTCCTTGTGGACAGTTTTGATGTAACTCTTCATTTCTTGATCAATAAAGATGAATCCAGCTTTGCACCAGCTCTAAATCTCTCTTAGGAGGCTGTAGCTCTTGGGGTTGGGCCCATCTCAAGTGCCCAATACCTCCTTTGATTATCTTTATGTGTTTTTGCTGCATTCTTAGAATAAAATCTGCTATTTAGATCTAAATCTTGTTTTGTTATTTAGTTTGTTTTTTTGATGAGTAAAATAGCTTTTCATGCTCAGATTTAGTTGATAGGTTGTTAACAGAAAAAGCTTCAAGAAAAGGGCCAACAAACATCTGTGGTTTCACCTCTCCCTCAGTGGGATCAGGAGCTGTGACTAGGATGACTTTGCTGCCCACAAAAACACTGACTTTGCTTTGCCATGCAATCATTAGTGTTTGGTTTTCATTTGCAGAAGTTGGTTACATGTTTAGATCTTTGAATGCTTCATTTCATAGTTAATATACATGGTTTCCTTGCAAATAAAGCTGTTTTCCATTCTTGTTACTGTTAGCTAGATCATATTAGGGTAGCATAACTAGATCTTTGTTTTCTTGCATGTCTTTGTTTGTTCAGTTTGAAAAACCACTTGCAGAGTACCTATTACCCTTCCTTACCTGCACATACTCCATCCAACCTACCTGTTTCATCCTTCACTCAGAACCCTTACCTTACATTTACCTCATTCGCTTACTTTGCCATGATTCTCATCTTCTTGTACAACATCGTTTCATCCCTCCTTGAACAAATCTCACCATCTACACCTTCTCCTCAACTCCAACCTCCAAGTCTTGAACTCCCCGACACCCCTATTTCACCTCCATACTCGTTCCTCCACCTTTCTCCCTCCATCCATTCTCCAAAATCCTCTTTTCAGAACATCCTGTAGAACCCCTGCAGACTTCCTGTAGAAGCTCATAAACACGGTTTCTTGGCAGCCAAAATTTGTGAGACTCTTTGGAAGGGTGTTAGGGACCCTTTAGACCCTCTTTGAACCTTCCCAACCTTTCCCAAGTGCTTCTCCTCCTTGATCCCCCTCTGCACAGTGAAAAGCTAGTTAAAAGCACATGCATGATAATTCTAATAACTTAATCAAAAATACAAAAAGATGTTTTCTTCAGATAGTGATAACTTAGACACATGCATTTTACCTTCCTAGAAGTAATGGCATCTCTTTCAGTAGTTTGCATGCTCTCCTTTGCGTCAGTAGGACTAGCTGGTAGAATTAGGGTTTGCTAGGGTTTGTGTTCCTTTTTGGCCTTCATTTTCTTTTTGCAATTAGATTAACTTCCTTTGAGTTAGCTTTCATCCATCAATTAAGAAGCTTCTTCTAAGAGCTCATAGAAGTTGTCTTAAGCTCCTAGCGGACTTGTGCCAGCTAACCAAGTGACAGCTGCGGCAAGAGCTAGTACTTGTGCATACAGCACCGTCGCTTCCAAGTTTGTTACGAACTACCGGGTTGATAAAATTAAAGAAGGGAGTTCCAGGAGTTGTAGCATTATTGCTACAATACTGGGGCCCACCATCTTTTTGGCGCCGTTGCCGGGGAAGCGTCAGAGTATTGGTGATTGCCACTTTTCTTCTATTTTCCACTACAATCTTCTGCTAAGTAGTTTATTTCATTTCCATTATGCAATTTCGTTTATGCAAAAGTAGATTAGCATTTCCCGCTTTCATAGATTAGAATTTCAATTCCACAATTTCATTTCTGCAAGCATAGATTAGCATTTCAATTTCGCAAGCGTAGCCTAGCATTTCATTCCTGCAATTTCATTTGAGCAAAATAGATTAGTCCTTTCCTGCTTTCATTTCAATTCCGCATTTTCATTTTAGCAAGATAGTTAGTTGCAGTTCAATCTATTTCAGTTTTGCAGGTAGAAGTAGAAAAAAGAAAAAATCAACAAAAAAGATTTCATTTCATGCCTTGTAGGAGTAGAGATAAGTTAGAAAAATGATTGCACAACCCCCCCACTGCGTCACACAGCCAACCTTCTCTCTTCTTCGATGGCTGTGAGAGAAGAACCCCTAAGTGGCCAAAAAGACATATTTAAAGAACCTCCAGGGGAGAAGAAGAAGAAAACATTCCTCTGAGCGAATGGCTACAAGCAGAAGTGTTGGGAGCAGTCCCTTGTCCAAAGACGAATTTGAAGATCAGATAGAAGATTTCAAGAGTGATATGAGGCAGTTTCTTGCCATGCAATTGGATACCCTGTGGATCCAAAAGAAGCAAGAGGAAGCCAAGAGGGCTTTGGTCATCTTTTGTCCCAGGTGCACTAGAAAGCATCCTAGGAACGAATGTCCAATGCACTCCCTAGAAGTGTGTTTCATCTGTGAAGAATACCATCCTACAGATCAGTGCCCTTCCTTACCCAGAATCAAAGCTGCATATCAGAGAGCCAAAGGATCCACTGAATCACTCTATTATATGAACCAAAGGAGGCCACATGAACCTAGATCTTATCAGCAGGAACTGCAAGGGACATCCGAGACCTATTATGACCCCTATCAAGCCACTTTCATGCCTTCTTGGGGTCCCCCTGCTCATCCTTCCTGGTTCACACCTCCTCCTTGTTCCTTCATAGATCCATATTATGCCCAACCAGCTGCTCATTCGTTTCACTCTTATGCTCAGCCACAACCTCAGTGGAATGCACCTCATCAGGGGTGGAGGCCCCAATACAACACTCCTCCCGCTTCTTTTCCTCCACCACCTGCTCATCCACAACCATCGCCTCCTGCTCCACCAAGGCAACCCCAAATGCCTACCCAACCACAATGCCATCCATCTCCATCTCAATTTCACACCTCCACTCAACTACCCGTACCATTTCCAAAGCCATACAATGGAGTAGCTCAACCCAATTGCAAAGCTGAGGCACAACATGTCCAAACAACTCCTCTTGAGCTCCAAGATGTTCACCATAGCTCAGGAAGAGCCTTGCAAAACAGAGATTATATTGACAACATTGAAGGACCAAAGGAAAAAGAAGATTCCAAAGAGGAGATCAAAGAACCATGGGCTGCACTTGATGAAGAGAAGAGATCAGAATCAGAGATCGAGAGAGTTCCCTCATGGTTACCATCAAATCCTCCATGTACTCAAGAGAAAGATCAACAAAAAGAGGAAGATGAGAAAGTCATGTTAGAAGGTGACATGAAACATGATCCAAATCAGAAAAAGAACCAAGGATATCAGAGCTATATTGAGATATGGTTTCAGAAGGTCACTAAGTTGCAGTGGTACTCTCTTCCTCAGCTATGTTTGATCCCTTCAAAGTCAGATCATTTGGTCTCTAAAGTCCGGATAGTTGTCCAAGCATGCATTTCGAGCCTTCACATAATTTTTTCTCTAATCTCGATGTGCACATGGCTCCATTGGAAGTATTCTTATACTTGAAAATGATTTTGTTTTTCAAGTAGGGTAGGGTAGAAAAAAAAAAAAGGAAAAAAGAGAAAAAAGAAAAAGAAAAACATGAAAAAAGAGGAAAATAGAAATCTAAGGTGAAAACCTCCTCGGAAGCGCCTTAGATTGGCTCATTTATTGAAAACCTCCATGAGGCGGTCAATGGGTTGGGAAAAAAGAGAAAAGAGAATAAGATCTCGGGGTGAAAACCTCCCTTGGAGGTGCCCAGGGCAGGCAATTACGGTGAAAACCTCCATGAGGCGCCCTAGTTGTTTTTCAAAAAAAAAAAAAGAAGAGAAAAAGAAAAAGAGAAATAAAACTAATTTCCATTGGCTAATTTCAGGTTGCAGCAAGGACATTGCAGGGCAAGAGGATCACTCACAACCAAGTCCAAGGGAGTTTTGTGCCTTCTACAGGAAGTCCTGTATTTCTACAGGAAACATCCTGTAGAACCTTTGGACGAACCAAATTCAAGTTTAAAGTGGAATCTGATGGTGGGAATCTGTTGATTAGGCCTACAAGCACTTGTGTGTCCATCCCTTGCCTTTCTCCATTATTTTTTCCACCTCATTGTGCTTCTACAGGAACTTCCTGTAGAAATTGTGGGAAACTAGACATGGATTTCAAAAAGTGGTTTGACGAACATGGTAGCTTCCTCAAGGGTTCAGAAGTCCTCATGCAATCTTCCAACTCCTCCTCCATCATCTCCATACCTGCATCACAGCCAAAATTCATTTTTTCATACCATGCAACAAAAATGCAAAGTGCCTTGAAGCAAAAACACATAGAACAGAATTTGTTTTTGCCATAACTTGAAAACCATGCATCCATTTGACAAACCGTTTTATGGGGAATTGTACAAGGGTGATGACAACATGCCTGAGCAGTTTCATGCCATTCCGGTGCACGGTTTCCAAGAAATCAGCCTCCATCACCATCAGCCATTTTTGCATTTTCTCCATATCCGTGCATCCGTTTCAAAACTTGTTTCATGGGGATATGCATGTGAGTGATAGTAACCTACCCAAGCAGTTTCAGCCGATTCCGATGCATGGTTTCCGAGAAATCGATCTCTGAAATCTTCAGCCATTTTCCATTTTTCTCGAAATCCGTGCATCCATTGATCACGATTTTGCTATGGGAGATGCATAATGATGATAGTAACATGTTCAGCAAGTTTCAGATCAATCCGGTTTACCGTTTGGGATCAATGGCGAAAACAAGTTCTGGTTCTGTGACAATGCAGCAGCAGCAGCTTGAACGTGCAGATTTGAACGTGGAAACAATTGCCTGGAGCTTAGATCTGGCCAGAGGACACCTGCACAAGGAAAAACAATCAAAAATCATCAGCCAAGCCCTCATGCAACCAAAGGATCCAAGCATGCAGCAGCAAAAAGCTTCACAACAGCCGTTTGACTTCAGGTACGTGACTAAACCTTGTTCCTCTATTGCATGAATCTAATATAAGCATTGCATGAACGAATGAGATGGGTGGATTCAGCCAGGGAGCTAGCCAGATTCGATTTCACTCATCAAGGCAAAAATCACGCAGCATGCATGGACCAGTCATTCACATGAAATTTAAAAAACACAAACAGTTGTGGATATTCTAAACTCCAGTGCAACTAATGGAAGTGAATACAAGCAGAGAACAAATAGTTAACCACTGCAGTTCATGATAGCACAACAGTTTGCATGGGCCAGCACACGTCTTTGCCACCTCACTCCACCAAAAATCACGCAGAAATTAATGAGCGCTCAGCTGAAATTCATAGACTGTTATTCAACTTGCACTTGCAACCTGTTCAACTGAAGATGCATCCTCTGCTCCCACAATCGGTTAACCTATCATCCTTCGCTGATTGTTTTGGCCTGTTCAAAATTCTCCCGCATACCAAGATTGTGCAGAGGCGCAGAGACACCCTATAGAATCCGACTAGCATTCTACAGGAAGACGTTTTACAGGAAAGTACAGCAGAGTCTTCCAGAGCAGAGAAGCCCAAGTTTTTCTTCATCCAGTTTGAAGCTTGAAGAAAGCCTATTGTTTAGTTGAAGTCAAGGTTGTTGCAAAACAACTACAGCCCAGGAACAAATGGATTGCTTCTCCGCGGCATAGTTTGGACAGACTAAACAGGGATAGAGCGCGAAGTCTTGAGCACAAGAAGCACTTGAATGAAAGCAAGGAAAAGAGCTCGAGATTACGAAGTTTTTCTAGATAGAACATTATTTTCTGACTTGAAATGTTCTGCTTCATTGGTGAGTCTTCACCAGGGAATTGATTATGGGACAGAACTGCATATTTTGAAGTGATTCAGTTGATACATACCATTCAAAGTTATCCAAAACAGTAGAGGGAAAAATGACCAGTGAAGTTCTTAGTTATAGATAAGCTTGCATTGAAGGATATTGATGAAAGTTTATCCTTCTTGGAGAAAGCCCCCTGCTTCATTGAACGATATGGAAATCAAAGAGTAAGAATACCTTTGGTAGGTTCTTTCATCTCTTAGGAGTTGTATGAGATTTTCTTCAAAATAATTTGAATTTATCCTAGACCAATATGGAACATGGGGAGAATTAATTGTTGAGGAAAGATGCCATCTCTACAATATGATCATGAATTCAAAACAGAGCAGTAGAATGTTGATAACAGAAATGAATTCAGCAGTGTCTATAACTAAAATTGTTGACATAAAGTTCTTATTTTCCTTGAAACACATGCAGAGCCATAAATGAAACAATTGACTGCCAATTTTGTTGTCAAAGTTTTGCTAGATGACCAAGAAGAAAGTAATTAATTTCTGCTAAGTTTTTCTAGTAATTATACTTTTACAAGAAATAACCCATGAATAAAGCAGGAATATATTTTCCAAAAGGGTCAGATGACGCAAAGATTTTGTATCATATACTTCAATAGATGACAAAGATTATTCTTTCAAACATAGATATGGGACAGCTCATAAAACAGGAAAAGCAGCAGGCAGTGGGAAGAACCAAAGCAAAGAAGCATGGTTTCATGACAGAGAAGAGGACATCACTTCAGAAGCTTGGCATGACAAGGAGGCCACCAGGGCCATCAAAGATGAGGAGAGAGATTGGTTGCTCAGAGGATGAGCAACACTTTCAGTAGGGGGTGATGATGAGCCCCAAAATTGGATAATTATTTGGGCTCATTCAACCTCCTAATTTGACTTAATCCACCATTCTCATTAGTTTATTGCATGTTTTTTATTATATTTATGCTAATAGAGTGAATTTGGTTAGTCATTATGCCAACAAGTCTAATGGGTGCTTTGTGTAGCCTTTTTGGTCAATTTGGAGACAAAATTGAAGGTCTTAATGAGCACTTGGCAGCCAAATTCGTGGGAGAACAAGGGAGAGGATTTGTAGGAAGGTGTCCCCTTCATTTATAGACCCTTACCTCGAATTCTCCACCATCAGCTCGGAGTTCAAGGGCCACCGAATCAATTAGCACAAGGGCAGCCAAGCAAGTCAAGTAGGACTGCTGTTAACTACAAGTTTTGGGCAGCCGAGTCCCTAAAGTTTAGGAGGACTGTTGGCTCCTCAATTTGTATAAATAAGAAGGCTTAGGGCCTCATTTTGGTTAGCTAGTGGTTAGTCATTTTGTAGCTGGTAGTTAGTCATTTCATAGTCTTGTTGTAGTCATTTTGTAGTTCGATTTTTAGGCAATAAGATTAGCTTTGCTTTCAGCTCATTCTCAAGCTATCCTTGTGGACAGTTTTGATGTAACTCTTCATTTCTTGATCAATAAAGATGAATCCAGCTTTGCACCAGCTCTAAATCTCTCTTAGGAGGCTGTAGCTCTTGGGGTTAGGCCCATCTCAAGCGCCCAATACCTCCTTTGATTATCTTTATATGTTTTTGCTGCATTCTTAGAATAAAATCTGCTATTTAGATCTAACTCTTGTTTTGTTATTTAGTTTGTTTTTTTGATGAGTAAAATAGCTTTTCATGCTCAAATTTAGTTGATAGGTTGTTAACAGAAAAAGCTTCAAGAAAAGGGCCAACAAACATCTGTGGTTTCACCTCTCCCTCAGTGGGATCAGGAGTTGTGACTAGGATGACTTTGCTGCCCACAAAAACACTGACTTTGCTTTGCCATGCAATCATTAGTGTTTGGTTTTCATTTGCAGAAGTTGGTTACATGTTCAGATCTTTGAATGCTTCATTTCATAGTTAATATACATGGTTTCCTTGTAAATAAAGCTGTTGTCCATTCTTGTTACTGTTAGCTAGATCATATTAGGGTAGCATAACTAGATCTTTGTTTTCTTACATGCCTTTGTTTGTTCAGTTTGAAAAACCACTTGCAGAGTACCTATTACCCTTCCTTACCTGCACATACTCCATCCAACCTACCTGTTTCATCCTTCACTCAGAACCCTTACCTTACATTTACCTCATTCGCTTACTTTGCCATGATTCTCATCTTCTTGTACAACATCGTTTCATCCCTCCTTGAAAAAATCTCACCATCTACACCTTCTCCTCAACTCCAACCTCCAAGTCTTGAACTCCCCTACACCCCTATTTCACCTCCATACTCGTTCCTCCACCTTTCTCCCTCCATCCATTCTCCAAAATCCTCTTTTCAGAACATCCTGTAGAAATCTCTGAACATCCTGTAGAACCCCTGCAGACTTCCTGTAGAAGCTCATAAACACGGTTTCTTGGCAGCCAAACTTTGTGAGACTCTCTGGAAGGGTGTTAGGGACCCTTTAGACCCTCTTTGAACCTTCCCAACCTTTCCCAAGCGCTTCTCCTCCTTGATCCCCCTCTGCACAGTGAAAAGCTAGTTAAAAGCACATGCATGATAATTCTAATAACTTAATCAAAAATACAAAAAGATGTTTTCTTCAGATAGTGATAACTTAGACACATGCATTTTACCTTCCTAGAAGTAATGGCATCTCTTTCAGTAGTTTGCATGCTCTCCTTTGCGTCAGTAGGACTAGCTGGTAGAATTAGGGTTTGCTAGGGTTTGCGTTCCTTTTTGGCCTTCATGTTCTTTTTGCAATTAGATTAACTTCCTTCGAGTTAGCTTTCATACATCAATTAAGAAGCTTCTTCTAAGAGCTCATAGAAGTTGGCTTAAGCTCCTAGCAGACTTGTGCCAGCTGACCAAGTGACAGCTGCGGCAAGAGCTAGTACTTGTGCATACAACACCGTCGCTTCCAAGTTTGTTACGAACTACCGGGTTGATAAAATTAAAGAAGGGAGTTCCAGGAGTTGTAGCATTATTGCTACAATACTGGGGCCCACCAGAAAGGCAAGAGGAAAAGCAAGAAAAGGGCCAAGCTACTAAGGCCAAAGCTGTGGGAGAAATAAAAACACAAACGCCAAGGGAGAAGCGGTTGCAAACCCGGGCAGAGAGGACTGAAAAAGTCCAAACAAGTAAAGACACACCCAAGGAAACCACAGCACAAGTCAAAGAGAAGGCACCCCTAGCCAAGCAAGCCAAAGCAGGGAAAACTGGTTCTACAGGAGGCCAGCAAACTGTTTCTACAGGAAGCCAGAAAACTGCTTCTACAGGAAGCCAGAAAATGGCCACTACAGGACTTTCTACAGGAAGTCTGGGGAAAGGGCAGCAGAAGGAGAAATCGCTCGAGATTTTAGCTAGGGAGGCAGCAGCTGTGCTGGCCACCCTAAGCACATCCCCCAAGCAGAAGGAAAAGCGAAAGAGGGAGCCTCCCCTATACTTTAAGGCAAGAAGAAGTGTAAGAATTAAAACCGGCAAACCCTAACCACCGTCCAAAGAACCAATCACCATTTTCAACACCCCTACCACACCAAGGGAGAGGTCCCCCTCCAAGGCAGCCATCACTTATGAACGGGGAAGCCCGAAGACATCCACCTGGAGGGAGAGGATGAAAATGTTGGACACCAAGGCCTCTCTACAGGATGCTGAGGCTATTCTACAGGAAACACTGGCTAGACTGAAGGAGACCGAAGCAATGGAGGGCGAGGCAGCTAAATCACCTCAGAGGGAAGAAAAGGTAGAAAACATTATGGAACCTAGCCCCCAGCCCATCTTGGGCTCCTATTATAACTTCTTGGAGGTCGGAAAGATCATTCCTTCGAAATTCACAGTGCCACTTTTCCTTGCACTAGAGGAAGAGAGAGTGAGGACCCACACTTGGATGAAAATCGCTAAGTCCAAGGGTGTGGCGGATGTCAGTCCTCTGGAGGAATAGCTCAAAGAGGCAAGGAGGGAGTTGGCTCTAGTACGGCATGTGGAGAGTAGCCAGCGGGTTAGGCTACAGGAAGAAAATGAGTTGCTTAGACAGCAGCTAAAATTACAGGGACAGAGGAAGGAAGACAGGCCTCATATCTTGGGAGAGCAACAGCAACAGGAGGGGCCCACAACAGCCACAAATACCCCTTATGAACAGCAAAGAAAGGAAGGGACACAGACTGAAATTGAAGCACTAAACCAGCAGCTACAGGAACAAGAATTGCAGATACATTCTCTGAAATAGCAGCTACAAGAAAAGGAGGCCCAACTGGTCTGCATGGCCAGCTTGGCAATGGAAGCTCTACAGTGCAGGCAGCCTGCCAAATTCTATGCCCTATACCTCAAGGACCAATGGTTACAGTTTCAAATCAATACCTTGGCTCAAAGGGGCATCACCCCTTTCCAAAATTATCATCAATTTGCAGCTCTATGTGGCAGTAGTTCATCTTAGGATAGGGCCAAATTATTAGAGTTCTACTTGCACAACTTTGCCCTTCCGGACATGAACGCATGGGATCCTAACACGGTGATAGGAGATGTCCAGCTTATGGCCATGGCCTCTTGGATGAGCCATGAGGAGAAGAGAGCAGCAAAGGTCCACAGTATCATAGGCAGAGAGCTCAGTGAGCCTCTCATGATCAGAGCAGAGCCGGATGACCCCTCAGTAGTGATAAGCGCTCACCAGCACTTGGCCAACAATCCTCAGGAGCTACCGGAATACATTGAGCAACAGGCTCAAGCCATTGCGCACTTTAAGGACATGGAGAGACTGTTGGGAGAAAACTGCATGCATGCCTGCACAAGGCGGTGGAACACACTGCCTCACATCCTAAAGATAAAAGAATACCACTCTCCCACTAGGATGAGGGAAGCCTTGGCAAGGGTACCCCTCTACAAACAGTTGATGCAGAACGTGTAGGCCAATTGGATTGGCTTGAAATTCAGTCCTCCTTTACTTTTGGGATTGCTAGAAGGAGTGAAGGAAGAGGAGGAAGGTAGACAATGGGAGGAGGTGGAAAGGAAGGCAGGATTCCATGATCATGAAGAGGATATCACAGCAGAGGCTTGGGACATGAGGGAGGCAATCAAAGCCATAAAGGATGATGAGCTAGACTAGTTTCTCAGAGGATGAGCAACCGATTTAGCAGGGGGGTGATGATGAGCCCCCAAATTGGGTAACTTATTGGGCTCATTTTGCCTAATTTTCCTTGTTCAGTCCTCCATTTTTCATAGACTATGCATGTTTTCTAGTATGTTTTTGTTATTTGAACAAATAAGGGTGGTCACTCTACCTAGGAGGCTAACACGTGGTTATTTCAGGATTTTTGGACAAATTTTGGAGTAAAACCAAGCAATAATGGGTCAGCTGACAGCCAAGCTTGAGGTGAGGATTCATAGGGAGGTTGTCTCTCACATTAAATGGCCTTCCTCGAAATCTCCACCCTCAACACCGAGCTCCAGAGGCCACCAAAACGAGTTTTAAAGGCAGCCAAGCAGTTTTTGGAGGAGTGACTATTTACTAGTAGTTGGGACAGCCGAGTCCCTTGAATCTAGGAGGGCTGCTAGCCCCCTCGTATTGTATAAGTAGGAAGGCCTCAGCCTTCGTAGTTTACTTTTGAAACTATTGTTATTTTTGCACTATAGTGTTGTCATTTTGCTCAACCTATTTTATTGTAGCTACTGTTGTACAACTTTCATATGATGGTTATTTTTGAATAATGATAAGCAGATTTACTTGGCATCAGATCTGAGTTCTTTATAGGAGCCTGCAGCTCTTGGGGTTGGGCCCAACCCGAGTGCTAAGGCCTTCTCTATGTATTGTTAGTTGTTCTTTATGCATTTGCAAAAACATTTCTGTTAAGTAGATTAAAGTTTGTTGATTAACTAGGTCACTGTTAATGGTTAGAAAAACTTTTTGAGTGCTCAGATTTAGTTGATAGGTTGTTAACGTAAAAATCTTCAAGAAAAGGGCCATCAAACATCTCTGGTTTCACCTCTCCTTCAGTAGGATCTGGAGCTAGGATCAGGATAACTTTGTTGCCCAAAAAAACACTGATTTTGGTTTGCCATGCAATCACTAGTGTTTGATCTTCATGTGTAGAAGTTGGTTACAAGTTCAGACTTTCGTTTGCTTAGTGGCATGACTTAAAATACACGGTTTCATTGCAAGTCACACTTCTGTTCATTCTCTTTACTGGCAGCTAGCAGATTAGGTCATCGTAGTTAGGTTTTTGAATTTACAAGTCTTCGTTGGATCAGTTGGAAAAACGCCTTGCAGAGCACCTGTACCACTCCTTCATCTGTTTATTCTCCATCAGCACCATCCACTCCACCCTCTGCTTAGAATCCTTGCCTCCCGTTCGCCATTTGCTCCCATAACCCTAGTTTTTTGTGTAACATTGCTTTCGTCTTCCCCGAACCAAATCCAACCATCCACACCTGTCCACAACTCCATCCACCGAGTCCTAGACCATCTCCAGCCCTCACCCTACCTCCACACTCACTCCTTCACCTTTCCCTCTCCATTCATCCACCAAAAACCTCATTTCTGAACATCCTGTAGAAAGTTACAGACATCCTGTAGAAAATCGCAAACATCCTATAGAACCCCTGCAGACTTCCTGTAGAGGCTCACGAATGAGGTTTCTTGATAGCCAAACTCGGTGAAACTCTATGGAAGGGTGTTAGGGACCCCTTAGGCCCTCTCTAAACCTTCTTTACCTCCTCCAAGCATTTCCTCTCGCCCATCCACCTCTGCACATCCCAAAAACAGTCAAAGCATATGCATAATAACTCTGGCATCTTATTCAAAAATACAAAAAGACGTTTTTTCCAGATGTTACTGTAGAAGTAGCTTAGATGCATGTATTTACCTTTCTAGAAGTCAATGGCATCTCCTTCAGTAGCTTACATACTCTTTCTTGCATCAATAGGGTTAGATGGTAGAATTAGGGTTTGCTAGGGTTTACGTTTCCTCTTAGCTTTCCAGTTTCTTTCTGCAAATAGATCAGCCTTCTTTAAGTTAGCTTTCACCCATCAGTTAAAAAGATTCTTCTCAGAGCTCATAGAAGTTGGCTTAAGCCCCTAGCGGACTTGTGACAGCTGACCAAGTGACAGCTGCTACAAGAGCTAGTACTTGTGCATACAGCACCGTCGCTTCCAAGTTTGTTACGAACTACCGAGTTGATAAAAGTAAAGAAGGGAGTCCCAGGAGTTGTAGCATTATTGCTGCAATACTGGAGCTCACCACTTGTGATGATGACTTCCTAAATAGAAAGGAAGTCTAGATCTCCTCTGATTTTGAGAGGGAGTAAAGGAGTCTCCTTGTATAGGAGCAAGGTTCTATTCTCAATATTAAAGGAGAATAGGGATGTCCTCTCTTGTTGGGAGGGAGTGATGTTGGAATTCACGTGTGCATTCTCCTCTTCAGGTGATGAAGAGAGAACGACAAAGGATTGGATAAGCATTTGTGGTTTCCTTGAGGATAAAACATCCAAGAAACTAAAGGTACCGACACTTTTTGAGGATGTGACATGTATCCAAGAGAAGAATAGTAGAATGGTTGAAGAGGATCAATATTCTTTGACTCAAGATTCGAGATCCAAGATAAGAATAGTCCAAAAAGGGAATACCTTGTAGACATTCGAATGCAGTATGTACCTTGTAGAGGTAGTGCAGCATCACATGAAAATCCTCCCAGCATAATGCTCTTGATTAAAGTAGAGATTGTCTAGTTAGGCCTCAGAGACAGTGTTAGTCATAATGATGATTCTTACAGTATGACTTATCAATCTAACTCTTCTTATGAGAACTCTTCAATTTGAGAATCATGTTGCACTGGTTGTACGATTATGAATACCTCCCTAGTTAAAAGGAAGTGTTGAAAAATGTAACTAAAATTGGTCTTCATAATTGTTGTACTCATTTAAATATGTATCCTATGTAACAAACAAGAGAAAAAAAGAAAAAGTTATTATTATTAAAGCATGGGTTTCATGTTATTATTGATGTTCTTCTAGGTAAAAGTGTGTTCTTCGTGCTTCTAGGGTTTGTTAAGTCTTAGGATTTATTGTCATGAGTAAAAGGAGTCAACATCATGTTTATAAGACCCTTCCAAGAAAAATGTAATTGTAAAAAGAATTATTTTGAGTCTAGAAAGTTTGGGAAACTCCAAAAGTACAAGTCAGCCCTAACAGTGACAAGTCAACCTAAAGGAGGGAATTCAACCCCTTGAGAAGGCTATATAAAGAAACAGTTCAACCTCATTTAGGACTCACTCATCCATAAGTTTGATCTATCAAGAAAGAAGTTTGATCTGAAGTTGGGAGAAGTAGAAAAGAGGAGTGAAGGTCTAGGAGAAGGAAGAAGGATGAAATACCTTGCCTTTGGGCTCTATTTCTCTCACACGTGTGAAGTTCTAGGGATTTTGGTGTTGTAGAAAGAGGCCAAAATTGCAAGTCTGAGTTGCAAGAGGACAAAGTACAGAATCTTGTAGCTGGAAGGGAGGAAACCCTATATTGACCTCGTCGACCTTGGAAGGGTTGTCTTTCTCTAGTTGTTGATTTTTGAGTAGCTTGGGAGGTACTCCAAGCCCTAAGGTTCGGGGTTTGGAGGGTGAAGCACCACAAGAACCACTTGTGGGCTTGGAACCCAAGGTTGGGGTTTTGCACCCAAAGGAGTTGGGCCAAAACCATGAGACATATGGGCATGAGAAAAATTGAGGTGATAAAGGATGGCGTGGCGAATCCAACGCTTCGAAAATCACTCAAATCGGAGCTCTAGAACTTGAGATATGAATTTTTGAATGAAATTGTTGGTTAATGTGGCACCAAATGGAGGTCGACTTGACAATTTGATGTGCCACAAGTCATGCTTTAACACCACATGGAATTGTATATATATGAGTGACGTTGGAGACCACTTCACATCCATCCAAGAGCATCAAGTCTCATCAATACATCTATGAAATAAGGTCGAGCTCAAGAGGAGGACAAGACGTGGAAGTGAAGGATTGTTTTGGAGTGAACTTGCGTCACACTACGGCCAAGGTGCTGGAATAAGACAGACACAAGTCTGGAGGTGATTTCTGGGCAATTTGTGTGAGAAAATTTGTCAATTGCATGTCTAAATTAGGGGCAGAATGTCGTTTGGAGAGAGGGAGTTCTGGGTTGTTTTGAGGGTTTTTTTGTGTGGGTGATACTTGTGTTTATGAGGTCGTAGCCCAGATAGATGATAGGAGTAGGTCACAACCCCTACTGTCCCTAGAACAGGGATCCGTGAGGGGTATTAAGGGTTGAAAAAGAGTCTAAGGGAGCAACGTAATAAAGGAGGAGGCACAAGAAACAAAGTCGCAACAGTTAGGGAGATTTTGGTGCACAAAAGAGGAGTTGAAGTAGTAAGCTATCAGCCCTAACTAGAACCAAAATCTATTGCAGTCAAAAAAACCTAAGAACAAGGTATGTATTGTAGAAGTTTTGGTTGATTTTATGTAAGGGATGGTGTCCTAGTGTGGACAGAGTTATTGCAGCCTGTGGAAGCCATGTGTTGAGGTTGACTTGGGTGGTTGGAGACCTCAACAAGGAGCAGATTTCATAGTGAAGTATTGGGTGCCATTGGACTAGTAGAGGGCAGCGTGTTGGATACCCAAAGTAGCCCTTGACAAGCAGTTATAAAGTGACATTGACAGCTGAAGGTTGGGTGAAGGTTGAAGCCTAAAGTGCAGCACTTTGATGGATGAAAGTGACTGCTAGATTGGTAGATTGGAGCTCAGGTGTTGGCCAACCTAGAAGAGTAGATTGTTGCTCAGGTGTTGGCCAACCTAGAAGAGTAGATTGGATCAACCCTTGTTCATTGTAGCATAAGTGACTTGCAGCAGTGATAGGTGGAAGCCCTCTTGGAGACTCTATGTGTTGTCTCTTGATGGACTAAGGGGCAACTAGAGAGCAGAACAGAAGCAAAGGATAGGCAGGACGAGATACGACATAAAGACTACAACGAGATTTTCATTATATCTTGTATCCTTTGTATGGGAGCCCTAGACTGTTGTATTACTCAGTTGGTTTAATATATCGAAAATTGGGTTGTTGTACATATTTGTACAATATTTTGTAAAAGGTTGTCTATACTTCTGCATGTGTGATTTATTGTTATTTATTGTTCCGCTATGCAAAGTAGTTATGTTGAGATTCTTCATTTAGTAGCATCAGAGATTCTAAGATTCTATCCTAGACCCAAGATCATCGAAATTCAACATGGTATCAGAGTGTGTCTGAGCTACTTTGGAAGACAGTGAATCAGAGTGTGCACAATGAAGTACATCTTAAGAGTGAGTTGGTCACATTGTAGGTAAAAGGCTCACTGTAATGTCGAAGTTGCAGGCTAGTCTTCAGTATGAGGACAGGTTGGAGGGGTTGTCCAACTATAATCCATGGAAGGAAAGGATCAAGTTGGTCTTGCAGGCCATCAGGATCTAGGAGTTTGTCGAGAAAGCCATCAAGAATCCAACTGACCCAAAGGAGTTGGAAGTGTACGAGGATTTGGATATGAGGGTGAGATTGATCATCCTAGATGGTGTGAAGGATCCCCTAATACCTCATTTGTCTGGGAAGAACACTACACATGAGATGTGGATGGCTCTTCAAAATTTGTTCCAGAATAAGAACGAGAACCAAGTACTGGTATTGGAGGATAAGTTGAAGTCCACCAAGATGATACAGGGTGAAGGAGTGACTTCATATCTGACAAGATTGTCTCAGGTCAAAGATGAACTTGCTGTCGTCGGTGTGACTATTTCAGAGAATGATATGGTGAGGATCGCCTTGAAAGGTTTCACTGAGGAATGGAAGCCCTTCATCAAAGGGATCGTTGCCAGACTGAAATAGGTTGTGGGACGACTTCATTCAGGAGGAGTTGCGAGACAAGGATCTTCATCCGAAGAAGAGGGCTCCAGATGATGACATGGCACTTGCAGCACGAATGAAGGGTAATCAGAAGGATTTGAGTAAATTCAAGTGTTTCAATTGTGGCGAGATGGGTCATTTTTCGTCAAGATGTCCCATGAAGAGGAAGGGAGATGACAAGAAGAAGAAAGGGAAGCAGGTTGCTAGTGTTGCCACTTCTACTGAGATAGATGCTCTCACTAGAAGACTGGAGGAGGACTTTGCTATTATCTCTCATTTCCCACAGGATACTATTGATGAGGGTGGATGGTACGTGGAAAGTGGTGCGTCGAAACATATGACAAGGTCACAGGAGGTTCTCGAGACTCTAGTTGAATGGGACTCAAAGTTGCACATGGTGTTGGGCCACAACAGTCAAAAGGAGATCCAAGGATCAGGAGTTGTGCCATTTAGGATGGAGACAGGACTAATGATGCGGGTCCAGGATATATTGTTTATACCAGGACTCATATATAGCCTGATATATGTCTCGATGATCGAGAAGAAGATGTTTGAGCTCTTGTTCCAGGATGGGAAGGCAAAACTCAGGCCTAGAGGCTCTAGCTCCGTGAGTATTGTACTTGGAGTTAGAGAGTATGGTCTATACAGGCTGACGGGAAAGCTTATAGATCATGGGAAGAAGAAGCGGAAGGAGTAGGTGCAGGTTCCGGAGAAGCATCTACAGGTTCCAAAGAAGAAGGTCCAAATTCTAGAGACTCAGAGGGAGTCGAGTTCTTGCGGGAGCTTGCAGATTCAGAGGGAGACTTTGCAACCCAAGAAGAGTGTGTGGAAAGTGAGGAGGAAGGGTGCTTCCACATCTACCAAGAAGGAATCATGGAGGGATAGGAACGCGATACATGAGATAAAGAAGAAGCAAGATGCTTCTAGTGGCAACGACTATTCTGAGGGAGGAGTAGTTCATGCTTCAAGGATTGCTGCAGTGGTGAGCGCCAAGACTTGGGCGAGTGTTGTGAGCAGTGATGATGACGATGAGTTACTTCCTTGTCTTGGAAGTACCTCCCTTGCTAAGAGGGAGTGTTTATTTTTTAGTAGCTTGGGAGGTATACCAAGCCCTAAGATTCAAGGTTTAAAGGGTGAAGCACCATAAGAGTCACCCGTGGGCTTGGAACCCAAGGTTGAGGTTTTTCACCCAAAGGAGTTGGGCCAAAACCATGAGACATATGGGTACGATAAATTTGAGGTGATAGAGGATGGTGTAGCAAATCCAACACTTCAAAAATCACTCAAATTGGAGCTCTAGAACTTGAGATATGAATTTTTGAATGAAATTGTGGGTTAATGTGGCACCAAATGGAGGTCAGCTTAACAATTTGAAGTGTCACAAGTCATGTTTTAACACCACATGGATTTGTATATATATGAGTGACGTTGGAGGTCACTTCACATCCATCCAAGAGCATCAAGTCTCATCAATACATCTCTAAAATAAGGTCGAGCTCAACAGGAGGACAGGATGTGGGAGTGAAGGATTGTTTGGAGTGAATTTGCATCCACAACAGGGCCAAGGTGCTGCAATAAAACAGTTGCAAGTTTGGAGATGATTTATGGGCAGTTTGTGTGAGAGAATTTGTCAATTGCAGGTTTGAATTAAGGGAAAAAGACAGTCGCTTGGAGAGAGGGAGGTCTAGATAGTTTTGAGGGTGGTTTTGTATGGGTAATACCTCTGTTTATGAGGTTGCAGCCCAGATAGATGCCAGGAATAGGTCGCATGCCCTTCTGTCCCTAGAATAAGGATCTGTGAGGGGTATTAAGGGCTGAAAAAGAGTCTAAGGGAGCAACGTAATAGAGGAGGAGGCACAGGAAACAAAGTTGCAACAGTTAGGGAGATTTTGGTGGAGAAAAGAGGAGTTGAAGTAGTAAGCTATCAACCCTAACCAAAACCAAAATCTACTGCAATTAAACAGACCTAAGGACAAGGTATGTATTGGTGAAGTTTTGGTTGATTTGATGCAAGGGATGGTGTCCTAGTGTGGACAGAGTTATTGCAGCCTATGGAAGCCATGTGTTGAGGTTGACTTGGGTGGTTGTAGACCTCAACAAGGAGTAGATTTCACAGTGAAGTATTTGGTGCCATTGGACTGGTGGAGGGCAGTGTGTTGGCTACCCAAAGTAACCCTTGACAAGCAGTTATAAAGTGACATTGACAGCTAAAGGTTGGGTGAAGGTTGAAGCCTAAAGCACAAGACTTTGATGGACGAAAGTGACTGCTAGATTGGCAGATTGGAGCTCAGGTGTTGGCCAGCCTAAAAGAGAAGATTGGATCAACCTGTGTTCATTGTAAAAGAAGTGACTTGCAACAATGATAGTTGGTAGCCCTCTTGGAGACTCTATATGTTGTCTCTTGATGGACTAAGGGTCAGCTAGAGAGCATAACGGAAGTAAAGCACCAACATGACGAGATACGACATAGAGACTGCAGCGAGATTTCCATTGTATCTTGTATCCCTTGTATGGGAGCCCTATCCTGTTGTATTACTCAATTGGTTTAATATAACGAAGATTGGGTTGTTGTACATAATTGTACAATATTTTGTAAAAAGTTGTTTATAATTGTGCATGTGTGATTTACTGTTATTTATTGTTCTGTTGTGAAAAGTAGTTATGTTGAGGTTCTTGGTTTGGTCGCATCAGAGATTCTAAGATTCTATCCTAGACCCAAGATCATAGAAATTCAACACTAGGTAGGTCTTAAAATGAGGTTGGATTAGGGTTCCCATAGAAGCTACAAGGTCGAAGTTGCAGAGTCAAAGTTGTCGGAGGAGTTGCAGTATTGAAGTTCGTAGGTTGAAGTTGCAGTTTGAAGTTGGTTGGTGCAAAATCAAGGAAAGACTTGTGGAAGGGATGACTTGGTACTTAGAGAAGGACTTGTTCTAGCGTTTGGGTCTTTGAGTCTCATTTTGAAGCAGATTCTATAAGAAGAGAAGAGTTTACTAGGTTTTCCCCTTGGAGGGATTTTTCCCTTGTTGAGAGCCTAAATTGTGTGTCCTCTTTTGTTGTTGTTTCATTCTTGATATTTGTTTGATGAAAAGATCTAACTAAAAGAACACAAGAAGAATAACTAAGTTCACAAGAAAATCTTAAGGTTAAGGAAAATAAGATTCAATAAATTGCCACTTTGCATTTTTCAACACAACACACCTTCTAACCTCTACCCAAATTACAAGAGGCTTGGTCATGTGCAAGCATACTCGTCCCTACCATAATTCGAACATACCAGAATCAGCTTTTTGCAGGTTGGACCCTTATCTTAGTTCAGGCAGCCTCATACTTGTCACAACTAGCCTCTACTTACTGTGTAACACTTCGGCCCTCGTTCAGCAATCACTTTAGGTCTTTCGGCCTATTAAACAGCAGACTATAGGTGCCTCAGCCTTCTTGCAATTCCACAGAGATATTTAAGCCTAATCACATAGCTCTGCTATAACTTGGATGTACAAAATAACTCAAGCTTGATAACATAGTTGTTTTCTAGCTCGCATGCCCAAAACTATAAACAAAATGCACAGAAACCATGTCATTCGCTTAACCAAACCTCCATAAGCTCAACCTGTACCAGAACACAAGAGAAGATCAATTTGGTTGTCTTCCTTCAACTCCATCTCTGCGTCATGAGATACTTGGTCACCTTAGGCTTGTCTTGCACAAGATAAATTGCACCTGTGGATGGCGAGAATGAGCTTGAATTCACTTTTATTTATAGTGTTCTTAGGTCATGTCATCCTCCACTAGGGGTCATGTAACATGGGTCAATCTGACTTGAACCAAACACCAAAAACCCCATTATCATTAGAAATAAATTCGCTTTCATTTCTCTTTCGCCACATCATTGAAGCCCTAGGTTCCCCTTAGCCCTTCAAGGTTTCCCCTCATGCTCTTAATGATTAAACTATCATTTTCTCCACTTGGTCTTGCACCCACAACTTCTAGTACAAAACCCGCTGCTTGGGTACATTGTCCACAAACCACTTTTGTGGGTCAACTCCTCACAAACCTAGTACCCCAAGGATTGTGGGAGTACCTCCCAAGCTACACAAATCAACAGGTGCCATTAGAAAATGACTAAAAATTTCTATCATGCCCTGATTCGTATGCCCTCCCTCTCTTCCTCTGAGGGATGACATTCGCCAATCTCTAGGTCCTTCTAGCCTGTTGCGTGTGGATTTGTCTTCACGCAGCCCTGTATTGGTCATTAGTTTCTTGTAGCAGTGGACAGGTGTTCTAGTCCCTATGGTGTATATGAGGCTAAGGAACATATTTTCTCCAATACCACAAAAAGGTTTCGAAAGGAACACCTCAATTAGAACAAGGGATAAATAGTAGCTAGTACCAGTCGCTTAAGCTTAAATATTGCTTAATTAAACTAAAAAATAATAAAGACAAAGATTTCATCACAAAAATAACACAACTAATAAAATATTGTATTGTTAAATGTTATCACCAAAAATTAAGAAATATGATTAACTAATAATGTTTATATTAACATATATACACTTAAATATATATGTTTATTTTTTTAATATATATTTATTTGTTTTATTTTTTACAAATATATATATATATATATATATATATATATATATATATATATATATATATATATATATATATATATATATATATATATATATATTTTCTAATTAAAATTATTAAAATATGTTTTGAATATAATAATAAGTCATCTTAAATTGAAACTATGGAGAAAAAAATAGAATTCATGAAAATCAAAATAATAGAAAAAGGGAAAAAAAAATCAAAATACAAAAGTTAAATAAAAAGGAAATAAAACTAAAAACTAAAACTTAGTAACTCATAGAAATAGAAGTTACTAAAGAACCCATAATAAGACCTCAACCAATCATCTTACAAATAAATGAATTTAAATAATAATAATAAAATAACAAAAATTGAATTCTTAATGTTAAACTATGGATAAGTGGCAAAAAAAATTGGTCAAACACAAACTAATATGCAGTCAAAGCAAAATTGAATGTGTAATACCATGCCTGCAACAAGTATAATAATTAGTCAATTATTAATTATTTTCCTAAGTCTAACTTAGGAAAATTGGTTAAATAAATCAAATTAATTGAGAAAAATCGATTTTGCTCTAGAGACTTCTTGAAAATTCATTTGATGGGATCAAGATGATCTTAGCCATCCATTCTGATTAGATCATGATTGTTGATTGCTCGACGAGAGATTATAAGAGCAAGTCACTAGGGTTTGGAGAAACACACTTGAGCAGTTCAACTTACCTAGTTGTAGTGATCAGCAAGGGTGTAGTTGAAGCAGTGGGAGACATCAGCAATGAGTTTTAGCATAAAATTTGGGAGAATATTTCCATAGAAGAATTCCATAGATTTTCCAACGTTCCAGTAACAAGAAGGGAGGTTGAATTTATCTGCAGAGAGGTCGTACCAGGCAATGTGAGTTAGCCAGTGCGTAGACCTGGGTAGCGAATCGATTTCTAGTTTTCGAAGACATGGGTTGGGGGAAGTGAGAGTTGACTAGTGTGAGATGCAGGCAGAAGAAGGGGTTGCAAGAACAATTTTCTTGTAGTGGTGTGAGATCCAATTTGGGTTGCAAGCATTTCCAGTCCGCAGAGAAGACATTAGGGGTGAATGCATTAAGGAGGTCGAGTTTATTTTGCAAAGGAAACGTGGGTTTCCAAATTTATTTGCCAATTGAGAAAATTGTATATCAAAGCTTTTCCGGTATCAAACAAGCAGTTGTATTTCTCAAATCACTGAAGAATTAATATATAATCCCTCATCCATTGAACTTGTTTTCCCCACATTGGGGTTTTCCCAGGGACTATTGTCCAAAAATCTTGGTGTCCAAAACATTGTGTGTACATCATTTTCTTAGTACCAGAAGTTTATTTGTGAATATTGCAGTAGTGAATTAATCATTATTTCCTATAATAATTTTTTAAGACAAACAAACTGTATAAGTTGCAAGATTAATTTAAAGTTGTTTCAATTAAGGAAATTTCACATGGTATCAGAGTTTATCTATGCGCAAAGGGTTTGCACCAGTAAATCAATGCAAAGCCCAAGAAGAGAAGCGCACAAGGCTTTTTACCCAATTCGATTTCTTCAATTCAATTTCTCTAGTTTATTTGAGTTCGCAGAATTCCAGAGATGGCCATAGTAGGATTGAGAGATCAACTAGGTTGGATAGAGCCTCCAACTTTGGCATTTAGAAGACCAAGATGTAATTCCTTTTGGATGAGTATGGTTTGAAGGAGTATGCGTAGAATTTAATTGTATGATCTTATCTCACGAAAGTTCGATCTATCAGAGATCAATTAGTTACAACATGAGACAAGCCAAGTGATGACGAGCTAGTGCACATAGCGCTCAATGGCTTTTCCAAGGAATGGCACATGTTCGTCCAGGTAATTTCTGGGTGAGACAAACTTCCAGATTGGGATCACCTATGGAGTGATTTCACTCAGGAGGAGTTGAGGCTTAGCTTAGTCAATGGCACCAATAGCAGAAGTAAGGCACCGAAGGTGAAAGAGGAGCAAGACAATGTGGCCTTAGAAGGAAAGGGAAAGGCGAAGAAGGATCCCAGTAAGGGACAAGGCTTGAAGGGAGAGAAGACGAAGGACTTGTCAAAGGTCAAATGTTTTGGTTGTTCTCAACATGGTCTCTATGTTAGCCAATGATCTAACTGGAAGAAGGACAAGAAGGGGAAGCAAACAACAGCTTCAGAGGACATTGAGGATTTGTCTTCCTAGATCAATTTGCTCTCATAGATTGCCTCACTAGCTCCAGATCAACAGGAGTTTGGTATATAGATAGTTTAGCGTTAACACATAGGACGGGAATTGGAGACTATTTTCCCAGTTACCGAGAAGAGGAGATGGACTTCCAAATACAGATGGGAAATAAGACAGGGTGTACTCCAGTTGGCAGAGCTAACATCAACATTCAGAGGGAGACAAGCAAGAACACGAGTGTTACAGATGTGTTGCATGTACCAAATTTGGGTATCAACCTGATTTCAGTATCTAGACTTCAGGATAAGGGGTCATTAGGGGATTTTTGAGGTCTAAAATGGGCCTCGTAAAAAAAATGTACAACCAAAAAAAAATTATAAGAACCAATAGGATTCAAGATGATGATGTCAACCATGGGGGATGATTCACCATTTTTGGAGTAAAAAAGTAAAAAGATTAAAAACTAATAAAATAATAAAACTACTTTTTCAACTCGTATTTTCAACTTATCTCCCTAAGCTTTTGTTGGAAATACTGAGGGGGGGGTGAATCAGTATTTCTTATTTTATTTTTTTTAATTGTTCTAGTGATTGCCAAAAGCATATATAGATATGTATATGTATACACAAAACACAGAAATCAACAGCTGGAATTAATTCTTTTATTAAAACTCAAGACAGTGCAATGAAATAAATACAATATAAGTATATGTCTGATTGTGAATAGTTTCCAAGCTCCAACTTGGACTTCAGTGAGGCTCCAACCTCCAAAGCACCAACTCTGTTTTGCAGTGGTTCTACACTTAGCAGCACCTACCCCCAATGACTTCAGTCATGTTCAGTTCTGAGGCTCCAACCCAACCTTGGTATAAACTGGTATGTTGCTACACTCTATTCAGCTAAGGTTCTCTCACTCCTACTCTCCTGCCTTTGCTGCTTCTGCTGCCTCTACAGCCTTCGCTACTTCTGCTGCCTCTTCTACCTCTGCTGCTTCTGCTACCTCACACTCTGGTTCTTCACCACAACAACAGCACAAACAATTCTTTGTTTTTACTATTTTATACATTCCCATGCCTTTGTCCATTCGTTTCCGCTTACACCGCCTCTTAGGCTTCCTCTCCAGTTGTTGTAGCTTCCTCTATGCTGTGCAAGTTCACTGACTTTCTGGGGATACGTAGATTCATTAGACTGGTCCAAACAATCCACGGTGAACACATCCTCCCGGTTTACCGTTACAGTGCTCCTTTTGGCAATGATTGCAGCATACACAAAGTTCTTTCAATTAAACGGAGATGTTTTGTCCCGATCGCAATCATAATTGCCATGATTCACCCCTTTTTATTAACGTTCAGCCTTCTGAACCATCAAAACAACCATCATAAGCCTTTTGGCTTAAAACACCCCGCGCAAGCCAGAAATTCCATTACACAGAGAGTATGAGAAAAAAACAATCAAATAGACTAAAAGGCGAACTTCAGGAAATATTTTAATCACACTTATTCCTGTATCGGGTCCGCGCTTAAATCGCAATCGGTGATTCATGACTCCCGGGGGTCCTTTATATATCGGACACATGACTCTGCCGATGGCCTACGGTCGATCCTCCACTGCTCCGATGGAATGGATGTGATATGGTATTAAACCATAGTTAATATGCTCGTCGGGTCCACAGCCTATCGCAGTCGGTGCTTCCAATGTGGCAACGAATTATGTCTTGCGATATGTGACGGATGCAATCATATATTAAGTCATATTTGTAATGTGTGGCGAGTTCGCGTGGATATGCATCATAGTCGGGAGTGCCCCTGGTGGAGGTCCGATGCGATATCGCTATCGGCGATCGCAATGTACCACTTGACATATTGTAGCTCCCACTTCCGAAGCGTCGATGCGATACTCACTATCGGCGATCGAAAGTCGCACAGGGTTAGGGATAGATGTTAACGTAGACCCCTCATAGTGATGCGGTTTGCCGGACCTCATACAACTCAACACTGCCATGTATAGAGTTTCAAGTCTGCAATCCGCCTCTGATAGTGTGTTTTCCCATGTATATGGGCTTTCTGTCCGCCGATAGTGTTAAAGCATGCATGCATGGGTTTTACGGGCCCGATAGTATATATATATATATATATATATATATATATATATATATATATATATATATATATATATATATATATATATATATATAAGGTTTTGTGCCTCCGATAGTGTAAAAACACATATTTATGATATATGCTCCTCCGCCTGTATCTTCATGCATATAATTCTTTTGTGGCCCGATAGCTTCTGAAATATAAATGCACCCATTGCTCCTTTGATGGCTCTGTCTGCTTCCTTATAGCTCTACTTGTTCCTCTATTGCTGCGATGGCTATCTGCGTCCTTTGTTCTGCTCCTCTTGGCTCCTTTTGCTCCTCAAATATTTCCATATTGACATTAATGTGAATCTGTGTCCAATAATCTCCCCCTTTGTTATTGATGGCAATATTCTTCTGCTCTCCCCCTTTGACATCAATGGCAAAGGAATGCATATGGACTCCCCATATCAAACTGCTCCCCCTGTCCTGCTACATCTTTATGAATGAACTTGAGTGATGATAAAGAAATAACCCCCATCTTTTGACGCACATGTTCGAATGCTTCTCGAGGAAGAGGTTTTGTGAAAATATCAGCTATCTGCTCCTTAGTACTGATATATTCCAGGACAATGTTTTGCTCAGCTACTTGCTCACGAGGAAATGATACTTGATTGGTATGTGTTTGGTTCTTGAGTGCATCACTGGATTTTTGCTAAGACTGATAGCACTTGTGTTGTCACAGTAGATGGTAATCAGTTGATCTGTACATATGTCGACATCTTTTAGAGCTTCCTTCATCCATAGTATCTGAGTACAACAGTCTGCTGCAGCAATATACTCGGCTTCGGCTATGGATAATGATATGGATGACTATTTTTTGTTGAGTCAGGATACTAAACAATCTCCTAGGAAGAACGCATTTCCACTAGTACTTTTCCAATCATCTATATTTCCATCCCAATCAGCATCGGTGTATGCAGTGACAGTGAGTGTTGAGCTCTTTGGGTACCAAAGACTGAAACCAGAAGTTCCTTTCAGGTATCTAAGAATTCTTTTTACAGCTAATAAGCGGGATTGTTTGGGAGCAGATTGAAATCTTCCCACCATTCCTACTGCCTGCATTATCTCTGGTCTTGTAGCTGTTAAGTATAGAAGGGCTCCAATCATTGACCTATAATGAGTTGCATCTACTAGAGGGGAGTCATCATCTTTTCTCAGTTTGCAGTTTGTGGTCATAGGTGTGCTCATGGGTGCACAATCCTCCATTCCATATTTTTTGAGCATGTCTTTTAGATATGTGGTTTGAGATATACACAATCCTGCTCTGGTTTGAGATACTTGAAGTCCAAGGAAGTGGGACAACTCTCCTATCATTGACATCTCAAACTCTTTTGACATGCTTTGAGAAAATTCATGGCTCATTTCATCATTATTACTAGCCAAAATCAAATCATCGACATAAACAAGAGCAACTAGTAACTTACCTTCATCTGTCTTTATGTATAAATTACTTCCAGACACTCCCTTTTTGAAGCCTTGTTGTTGTAGGTAGTGATCCAATCTTGCATACCAAGCTCTAGGAGCTTGTTTCAACCCATATAAAGCCTTTTTCAACTTACAGACTAAGTCCTTTCCTGTTGTTAGATCAAAACCTTCTGGCTGCTCCATGTAGACTTCCTCCTTGAGTTCCCCATTTAGAAATGTTGATTTCATGTCCATTTGATAGATTTTGAATCCTTTTGAGCAAGAAAATTCCAAGAACATCCTGATAGCTTCCATACGGGCCACTGGTGCAAATGTCTCTTCAAATTCAATTCCTTCAATTTGTGAATAGCCTTTGCAGACAAGTCTTGCCTTGTTTTTGATGACCTGTCCTTCCTCATTCATTTTATTTTTGAACACCCATTTGGTTCCTATTATGTTTTTGTCCTTTGGACGAGGTACCAGCTCCCATGTCTTGTTCTTCTCAATTTGGGACATTTCTTCTTCCATGGCTTTTACCCAATGAGGATCCTTACTTGCTTCTGCAAATGTTTCTGGTTCTATCGTAGATAGGAGGGCAATGACTTTTCTCTTGGGTGTGATTATTATCCTTCTTCGGGTCTGCACACCTTCATCTCTATCGCCAATGATCTACTCTTCTGGATGATGTCTTTGTACATACTTCATCTTTGAAGGGGTCTTAGGTGGTTCTCTTTCTTCTTCTTCTTCTTCTTCTTCTTCCTCATCTATTTCTTCTTCTTTAGGTCCTTCCTCTTCAATGAGAAAGTCACCTTCATGTTCTTCAATTTCCTTTTCTGGAAGATCTTCATCAACCTTTACATCAATGCTTTCCACTATTTTCTTTAGTCGATAATTGTAACACTTGTAAGCCTTGCTCCGTGTAGAGTATCCAAGAAATATCCCTTCATCAACCCGAGAATCAAACTTTCCGGGTGAGCCATCATTTATTTCTATGAAGCACTTGCTTCCAAATACCTTGAAGTACTTCACCGAAGCAGGTATTCCTTTCCATAGCTCATAAGGAGTTTTTTCACAATTTTGTCTTAGTTCAGTTTGATTCAATGTATAGACAGTTGTCCCTATTGCTTCTCTACGGAATCTACGCTGTAAGTCTGCTGCTAATAGCATTGTTCTTGCCATTTCTTGGACTGTTCGATTTCTTCTTTCAACTACCCCATTTTTCTAAGGTGTTCTCGCAGCAGAGAATTCCATTTTAATTCCATGAATATTACAGAACTCACTAAATTCGTTTGATGTGAATTCTCCCCCTTGGTCTGTTCTAAGGCACTTAATTTTTGAATCTTTTTCTTTTTCAACAAGGGCTTTTAGATTCTTAAAACACTCAAAAGTTTCAGATATAAACTTTATAAAATATATCCACATCAATCTAGTATAATCATCAACAAATAACACAAAGTACCTTTCTCCTTGGAGTCCCTGATTTCTAGTTGGCCCACACACATCAGCATGGATGATCTCCAAGGGCTTCGATGTAGAGAGCTCCTTTGTCTTGTGGCTAGTTCTGGTTTGCTTTCCATGTTGACATGGACCACATACTCCTTGATTTGGTTTAAACAGCCTTGGGATGTCTCGTACAGCTTTTATCTTGCTGATATTGATCAAAGTTTCGAAGCTTGTATGTCCAAGTCGCTTGTGCCACAGCCAACTCTCATCTGTTTGAGTCAAGTAGCATTTCTTTTCTTGAATCTTGTTTAGAATGTAAATTTTGTCTGATGTTCTCACCCCTAATGTTCTCACCCCTTTTGCCACAAGTTCCCCAGAGGCAGAGTTCCTTATTTCACAGTCTTTAGTGCTGAAAACAACCTTATGTCCTTGATCACAGATTTGGCTGACACTCAGGAGGTTGTGTTTGAGTCCATCAACTAGCAGAGCATCTTGAGCTTTTCCTTTTCCATTGATCAGAGTAACTGTTCCTTTTCCTACAATTCTGCCAGATCCGCTTCCAAAGGACACATTCCCTTCCTTTTTGCTCAGTGAGACAAACTTCCTTTTGTCTCCTATCATGTGTCTGGAGCACCCACTATCCACAAACCAATGGTTTCCATTATTTTGAGCATATAGAGCCAGGCCACATTTATCCATGCTGGAGTTCTTACTACTCGTCTTTCTTCCTTTGAGTGGGCAATCTTGTTCATAGTGTCCATTATTGTAGCAGAAAGAGCAAATCAGATCAAATTTGGTCAAGGGATCAAATGGATTGAAGGTTTTGATTTGTCCCTGCCTTTTGGGGGCATATGAGTTGATTATTTGGTCCTTTAGCTTTGTTTTTTCACTTCTGCGAGCCATACAATGTCTAGCTTGATGACCGAAGTTTTTACAGTGAAAGCAGTGTCCAAGAAAGATGGTTTTGTACCTGTTGAAGTAACCACAGTTTGAGTCGATTTCCTTCTTTGGATTTGCGATGGGCCCTTGGTGGAGTACAGGTTTGTATTTGCTGTAGTGTCCATGATTTGACTCCACATTCTTCTTTGGAGTAATTCTCTCTTCATTCTTGGGATCTGGAACGCACTTTTGATAACATACTTTTTCATCTTTTGGATTGCAGGAAAGTGCATCGGCATATCTTTTCGCACTATTCTTAGTGCTTGAGGATTCTCCTTTGAAACCTATTCCAGACTTGTCATGTTGAGGTTTTTGATATTTTAGAATAGTCTCAAGTATTTGAGAGATTTTACAGCCCTTTTTAATTTGATCCAACTTCTTTCTTAGAGACACTATTTCGGCCTCACGTTCTTCACAAGTCTCTTCTTTTTCTTTAAGCTTTGCTTCCAAGAGATCTTCTCTCCTTCTTATTTCCTCGTTTTCCACTTTGAGAGAAATGATTTTGTTCTGTAGTTTCTCATTTTCTTCAATGGCGCTTATTAACAGTTCATCTACATTTCCTTCCAGCCCTGAGTCATCATCATCTACGAGTGCCATGAATAATGTTTCTTGGCTTTCATCATGATCACTTTCCTCATCTGATTTCTTTTTGATGACCATAAACTCATCCTCATCAGACTCATCTTGCTTGGAGAAGAAGTTTTTCTTATTGAACCCTTTCTTTTTGTGTGCCATTCTTTTAGAATTTCCTTCATCATCATTGTCATGTTTATGAGGACATCTTGCTGCATAATGACCTAATTTACCACATTTAAAACAGATAAAAGGATACTTGCCTTTAAGCTTAGATCCTCTCTTCAGCTTTCGTACAAATTGAGCCAACTCGAATTCCACATCTGACTCATCACTATAGTCATTCCTTTCCTTCCCCTTCTTTGACTTTGAGGCCTTGAATGTTGCATCTTTGGAGCTTGGGCCACCTTTCCTCATTTCATAGGCAGTGAGAATTCCATGGAGTTCATCCATTTTGAGGGTATCTAGATCCTTTGCTTCTTCTATAGCGCTTATTTTGGAGTCAAATCTGTCTGGAAGAGACCTTAATACCTCTTTAACAATGGTACTTTATTCAATTTTTTCGTCCAATCTTTTCAGGAATTTATCACTTCAGCTACTCAGAGGAGGTATGTTGTAATATCTTCTTCATCTTCCATCCTCAAGCTTTCAAATTGTCTTTTGTGATTTTGAAGCTTTTCCTTTTTGACTTTTGAGTCTCCATCATACAAGCCAACTAGCTTCTCCCACATTTCTTTGGCAGAGGTACAGTGCATGACTTTTGTAAACTTGAAATCAGTGATTCCACTAGTGATGGAGTTCAAGGCCTTTACATTTGCGATGTAGGCTTTCCTCTCGTCTGGGTTTGTTGGAAGAGTGGAAATCGTTTGGTATTCATTTTGAACAAAATGCCATACTTCGGGTCCAAGGGACATTAAGTAGTAGGTCATTCTTTTCTTTCAGAAACCAAAGTTAGTGCCATCGAACAAAGGAGGTCTTCCTGATGCTTCATGATTTCTCATCATGGTTGCGGATCCTTCCTTAAGCTGTTAGGCTAGTATGAAGAAGCCAACTCTGATACCAATTGTTGGAAATACTGAGAGGGGGGGTGAATTAGTATTTCTTATTTTATTTTATTTTAATTGTTCTAGTGATTGCCAAAAGCATATATAGATATGTATATGTATACACAGAACGCAAAAATCTACAGCTGGAATTAATGCCTTTATTAAAACTCAAGACAGTGCAATGAAATAAATACAATATAAGTATATATCTGATTGTGAATAGTTGCCAAGCTCCAATTTGGACTTTAGTGAGGCTCCAACCTCCAGAGCACCAACTCTATTTTGCAGTGGTTCTGCACTTAGGAGCACCTACCTCCAATGACTTCAATCCTATTCAGTTCTGAGGCTCTAACCTCTTGGGCTCCAACGTAACCTTGGTATAAAATGGTATATTGTTGCACTCTATTCAGCTGAGGTTCTCTCACTCCTACTCTCCTGCCTCTACTGCTTCCGCTGCCTCTACAGCCTCCACTGCTTCCGCTGCCTCTACAGCCTCCGCTGCTTCTGCTGCCTCTTCTGCCTCTGCTACTTCTGCTACCTCACACTCTGGTTCTTCACCACAACAATAGCACAAACAATTCTCTGTTTTTATTGTTTTATACATTCCCATGCCTCTGTCCATTCGTTTCCGCTTACACCGCCTCTTAGGCTTCCTCCTCAGTCGCTACGGCTTCCTCTACGTTGTGCAAGTTCACTGACTTTCTAGGGATACGTAGATTCATTAGACTGGTCCAAACAATCCGCGGAGAACACATCCTCCTGGTTTACCATTACAGTGTTCCTTTTGGCAATGATTGCGGCATACACAGAGTTCTTTCAATTAAACGGAGATGTTTTGTCCCGATCGCAATCATAATTTCCATGATTCACCCCTTTTTATTGACGTTCAGCCTTCTGAATCATCGGAACAGCCATCGTAAGCCTTTCGGCTTAAAACACCCAGCGCAAGCCAGAAATTCCATTACACAGAGAGTATGAGAAGAAAACAGTCAAACAGACTAAAAGGCGGACTTCAAGAAATATTACAATCGCACTAATTCCTATATCGGGTCTGCGCTTAAATCGCAATCAGCGATTCGTGACTCCCAGGGGTCCTTTATATATCAGACCCATGACTCCGCCGATGGCCGACGGTCGATCCTCCACTGCTCTGATGGACTGGATGCGATATGGTATTAAACCATAGTTAATATTCCCATCGGGTCCACAGCCTATCGCAGTCGGTGCTTCCAATGTGGCAAGGCTTTACGACTTGTGATATGCAACGGATGCGATCATAGATTAAGTCATATTTGTAATATGCGATGGGTCCGCATGGATATGCATTGCAGTCGAGAGTTGCCCCTGGCGGAGGTCTGATGCGATATCTCTATCAGCAATCACAATGGACCGCTTGACATATTGTAGCTACCACTTCCGAAGTGCTGATGCAATACTCGCTATCGGCGATCGAAAGTCGCATAGAGTCAGGGCTCGACATTAACGTAGACCCCTCATAGCGATGCGATGTGCCTGATCTGAATTGGATCCATAGAAAGATTGTCAAGAACCATGACTGAATCAGGTCGAACAAATCTCTAAGGAAATCCAAAACAGTATCAAAAACACCCTGAACCAGTGGCAATGGTGGCCAGCGTGGAACGACGAGGACCTCGGTCAAAGCGCGGTGACCGAGGCCCATGGAGACTGCGCAGGAGGCCAAAGTAGCCCCTGGGAGCCCCAAAATGGGAAAAGGATGAGGTTTTTGATGCGCGATTAGTCATGCATCGCTAGGTGAACAGGGCCCTGAAGGGGAAGCCCAAGCACTTGGTCACATCAGGAGCCAGGAAAACTGCGGGCGGAAAAAGCGAAAAACGATAGCGTACGAAGGCAGGACCCGCGCACTGGAAAACCGGCGGTATTGATCGGGGTGCCCTTGAATGATAAGAGGTTTTGGACAGGAGCGGAGCGATTCCATACACCGATCGACGCGTGGCAGGCGGAGGTGAGAGAAAACCGTCGTTGATCGCGTGCTATTAGTCAAGCAAGTCAACCGCGCGAAACGTGCATATGGCGTCGGATCTGGAGGGCCCAAATCGGACGGCTGAGATTGCACCCGATGGAAAGAAGTGGAATCAACAGGGAATTAAGCCGCGTTCTAAAGGGATTTGGGATCTGTTTGACTGCCACGGTGGAGGAAGAACACATCCACGGCGTAACTGAAGAAACGAACCGACGAAGCATGCTGGCGCCATTTAGAGGAGGACAAGTGGCCACTCCCTGAGCGTTCATGATGATGCCGAACGCAGGGAACTCCAAGCGCAGCTGCAGAAGGTGAATCGGCACAAGCAGAAGAGGAACCGAACAGGCATAGGGATCGAATGGCTAAAGCTATGAACAGAGACAGTCGAATCAGTTAGAGTTGATTTGGAATCAGTATTGAGAAGAGTCCAAGCGACCAAGAGAGACAGTGAACAGTGAACCCTGAGAGGAGCATTGAACATAGAGAACAGTAAAGCTAAGCAGAAGAGACAAAGGGCCGAGCTGGCCAGAGGCAGCGTCGAGCACCAGAGAGCTTGAAGATTCAATCCTTCCCATAGAGGAATCTATTTGGACTAAGCATCACATTTGACTCTTTCCACTGTAAACCAATAGGTCACAACATTGATAGGAAGAAGAAGAGTCTGTGTACTCCTAGTGGCTTGGGGAATCCAAGAACCACCCTACCAAGCAAAATCTATTTGAAGAGAATTCATATTGAGTCCCTGCATTGTAATTTCTCTGCTAAAAGACACAATAAAACAAGGCCACCATTGAAGCTGGACCGGAGACGTAGCCCTGGAGAATAGGGTGAACTCCTTATTTAAAACTGTTTGTGGCTTTGTGTTGCTTACTGTATTTCTCTGTCATCTTTCCATTTTATTGTCTGTGTATTGGCAATCTGATCGATCTGTTGTTTCAATAACACAGAACACACACCAGCACATGAGTCTGTAATACTTTACTTTAATAAATCTTTAACTGATGTCACTCATAGGGTGAATATCAAATCAAGTGGTATCAGAGCTCTAGGCTATAAAGTTAGACAAGCTTGTGTTGGTATAGCTGTGAATGCTCACAAGATCAAAGCTCAAATTAGGAGAAGGAGAGTTGGTGGAAACTAATCCTGAAATTGGAAGAGTCTATCCTCGAAAGACCATGTTAGAAGAAGGTTCTATGGGGTCAGACCCTCAATTCATAGAGAGTTTCCTAGCTATAAAGTCTATGGTTGAAGAAATGTACAGAGACTTTAGAAAGCAAAAGGTGGAAGATGCATCCGGCTCTAAGCAAGAGAAAGAAGAAGATGAGTCTTACTTCCATGACAACTCCAAAGGAAAGGGGAAAGATGAACACTTTCTCACACCTCCTAATAGCCCTGTACATAATAAGAAAGCATATTTGATTAAGTTAGATGTTAAATTTGATTTGCCTATATATGATGGAGAGCTAAATGCTAAAAAATTGGACAATTAGATTAGACAAATTGATGTGTATTGCAGGGTACAGAACATAAACTCAGACAAGAATAAGATTTAGCTGGAAAGCCTACGCCTAGGAGGCACTGCCTTGGTTTGGTGGGAGGTAGAACCCAAGCTGATATGAAAAGACATGGCAAGACCATCTCTGTCTGGAGTGACATTATTTCTACAATCAAAAAACAATTCTATCAATTGGCCTACATGCAGCAGACCATGATGAGTTGGCAAACTCTTTGGCAGTTGAAGGGGCAAAGTGTACAAGGGTATACTCAAGAGTTCAGAAAGAGAGCATTGACATTGGGTATCTCACTAGACTCACCAGAGACTCTTTTGAAGTACATTGGTGGTCTACACAGCTACATGAGGCATACCATCCTCATGTTTAATCCCACTAGTATAGATGAGGTATCTATACAAGCTACTCATTTAGAGGCTAGAGGAAAGAATGGAAATCCAGAAGTTGGGGGACCATCTCAACCCACTGTGAGAAAGAGCAAGGAGAAAAGAAAACAGAAGTGGAAAGCAAGGAAGGCTAACACTACACAGAAAGCCAAAGCTTCATGCACTCACTGTAAAAAGGAGGGGCATGATGATGAGCATTGATGGATTCTGCATCCAGAGCTGAGACCTAAGAAGTTCGAGGGCAAGAAGAAGAAGACAGCTGCAGCTATTCAGAGAGATTTGGGGTCAGACTCGGGAGATGAAACAACTATAGCAGCCACAGGTATAAAAGGTAAGAATTATGAAGCATCTACTAGTAATTCTGCTCAATCTGTTATTGATGAAAAAAATGAGAGATAAAGACATGAGCTTTTCCATATTCGATTTATTTCTAAAAGTCAAAAGATTCATACTTTGTTTGATAGTGGCTCACAAGTAAATTTGATTTCTGAAGCAATTATAAAGAAATTGGGATTAGAAACTACACCTCACAGGGAACCATACCCATTAGGATGGTTGAATGATAAAGCACAACTACAAGTGACTAGACAATGCAAACTCAAGTTTTCTTTTGGGTCAGCATTTGTAGATGAGGTTGAGTTAGACATAATTCCTTTGGATATATGTGGAATTGTTTTAGGAAGTCCTTACTTGTATGATAGAAAGGCTATTTTCTATAGAGCTGAGAACAAGTATCTACTAGTTAAAGATGGAATCGAATATTTTGTAAGAGCTCATAAGCTCAAGAATAATTACACTCTCATAAACTCAGGACAGATGAAAAGAATGATTAATTCATGCAAACAATTCTTATTGATGGTTGTAAATGAAAAGAAACCTAATAAAACCAATGCATTTGAGGGTTGTAATGCTAAACAGCAAGCTGATATAGAAAAGGTTGTTTCATAGTATGATGTCTTATTTCAAGAACCTAAAGGTCTCCCACCCAAAAAGGGAATATTACATGATATTATTTTGCAGCAAGATGTTCCATTGCCTAACATTGGGATGTACTGGTTGTCTGCTTTAGAGAATGTTGAAATCAAGAAGCAGGTGTAGGAGTTTCTCGAGAAGGGTTTCATTAGGCCTAGCACATCACCATGTGGGTCACCAATCATTTTGGTGAGAAAGAAAGATGGCTCGTGGAGAATGTGCATAGATTACCGAGCACTGAATAAGATAACGATCAAAAATCGTTATCCCCTTCCTCGCATAGATGATCTTTTAGATCAATTGAAAGAAGTTGTTTATTTCACCAAGCTGGATTTGCACAGTGGATACCATCAGGTCAGAGTTGCAGAGCAAGACGCATGGAAGACTGCTTTCAAAACAAAGTAGGGATTGTATGAATGGTTGGCTATGCCTTTTGGTTTAACTAACGCTCCTGCTACTTTCATGAGATTAATTAATGATGTACTCAGACCTTTTCTTAATGATTTTTTTATTGTGTATCTGGATGACATTCTGATTTTTAGTACAATGTGGGAAGAACATTTAAAGCATGTTAAGCAGACATTAGATGTTTTGAAAAGAGAAAAATTTTATGTTAAACTCTCAAAATGTGAATTTGGAAAAACATCTCTAAACTACTTGAGTCATATAGTAGGGGGAGGTGAATTGAAAATAGATCCCTCTAAAGTGGCAGTCATTGTGAACTGGCCTAAACCCAGGTCTATTACAGAAGTAAGAAGCTTCTTAGGAGCAACACAATATTGGAGGAAGTTCATTTCTAACTTCTCCTCGATTGCAGCTCCCTTACATGCTTTAACATGATTGAATAAGGCGTTTTAGTGGGGAGGAAAACATCAGAAAGCCTTCGACACCTTGAAAGAGAATATTAGTACAGGACTTGTATTAGCACTGCCAGATTTACAAAGACCATTTGAGATCCAAACTGATGCCAGTGACTATGCCATGGGAGCAGTGTTGACACAGCATGGCAAACCCATATGTTATCATTCTGAGACTTTTAATCCTACAGTAGTTAAGTATCCTACATATGATAAAGAATTGTATGCATTAGTTCAGAGTTTGAAAAAGTAGAAACATTATTTAATGGGAAAAGAGACAGTAATACATATTGATCATCAGCCACTTCAATATCTACACTCCCAAACTAAGTTGCAACAATCAAGACACTACAGATGGATGGGTTTTCTACAACAGTTTCACTTAGTCATTAGATATAGAAAAGGCATACATAACAAGGTTGCAGACATGTTATCTAGACCCATTATAAATGCATCTACCATACTTAAGCATAATTATGTGCTACATGAAAGCTACATAGAACAATATGCTCAGGACATGGATTTTAAAGATGTATATGCAACTTTGAGTCAAGGCAAAAGAGTAGAAGAATTGGACTACCACATAAATGACCGACTCTTATACCATTGTGGGAAACTCTGCATTCCACAAACTGAGAGAGTAAAGATAATTAGGGAAGCACACACTTCTCTGATATCAGGTCACTTTGGGGTAAGTAAAACAGTTGCACAACTGCAAAGATTCTGCTATTGGCCGAAAATGAATGAGACAGTTTCTAGATATGTAAGAGGGTGTGCCATGTGTGCTAAAAGCAAGCCCAGCAATAGAAAATTAGGCTTGTACACTCCATTGCCAGTTCCTTCTCACCCTTGGGAAAGTGTTTCCATGGATTTTGTTGGAGGACTGCGTAAATCTAGGAAAGGCCATGATTATCTATATGTTGTTGTGGACAGGTTCAGAAAAATGTGTATTTTGATACCTTGTAGTAAACAAGTCACAACTGAACAGACTGCAAAATTGTTCTTTGAACATGTATGGATTCATTTTGGACTACCCACTTCCATTGTATCTGATCGAGACACCCGATTTGTGGGGAAGTTTTGGTCTAGTTTGTGGGAACTAATAGACACCAAGTTAAAGAAAAGCACAGCTTTTCATCCACAAACAGATGGCCAGACAAAAGTAGTAAATAGGACTATGATCCAGTTACTAAGAGGTTATTGCAGTAAACATCCTAAGTTTTGGGACGAACACTTGTGTTATGTGCAGCATGCTTACAACATAGCCAAACACTCTTCTACACAGCGATCTCCTTTTGAGACCTGCTTTGGTTTCACACCAAGGTCTCCTTTGGATTTTGTCTTTAGTAAAGATACCATGGTTGATGGACACAATGATGTGGATAAGGCAACTAGGTTCATTGAACAGATCCAGGAGATCCATCAAGCAGTACAGGAACAGCTGGAAAAGAGCCAGGCCAAGTATAAGCCTAGGCATGATAAGCATCGGATGGAGCATAGTTTTCAAGTTGTAGACCAAGTTTGGCTGTATATCAACAAGGACAGGATGCAAGGTGAAGGTAAAAAGCTAAAGCTTATCAAGTATGTACCTTTTAGAGTACTTGAGAAAATTGGTGAAAATTCTTTTCGCCTTGATCTACCAGCTTACATGCACATCTACTCAATCGTAAATGCAGATTGTTTGAGATTGTTTGAACCTTCAATGATTGAGGACCCTGAAGAGCAAAGTCAATTACCTTCTATTGATGACCTACTACCTGAATACCTCAATGAGTTGCAAGAAGACACCATGTTAGACAGGAAGGTGAGGACAACGCGCAGAGGAGAAGTTGAATACCTCAGGATTGGGCTCAAAGGTTCAAAGCCGAGCAACGCAAAGTGGATTGAGATTGGACAAGTGAAGAAACAGTATCCTCACTTAGTCAATGCTTGAAAACCAACTTTTGGTGGTCCAAAAGCTTTTTAGTAGGGAGGCCGTGATCCGAATTGGATCCATAGAAAGACTGTCAAGAACCATGACTGAATCAGGTCAAACAAATCTCTAAGGAAATCCAAAACAATATCAAAAACACCCTGAACCAGTGGCAATGGTAGCCAATGTGGAACAACGAGGACCTCGGTCAAAGCGCGCTAACCAAGGCCCATGGAGACCGTGCAAGAAGCCAAAGTAGCCCCTGGGAGCCCCGGAATGGGAAAAGGACGAGGTTTTTGATGCGTGATTAGTCGCGCATCGCTAGGTAAACAGGGCCCTCAAAGGGAAGCCCGAGCACTCGGTCACATCGGGAGCCAAGAAAACCACAAGCGGAAAAAGTGAAAAACACTAGCGTACGAAGGCGGGACCTACGCACTGGAAAATCGACAGTATTGATCGGGGCGCCCTTGAACAGTAAGAGGTTTTGGATAGGAGCGGAGCGATTCCATACACCGATCGACGCGTGGTAGGTGGAGGTGAGAGAAAACCGTCGTTGATCACATGCTATTGGTCAAGCAAGTCAACCGCGCGAAATGTGCGTATGGCGTTGGATCTGGAGGGCTCGAATTGGACGGCTGAGATTGCACCCGATGGAAAGAAGCGGAATCGACAAGGAACTAAGCCGCATTCTAAAGGGATTTGGGATCCGTTTGACTGCCACAGTGGAGGAAGAACGCATCTAACTGAAGAAATGAACCGACGAAGCATGCTGGCGCCATTTAGAGGAGGACAAGTGGCCACTCCCTGAGCGTTCATGATATCGCCGAACGCAGGGAACTCCAAGCGCAACTGCAGAAGGTGAATAGGCACAGGCGGAAGAGGAACCGAACAAGCATAGGGATCGAATGGCTAAAGCTATGAACAAAGACAGTTGAATCAGCTAGAGTTGATTTGGAATCAGAATTGAGAAGATTCCAAGCGACCAAGAGAGACAGTGAACAGTGAACCCTGAGAGGAGGACTAAACACAGAGAATAGTAAAGCTAAGCAAAAGAGACAGAGGGCCAAGCATACCAGAGGCAGTGTTGAACACCAGAGAGCTTGAAGATTTAAGCCTTCCCATAGAGGAATCTGTCTGGACTGAGCATCACATTTGGCTCTTTCCACTGTAGACCAAGAGGTCACAGAGCTAGTGGGAAGAAGAAGAGTCTGTGTACTCCCAGTGGCTTGGGGAATCCAAGAACCACCCTGCCAAGCAAAATCTGTTTCAGGAGAACTCATATTGAGTCCCTGCATTGTAATTTCTCTGCTGAAAGACACAATAAAACAAGGCCACCACTGAAGCTGGACTAGAGACGTAGCCCTGGAGAATAGGGTGAACTCCTTATTAAAAACTGTTTGTGTCTTTGTGTTGCTTACTATATTTCTCTGTCGTCTTTCCATTTTATTGTCTGTGTATTGGCAATCTGATCGATCCATTGTTTCAATAACACAGAACACACACCAGCACATGAGTCTGTAATACTTTACTTTAATAAATCTTTAACTGATGTCACTCATAGGGTGAATATCAGATCAATGCCAGACCCGATACAACTCAACACTCCCACGTATAGAGTTTCAAGTTTGCAATCTGCCTCCGATAGTGTATTTTCCCATGTATATGGGCTTTCTGTCCGCCGATAGTGTTAAAGCATGCATGCATGGGTTTTACGGGCCCGATAGTATATATATATATATATATATATATAAGGTTCTGTGACTCCGATAGTGTAAAAACACATATGTATGATATATTCTCCTCCGCCTGTATCTTCATGCATATAATTCTTTTGTGGCTTGATAGCTCCTGATAATATAAATGCACCCATTGCTCCGCTGATGGCTCTGTCTGCTTCCTTATAGCTCTGCTTGTTCCTCTGTTGCTGCGATGGTTGTCTGCGTCCTCTATTTTGCTCCTCTTGGCTCCTTTTGCTCCTTGAATATTTCCATATTGACATCAATGACAATCTGTGTCCAACATTTTTTACTCAAATTTCAAGTAGGAGTACTCGTTGGATGCAAAATTTAATTCCTCATCCAAAGAGTACCCATGTTGCATACTTTCGATGGACCCTGCTACACAAAAAAATGAGAAATACATGAAAAAATGTGATTGCAGTCACATTTTTCATGTATTTCTCATTTTTTTTGTAGCAGGGTCCGTCGAAAGTATGAAACATGGGTACTCCTTAGATGAGGAATAAATTATGAATCCAAAGAATGTTTCCACTTGAAATTTGAGTAAACCCATAGGGAGATAAGTTGAAAATACGAGTTGAATTTTTTTTTTTCTTTTTTCCCTCTAAAATTTGATGATGTCATCTAATCTTATTTTATTATTTCCATTATTATTTTATAATTTCCTTAGAAGTCCCATTTTAGACCTGAAAACTCCCCTAATGATGATGTTTGTTCCATGGGGCATAAGGTAATCATCAAACACTAGAGTTGGAAGAAGGTCAAATAGATTGGGGTTCGAAGCAACAAGTTATAAATGTTACTATTCGATTCTCCAAAGGCACTGGTTAGCAGCAATACTAGTAGTGGTAGAGACTTGGGAGAGTTGTAGCATAGGAGGATGGGACACTTACACAATGGAACACACATATTGCTCAGGGAGATTGTGATTGGTGCTCTATAATTGAGCACTGAATACGATGACATGTTCAAAGGGTGCGTATTTAGGAAGTGTTGCCACATAATCTAGAAAGGCCCTAGGAGGGGAACCTATGGGACAAAGACCCATTTCAATCAGTGTTCGCTGCTATTTATGGACTTCAACAGATGGGAGGAGACTCAATAGGAGTAAATCACTTGAAATGATAGGATCAATGACAAGGTATGAAGTGATTCTGAAGGCCCATTCAAGGAAAGACTCAATTAGGGCTCAATACTTCAGAGAAGCTAACGGCTCTCCAAGAAAGACCTAGGAGGAAAATCTAGACTTAGGGTTTAAGATATTCCTAAGGTCAATACCTCTGAATTGGGATAGGGCCTCTAAACAAGCTTTTCAAGATGATTTATCACTTCAAATGGACTTTCACTATCCTTGAGAGACTTAACTAGGGCTTACGCTAGACCTACAGTTTTAGGATATTCGTGGGAAGAATTCCCTCCAAAGTATTCACTAGGCCAAGGTAAGACAAAGAAAAGGGTCTCTTAATCCAAGAAGATTCCCAAAATTCCTCCTCTAATGTAATTCACAAGACGCCCTAACTAGTCATTTGAAGGAGAGGGACAGAAAATTTTAAGAGAATAAAACAATGAAAAAAGAAGGTTGACCACCAATAATTCTTGGACCAATGCCTAATCCTTGGGCTATGGAGTCTAAGATGATTCAAGATTTGCTAAATTCATCTTCAAGGAGGCTAAATAATGATGCCCTAGCAACCACTCCAACAATTACCTATTCAATATCTATGGTTTTTCATGGAAGAAGAATGAAATCCCATCCACTAGGAACATTCATATATTCTCATTCAATGAGTAACATGTGTAATTTACAACCAAACAATCTTTCACAACGATATTCAATAAATTAGGGCACAAGAGATTTAGCTAGTTGCAATAACTCCACACATTAGACATTATTCCAAAAAAAATATCTTCAACAAAATAGCACTTACAACATGACAAGAGATATATCCAACCATAGAAAAGATGTAGCTCCAAGAGAGATCAAAAATTTAGTTTCCAAAGATATCGAAATGCGTCAAAGAAACTACAAGTAGCATCCAAGAGAAAAGTGTGAAATTCTTGTACAAGAGAGAATCCAAGCGATGATGACGATCTCTCACAATGAGGGCTAGTTCAATTTATAGGATCCTTTCCTAATTTGACTTAGCCTAATTAGCCCCAGCAATTATACAATAATGAGCAACTAATAAATCTCGGTAACAAGACCACCAAGTAGCCAATAAAGTGATGAAGAATCCATCCATAAGTGAGCCGAAATGATGAAGTCATAATACATAAGGGTTGTTGGAGGGCCTCGCTGAGTCTTTAAGGTGCCATGATGAGGGAGCGGAGATCAGTTGGCACATATATCAGTTACACTGGGGGTTGTTACGGGCTGCTAGTTGTCGGTCGAAGACAAATCCAGGAGAAAAAATTTCCCCTATGGGGTCACCACTAGTGGTGGGTAACAGGAAGTTGGCAAAGGCAACGTTCCCTAGAAGTGATAGTAGAGCCAATGGTGTGTTGCAATTAGTACACTTAGACATTTGTGGCCCAATTTCCACCAAATCTCTAGGGGGTTACAAGTACTTTGTAACCTTCATAGAAGACCTTTAGGAAAACCTAAATATATTTTTTGAAGATGAAGGATAAGTCTCCAATTGCTTCCAAGAGTTTAAAGCTCTTGTGGAGAACATGACAGGCAAAAATATCAAGGTGCTTCATATGGACAATCGAGGTGAGTTTACAGATAAGGACTTCACAGGGTTCTAAGCGAAGGACGATGTCACGAGAGAGTGGATAGCTCAATACAATCCACAGCAAAACAAAGTGGTGGAGTGGAAGAACATGACTATTGTTGGGGCAGCTAAGTCGATGTTGAATGACCAAGATATGCCGAGGTTCCTATGGGTGGAGGCATGTAGCACGGTTGTTTACATAAAAAACAGGGTTCCTCATAGAGCGTAGGGGAAGATAACACCAAAGGAACTCTTCAGAGGGAAGAAACCATAGGTTGGGCACTTCAGGATATTCAGCAGCATAGCGTACTATCATGTGCTAGATGACAAACGCACCAAACTTGATAAGACTGCAAAGAAGGGATATTTCATTGGTTACAACGAAACATCCAAGGCATATAAGATCTATATTCTAGGTAGCAAGAGGATTGTCGTGAGATGGGATGTGAAGTTCCAAGAGGAGAAAGCTTTTAGGATATCTCGCGAGTGGCCAGGGAAAGCTCCAAGGGTTTAGCAGCAGCTGCAAGGACAATAGAGCATGAGTACAGTTAATAGTACGAGCACTAGCTCAGGTGCAGGAGGTCTTACATGTTCACAGTAAACAAAATAGGACGAGGAGCTTGAAGCTCCAACCACCACCAATGGGAGCAGTAGAGAGGTGCTTCAGACGTTCAAAGATGTGCATGATTTTGTCGGAGCTCCTATATCAAGCACCAGAGAGTGCAAACAACCAGACAGGTACAAGGCACTAGCGATAGAGTTCGTCCTCAGGGATCCTTCAAGTTTTGGTGAGGCTGCATAACATCAAGTGTGGTAAGATGTTATGGTGGAGTACAACTCCATCATGATTAACGATGTACGAGACGCCATGCCTAGACTAGTGGACAGGGCAATGGCCAACTCCAAATGGATGGATGGATGGAGAAGTATAAGTCAAGGTTCGTGGCCAATGGGTGTGCATAGAAGAAAGGCATTGATTATTAGGACACCTTCACACCAGTGGCCAAATATACCTCTATCCGAGTAGTGATATCTCTAGAATCGCAAATGGGATGGCAGATTCACCAGATGGATGTCAAGACTACATTCTTGAACAGGGTGATAGAGGAGGAGGTGTATATCGAACAACAAGAGGGTTTTAAGATACATGAGAGACACACACATGTGTGCAGGCTGAAGAGGGCTCTATACGGGCTCAAAAAAATTCTCAGAGCATGGTATGGTTGAATAGACAGCAACTTGCAATAGATGGGCTTTCTGAAGAGCGAGGCATATTCCAACCTCTATTATCCGATGGTAGCACGTGAGCCACTCATCCTAGTATTGTATGTGGATGATCTATTCTTAACAGGGTCATTAGGGCCCATAGAGGATTGCAAGAGGAACTTGGCAGTTGAGTTCGAGATGAAGAAATTAGGATTGATGCATTACTTCCTAGGAATGGAGGTATGGGAGACGGATGGGGAGATCTTCCTTGGGAAAAGGAGATATACTATGGAGATTTTGAAGAGATTCAGGATGCAAGACCGTAGACTCATGTCCATGTTGAGAAATCTACAGGGCAATGATAATAGAGATTCCTCTTTACTTGATAACTGCTTGTGATGTATTTTTACCTTTTCTTACTTATTATTATATTTGTATATCATCAAATATCTACCAAAAACAAGAAGAACAAGAACATAGAATATAGGCCACAAGCCAAGGGAAAAACCTCTCCACTTGAGAGGAAAACCCAAAAATCTCTTCTCTTCCTTATAGATTCTTCAATTGATGAATTCCAAGACCTTTTGACCAAGAAGAATACCCTTCAAGGCTAATTCCAACCCTTCCAGATGATGTGCTTTCCTTGTCCAAGCCAAACCCAGTCAAATCTCTTCCAGTAACACAACTTCAACCCCCAACTGCAGAATTTTGACCTTCACTGCAAGCCTGAAATTTTCAACCCTTCTACAGTTGTTGCTGCCACATGTGTGAGCTTCTTTTGGCCTCCCAAGGCTTCCTTAGACCTTCGCTTGGCTTTATCTTCCTTTTGGAGCTTGAGGATGGCCTCTTATGACCTTCACTTGACCTTAATTCCTTTCCTTATTAGAGATCTAACCTGTAGAAGAAAACAATAGACCAGCTGCAAAAACCCCAGCCTTCTTTCACATATGTGAGAGAGAAATAGCCCAAAGACAAGTCTTCTTCGCCCTCTTCCTTCTTTATTGCCTTCTTCTTCTTCCTCCTTCTCTTGAATGAGTGAGAGATGAATGTGATCCAAGCAGGTCGGGTTTCCTCCTTTATATAAGCTTCTTAAGGTGGACGTTTCTCCTCAAATTACGCTGACTTGTCAAGTGCGAGGCCGACATGATCTTGAAGGGTATTTTGACACTTTTAAGGACAAAAATAATTTTCTTTACAAGTTACAATGTGTCCGATGGGGTCTTCAACTTATAACGATGACTCTTTTGACTTCTTGATGTAGGACCAACCCTAGAAGCACTCAATGAATGCTTGACCTATAAAATAAAAGACCTTGAGATGAAACCCATGCTCCAAAAATAATAATAATAATTTTCTTTCATTTTATAATTTACTAGAATCAAAAGTACATTTCATATTTATGAAGACCGAATCTAATGACACATTTTTCAACACTCCCTCTTAACTATGGAGGTATTCATAAATGGTACATGGACATTCTCAATCTGAACATATCTCATAAGAAGAATCGAATTGGTAACCCATCGGTTTAGCATCATAACGACTGGCATTGTCATACAGCAAGGCATTGACTAACAGCTCTATCTCTCCATAAGATTGTAGCACAATGTTGGCGAGACCAATGATTTATAGACACCATCATCTTTGTCTCTCAAGGTACACACCCCACCCGAGTGTTCACAGAGTATGACCACCTTTGGACTATTCTTATCTTGGATAGCTAGTCCTCAAAGAATATTGGTCCATGACTACTTTTATCTTGGATGCCTTACCACATCCTCAAAGAGTATTGGATGTTAGATGTTTACCCAATACTCCATTCTGTCTCTCAAGTGAAGACAAGAATGATGTGCATATCTCTCCCTCTCAATCAAGGAGAAAACATCAACCAAACCAAGCTTGTCTCTTAGATATACAAGATTCTTATTAGGAAGAGATTTTGTTAATATCTCAAATATATGCTCATCGATGGAGATATAATGTAGTTGCAGCACACCATCTCGTATTAGCTTCTGAATGTAGTGATACTTGTTGTTGATATGCTTTGTCTTTCCATGAAATATTGGGTCTTCAGACAATCGTATTCAATTGGTGTTATCACAATGTATCATTGTAGGGTCCATTGGTCCTTCAAATAGGTGTGATAGCAACTTCCTTAGCCCGACAACTTCTCTTCTTACTTCACAGGCTGCAATGTACTCAACCTTAGCACTACTCATGTTGATCAGTGATTGTCATTGATGTCAACCCAAGCAGCACCAAGGGCTACCCAGATCTTGCATGGGCATTTTGACTTGATAAACTCATATTATTTTGCATCAAAGATCTTCTCGATAGATTCTACTTGTCGAGATTTTTCTGTTGATATATGGTACGCCTCCCATTTTTTCACGGTTTGAGACTTATTTGCATTTGAAGTTAGTAACCCCAGTTAGTGGGCTAAAACCCTATGGGGTTGTGGCATGGCACTCATAATTGGTTGTGGTCATTGAATAGTCAATAATTAATAATATTTTTTTCTCCTAAAATCTCTCCAACGTTCACTTGTTGAGGACCCTCTCAACTCAAGACATTCATATAAATAATGACCCTCATATCCTCCTCTAGTAGGGATTTTGTGGCTTCAAACATGTCATTGTGGCATTTTCGCTATAACTTCTTTTTTGCGAAGCTTCAGAACCTGAAATTAAAACCCATTTGAGCCGAAATCTTGATGAACCTCGTGACCGAATTTCAGATCTTGGTTCGCTATATTTTCGGAGATATGATCTGAGGAAATTAGGGTTTTTGCAAGCTCCCAAATTCCATGTCAAATAGGTGATGTTGGGAAAATCGTCATAACTTTCGCTCTAAGCATTGGATTCAAATTTTGTAAATAGTCACAGGAAGAGGACGGATTGTAGTTTGTTGAGTAGCATTTTCAGGGCCGAAGGTTGTAACAGTGACACATGGAACATCGTACAAATCTTGATTTGGGGTCGCATCGGATGTGCTCCAGCCACGAAATTTGGTGGAGAGGTTGGGGCACATGAGATCTCCACTACCCAGAAAGGGTTTGGGCAGATTCTAAACATATCATGAGATATTAAAATAATTAATATTTTTAATGGAGTCCCTAAGTCTAAACTTAGGGAAAATAAAATATTAATGTGTATTAATATGAATCTGTGTTAGAATGGTCCAAAAGACATGGATCAAACTAGATCTAATCTTAGTCATTGATTAGAGACTTAATATTAGCCGTTGAGATGTCAATAGGAAAAGTATAAAAGGAGGCTTGAGGGTCACTTGGAGAACACACCAAAGTGATCAGTCATTCTCTTCTCTAGAGCGGGGTTTGCTAAGAGAGATAGAATCAATGATCGGGAGAGCAACTGAGGGGCATTGAATACAGAGAAACAGAGAAGGCAGAGATTGTGCCAGGAAAGCAGCGCAGCAGCCAAGGAAAGTGACGTAGAGCCAGCAAGGGCTCATGCAAGGCCATGCAAACGCAGCCAAGTGTTGCGCAGAGCACCATAGAGACCAACGTGTCCCACGCAGAGGCCCAGAAAGCTGACACAGGGCCTCCTGGGGCTGACATAGGCCAAGAAAGGCTGACGCAGGGCCAGTGTGAGACAGAGAGGGGCTGACGCAATCCAGATTGGGTAGATGCTGGGCTTGCATAGCAGTTTTGTGCTGAGGAGTTGCTGAAGGATTTTCTGAGGTTTTAGCCAGGAGATTTCTCTCAAACTGTGAGGTATAGCTGCGAAGGAAATTCTCTATTGCATAGACCAGTTTTGGCACCCAGATTGTACTTTGATATTGCTTAATACGAAAACCCTCAGATAGCTACATCGATTTTCCCGCATTAGGTTTTTTCGGGGACATTGGTCCAAAAAATAATGGTTTCATGTGGTGTGTTTGTTCTTGATTTTTTTAGTTGTTGATCTGTAATATGTTGAGCATGCACCGGTGTTTATTTTCAGTATTTAGGAATAAATCAGAAAAAATGCATGAAGGGTTTCTAAACTAAGTAAACTTAGAAACTTCAACATGGTATCTGTTAGTGTCAGTCTTTCCAGCCTTCCTCCAGTGATCAAACGTGCTCTTACAAAGTGATTTTGAAGTGTCAATGTCAAATTTTGTCATTTCAGTGAGTCTTCAAGCAAAATTTGGTCACTAGGCATTAGATCTAGGGTTTGCTTTCACTCCTTCTAAAGTTGTCCAAATTCCAATCTATGTCACTATTCAGCTGAGTCTATCATCATTCATAGGGTTGTCATTATCATGTCAGTGTCTAATGAGTCATTTTACACCTTGTTCATGCTTCAGTTGCGCCCAGGCAAGGTCATTTCCCTCTCCTAGGGTTTTGAAAGCTAATTTCTCTTGGACGGTCAAATCATCAGCAAAACTTGTATCCTGATGTTCATACACCTTCCCCTATCCTTAAATTACCTTATCAAATGCTTCCCATCACTGAGATCCCCCAAATTCCTCATTTTTTCACAAACCCTAGTTTCTTGCTACAACCTGGCAATTTTCTAGGTTGGGCCTGTGTTTTGCCATTTGGACCCCTTCCCCTCACTAAATCTCTGAGATTCCACTTTCCCCTACTTCCTAACATCCCTCCCTACTCCCCAAAATTTCCTCAATAATTTAGAAGCCTCTTATCCCCTTCATTTCGCTTCATTTCGACAAAATCTCTTGTTCCACACATCGGGGTAGGTTTTACTCAATTGATGTTTCTGAGCAATCAAAGATGAATTTTGGAACATTGAGAGAGTTTTTTGTCCACAACATGCCAAGGAAGAAAAACCTCATTCACTTTTTACACAGGTGTCATGGTTTTAGTTGTCAAAAATATCGTTGCCTAAGGAGAATCGAATGCACCTCTGAAGTGACCTTGGGAAAATCACGTTTTCTCCTAGCTTGGTTGTCCAAATGACTTTCTTGATGAGTCAACTGATAACTAGACACAAATAGCTTTCCAATGAGCTATCATGAGCTCAATTTTGAGTTGAGGAAGGCATTCCAAAGTTGACTGCAACAACACTCTGCCTTGAAGCAGCCTCATTTGGCACATTTTGACCAGTCTTGGGAGATTTCATTTTTGACAGGGCAAATGAACTCCCAATTGAAAAATTATAGTTGTGTTGGAAAGTAGACTCAAATACCTTTCCAATGCGCTATCCTGCGCCCAATTTGGACACCGGGAAGGCCTCCAAAAAGCATCTGAAAGTCGCGCTATGCGTAGGGCTCAGGCCTGACGCGTAGCACGCCGTGCGCTACCCTGAAGATGGGCAAGTCCATTTCTCAAAAACTCAGAATTTTTGGATTTTTCATGAAAAATTACACTTTCTCAGCAATTTCCAAGACATTTCATCAGGTTTTGAGCCCTCAGAAGGTCAAAAAACATGCAAAAAATGACTTTCTGCCACTTTTTGGACACACAGGAAGCAGTCTTGGGAGATTGCAATTTTGGAGGGGCAAATGGACACCAAATTGTGAAATGCCACTTTGGTTGAAAAGTAGACATCCAGACCTTTCCAACAAGCCTACTTTTGCCTCATTTGGATCCCGGGAAGTGCCTCAAAAGTTGGCTCAAAGGCGTGCTACGCGTAAAGAATTGGGGCGCTACGCATCAGGGAAATTTGCCAGATTTTCACCTTCAGCTCAGGAATTCGCCCAGCTTTGACCAGTTTTGACTTGTGATGGGATTTTTCACCCTCATTGATGTAATTGATGTAATTTCATGTTGACATGACACTTATTTACCTATTCTAGAAGATTCATTCATAAAATAGCAAACATTTAATGAATGAATTGGTTTCCTAGCTTATAGAGGCAAGTTGTTTTGACTGCCTAGATTATAGTGCTTTGTTTAGAATTGGTTGAAACAGCTCCTAGGATGATGAGCTCGACCCCTAGAGGCTAGGGAATGGGTTGGCATGGTCTATATTATGTATTTTCTAAATCATTTTCATGGTTGGAGAGGTTGGACTCTTGAGGGATAAGCTTAGACTGTATTACTCTTTGTATCTCTGCAATTTTGGCAAAGGAAAGACCAGGGTTTTGCAACACTATTTGGGATTCTTGTGGTGATTTGTGTTGATGGTGTGTTTCTCTCATGTACTTGTAAGTTTGTTATGTGTATCATTTTCCTACTCTTCTCTTCTGCAAATTAAGTAAATGAAGTGTTAAGGTAGAATTCATGGTTTCTATGCTCTGCCTTTAAGTTTGCTTAATATCTATGTTTTCATCTGTTTAAGGAGAACTCCTGATGGTTTCTTGCTCTCCTTAGCTCCTCACCAGTCATACCTATCCATTCACTTCCTTCAAAGGCATCAAGACAATCTCCTACCTTGCCCCAAAAAGACCTCTGCAAAAACTGTGTCTCATCCCCGCACCCAAAATCATTGTGCTCAGTTTTCCAACAAAACCCTAAAAAATTGAAATCAAACTTTCCCTATCAGTTTACTAGCCTAAAATCAGTGTTCCTTATTGGTCATCTCAGCCCTTTGAAAACCTTTTGCCGAGATAGACCCGGAGACAGCCCTCTCCTGTCCCCGTAGGGCTAGCTACGAGGCTAAGTGGTTTGATGTTGCCTTGGATTATGCCTTCCTCAGCCTGAGGCAAGTTCGAGCGCTAACATATTGGCGACCATACTGGGGAGAAAATTCGACTTATTGATTGTCTTGTCCCAATGCATGAAATCAAAATGTAGATCTGATGCTGATGGTGGACAGCAGTCAGACACATATGCAGGCTGAACCATTCACCTGGCGACTCCAATTCAATCCAGACATTCCAACGCTTGCTGATTCACTCATGCAATGGTAGGGTATGTGGCAAACCCTGCCCTGTGTGAAGCTGTAGAAGAAATAAAAAATGAGTTAGCAGATACTGAATTTGATGAAGATGTTTTTAGTGCCTTGCTTCATTGGTTGAAATCTCCAAAGTTCCCTTGGTTCAAAACTAGATTTTGCGAGTTAATTGTTGAAAGAATCGAAAAGGAGATTCAAGATTTAGATGAGCAGATCCAGTCATATGATTTCCAAGACCCTAAAAAGTTCTTGGAAATCCTTCCTCCATTGAAACAAGAAGTCATAGAATTGCCTATAGATGTTTACATTGACAGTGTGCAGCTGGAAGTATGTATTGCAAAATTGGGGTAGCCAACAGAGTCCGGCTTCCGCGATCCAATGGCAACTTACATGGACACGTTTTTCAGTTTGATTGATAGATCAGGCTGTCTTGTACGTGACCAGGCTCATTACGTGCATGAAGGGCTGCCAGCAATTATATCTGTGTCCTGGCGGAAGCATTCTCAAGCGGCATCATTCTCAGGTTTACTGGAATGGTTGATCTGGCATTTTAGTATTACCTAATCTACTATTTTTATAGCAAAGTAGGGTAGATTTTGTAAATAAATAAACAGCCAAAAGGCAGCATCTTGTTCCAGTTTCATTACAGTTTAGTTTGAAGTTTGCCAAATTAGTCTTTCAATCAATTCAGTCAGTTTCCAGTTAATAAGTTGAGTCTTCAGTTGTGTTGATTTGTTGAAATAATGGACTCCATTGCCCAATGGATGGAGGCACTGTCTGCTCTCCCAAAGTTCTGCGGTTCTTGGCACCTCCACGAAGCGGCAGCTGCCATCCCAAGTGGAGCCGATGTTAGACTCCGTCTTGTATGTCAAATGTGAGATTGATTCTTCTTCAAAACCCTGTTTTGAAGAAGAAATCATTAAATGTGTTTTTTAGAATATGTATCAAATTCTCCAGCTCTTCAAATGGCAGTGGTTTCATCAACTCCTATCCCTGCAAGCAGACAAAGAAAAAGCCCTCATTCAAAATCAGCAAATTTAAAAAGGGAATTAGAAAACAGAGTTTGTAATAATGTGTTGGAGCATAATTGGCAAAGAATATTGCAAAGAGGATTTCATCAGATGGTGGCGGTGTTCGCATCATTGATTATGGACAAATATGGAAGGCGCCCACTTCTAATGATTGTTGTAGGAAGAATGCACAAACTGCTTCACTTTTGAAGAAACAAGCTGAACAATTAGCTGAGATGGAAGTTCTTTATAAGGAAGAGCAAGTCCTTAGAGAGCGATACTTCAACATGATGGAAAATATGAAAGGTAAGATCAGATACCTCAAAATTTTTATACTCAAAAAGGTCTGGATATTGGGCTTCTGATTGGCCAAGCTCATTAGCACAGAGGCATAGAACATGAGTGACACCCAAAAGCTGCAGTGTATTTATAGACCTTGCAGCCAAAGCTCCACCAATAAACAAAGAATCTGTAACATGTGATGGCCGCTCTGAGTCGGCAGCTTGAGAGACCAAAGCCATCCTTTCCAGAAGGTGTTCCAACCTCACCTTTAATTTATAACTGTCTATGACATTTTGTGAATCCCCTCCTTCAAAAAACAAAAAAAAACAAAAAAACCGGTGTTGAAATTCATTTCATGGCAAAGTTTAATCACTTCCGTTCCAAGCATTTCATTCCAATGTTCCAGTTCCTTGCTCAGCTCACTATCAAACTTTGCAATCTTGTTCAAATCCTTCAATTTAACTGTCAGGCGCATACTGTGAGATGAATCACTATTTCCTTTTGAATATTTTCCATGATAGTTCTCTTGAAAAAATGGTGACATTTCTAAGTTATCCCTATAAGGTGATTTTGAAGCATGGACCAGACTTAAAGGAGTTCACTGTCGTGCACAGCCAAATGATGGTTTCATGAGAATTCTTATGGATCTGGATAAGAAACTGTATGGAAAACCTTCTATGGATTGGCAACGAAGGAAGCCTATCATGAGGAGTTGCCCAATTTGTGGCAAGATTGTAGGTGTTAGTAGCAGTTCCCTGAAACTTCATTTGCAAAAGTCACATCGGCGGCTGTCGACGGGAAGTGTGGATAGCGTAGAAGTAAAAGAATTACAACGGATTCTTGATTCTGTTATAATTGGTTGCTAAGAAGAAGTTTTCCAAGTAATTAGTCTTAAAGAAGTTTTGGCTTTATGTTATCTTTGACCAGGAAGTGCTTTTAGTGTACATGAACTTGCCTTGACACTTTATGCACATAAGCTTCATGAGCCTGAGCTTGCTCTTTGTTATTGTGATCGTATCTATCTTGCTGTCACCTTAGTTATAAATGGTAAGATGACAAGCAGTCCAGGGGCACTACATCAACCAGATCAGAGAGCATCTTTCAATATCTATCTCACACTCCTGCAAGTATATCTCAATCCACAGAAATCAACAAAGGAATTTGATAGAACTATTGCTACCCTTACTTCATTCAGAGGACCAGTAACACAGAAATATTTGGTTTTCGAAAGATTTTGTGTACATATTGTCAACAGACATCTCTTGAACTACACAGAGCCAACATATCAGCGATATATGGTTCGCATTATCTTCACGGTGCCGGTATATGCGACAATGTCATCCATGTTTCTGGTGATGGGCGATAAATTAATTTACTTTTATCCGAATCAGGAAATATATGAGGCATGGGTCATATATAATTTTCTTTCTCTATTTTAGCAAGCAGAAACAGCTTACAAAGGTGTGGGGAAATCAAGTGCGTTCTGCCCTTGAGGAAGAAGGGCGCCACAAGGATGCTGAATTTAGAGTAAAAGATGTTCAGTACATAGATGCTGCGGAGGTCAAGCTTGTGTAATGTCTTGTTGGAAACATTGTTGTAGACATCTCCTGTAATCAGATTGGAGGACTTTGTCCCCCTTTGCTTTCTTGAGCGGGTTAATCGGTTGATTGGGAAGAAAAAACTTATTCAAACGTAGTATTATACTTGTTAAAGCATGGTGCTATTATGAAAGCCGTATTCTTGGAAGCTCATCATGGACTTATTTCTACATATGCTCTGGAGACTTTGGTCCTTTATATTTTTCATCTTTTCCATGCAACACTACGGGGTCCTCTGGAGGTTTTATTAGGTTTCTGGATTATTTTAGCAAGTTCGATTGGGACAACTATTGTGTCAGCATACAGGGTCCAGTTCCTATAGCTTCTCTTCCACGAATAGCTGCTGAACCACCTCAAACAGATGGAGGCAAACTGTTGCTTAGCAAGGATTTTCTAGAGAACTGTCTGCAGATGTACTCAGATGTTCCGAATGGTCATGACAGTAACAGTCGTCCATTTAGCTCCAAATTTTTGAACGTAGTAGATCCATTACGTGAAAATAATAATCTTGGGCGGAGTATGAGCCAAGCAAACTTCTATCGTATAAGGAGTGCATTTGGATATGGAGCTCGCAAATTGGCACAAATTCTACAGTCTCCTCAAGAAAAGATAGCCGGTTAAATAGGTGGCAGTTTGACCCATATTTTAGCAATTTCCGTAAAGTGGCAATGCATATCCGGAAATTTGAGAGCAGTTGCAAAGTGGCATTCATAGGTTCGTTTGCCTATTTCTGTCTTCACGCTGGAATAATGGAAGGCTTTCTATCTTTAAGAGCAAATGGAGGATTCTGTTCTATCTTCATGGCTTTAGTTGAAACAGCGCCCCTGTTTTGGGGGTCGATCTGTTGTTTTTTCTAGAATAGTTTATTTAATGTATTAAAATAATCATTTGTGAGATTAGTGAGGGGGAGAGAGAGTTCTGAGAGCTGGTGGAGAACAGAGAGCTTCCATTGTACAGTCTTTGACAGAGATTTTAATGAAAATACACAGCTCTGGCTTCTGAGATTCCTGTGGTATGAGATTTAACATTTGTGTTCTCCTTTGTTTCATGTAAAGCCTGTTATGTGTTCATTTCATTTCATGATCATTTCCAATTGAACAAATGAAGTGTTAAGGTAGAATTCATAATTTATATGCTCTGCCTTTAAGTTTGTTCATATTTAATGTTTTCCTCTGTTTGACAAGGATTCATCTTCTATGCCCTTGTCAGCTCCTCAGCAGTCTTGCCATTCCATTTAATCTCAACTTGATGTTAAAATTTCTTGCCTACCTTGCCTCAGGAGGTACTCTGTGTTTTTAATTACATTTCTCTGTTCAAGTTGTTTCTTTGCCCCATGCAGCCCAGAAAAACCCCATCATTTTATTAAAAGCCCCTTTTTTATCAATTACTAGCCTAAAATCAGTTTCTTTTAAAGTCATTTCAGCCCCTTTTAGAAAACTTTTTGCTGAGATAGACTGGAGAGAGCCCTCTCCTGTCCTCGTAGGGCTAACTACGAGGCTAAGTGGTTTGATGTTGCCTTGGATTTTGCCTTCTTCAGCCTGAGGCCAAATTCAAGCGCTAACAGTATCAGAGCGTGATAGTAGATCACAGGAGGACTAAAAGAAATCAACCGAGCAGAGAAATAGCAACAGAAAACAATTTTCCCGAAGTGACAGAAGTTGTTTCTAGCAGCACAGAAGCCAAAAAGTGTGACGCGGAGCCAGCCAGAGCCACGCAGAAGAAGTCGAGAGCTGCGCAGAGCCCCAGAGAGGCCAGCGTTGTTGACGCAAAGGGCTAGAGGGCTGATGCAGGGCATCCGAGAGCTGACGCAGACCCATCTGGGGTGACGCATAGCCAGCGTGAGGCAGAGAGGGGCTGATGTTAGGATATTCCGACACATAGGATATAGTTAAGTTCAACTTGGTCTAGTATAGAGTTAGGTTAGAGTTAGGTAAAGTGTGTTTCTTTACCATTGTACATTTTGTAACTTACAATCCGACGGTCACGATATGTAGTGATCCGACGGTTCACTCTCACCTCGGTATTACCGACACTTGATCCGTGGCTTGACACCCGATTGGTCCATGAGTTCTATTTAAAGCGCATGGAGGGTCATTGTTCGGGTAATCCGTGCATGAGAGAAGCTTATGTAAATTTTCATTCTTTGATTAATAAATTGCCTGTAGTACCCACGTTGGGACAGGCCATGGACTGTTTCCCTCCTTGCACTCTGAGGGTTTTAACCACGTCAAAAATACTGGTGTATTGATTTGAGATCTGGTTTTGAGCGGTGTCCTTTTGGTATTCTTTCTGTGGAACTTACCCTGTAAATTCCTACCGCTGACACAGTGCACAAAGAGGCAGTTGTTAGAGTCTAGAAAGTTGCAGAGTGGAGCTGGTGAGGTACTGTAGTCAGAACAGTACCTGACATAGCAGGGCCAGAGGAGTTGTTACCAAGGAACCTGGATCAGCAGTGCAGTTGCACAAGACGATCAGAGTAGGGGACATCTCGACAAGCGGCAGAAGGATTTCCAGGAAAGGAAACCAGGACTCGGAGGGAGTCCAAAATAGAACTTCCAGACGGGAAGTAGAGACTCAAAGGAGTCAAACAGAGAACTTCCAGGAGGGAAGTAGAGGAGCATCTGTGTAGAGAAGAATGTTGCTCGAGAACTAGATGAGGTCATATCAAATGAAGAAGGGTCAATCAATTGACACCTTCCTCAGAGGACTGAATGATATCCGAGACCAATTGACTGCTATAGGAGCAACATTGGATCAAGAGCTTATGATGAGGACAACCCTAAATGTTGTCTCAGAATATTGGGAAGTGTTTGTCCAGAGCATCTTGGGCAGAGGGACTCTCCCACCTTGGGACGAGATGTGGGCAACTCTTCGCCAAGAAGAGATCAGACGGTAGTTCAAGATAGGTCGCAGCAGCAAAGGGATCAAGGTCAAACAGGAGGAGGAGGATGTGGCCCTAGCATCTAAGGGAAAGCAGGAGAAGCGGAAAAAGAAAGATCTCTCCAAGATCAAGTGCTTCCACTGTGGGGAGATGGGTCATTATGCGACCCAATGCCCAAGGAAGAAGAGTAAGGGAGATTCTCCCGAGACTAAGGCAGCGCCAACACGAGCAGAGAAGGAAGTTTTGACAGATGATGACTGTGCCATGAGTGCACACGCACCACTTGAGCGGAAGTGGGGAGACATTGAACTGTAGTCAGGCGAACTACAAGCAATGAGGGGCAAGATCCTTAAGGTACCTAGCCTCTCGGATTAGACCTTGCTACAGGAGCCCCGACGAGAAGTAGCAGGAATGGCTGAGTGGGTAGAGACGGATGCGGATGGAGCAGCAGAGAGAGCTACAGTGCAGGAGTCCTGAGACAACGCGAGGCTAGCAAGCTGCAGCAGTGCGAGAGGCACAGGAGTGTTGCACCAGTGCGAGAGGCACAGGAGTGTTACACTAGTGCAGGAAGGCACAAAGAGGTGTGCTATGGTGTGAGATGCAGGGAGTTGTTGCAGCAGTGCAAAGGTCAGAGAGGGAGCACTTGTCAGCGGCATAGGGAGCTTTAGCATCAGAAGGTGTTTCTAGCCCAACAGGGAGGTCAATTGGGAGATCAGTTACTTACTTCTCAATAATTGAGTTGTAGTGCAGCAGTGGGCAGCATGATGCAGCATGATGAGAGGAGGTGCAGTGCGGATGCAGTGCTGGGAGAAAGGACCAGCAGTAGCACGGATGCATAGGGGGTTATCGTACAGATGCAGCAGTGGCAGTGGCAGAACCATGGGCAGAAGAAAGGAGGCAACAATGTAGAGGATGTTGGGTAGGAAGGCCTAGCATCAGTAGAGGTACCGATGCTGGATGATTTGAGTAATACTTAGCGAGGAGTATTACTAGAGCACAGTCCTCGCTAAGAGGGAGTGTTGATTTGGGGTAGCATTAGATGTGCTCCAGCCACGAAATTTGGTGGAGGTTGGGGCACATGAGATCTCCAATACCCAGAAAGGGTTTGGGAAGATTCTAAACAAATCAGGAGATATTAAAATAATTAATATTTTTAATGGAGTCCCTAAGTCTAAACTTAGGGAAAATAAAATATTAATGTGTATTAATATGAATATGTGTTAGAATGGTCCAAAAGACATGGATCAAGCCAGATCTAATCTTAGACGTTGAAAAGGGACTTAATCTCAGCCGTTGAGATGTCAACAGGAAAATTATAACAGGAGACTTGAGGGTCACTTGGAGAGCACACCAGAGTGATCAGTCATTCTATTCTTTAAAGCGAGGTTTGCTAAGAGAGATAGAATTAGTGATTGGGAGAGCAGCTGAGGAGCATTGAGCACAGAGAAACAAAGAAGGCAGATATTGTGTCGGGAGACTAGCGCAGCAGCCAAGGAGAGTGACAAAGAGCCAGCAAGGGCTCACGCAGGGCCACACAGAGATAGCCAAGTGCTGTGTAGAGCACCAGAGAGACCAACTTGTCCCACGCAGAGGCCCAGAAATCTGACGCAGGACCTCTTGGGGCTGACGCAAGCCAATAAAGGCTGACGTAGGGCCAGCGTGAGACAGAGAGGGGCTGACGCAATCCAGATTGGGTAGACGCTGAGGTTGTAGAGCAGTTTTGTGCTTAGGAGTTGCCAGAAGGATTTTCCGGGGTTTCAGCCAGGAGATTTCTCTCAAACTGTGAGGTATAGCTGCGAAGGAAATTCTCTGTTGCACCCAGATTGTACTTTGATATTGCTTAATAAGAAAACCCTCAGATAGCTGCATCGGTTTTCCTGCATTGGGTTTTTCCAGGGACATTGGTCCAAAAAATAATGGTGTCATGTGGTGTGTTTGTTCTTGTTTCTTTTAGTTGTTGATCTGTAATATGTTGAGCATGCACTGGTGTTTATTTTTAGTATTTACTTTGTAAATAACTTGTTAAAGAAAAATAACAAGTAGGTAGGAATTAATCAGAAAAAGTGCATGAAGGGTTTCTAAACTAAGTAAACTTAGAAACTTCAACAACAAATTCACTCTACTGAACCAGTCTATAATCAGGCCATCGTGGGAGATTGGGCATAATTCTTTCTTGAAGAATCCAATCTTGATCAGACCTGTGGAGTTGGAAAGAGGACTCAGAGGGCTACCACAAGACGAAATTTCAGACCCTGGAGATCTGAAATTACATAAATGCAACATATTCAATATCGAACTCCTAGAAGGCAAGAAAAACATGCATTCAGGGATCATTGCAGTAAGGACCACACATCAACAGTCAAGGCAAAGTCTCCTACAGCAAGGTATGTATGATTAGTTTTTACATTTGGAATATGAGTATCATCTCTGACATGTGTTTTTGCAGGACAACGTAAGTACAAACAGGGTCTCAGTTATATCTCTATGTCTCTATATGTCACAATTAGTTTTGATACCACATTTTGGATGTCCTATTCTTGATATTATGAATTTGATGTTGCACCAAGTCTGCTAAATCTATATGATGTTGTAAGTTCATGTTACTTCTCTTGTCAGTTTATAAAATGGTCTTTGTTGTTGTACTTAGAACTCGGTTCATTACAAGTCTAGGATATGTCATCAGTTTTTATTGTATATATCTTTAGGTCAGTTTTGGATATAGTATTGCATAGAGTCCAGGCCTATGTCAAGAGCGGGAGTCTTTGTCTACTGCTGCAACAAGTCAACAACAAAAGTGACAAGCACACTTCAAGTACGCATTGTAATTTTAAGTAGTATTTATTCATTATTATTCACTTACATGTGTTTTGCTGGCAGAGGTAGGTTGAAGGGTATTTTGTTTTGTTTTGGGATTGGTTTCGCCAGGAAAATTTTGCATGCAAGTAGAAGAAGATTCAAGTACAACTTCAAGCAAGAATTCAAGAGCAGGAGTATCAAATCAAAGGAAGCATTGCAGCGAGACATCCTTTGAAGACATGACAGTCATTCGTATATTGTGAAGAGGTGTCAAGGCCAAGAGTCGTCATTGTAAAGTTGTAAAAGTGTCATCAACGGAAGTCATTATTGTAAAAGAGTCAATATGCCTAGAGTCGAAAAGGCATTTTTGGGAGGTATAGGAGTCTTTTTTGGAATGATGTCATGGTTGGATTGCAGGTCATAGTGTGATTGGGTGTTTGGTCAAAATCATTGTAAATCATATTGTATTGGGGATCGTTGTCCCTAGTACGAGAATCCACACTCTTGTCTCATTTCAGTCATTATAGGGTAGCAAGGAGGTGCTAGGCAGGTGCATGAAGTCGCCTACAGGTTGGATCCTGTGAACACTTCAGGGTGGTAGGTTGGTCTAGGGTGTTGGGACATCCATTCAGTTGATTACTGAAGAAACCAGGGCGATGGGGCGTCCTTCCAGTGGGAGCTAGAGAAGAATGTTTTTCTAGAATTCTAGGAAGTTGTTGCTTTCATTTCAGTTGGCGCTGAAGATTAAAGAATTTATTACAAAAACGTTCGGTGGTTTTTGACCTGGAGGGGGTTTTTGACCCAAAATTATTGTGCCTACTGTGTTCTTTTATTTATTGTTATTACAGCATAAACATTAATAATAATTGAAGATTAATGTTAATTTACGGTATGTTCTATGCTTAGAACAGTTTACTTCTCTTTCTTATTATTTTTCACAGATTAGCAATCACATGTGCATAAGTAAAGTGCAGATAGAACATTAAACGATCAACAAAAAACAAGCCAAGACAAGAGACACAAGATGTGGCGGCTAGCCAGCGACAAACCCCAATATGGGTAAACCCTTTGATCAAATCGTCTTTTATCTTCAATAATTCAGCAGAGAGAAATAGTACAAAAATCAGATTTATATCAGCAGTAGCAAACCCTAGATCAGCAACATCAGCATTAGCGGCTTCAGTATCAAAACTAGGGCAGTCGATATCTTGCAAAACGACTGTCGGATTGGCTTGATTCCTTCACCAAAAAATGCGGCCTTTAGAGGAGATCCAAATACACCTACAACACAGTTTAGAGGAGGAGGTCTGATGGTCAACACTGGTCAAACTTTGGATCTGCAGTTGCAGCTTCAAGTTCTGCACCTTCCTTCCACACGTGTGAGAGAAGAGTCACCTTCTGCGCAGGAGAGAAGAGCCTCTTTACTGCGCTGGAGAGAGAGAGAGATGTGATGAGTTGAGTAAGTCCAAATGAGGAAAAGTCCTCCTGTATTTATACACATCAGATGATAATTGAATAGATGCCATTGTTGGGCTTCTAAGCCTACATGAGTTGTTGATAGGCTTGATAATTGTTCCATAATCAAAATAAATTCATATCTCCATAAATACTTATCGGAAGCGGATGATCTTTAGATCAATCTTACACCTCTCAACGAAAGGATTCTAATAAAAATATTATCAGCCATGAATAAGATGACCCACATGGAGTTTGGCCCTAGTTTCCACTTTTAACACTCCCTCTAAACTAGGGATAACTCCATCTGCAATCTGTCTGTCGGTTGCTACTATTCATCCATCAAATGCACTGCCCTGTACAGCTTGACCCTTGCCCTACTTTGCTCTATTCTCCTTGTTATGTTTTGTCTTGTTATGCCTTATACTGATCTGTACTGTTCTGCTCTGTTCTATTCTGCCCTGTACTGATTTGCACTGCTCTTCTCTGTTCTGCTCTCCTCTGCTTTGTTTTGTTCTGCTCTGCTTTTGTCTGAATTATGAAGAAGAAGAAATGATCAAGGATGCAACACACTGACTCAAAGTCAGTCTCAGAGTATGTACCACTTGTCCCAGACCAGTCTCAGCCAACCCGAAGTCAGCGTCATACTGAGTACAACTCCTACCACTGGTCCCAGACCAGTATCATCCTCCACTGACTCAAAGTCAGTCTTAGAGTGCGTACCACTGGTCCCAGACAAATCTCAACTGACCTAAAGTCAGCGTCATAGTAGGTACCACTCCTACCACTAGTCCCAGACCAGTATCATTGATCCCAGATCAATGAAGGTCATCCTAGCGTAGGGAGTACGGTAGATACAGCAATGCGTCCATCGGTACTGCCATGGTCCCTAACTTAATTTCCCTGCTCATGGATCAGATGAGAGGTACTTCCCATGAGTCCTTTACTGCAAGGGTAGGATGCCTCAACAGGGGAACTTAATCAATCCCGTCCTCACAGGAGAACTAATCATCTTGCTACAATTGTCATGGAAAACACATCATCCAGACCTCACAGGAGAACTAATCATCCTACTACATTTTGTCATGGAGAACACATCATCCAAACCTCAAAGGAGAACTAATCATCCTGCTACACAAGAGAGTGAATCATCTTGTCCACAGGAGAGTAAATCATCTTGTCCATAGGAAAGCGAATCATCCTGTCTCACAAGAGAGCGAATCATCTTGTCCCAATGCACACCACTAGGGGAGGGTGAGTCACCCTATGGTTGTATGTTGCTCCAGTAAGAACCACAAGCTCCCAGAGCTCAGTGTATGCAACATGCAGGACCCTTTTACAAGGGTCTCTTGATGACTCCAAGTTGTTTGGGAAAATCACAGATTTGATCTTTCCCCGGGGCTTTGTCAAAATGTCAGTGACCTGTACATCAGTCTCAATGTGATGGAGCCTCCTTGCTCATCGACTTACCACATCCCAGATAAGGCAACACCTGATGTTTATCTGCTGGAGCAATCATCGAATACGGGATTCCTCTATAATCAAATCCCACCTCTGGTTGTCACAGAGAATCACAGTGGTATTCATCATGTGTACAAACAGCTCACTGAAGAGCTTCCGCAACCAGACTGCCTCACAGGAGGCCATGCTAGCAGCAATGTATTATGCCTTGGCGGTGCTCAGAGCTACCAACTTTTGCTTCCTGCTCATCTAGGATATCGAGGCAGATTCCAAAGAGAACCAGCTCTGAGAAGTGCTCTCCACACTGCCTGCTCGCTCTGCATTCGAATAATCATGTAGTTTCATATTTTCGGCAGTGTATCTCAATCCATTAGAGATTGTGCCCCAAAAACATCTCAGAAGATTCTTGGCATCAATCCAGTGAGGCTCATCCAAATATGAGCTCACCATGCTCACTGCAAAACATATGTCCGAACGGAGGTTCACCAAGAACATCAACGCGAATGAGTTTATGAAACTCAAAGGCATTTCTCAAATCTGGTCCAACATCACTACCATATAACTTCTGAAAGTCAAGATCATCGAGGTAGACACAGGTTTGCAGTCCACCATACCGAATCTTTCCAATATCTTCACCACATATTTTCCTTGAGATAGGAAAATTTCCCTTCGCTTCTGCCAGACTTCAAGTCCCGGGAAATAGTACATCAGTGCTAGGTCCTTCATTTCAAATTCAGAAGCCAACTCCCTCTTACATTTGTGAATGAGAGGGTCTACACCTGTTAGAAAGAGGTCATCCACATGTAGCACCAATATGAGAGGTTTTTCATCTTCAACCTTAGAGTAAAGGTTAGAATCGGCTTCACTCTTAGTGAATCCTAGCTTCATCAAGTAGCTATCGATCCTCTCATGCTATGCTCGGGGTGCTTGCTTCAGCCCATAGAGAGCCTTCTTCAACCTGCATACATGAGATTTTCGATCATGAATCTCAAATCCTTCGGGCTGCTCCACGTAGACCTCTTCCTTGATCGAACCATGCAAGAACATTGTCTTGACATCCATCTGATGTAGGTTCCATCCTTGTGAAGCCACAGGGGCTATGATCGAGTGGATGGTGGTATATCTGGCAACAGGTGCAAATATCTCGTCATAGTCTATACCTTCCTTCTGGGAGAAGCCACGAGCGACAAAACGAGCCTTATATTTTTCCGTACTTCCATCTGCTGCATGCTTTATCTTGTAAAGTCATTTAGAAGTGACAACTGTCTTGTCCTGGGGACTGGGAACTACTTCCCAGACAACATTCTTCATAATAGACTCATATTCTTTGGTCATAGCATCCTTCCATACTTGATGTTTGACGACATCTGAGAATGATGAAGGCTCATTTTGTATGATCGTGCTCATGATGGCCAGGTATCCCTGATACCTGTTGGGTTTCTTACTTTCACGGAAGATTCCTCGAGGTGCAGTGAGTCCTTCAGCATCATCGAATAGCCCCCTAAGCCAAGAGGGCCTCTTCCTGGAAGAGGAGGGCTTAGGTGGATCAATAGGATCCATGGGTTCTTCCACATCAGGCATTGTTTCATCATCCTTTTCTTTCGGTTCCCTAGTGTCGGCTTCTTGAGAGCTCCTCACTGTAGGAAGATTGTTCACCTTGTTGAGGGCCATATCTTCGTCAAAGGTGACTTCATGACTAATCACGATTTCCCTTTGACTGGCAACATAGATTCTATAGCCCTTAGTATTTTCACCATAGCCCACGAAGATTCCTTTCTTTCCAGATGCACCCAATTTATTCCTTTTCTCTTTCGGCACATGAAAATATACAGGGCTTCCAAAAATTCTAAAATGAGATACGTCAAGTTTCTTACTGGTGAACATTTCTTCAGGACTCTTGGAACCCAATGCTTGATGAGGGCATCGGTTTTGTACATATACGGCGATGTTTGCAGCTTCGACCCATAGAAACTTCGGAAGTCTTTGATCATGGAGCATGGCACGGACAGCTTCCACAATCGTACGGTTCTTCCTTTCCACCACACCATTCTGTTCAGGAGTATATGATGTAGTAGTCTCCCTCTTAATGCCAACCTCTTTACAAAAGTCATGAAACTTGTTAGTTTCATATTCAGTCCCATTATCAGTCCTTAAGATCTTGATCTTCTTTTTGGTTTGATTCTCAATTAGGGCTTTGAAGTGTCGAAACCAAGAGAACACTTCATCCTTCCTTTTCAAGAAGTATATCCAAGTCTTTCGAGAATAGTCATCTGTAAAAGTAAGATAATATAAATATCCTCCCAAGGAGTTCACAGGCATCATACCAGATATGTCTGAGTGAACCAGTTGTAATATATCGGAGGTCTTGCTTTGGCTTGAGGGGAATGGTCCCCTTTTGATATTTCCTTCGGCACATCCCAGACATACACCTTCTTTCTCTACTTGGAATTCGGGCATCCCTGTTACCATTTGTCTTACATCGAGTAGAGCTTTATAATGAAGGTGGGAAAACCTTCGATGCCAAAGTTCAGACTGAAGAGATGTGTCACAAGACATGACACCTAGCGGACTTCCACCGACCTGATATAATGAATCAACTCGAAACCCAAGAGTGAAGGCATCTTTAACATTATTTTTCCATACACGTACCTTGCCATCACTGAAGGTCACCTTGTACCCTTTGTCTTCCATTGCTGAGATGGACACCAGGGTTTTCTTAAGGTCAGGTACATATAATACATCCTGTAAGTGGATCATATTTCCTTGATTCAATTTAAGAGAGACATTGCCTACACCTTTCACAAGATATTTCATATTATCTCCAAGGACAATTTCCAGGTTAGTTTCCTTCTCTATTAGATTATGGAGAACTTCTTTGTAACCAGTGAAGTGCCTTGATGCACCACTATCAATGAGCCAAATTCCCATTGACTCTAAAGGAGTAGAGGTAGATAGAGCAGCTAGTAAATAATATTCATCCTGCTTATTTTCAATAATGTTGGATTCATACCTGGAATTTTTAGCCTTCTTGAATGGTTGTCCTCTTCCTTGATTACCAGCACTCCTTTTACCTTTGCTATTAGATTTTCCATTCCTTTGATTTCCATGAGAGGAATTTTGATCATCGTCCCGGTGTGAGATCTTTCTATCAGGGCACTCCTTCGCATAGTGACCTGGTTTATCGCAAATGTAACATCATCCTTTTCTTCCACCCTTAAGTCCAGCCTTTCTTTTTTATTTGACTTCGCTGGTTTTCCATTTATTCTTGGCAGCAGCGGGTGCATTTGATGGAGGCTCAATAATATTGCCTCTCACATGGTCCAACACTCCTTGATCTTCTAAGGTTAGATCTATAGACATCTTCCATCCGTGATAGTCAACTTTCTCACGGAGCTTGTCTTCAGCAGGAAAGAATGTTGAGGACCCCATAGTTCTTTTAGGATAGCCTTGCCAATCTTCTCTTCGGTGATTGCTCTTTCTCTTGCTCGGGCTTTGTCTTCACCTCAGCTCCAATACCATGTTAATTTATGGTATGTTCTATGCTTAGAGCAATTTACTTCTCTTTCTTATTATTATTCACATATTAGCAATCACATGTGCATAAGTAAAGTGTAGATAGAACATTAAATGATCAACAAAAAACAAGCCAAGACAAGAGACACAAGATGTGGCGGCTAGCTAGCGACAAACCCCAATATGGGGAAACCCTTTGATCAAATCTTCTTTTATCTTCAATAATTCAGTAGAGAGAAATAGTACAAAAATATGATTTATATCAACAGTAGCAAACCCTAGATCAGTAGCATCAGCATTAGCGGCATCAGTATCAAAACTAGGGCAGACAATATCTTGCAAACCGACTGTCGGATTGGCTTGATTCTTTCACCAAAAAATGCGGCCTTCAGAGGAGATCCAGATACACCTACAGCGCAGTTCAGAAGAGGAGCTCTGATGGTCAACGTTGGTCAAACTTTGGATCTGCAGTTGCAGCTTCAAGTTCTGCACCTTCCTTCCACAGGTGTGAGAGAAGAGTCACCTTCTGCGCAGGAGAGAAGAGCCTCTTTACTGCGTTGGAGAGAGAGAGAGATGTGATGAGTTGAGTAAGTCCAAATGAGGAAAAGTCCTGTATTTATACACATCTGATGATAATTGAATAGATGCGACTGTTGGGCTTCTGAGCCTACATGAGTTGTTGGTAGGCTTGATAATTATTCCATAATCAAAATAAATTCATATCTCCATAAATACTTATTGGAATCAGAGGATCTTTAGATCAATCCTACACCTCTCGACAAGAGGAATCTAATAAAAATATTATTAGCCATGAATAAGATGACCCACATGGAGTTTGGCCCTAGTTTCCAATTTTAACAATTAACTTATGCTCTGGAAAGATTTAAAAGTGTTAATTCCTAAGGAATATTGATTCACCCCCCCTCTCAGTATTTCCAACGACTCAAAGCAACCATATCTTACTTTCTGCTCATCCATGAGATCATGGAGGATCCCAAACTAAAACATCATCTTGTAGTGCTCCTTCCATCCTGCTAATTGCCATGTATATCCAATTAAGTGGACATCATTCCTCCTATCATATTTCAGGCAGTAGTGGATTGTTCCTTACATATATCTCAGTATGTGTTTTGTTGCTATCCGATGATCATGCTTTCGCTCCACTTGAAATTGACTGAGAATATTTACTGCAAAACATTTGTCTAGCTGAGTATTCACAAAGTACATCAGTGAGCCAATCAATTGCCTACCCTTGGAAGGATCCACGGGGCTTGATTCGAAACTCCTTAGTCTTTTCAGGTTTGTGATCATCGGAGTTGTCATTGGTTTGCAATTCAACATGTCAAACCTCTTCAACATCTTGATCACATACTTTCCTTGACCTAGATAGATCTCATCAGGTCCTTGCCAGACTTCCAGTCCCAAATAGTAATACATCAGCCCTAGATCTTTCATGTCAAATTTGTTGCTAGTTTCTTTTTACATTCTTCAATTCGACCTTCCACACTTGTCAAGAGAAGATCATCCACGTACAGGAGAATGATTACTAGCTCTCCCTACACAACCTTAATATAAAGGTTTGGATCAACAAAACTCTTTGAGAAGGCTAATCTATGTATGTATGCATCCATCTTATTATACCATGCCCTTGGTGCTTGCTTGAGGCTGTATAATGCCTTCTTCATTCTGCAAACATATGCATGTTTGTCTTTAACTTCAAATCCCAAGGGTTGCTCTATATAGACTTCCTCATCAGTTGTGCCATTTAGGAATGCAGTTTTGACATCCATTTGGTGGATGTTCCATCCCATCGATGCTGCCAAAGAGATCAACAAATGAATAGTTGCATACCTTACTGTTGGAGCAAATGTCTCTTCATAATCGATGCCTTCTTGTTGAGAGAAGCCCCTAGCCACAAATCTTGCTTATATTTATCAATACTTCCATCTGTTGCATGTTTGATCTTGTATAGCCACTTGAAAGTTACCACAGATTTGTCTTCAGGCCTAGGTACGATCTCCCAAACTTCATTCTTCATTATAGATTGATATTCTTCATTCATGCAATCCTTCCATTCTTTGGTGATTAACAGCATCTTCAAAAGTGGATGCCTTTGCTTCAATTAGATTTGTCATGTAGGTCGCATACCCAAAATATCACTTGGGCTTCTTGCTTTCCCTAAATGTACCTTGAGCTACTCCATGACCTTATGCATCTACTTCAACCAGTTATCTATTTTTCTAGTTTTGAGAATTACCACAAGTTGTATTGGTTCACAGGGACCTTCATCTTCATGGTTTGATTCTTCTTCTTCCCTAGTAACTTCTTCTTCGAATACCGAAAGTTCTTCATCATCAGGGTCCATAGGGAGATCCTTTGATTTCTTGAATGCAATACTTTCGTCAAATATCACATCTCAGCTAACTTTTATTCAGTGTCCTTCCTTTATGTAGATCCTATAGGCCTTAGAAGAGTTATTGTAGCCCACAAATGCTCCCTTCATGCCAAATGGATCCAACTTCTTTCTTTTGTCCTTAGGTATCTGTATATAAACAGGACAACCAAAAATCCAGAGAGGATCTATGGTTGGTTTCTTCCCAGTGAACACTTCTTCGGGAGTCTTGTTATCTAGAGACCTATGGGGACTTCGATTTTGTATGTATACAGTTGTCTTTGTAGCTTCACCCCACAAAAATTTTGGTAAGGCTTGATCATGCAACATTGTTTTTACACTTTATTTAATGGATCGATGTTCTGCAACTCCATTTTGTTCAGGATTATATGGGACTGTCAGCTCCCTCTTAATCCCAGACTCCTTACTGAAGGCTATGATTTCCTTGGATGTATATTCTCCTCCATTATCGAATCTTAATATCTTGATTCTTCTTTCTATAAGGTTCTCTACTTCAACTTTGAATTCTTTAAATTTAGTCAATACTTCATCATTGGATTTCATTAAGTAAACCCGAGTCTTTCTTAAATGATCATCTATAAATGTGACATAATATAGATGACCTCCAAGTGATTTAGTAGTCATAGGACCAAAGACATCAGAATGAATAAGATCCAAGATTTCTTTCGACTCTGAAGCACTACTTCCAAATGGTCTCTTGGTGTTCTTACCCAATGCACATCCTTTGCATACTCTTTCGTGATATTCTTTCAGTTCGGGGATTCCATCTACTATAGAACTTAGAGTTGGAAGAATTTGAAATGGAGATGACCAAATATTCTATGCCAAAGTTCACATGGGTTGATTTCAATGTGAACTAAGGCTTGAGCAAGAGGGGATAGCAACCTGTAAAGTCTTCCTTCACGAATCCCAATTACTCTAGCATTTTCTATGCTTGAGTTTTGTTAAAATTGGCAACTGGGGCCAAATTCCACATTAGGACAACTCATATGATGGAGATGATTATTGCATTGGATTCCTGAGGTCCAATTTTGATATAAATATCATCTCATTCGGACAAGCAGGAGTGGAATTTTGAATTTACTATCTCTCATGCACAAATTGCCAAGGTCGGCCTCAGTGAAATGTAGGCTCAAGAATCCCAATGGATGTGTCTCCTCACCCTCAACGAATTGTATAAATAGGAGTGACCTCTCTCCTCAATTGGACATCACTCATCACATCATTAATCTCTCTCTCTTCTCTTAATTGGTCCGTACAACTTGGACAGGTTCTCTCTCTTCCTCGCACATGTGGTAGGAGGTTGAAAATTTCAAGGTTAAGTACAAGCCGAAATTTCGAAGAAACAAGCCAACGTTGACCAGAGCTCATTTGACCATCTTTGACTTTGGCTTTTAGGGTAGAATTCTGATTTTCCTAGGCAGAGTTGATGGGCACAGTAACCGAGGTGTTTTGGGCAAGGTTGACCAGTGTCGACTTCATATTTGACCGCAGAAATTACAGTAATATTTCTCTCTCCTTTAACCAAACTATTTTGAGTTGACTTTGACTGTCCTTGAAGGTTCAATTGAACTGTTGTTGACCAATCTGCTTAGAGGATGTTTTGGTGTTGATTTGACCAACGTTGACTTTCGGGTTAGGGCTGCAATTGGTTGTTGTTCACTGTTTATTTTGACAGGATTGTTTTGGGCAAGTAAATTTGATAATTGTACTCTCTCTCTCCATTGAACTATTGAATAATAATAAGAAGATTTGATCAAAAGGGTTTTCCCCACAATGGGGTTTTTCCTTAGCATCTGCCAAATCTTGTGTCCTCTTGTCTTTGGCTTGACTTTTGTACTTGTTTTTATGTTCTATCTGCGTTTAATGTCAATGTGATTAAGTTAATGTGATTGCTACTGGAAATAATTGTAAATTGTCATTAGGCTGATAAGGAACATTGAAGTAAATTGTGCTAAAGCATAGAACATACCATTGTTATATAAAATTAACATGGTATCAGAGCTCAGGTGAAGACAAAGCCTAAGCAAGAGTGAACAAAAGCAATCACTAAGGGAAGTTGTTGGACAAGAACTTGGAACTAGTCCCAAAGACGACTACATCTTACTTCAAATCCGAGGACAAGCTTAAGGACAAATCCGACTATTATGCTTGGAATATGTCTCTAGATTTGACTTTGGAAGAAAATGATGCCATGGACTGTGTCAAAGGAGAGTAGTGGAGCCTCCTTCAAATGCATCCGCAGTTGCACAAACAAAGTATAAGAAAGGTGAGGTTAAAGCTAAGAAAATTATTGTTGATTCTATTCACAAGCCTTTGGTTTCCTATATTTCTGATTTGGAAACATCTAAGGAGATATATGACAAGCTGGTTTGGATGTTCAAAGTAAATAATGCAAATCAAGTACTCTTTCTCAAGAACAAGTTGAAAGACAACAATATGGATAGAGGAGAATCCATTCAATCCTACTTCATGAGGATTACCGAAATCAAGAATGATCTCCTATCTATTAGAGAAGTTATTGGTGAAAAGGAGCTCACTCTTATTGCACTTGGAGGCCTTACAAGAGAATGGGATGTGTTTAACACTACCATGTTCAACAATGACAGGATTCTGGAATTTGATGAATTATTGGCTAGATGCACTCAAGAAGAAATAAGGATGATGGAAAGAGACAGGCCCTCAAATGGAAACAATCTTACCGCCTTCTCCGCTCATGCTAACCACTTTCCAACCAAACATCGTTTTAGGAATAAGGATTTGACTAGAGGCTTTGAGGATAAGGACATTACTTATATGCCCTACCACGTCATAGCGGTTGTCATTATCAAGCGAGCTCCTCAGGTAAGGCAAGCACGGCAGCGCGGTGGTCGTTCTCAGGTAAGGGAGACAGTTTTCTGCCCCAATTGCACAAAGAGACATGTTAGACATGAATGCCCATTCAATGTTGTATCAATAAGAGGAAGAAAAATGCAGGTCCAAGAAGCCAAGGTCAAGGGTTCAAGTCAGAATTCAAAGAAGGAAGATGCTCCAATTGTAACAGGTTTGGCCACTTTGCTAAAGAGTGTCCTCACAAGAAGCATACTCCAAGAGATGATGGCAACAATAACATCAACTACAAAGGCAATTGCAATCAAAGGAACAAGGAGGGAAAGTAGAATGCTCTCGCTGCTCGAAATGGAAATGGTCATCCTCCCAAGAAGTCGAGAAACTCCAGGTATGAAGAAGTTAATGTTGTAAAGCAAAAAGAATTTTATCTTATTTCTACCCTCACCACCGCCTCTCCTCTGGATACAATGGATCATTGGTTGATTGATAATGGTGCCTCAAGGCGCTTCACTGGGTACAAAAAGTCTCTCTCTACCTTGATTGAAAAGAATACAAATATGGAGATTATACTTGGGGATAATGCCACTTATCCCGTGAAAGGAATTGGGACTGTTACTCTTTACTTAAATCATGGTCAAACCCTTCATTTACAAAAAGTGTTGTATGTACCTAATTTGAAAAAGAACCTAGCCTCTATTTTTGTGATGGAAGATAAAGATTTCAAGGTGACATTCGTTGATGGGAAGGTTCGTGTTTGGCAAAGGAACCCAAGAGATGCATTCACTCTTGGATTCACGGTTGAAGGTCTCTATCAGGTTCGAGGAAGTCTGTTAGGAGCAACGACTTGTGATACTTATCTTCAATCCGAATTATGGCACCGAAGATTTGCTCACCTTCATTACAAAGCCTTACCCAACGTAAGGAAGATGGTCGCCCACAGGTATGCTCAAATTCAACTTATATCGTGAAGGAGTTTGTCAAGGTTGCGCGGTTGGAAAACACACAAGGGGACCATTCCCCTCAAGTCAAATTCAACCCACCGATATTCTTCAATTGGTCCATTCTGATCTATGAGGTATGTTGCCCGTGACATCTTTAGGTGGATATTTGTACTATGCAATTTTTTTGGATGACTTCTCACGCAAAACATGGATCTATTTCTTAAATAAAAAGGACGAAGTGTTCAAATGGTTCCACTCTTTCAAAGCCTTGGTCGAGAATCAAACAGCGAAGAAGATCAAAGTATTGAGGACCGATAATGGGACTAAATATGAATCAAATGAATTCATTGACTATTGTAGAGAAGTTTGGATTAAGAGGGAGACCACTACTACATACACCCCTGAACAAAATGGTGTTGTCAAAAGGAAGAATCAAACTATCATTGAAGCCACCTTTGCCATGCTTCATGACTAAGGTCTACCGAAGTTCTCATGGGGAGAAGTTGCCAACATCGTCGTATATGTTCAAAATAGATGTTTGCATCAAACATTGGACGTTAAGACCCGAAGAAGTTTTCACAGTTAAGAAACTTGACGTTTCTCATTTTAGAATTTTTGGTTGTCCCATATATTTTCATGTGCTGAAAGATAAAAGAAACAAGCTAGATGCATCTAGGAAGAAATGAACGTTTGTGGGCTATAGTGAAACTTCAAAGGCATATAGAATCTGTGTTTGGTCAAAGAGAAATGGAAATAAGTCACAATGTCACTTTCGATCAAGACTCTGCGTTTGGGAAAGTATGAGATCTTCTGATCCCTAGGAAGAACAATGATGATGATGCAGTAAAGCACGATGAATCATCGGTTGATGAGTCGATGCCCGATGTTGAAGGTCTGATGGATCCCATTCATCCACCTCTTAGAGAGCTCTCTACTTCAAGAAAAAGACCTTTGTGGCTCAAAGATACTCTTGAAGATGTTGAGAGACATATTTCACCAAGGGGGACTTTTCGTGAAAGCAAGAAGCCAAACAGATACTAAGGGTACTTAGTTGCCATGAGTACCATTGTACAATATGAGCCTTGTACATTCGAAGAAGTCGTGAAACACCAAGTTTGGAAGGATGTGATGAACAAGGAGTATGAGTCGATCATGAAGAATGATGTCTGGGATGCGATTCCTAGACCCAAGGACAACTCAGTGGTCATTTCAAAATGGCTCTACAAGATCAAACATGGAGCTAATAGGAGTGTTGAAAAGTTCAAAGCCAGGTTCGTTGCTTAAGGCTTCTTTCAAAAGGAAGGAGTAAACTATGATGAGATATTTGCACCGGTTGCCCGATACACCACCAGCCGCTCGATCATAGCCCTTGTCGCCTCGCAAGGTTGGAGCCTACACCAAATGGATGTCAAAACAGTTTTCTTGCATGGCTCGCTTAAAAATAAAGTCTATGTAGAACAACCCGACGAGTTCGAGGTTCAAGATCGTAAGACACATGTATATAGGTTGAAGAAATCCCTCTATGGGTCGAAGCAAGCCCCTAGGGCTTGGTATGAGGGGATTGATAGTTATCTTATGAAGCTGGGATTTACAAGGAGTGATGTTGACCCGAACCTATAGTTCAAGATTGAAAAGGACAGGCCTCTCATTTTGGTCCTTTATGTGGATGTTCTCTTTCTGACAGGCGATGACTCTCTCATTCATCATTGCAAGATGGAGTTGGATTTCGAGTTCAAGATGGACCTAGGACTTATGTACTACTTCCTAGGACTGGAGGTCTGGCAAAAGCAAGGTGAGATTTTCCTTTCTCAAGGAAAATACATTGTGAAGCTACTTGACAGATGTGGAATGGTGGACTGCAAGTCTGTATCTACTCCAATGGAACTCAACTTCAAGAAGCTATGTGGTAGTGTTGTTGGGCCCAGATTGGCGAACCCTTCCGAATATCATCAACATGTGGGGGCCTTGATGTTCTTGGTGAACTCTCGTCTTGACATATGCTTTGTTGCGAACACGTTGAGTCAATTTATGGTCGAGCCTCATCACATTCATTGGATTGTTGTTAAGAATCTCTTAAGATATCTCCGGGGCACAATCCACTGTGGACTGAAATACACTGCCAGGAACTTGAGGCTACATAAATATTTAGAGGTGTGAAAATTTTATCACTGCAACAACTGATTTATTTTACCTACTTATTTTCCAATAAGTTATTTACGAAATCCCTTCAGTAAATATTAAAATAAATTCTACTGCAGATATCACACCACTATACAGAAACAAATACATGCACAAGAATCAAACACATCAACAGAGTTATTTTGGACAATTGTCCCCGGAGAAACCTACTGCGGGAAAACCGGTGCAGCAGAGGAGGATTTTATTAATCAGCTTTTCTTGAGTACAACTAGGGTGCCAAACTGGCTCACCCAACAGAGATAAATCCTTCGGTGTTTCTCCTAGGCTCAGCGTCAGTCCAACTAGCCTCTGCGCAGCTCCCAGAGCCTTTGTGTCAACACTCTGCCTCACTGTGTCAGCACTCTCTAGTCACTGCGCAGTCCAATTGCCTCTGCATCTTTCTGAGTGGCTTTGTGTCTACCTCTTTAACCTTTGCGCTGGTCCTCCGGCACTGTTCTTTCCTCTAGGTTACATACTCGCTACCTCTTACTGCAATACAATCTTCTAGTTTGAATTTCTCAGCAAGCCCCGTTCCAGAAATCAAACCAGTTGGTCTCCCTCAGTGTATCTCCAACTGACCCTCAAGTCTTTTCTTATACTTTTCCTGCTGATGAATCAACGGCCAAGATTAAGTCCCTAATCAACGACTAAGATTAAAATAGACTTGATCCTTATCTTTTAGAAGCTTCTCATCCTTATCTTTTTTTAATACCCATTAATATTTTTATTTTCCTAAGTTGAGACTTAGGAACTCATTAAAAATATTAATTATTTTAATAACTCTTCATCTAGATGAAATTTTCCAAAACGATTTCTGGGTCTTGGAGATCTCATGTGTTTTAACCTCTCCACCAATTTTCATGGCTAGAGCACATCCAATGCTACCCCAAATCAACACTCCCTCTTAGCGAAGAATGTGCTCTAGTAAAGTTCCACCACTGAATATCACCATGATCATCCTATACCAGTACCTGTGTTGATGCTTGGCCTGCTGCCTAACATCCTCTGCATTGTTGCCTCTTGTATTGCTACCCATGACGCTACCATTGCCACTGCTACATCTGTACTGCAGCTCCCTCTGCATCCGTGTTGTTGCTAGTCCTTCTTCCCAACACTGCATCTCTCTCTCAAATGTTGCATCATGTTGCTCATAGCACTGGAACACCTGATACTTATCTATTTCTGTTACTAAAATGGATTCTTTACCATCCCCATCTTTTCCCTAAAATAAGCGAACTTGGTTCTTCCAAGGGCCTTAGTAAGGATGTTCGCCACCTGTTCTTCTGTAGGAGTGTAACTCAACTAGACAGCTCCTCGTTGGACACCGTCTCTGACAAAGTGACACCGAATATCAATGTGTTTTGACTAATCATGAAATACTGGATTCTCAGAGAGTTTGATGCAACTCTAATTATCACACATGATCTTGGTCACTTCCATCCCTCTTCTGAACAGGTTTACAAGCAATTTTCTAAGCCATATGGCTTCGCACGAAGTTGTGCTGGCGGCCATATATTCTGCTTCAGCTGAGCTCAAAGCTACGGATTTTTGTTTCCTATTGCACCAGGAGGTCATTCCTAATCCAATGTTGAAACAGTACCCATAGGTACTTTTTCGATCTACTAAACTTCTTACCCAATCTGCATCAGTAAACCCACTCAGTCTGATATCATTTCTTCTGGTGTAGAAGAGTCCATAATTGACTATTCAATGTATATATCTAAGAACATGTTTGGTTGTTTCCCAGTGCACCCTCTTCGGTTCCACCATGAACTGACTGAGGGTGTTGACAGCGTAACAAATGTCTGGCCTGGTATTGACCAGATACATCAGGGACCCTACGAGCTACCTGTATAAAGTGGGATCAACATCCTTGTCTTCTGATGCATCAATTTTCTTCCATTTGGTGATCATTGGAGTAGCCATAGACCTACAGCCCTGCATCTTGAATCTCTTTAGAATTTATGTAGCGTATCTCCCTTGTCCAAGGAAAATCTCCCCCTTCTGTTGCCAAACTTCCAACCCCAGGAAATATTGCATATGTCCCAAATCCTTCATGTCGAATTATGTGGCTAGATTCTTCTTACAGTGCTCAATGAGTCTGGATGATTCTATCAGGAAGAAATCATCCACATATAATACTAGGATTAGAAGATCATTCTCTACAACCAAATAGTAGAGATTTGGATATGTGTCACTCTTGACGAACCCCATCTTCTGCAAGTAGCCATCAATTCGACCATAACACGCTCTAGGTGCCTGTTTGAGCCCATACAAGGCCTTCTTCAATCTGCATACATGAGACTTCTTCTCATGTGTCTCAAAGCCTTTTGGTTGTTCAATGTATACTTCCTCTTCTATTACCTCGTTCAAGAATGTTGTTTTGGCATCCATCTGATGAATCTCCCATCCCATCTGTGCTACAAGAGATATCATGGTTCTAATAGATGTATACCTGTCTACTGGGGCGAAGGTCTCTTCGTAGTCAATTCCTTCTTTCTGAGCATACACCTTTACCACAAACCTTGCTTTGTATTTTTCCACACTGTCGTCTGCAGCGTATTTAATCTTGTAGATCCATCTCGAAGCTACCACCAATCTGTCTTGAGGCCTAGGCACTACTTCCCAAACATCGTTCACCATTATAGAGTTGTATTCCTCTACCATCGCATCCATTCAAACTTGATATTGAGCGGCCTCCTGAAAACTGGAAGGCTCCCCATCCTGAGCTACTAAGGCCTAATATCTATCTGGTTGTCTTTGCTCCCTTTTATTGTTTCTCAGTGCACCGATGAAATCTTCTACAGTCCGCAAAATCTGTCAAAGTTCCCGGCTCGTTCTTCCTCTGGTAGCAGGTGCATCTGTTAGCTCCTCCTCTTCCTGTGATTCTTCTTGTTCTAAGGGAGAATTCTTGGCTTCCGCTGGTTGAAGTGGTTTGACCAACTGCTCATCGAAAGGCATTTCTCGAGATTTCCTGAAGGCCCTATCTTCCATGAATTTCACATCTCGTCGAACTACTACCTTCCTGCTCCCTGGAAGATAGATTCTATATGCCTTAGATTCTATTGTCATATGCATAGGATGAGTGGTTCACCTTCTCCTATGGCATATGAGCAGAATGAGTGGTTCACCTTCTCCTACCAATTACCCAACACACATCCTACCCATGGAGTCTGGGACTCATGGGAAGTACCTCTCATCTGGCCAATGAGTTGGAAAAAGTGGTTAGGAACCATAGCACTACCGATAGGCGCATCGTGTATTGTCGTAGTCCCTATGACTAGGATGCATGTTGTTCAACAACTTGATCTGGGATCATGGACTTACTTTGTCAATGGATAGTGGTAAAGTCTTGTGACTCACTCTCAATCACTTCTTCATTATTACTTCATGGTTTAGCAGAGCAGGGCAGTGATGACAGATATGGTACATGATGACAGGATGGTATGATGATAGCAAATGGATTGGTAGGTGGAATTCTCCCTAGTTGAGAGGGAGTGTTGAAATTGGCAACTAGGCCCAAATTCCACCTTAGGACAGCTCATACGATGGAGATGATTATTGCATTGGATTCCTCTTTTCGAGAGGTCCAATATTGATATAAAGATCATCTCATTTGGACAAGCAGAATTGGAATTTTTAATTTATTATCTCTCATGCACAAATTGTCAAGGTCGGCCTCAATTAAATATAGGCTCAAGAAGCCCAATGGATGTGTCTCCTCACCCTCAATGAATTGTATAAATAGGAGTGACCTCTCTCCTCAATTGAACATCACTCATCACATCATTCATCTCTCTCTCTTCTCTTGATTGGTTCGTACAGCTTGGGCAGCTTCTCTCTCTTCTTCGCACGTGTGGCAGAAGGCCCAAAATTTCAAGGTTAAGTACGAGCCAAAATTTCAGAGAAACACACTAGCGTTGACCATAGCTCATTTGACCATCTTTGACTTCGGTTTTCAGGGAAGAATTCTGATTTTCCTAGGCTTAGTTGTTGGGCACAAAAACTGAGGTGTTTTGGGCAGGTTGACCAACGTTGACTTCAGATTTGACCGCATAAATTACAGCAGTATTTCTCTCCTTTGACCAAATTGTTTTGGGATGACTTCGACTCCTTGAAGGCCAAATTGGATTCTTATTGACCAAGCTGCTTGGAGGATGTTTTCGCGTTGATTTTACCAGCGTCGACTTTATGGTTAGGGTTGTAGTTGACTGTTGATTTTGAGAGGCTTGTTTTGGGCAAGTAAATTTGATATTTGTACTCTCTCTCTCTGTTGAACTATAGAATAATAATAAGAGGCTTTGATCAAAGGGTTTTCCGCACATTGGGGATTTTCCCTACATTCACCAAATCTTGTGTCCTCTTGTCTTAGCTTGACTTCTGCACTTGTTTTTATGTTCTATCTGCATTTACTGTCAACGTGATTAAGTTAATGTGATTGCTACTGGAAATAATTGAAAATTGTCATTGGGTTGATAAGGAACATTGAAGTAAATTGTGCTAAAGCAAAGAACATACCATTGTTATCTAAAATTAACAAGTTTTTACTCCATACTACAACTTTTCCATCAATGAAAGCCACTCTATCACCTTTATCTTCTAGACTTGAAATGGAGAATAAGTTCTTATGCAAACTTGGAACAAATAGGATGTTGTTGAAATGAATATTGCCTCCATTCTCCAACTCTATTGAGGTTGATCCAATTCCTCTCACGGGATAGTTCTTATTATCTCCAAGCTCTATAGACTAAAAAGACTTTCCTTTTGATAATGTTTTTAGTTGCTTGTGATGCCCGGTCATGTGCCTTGATGCTCCATTATCGATTACCCAAATGTTCTCATCTTGAAAAGTGTCAATGAGTGTTGAGAATAGTCCTTCGTCCTTTGTCTTGGTTTCTTTCTTCTTTGGAATCATAAGGACGTTCCATGCTTCTTTGATACCCATCTTGAGATGACTTGCTATCTTTGAACACCTCTTTAGGAACTTATTCAATATAGTAGAGATCTTCATAATGCCCTCTGCCAACCTTAGCTCTGATACCATGTTGAGAAATCTACAAGGCAATGATTAGAGAGATTTCTCTTTTCTTGATAACCGCTTGTGATGTCTTTTTACCTTTTCTTACTTATTAGCTTCTTTACTTATTATTATGTTTGTATATCATCAAACAGCTACCAAAAACAAGAAGAACAAGAACACAAAATATAGGCTGCAAACCCACAAATCTCTTCTCTTCCTTATAGATTCTTCAATTGATGAATTCCAAGACCTTTTAACCAAGACCAATACCCTCCAAGACCAAGTCCAACCCCTCCAGATGATGTGCTTTGCTTGTCCAAGTCAAACCCAGTCAAATCTCTTTTAGTAACACAACTTCGGCCCCTAGTTACAGAGTTTTGGCCTTCACTACAGACCTGAAATTTTTGGCCCCCTACAGTGGTTGATGCCACACTTGTGAGCTTCTTTTAGCCTCCCAAGGCTTCCTTAGAGCTTCGCATGTCTTTCTCTTCCTTCTAGAGCTTGAGGATGGCTTCTTGTGACCTTCACTTGACCTTCTTTCATTTCCTTCTTCAAGATCGAACCTGTAGAAGAAAACCCTAGACCAGCTGCAGAAACCCTAACATTCCTTCGCACGTGTGAGAGAGAAATAGCCCAAAGACAAGTCTTCTTCATCCTCTTCCTTCTTTGTTGCCTTCTTCTTCCTCCTTTGCTTGAAGGAGTGAGAGATGAATGTGATCCAAGGAGGTCGAGTTTCCTCCTTTATATAGGCTTCTTAAGGTGGACATTGCTCCTCAAATTAGGTTGACTTGGTCTTCAAGGGTATTTTGACACTTTTAAGGACAAAAATAATTTTCTTTACAAGTTACAATGTGCTTGATGGGTCTTCAACTTATGACAATGACTCTTTTGACTTCTTGACGTAAGACCAACCCTAGAAGCACTCAATGGGTACTTGACCTATAAAATAAAAGACCTTGAATATGAAACCCATGCTCCAAAAATAATAATAATAATCTTCTTTCATTTTATGATTTACAAGAATCAAAAGTACATTTCATATTTATGAAAACCGAACCTAGTTACACATTTTTCAACAGTCCACGCCCAATGTCACATGGTTCGGGTTCAAGTTCAGGTTCGTCAATGATTAGGTTCGGTTTGAGTTCGAATTTTTTGATGAGGTTCACCATTAGGTTCGTCTATATATACATATATTAATTTAAAATGAATTATATGATAAAATAGTAAGCAACCAACATCAGTAAACATCAAAAACGCCATCACAGACATGGAAACTGCAAGGATAAATTACAAGCTTGAGTTGTGACATGAAGTTATGAGTTTTGATCTATGGACTTGGTCAAGGGCTTTGAGGTTCGCCAAACCTCAAATTTTTTTTAAGGTTCGCCAAAATTCGAACTTCAGGGTTAAAGTTCGACGAACCTTGTGACATAGTCCACGCCTATGATTACCAACTAGAGGAAGAGAGACGCATCAGAAGACGTAGGTGTGGACCCAACCTTATATAGGCAACTCATCAAATCTCTTATATATCTAGTCACTTCTAGGTCAGACATTTGTTTCGCAGTTAACACTCTTAGAGAATTTATGGTGGAGGCAAAGAGGGTGCATTGGACAATAGCGAGACATGTTTTGAGGTATTTGTGTGGTACAGTCGAGTATGGTTTGAGATATGCTTGAGGTGATGGTGCCACTTTTTGTTGATATATAAATGCAAACTGGGCAAGCATTTCAGTGGATAGGAAAAGTACTTCAGGGCGTTGCTTCAGTATTGGATCAGGGATTGTCTCTTGGTGCAGCAGGAAGCAGAAGTCTGTAGCACTAAGTTCTGCAAAGGCAGAATACATGGCAATTACCATGACCACATGCAAAGTTATTTGGCTTCAGAAGCTGCTAGTGGGTTTGTTTGATCAGCGAATGGATTTGACTAGTATCTACTATGATAATCAGACTTACGTCAGGTTCTTTGAGAATCCAGTGTTTCATGATAGGTCGAAGCATATCGACATAAGATACCATGTCATCAGAGATTGAGCGCAGCGTAGATCAGTTCAGTTATAGCATGTTCCCACATGTCAATAGATTGCAGATATTCTCACCAAGGCCTTGGGTAAGCCAAAGTTTGTCTTCTTCGGGGATAAGATGGGAGTAGTGGAGAACACCTTCCTCGCTAATAGGGAGTGTTAGTTTTTGGTAGCAACGGACAAATGTTATAGTCTCTATGGTGTCTATGAGGCTAAGGAACACATTTTCTACAATACCCAGAAAAGGTTTCGCAAGAAACACCTCAATTAGATTTATTAGCCAATTATTCTTTACTTTCCTAAGTCTAACTTGGGAAAATTGGTTAATTAAATCAAATTAATTAAAGAAAATCAATTTTACTCTAGAGACTTCCAGAAAAGTCATTTAATGGGGGTCAAGATGATCTTAGACATCAATTGTGATTAGATCATGGCCATTTATTGCTCAGTGAGAGATAATAAGAGCAAGTCGGTGCAATTTGGAGAGACACACTTGAGCAGTTTGGCTTACCCAACTGCAGTGATCGGAAAGGACGCAGTTGAAGCAGAGGGAGACAACAGCGACAGGGTTTCAGTAGAGGATTTTGGAGAAGATTTCTAGAGAAGAATTCCATACATTTTCCAACATTCCAGTGATAGGAAGGGAGGTCAAATAAATCTGTAGAGAGGTCGTATCAGGTAGTGTGAGTTAGCTAGTGTGCAGATCTAAGCAACAGATCAATTTCCAATTTCCGGAGATAGGTGCCAGAGAATGTGCGAGTTGCAGGCAGACAAAGGAGTTGTAGGAACAATTTTCATGTAGTGGTGCGAGTTCCAGTTTTGGCCGCAAGCATTTCTAATGTGCATAGCAAACAGGTGGTGACAGTGGCACTAAGGAGGTCGAGTTTATTTTGCAGAGGAAACATGGGTTTCCAGATTTATTTTCCAATGGAGAAAATTGTATGACCATGCTTTGCCAGTATCAAGCAAGCAGTTTTATTTCTCAAATTGTTTAAGGATTAATAATATAAACCCTCATCTGTTGAATTGCTTTCCCCACATAGGAGTTTTTCCAGGGACTATTGTCCAAAAATCTTGGTGTCCAAAATTTTGTGTGCGCATTATTTTCTCAGCTCTTGAATTTTATTTGTGAAGATTACAGAAGTGAATTAATCACTATTTGTCGTAATAATTTCTGAAGACAAATAAACCGCATAAGATAAAAGATTAATTTCCAGTTGCTGCAATTAAGGAAATTTCACACTAGCCACCTATTCACTCAACATTTAACCAACTTCTTTGTCGTTGTATAAACTCAGCCCTTCCTCAACCGCAACTTTCCTTGTTTGGCCCAACATCCCTATTATGGCCTACCTTCGAGCCTCCCTATGGCACTATAGGTGTATCCCTTCTGTTAGGGGGCTACTATTGGTTGCATCTCGCTGCTATGACCTCAATTCTGTGTGTGGCCCTCTCTGTGTGACAACCTAACCCTATCTAGATGTTGGTCATACCTATCATGTTGCTCCTTGTCTTAGCAGTGTTCTGCTTGATCTTCTCTAGCCGCCATTCGAACTCTCGCGGCCCTATATCCTTGTGCCCAACCCACGTCAACTATTCCTTGCTATTCCTGGTGACTCTTCTCAATTTGTGACACCCTATATATGCAACACTTTGCCCGTGGTCAGCTTGCCTATGCTCTACCATTATCAGTGGCTTCTCCCCACCGTCATGCTATATTGTTGTCGACTGATACCCCTGCTGCCCATGTTTCCTGTGTTGGTTCAATTTGTTTGCTCTCGGCCAGCAACACTACCCCAACACAACGGCTTCTCCTCACACCCACAGCCTCAGAGTGTTCTTTGTTGTTGTTTCCTCAAACCGTTCTTTCTAGTGTGGGCCTGCCTGCTGCCCTATCAGCAGGTATGACAGCCACAGGTTGTCGGCCACTATGGCCTCCATTTTTATGTTATCTTGGTCTAATTAATAATTCAGCCCCCTCCATTTGTAAAAACAAAAAACAAAAAACTCTTCAGCTAAACTGCACAGTCGATTTCTTTGACCTTAAAAGAAAAAGAAAAAAGAGAAAAATCTGCTCACATGATCATGACCAAAACTGGCCTCAACAATCCAATATGAACCTAGCACCTGTGATTCAAAGATCAGTAATCTTCAAAGATTATGCTCTGACTCCATGTTAATTTTCTTACGCTAGCAATCCAAAAATTAGTTCTGAGCATATTTGTCTACTAAATAAAAGCAGAGCTAGGGTATTAAGTAAATAAATTCAGCGGAAGCAAATTTACCAATAGCAATCACAAAAATGACACGGATTCAACCCAATCACAGTTCTTCGTTAAAATTCCAAAATTACATGGGCTCCCTTCTTAGGAAAATGGTCTAACTGAGGAATTACATACAACATTGTATCTGATCTAGTTAATCAAACCCTCATTGCTTGATCTAGATCTCTTTGTTGCCCCTTCATACCCAACACACTCACTGAGATGCGTAATCATAAACCAAGTAATTCTAATCATAAACCAAACTTCACTATTTTCAATGTGCCACAAGAAGAATGCTAATTGCCATGCAAGTTAACATCTCTAAGAACTGAAGGAAAAACATCATACAATGCCTTTCCACCCACAGCTTGTAACCCGATTAAAATTGGCTCCATTATCACAGAGGATAAAAAGAGAGGACACCTCATTTCCAACATTCCTCTAGACTAACAGAATGCAAACTTCCTTTATTTTCTAAATGGAAGTGATTTTATTTTAATCCAGACTAACTGGTACAATAACATGTCAAGAGATGTTGCAGGCATCTGTGACCTCAAATAAGCCCCTTAAAATTATTTGAGGTTATGAAAATAAAGAATGACCTTGGAAGATGAATAAACCAATTTAACAGTCCAAACAGTTCAGTTCCCTTGGAAGAATAACATCATTTACACACATGTTGTTAGCTTCTGTTTCTCCTAGAAACTATCTCAGCAGCCCATGCTTTGCCAAGATCAGTTTGGAATTTTCCTGCAAGGCACTAGTAATCATCAGCACAGTGGAAGATTCAATCTTAAACTAGACAAGCTAATCAAAGAAATTGATAGAATTCAAAATTAGTCTTGTCTACACTAAACGCTCAATTCTATTTAATTACTGTTAGCACTAGTTAGTAGTCACTGACTCACTCATCATGTCTCAACAAATCTTTAATCAAAACATTATATGAGATAAATTTCCCATTGAACCAGTACCTATGCTTAAATAGATTAGGCCAAACAGAGTCCAGACACACTCTTAGGTTGATATACAGAAATCAAGTATTTTAAGGCCTACACCAAGTTGCAGAGTACAATTCCTTTGACCACGTTTGTAAGAGATACTCCTTCAGGAGTAGATATGTGGCCCAGAGGCCAGTCTAGTTGCGACTCAACTGAAATAAAAAGGCAAAGTGGAAGAAATGGTGTTTATCAAGAGAGGATAAACAACAGTTCTGAGGATTAAAAATAATGTAACCATATAAATTGCCTATGCATTTTAGCTGCTAGACAAATCTGGCTAGGCAATTTGTTGGAGAGTTGAAAGAAAAGCTGCAGAATAAGAATAAGCAATAATCAAAGGAACCAGGCGTTAAAACTTTATCATAAAATGCTATGACTTGTTTGGGTATGTATTTTATTAAGCAGGTCAAATGAAACAAATGTTCAGATATTATCATAACTAAGTATTTTTCTGTTCCCCTATCCATGTGCTGAAATTATAACAACCTAGCTCACATACATTGGTTTCCTAAAGCCTGAGTTTTGACATGGTTCTTTTATCATCACACTGAACAAAAATCTATAATGCCTAGCATACTCTACCCAGTCAAATACTCCATTACCCAAAAACCAAAAAACCTAATTGTCACTAGACCATACAAAATCAATTTCAATAGCAAGTCATCCAAGCTCCATTATGTCAGGTGTCTGATGACTAAATGCCATCATTGTGCAAATGCTGTCCTATTTTAAGCATCTACATGGACATCTTCACTCTTTTGCCATCCAAACACTGGCTTCTCTGCATTGTCTCTCCAGAAACTAGTCATAACTTTCCATTTTAAAAAATGAAAGTTAGACATATTTTACACTCTATGAATATATACACTGTATAGAAAGACTGTCATGCAACTCAAAACATACTGAGTCTGGTAAACCAGTTTGTACCTGCTGTTGACTTGAAAAACTCATCTAAATTCTTGCCTTGGGCTGCATGAGATACAGAACATTATGTGAGACACTCGTACACAGACATTAAGCAAAATAACACTCCAAATACATAACCATTCAAAAGGCTCACACGCAAACTTCACTTTGATTCACATTATAAATACTGGACAAGAAAATTTTGCTTTCAAAAAGGGCATATACTATACAACAAGAAAAATTATCTTTGCAAGAAGAAAATCATTTATGCCTCAGTCTTGTAATTCCAACCGAAAATTCATCTGGCACATGTGCCCATGTAAGGGGCTATTCCAAGATGTTCGCAACTTTTTATAAAGTGAATATTGGTTAAAAGCTAAGTTGCATGATACGGTGAAATAGGTATGCATTTCTGAAACAGAAACGCACTGGAAACGTGACACCCAAAAAAACTGGAAGCAGAGAACGTGATATATATGTATATATAAACTTGGAAAGAAATCATTATGAATAAATGAGCAAGAATATTTAAATGGAAAACATAAATGACCATTAATGGTGCACAACCACTTATATTGGGATCCTCATCATTAGTATCACCCTTTTCCTCTACCTCAATCCTCTAGGGACATCAGTCTACACCACCCAATTTTGATGAAACTACCTAATCCAACCCTTAAAATATGCTACAAAAAGCCTAGCATTCCTGATCAATGATTTTGGTTTGAGTGATGGGTACTGTTAACCACTGAAGTTGCATTTGAAAACTTGTCAAAGGTTCCATGATCACAGCACACTTCAAAGCATTCCAGGACCATCATATCAAATCAGAATTCCAGAATTTCAGAGCTTTCATCTTCTTCTTCTCATCAGTCTGTCTTTCAGATTCCACAGCCCTGCGGCGATATTGTAAAAATGATTCTAGTATGATGAAAAAGTGTCATGTAAAAGGCCTAGGTAGCTTAAGACTATACTAGCATGTAAATTCACTCTAGGGAGTTTTTTTCCCTTTAGCTCATTATTTGTGTTTTTCAACACTTATAATTGTGAAAATTTCTAAATAGAAATCCAACTGCAGTGATTAATATTATTTCTTCTATTTGTTATCTCAGAAATAAGTTATTCACAGTGTTCTTATGGCAAATATCGAAATATATTCTACTGCAGCATTTACAATTAAGATATTGCAGAAAGTAAATGCAAAATATACTGGCACAAATACAATCACAATGACAGTTATTTTTGCACAATCGTTCCCAAAAAAACCCAATGTGGGAAAACAGGTGCAGCAGATGAGGGTTTCTTTATTATTCTTCAGCAAAATCTCATGTACAAGTTACAACCAGTAAAACAGAAGTGAGAAAATTTACAGACGCTTCCTAACAAATCTTTGATCCAGGAGAAGTACCCCTCTTCCATCTGAGTCCTTTTGCGTCACTCTGCGTCAATTTTACCACGCTGGACCAGCATCAAACTGCCCACGCAGTCCCAGCGTCACCTGCCTTTGCGCTGCCTCTTTCTGCGTCAACCTGCTTCTGCGTTGTATCTCCCTACTCTGCATCTTCTTGCCTTGCACTCTCTTCCGTTCTCACCGGCAACTCTCCCTCTGATTAGATTTTCTCTTGCAGAACTTCGACCAGTGAGAAAAACAATCTTACTCAGGTAACTGAGTATCTGCCTCTGGTGTGTTCTCCAAGTGCCCATCAAGCCTTCTCTTATAATCCACTCGTTGATCAATCAACAGCCCAGATTAGATCCTAATCAATGGCTAGGATCATATTGACTTAATCTCCGCCTTCTTCTAGAAGTTGCACCCAAAGTTTAGATTAATACCCATGAATTATTTTAATTTCCTAAGTTTAGACTTAGGGTTTTAATACTTAGGGTCCCATTAAAAATAATTAATTATTTTAATAAAACTGTCTTCGAGTGGAATTTCCCAAAACGACTTATGGGTATTAGAGAATGCACGCGTCATAGCCTCCCTGCAAAATTTGAGACTTAGAGCACATCCGATGCTACCAGAAATCAACACTCCCTCTTAGTGAGGAATGTGCTCTAGCAATGCAACCTGCTAAAGCATCACTCTATTTTGTAACATCTCCCTCTGCGTTGCTAATGTCTGACATGTTGTCCACCAACCACTACGCAAATGTTGCATTTGTACTACTACTGACCATGCCATTGTCAACATTGCATCCGTACTGCAACTCCCTCTGCCACTGTAACTGAGAAATCACCTGTTTCTACTACTGAAACGGATTCAAGACCATACCAATCTGCTCTCTAAACTGAATGAACTTAGCTCTTCCTAGAGCCTTTGTGAGTATGTCTGCTACCTAATCTCCTATGGGGACATACTGTAGTTGTACTACCCCACGTTGAACACAATCTCTGATAAAGTGACATATGATATCAATGTGTTGCGACCGATCATGAAATACTAGATTCTCGAAGAGTTTGATACAACTCTGATTATCACAGTAAACCCTGGTCACTTCCATCCTTTTACTGAACAAGCTCACAAGCAGTTTTCTAAGCCATATAGCTTCACACATAGTTGTGTTGGCTGCCATATATTTTGCTTCTGCTGAGCTCAGAGCTACCGACTTTTGCTTCCTGTTGCACCAAGATATCATCCCTGATCCAACACTGAAGCAATACCCTGAGGTACTTTTTCAGTCTACTAAACTACCTTCCCAATCTGCATCTATGAACCCATTTAATCTGACATCCTCCCCTCTGGAGTATTTCAACCCATATTCGACTATTCCACGCACATACCTGAGAATGTGTCTAGTTGTCGCCCAATGCACCCTTTTTGGTTCCACCATGAATTGACTAAGAGGGTTGACAGCAAAGCAAATGTCTGGCCTAGTGTTGACTAGATACATGAGCGACCCAATGAGCTGTCTATACAAGGTAGGGTCCACTTCCTTGTCTCCTGGTGCATCTATTTTCTTCCAATTGGTGATCATGGGAGTAACCATGGGTCGACAATCATACATTCTGAATCTCTTCTAAATCTCTGTAGCATATCTTCCTTGCCTAAGAAAGATCTCCCCATTCTTCTACCAAACTTCCAACCCTAGAAAATAATGCATCAACCCTATGTCCTTCCTGTTGAATTCAGTTTCAGGATTCTTCTTGCAATCTTGTATGAGCCTGGATGACCCTGTTGAAAACAAGTCATCCACATATAATACCATAATAAGTGGCGCATTCTCTATCATTAAGTAGTAGAGATTGGGATCAGCATCACTCTTGACAAATCCCAACTGCTGCAAGTAACTATCAATCCGACCATACCATGCTCTGGGTGCTTGCTTGAGCCCATACAGGGCTTTCTTTAGTCTACAAACATGAGTTCTCTTTTCATGAGTTTCGAAGCCTTCGAGTTGTTCTATATACACCTCCTCTTCTATCACCTTGCTCAAGAATGTTGTCTTGACATCCATCTGGTGAATCTCCCATCCCATTTGAGCTGCTAGGGATATAACAGATCTAATAGAGGTGTATTGAGCAACTAGGACGAAGGTCTCTTCATAGTCTATTCCTTCTTTCTGAGCGTACCCCTTTGGCACGAACCTAGCCTTGTACTTCTCTATACTTCCATCTGCAACATACTTGATCTTGTAGATCCATCGTGATCCTACAACTGATCTATCCTCTGGTATAGGTACTACTTCCCAAACATCATTTGCCACGATAGAGTTGTACTCTTCTACCATGGCATCCAACCACACTTGGTGTTGAACAACTCCCTGAAAGCTAGAGGGTTCTTCAACCTGAGCTACCAATGCCTGGTATATGTCAGGTTGTCTACACTGCCTTTTCTCGGTTCTAGGAGCTCCAACAAACTCCTCTGTGTCCCTCAGTGTCTATCGTACTTCTCTGTTGGTTCTACCACTGGTGGTAGGAAGCTCAATCAACTCCTCCTCTTGATCCTGTTGTTCCATCTGCTGAGAACTATTTGAATTTCCTCCTTCTGAGGAAATACTGGTACTGGTCACCGTACTCGATACAGGTGCCTGTCCTCCTTGCTGCCCCTGCTGCTCTTGTATTAGTGGAACACCTCCTGACTGATCTTCTACAGGCATCTCACGAGATTTCCTAAGAGCTCTATCCTCCATGAACTTTGCATCTCGTCTCACTACAATCTTCCTGCTGCTAGGAATGTAGATTTTGTATGCCTTTGAGGTCTCGCTATATCCTAAGAGATACCCCTTTTCTGCAGTCTGATCCAGTTTACTGCGCTTCTCGTCTAGAATGTGACAATATGCCACGCTTCTTAATATCCTGAGATGATGAGTTTTGGCTTCTTCCCTGTGAAGACCCCTTCAGGCATTTTCTTCCCCAATGCTCTATGAGGAGTTCTATTTTGGATATACATCGTTGAGTTGCAAGCTTCTGCCCATAAATACTTAGGTAGATCCTGATCATACAACATAACTTTGGCTGCCCCAACAATAGTTCTATTTTTCTGTTCTGCTCCAAATTATATGGAGTTGTCCACTCTATTTTGATGCCCTCCTTTATACAGAAATTTGTGAAGTCTTTATCTGTATCTTCTCCACCATTATTTGAACGCAATACCTTTATCTTTTTTCCTGTCATATTTTCAACGAGAGCCTTAAACTCACTAAATCGATCAAAGACCTCAACCTTGGTCTTTAAGAAATAAATCCAAGTTTTTCTAGAGTGATCATCAACAAAAGTGACTAAGTATTTGCCACCACTAAGAGCTCTTGTGGACATTGGACCACAGATATTTGAGTGTATCAATCTCAACACACATTCTGCTCTATTGTTACTTCTGAAAAAAAATGCTTTAGTGTACTTGCCTAGCACGCATCCTCGGCATAAGTCATCATGCTCACTACTATGGGTTGGTGCTCCTGTAACAGTCTCTCTGGGCATCCTTGGTGCTTCGTGGTGTAAGTATCTCATTCATCTGTGTCATAATTCATTTCGTTCCTTTTCACCATTATAGTTTTTGCCTATCAGTGCCATTGGTGACTCAAGTTGCAACCTATACAATTTGTTGCTTCGAATCCCAATTTGTCTTTTCTTCTTCCAGCTTGGATGCTTGACGTATACATTCTTTCCTATGAAGTATACATCGTATAGCTCATTCCAAAGGTCTAGGAAAGTCAAAGAGTCAAAGACATGTGTAAAGAGCTCTTCTTGAGCATATATGTAATGTATATGAGTCAACCTAGTGTCTAGAACAGCCCTCCAAGGCAAGCACAATCCTCTTGAAGAAGATGTTGGACACAGATTGTCATTGATGTCAATATGGCAATATTCAAGGAAGGAGACAGAAACAAAGAAGAGGAGCACACAGAGCCATCAGAGCCAAGAGGAGCAGAGGTAGTTAAGCGTTGTACGAAGTTGCTGGTGAACGCTAGTGAAGGCTGCTGCAGCTGTTGAACACTGTTGAAACACTTGGAGAAAAGTTGTTGAAACACCAATTTCTCCATTGCTGAAACACCAACCTTTTCCGCAGATGTTGAACACTTGTGAAAAATTTGTCGTTACACCAATTTCGGCGTTGCTGAAACACCAATTTCTCCGCGACGACATTATATTTTCAGCACATCAATCGAAGGTAAACATGAGGAAGCTAAAGCGAATGGAGGAGGGAAGCCAGAAGGTCGAGCGAGTATTGAGGAAGCCGAAGCTCAAGTGAGTGAGGAGGAAGCCAAAGAGCCATTGAGTAAGCGGAAACGAATGGACAAAGGCATGAGAATGTATAAAACAGTAAAAACAGAGAACTGTTGTTGCTATTGGTGTGGTGAAGAACCAGAGTGTGAGGTAGTAGAAGCAGCAGAGGCTGTAGAGGCAGTAGAAGCAACAAAGGCAGGAGAGCAGGAGTGAGACAACTTCAGCTGAATAGTGTGCAGCAGCATACCTGTTTATACCAAGGTTGGGTTGGAGCCTCAGAACTGAACAGGACTGAAGTCATTGGGGGTAGGTGCTCCTAAGTGCAGAACCAGTGCAAAATAGAGTTGGTGCTCTAGAGGTTGGAGCCTCACTGAAGTCCAAGTTGGAGCTTGGCAACTATTCACAATCAGATTTATACTTATATTGTATTTATATCATTGCACTGTCTTGAGTTTTAATAAAAGCATTAATTTCAACTGTTGATTTCTATGTTCTATGTATACATACACATATCTATATATGTTGTTGGCAATCACTAGAACAATTAAAAAAATAATAATAATAATAATAAGAAATACTGATTCACCTCCCTCAGTATTTCCAACAATTGGTATCAAAGCAGGTTTCTTCATACTAGCCTAACAGCTTGAAGGAGGATACGCAGCCATGATGAGAAATCACGAAGCATCAGGAAGACCTCCTTTGTTCGATGGCACTAACTTTGGTTTCTGGAAGAAAAGAATGACCTACTACTTAATGTCCCTTGGACCCGAAGTCTGGCATTTTGTTCTAAATGAATACAAAACGACTACCACTCTTCCAATAGACCAAGATGAGAGGAAAGCCTACATCGCAAATGCAAAGGCCATGAACTCCATCACTAGTGGAATCACTGATTTTGAGTTTACAAAAATCATGCACTGTACATCTGCCAAAGAAATGTGGGAGAAGCTAGTTAGCTTGTACAATGGAGACTCAAAAGTAAAAAAGGCAAAGCTTCAAACTCACCAAAGACAATTTGAAAGTTTGAGGATGGAAGATAAAGAACACATTGCAGCATACCTCCTCTGAGTTGCTGAAGTGGTAAATTCCCTGAAAAGATTGGACAAAAAAGTTGAAGAAAGTACCATTGTTCAAAAGGTATTAAGGTCTCTTCCAGACAGATTTGACTCCAAAATAAGCGCTATAGAAGAAGCAAAGGATATAGATACTCTCAAAATGGATGAACTCCATGGAATTCTCACTGCATATGAAATGAGGAAGGGTGGCCCAAGCTCCAAAGATGCAGCATTCAAGGCCTCAAAGTCAAAGAAGGGGAAAGAAATGAATGATTGTAGTGATGAGTCTGATGTGGAACCCGAATTGGCTCAATTTGTACGAAAGCTGAAGAGAGGATCTAAGCTTAAAGGCAAGTATCCTCTTATCTGTTTTAAATGTGGTAAAATAGGTCATTATGCAGCAAAATGTCCTCATAAACATGACAGTGATGATGAAGGAAATTCCAAAAGAATGGCACATAAAAAGAAAGGGTTCAATAAGAAAAACTTATTCTCCAAGCAAGATGAGTCTGATGAGGATGATTTTATGGTCATCAAAAAGAAATCAGATGAGGAAAGTGATCATGATGAAAGCCAAGAAGCATTATTCATGGCACTCGCAGATGATGATGACTCAGGGCTGGAAGGAAATGTAGATGAACTGTTAATAAGCGCCATTGAAGAAAATGAGAAACTACGGAACAAAATCATTTCTCTCAAAGTGGAAAACGAGGAAATAAGAAGGAGAGAAGATCTCTTGGAAGCGAAGCTTAAAGAAAAAGAAGAGACTTGTGAAGAACGCGAGGCTGAAATAGTGTCTCTGAGAAAGGAGTTGGAGCAAATTAAAAAGGGCTGTAAAAGCTCTCAAATACTTGAGACTATTCTGAAAAATCAAAAACCTCAACATGACAAGTCTGGAATAGGTTTCAAAGGAGAATCCTCAAGCACTAAGAATAGTGTGAAAAGCTATGCCGATGCACTTTCCTGCAATCCAAAAGATGAAAAAATATGTTATCAAAAATGCATCCCAAACCCCAAGAATGAAGAGAGAATTACTCCAAAGAAGAATGTGGAGTCGAATCATGGACACTGCAGCAAATACAAAACTGTACTCCACCAAGGGCCCATCGCAAATCCGAAGAACGAGGGAGGAGTAATTCCTAGGATGGAAATCGACTCAAATCGTGGTTGCTTCAACAAGTACAAAACCATCTTTCTTGGACACTGCTTTCACTGTAAAAACTTCGGTCATCAAGCCAGACATTGTATGGCTCGCAGAAGTGAAAAGACAAATCTAAAGGACCAAATAATCAACTCATATGCCCCCAAAAGGCAGGGACAAATCAAAACGTTCAATCCATTTGATCCCTTGACCAAATTTGATCTGATTTTCTCTTTCTGCTACAATAATGGACACTATGAACAAGACTGCCCACTCAAAGGAAGAAAGACGAGTAGCAAGAACCCCAGCATGGACAAATGCGGTCTGGCTCTATATGCTCAAAACAATGAAAACCAGTGGTTTGTAGATAGTGGGTGCTCCAGACACATGACAGGAGACAAAAGAAAGTTTGTCTCACTGAGCAAAAAGGAAGGGAATGTGTCCTTTGGAAGCGGATCAGGCAAAATTGCAGGAAAAGGAACAGTTACTCTGATCAATGGAAAAGGAAAAGCTCAAGATGCTTTGCTAGTTGACAGACTCAAACACAACCTCCTAAGTGTCAGCCAAATCTGTGATCAAGGACATAAGGTTGTTTTCAGCACCAAACACTGTGAAATAAAGAACTCTGCCTCGGGGAAACTTGTGGCAAAAGGGGTGAGAACACCAGACAACATTTACATACTGAACAAGATTCAAGAAAATAAATGCTATGTGAGTCAGACAGATGAGAGTTGGCTATGGCACAAGCGACTTGGACATACAAGCTTCGAAAATATGATCAATATCAGCAAGATCAAAGCTGTACGAGACATCCCAAAGCTATTCAAACCAAATCAGGGAGTATGTGGTCCTTGTCAACATGGAAAGCAGACCAGAACCAGCCACAAGACAAAGGAACACTATACATCGAAGCCCTTGGAGATCATCCATGCTGATGTGTGTGGGCCAACTAGAAATCAAGCACTCCAAGGAGAAAGGTACTTTGTGTTATTTGTTGATGATTATACTAGAATGATGTGGATATATTTCATAAAGTATAAATCTGAAACTTTTGAGTGTTTTAAGAATCTAAAAGCCCTTGTAGAAAATGAAAAAGATTCAAAAATTAAGTGCCTAAGAACAGACAAAGGAGGAGAATTCACATCAAACGAGTTTAGTGAGTTCTGTAACATTCATGGAATTAAAAGAGAATTCTCGGCTGCTAGAACACCTCAGCAAAATGGGGTAGTTGAAAGAAGAAACTGAATAGTCCAAGAAATGGCAAGAACTATGCTATTAGCAGCAGACTTACAGCCTAGATTCTGGAGAGAAGCAGTAGGGACAGTTGTCTATACACTAAATCGAACTCAATTAAGACCAAATTGTGAAAAAACTCCTTATGAGCTATGGAACGGAAGACCTGCTTCGGTGAAGTATTTCAAGATTTTTGGAAGCAAGTGCTTCATAAAAATAAATGATGGTTCACCAGGAAAGTTTGATTCTCGGGTTGATGAAGGGATATTTCTTGGATACTCTACACGGAGCAAGGCTTACAAGTGCTACAATTATCGACTGAAGAAAATAGTGGAAAGCATTGATGTAAAGGTTGATGAAGAACTTCCAATAAAGGAAATTGAAGAACATGAAAATGACTTTCTCCTTGAAGAAGAAGAACCTAAAGAAGAAGAGATAGATGAGGAAGAAGAAGAAGAGAAAAGAGAACCACCTCATACCCCTTCAAAGATGAAGTATGTCGAAAGATATCATCCAGAAGAACAGATCATTGGCGATAGAGATGAAGGTGTGCAGACCCGAAGAATGATAACAACCTCACCCAAGAGAAAAGTCATTGCCCTGCTATCTATGATAGAACCAGAAACATTTGCAGAAGCAAGGATCCTCAATGGGTAAAAGCCATGGAAGAAGAAATGTCCCAAATTGAGAAGAACAAGACATGGGAGCTGGTACCTCGTCCAAAGGACAAAAACATAATAGGAACCAAATGGGTGTGTTGACCCCTACTGGTCAACATCCCATGCAGTGCACCCCGTCTTTTCTTGACAAGAAGAAACAGCACCTGATCAGCATGTCCGTGCCATGCCATCATCAGCAGTTTGATCTTTCTGATTGTAAACCCAGTCTGCATGTATTAACTGTAAATAATCTTAGCAGACATGAAGTCATGTATGTAATTTGCCTAGGTGGACCTAACTTTCTGATGATAATCTACGTCCCGGAAGGTTTTTTGTCTCACCGATCTACGATCGGCAGAGTTTTCCTTCAAACCTGACCCCAAAGCCGGGATGGATTTCGTCATCAGAACTTTAGGAGAATCTTATATGTTAATCTGCTAGATTATCGTTGTGTCGCAGAACTGGGTGTTTTGTGAGGGTCTGTATTAAATGGGTTTGTCCCTTAAGATGTAATTTTGTAAAAGTCATGATGTAATGTGTCCTGAGGGTCGAGAAATGTTTTAAATCCCCTCATGAGTCCTAAGTCCTAGGTCCTAGGTGATGTTTCTGAAGGCTTAGTTCAGTGATCCATTTTAAAATGAATTAAAAAATTAAAAAATGAATAAAAATAATAAAATAATGAAAAATAATAAAAAATTAAAAAATCAAGCAAAAACCCTAACTAATAAAATAATAATATTTTAAGTTAATAAATCGACGGATGAGATCAAGAGATGTCTTGATCCTCATCAACGGTCGAGATCATTTCTACATGGATCACTCGAACTAGCCGTTAGGATCATTTCCTTTATATAGGGTCTTAGGGGGTCATTTGAGATCATCTGATCTGTGAGTCTGTACTGAAAAAGCTCTCTTGTAATCTGATTTTCTGGTTAATAAAAAGACTTTGAGGTTCAAAACAGGCTGGTGTTACTCTCTGGAATTGCTGTGAGATTTTCATTTTTCTGCATATTTCAGTTTTCAGCAGTTAATAATCGCTGGTTTTCAGAGTATTGTGAGTACAGGTATCTTGCTCATGTGCTAGGGTTTGAATGTTGTAGGGTTTCTGGAATAATGGCAGGTATCTCCATTATTCCTTGAAACCTAGCAGCATTTCTTGCCCTCTTTACTGATGTTTGCTTGAGGTGTGCAGGAGATCTTTAGGTAAAGGGTACAGGTGGGCGTTTGGGGAAGTTCTAGGCTGAACCAGCCGACTCCCACAGGCTTTTCTGTGCAGAGCCCAGCTGATTGTTCCCTGGGTTAATCATTCAAAGTTTCTTTTCAGTTTTACATTGAGAAATTTTCTTTCTGTTCACAGTGAAGTTCAAGTTTTTCTGATATTTCGAAAATATTACTGTTGTTATAGCTAAATCTGGCATTTCAGGGGCCACAATCTGTACATTAAATTAGCTGATTCTAGGGTTTCAATTTGTTTTTTGGATCTAGGGTTTTCAGAATTCTGCTTTTCATAATTTTCTTTATTAGGGTTTCATTTTTTTTGTTCAGTTTTTATCAGGGTTTTGTATTTCTGCGTTTTCAGCTACAGGGTTTTTTCAGAAAATATCTGTCAGAGCGTAGCTGCAAAATCAGTTTTCAAAAAAGGCTGCATGCATGGCCGTCGGAGCTTCCATTTGTCGCAGAGAATCAGATCAATCTCAGAACGCCGATAATATTTATCTGTCAGTTAGGCATTTTTGATAACGCAAATAGCAAATCGGACCAGAGGAAGCGTGTTCTCAAAGTGGCTGAGACCTTCATTTATCCGCTGTTGAAATTCTGGTTTCCGCACTCAGCTTCTTGGTTTCAAAACGAAGTCACGATTTTGATGGGCTGCTGTCACTTGTGCTGGTCGAGTTCTTTGAAGACGTGTTCAATCAGGGTTCAGCAAACCGTTCCATTCATAAAGCGTTTCAGCCGCCTGAGGACGAGCGTACAGTGCCACTGTCAATCCAGGTATCCATTCTGAAATCCGCAGGTAAAAAATCGATTCACGCACAGGTAATAAACGGACCATTCGTATTTTCATGCGATAAGGTAATGTTAGTTTAGGTTTCGGATGGTTAGGGTTAGCTTAAGTTTCATTTGTATAGTTTTACTTTGTTTAAAATAGATTTCGTGTTAATTTTTTTTTAGATTTAGCGTATTAGATTTCAATTTTTATTTTAGATATATCAAATAATAAAAACAAAAAATATTTATGTTTAGGACTTAGCTTTTGTTTACAATTTAATCTTGTTAAGTTAGTTTAGTTTTTTTAATGTAGATTTTTATTTATTTATTTAGATTTAGATTTGATTTTTAGGTTAATTTAAAATTTGTATAGTTTAGTTTTATTTTATATTTTAGATTAATCTTTAAATATCATTTTTTATGGTTTTAAAAAAGAAATAAAAATAAAAAGATTTTATTTAGTTTTGTTTTTTTAGACTTAGGTTTATCTTTTTGTATAGTTAATTTTTAGATTTTTAGAATAGATTTTAAAATTTTAATTTTTTAGATTTTCATTTTTATAATATAATAAAATAAAAATAAAATAAAAAAATAAAAAAAAAATAACTTTTTTTTGGAAAATTATTTTTGCGAGATTCAGTTATTATCATGCTATATCTTTCACGCTGAATATTCTAGGTCGAGATGCGAAATTGATATCTGGTTAACGGTTTATAATTCTCGTGGTATTTTAAGGCATTTATCTTTTAAAATTTTCTGTTGCTGGATATCGTTTTGGTCATTCTAAAGAGCATTGTGTTTTCGCTGATGATAGATGGTTGCTGTTCATGGTCCATGTTTCTATATCATTTAAAAAGTAATCATTTAAACATTAACTCCACAAGGCACTGGTCTGCAATTTATCAAATCCATCGAGCCCTTTTATCATCGTATCTCGTGTCTCCCAACCAACTGGTCGACAGTTGGTCTCATCACCCCACAGGGTCTACCCCCCTTAGCCGCGGGAGACAGGCTTAAACGGAGGGATCGGGGATCAGAGTGACAGCCCCCGGTCTGAGCGTTGTCGTGTCAATCTGCGCGACAACATTTTTGGCGCCGTTGCCGGGGACAGAGTTTTCCTGTTCCTGGAGTTTCATCGACATTAATCTTCTCATCTCTCATCTCTCAGTTGCGCTGGCAGATTCAAATATTCTGGCATCTTTTCATCACATATCAGCAGATTCTCTTCGGTTTTGTTTCTTGTTTGGGTGGCGACTCCACTTTCTCATTTTTTCCCAGACGAGAAGCCCTCCCGCATATCTGTCTGTTGATTACTTTTTGGATCTTAGAATCAGTTTTATTGTTCAAGTGGCGACTCCACTTCTTTCATCTTTTGATTTTCTTGAGCAAAGATCTAGTTCTATCATCCCTTATTGTTCATCATGGATTATTCGTTTAAACCATGTCGTTTTACTCACCGTCTCCATGATTTTCCGGAGGAGGCCCTTCCTGAATTGCCTATTTTTTCAGATGGTGATCCAATCGCTGCTAAAAGGCATCTTGACTTGTTTATTCGCTTCATGATCATATATTGCAGACCCCCTCAGTTTCATCATGGTGATATCAAAATGCGTCTATTTGTCCTTTCTTTAGAAGATGATGCTTTGAATTGGTTTAACAATTTTCCTAAGGATTCTTTCTCTTCTTTGGCTGATATTATCAATGCTTTTGAAGATAGATATGGTTGTCCAAACAGCTTGCCTTCTTCCTCCAAAATTGTGCAACAGAATGTAAGTAATTTGATAGGAGGTCCAGCTGAAAGATCCCAGGACGATTCTTCATGTCAAAATGTGTCATCCACCGAAAATATTGCAGATCAAGTTCATGATAGTGAAAAATCAAGGACAAATGACAATGAAAAAGAAGAGCAAAAGCAAATTATACAAGATCTAATGATGCTGGTAAGAAATATGGAAATCAATCAAACTAATTACGTCAATGATGTGAAGACTTTATGCACTCACCTGGAGAAACGTAATAGAGAGATTGAGGTCACGCAAAATCAGCATGCTAAGGAAATTGAGGCCATAAAAACTAAATATGAAACAGAAATTGGAAACATGCATAGCAAGATGTCAGTCTTAGAGGAAAATATGGTGACCATGAAAGCTGATCATGATAGGGAAATTGACTCTATGCAAAATAAGTTATTCACTATGGATGAGGAAATGACTATCATGACATTCAATCATAACAATCAGTTGGCTGACATGCAAGCAAATCACAGAGAAGAAATAAATTCCATACAGCACTGCTTGATGAACATAAAGGAAGGAAATGTTAAAGTAATAAAAAACATGCACGAATACCATGCCAGACAAATCAGTGATATAAAGGTTGAACACTCTAGACAAATGGATGCCATTAGAATGCAAGTTCAAAGGTTTCAGCGATTGGAAGATGAGAGAAACCAGCTAACATCAACAGATCAGGAGCCTTCTCATTTGCTGCAACAAGATTCATCTTATTATTGGGAGGTTGTTGATTCGATTGAAAGACGGTTGATTGAGGGTGATCCATACAGACTTAAGAACGATAGAGGTCAGATGCAAGATGAAGAAAGACATAGCATGCATATCTTACATACTTCATCTGATAGCTTTGAAACAGAAAGTACCAGGTCATCAGTAATTCAACCTGCCATAAAGAAAAAGCGTAAGAGAAAGAAGATGAGACGAAGATTTGATGCATCAGACGGCCGTGAGCAGCTTGATTTTCGGATAGGAAGGAGTCCTACCATATGCAAAATTGGACATGGCACATCCGACAAGCAGCCGACAGATTTGCCTGAAAGCAGGCAAATGCTCAGTATGCACTATATTGAACACATCTGATGCCGTGAGGCATTTTTGTATTGTATTTCTAACTCTACTCCTTGTCTTTTCAGCATTTCATTTTTGTTTTAGGATTAGATTTACTTTTCATGGTTATTAGATAGTTAATAAATGAAGAGCTTTTATCTTTCCTGTGCTTAATGTATATGCTGATTTATGGATGGACGCTACTTATTTTTGTGTTGTATGGATGCAGATTCTGGATTCTCACATTCCTGCAAGCAGCAACGTGTCCCCAAGTAGAGCCAGATGTTGACCCCTACTGGTCAACATCCCATGCAGTGCACCCCGTCTTTTCTTGACAAGAAGAAACAGCACCTGATCAGCATGTCCGTGCCATGCCATCATCAGCAGTTTGATCTTTCTGATTGTAAACCCAGTCTGCATGTATTAACTGTAAATAATCTTAGCAGACATGAAGTCATGTATGTAATTTGCCTAGGTGGACCTAACTTTCTGATGATAATCTACGTCCCGGAAGGTTTTTTGTCTCACCGATCTACGATCGGCAGAGTTTTCCTTCAAACCTGACCCCAAAGCCGGGATGGATTTCGTCATCAGAACTTTAGGAGAATCTTATATGTTAATCTGCTAGATTATCGTTGTGTCGCAGAACTGGGTGTTTTGTGAGGGTCTGTATTAAATGGGTTTGTCCCTTAAGATGTAATTTTGTAAAAGTCATGATGTAATGTGTCCTGAGGGTCGAGAAATGTTTTAAATCCCCTCATGAGTCCTAAGTCCTAGGTCCTAGGTGATGTTTCCGAAGGCTTAGTTCAGTGATCCATTTTAAAATGAATTAAAAAATTAAAAAATGAATAAAAATAATAAAATAATGAAAAATAATAAAAAATTAAAAAATCAAGCAAAAACCCTAACTAATAAAATAATAATATTTTAAGTTAATAAATCGACGGATGAGATCAAGAGATGTCTTGATCCTCATCAACGGTCGAGATCATTTCTACATGGATCACTCGAACTAGCCGTTAGGATCATTTCCTTTATATAGGGTCTTAGGGGGTCATTTGAGATCATCTGATCTGTGAGTCTGTACTGAAAAAGCTCTCTTGTAATCTGATTTTCTGGTTAATAAAAAGACTTTGGGGTTCAAAACAGGCTGGTGTTACTCTCTGGAATTGCTGTGAGATTTTCATTTTTCTGCATATTTCAGTTTTCAGCAGTTAATAATCGCTGGTTTTCAGAGTATTGTGAGTACAGGTATCTTGCTCATGTGCTAGGGTTTGAATGTTGTAGGGTTTCTGGAATAATGGCAGGTATCTCCATTATTCCTTGAAACCTAGCAGCATTTCTTGCCCTCTTTACTGATGTTTGCTTGAGGTGTGCAGGAGATCTTTAGGTAAAGGGTACAGGTGGGCGTTTGGGGAAGTTCTAGGCTGAACCAGCCGACTCCCACAGGCTTTTCTGTGCAGAGCCCAGCTGATTGTTCCCTGGGTTAATCATTCAAAGTTTCTTTTCAGTTTTACATTGAGAAATTTTCTTTCTGTTCACAGTGAAGTTCAAGTTTTTCTGATATTTCGAAAGTATTACTGTTGTTATAGCTAAATCTGGCATTTCAGGGGCCACAATCTGTACATTAAATTAGCTGATTCTAGGGTTTCAAATTTGTTTTTGGATCTAGGGTTTTCAGAATTCTGCTTTTCATAATTTTCTTTATTAGGGTTTCATTTTTTTTGTTCAGTTTTTATCAGGGTTTTGTATTTCTGCGTTTTCAGCTACAAGGTTTTTTTCAGAAAATATCTGTCAGAGCGTAGCTGCAAAATCAGTTTTCAAAAAAGGCTGCATGCATGGCCGTCGGAGCTTCCATTTGTCGCAGAGAATCAGATCAATCTCAGAACGCCGATAATATTTATCTGTCAGTTAGGCATTTTTGATAACGCAAATAGCAAATCGGACCAGAGGAAGCGTGTTCTCAAAGTGGCTGAGACCTTCATTTATCCGCTGTTGAAATTCTGGTTTCCGCACTCAGCTTCTTGGTTTCAAAACGAAGTCACGATTTTGATGGGCTGCTGTCACTTGTGCTGGTCGAGTTCTTTGAAGACGTGTTCAATCAGGGTTCAGCAAACCGTTCCATTCATAAAGCGTTTCAGCCGCCTGAGGAAGAGCGTACAGTGCCACTGTCAATCCAGGTATCCATTCTGAAATCCGCAGGTAAAAAATCGATTCACGCACAGGTAATAAACGGACCATTCGTATTTTCATGCGATAAGGTAATGTTAGTTTAGGTTTCGGATGGTTAGGGTTAGCTTAAGTTTCATTTGTATAGTTTTACTTTGTTTAAAATAGATTTCGTGTTAATTTTTTTTTTAGATTTAGCGTATTAGATTTCAATTTTTATTTTAGATATATCAAATAATAAAAACAAAAAATATTTATGTTTAGGACTTAGCTTTTGTTTACAATTTAATCTTGTTAAGTTAGTTTAGTTTTTTTAATGTAGATTTTTATTTATTTATTTAGATTTAGATTTGATTTTTAGGTTAATTTAAAATTTGTATAGTTTAGTTTTATTTTATATTTTAGATTAATCTTTAAATATCATTTTTTATGGTTTTAAAAAAGAAATAAAAATAAAAAGATTTTATTTAGTTTTGTTTTTTTAGACTTAGGTTTATCTTTTTGTATAGTTAATTTTTAGATTTTTAGAATAGATTTTAAAATTTTAATTTTTTAGATTTTCATTTTTATAATATAATAAAATAAAAATAAAATAAAAAAATAAAAAAAAATAACTTTTTTTTGGAAAATTATTTTTGCGAGATTCAGTTATTATCATGCTATATCTTTCACGCTGAATATTCTAGGTCGAGATGCGAAATTGATATCTGGTTAACGGTTTATAATTCTCGTGGTATTTTAAGGCATTTATCTTTTAAAATTTTCTGTTGCTGGATATCGTTTTGGTCATTCTAAAGAGCATTGTGTTTTCGCTGATGATAGATGGTTGCTGTTCATGGTCCATGTTTCTATATCATTTAAAAAGTAATCATTTAAACATTAACTCCACAAGGCACTGGTCTGCAATTTATCAAATCCATCGAGCCCTTTTATCATCGTATCTCGTGTCTCCCAACCAACTGGTCGACAGTTGGTCTCATCACCCCACAGGGTCTACCCCCCTTAGCCGCGGGAGACAGGCTTAAACGGAGGGATCGGGGATCAGAGTGACAGCCCCCGGTCTGAGCGTTGTCGTGTCAATCTGCGCGACAACAGGGTGTTCAAAAATAAAATGAATGAGGAAGGACAGGTTATCAGAAACAAGGAAAGACTTGTCTGCAAAGGCTATTCACAAATTGAAGGAATTGACTTTGAAGAGACATTTGCACCAGTGGCCCGTATGGAAACTATCAGGATGTTCTTAGCATTTGCTTGCTCAAAAGGATTCAAAATCTATCAAACCGACATGAAATCAGCATTTCTAAATGGGGAACTCAAAGAGGAAGTCTACATGGAGCAGCCAGAAGGTTTTGATCTAACAGCAGGAAAGGACCTAGTCTGTAAGTTGAAAAAGGCTTTATATGGATTGGAACAAGCTCCTAGAGCTTGGCATGCAAGATTGGATCACTACCTACAACAACAAGGCTTCAAAAAGGGAGTCGCTGGAAGTAATCTATACATAAAGACAGATCAAGGTAAGTTACTAGCTGCTCTTGTTTATGTCGATGATCTGATTTTTGCTAGTAATAATGATGAAATGAGCCATGCATTTTCTCAAAACATGTCAAAAGAGTTTGAGATGTCAATGATAGGACAGTTGTCCCACTTCCTTGGACTTCAAATATCTCAAACCAGAGCAGGATTGCGTATATCTCAAACCAAATATCTAAAAGACATGCTCAAAAAATATGGAATGGAGGACTGTGCACCCATGAGCACACCTAAGACCACAAATTGCAAACTGAGCAAAGATGATGACTCCCCTCTAGTGGATGCAACTCATTACAGGTCAATGATAGGAGCCCTTCTATACTTAACAGCTACACGACTAGACATAATGCAAGCAGTAGGAATAGTGGGAAGATTTCAATCTACTCCCAAACAATCCCATTTATTAGCTGTAAAAAGAATTCTTAGATATCTGAAGGGAACTTTTGATTTCGGTCTTTGGTACCCAAAGAACTCAACACTGACTATAACTGCATACACCGATGCTGATTGGGCTGGAAGTATAGATGATCGGAAAAGTACTAGTGGAAATGCATTCTTCCTAGGAGACTGTTTGGTATCCTAGCTCAGCAAAAAACAGTCATCCATATCATTATCCATAGCCGAAGCCGAGTATATTGCTGCAGCAGACTGTTGTACTCAGATACTATGGATGAAGGAAGCTCTAAAAGATCTCGACATATGTACAGATCAACCAATTACCGTCTATTGTGACAACACAAGTGCTATCAGTCTCAGCAAAAATCCAATGATGCACTCAAGAACCAAACACATACCAATCAAGTATCATTTCCTCCGTGAGCAAGTAGCTAAACAAAACATTGTCCTGGAATATATCAGTACTAAGGAGCAGATAGCTGATATTTTCACAAAACCTCTTCCTTGAGAAGCATTCGAACATCTGCGTCAAAAGATGGGGGTTATTTCTTTATCGTCACTCAAGTTCATTCATAAAGATGTAGCAGGACAGGGGGAGCAGGTTGATAGGGGGAGTCTGTATGCATTCCTTTGCCATTGATGTCAAAGGGGGAGAGAGCAGAAGAATATTGCCATCAATAACAAAGGGGGAGATTGTTGGACACAGATTGTCATTGATGTCAATATGGCAATATTCAAGGAAGGAGACAGAGCCAAAGAAGAGGAGCACACAGAGCCATCGGAGCCAAGAGGAGCAGAGGTAGTTAAGCGTTGTATGAAGTTGTTGGTGAATGCTGGTGAAGGCTGCTGCAGTTGTTGAACACTATTGAAACACTTGGAGAAAAGTTGCTGAAACACCAATTTCTCCATTACTGAAACACCAACCTTTTCCGCAGTTGTTGAACACTTGTGAAAAAATTGTCGTTACACCAATTTTGGCGTTGCTGAAACACCGATTGCGGCGTTGTTGAAACACCAATTTCTCCGCGACGACATTATATTTTCAACACATCAATCGAAGGTAAACATGAGGAAGCTAAAGAGAATGGAGGAGGGAAGCCAGAAGGTCGAGCGAGTATTGAGGAAGCCGAAGCTCAAGCGAGCAAGGAGGAAGCCAAAGAACCATTGAGTAAGCGGAAACGAATGGACAAAGGCATGAGAATGTATAAAACAGTAAAAAAAGAGAATTGTTGTTGTTGTTGGTGTGGTGAAGAACCAGAGTGTGAGGTAGCAGAAGCAGCAGAGGCTGTAGAGGCAGTAGAAGCAGCAAAGGCAGGAGAGCAGGAGTGAGACAACTTCAGCTGAATAGTGTGCAGCAGCATACCTGTTTATACCAAGGTTGGGTTGGAGCCCAAGAGGTTGGAGCCTTAGAACTGAACAAGACTGAAGTCATTGGGGGTAGGTGCTCCTAAGTGCAGAACCACTGCAAAACAAAGTTGGTGCTCTGGAGGTTGGAGCCTCACTGAAGTCCAAGTTGGAGCTTGGCAACTATTCACAATCAGATTTATACTTATATTGTATTTATTTCATTGCACTGTCTTGAGTTTTAATAAAAGCATTAATTTCAGCTGTTGATTTCTGTGTTCTGTGTATACATACACATATCTATATATGTTGTTGGCAATCACTAGAACAATTAAAATAAATAAATAATAAGAAATACTAATTCACCCCCCTCTCAGTGTTTCCAACAGAAGATAGCAAGAAAAACGATGAAAAATGCAGTCATGTCGGCCTCAAATTGAATTAAATAACTAAAGGACAGTCATGTCGGCTCAATAAAAAGACACAACGCTTCACTGACATGTTGGCTTATTTATGATGGGCAAACCACTATATATACCCAGCTAGGGTCACCACAGAAGGACAAAATTTCGGACATCTCTGAAATTTCGTATGAGGTGCAGGACTGTAATTTCGTATGGGTGTAGGACTGTAATTTTGTATGGGTGCGGGACTGTAATTTTGTATGAGTGCAGCACTGTAACTTTCGATGGGTGCAGGACTGAATTTCGGATGGGTAGCAGTGATGACAAGGATCTTAGTGATCCCACAGTATCACACTCTATCTCGGCATTCATCCTTGACACAATTATGATCTCGGTATAGTCATGATCCTGATGGAGACAGAATTACAAGGTGAAGATCTCAGTAAAGGTGTGGCAATGGTGCAGCAGCAATGATCTCGTTGTTATGATGAATATCTCAGTGAAGGTACAGTAATGATGACCTCAGTGAAGCAGCAGTGATGATGATCTCAACAGTGACAAAGAAGAGGATTGGTGTCTTGGTCTTGGAGTGGCCTAGTAGGTCAAGGGTCATGGTCTTGGTGTTCGTCAATTGGAATCTCTATAAGAAGAATTACGTGTGGGTTTTCCTCTCCAAGAGGGAGAGGTTTTGGCCTTGGCAGAATGCCAACTTCTTGAGTTCTTGTCTCTTTGTTTTTGGTAGCAATTTGATGAAGTAAACACACACACTAATAATAAAAAGAAGATCAAGCTAAGATAAATTGTAAAAGCGCTTCACAAATTGTTATAAAGTCTAGAAGAATCTTACTAATGCTAATTGCCCTAGATTCTTCAACAGTCCACACTTTGGGTCGAGCCTGGAACGATGCCCCGGAGGTTAATGCACCTAAAAAGAAAGTTAAAAGCATAATTTGACCACTTACAACAGGAAATGTACCACAAAATGTAAAAGATGGCCAAGGCATCAAAAATTAGCACGTGGGCAAAAGCCAAACATGAGCTCTACCCCTTATACTTGTGGCTATCACACTGGTTCTTAGGGCCCCTATGAGTGCCCCCTGCATCATTAAGGAACCCATGACTGTCCCAACCCCTGGTGGGCGATGAACTGCCCAACCTTGAGGGGGTAATCATTGTTTTATCATACACATCATGCTCTCATTTCCTGGATCCCCGAGTAGTTAAAAGAAAGAAAAATCAATAAAAGGCAAAAGGCATATAAAGAAGGGTGGAAAAACAAAGGCCAGGGTAACTCAAGTACCATGATTTCTCCCTTCTACATCCATATGCCTAATGTGTGGGCTTCCTTCATTATAGCTACCCTAGTACCATGGCATATGGCTTGGGCCTTACTTGTTGCCCCAATCCGTTCCACCATCATTTCACGTGACACCAGCCACCTAACAGATGTACCATGGACCTGTTACTCCCTTAGAGGTTGAAACCACCTAATTAGGTCATTTATTAAGCTCTCTTGTTGAGCTTAGTGACACTTGTACAATCTAAAGCCCTTTTGGAAGGGCATGTCACTATGAAGTGTCCACTTTTGCCCCTGGTTAGCAAGCTTATTTACTCAATTGCACTAATGAATTGTTGTACTAGAAGGTGAGGAGACGCATTGGATCTTATACAGGATTGCAAGTGGGTTTCCCTTTGGACTTGGTCTCCCTCTAAGGGGCCCAAGCCCTCCAGACGATCATAATGGCACTTGTAGGGTGAGCGTTGAGAGCCATGGGCTTCTGCAGAACCACACATTGCTTGTTCGTGCCCCAATCATACAGAGATGATGATGCACTTGGACCATATTGCCAAGTCGGCCACACATTTGCACCTAACACTTGGCAGTTGATCCAGGGCCTAGATGGAGTTATGTCTCATCCGGAGAGACATGGGATGGCATGCATCATCTATTATACCTCACTGATGGAGCATCGACTTGTTATTGAGCCACTGGAGACCCATGAGACTATTCACTGTACCCCATAGCCACTAGGGAGCACCATAGAATGGTATGCTTGGAAATCAAGGGGCTACCCCCTTGATCATTATTTTGGGAGCCCCACTCTTCATCATGGCACTTAGAGGACTTATTTTGGCCTTCCAATGGCCCTCTTGACAATTATTCTATCATTTCGGCTAGCATTGGATGGCTTATTCATCACTTATGGTGCTATTTGGTCGGCTTGTCATCAAAACGGTTGTTATTTTGCACATTAGAATATTATTAGGGGCTCAGTTAGTCCAATTAGACTAAATCAAACTTCTAAAGGCTCATATAAATAAAGGAGAGCCTCATTTTGTAACTCATCATCATTGGGATTGGGATTTCTCTTGTAAAAAAAGAATTTGAACTTGCAATTGAAGGACAAAATTGGATTATTGATGCATTTTCATGTTTGGGATTTTTCGCTATCTTGTCTTGGAGCTTCTATTTGCAAAATTGATGGATGGATATACTCGCATTATCTTGTAAGTTGTAATGTCCCCAAATTTTGGATTACTGGCGAGATGGTTAGGAGAGTTTTCCATAGCTTATGTCAGCATGGTCATAAGAGCAGGATTACTCCATTGGTGGACCCAGAGGGTTTAGGGGAGTTTTATGGGTCCGACTAGGATCACTTACTATATTTCACCATCGGAATCAATTCCACACTGTTTGCTCTTGGTTTCGTTGCATTCCGACAATTTCGTAAAATGGTGTTATTAACAAGCATATTTTGATTATTTATGTTTAAGGTGTTGTTTTGGGCTGATTACTTGGAAAAACACCTTAGTGTAATAGGTCGTTGGAATCGGGGCGAAATGATCTATAGGGAAGAATGATAAAAAGGGGCTTTGGGTGGCCAATGTGACCACAAAGGTGAATTAAGCATTTTCCAGCATTAAAAGTGACTTTAATTACTTTATAAAAGTCACTTTATTAAATAAAGAAAGGTAAAGTGCTTTTAAATATTTAATTCGAGAGGGAAAAGGTAAGTGAATTTAATATAAAAAAAGGGAAGGTGAAAAGGCAACCCTAAACTCATAAAAGAAGGAAAATGAGGAGACTCTCCTCATTCATGCATTTGTGAGTTTGGCGAAAGAGCTCTTGGAGAGAGTTTGTGGAGAAGCTTAGGGTTTTTGGAACCTGAGCCATCATAGCAGACTTCAGTGTTGAAACTAGACACCCTAGTTTGAATTTGAGTGTGAAATCACTCAGATTTTACCGCTGAGCTTCAATGGAGAGCAAGATTTAGAAGAAGAATTGAGATACTCATGTGTTTTCAGTTGGTTTAAGAGCTTATTGGATATTCTTTATATCATTTTTGCAGGTTGGGAAGCTTCCTTGCAGTCTGAGAGAACAAGCTCAGTTCTTGAGCCTTGGAAATCGAATTCAAAAACAAACAAAGGTCAAGTCTGAGTCTGGGGAGCACCACTGTCATCGTGGCCATTAAAATGTGAAGTAGAATGGCTCGATTTCCCTCGTAGGAAGAGCAGTTCGAGGATTTGGCTAAACCCACGAGCTATTTCATCTGCTGAACAAATTTCCTATGGACTGCGTGTAGGAGACTGAGCCGAATATGCTATTTGTGGGACCCATTCTCTGTCATACCCAGGTCGTACACCTTTCTGCTGGACATGGGGCCTACCCTTGTGCATAGATGTCAAATAATCAGATTTGGGGCAAGTCCGTGAGCATTATTTGGGACTTTGGTCAGACATATTACTTTTGTGAAATGTAACTGAGATTACACTAATGCATGGGGATTATTCTTACTCTGTGGGGCCACGAAATAATATTAAGTTGACGGATATAAATCTAGGAGACCAGTGCTGCATGCTTTGCTATGTATTTGGTTAGGAGCAGAGGTTTATCACTGGTTTTCCAATGTGTTGAGGATGTGGTGATTGTATATCAACTCGGAGAGGTCCAGAACGTGCCTATTGTTAACCCATGCAAACAGAAATCAACTGAGGCAGAAGCACAGTGAATATCTATTAACTTCGTCTAGCTGAGGATAGGAGTTACTGGTGCAAGTTCTGCTTGAATGAGGACAACTTGAAGGGAAAATATTGCTGCTAAACAAGTCAAATATGAGCTGATATGTAGAGCTGTTTTCTCATGAGGAGAGCTGGCAAATTGCAGTCCATTTCACTGGAGTTACATTAACAAGTTCCTCTAATCCATTGCATGTAGAATGTTTTGATAGTGACTAATAAAAAAAAAGAATGGTTGCTGTTGTGTTTTTATTGTGATGAGTTTTCATACATCTGTCCTAAAAGAAATTTCTGAGTCAATAGATATTTAATGAATCCACTGGGAGTTATTTTGAGTGTTCACTGTGCATAATACAGTCTTATAAAAGTTGTATGTATGAAAGGGCATCTACTGCAGTGCACATGCAAACTGTTTGAACAAATTTGTCTATAAGTTTTAATTGCAAACTCAGAAATTTATCAGAAATTGGACGGTTTTTCTAAATAGGAATCTTACAGTGGTATCAGAGCCTTAATCTTGGCTCAGCTGTGGGTTGTTGTAAAAATAAAATAACAACCGGAGCATGTTCTTGGACAGCTGTTGGGTTCAAATGGCAGATTACAACAAGGGAAAAATGCTTCCAAGTCAAGAAGAATTGTTGACCCAAAAGTTTGAAAACTATAACAAAAACTTTGCAAAAGCGATAGAGCACATGAAAGCATGGGTGTAATCAAATGCAGTAAATAGAAAAAAGAATAGCAAATCCAAAGATGAAAATGTAGTCAAAGACCAAGAAGCAAGGATTGAAGATGAAAACCATGACCAAACCTTGCAGGACAAATTGGGAAAAGTCACATTTGTTTAAAATGAAGCTATCACAGATTCACCCCAACAGGTTGGAACGAGAGTTTGGGATGAAAGGGAATCAGAAATTGCTACAGAATGCTTGTCATCACTTAAGGAGATTGTTGAGTTAGATGAGTACAAAGAAAATCATGAAGCCACAGCAGTTGATGATGATTCCCAAAAAGAGTGCAAAGATGATAACACACAAGTGATTGACGGTGCAAACTCAGTCCCATCAGATGATGATGTAAATGTTGCTCACAATTCTACTTATGCCTGTAACTTGGAAAACCAATTGAAGATGAACGCAGACAAGATTAGGGCAGCGACGAGGCAATATGATGATGCACTGGTATTGGTGACAGTTTATTGTTGGAGAAGTGCAGTGGCACATGACAGTTTAGGAGAGCCTTCACTTGCAGATTTTCAAACCCTTAGAAGGGCATTGGTAGAGATGAAATCTAACTACCTACGCCTCCTTTCAAACAGAGATCACCTAATCATGCTTGCTAAGATATATCATGATGCACTAGTAGGGAAAGAGGAGGAAGTTGATAGGCTTACGCATGAGCTTGGAACTACCCAGAATTCCTTGAAGAGCACTCGGATGGCCCTTCAAGAATCAGAGTTGCAAGTTGAGCAGCGTTGTACGGAGTTGAGTTATGTTCGTTCTTCATCCTCCATAGCAGACAGTCAGTTAACTATTGGAACCATCACACAAGAGGATGTTAGAGGCACTCATGATTTGATAGAGGAGCCTCCGGTGATAGTGGAGCACGAGGAGCACCTAGATGAGCTGGCACTTGCAGAGAAGTATGTTCTAGAGGTTTCAAATTATATACCCACGTGATGTGGATATAGATATATTTCAGATGAGGATACATCCATCTAGGATTCAAGTTCGGTTGACACGACTGGAGTCAATACTGGAGACCCTGGTTGGCATTGGGATCCAAGTGGGGTTTTCAATCATTTACCAAATGTGAAGGATGACTATGGCGATTACAAGGTGATTGACCTAGTGACCAAGCATTCACGTTCCTTCACACTTCCACCAGAGTTATGGTCAACGCTAGTGGCAAGTTCGTTTGATGCAGGAGTGTGCAGACTTCGGGAGATGTCTTCACACATTGTTCATACATGAGGTTGTAGGGTGATCAGCATGCCTCAATAGGAGTTATTCAGATGGGATGGCATTTGTGTGCCACCAGACAGAGCAGTATATTGGGATGATGTTCTTCCATTCATGTATTGCGCACAAAAGCCACTGAGGATCGGCATAGCAGTGACATCCCCATTAGCATGTGAGGAGTCATGCCACTTAGGTCTATTAGGACAGAGAAGGAGATATTACTCACATCATTATGGGTCCACTAGCAAGGTGGCAAATACATTGGCGCAAGCGAGATACTAGACGGTTTGAGGAGCGTCAGCAGCAGGCGGTGATACCCAGTGGGGTATAGGCATATGACATGGTGTGCAAAGGTATGTAGAGGAGCACGGTGATGCATGGTTTTATGCAGTGATGTATGGCGCTGCACAGCAAGATCTTGGAACATTGCATTCCTCAAAGTTTGATCTTCAATTTGGACATCCCCTGATTAGAGTCAAAGAGCAGGATACTCACAAGACTACCCTTGGGTATCCATATGGGTTCTTGAACATGCCCTTGGGATTGACCCATGCATTTGTCATTTTCCAGTGTTGCATATTGTTGCAGAGGCTTTTGTTGTGGTTCTTTGATGCTCTCATCACATATAGCAGGACACATGGGGGTCACTTGAGACAGTTGGGTTAGACACAATGAATCATGGACAAGAGAATGACTTCCCCGTTGAGGCACATGTTCAAAGCACGAGTTGACAGATATAGGATTAGGGATGGCATGACCCACTGCAAAGGAAACGTATGTTTTGTCCCTAAGTACACACATGGGGAAATGATCAGAAGAGAGTTGCATGACACACCTTTGGCAGGATATTTCAAGGCATTGCACAAGCATGGGGCAGAGTGCATGGTAGACCTCTTTTACAGGAGGGTGTGTGGGATGTGTTGACCACTCCATGTCAACTACCCCATAGTTGTACATTGTTTTGTACATGGATTTCCATCATGTCTTAGCACTTAGATGATCCACAGATTCATCATTATCAGCTATATGTACACTGGAGTTTTGTAAAACCCATTCTGCATTTTGTAATGTAAATGATCCTAATAAGACAAATGTATGTAACAACCTAGGTAAATTTATTATTCTGATATTAATTACTATCTTAGGAGGTTTTTAGTCTCACTGATTCACGTGTGTTTCTAAACACGGATGATCTGCAAAGCTTTTCCCTCCAACCTCACTCCAAAGCTAGGGTGGATTTTGTCGTCAGAGTTTTAAATGTGTCCTGGTGTTATTTATTGAGTCTGTATAAAAGTGATTTCGAAATAATTCTAACTATTTGGTTAGATTATTTTATTACAAGTCACTTAGTCTATTAGATCATATTTTGTGTCGCAGAAATGGGTAAGTATCAAGGGTCTATAATGAATGGGTATTCCCCCTTCATGGGTTAGAAATGTAATATTTCATGTAAATAATATTTTAGCTTTAATGTTAAAGTATTAAAGGGTTGGAAAAATTAATAATCCCCTCATGAGTCAATTAATTAAATTTTCTGGCTAAAATAAACTTAAATGTTAAAGCCAAAAATTTAATTAATTTAGGTCTTAGGAAAAATTAAATTCTCCAACATTTAAAATTCGTGGGTTTTAAAGTTTTTAATTTTTGGAAGTCCCCAGCGAAGGGAATATTGAAAATTACAAAATATTTTGGACCCTTGGGCCATAGTAGTTAAGACAAAGTCAACTTTTGAGGCAATTAACCCAGAATAATTGTTTTTGAATTAATTAAAAGTGAAATTAAAATTTCCTCAAAAGGTAACTTTATTTCAACGGTGATGATTAAAAGATAATTTGATCTTCATCAACGGTTGAGATTGCTTTAACAAGGATCAAGCCAACTAGCTGCTGGAGAATTTTTCTATAAATGAGAGGCCTCTCTTCATTATTTGGATCCGATTTCTGAATCATGTTCTTCCTCTAACAAAGCTATTGTAACATTTTTCTTGCTAATAAAACGCAAAGGCTTTGGGGTTTCAGACCGTGGTGTTCCTCTTTCAGATTTATGTGGTAATATTGTTCTTAATACTCTGTCGTTTTAATTTGTATTTGTTGGATAATAGCCTTTGAGGATTGATCTGTGTACAAGTATCTTGCACAAACTTCTAGGTTTTTAAAATATCGTTTTGATTTGATAGAAGTAGCAGATATCTATATTTCTTGATGATTTCATGATCATTTTTGAATCTCTATTAATCTAACAAGCAAATCTAAGTCTGCAAAAGTTATCATTCAGGATTTGTGCGTTTGGGGAAGTCCTCAGCAGGACCAACTGACTCTCAGTTTACAGAATACAAAAAGCCCACTGTTTTTAATTTCTAAAGTCATCTTATACAAAAAATTACTTGCGGGGTTTTTCTTGGGCTTGTGCCTCTTTAAAATTTCAAGTTTATTTATAAATTTGTGCAAAATCGTTTATATCTAGCTAATAGAGGGCTTTGATCTACAGATCTGCTAGATCTGTAGAATATTATTGTAGATTTGTAAATATCAAATTTTTTAATTCATTCGGGTTTTGGGTATTTCATATTTTTGTATATACATGCTTTGGGGTTTTCTAGCTTTTATTTGTGCAAGAACAGATCCAAAGATTGCAAGTGATTTTTGTGGATTCTGGAGACAGATCTCGGCCCCGAAGGGCATCTCCATTTTGTTTACAGGTTAGAGAGAATTTCAAGAGGATTGTGGGCAAATTTTTCTTAGGGCCTAGAGGCCCTGTGCTGGCCATCTCTAGCTCCCCTCGTCTCCTCCTCAGCCTGCCTTACAGCCCCCTCATTCCTGGCCTACTCCCTCTCTGTTCCCTCTTCTCCCTCTCCCTTCTCGACCTCCTAGTTGGCCAGCCTTACAACCCCTTGTTGTCTCAGCCTCCTGCTCCCTTATCTCCCCTTCTCTCCCTCACCTCTCAACCTCCATTCCCATTCCCTTCCTCCCTTCTCGACCTGCCTATCTCCCTCACCCTCGGCCCTCCTCCCTCTCACCCTCGGCCCTCAACTCTCCCTCACGGCAGCCCCTCCTCACTCCATCTCTCCCTCGTTGCCTTACGGGTTCCTCCCTCTCGGCCTTCCCTTTCAACCTTACGACCTCCCCTCTTCATTCTCGGCCTCCTCTTAGCTCCATCTCTCAGCCTCAAGGCCTTCTGCACTCAAGCCTTCCCTCCTTCACCAAAATTTTCTCACTAATTTTTCCTAAATTTTTCCTAAAAGTTTTCAAAAAAATTTAACAAAATTTTCTCAAAAAATTTATGAGCTGAAGATCTTCAATGACTTGGGCAACTTGTCTCCAAGCGTCTTCAAGCCCCTAAGGGCTGACTAGTGCACATCTTCTAAACCTTTCCTCATTTCATTTATCTGATTGAAAGCAAGGCTAACACTGGCATAGATTTTGAATTAACTGAAGTTTAGCAGCCAATTTAATTTACATTTTTTATTGTTGTACATTACAGAAATAAAGTTATCTTCACTAACCTTCTACATACTAATTGATAAATTTATGAATATTATTTCTCTGTTTTTTAGTAATTTATTTCTGAGATTTAAAGCTCAAATGCATCACTAGATAAGAAATAGCAAAACTCAAAAATAGGACTCCTAGTTTAAAATATAATGTTAGCATTGACATTTGTTTTAAGAGCAGATTACTAGACTGATATTTCCTTGATGTAATCTAAGTTTAACACACTTAGCTTAATTTCTGAAATACATTATTTTTACATACTCATGCAAGTAGGACTAATCTAGTTTTACTCATGCATCCAATGATCTTTGATTGAGTACTTCATGCAAATGGATTTCTAAATTTAAAGTGTTCTATTTTCCAGCGTTTTATATTGGTTTCCTATTGTACATTTCAGTAAATACTTGTGCAGATTTTACATTTTACATTTCTGGTATAGGTATTTTCTTTCACATTAAGATAATCATTTTTCTGAGTCTTAAGATAAAAAACATTCAAGACTTATTTTCAGAAACAATTTTAGGCCCTCCTTCCACGATTACATCATTTCACCTTGCATTTGCATACTAAGACTAGTTCTTGCATATTAAAATTCTACTTCCAAGCATAAGCTTGGTCGATAGACACATTAAGGGACCAAACTTAGAACAGGCATTTAACTAAAATTAACCAAGTCTATGCATTTCACATAGCTTTAAGTTTTGCATTTTCATATAAGATAGTTGAATCATTCAGCAGCAGTGTCCCATCCTTTGAACTTTATTTCCTTTGCAAGATAGTTGACTCCACAAGGCATTGGTGTCATTTTCCTCAAATAAAATTGAATCCTTCAAAATCTTGAAGGATCTAAACAAGTATTGGTTGCTTAGATGTGTCTCCCAGACTGGATGGTTCCCAACTAATCTTCCCTCATTCCATTTCCATAGGGTCTACCCCCCTTAGTCTGTTATTGGGAGACAATTCAAATGGAGTGATTGGAGATCAGTGTGACAACCCCCGATCTGAGTCGTCGCAATGCCTAGACATTTTGTGCAGCAACGTTTCTTGTTGCCATTGTCAGGGACCAATATATTGGACCTTGGCTTTACGACATTTCTCATCTTTCATTTTTTGTCCTTCATCTTTCATCTCAAGTAACTGAGTTAGATTTTTGTCGAAGTGGCGACTCCACTTTATTCATTTCCTACAACGGTTTGCACTAAAAGAAATTCGAGTACCTTGATTAATCCCACGCCAAATCCTGAAAGGGTTTTTAGAGTTCAATTAAACAGGCTCTCTTACCGTGTACACCTTGATAATCTTGGACAAGAAGCTCTCTCTGATATCCATTCGCTTTTTTCAGATCCCATTTAGCAAGACATCATGGATGACTTGTATCTTCCTTGCAATTTCGCTAACATTCAAGGTTACCCGCATGACCTTCCTAATACAGGTATGGATAAATTGCCTTCTTTCCAAGGCAATAATGCGGTAACTGTTAAAGATCATCTTAATCGCTTTAGGCATTTCATTAACAAATGGGGTGGTGCTAATGTTGCTCATGAGGATGTAAGGATGAAGCTCTTTGTTCTCTCTTTGGAAGAGGATGCTTTAGATTGGTTCACCGAAAGACCTGATCATTCCTTCAATTCATTACAAGCTCCTACTAATGCGTTCAAGGAGAAGTTTGGAGATAAGAGAGATAAAATGCAGCTAGCTAAAGCCCTAAGTATCATAAAGAAAAAAGAAAATGAAACTGTTGAGGAATTTAACAGAAGGTTTAATGGAATTGTTAAGGAATTACCTCAAGATTATAAACATCCTAATAAATCTCTTCGGGACTTCTACATTAATTCTTTTAACGTTGACACCTCTTATGAATTAAGACGTGCTAAACTTGTTGATTATAAGAAGTGTCAAACTTTAGCTGAAGAGCTTGAAAAGGATAAGAAGGCATCTGGGAAATCTAAGATTCAAGGCTTTGATAGCGCTTCCACAAAGCTAAAAGAGCCTAAGGGTAAAGAAGTTAAGGAATCTGAAGATGATCCTACGCAAAAGTTACTTCAAAAGTTCGAAAGCATGGAGCTTAACCAAGCAAAATTAATCTCTAACCATGCTAAAGAGATAAGTACTCTGCAATCTAGGTTGGTCCAAATGGACAGCTCACAAGCTCAAAGTTCCCAACCCATTAATAATAACAAAAATAATAATGCTTGGCGGAGGAAAGGGCAATCAAATGAACATCGACTGCCAAATCCCCTTGAATCTGCCAATCTTGTTGACGATGTTCCTCCATATTGTAGGGCCTATGATGTCTTGCATGAAGAAGGTACTTGCCCCATCTTAATTTTAGATATGTTCTATGCTTAGCAATTTATTTCAATTTTCACAGTTAGCTCAATACCTTTTCCTGATTAGCAATCACATCAGCGTTAAAATAAACTGCAGATAGAACATAAACATAAATCGTAGAAGACAAGCCAAGACAAGAGGACACAATATGTGGCACTAGCCAAGGACAAACCCCAATATGGGGAACCCTTGATCAATTATTCTTATATGTTCTTCAATAGTTCAGCAGAGAGAGAGAGAGAGAAAGATAGTACATTTACAACAGAAGTCAACACTTTGACTTATCTAGATAAGAGCATAGATCATCTCTAAGAAGATGATACATGCGATCAGTTGAAGACATGTTGCTTCAACTGATTCTCCAAGGTGACTACTTCACCTATCATCGTGTTGCACCTCATCGTGTTGCACTGTGATGCACCCATCATCACAGTGCTGGACCTAATGACCATGTTGTACACTTCATAATGCTGCACCTGTCAATGTGCTGCTCCCAATCACTGAGATGCTCTCATCACTGATCTACACCCAATGTTGCACTCATCATGCTACATCCATCACTGCATCCAATATGCTACAATCATTTTCACTCACCAGTCAACTAACAGTCACAATGTCTACCCAGATTTGTCTGCAATTGTCCTCTAAGGGAAGGTTGTCTTTGCCTTCCACAAGACTGTTGTCCATTTACTACAGCATGTATATATATCTGACATGCCATACATCAGACTGAAGATGTCACTGTCATGTGTTCACTAGATAACATACAACACAGTCATACTAAAGATAGTTGCCCACATAAACTATCCATCCAGAACTCAGATTAAGGTTTTGATCTAGCACTCCTAGACTAGGCCTACTACCCAGCAAACTCGGCCTAGAGAGCAGACTTCTACAATGCACTGCTTCTTCTTTATGACAGCGAATTCCCAGTCCTTAACTCATGCCTTATAACTGTTTCATTTAACATGATGTCACCTACAGCACATATATTTCCATGTTGTCACCTACAACACACATAGGCCTTGTGCTATTGATTAGGGCTGCATATTGTAGATAAAACAACAACTAGGTATCCTTAATTGGACTGCGGATTAGGGCCTTTACTTGCTACTCGTTAGGCCTCCTTAGACTGTCGCTAGGGCACCTTTAAGACTATGAATATATCTCCTCCTTAACGCTGCTAGAGCTCTCCTTTAACTGCGGCCAAATCTCTCCTTTGCCTACAGCTAAGACTCTTCCTTACTGCAGCTAAGGTAAGGCAAGCTCTACCTCCCATTAGGACTGTGTATAGGGTAGCATTAGCCCTTCCTTGACATCTGATTAGGGCACACTTGAACAACAAATGGAGCTCCTAGATTGGACTGCGGCTAGGGCATCTAATCTCCATTAAGACAGCGTATAGAACCCTTCTTGACTACGTAGAGGTGTCTCCTCCTAGGACTGCGTAGAGCCTTCTTTGATTAACTGCATTAGGGCTTCTTCATTAGGGCAACGTGGAGCCTTTCTCCATTAGGGCAGTGTTATCCCTTAGGATCTCTCCTCCTACCAAAACCCAAAGACAAGTAGAGAGGAAGAGATCCTAAGTGAGTGTGTCCAAATGACTTTCAAGGCACCTCTATTTATACTAAAACGTTGAGCACATGTGGGGTTTATTTGGTTGTTGGCCAACCTTGACGAATTGTCCCATAACACAAATAAATTCATATCTCCATGAATACTTATCGGAATCGGATGATCTTCAGATCAATCCTACACCTCTCGATGAGAGGGATCCAAGAAAAATATCAGCTGCCATAAATAAGATGACCCACATGGAGTTTGGCCCTAGTTGCCAATTTTAACACTCCCTCTCAATTAGGGAGAACTCCATTCGATGATCCATATGTCCGACTATACTATCTCTGCCATCAGTGCCCTGCACTGCTCTGCCCTGCTATGCTCTACTAAACCATGAAGAAGAAGAATTGATCGAGAATGTCTCATACCATTCTCTACTAACCCGAAGTCAGTTCCATATGAAGAGAGTGTGTCATACCACTCTTACTGACCCGAAGTCAGTTTCATTGATCCCAGATCAATATCACAAGAGAGTGTCTCAAACCACTCATACTGATCCCAGATCAGTTTCATTGATCCCAGATCAATGGAGGTCATCCTAGCATAGGGAGTACGGTAGATACAACGATGCGTCCATCGATAGTACTACTATGGTCCCTAACCCCATTTCCCTACTCATTGATCAGATGAGAGGTACTTCCCATGAGTCCCAGACTGCATGGGTAGGATGCCTCAACAGGAGAACTAATCATCCTGTCCCTAAGTCGCCTCGGGGTATCACAGGGGAAGGCTGAGCCATTCACCCTGTACACAGTGCACCATTAGGGGAGGGTGAGTCGCCCTATGGTCGTGTGTTGCTCCAATAAGTACCCCAAGCCCCCCAGAGCTCCCAGAGCTCAATGCATGCAACATGCAGGACCCTTATAAGAAGGTCTCTCAACGACTCCAAGTCATTCGGGAAAGTCACAAATTTGACCTTTCCCCGAGGCTTTGACAGAATGTCTGCGACCTGTACATCAGTCTCAATGCGATAGAGCCTCCTCGCTCATCGACGTACCATATCCCGGATAAGGTAGTATTTGATGTCTATATACTGGAGCAATCATAGAATATGGGATTCCTCAACAATCGAATCCCCCGTGGTTGACACAGAAGATCACGGTGGTATCCATCATGTGTACAAACAGCGCACTGAAGAGCTTCCACAACCAAGGACTAAGGAGCTTCCACAACCAGGCAGCTTCACACGAGATCATATTCGTAGCTATCTATTCTGTCTCAGCAATGCTCACAGCAATCGTCTTCTGCTTTCTTCTCATCTAGGATATCAAACAGAACCCAAAGAGAATCAACACTCAAAAGTGCTCTTGAGATCCTCCACACTGCCTGCCTAGTTAGCATTCGAACAATCATGCAGCTTCATATTTCCGGCAGTGTATCTCAATCCATGAGAGGTTGTGCCCCGAAGATATCTCAGAAGATTCTTGGCACCAATCCAATGAGGCTCAACCATATATGAGCTCATCATACTAACTACAAATCATATGTCCGGACAGAAGTTCACCAAGAACATCAACGCGAATGAGTTTATGAAACTAGAGGCATTTCCCAAATCTGGTCCGGCATCACTACCATATAAATTCTAAAAGTTAAGATCCTAGAGGTAGTCACGGGCTTGCAGTTTACGGTTCCACTTCCGAAATCCAACTCCCTCTTACTTCTGCAAATGAGAGGGTCTGCACCTGTCAAAAACTGGTCGTCCTCAGAGGGTGTCGGTATGAGAGGTCTATCATCCACAACCTTTGACCAATGGTTTGGATCGGTTTCACTCCTAGTGAATCTCAGCTTCATCAGACAGCTATCAATCTTCTCATACTACACCCAGGGTGTTTTGCTTCAAGCCATAGAGGGCTTTCTTCCACCTACATACATGAGATTCCCGATCATGAATCTCAAACCCCTCAGGTTGTTCCGAACCTGTGCACCTGCTGCATGAAGGGAATGGTCCCCTTGTAAGATTTTCCTTCGATACATCTCAGACATGTATCTTCATGCTCTTTTTGAATTCAGGCATCCCTGTCACCATCTGACTCACATCGGGGAGGGCCCCATAATAAGTAGACCTCTAGTGCTATAGATGAGATGTGTCAACTGACATGGTCCCCAAGGGACCATCCTGCAACTTGATACAAATTTCCAACACTCCCATGAGTAAAAGCATCTATGAAAATTCCATTTTCAAATGCGTACCTTTCCATCGATGAATGCCACCCTGAAACCTTTGACTTCCATTGTCGAAATGGACACCAGGTTCTTCTTGCGATCAAGTACATAAAAGAGATTCTGTAAATGAATCGAGTTACCCTCATTCAATTGAGGGGTAACATTTCCCACACCCTTACTAGGATAGGTGGCATCGGCTCCAAGTATAATCCCACGATTGTTTCTTAACAAATTCGAGAGAGCACCCTTCTATCCGATGAAGTGCCTTGAAGCACTATAATCAATAAGCCAGATTCCCACAGAATCTGAAGGAGAGGACCAATACAAGATAACGCTTCTTTATCTTATTAGAAACAACATTTGATTCTTCATACCTGGGGATCCTTGCTTTCCTTGAAGAGTCAGTCGTTTCCTTGATGACCTGCATTATCTATCATTCCTCCGATAATTGAAGATGTCCCTGGAATGATTGTTATCTTCATCAAGAGATGTGTCCCTGCCATTTGGACACTCCTTCGCATAATGGCCGAACTTATTGTAAGCAAGGCATCTGCCTTTCCTTTCACCCTGAGATCCGGACTTCCCATTGAAGTGATCTGTAGGTAGGCCATCAAAAGCTTCCGTTGCGCCATTCTGATAATATACTCTGCTTCGACTTCACCCTTGGTGAATTTGAAGAGGGATGAGGAATCCATTGATCCTTTTGTCCTTTCCCAACTGTCTTCAGTGATTGCTCTTTCACTCTTGCTTGGGCTTTGTCTTCACCTCAGCTCTGATACCATGTTAATTTTAGGTATGTTCTATGCTTAGAGCAATTTATTTCAATTTTCATAGTTAGCTCAATATCTTTTCCTAATTAGCAATCACATCAACATTAAATTAAACTGCAGATAGAACATAAACATAAATCGCAGAAGACAAGCCAAGACAAGAGGACACAAGATGTGGCGCTAGCCAGGGACAAACCCCAATGTGGGGAAACCCTTGATCAATTCTTCTTATATGTTCTTCAATAGTTCAGCAAAGAGAGAGAGAGAGAGAGAGAGAGATAGTACATTTACAACAAAAGTCAACACTTTGACTTATCTAGATAAGAGCATAGATCATCTCTAAGAAGATGATACATGAGGTCAGTTGAAGACATGCTGGTTCAACTGATTCTCCAAGGTGACTCCTTCACCTATCATCGTGTTCCATCTCGTCATCATGCTACACCTCACCGTGTTGCACTATGTTGCACCCATCATCACAGTGTTGGACCCAATGACCATGTTGTACACTTCATACTGTTGCACCTGTCACTGTGCTGCTCCCAATCACCGAGTTGCTCTCATCACTGATCTGCACCCAATGTTGCACTCATCATGTTGCATCCATCACTGCATCCAATATGCTACAATCATTTACACTCACCAGTCTTAGTTGCTTGCTATGGCTTATAGCCTAGCAGAGCAGTGAGACTCCACCAAACCCAAAGTGTAGTCCACTAACAGTCACAATGTCTGCCCAGATTTGTCTGCAATTGTTCTCTAAGGGAAGGTTGTCTCTGCCTTCCACAAGATTGTCCTCCATTTACTACAACATGTATATATATCTGACATGCCATACATCAGACTGAAGATGTCAATGTCATGTGTTCACTAGATAACATACAACACAGTCATACTGAAGATAGTTGCCCACATAAACTATCCATCCAGAACTCAGATTAAGGTTCTGATCTAGCACTCCTAGACTAGGTCTACTGCCCAGCAAACTCAGCCTAGAGGGCAGACTTCTACAATGCACTGCTTCTTATTTATGACAGTGAATTCCCAGTCCTTAACTCATGCCTTGTAACCGTTTTATTTAACAAGTTGTCACCTACAGCACATATATTTCCATGCTGTCACCTACAGCACACATAGGCCTTGTGTTGTTGATTAAGGTTGCGTATTGTAGATAAAACAATGCCTAGGTATCCTTGATTGGACTGCGGATTAGGGCCTTTACCTGTTGCCCATTAGGCCTCCTTAAACTGTGGCTAGGGCACCTTTAAGACTGTGGATATATCTCCTCCTTAATGCTGCTAGAGCTCTTCTTTAACTGTGGCCAAATCTCTCCCTTGCCTACGACTAAGACTCTTCCTTACTGCGGCTAAGGTAACACAAGATCTACCTCCCATTAGGACTGTGTATAGGGCAGCATTTGCGCTTCCTTGACAACTGATTAGGGCACACTTGAACAACAACTGGAGCTCCTAGATTGGACTGTGGCTAGGGCATCTTATCTCCATTAAGACAGCGTATAGAACCTTTCTTGATTGTGTAGAGGTGTCTCCTCTTAGGACTGCATAGAGCCTTCTTTGATTAATTGCGTTAGGGCTTCTTCATTAGGGCAGCGTAGAGCCTTTCTCCATTAGGGCAGCGTTATCCCTTAGGATCTCTCCTCCTACCAAAACCCAAAGACAAGTAGAGAGGAAGAGATCTTAAGTGAGTGTGTCCAAACGACTTTCAAGGCACCTCTATTTATACTAAAACGTTGAGCACATGTGGGGTTTATTTGGTTGTTGACCAACCTTGACGAATTGTCCCATAACACAAACAAATTCATATCTCCATGAATACTTATAGGAATCGGATGATCTTTAGATCGATCCTACACCTCTCGATGAGAGGGATCCAAGAAAAATATCAGCTGCCATAAATAAGATGGCCCACATGGAGTTTGGCCCTAGTTGCCAATTTTAACACCCCACTATAAAGAGAATTGTGGAAAGTGGGATCTTTGGGGCAAGTAACCAGATTAATGTCATTAGTAGGGAGTATCACCTATCAAATGAAAATTAGGAAAGGGTTAAGGAACATAGTCATGATGTCAAGGCTTTTGCATCTTCCTATAGTATCAATAATTTTGACCATGACAATGATATGCTAGTTAAATTATTCGGTGAAAGGCCCTCTCCAGATCAAATTTTAGAAATTGCGAAAGATAAGGGGCTAACTTATCAAAGAAGGGATAAAGATCAAAGTGATAATCATGCTCCCCTTCGAAATTTTAGCCCCTCCTCTGAAATGAATATTGATTTGGGTGGATGGTTGAACAATTCCAAAATCTGGGTTCCTATCACTGAAGTTTTGAAAATCCCTTCCCAAAGGGCTAAGTTGTTAAATGCCATTGAGAATCCTCGTATTAATGTTACTCAAGACAAGGCTCTTGAGACTGTCTACCATGATGCCCCTGTGTATTTGCAAAGTATTGATTCTGACAACAATGAGCATCAACCTTTTTTCATTACCTTGATGGTTAATGGTTACAAGTTGTACAATTGCATGTTACATTCGGTCGCTTCAGCTTGTGTTATGACCAAGAGGGTCATGGAACAGCTAAATTTAAGGATTTCCAGGACTTACTACAACATATGTGCCATGGATTCTAAGAAAATCAAAGTTCATGGGTTAATAAAGGATTTACAAGTCCATTTGTCTCTCTACCTTGACATTATCATCGTGATGGACATAGTTGTAGTTGATGTTCCTGATGCTTGGGGTTTGCTATTGTCTAGGAAATGGGCCTCTGATCTAGGAGGAAGTATCCAAATGAATTGATCATATGCTATGATTCCTTCTCCTAGAGGTTCCAGGTTCATTAGAATAAATAGGGAGCTAGAAAGAAGATTCCATGTGGAAGATCCTAAGAGACCCCATAATGAGGTAATCACCGACAAACCTAACTTGGGGATTGTCTAATTCCATAATCCCCTTAGAAGTTATGGTTGATGAAAAGATAAGTGACCTAAAGAGTCAAGTATGGTATATGCATTTCGATGGTGCATCATATAGGCATGGTAAAGGTGTTGAGATTGTTTTAAAGTATCCCCTGGGGCATGTTTTCAAAATTGCCTATAGATTAGAATTTGGAGCAACCAACAACGTGGCTGAGTATGAAGCTTTGTTGTTGGGCCTTGAGTTGGCAAAGGGCTTAGGGTTAAATTGCTTCATATTAGGGGAGACTCTGATTTGGTTATCATGCAAGCTAAAAATAAATTTACTTGTAAGAATCAAAGATTGAGAAACCATCGGAATGTAGTCTGAGATATTTTGGAATACTTTGACGCTCTTGGCATCGTAGCTATCCCAAGAGAGCAAAATAATTTGGCCGGTGAGCTTGTTGTAGCTGCATCTACCTTGCAGTTGTCTGATGAATTAATGAAGGATAAGATTAAAATGGAAATTATTTTTCAGACCTTCCGTTCCAGATAACTTAGAGCATTGGCAGGTTTTTGGCGATGAAAAGCAAGTGATTCGCTTTTTAAATAACTTGGATGAGTTTGAAAATTTTAGGGTAAGCTATAGGGAGAATGGATCTAATGACTATGAGGATATTATAAATCCTACTCCCAGGAATGTTGTTGTGTTAGAGCAACACTTTGATCGGCATGATGCCACAAAGAAAGGAGAAGAAAATAAGATGGATCCTCGCGAATTTATTGAAGTCAATATAGGTACCCCTAGTGACCATAAAATTGTTAAAATTGGTAAGGGTACTAGTAAGGATAAACAAAAAAGATAATCGATTTACTTCATGAATATCAGGATGTCTTAGCATTTGCATGCATATACACTATATTGCTCCCGATAGCTACCGATAGTGTATTCTTTGGCATTCTTTACCATTCTTTGCTCTGATAGCTCCTGATAGCTCTGTTTGCTTCCTCTGATGGCTCTATTTGCTTCCTCTGGCTCCTCGAATATTGCCATATTGACATCAATGACAATCTACATCAACAATCTCCCCCTTTGTTATTGATGGCAATATTCTTCTGCTCTCCCCCTTTGACATCAATGTGAAAGGAATGCATACGAACTACCCCTGTCAAACTGCTCCCCTTGTAGAACTACTCCCCCTCTCCTGCAACATCTTTATGAATGAACTTGAGTGATGCTAAAGAGATAACCCCCATCTTTTGATGAAGATGCTCAAATGCTTCTCGAGGAAGAGGTTTTGTGAAAATATCAACTATCTGCTCCTTAGTATTGATATATTCCAAGATGATGTTTTGTTCAGCTACTTGTTCACGAAGGAAATGATACTTGATTGGTATATGTGGTCTTTGAGTGCAGCCCTCCTTTCCTTGATGTAATCTGAGTTTAAAACACTTAGTGTAATTTCTGAAATACATTTGTTTTTACATACTCATGCAAGTAGGACTAATCTAGTTTTACTTATGCATCCAATGATCTTTGATTGAGTACTTCATGAAAATGGATTTCTGAATTTAAAGTGTTTTATTTTCTAGCATTTTATATTGGTTTCCTATTGTAAATTTCAGTAATTACTTGTGAAGATTTTACATTTTACGTTGTTGGTATAGGTATTTTCTTTCACATTAAGATCATCATTTTTCTTAGCCTTAAGTTAAAAAACATTCAAGACTTATTTTCAGAAACAATTTTAGGCCCTCCTTTCACAATTACATCATTTCACCTTGCATTTGCATACAAAGACTAGTTCTTGCACATTAAAATTCTACTTCCAAGCATAAGCTTGGTCGACAGAATCATTAAGGGATCAAACTTGGAACAAACATTTAACTAAAATTAACCAAGTCCCTACATTTCACATAGCTTTAAGTTTTGCATTTGCATATAAGATAGTCGAATCATTCAGCAGCAGTTTCCCATCCTTTACTTGAACTTTATTTCATTTGCAAGATAGTTGACTCCACAAGGCACTAGTGTCATTTTCCTCAAATAAAATTGAATCCTTCAAAATCTTGCGCAATCTAAACAAGTATTGGTTGCTTAGTTGTGTCTCCCAGATTGGTTGGTTGCCAACTAATCTTCCCTCATTCCATTTCCATAGGGTCTACCCCCCTTAGTCTAATTGGGAGACAACTTAAACGGAGAGATTGGGGATCACTGTGACAGCCCCCGATCTGAGCAGTGCCTAGACATTTTGTGCGACAATGGGTTGCAGGCAGTGATTGGGTACATCACCAAGAGATGACATAGCATAGTTTTATGTGTGAATAGGCAGAAGCAAGGCAGTTTAGCATGCGCCGAATTGATACATGATATGTGATGTTCGTCTATTGGTTGCATACAGGGATTAGTGATGCGGCACAGATGGGCGCCAGCAGTTAGCAGTACTTCGCCGCAACAGTTAGTTATGATCAGAATGGCGCAGCGGCAACATGGCAGTTTCCTTTTGGGATTAGCACAGGACCCTGGCATTATAGGGCTTGACAGCTCAGCTACCATTATGGTGAGTTGGTCTTTACAGGGGAAGACCACTCAAAGCTTCCATTGGACTTCAATTTCGCAGAGGGCGTTCCACTTCTCAGTGATTCATTGATGGTATCAGAGGTGGTAGTCGTTAGTTCTTGAGGGTGAGGACCCTTTTCAGCAGGTTTGGACTGTACTTTCCAGAGTTCACTCATGAGGTGCATGGGATTGGTTTCCCGATAGAGAAACTTCTTGAGGAGTTGGATGGAATTTCGCATTTTCGAGACGCTCCATTTATTGGCAGTATTGAGAGGGCCTCTAGTGTCTATTCCTTGTTGGGGAGTGAGTGGAGTGAGACATGCTTCATGAGGATTAGGATGGTTTGGGACCCTGGCATTCACTTGGATCAACTTCTGGCGTGGTAACATGTGATGGCATTGCTTGAGGGCAAGCAATTTTGGGGAGGGGACACTGCAATGTCCCCAAATTTTGGATTACCGGACGAGGTGGTAATGAGGGTTTTCCAAAGCTTATTTCAGCCTGGTCATAAGAGTAGGATTACTCCATTCGTGGGCTCGAAGGATTTATAGGAGTTTTATGGGTCCGACTGGGATCACTTACCATATTTCATCATCGAAATCAATTATGCACCATTTGCTCTTAGTTTTGTTGCATTCCAACGATTTTTGTAAAATGGCGTTATTAAGAGGCATATTTTAATTATTTATGCTTAAGGTGTTGTTTCGGGCTAATTACTTGGAGAAACACCTTAGTGTAATAGCTTGTTGGAATCAGGGCAAAAAGATCTATAGGGCAGCATGATAAAAAGGGGCTTTGGGTGATCAGTGTGACCACAAAGGCGAATTAAGCATTTTCCGACATTAAAAGTGACTTTAATTACTTTACAAAAGTCACTTTACTAAATAAAGAAAGGAAGAGTGCTTTTAAATATTTAATTGGAGGGAAAAGGTAATTAAATTTAATAATAATAAAAAAGGAAAGTGGAAAGGCAACCCTAAACTCATTAAAGAAGGAAAATGAGGAGACTCTCCTCATTCATCCATTTGTGAGTTTGGTGAAAGAGCTCTTGGAGAGAGTTTGAGGAGACGCTTAGGGTTTTTGGAGTTCTAGCCGCCATAGAAAACTTCTGTGTTGAAACTGGACACCCTAGTTTGGATTTGAGAGTGAAATCACTCAGATTTCACCGTTGAGCTTCAATGGAGAGCAATATTTACAAGAATAATTGAGATACTCATGTGTTTTTAGTTGGTTTAAGAGCTTATTGGATATTCTCTATATCATTTTTGCAGGTTGGGAAGCTTCCTTGCAGTCTGAGAGAACACACTCAGTTCTAGAGCCTTGGAAATTGAATTCAAGAACAAACAGAAGTCAAGTTTGAGTCTGGGGAGCACCACTGTAATCGTGGCCATTAAATTGTGAAGGGAAATGGCTCAATTTCCCTCTTTAAAAGAGCAGTTTGAGGACAAAGGTATGCCTTAAACTACAATACATTGATTTCTTTATATTAAAGGTTTATTCATTTGACAATCTATTACTAACATTGTTATGTCTAGCTATATTGAATCATAATGATTCTTGTTTTGGGTGATTCATCACTTGATAAATCTACCCACCCCACTCATATTCTTAACTGATTTTGTAGAACCCTAGACAGGTTTTGGAAAACCCTAACCTAAGGGTATGCTAATGTGAATGACTGAAACCCTAAACTGCTTAGGGTTATTGAGAAATGCTATTTGAAGTTTTTGTTGATAATGTCATGATTAGGATTTTGGTATGATTAGGAAAACCTAACTTGTTAGGATTGAATGATAAGTCTAAAATCCCGAACCTTTGAAGTATTGGTAATGTTGGGTTTGCTATGTTTCTATATTGAAACCCTAACTCATTAGAGTTTGATGGAATGTGTAAGCAAGACCCTTATAATGTCTTAGAAATGATTTCCTTGGTATGTGTGTGTTTGTCCAATCAAACCCTAGTGTAATCAAGATTGTTGTGTGTCTAACTCTTGTTGATCTTTGTGAAGTTGGATTTGATTAACAAATGATATGAAATGCCTATGCATGATGATGAAGTCCTAGATGTATGAATTGACCTATTTGTCAATGGTCATGAATCCTAGGGCTTGGAACTAAGCCCTAGTCAATGTTTGTTTCTCTAGGTATTTGTGAAATTCTAGGGTTTTGGAGTTAAAACTTAGTAGAAGTGAAAATATCTGATGAATGATGACAATATGATAATTTGAGATTTGTGTAAGATTCTTGAAATCTGAGTTTTAGTTGGGATTGATGTTTGATTTAAAATCTAGCGTTTGCAACTAACCTTAGTGGAAGTTGGTTATGTTGATGACTAAGTTGTTATTGTTTTTGTTTGTATGAAATCTAGGATTTGTGTAAGGAGTCTAACATATGAATTTTGAAAGTTGTTGGATGCTTTGATGATCTATATTAGTTTGAATTGTTTCTAGGGTTCGTTATGTGGAAAGGTATGTCATACCCTTGGAAGAATCATTGAAACCCTAGATGTAATGAAAGTTGTTATGAAGTAGTCTAGGCTTTATGACAAAGTCCCTAAAAAGATGTTGAAAGAGTATGTATCTCTTGTTTGTTTTGGTATTAGATATACAAGGTTGAAATGCTTCCCTGATTCTGATATGGCTAACTTCATACTTCTATAGATTTGGTTGTACTTGCTATCTAGGTTGTGCAAGTACACAATCTTCAATATGTTGAAGATGCTCGTTGATGTGATAAGCATGATGAGGATGACAATAACTTTGATAAAATAGTTGGAAGCCACGAAAAATTCTCCGATGATAAAAAGAAGAAGTCGATCTCCCGAAGGAAGCTTGAATAGAAGAGATCTCCCTAAGATTAAGAAGTCTCAATAAAGAGATGCTCCCTGATTGAGAGGGAGGGCATAGCTTGGTTTTGATTGGAAAATGAATTTTGGAGGATATGTTGTTGCATGAGAAGTAGGAAAGAAAAGTGTATGATTGAGGAATCTTCTATCAAAGATTCAGTTGATAGTCCTACTATGAAAAGTTAAGAAGCAACATCAATACCCCGAAGGTTTGTATTTGATTATGTACATATGAAAGTATATTATTGATTGGGGTTGTGATTGTACAGGTGAATCTCTCGAAGGTGTTGATAGCATGCTGGTTACCAATTAGTTTGATTGGGAGAGATTGGTTATCCTTGATCTGTTGGATCAAGGGATGTTGAAGCTTTGTGAGTGAAGCATTGCCTGGGAGGACATCTGGTTGGCACTTTGTGTTCATGTCGAGGTCCCGAAGTTGGAAAAGGTGGTGTTGATTATAGAGCTTCGTTTTTGGATACACACCTAGATCTTTGGGTTTATGGTTACTAAGACTGATAGTACCTAGAGAGACTAAAACTTTGAATCCATCTTATTCCCACTTGGATAGATTGCCCTGGTCAGGAATCTAGTCTGTGGTATTGCAGTGCCTAAATTGTTGAGTGTCCAATGGATAGATGCCCTGGTCAGGAATCTAGTCCATCGCATTGCGGTGCCTAAATTGTTGAGAGACCAATGGATAGATTGCCCTGGTCAGGAATCTAGTCCATGGCATTGCAGTGCCCAAAAAATTCTTCATGGTTCATATAGTTGAGATCTTCCTTGTACTTGTATATGATGAATACCTCCCTAGTTAAGAGGGAGTGTTGGAAAATGTAACTAGGCTCGGTATTCATTAAATCTCTTTGAGTCATCTAGTAATGTACTTGTCAAAAGAATAAAGAAAAGAATTTTTATTATTATTATTATGACTTATTAAAGCACTAAGGACTTCTAGGATTTATTCTGAATCAATAGACTCATTGTACTTTTAACGAGACCCTTCTTGGGCTTTTGAATCGTGTAAAAAGGGTAAGTATTGAGTCAGACATGAATTTTGTTGTCTCCACACCAAGTTGGCCTTAAGATGATCAAGTCAGCCTCAAAGGAGGTTATTGGACCTCACCAAAGGACTATAAATGAAGGCATTTGAATTCCATTTAAAGCCCTCACTCCCACAAGCAAGTTCAATCTCTCTTGAAGCCGGAAGAAGTGTGAAATAGAAGGAGAAGGAAGTGTGAGTTTGGTCTAGGAGAAGGAGAAAGGGAAAATCGAACTTTTGGTGAAACTATCTCTCTCTCTCGTGCCCTAGTTTGGAAGATCGAAGTTCTCTTATTGATGTCATAGCCAATTGCCATATGATGTCCTAACCAATTGTCATGTCAATGTCGTAGCCAGTTGTCATGTGATGTTGTACTTGTCACCTCAAGAAGCTATGTTGGGCCAAGATCGAAGGTTTTAGGTAAAGATCGAAGTCTTTCAGTGAAGATCGAAGTCTGTAATGCAAGGTCAAAGTTGATGGGTCGAAGAAAGTGTTGTCGTTGTTGTTGCTGTTGTTGCTGGAAGGTCAAGAAGGATCATCTGCAAATAAGGAAGAAGGTTGACTTGGTGTGGAGGAAAGTTTGTGTCAAGGTCAAGAGTCTTGGAATATCTCCAGAAAACTATTGAAGGAAGAATTACTAACTGGGTTTTCTCCTAGAGAGGGGTTTTTCCCTAGCTGTGAGCCTACATCTAGTGTCCATTGTTTTATGTGCTATTGCTTTGGTAATTGCTTGATGAACTAAAAGAAAGAAGATATAAAGAAACGTAATAACAAATCAAGAACATCACAAGTAATTATCAAGAATAAGAAAATCTTTATGCCTTTTTGATTTTATAACAGATTGCACGGTTTCCCCCTTGTTCATCTTAATGTCCTTGAGTTGATTCTTCAAGGAAAGAATATGATTCAAATTGTTGACCCCATACATCCGAACCAGCGCGTTATAGATATCCTTGGACTTCTTCAATTTTCCAACGGAAGTAAGCAAATGACCTTTCAAAGAATCAATAAGAATTTTCTTGGCTTTGAGCTCACCTTTCTTCTATTTGGCCTTGGCGACAGCAAAAGCATTTTCTGGTGGCTCAAGTACCTTTCCTTCCACATATTCCAAGACATCATTATCATCCAATATCACTTCCAACATGATCCTCCAAGCAACAAAATTTGATAAGTCACCCAACTTCTCTGTATCCTTTAAGTAAGAGGTAGACTTCTTGACCAAGTAACTTCTTCTAAATAGAACCCTTCAAAGGTGATTGTTTTTTTCTCGTCTCCTTGGGCTTTTCTTCACCTCAGCTTTGATACCATGTTAATTTTCCATTGTTCTACCAAATTAAAAAGTTTATGTAGCTCGGACAGTTGTTATAGTCTCAAGTGGAGTAATTGAGGCTAGGAACACATATAGAATGATTATCTCCCAACCTAGTTTATTTTTCTAAGTGAAAATGTCTTAATCAAATTATTAACTTGCTTTAATTATTATCCTAAGTCACTGAGGGAAACTGGTTAATTAATCAGTGTTAACTGAGACCAAGTTGATTTATCTCTAGTTTCTTCTAGAAAAGTGACTCGATGTGTTCAAGATGAACTTAGCCATTGATTGCGATTAGATCATGGTGGTTGATTGATCAATGAGAGATTATAAGAGGAAATCAATGGGGCTCTCGGAGATACAATTTCGAGTGAGCAAGGGATGCACAATGATAGTGTGGGAAGACACCAGCAGAGGGTTCGGCAACGATTAAGATCAATTTGTCAAGGAGAATTTCTTCAAAATGATTGTTAGTTTCTCAGTTATAGAGGGAGATCGAATTATTCTGCAGAGACCGAATTTCTCCAGTGAGTGCAAATTGACAAGCAAAGGTTGATTTTCCAGAGTGAAGGACGAGTTGCCAGAAGAGAGTGAATTTTCCAGGAGGTCACTTTGCAAGAGGAAAAGACAAGTTTGCAAGAGAGATCGATTTCCAGTGGAGGTCGAATTATTCAGCCAGGGAGTGTGAGTTTCCAGTCGATTCTCCAAGCCACACGAGTATGTCGATTATGAGACGTACAAGATGGTCGAATTGATTCAAAAGGACTAAATAGCTTCTAAGATGTCAATGTTGCTTGCAAAGTGAAGAAAATAATTTTCCAATGCTTTGTTAATTTACGACAAGTAGTTTATGTATTATTTCAATTACAGATTTGCTGAAGATTAATAAAACCCTCATCTGCAGAACTGGTTTTCCCCACCTTGGGGTTTTTCCAGGGACAATTTGTCCAAAAATATTGGTGTCCATTTTATGTGTGATGTTTTCTCAGTTCTTGTGGTTTATTTAATTGGTGAAATTTGCAGTTGTGTTTTATTCAGTATTTGCAGTAAATAATTTACTAGGACAAATAATCTAAAAGTTGGGCGAATAATAACCAGATTAACTGCAAAAGAACTTTCACAAATGACATCACACTTGGAGAACCCTTTGCTCACACATGTTGGTTAAATATGGGCTTTTTGTAATGTATATTCATTGAAATAGCCACATTATGGGTTAGCGTGTGACCTACTTAACACGTAAACCTTTAAAATATTATTTTTTTGGATTTTACCCTAATTTTTCCCTAGCTAGTTATGCATCATCCACCTTGTACACAATCATAGCAAGTTGATCACATACCTATGTGTTATGCAACCAACTCACAAAGCAGAAGAAAAGATAGAACAACGACTTAAAAATTACCCTCTTTGAAAGGGAAACCTCCTTTACATTACATAAATGAACAGTTCTTGGATGATACAAATGATAAGACCTCCTTGGTATATATAGGAGTCTAAAGGATCATAATATAATTAGAGCCTCCATAGCAATAATAATGTAAGAGCACAACAATAACAATAGTGGGCTTCTATGGGGCACAACAATAACAACATGGGGGATACATGGGCACAACAATAATAATAGGGGATTACACTAACACTAACAATAAGGGGGATACACCAGTATTATAAGGACCTAACATGCCCCTCCAAAAAAGTGTTGTCCTCAACGCTTTAGTAGTTCTGGATGCCTATGTGTAAAATTATCATCCTCCCATAGGGAATCTTCAACGAGTAAGTTCTTCCACTTAATGAGATACTCTGAAATTAATCGATTTCGTAGTTGTCGGGTTCTTGTTTTCGTGACTGCTTCAAGCTCAAATATGATTTTTCCTTCTTCGTCAAGTTCTAGCAACACTGTTTGAACTGGAAGCTTGTCACCGATAACCTTCTTTAAGCATGAAACATGGAAAACTGGGTGTACTCGAGAAGATGTAGGAAGATCCAATTTGTATGCCATAGTACCAATCTTTTGCAACACCTTGTAAGGACCATAGTACTTGGGTGATAATTTATTATCCTTCTTAGCTCGCTTGAGGGGCATCTGTTTGTATGGCTGTAGTTGTAAAAATACCCAGTCGCCTACATCAAAATTTCTTTCACTACGATGTTGATATGCCTGTTGTTTCATTCGATTTTGCGCCAGAGTGAGGTCATCCTTTAAGTGTTGGAGAACTTGTTGTTGATGCTCAATGTGATCTTCCAATGCTTGAACCTTGGAATTTTCTCTTAAATATGATGTGATGGATGTTGGATGATATCCATAAAGCACCATAAATGGGGTCATTTTTGTTGCAGTGTGGAAGGAAGTGTTATACCACCATTCAACTAGAGGTAACCACTTGACCCGTTATGTTTGTTTATCAGATACAAAACACAAAGATATCCTTCCAAACATTTGTTCACTATCTCAATTTGCTTGTCAGATTGAGGATGATAAGATGAGTTATGAACTAATTGAGTAACAAGACAAGAAAATAATTTCGTCCAAAAAATTCCAGTGAAAACGGGATTTCTGTGACTTACAATAATCTTTCGATTTCCATGTAGCTTTTGAATTGTTTCCATAAATGCATTAGCAACTGTACTGGCTTTAAAAGGATGAAATAATGCACAAAAGTGTGCATACTTCGTAAGTCTATCAACTACCACCATGATGACACTCTTTCCTTCAAACTTGGGTGAACCTGTGATAAAATCCATTAAGCCTTCCTCCCAACGCTGAATTGGAATGGCTAAAGGTTGTAACAGACCCGAGGTCTTAATTGTCTCAACTTTATTTTGTTGGCAAACCAAACATTCTGCCACAACCTTCTGAATATCAGATTTAAGGCCATCCCAAAAAGTTCCTTCTTGACCCTACAGTAAGTTTTTTAAAATCTTGAGTGTCCTCTTAAGGGGGAGGTGTGCAATTCCAAAAGAATCCTTTGCTTGAGTTGGGAATTCTTACAAAGATATAAGCGATCTTGTACCATAATAAATCATTTTTCCAGCTAAATGTATCAGATGTATTGGGAACTTATTGAAAACTTTGAATGAGTGTCCACACCACTTCATCATTCTACCATTCATCCCTCTCTTGTTGAGCTCCCTATAATCCAGACGCATACACCATGATCCATCCTTCTTGTGAACAAATACTATTGGAGCAGAGAAAGAACTTTGACTAGGTTGAATTATACTATCCTCTAACAGTTCTGCAACCGTACGTTCAATTTCACTCTTTTGGGCAAAGGGATATCTGTAAGGTCTAATATTTGGAGGAACACTTCTTGGAATCAAATGAATAGCATGATCATGATCACAAATAGGTGGGAGGCCTTTGGGAGTATCAAATACCTTAAAATGATTGTCCAAAAATTTTTGGAGATCAGGGGAAATAGATGATTTCGATGTTTGAACCTCTAGTGAGCACAATTGTGCAATTACACCCCATTGTTCTTTCTTCAAAAGCTTTGTCACGCCATTAGAGTTGATTATCTTTCCCGGTTTCCCTGTGATGCCCCTTAATTCAACTTCCTTTCCTTCCCAAAAAAATCTCAAGAAAAGTTCTTGAAAATTAAAAGCTAACGTCCCCAAAGATTGCAACCATTGGACTCCTAGTACAATATCAGCACCACCCATTGGAATGGAAAGCATTGGACGATTCAATAGATATTCCCCCATGCTTAGCTTGATATTATGGCACTTTCCAGAGCAATTTACAATTCTTCTTGCAACCATCAATTGACACTCTAGTGTTGGATTGTTAGGTCCCTATAATACTAGTGTAGCCCCTTATTGTTATTGTTGTGCTCATGTAGCCCCCATATTGTTATTGTTGTGCCCCATTGTTATTGTTATGTTCGGTCTTCAATAATGTTCTTGAGTCATTATGTAATGTACTTGTCAAAAGAATAAAGAAAAGAATTTTTATTATTGCAACAATGACTTATTAAAGCATGAGTTTCATGCTTGGGTCATCATTATATTAGTCAAAGTCCACATTGTGGACTCCTAGGATTAATATTGAGTTTATAGAGTCATTGTATATTCAAAGACACCCTTCTTGGGCTTTCGAACCATGTTAAAAGGTTTTGTATCAAGTCAAATATGAATTATGTACCCTCCACATCATGTCGGCCTAAGGTCCCTCATTTGACCCACAAGAAGCCTATATATTGAAGGAGGTCAAAGTCATTTGGATCACTCACTCTCAAGCAAGTTCGATATCTCAAGAAGAGTTGGAGAAGTGTGAAGTCTGTTGTCAGTAGGACGAAAGAAGTGCGAGTTTGGGGGAATCTCTAGAGAAGAAGAAATCGAACTTTTGGTGCCTCTCTCTCTTTTTCGTGGTATGGGTTGGGAGATCGAAGTCTCCTAAGATTTTGTTATTGCCATAAGTCGCTGCCTAGTCGAAGTTGTTGGAAGGGATCAAAGAGCTAGGAGGCTGACATGGTGTGGAGGGAAAGTTTGGTCTTGGTCTAGAGTAAAGAGTCTCAAAGAATACTATTGAAAGGAAGAATTATCTTGACTGAGTTTTTCCCTCAAGGGAGGTTTTTCCCTGGCATGTGCCTATATCTTGTGTCTATTGTTTTATGATCTTCATACTTGTATAATTGCTTGATGAAAGATAAGATAATAAAGAAGTAAAAGAAGCCAACACACTCACAAGCAATTATTAAGAAAGGAGACGAAAACCCTAATATAATATCTTTGATTTTCCAACATGGTATCGAATCCAAGGTCAAGAGAGGTCAAAAATCACTTTGTTGGCATGGATTCTCCCTCTATGGTGAACTATATAAGATTGGGTTACAACACTACTGGAAGATGGATCAAGAACATCATCTATTACTTATTCAACAAAGTCAAGAGTCAAGGATTCTTGGTTGCCCTTACAGGTTCTCTTACTAATGACAATGCATGGATCATTGATAGTGGAGCATTGAGACACATGACAGGTGAAAGCAAGCAACTTCACACACTATCAAAGGAGTCATCCTCTCATGCAGTGGAATTGGGTGACAACAAAAGCTATGTTGTTAGAGGCCTGGGATCTACATCATTGAAGTTGGATAATGGATCAAAGCTGCATCTCAACAACATTCTCTATGTTCCAGGTTTGAAAAAGAATTTACTTTCTATTTCTTGTTTAGAAGATAAAGGGGAAAGGATTGCTTTTGTTGATGGAAAAGTATTGGTTTGGGGAAAGAACTCTAGTATTGACAAAGCTAGGGTTATTGGAGTTCGTGAAGGAAGTCTTTACCAGATTATCACTCCATTTCCTCAAGCTTTGGTTCATATGGAAATAGTCCCATTGAACTATGGCATCGAAGGTATGGTCATCTTCATTATAAGGTCATCCCTACTCTTAGTCAACTGGTTCATGGTATTCCTGATATGAAGTTAGATCATGAAGGTGTGTGTAAGGGATGCTCTTTGGGGAAGCATACTAGAAAGCCATTTCATAATAGTGAAACTAGATCTAAAGAAATATTAGATCTCATCTATTCCGATGTATGCGGGACCATGTCTGACAAATCACTTGGAGGTCATCTCTACTATGTAACATTCGTTGATGATCATTTGAGGAAGACATGGCTCTACTTACTCAAAACTAAAGATAAAGTATTTGATAAGTTCAAGGAGTTCAGGGCTGAAGTGGAAACCCTAACCGAAAGAAACATAAAGACTCTAAGGTCTGACAATGGTGGGGAATACACTTCTAAGGAGTTAATTTCATATTGTAAGGATGCAGGTATTAAGAGGGAGCTCATTATTCCCTACACTCCTGGACAAAATGTATTGGCTGAAAGAAAGAATAGGTCAATTGAAGAAGGCATTCGAACTATGCTCCTTGATCAAGATCTACTGAAGTTCTTATGGGGTGAAGCAGCGATGACTGTCGTGTACATTCAAAATAGAATTCCTCATAAGAGTCTTGATAATACTACACCCAAAGAAGTATTCACAGGGAAGAAGTCGAGTGTGGATCATCTTCGTATATTTGGAAGTCTAACATATATCCATGTTCTGAAAGACAAGCGAAAGAAGTTGGACTCGACAAGCATCAAGGGAATATTCGTTGGTTATAGTCTTTCCTCAAAAGCATATAGAATTTACATAAAGGAAGGAAGACACATTGAAGTAAGCAGGGATGTCATATTCGATGAGAATCAAGCTTACAAGAAATCAAAGGATATTCCTATTGATTCTAATGATGAAGAAGTTCCCGTATTTGAAGAAGAAGAGGTTCATCATGAGAACTCTACTACAAATGTTGAAGAAGAAGGACCAAGTGAGCCTATTCAATCGGTGGTTATCCCAACCACAAGGAAGAGGCCAAATTGGTTGAAAGCTACATTAGAAGATGTTGAAGGACATGAAGCTACGAAAGGGTCCTCCAGGGAAAGTAAGAAACTAAAAAGGTATTCTAGTTATGCTGCATATATGACAAAGTTGATTGAAGTTGAACCATCTACATTCCAGGAAGCTGAGCATGAAGAGGTTTGGAAGAAAGCTATGCAGGAAGAATATCAATCCATCATGAAGAATGGGGTTTGGAAATTGTTCCTAGACCTAGTGACAAATCGGTTGTCACATCGAAGTGGATCTATAAGATCAAACATGTTGTTGATGGAAGTATAGACAAATACAAAGCAAGGTTCGTCGCAAGGAGTTTCTCTCAAAAGGAAGGCATTGAGTATGAAGAAACGTTTGCACCTACAGCAAGGTACACTACCATTAGATCGTTGGTTTCATTGGTTGCTACATTGGGGTGGAATATCCATCAAATGGATGTTAAGACCACATTTCTAAATGGCACTATTGATGAGTAAGTGTACATCGAACAACCTCAAGGATTTGAAGTGAACAGCGAGGACTTTCATTGCTGCAAACTCAAGAAATCCCTATATGGCTTGAAGCAAGCACCGCGGGCATGGTATGTAAGAATGGATGCATATCTTCTGATAATTGGGTTCGTGAAGGGTACTACTAATCCGAATCTATATATCAAGGTCGTGAATAATGAGCCCATCATTATTCTACTATATGTGGATGATCTATTAATCACTGGTGTAGAACGAAGAATTCAAGAATGCAAGAAGATGTTGGCAGCTGAATTTGAGATGAAGGATCTAGGACTGATGCATTACTACCTAGGTCTAGAAGTGTGGCAAAAACCTAGGGAAATATATTTCGGGCAAGGAAAGTACATCATCAAGTTATTGCAGAAATTTGGGATGATGGACTCCAAGCCGATGATTACTCCTATGATCACCAACCTCAAGAAGTTGAGGAGCTCCAACTCTAGTCTCGTGGATCCTACCTCATATCGACAATTGGTGGGTTCCCTGATGTATCTAGTAAATACTAGGCCAGATATATGTTTTGCAGTGAACATTCTTAGTCAGTTTCAGTTGGAGCCTTGTCATGATCACTGGATAGCTGCCAAACATATATTGAGGTATCTTCGTGGCACTATACATCACTGCCTAAAGTATGATAGTAAGGAAGTCAAACTAATTGGCTTCACAAACTCTGATTGGGGTGGCAGTGAGACCGATGGAAGGAGCACTACCGGAGGATGCTTTAGTCTGGGAGTTGCTATGATCTCATGGATGAGTAGGAAGCAAGATCCCATTGCATTGAGTAGTGCCAAGGCAGAATATGTGGTTGCATGTGAAGTAGGAAAAGAGGTTGTTTGGTTAAGGAAGCTTCTGATAGATTTGTTCGAGAAGTCTCTGGGTCCTACTATGATTAATTGTGACAATCAAAGTTGTATCAAGATGTCTAGAGATCTCGTGTTTCATTCAAGGACGAAACATATCAATAATAAGTTCCACTTTATTAGGAACTTGGTGCAGGATGGGATCGTGAAGTTAGAGTATGTTTCGACAGATGAACAGGTAGCAAACATACTGACAAAGGCTCTTCCTAATAAGAAGTTCGAATATCTAAGGAACCTGTTGGGTTTGGTAGATATTGGTGATTGTATTGATGATAAAGAAATGGAAGAGATTTGTTGAGGCTTTGCAAGTGAAGCATTGCCTGGGGAGACATCTGGTCGACACTCTATGTTGATGTCTGGATCCCGGAATTGAAAAGGTGGTGTTGTTTATTGAGCTCTTTTTTGGATACACACCTATATGTTTGGGTTGGTGGTTAGCAAGTAAGCCTGATGGTACCTAGAGGGGCTGAAAGCTTGAGTCCACCTTAGTCCCACTTGGATAGATTGCCCTGGTCAAGAATCTAGTCCATGGCATTGCGGTGCCTAAAAGTTCTTCATGTTTTCATATAGTTTGAGATCTTCCATTGTATATGTACATTATGAATACCTCCCTAGTTAAGAGGGAGTGTTAGAAAATGTAACTATGTTCGGTCTTCAATAATGTACTTGAGTCATTATGTAATGTACTTGTCAAAAGAATAAAGAAAAGAATTTTTATTATTGTAACAATGACTTATTAAAGCATGGGTTTCATGCTTGGGTCATCATTATATTAGTCAAAGTCCCCATTGTGGACTCCTAGGATTAATATTGAGTTTATAGAGTCATTGTATATTCAAAGAGACCCTTCTTGGGCTTTCGAACCATGTAAAAAGGTTTTGTATCAAGTCAAATATCAATTGTGTACCCTTCACATCATGCCGGCCTAAGGTAGATCAAGTCGGGCTAAGGACCCCCATTCTACCCACAAGAAGCCTATATACTGAAGGAGGTTAAAGTCATTTGGATCACTCACTCTCAAGCAATTTCGATATCTTAAGAAGAGCTGGAGAAGTGCAAAGTATGTTGTCAGGACGACGAAAGAAGTGCAAGTTTGGGGGAGTCTCTAGAGAAGAAGAAAATCAAACTTTTGGTGCCTCTCTCTCTCTCTGTTTCATGGTCTGAGTTGGGAGATCGAAGTCTCCTAAGATTTCGTTGTTGCCGGAAGTTGCTGGAAGGGGTCGAAGATCTAGAAGGCTGACATGGTGTGGAGGGAAAGTCTGGTCTTGGTCTAGGGTAAAGAGTCTCAAAGAATACTATTGAAAGGAAGTATTATTTTGACTGGGTTTTCCCCTCGAGGGGTTTTTGCCCTAACATGTGTCGATATCTTGTGTCTCTTATTTTGTGATCTTCATACATGTATAATTGCTTGATGAAAGATAAAATAATAAAGAAGCAAAAGAAGCCAACACACTCACGAGTAATTATCAAGAAAAGAAAATCAAACCCTAATATAATATCTTTGAGTTCCAACAATAGAAACCCACTATTGTTATTGTTGTGCCCTTACATTATTATTGTTATGTAGGCTCTAATTATATTGTGACCCCTTAGACTCCTATATATACAAAGGAGGTATTGTCATTTGTATCATCCAAGAATTGTTCATTTATGTAATGTAAAGGAGGTTGCTCCCTCAAACAGACTATTTCTCAAATCATTTATCTATCTTTTCTCTATTTTGTAAGTTGGTTGCATAACATTTGGTATCAGATCTTTGCATTCCAGGGTTTCGCTACTTCAAACAGGTCATCTTGGCATTTTCACTATAACTTTTTTCTATGAGGCTTCAGAAGCTAAAATTTCGACCACGTGGAGGGTGGTTTCATAACATGGATATAGGAAGCAATTCAATTCCTTGGCTACCTTACAATGAACAAAATTATGGGTACTACCTGAATCAATCACCACCATTGCCTTTTCCTTCTTAATATACCCTTCTATCTTGAGAGTTTGAGGAGTGGTTATTCCTGCCAATGCATTACAAGATATGGTCAGATTCATTTCTTCTTTCTTTAGGGTTGGTTCCTGGTATATATCCTTCTCTTTTGATGTTTCTTGTTCCTTTTCTTACTCCTCTTCACAATCTATGTAGAATAATTTCTTCTCAACACACTTATGACCTTTAGTGTACTTGTTATCACAACTATAACAAAGCCCTTTTGCTCTTTTCTCCTCCAATTGTTGTGGTGTCAACTTGGTAGGTTGTGGAAGGCTAAGAGCAACAACACTTCCATCTTTATAGTTGTGAGTGGTAGACTTCCTTGTTGCCGTAATTTTCCTTTCAACTTTTCTTGCCACCCTGAATGTCTTCTCCAATGAATCAAGTTCTCAAAGACGAACCTCATGTTGGATGTTATCCTTTAAAGTCCATATGAAGACATCAATCCTATGCTCCTCTGGAATATCAGTTACCCTGATAACCAATTTTTGGGAGTCCTCAATGTGTTCCGCCATTGAACAATTTTGTTTGAGATTTATCAATTGATTAAAGAAGGTGTTCCTCTTTGTATCCTCATAATGTGCTATCATTTAATCCGCAAATTTTGACCAAGTGACAAGTGGTTTATGAGAAAAGTCATTGATACTATACAAATTGATTGGATTCTAAATATAAAGATGCAATGCGTACCTTTTGTGTGTGTTGCACATCATGGAGATCAAAATATTGCTCCATCTGTAGTATCCATATTACAAGATCCTTGATGCAGGAGCATCCAGCACCCTTAGACAAAGGGAGGAATCCAAAGCGGAGCGAAGAGGAGCGCGTGGACCAGGGAAGCAAAACAAGGAAAAAATCTGTTTTAAAACAGATTTAAAGATGGAAGCGATAAGTCTCAAAGACTTGATCTAAATGTAATCTGCCATGTGTTGTATGCATGCATGTACCGAGAGCTTTAAGGGCTTTTGTTAGATCCTTCCATGATCCGATCCAACAATACTTCCTTATATATATGTGATTGAACTTGCATGTTCAAAGTAGTAGATAGAAGAGAGGAGAGACAGAGTTATATGTGTTGTGTGAATTCAGAGTGTTGCAATGTAGTTGAGGGGAAAACCCGTACTAAGGCTGAAATGCCTTAGGATTGTAATTGTGCTCCATTAATAGAATATAGTGTGTTTATGTAGAACTGTGCGCCTGTCTGTGTTACATATATATGCATTAATGGTCTTTTCAACTCTGTTTCGTATATGTGCACCGAGGGTTTTAAATCCTGATTGCATGCATGTGTTCGACCATCGACCACTGTAGGGTCAATGGCAATCCAACGATATATATATAATTGTTATGTCGTTTGTGGAAACCAGAGTTTGGCAGAAAATTGTGTTTAAAGCGCAAAAATCCCATCAAAATGGCAAGAATACACAGGAGCCGTTTGATCCCATGGATCAACGGTCCAGAACCTTTATCACGTCAACGGCAGAACTCTTTATGAGTTATCGGAACCGACCTTTCAATATAGCGATAGCGAATTGCGATTTAAATCGCAACCGTCGGATCGAGGCTCCAAATCGACAGTTTATATGCGATCGGCGATCACATGTCGGAGAGGTCGAAGGCGGACGGCAATGGGACATCGATAATGCGATGGCCGATATTGTAATATCACCGATAAGCGATCGGAGCGATCGCTATCGGAGATCGGAGGTTGGCGCGGTACAGAGGAAAACGATGAGAGCGGACCCGCCGACAATTCTAGTCGCAGGCTTATATAATTTGAAGTCTGGTTATGTGGGTCGGAGCGGGTTTTCACCATTATTCCTATGTAATTCGATTAATGTATGGCCGCGAAGTTTAAGGCTTAAAAGCATTAATGTAAGCTCCCGATAATGTGAAAAGGCTCCGATAGTTGAATGTAAGTCCATGGTTAAAGGCTTAAGGCCTAAGAAACGCTTCCGATAGACTTTGTGGGCCATAACCCACAGGCCTCAAGATCAATTTCCTTAAGGGAAAGGGATTTTGATTAAACCCCAAAATCTCACTCCCAGCAATCCTTGCCATCAAACTTCCTCATATCGATCTTTGGAATGTGGTGGTTTTTAAACCCAACATTAGAATCTCTGAAATCATAATTCCTATTCCTTTTGTCCTCATCATGATTTTCATGGATTAGTTTGTCACCACTGTGAAGCCTTTCTTCTAGCAACTTTGCCAAACCTTCCTTCAACCCTTCCATATTGACATTCATCATTGCTTCCACGTCTGTTTTTAAACCATCTATCGTAACATTCATTCAGGCTTCCAATTCATTTTTTGTTACTTTTTACGAGAGCGAAATTTGTTACACTTGGTCTCGTAATTTTGATATATCATGTTGCATTTCTTCTTATTCTTCATGCATCATAGAAGAGCTTTCTGACTTCTTACCAGGTGTGTCCATTTTTTGTTTCGAGGCATTTTGGAATCAAATAATGATATCTATGCTTCACTATAATTTTTGAATCACTTCAAACTGATTTTTCAAACAAAAGTTATGCAAAATTTAAAAAAATACACCTTTTTTTTTCTTTTTAGGAGCTCGATATTGAAACTGTTGTACCTCTGTAATTTCGGATCTCCAAGGTCTGAAATGTTGTCTTGTGGTATCCCTCTAAGTCTTCTTTCCAACGCCATATGTCAGACCAAAATTGGATTGTTCAAGATAATGTTATGCCCAAACTCCTACAATAACTAGATTATGGGCTGGTTCAATAGAGCAAACTTGTAAGGAATGCCAGTGTCACTATTTCAACCTTCGGCCCTGAAAATGATACATGAAAAACTACAACCCGTGCACTTTCAGTCACCTTTTACAAAATTCAAATCCGATGCCCGTAGAGGAAGTTATGACGATTTTCCCAAGGTCACATGTTTGATACTGAATTATGGAGAACACAAAAACCCTAACTTCTTCGGACCATATCTCAAAAAATATAGTGAAACAAGATCTAAACTTTTCACAAGAAGTTCATCAAGATTTCGGCTCCACATGGTCGCATTTTCGGCTTCTGAAGCTTCGTAGAAAAAAGTTATAGAGAAAATTCCAAGATGACCTGTTTGAAGCAGCATAACCCTAGAATCCAAAGCTCTGATACCAAATGTTATGCAACTAGCTCACAAAGCAGAAGAAAAGATAGATCAACGACTTAAAAATTATCCTCTTCAAGGGGGAAACCTCCTTTACATTACATAAATGAACAATTCTTGGATGATACAAATAATAAGACCTCCTTGGTATATATAGGAGTCTAAGGGGTCACAATATAATTAGAGCCTACATAACAATAATAATGTAAGGGCACAACAATAACAATAATAGGCTTCTATGGGGCACAACAATAATAACATGGGGGATACATGGACACAACAATAACAATAGGGGCTACACTAACAATAACAATAAGGGGGATACACTAGTATTATAGGGAGCTAACACTAGGTGTTCCTTATGTGGTAACTACTAACATTGTTATATCATGACATTTGCATGGATCTGAGCTTGTTCTTCAAAATCGTCTCTTCCAACTTAGGTTGTCACTCTAAAATAAATCCACTAGAACCTTGAATATTTCTCTGGTGGATTGCCTCTCAAAATAGTGAGGGATCAAATGATCCTTCATTGCATCCATGATTACCCATTGGGATTTGGTACTTCTTCACATGCGCTGCTAGTTGAATTTTGTAGCCATGGTCGGTCTCATAATTTATATTTTAGCCCTTGAAATATATAATGAAATTGTAAGTCATGCTCTTCATGTCATTTTCATTGTTTAACCCTTGAAAAATCTTCATTGTTCAACCCTCTTGTTCAGCAAATTGACCCTGTTACCCACCACCTATGGGTGACACCCATAGGAGAAATTTTTCTCCTGGATTGTCTTCAGTCGGCAGCCCCTTGCAGCGACCAAATAGGTCAATGTGCCACCATCTCCGCCACTTGAGCCAGCGATTATGTGCCCTCGCCCATCTGTTATGATCATATGTTTGAAGGTGGGCCTTCCAACCCTGAAGGTATGGTTTTCATTATGTAGTTGGGTATTTTTGCTTACTTATCATGGACACTTTTGGGCATGGATTAGTGGGGGGATTCAGCGGAAAGAATGGGCTTGGTCTGTACTCTTATCCCCTTATCCAACTTGGTGGTTAATCTTGCATCCTAGTCTCGCAGGATCTCCTTTATTGGTTACTAGCTTTAGGGGTGGCACTACATGACAAACCCAATTTTGGTTGCATGATCCCACTTCCAAACACCACAGACATCACTCCCCTCCACTTATTATAACCCCTTTTAACATATTTCCCATCCAGGTCCACATTTTTCCATTAGGTCTACAAGGAGTTAGCCACCCCCTCCCCTTGTCCCCACTTCAGGTCGGGCCTTGAATGATGCCCCAGAGGTTGATGAAGCTAAAAAGAAAGTTAAAAGAATAATTTGGCCACTTGAAACAAGAAATGTACCATAAAATGCAAAGGATGGCCAGGGCATAAAAATTTAGCACATGGTAAAAGCCAAACATGAGCTCTACCCCTATCATTATCGTCGTCACCTTGGTTCCTAAGTCCCCATATGTGAGCCCCCTGCATCATTGAGGAACACATGATTGTCCCAACCCCTAGTGGGTGATGAACTGCCCAACATTAAGGGGGTATCCACTGCTATATCATTCACATCATGCTCTCATTCCCTGGAGCCTCGAGCAATTAAAAAAGAAAAATCAATAAAAGGCAAAAGGCATATGAAGAAGGGTGGAAAAACAAAGGTTGGGATAACTCATGTGCCACGATTGCTCCCTCCTACATCTATACACCCAAGTGTGGGCTTCCCTCATTATAGCTACCCTTGTACCATGGCATGTGGCTTGGAGCCTTCCCTGTTACCCCACTCTGCTTCATCATTATTTCACATGACCCCTGCCATCTGACAGATGTACCATGGACCCGTCACTCCCTTAGAGGCTTAAACAACCTAATAGGGTCCTTGATTAACCTCCTTCTTGAGCCTGGAGACACTTGTCCATTCTAAAGCCCATTATGGATGGGCATGCAACTATGAACAGTCCACTTGGTCCCATGATCTGTAAGCTCATTTGCTCAATTACACTAATGAATTATTGTATTGGAAGGTGAGGAGGCGTGTTGGACCTTATACGAGACTGCAAGTGGGTCTTCAACTTGGGGTTTGGTCTCCCTATACGGGATCCAAGCCCTCTAGATGGTCTTAATGGCATTTGTAGGGTGAGCATTGAGAGCCATGGGCCTCCACTATAGCAAAGAGCAGATAGCCACCGCATGGGATCACTTATTGCTTGCTTGTGTCCCACGTGTTCGATGATGATGATGCACCTGGACCACCTTGCCCAACCGACTACACACTTGCACACCACACTTGGCAGTTGATCCAGGACCCAAATGGGGTTTTGTCTCACCAAGGGAGACAAGATAAGGCTTGCATCAATGTTCTAGCCCATACAGATAGAGAATAGGCTTGTTCGATTCAGTTGGAGACCCATGAGGATGTTCTTAAATGCCCAGCCACTTGGGAGACCCATAGGTCATTTGCTTGGAGATTAAGGTGTCATCCCCTTCATCACTATTATTGGAGCCCTCCTATTCATTATGATACATGAGGGACTTCATTTGGCCTTCCCACAACCCTTCTAGCAACTTTTCTATCATTTTGGCTCTCTTGAGAGGCTAATTATTCATGTTAGGGAGCTATTTTGTGAGCTTGTCACCAAAATAAGGTTATTTTGCACATTATTTTATAATAGGGGCATCATTAGGCTAAATTAGGCCATTCGATCCCCTTAGAGGATTGTACAGAATATAAGAGAGGTGTTCTCTCTCATTCATCATCACTTGCATTTGGGATAATATCTTTCTAAAGATTTCGAACTTGCAATTTGTGGAATAATTTGGATCATTAAATGCATTTTGATGTGTGGAATATTTTCGCTATCTCTCTTGGGGCTTCTATTTGGCAAGTTTATGGATCGATATACTCTTTTTGTCATGTAAATGCTCTTTCCATGCAAATTTCATAATGTTTCATGTCTAATGTTTGGAATGTTATGTCATGACTTTACTTCTGCCCTAAAAATTAATGTGAATTTATGAAACACTTGTAATCTTCGCTCATTGCACATGTTATTCATCTTGGCAAGAAGAAAGAATTTTCCTCGGGTTAGGTTGTGCACCTTTAACTGTGAAACTCCATCAAATCTTGCATATTGAAGTGTAAAAGTCTAAAGTTGTTGTGAAGTTGCATGCACAAAAAGCGTAGATGCATCTTTAGGCCTCCTTGAAGAGCAAAGTTCCTAAATCTCGATCATTTCAACTCCAATATTCTGAAACAGAAAATTTAAGATATATGCAGAATTGATATATATAAATATTTTATTAATATGATGAATTACAGATGATGATGTTTACAATGGGTTGCCTGGCTTATATACCGCCATGGGCACCCTTTGGGAAAGGGCATGATCTTATGATCGTGCCCTTTCATCTAATTAAACCTAGAATTAAAAAATAACCTAAAATTAACTAATTTTTTTACATAACATTGCCTTCCTCTCGAAAGAATGCTTTGTCCTCAAAGCATGCGCAACGACGGATGTTGTTGACAAAATGCTTCATTCTCCCAAGAAACGTCTTCTTTGGGAAGTCCTTCCACTTGAGCAGATATTCCAAGATAATCAATGTCACACACTGTAAAAGGTTTTGGATTAATCTCTCAATTTCCGTTTTTTGGAGATGTGGATATCGGTATGGCTTGATGTTGACAAGGTCTGACCCTGCTTTAACTTCTGTTCTACGCTCAATTTCCCTACTAGGCGGCATCTTCATAGGTAGGTCTTGAATCTCTGGTGATTCTTCTCTGGTCATATTTGCAGATAACATTTCTAATTGGTGACATTGTATTGCATAAGCAGGTGCTCTTCTTCGACTCAGCTTCATCATCTGAGATGATGATACAGCATGATTTTCTGGTGCTTGGAATCCATGTAGTTTGTACTTCTGACCTCCCCATTTGAATTTTATAAATTGTACTTGATGGTTGGCGGCATAAGTACCTAAAGTTCGTAGCCATTGGATACCTAAGACTACATCTACTCCTCCTAACGGTACTGTGAAAAACGGAGACTCTAAACTGAAGTCTTGAATCTGCAATTTAACCTTATGGCATTTTCCCACCTTTTCAATCTTCTTACCGTTAGCTATCATCACTTTCATGTTTGGTAAGGGAAATGAAAATATATTGAGTCTCTTTGCCACGGTTGCATCTAGAAAATTGTGTGTGCTTCCAGAGTCGACGAGAACCACTACGTTGTTCTTCTTTATGTGTCCTTTTAACCTTAAAGTCTGAGGTTGTGATATACCTGTCATAGTTGATAATGATACTTGTGGAATACTTCCATCATCTAGTTCTGGTGAGAATTCTGGGGCATCTTCTGTGTCTTCTACATCATAATCTTCACTGTTTGAATCATTGGTTGCTTCACAATTATATAGGTTCTTTGGTTCTTTTCCTTTAGCACATCTATGTTTGGGGTCCCACTTCTCACCACAGCGTTTACATTTACCCTCTTTTATCCTTTGCATTTCCACATTAGATTTTTCATCTTCACGACGATGTGGTGGAACATATCTTGTATTATTTGAGTCCACATACTGGGGTATCCTTCGTCTTGCATAAGCTTTTTCCGCTGTTGACCAAAATATTGGTTCGGATTTCTTTTCGGTTGTTTTTGCTTTTCGTCTTGCTTCTTCTATAGATGTAATATCATGCATCTCAAGTTCTGCTTGTAAATGGGTTTTGAGTCCCGAGATGTATGACTGAATTAGACGAGATTTTGATAACCCAGGTACTCGTGTTACTAAGGTCTCCCATTCTTGAGTGTATTCATCGACACTTCCTTTTTGTTGTAGTTTGATGAGTTTTGAAAAGAACTCTTCTTCCTTTACACCTTGGAATCTTTTGAAGAATGCATCTTTAAATTTCCTCCAGCTAATGACATGTGTTGTCTTTTTCCACCACATATACCAGTTATATGCTTCTCCCTCCATTTTCATGGATGCATGTCTAAGCTTTTCGTCATCATCAGTGATGTCATATATCTCAAAGTATTCTTCCGCTTTATTTATCCATGCAACATTGTTTTTTTCGTTTCCATCGAATTTAGGCATCTCGACTTTTGCCCGTCGCTGGTATGTTGCTACTGGTTGAGCGAAAAAAGGGTGTTGATTGGTAAAGTTATCCCAGAGTTGCTTGTTTGTAAAGGCTGTGTTACTCGCTTCTTGGTGGGGTGTCACTGATTTTTTTGGGGATTCAACTTTGTCATGAGAGTCTGTGGACTTAGTTGAATCTGACGAAAGGTGTTCTTGATTCTCTTCACCTTCTTTTAGCAGTTGTTCGGGCGTACAATTCGACCTTTTACACAGAACTTTTAGCATTGTTAAGACCTCTTTGAAGTTTACTCCTGTTTGGACATGTTGACTTTCCATTTTTATCTCTATTCGATTTGTCGTATCTTCAAGATTTTTGATTTTGTCCGCTTGCTCCCCCAGCTTGCTCTCGACTTCATTTAATCTTTTACTGACCTCGTCGTGGTTGTTATTTATCTTATGCTCTACATCCAACAACCTTTTTTGGAAATCCGCCATTGTCATTGTCGACATTGAGCGGGTTTGCGGGGGCGTGTATTTATTTGCCAGCTAAAATATTTTTCCTCCCTCCTTTTTTTTTTTTTTTAGCTAAAATAAATTTTATACATATAAATTTTAATTAATTAAAATAAATTTAATTAATTAAATTAACATATATATATATATATATATATATATATATATATATATATATATACTTTTAATTAATTAAATTATATATATATATATAACTTTTTAATTAATTAAAATAATTTTAATTTATTAAATCAACTTTTTATATATATAAAAAACTTTATAACTAAATTAAATTACGTATTATATATATAATTATATTATATATTATATATATATTTTTGATATTATATATAAACAAACGTTATATATATATATATATATATATATATATATATATATATATACGTCACGTTATATTTATTCCAACTCTTTGTCGACCGTCACGTTTCTTGCTGGAACCGGTTGACTGTCCAAAACCCGATGGCTGACACGGAGAGTCACGTACACCCTAACGTCACGTCCGATGCCCCGTATCTGCACAGAAATACCGTGGCCCTTCCTGTCTGATTGTGGCCACGAGATTCTTGTTTACCAGCGGTTGCAGAGTTTTCCACGGCCGCAGTTGTTTAACCTGCGGACGTTTTGTTGTTTTGTATACTCACGCAGACGGAAGAAATAAACAGCGGCGGCGGGTTAGCAAGGAAATGGCAGGTGTGGAATGGAAGAGCGATGACGGGGTATTACAGTAGTGACAGGAGCAACTACGGGCGTCAAAACAAATTACAGTGGTGGTGGAGACAGCGGATGGCTACGGACCGGTGACGGTTGTTGCAGATGCCAAACTGGCTGTCCTACCAGATGAAGCACACACAATTAAATACTAAATTGACAAATTATATGTATATATTTTCCACTGCCGCTGGGAACGCACGTCTATTCAGCAAGATGCAGCTGGACTGAGCGAACTGCCTGAGAACCGAACCGCTCTGATACCAATGAAACAGAAAATTTAAGATATATGCAGAATTGATATATATAAATATTTTATTAATATGATGAATTACAGATGATGATGTTTACAATGGGTTGCCTGCCTTATATACCGCCATGGGCACCCTTTGGGAAAGGGCATGATCTTATGATCGTGCCATTTCATCTAATTAAACCTAGAATTAAAAAATAACCTAAAATTAACTAATTTTTTTACATAACATATTCCCAATAGTTAGGCATTGGTCCTAGATCTTGGTGATCACATTAACCTAACGAAATATCATTCTTTCACCTCTTTTCTTCCTCTTTTCTTCGTCCTCTAAGGATATGGAGATTTTTCTGGGGCTTGGTGCGAAATTTTAGGAGGAATTTTAGGATTCCATCTAAACAAGTTTTTTCACTTATGTCTCCTCTAGGCATTCTCTAGTTTTCAATGAATTTCGACAGTAGAATTTCAAATAAATTAATGCCCTAGCTATAAAACTAAGAGGGAACCCTTGAAGTTGCTTTGACTTGGGGATTTCTTGAAGGTTTGCAGTTTGTCGTTCATCATTCAAAACCTTTTCTCTTAACTATAGGTGATCATTGGATGAGCCTTTACCACGATATAACTCCCAACCCTTAGTCTCTTATAGTATTTCTCTCAAGGGAATTTTCGTAGAAAGTCACCCTAGCTTCTCCCAAAGCTCACACTTTAATTGAATCTTTCCATTGAGTGAGCCATCTGTTAGAAAATCAAAAAGGCAGAAAGATTTTCTTATATTTGATAATTACTTGTGATATTCTTGATTTCTTATCAGATTTCCTTTGTATATTCTTTCCTTTTAGTTCATCAAGCAATTACAAAAGCAGTAGGACATAAATCAATGGACAACAAATATAGGCACTTAGCCAGGGCAAAACCCCTCTTAAGGGGAAAACCCAGTCAGTAATTCTTCCTTCAATAGTTTTCCCGAGATAAACCAAGACTCTAGACCTTGACACAATCTTTCCTCCACACCGAGTCAGCCTTCCTCTTCCTTTGCAGATGATCCCACTTAACCTTGACCTGGCAAAAGGAGTAGCACTTTCTTGGACCCAGTAACTTTGATCTTGCTTGAGAGACGTCGATCGTGGCTGAAAGACTTCGATCTTGACTTGGGAACTTCGATCTTGGCCTAATACAACTTTTTGAGGCAACAACACCCAACAATAGCAACTTCGACCTATACTTGTTCTGGCAGCAGCATCAACAAGAGAACTTTGATCTTCCAAACTAGGGCACAAAAAGAGACACCAAAATATTGATTTTCCCTCCTCCTTTCACCTTGACCAAACTCACACTTCTTTAACCCTCTTCCTTCACATCGTACTTTTTCCCAGCTTCAAAGAGATATCAAACTTGCTTGAGTTGTTCTCCTCCAAATGAATTCAAACTACTTCTTTTATAGCCTTTAGGAGAGGTCGAATAGCCCTCCTTGATACCGACTTGGTGTGGAGGCAACATAATTCATTTTTTACTAAATACTAAACCTTTTTACATCATTCAAAAGCCCAAGAAGGGTCTCTTTAAAAGTACAATAACTTTATTAACTCATAATAAATCCTAGAAGCCCTCAATGGGGACTCTGAACTAAAACATGATGACCCAAGCATGAAATCCATGCTTTAATAAGTCATAATAATAATAAAATTTCTTTTCTTTATTCTTTTGACAAGTACATTATATGAAGACTCAAATACATTAATGAAGACCAAACCTAGTTACATTTTCCAACACTCCCTCTTAACTAGGGAGGTATTCATCATATACAAGTACAAGGAAGATCTCAATTATATGAACCACGAAGAATTTTAGGCACCGCAATGCCATGGACTAGATTCCTGAATAGGGCAATGTTGAAGTTTCTAAGTTTACTTTAGTTTAGAAGCCCTTCATGCACTTTTTCTGATTTATTCCTACCTACTTGTTATTTTTCTTTAACAAGTTATTTACAAAGTAAATACTGAAAAATAAACACCAGTGCATGCTCAACATATTCAGATCAGCAACTAAAAGAAACAAAAAAAAACACACCACATGACACCATGATTTTTGGACCAATGTCCCCGGAAAAATCCAATGTGGGAAAACCAGTGCAGTTATTTGAGGGTTTTCTTATTAAGCAATATCATAGTACAATCTGGGTGCTGAAACTGGCCTACCCAACAGAGAATTTCGTTAGCAGCGATACCTCACATTTTGAGAGAAATCTCCTGGCTAAAACCGCGGAAAATCCTTCCGGCAGCTCCTCAGCACAAAACTGCTTTGCAACCCCAGCGTCTGCCCAAACTGGACTGCGTCAGGCCCTCTCTATCTCGCGTTGGCCCTGCGTCAGCCCCAGGAGGCCCTGCATTAGCTCTGGGAGCCTCTACATCAACTGTGTTGGCCCCTTTGGTGCTCTGCGCAACACTTGGCTACCTCTGCGTGGCCCTACGTGAGCCCTTGCTGGCTCTGTGTCACCCTCCTTGGCTGTTGCGTTGCTCTCCCAGCACAATCTTTGCCTTCTCTGTTTCTTTGTACTCAATGCCCCTCAGCTACTCTCCCGATCATTGATTCTATCTCTCTTAGCAAACCCCGCTCTAGAGAATAGAATGACTGATCATTCTGGTGTATTCTCCAAGTGACCCTCAAGCCTCTTATACTTTTCCTGTTGACACCTCAACAACCGAAATTAACTCCCTAATCAACAGCTAAGATTAGATCTGGCTTGATCCATGTCTTTTGGACCATTCTAACACAGATTCATATAAATACACATTAATATTTTATTTTCCCTAAGTTTAGACTTAGGGACTCCATTAAAAATATTAATTATTTTAATATCTCATGATCTATTTAGAATCTACCCAAACCCTTTCTGGGTATTGGAGATCTCATGTGCCTCAACCTCTCCACCAAATTTCGTGGCTGAAGCACATCCGATGCTACCCTAAATCAACACTCCCTCTTAGCGAGGACTGTGCTCTAGCAATACTCCTCACTAAGTATTACTCTGATCATCCGGCATTGGTACCTGTGTTGATGCTAGGCCTTCCTACCGAACATCCTCTGCACTGCTGCCTCCTGTACTGTTGCCCATGGTTCTGCCACTGCCACTGCTGCACCTGTACGACATCTCCCTCTGCATCCATTATGTTGTTGGTCCTTTCTCCCAGCACTGCATCCCCACTGCACTCCTCTCATCATGTTGCATCGTGTTGCCCACTGTTGTACTGCAACTCAGTTACTGAAAAGTAAGTAACTGATCTCCCAACTGACCTCCTTATTGGGCTAGAGACACCGCTGATGCTGAAGCTCCCTCTACCGCTGACAAGTGCTCCCTTTCTTTGACCTTTGCGTTGCAGCAACAACTCCCTGCATCTCGCACCGTTGCACACCTCTCTGTGCCTTCCTGCACTGGTGCAACACTCCTATGCCTCTCGCACTGTTGCAACCTACTAGCTTTGCGCTGTCTCATGACTTCTGCACTGTAACTCTCTCTGCCGCTCCATCCACATCCATCTCTACCCACTCAACCAGTCCTGCTACTCCTCATCGGGGCTCCCATAGCAAGGTCTAATCCAAGAGGCTGGGTACTTCAAGGATCCTACCCCTCATCCCCTGTAATCTGCTTGACTACAACTCAATGTCTCCCCACTTCTGCTCAAGTGGTGTGTGTGCACTCATGGCACAGTCATTGTCTGTCAAAACTTCCTTCTCTGCCCATGTTGGCACTGCCTTAGTCTCGAAAGACTCTCCCTTACTCTTCTTCCTTGAACACAAGGTCGCATAATGACCCATCTCCCCATAGTGGAAGCACTTGATCTTGGAGGGATCTTTCTTCTTCCGCTTCTCCTGCTTTCCCTCAGATGTTACGGCCACATCCTCCACCTCCTGCTTGACCTTGATCCCTTGTCATTGCTACCTATCTTTGACTGTCGTCTGATCTCTTCCTGGCGAAGAGCTTCCGACATCTCGTCCCAAGGTAGGAGAGTCTCTCTGCCCAGGATGCTCTGGACAAACACTTCACACTCTTCTGAGACAGCATTTAGGGTTGTCCTCACCATAAGCTCCTGATCCGGTGTCGCTCCTATAGCAGTCAACTGATCTCGGATCTCATTCAGTCCTCCGACGAAGGAGTCAATTGTTTGACCCTTCTTCATCTGATACGACCTCATCTGGTTCTCGAGCAACATTCTTCTTTTCATAGAAGTCTGCTGGTACAAGTTCTTGAGAGCCTCCCACATTTCAACTGCCATTTCCTTCTCGGCTATATGTGGTACCACGATAATGCACTTGGCCCTCACCATCACCTCTTCGTACTTGTCATTATCATTTGGTTCGACTGGGATAACTATTGTCTTCAAGGCGAAGTTCTTGACACGATTCATGTCAAGCACTGATAACATTATAGCCTTCCAGACTACGAAGTTCGATGCTCTGTCCAATCTATCCTGGTCTCTTACCCCGTGTAGTGCCATGACACTCCTCTACTTCCCTCCTGGAAGTTCTCTATTCGACTCCTCTAAGTCTCTACTTCCCGTCTGAAAGTTCTCTTCTAGACTCCCTCTAAGTCCTGATTTCCCTCCTAGAAATCCTTCTGCCTCTTGTCGAGATGCCCCCTACTCTGATCGTCTTGTGCAACTGCACGGTTGATCTGGGTTCCTCAGCTAGAAACCCTCGGTAACAACTCCTCTGTCCCTGCTCTGTCAGGTATTGTTCTGACTACAGTACCTCACCAGCTCCACTCTGCAATATTCCTGCAACCTTCTAGACCCCAGCAACTGCCACTCTGTGAACTGCGTCAGCCCCTCTCTGCCCCACGCTAGCTCTGCATCACCCCGGATGGGTCTGCGTCAGCCTTGTGACGCCCTGCGTCAGTGCTCTAGCCCTCTGCGTCAGCAACGCTGGCCTGTCTGAGGCACTGCGCAGTTCCCGGCGTCTTCTACGTGACTCTGGTTGGCTCTGCGTCACACTTCCTTAGCTTTTGCTAGAAACAGTTTCTGTCACCTCAGGACAGCTGTTTTTTGTTGCTATTGCTCTGCTCAGCTAATGTCTTTTAGGCTTGAAATTTCGTCCTGTGGTAGCCCTCTGTGTCCTCTTTGCAACCCCACAAGTCTGATCAAGATTGGATTCTTCAAGAAAGAGTTATGCCCAATCTCCCACGATGGCCTGATTATAGACTGGTTCAATAGAGTGAATTTGTTGTTGAAGTTTCTAAGTTTACTTAGTTTAGAAACCCTTCATGAACTTTTTCTGATTTATTCCTACCTACTTGTTATTTTTCTTTAACAAGTTATTTACAAAGTAAACACTGAAAAATAAGCACCAGTGCATGCTCAACATATTACAAATCAGCAACTAAAAGAAGCAAGAACAAACACACCACATGACACCATTATTTTTGGACCAATGTCTCTGGAAAAACCCAATGCAGGAAAACCAGTGCAGCTATTTGAGGGTTTTCTTATTAAGCAATATTAGAGTACAATGAGGGTGCCGAAACTGGCCTACTCAGTAGAGAATTTCCTTAGTAGCTATACCTCACAGTTTGAGAGAAATCTCCTGGCTAAAACCCACGGAAAATCCTTCCGATAGCTCCTCAACACAAAACTACTCTGCAACCCCAGTGTCTGCCCAAACTGGACTACGTCAGCCCCTCTCTGTCTCACGTTGGCCCTGCGTCAGCCTTTCTAGGCCTGCATCAGCTCTGGGAGCCTCTACGTCAGCTGCGCTAGCCCTTTTGGTGCTCTACGCAGCACTTGGCTGCCTCTACGTGGCCCTGCGTGAGCCCTTGCTGGCTCTGCATCACCCTCTTTGGCTGTTGCATTGCTCTCCCGACACAATCTCTACCTTCTTCGTTTCTCTGTACTGAATGCCCCTCAGCTGCTCTCCCGATCACTAATTCTATCTCTCTTAGCAAACCCCGCTCTAGAGAATAGAATGACTAATCATTCTAGTGTATTGTGATCCTCAACCCTCCTCTTATACTTTTCCTGTTAACATCTCAACAGCCGAGATTAAGTCCCTAATCAACGGCTAAGATTAGATCTAGCTTGATCCATGTCTTTTGGACCATTCTAACCCAGATTCATATTAATACACATTAATATTTTATTTTCCCTAAGTTTAGACTTAGGGACTCCATTAAAAATATTAATTATTTTAATATCTCATGATCTGTTTAGAATCTGCCCAAACCCTTTCTGGGTATTGGAGATCTCATGTGCCCCAACCTCTCCACCAAATTTTGTAGCTAGAGCACATCCGATGCTACCCCAAATCAATAGGCAATATATCCATTGGTCTCTCAACAGTTTAGGAACCGCAATGCCATGGACTAGATTCCTCACCAGGGCAATCTATCCATGTGGGACTAAGATGGACTCAAGCTTTCAGCCTCTCTAGGTACCATCGGGCTTACTTACTAACCATCAATCCAAGGATCCAGGTGTGTATTCGAGGTCAGAGCTCTATGACCAACACCACCTTCTTAACTTTGGGACCTAGACATCAACACAAAGTGTCGTCCAGATGTCCTCCCAGGCAATGCTTCACTCACAAAGCCTCAACACTCCTTGATCCAGCAGATCAAGGACAACAAATCTCTCCCGATCAAACTTATATATAACCAGCATGCTATCAAAAACTTCAAGAGATTTGCCTATACAAACACAATCCCAATCAATAATATGCATTCACATGTTCATAAACAAATACAAACCTCTGGGGTCTTTCAGACAATTGATGTTGCTTCTCAACACATTAGGACTATCAACCGAATCTTTAACAGAAGATTCCTCAATCATACACTTTCCTACTTCATATGCAGCAACAATTCCTTCAAAATTCATTCTCCAATAAAAACTATGTTATGCCCTCTCTCTCAACCAGGGAGATATCCAGGCTCCCTCTTAATCTCAGGGAGATCTCTTCTATCCAAGCTCCCTCTTAATCTCAAGGAGATCTCTTCTATCCAGGCTCCCTCTTAATCTCAAGTAGATCTCTTCCTTTTATTGGAGAATCTTTCATGGCTTCCACCCTTCTTATCAGAATTATTCATATATCAAGCTTATCACATCAACCTTTCTTACAATCATCTTCACCATCTTGAAGATGATGTCCCTGCACAACTTAGATAGCAAGTACAACCAAAACTATAGAAGCATGAAGTTAGCCATATCAAAATCTTATAACAACAGAAGCATTATACTTTACAAACATAATCAGCAAGAAACTATATTTCAACTTCGTGCCCAAGTTTAGTTAAACCCTAAATTACATCAACAGCTCAAAATGTTAAGCTCATCTAGGGTTTCAATATTCGTTCAACGATATGACAAGTTCTTTCATATAGCAAACCCTAGAAACAATTCAAACAAGTAATGTTTCTAACAACTATCAAAATTCATATGTTAGAATCCTCACTAGGATTTCATACATATCCTAGATTTCATGAGCTTCAATAATCAAAACCGATCACAACTTCATCAATAACATAACCAGTTTTTACTAGGGTTTGATGTACACCCTAGATTTCTCATTTACACAATCTCAACAATTACTATATAAATTCATATATTTCAGATTGTCATATCACACATACTAGAGAATTTAACTACTACTAGGGTTTAGCAGCTAAACCCTAGATTTCCCAAACAACATCATCCTAGACTATCAACCTCAGACAAGGGCTCACATTTAAACCCTAAGACTTATGACCACTAATGATTAGGTTAACACCCATATCTAGGAATTTATCATCATGCATATCATATGCTCATCATATGTCAAGTTAATACATTAGACATATACAGACCTAGACTAGGCTAGGGTTTTAACCAAATGAACACATACCTAGGGTTTTATTCCTAGGATCTTATTCTTAAAGACATAACAAGGGATTTGCTTATAGTCCCAACCAAACCCTAAAGATCTAGGGTTTCATAGCAAAGCAAACACTACTATATAAAAACATTTAAAGGTTTGGGATTTTCATAGAACATCATTTCAAACCTAACAAGTTAGGGTTTTCATGATCATACCAAAACCCCAAACATGACATCATCAATATACCAAACATAATACCAATTTCTCAATAACCCTAAGCAGGCTAGGTTTTCACACTTTGTCAACATACCTTTAGGTTAGGGTTTTCTAAAGAACCAATCTAGGGTTCTTTATAATCAGTTAAGCATATGAGAAAGGTAGATTTATCAAATGATGAATCAACCAAAACAAGAATCATTATGATTGAATATAGCTAGACATAACGATTGTTAGTAATAGATTATCAAATGAATAAACATTTATGATAAGGAGATCAATGTTTTGTGGTTTAGGGCATACCTTTGTTCCTTGACAAACCTTGTCTTGAGAGGCCCTCTTTTATACTGCTTGAGGATTTGGCAGATGTTTTCCTAATCAAGACAATAGAGGGAGAATGGTGATTAGTATTTAATATAATCAAAACTTAAATAAGTACATGAAACCAAAAATTGAAAACGAAATGAGATACTTATGTTTGGGAGATGTTGGGGGCTCCCTCCAAAGCTTGAGGGATATCTAAAAACTTATAAAAACAATAAAAATGTCTTTTCCAAAACATGTTAACACCTATAAATACTAAACATCAAAAAAATACAAAATAGAATATCTACGACTAAAAGCAAAGGACTTAGTAGTGTAAGTCCCTTATGTCAAATTCTTCGGGTTTGGCTTTCTTTGGATCTTCTTCTCAGCAATATTAGCTTGATCTCTTTCTCTCTTCTTATTTCTTGGATTATCGGGATAGTCACTCCTATTGTGACCCTTCTTATGGCATTGATAGCATTCTACTTTGGACATGTCTACCTTCCTTTTCTGTCCTTTCGATTTCTTGAAGTTTACTTTGTAATTTGCAGTGTAGGCATTTGAAACTCCTTCAGGATTGGCAACTAATGAGATCCTTAATTCTTCTTGGCTGCAAGCAGTCTATAGTTCTTCAAAAGTAGGAGCTTCCTTCCAACTGTTAAGTCCTACAGCAAATGCATCCCAAGTAGGTGGCAATCCTAATAGAGCAGTGATCACAAGTTCTTTGTTTGGAACAATTTCATCAATGGCCAAAATATCATCTCTGATTCTTGTTATTTTCACAAAGAAGGAGGCCATTGTGTCTTCTTTAGTCATCTTTGTGGTCCTTAGTTCATTCTTCAAGCTTGCTACTTGACCAATGTTCTTAATGGTGAATAACTTTGACAAAGCCTCATACATTTCTTGAGCATGATTAATGTTGGCTATAAATGGGACAAGGTTGTCCTTTATTCCTTATACCATTAGTGTCATGGCCACTAATTCTAATTCTCTGAACTTCACTTTATCAGCATCACTGGAGTCTTTTGTAGGTTTCTTTACTTTTCCTTTGATCATGTTTAGTACCTTGTTCTTTCCAAGAATGAGGTCAATCATCTTCTTCCAAGACCTGTAGTTTGAGGCTCCTTCAAGTTTGTTCTCTCCCTTGATTATGTTAGACATTGTCCTTGAAGATAGTAGACTTCTTCCCTTGAATAATCCTTTTGAATGATTCCTTGATCAAGTGCTTGAGACTACCTTTTTCTTCTTTCTTCACCAAAGCTCTGAAACCATGTTAGAAAATCAGAAAGGCAAAAATATTTTCTTATATTTGATAATTACTTGTGATGTTCTTGATTTCTTATTAGATTTCCTTTATATCTTCTTTCCTTTTAGTTCATCAAGCAATTACCTTTCCTTTTAGGTATGCACATTCTTGATATGATATTCTTGATTTCTTATTAGATTTCCTTTATATCTTCTTTCCTTTTAGTTCATCAAGCAATTACCTTTCAAGCAATTATATCTTCCATCCTTTTAGTTTATATCTTCTTTCCTTTTAGGTATGCACATAAATCAATGGACACGAGATATAGACACTTAGCCAAGGGAAAACCCAGTCAGTAATTCTTCCTTCAATAGTTTTCATGAGATAAACCAAGACTCTAGACCTTGACACAATCTTTCCTCCACACCAAGTCAGCCTTCCTCTTCCTTTGTAGATGTTCCTATTTGACCTTGCAATAGTAGCAGCACTTTCTTGGACCCAATAACTTCGATCTTGCTTGGGAGACATCGATCTTGCCTGGGAGACTTCGATCTTGGCTAAAAGACTTCAATCTTGACTTGGGAACTTCGATCTTGGCCTAATACAACTCCTTGAGGCAACATCACCCAACAATAGCAACTTTGACCTATACTTGTTTTGGCAGTAGCATCATGCAGCGACTGGCCGCAGCATCAACAAGAGAACTTCGATATTCCAAAATAGGGCACGAAAGAGAGAGAGAGATACACCAAAATTTTGATTTTCCTTCCTTCTTTCACCTTGACCAAACTTGTACTTCTTTAGCCCTCTTCCTTCAATTCGCAATTTTTCCCAACTCCAAAGAGATAGCAAACTTGCTTGAGTTGTTCTCCTCCAAACAAATTCAAATTGCTTCTTTTATATCCTTTAGGAGAGGTCGAATAGCCCTCCTTGACGCCGACTTGGTGTGGAGGCAACATAATTCATTTTTGATTCAATACTAAACCTTTTTACGTGATTCAAAAGCCCAAGAAGGCTCTCTTTAATAATACAATGACTCTATTAACTCAAAATAAATCCTAGAATTCCACAATGGGGACTTTGACCTAAAACATGATGACCCAAGCATGAAACCCAAGCTTTAATAAGTCATAATAATAATAATAATAATAAATTTTTTTTATTCTTTTGACAAGTACATTACATGATGACTCAAATACATTAATGAGGACCAAACCTAGTTACATTTTCCAACACCATCCTTGCCTCACTATGAACCCTAGTATAAACACATCAATCACAAGTGAGGGATTTTGGAAGTTTTTCCCTTAGGCATTCATCATTTTTGAATATTCCTAAGCCCGAAGTCATCCTTCATAGGTCTTTCTTGGGGAGCCTTTCAACTTTTCTTTAAGCAATTGAACCATTAATTGAGCCTCTTCTTTGAATGGGCCTTTGGAAATCACGTTATACCTTGCCATTGATCCTATCATTCAAGTCATTTCCTTCATACCAGGACTCCTCATATCGGTGAAAGTCTCTAAAGACTAGGGGGCATCGACTGAAGTGACAGTAGGTCCTTGTCCCGTTGTTGCCATTTGGTCTAGTAGTTGTCTGTTAGGTCCTCCTCCTAGGGCCCCTGCTAGATTCAACGGTAACAGACCCCACTCACCAATAGTTAACTCAGCCTCATTAAGGCTATTGACTTGGTTTTCCAAGGTGGCTTCCAAGTCATCTTCAAACTGCTCCTCAACTAATCTTTTGTTGGAAACACTGAGAGGGGGGTTGAATCAATATTTCTTTTTCTTATTTTAATTCTTCTAGTGATTGAAAAAAGCATATATAGATATGTATATGTATACACAGAACACAGAATCAATAGCTCGAATTAATGCTTTTATTAAAACTCAAGACAGTGCAATGAAATAAATACAATATAAGTATATATCTAATTGTGAATAGTTGCCAAGCTCCAACTTGGACTTCAGTGAGGCTCCAACCTCCAGAGCACCAACTCTGTTTTGCAGTGGTTCTGCACTTAGGAGCACCTACCCCCAATGACTTCAGTCCTGTTCAGTTCTGAGGCTCCAACCCAACCTTGGTATAAACTGGTATGTTGCTACACTCTATTCAGCTGAGGTTCTCTCACTCCTACTCTCCTGCCTCTACTGCTTCTGCTGCCTCTACAGCCTCCGCTGCTTCTGCTGCCTCTTCTGCCTCTGCTACTTCTACTACCTCACACTCTGGTTCTTCACCACAACAACAGCACCAACAGTTCTCTATTTTTACTGTTTTATACATTCCCATGCCTCTATCCATTCGTTTCCGCTTACACCGCCTCTTAGGCTTCCTCCTCGGTCGCTGCGGCTTCCTCTGCGCTGTGCAGGTTCACTGACTTTCTGGGGATACGTAGATTCATTAGACTGGTCCAAACGATCCACGGAGAACACATCCTCCCGGTTTACCGTAACAGTGCTCCTTTTGGCAATGATTGCGGCATACACAGAGTTCTTTCAATTAAACGGAGATGTTTTGTCCCGATCGCAATCATAATTGCCATGATTCACCCCTTTTTCACTGACGTTCAGCCTTCTGAACCGTCGGAACAGCCATCGTAAGCCTTTTGGCTTAAAACACCCCGCGCAAGCCAGACATTCCATTACACAGAGAATATGAGAAAAAACAGTCAAACAAACTAAAAGGTGGACTTCAAGAAATATTACAATCACACCTATTCCTATATCGGGTCCGCGCTTAAATTGCAATCGGCAATTCGTGACTCCCGGGGGTCCTTTATATATCGGACCCATGACTCCGCCAATGGCCGACGGCCGATCCTCCACTGCTCCGATGGACTGGATGTGATATGGTATTAAACCATAGTTAATATGCTCGTCGAGTCCACAGCCTATCGCAGTCGGTGCTTCCAATGTGGCAAGGCTTTACAGCTTGCGATATGCGACGGATGCGATCATAGATTAAGTCATATTTGTAATGTGCGACGGGTCCACGTGGATATGCATCACAGTCGAGAGTTGCCCCTAGCAGAGGTCCGATGCGATATCACTATCGGCGATCACAATGGACCGCTTGACATATTGTAGCTCCCACTTCCGAAGTGTCGATGCGATACTCGCTATTGGCAATCGAAAGTTGCACAGGGTCAGGGCTCGACGTTAACGTAGACCCCTCATAACGATGCGATGTGCCGGACCCGATACGACTCAACACTCCCATGTATAGAGTTTCAAGTCCGCAATCCGCCTTCGACAGTGTATTTGCCCTAGAGCCAAGTCTTCCGCCTCCGAAGTGTTAACCCTATGTATATGGGCTTTCTATCCGCTGATAGTGTTAAAGCATGCATACATGGGTTTTACGGGCCCGATAGTATATATATATATATAAATATATATAAGGTTTTGTGCCTCCAATAGTGTAAAAACACATGTATGATATATGCTCCTCCGCCTATATCTTCATGCATATAATTCTTTTGTGGCCCGATAGCCCCCAATAATATAAATGCACCCATTGCTCCTCTGATGGCTCTGTCTGCTTCCTTATAGCTATGCTTGTTCCTCTATTGCTGCGAAGGCTGTCTGCGTCCTCTGTTCTGCTCCTCTTGGCTCCTTTTGCTCCTCGAATATTGCCATATTGACATCAATGACAATCTGTGTCCAATAATCTCCCTCTTTGTTATTGATGGGAATATTCTTCTGCTCTCCCCCTTTGACATCAATGGCAAAGGAATGCATATGGACTCCCCCTATCAAACTGCTCCCCCTGTCCTGCTACATCTTTATGAATGAACTTGAGTGATGATAAAGAAATAACCCCCATCTTTTGACGCACATGTTCGAATGCTTCTCGAGGAAGAGGTTTTGTGAAAATATCAGCTATCTGCTCCTTAGTACTAATAGATTCCAGGACGATGTTTTGTTCAGCTACTCGCTCACGGAGGAAATGATACTTGATTGGTATGTGTTTGGTTCTTGAGTGCATCAATGGATTTTTGCTTAGACTGATAGCACTTGTGTTGTCACAATAGACGGTAATCAGTTGATCTGTACATATGTCGACATCTTTTAGAGCTTCCTTCATCCATAGTATCTGAGTACAACAGTCTGCTGCAGCAATATACTCAGCTTCGGCTGTGGATAATGATATGGATGACTGTTTTTTGCTAAGCCAGGATACTAAACAATCTCCTAGGAAGAACGCATTTCCACTAGTACTTTTCCGATCATCTATACTTCCAGCCCAATCAGCATCGATGTATGCAGTGACAGTCAGTGTTGAGCTCTTTGCGTAACAAAGACTGAAATCAAAAGTTCCTTTCAGGTATCTGAGAATTCTTTTTACAGCTAACAAGTGGGATTGTTTGGGAGCAGATTGAAATCTTACCACCATTCCTACTGCCTGCATTATGTCTGGTCTTGTAGCGGTTAAGTATAGAAGGGCTCCAATTATTGACCTGTAATGAGTTGCATCTACTAGAGGGGAGTAATCATCTTTGCTCAGTTTGCAGTTTGTGGTCATAGGTGTGCTCATGGGTGCACAGTCCTCCATTCCATATTTTTTGAGCATGTCTTTTAGATATTTGGTTTGAGATATACACAATCCTGCTCTGATTTGAAATACTTGAAGTCCAAGGAAGTGGGACAGCTCTCCTATCATTGACATCTCAAACACTTTTGACATGCTTTGAGAAAATTCACGGCTCATTTCATCATTATTACTAGCAAAAATCAGATCATCGACATAAACAAGAGCAACTAGTAACTTACCTTCATCTGTCTTTATGTATAAATTACTTCCAGCCACTCACTTTTTGAACCCTTGTTGTTGTAGGTAGTGATCCAATCTTGCATACCAAGCTCTAGGAGCTTGTTTCAACCCATATAAAGCTTTTTTCAACTTACAGGCTAAGTCCTTTCCTGTTGTTAGATCAAAACCTTCTGGCTGCTCCATGTAGACTTCCTCCTTGAGTTCCCCATTTAGAAATGTTGATTTCACGTCCATTTGATAGATTTTGAATCCTTTTGAGCAAGCAAATGCCAAGAACATCCTAATAGCTTCCATACGGGCCACTGGTGCAAATGTCTCTTCAAAGTCAATTCCTTCAATTTGTGAATAGCCTTTGCAGACAAGTATTTCCTTGTTTCTGATAACTTGTCCTTTCTCATTCATTTTATTTTTGAACACCCATTTGGTTCCTATTATGTTTTTGTCCTTTGGACGAGGTACCAGCTCCCATGTCTTGTTCTTCTCAATTTGGGACATTTCTTCTTCCATGGCTTTTACCCAATGAGGATCCTTACTTGCTTCTGCAAATGTTTCTAGTTCTATCCTAGATAGGAAGGAAATGACTTTTCTCTTGGGTGTGATTGTTATCCTTCTTTGGGTTTGCACACCTTCATCTTTATCACCAATGATCTGCTCTTCTGGATGATGTCTTTGGACATACTTCATCTTTGAAGGGGTATTAGGTGGTTCTCTTTCCTCTTCTTCTTCTTCTTCTTCCTCATCTTTTTCTTCTTCTTTAGGTTCTTCTTCTTCAATGAGAAAGTCATTTTCATGTTCTTCAATTTCCTTTTCTGGAAGATCTTCATCAACCTTTACATCAATGCTTTCCACTATTTTCTTTAGTCGATAATTGTAGCACTTGTAAGACTTTCTCCATGTAGAGTATCCAAGAAATATCCCTTCATCAACCCAAGAATCAAACTTTCTGGGTGAGCCATCATTTATTTTTATGAAGCACTTGCTTCCAAAGATCTTGAAGTACTTCACCGAAGCAGGTCTTCCTTTCCATAGCTCATAAGGAGTTTTTTCACAATTTGGTCTTAATTGAGTTCGATTCAATGTATAGACAGCTGTCCCTACTGCTTCTCTCCAGAATCTAGGCTGTAAGTCTACTGCTAATAGCATTGTTCTTGCCATTTCTTGGACTGTTCGATTTCTTCTTTCAACTACCCCATTTTGCTGAGGTGTTCTGGCAGCAGAGAATTCCCTTTTAATTCCATGAATATTACAGAACTCACTAAATTCGTTTGATGTGAATTCTCCCCCTCGGTCTGTTCTGAGGCACTTAATTTTTGAATCTTTTTCATTTTCTACAAGGGCTTTTAGATTCTTAAAACACTCAAAAGTTTCAGATTTAAACTTTATAAAATATATCCACATCATTCTAGTATAATCATCAACAAATAACACAAAGTACCTTTCTCCTTGGAGTCCCTGATTTCTAGTTGGCCCACACACATCAACGTGCATGATCTCCAAGGGCTTCGATTTAGAGAGCTCCTTTGTCTTGTGGCTGGTTCTGGTCTGCTTTCCATGTTGACTTGGACCACATACTCCTTGATTTGGTTTGAACAGCCTTGGGATGTCTCGTACAGCGTTGATCTTGCTGATATTGATCATATTTTTGAAGTTTGTATGTCCAACTCGCTTGTGCCACAGCCAACTCTCATCTGTCTGACTCAAGTAGCATTTGTTTTCTTGAATCTTGTTCAGAATGTAAATGTTGTCTGATGTTCTCACCCCTTTTGCCACAAGTTCCCCAGAGGCAGAGTTCCTTATTTCACAGTCTTTGGTGTTGAAAACAACCTTATGTCCTTGATCACAGATTTGGCTGACACTCAGGAGGTTGTGTTTGGGTCCGTCAACTAGCAGAGCATCTTGAGCTTTTCCTTTTCCATTGATCAGAGCAATTGTTCCTTTCCCTGCAATTCTGCCAGATCCGCTTCCAAAGGACACATTCCCTTCCTTTTTTCTTAGTGAGACAAACTTTCTTCTGTCTCTTATCATGTGTCTGGAGCACCCACTATCCACAAACCAATGGTTTCCATTATTTTGAGCATATAGAGCCAGGCCGCATTTATCCATGTTGGAGTTCTTGCTACTCGTGTTTCCTCCTTCGAGTGGGCAGTCTTGTTCATAGTGTCCATTATTGTAGTAGAAAGAGCAAATCAGATGAAATTTGGTCAAGGGATCAAATGAATTGAAGGTTTGGATTTGTCCCTACCTTTTGGGGGCATATGAGTTGATTATTTGGTCATTTAGCTTTGTCTTTTCACTTCTGCGAGCCATACAATGTGTGGCTTGATGACCGAAGTTTTTACAGTGAAAGCAGTGTTCAAGAAAGATGGTTTTGTACCTGTTGAAGCAACCACGGTTTGAGTCGATTTCTTTCCTGGGAATTACTCCTCCCTTGTTCTTTGGACTTGGGATGGGCCCTTGGTGGAGTACAGGTTTGTATTTGCTGTAGTGTCCATCATTCTACTCCACATTCTTCTTTGGAGTAATTCTCTCTTCATTCTTGCGATCTAGGACGCACTTTTGATAGCATACTTTTTCAACTTTTGGAATGCAGGAAATTGCATCAGCATAGCTTTTCGCACTATTCTTAGTGCTTGAGGATTCTCCTTTGAAACCTATTCCAGACTTGTCATGTTGAGGTTTTTGATTTTTCAGAATAGTCTCAAGTATTTGAGAGCTTTTACGGCCCTTTTTAATTTGCTCCAACTCCTTTCTCACAGACACTATTTCGGCCTCACGTTCTTCACAAGTCTCTTCTTTTGCTTTAAGCTTTGCTTCCAAGAGATCTTCTCTCCTTCTTATTTCCTCATTTTCCACTTTGAGAGAAATGATTTTGTTCCATAGTTTCTCATTTTCTTCAATGGTGCTTATTAACAGTTCCTCTACATTTCCTTCCAACCCTAAGTCATCATCATCTGCCAGTGCCATGAATAATGTTTCTTGGCTTTCATCATGATCACTTTCCTCATCTGATTTCTTTTTGATGACCATAAACTCATCCTCATCAGACTCGTCTTGCTTGGAGAAGAAGTTTTTCTTATCGAACCCTTTCCTTTTGGGTGTCATTCTTTTAGAATTTCCTTCATCATCACTGTCATGTTTATGAGGACATCTTGCTGCATAATGACCTATTTTACCACATTTAAAATAGATAAGAGGATACTTGCCTTTAAGCTTGGATCCTCTTTTCAGCTTTCGTACAAATTGAGCCAATTCGGATTCCACATCTTACTCATCACTATAGTCATTCCTTTCTTTCCCCTTCTTTGACTTTGAGGCCTTGAATGTTGCATCTTTGGAGCTTGGGCCACCTTTCCTCATTTCATAGGCAGTGAGAATTCCATGGAGTTCATCCATTTTGAGGGTATCTAGATCCTTTGCTTCTTCTATAATGCTTATTTTGGAGTCAAATCTGTCTGGAAGAGACCTTAATACCTTTTGAACAATGGTACTTTCTTCAATTTTTTCGTCCAATCCTTTCAGGGAATTTACCACTTCAGCTACTCGAAGGAGGTATGCTGCAATATCTTCATCTCCCATCCTCAAACTTTCAAATTGTCTTCTGTGAGTTTGAAGCTTTGCCTTTTTGACTTTTGAGTCTCCATCGTACAAGCCAACTAGCTTCTCCCACATTTCTTTGGCAGAGGTGCAGTGCATGACTTTTGTAAACTCGGAATCAGTGATTCCACTAGTGATGGAGTTCAAGGCCTTTGCATTTGCGATGTAGGCTTTCCTCTCGTCTGGGTCTGCTGGAAGAGTGGAAGTCATTTGATATTCATTTCAAACAAAATGCCAGACTTCAGGTCCAAGGGACATAAAGTAGTAGGTCATTCTTTTCTTCCAAAAACCAAAGTTAGTGCCATCGAACAAAGGAGGTCTTCCTGATGCTTCGTGATTTCTCATCATGGTTGCGGATCCTTCTTCAAGCTGTTAGGCTAGTATGAAGAAGCCGGCTCTGATACCAATTGTTGGAAATACTGAGAGGGGGGGTGAATCAGTATTTCTTATTTTTTTTTAATTGTTCTAGTGATTGCCAAAAGCATATATAGATATGTATATGTATACACAGAACACAGAAATCAACAGCTGGAATTAATGCTTTTATTAAAACTCAAGACAGTGCAATGAAATAAATACAATATAAGTATATATCTGATTGTGAATAGTTGCCAAGCTCCAACTTGGACTTCAGTGAGGCTCCAACCTCCAGAGCACCAACTCTGTTTTGTAGTGGTTCTGCACTTAGGAGCACCTACCCCCAATGACTTCAGTCCTGTTCAGTTCTGAGGCTCCAACCTCTTGGGCTCCAACCCAACCTTGGTATAAACTGGTATGCTGCTACACTCTATTCAGCTTCACTCCTACTCTCCTACCTCTACTGCCTCTACAACCTCTGTTGCTTCTGTTGCCTCTTCTACCTCTGCTGCTTCTACTACCTCACACTCTGGTTCTTCCCCACAACAACAGCACCAACAATTCTCTGTTTTTACTGTTTTATACATTCCCATGCCTCTATCCATTCATTTCCGCTTACACCGCCTCTTAGGCTTCCTCCTCAGTCGCTGCGGCTTCCTCTGCGTTGTGCAAGTTCACTGACTTTCTGGGGATACGTAGATTCATTAGACTGGTCCAAACGATCCACGGAGAACACATCCTCCTAGTTTACCATAACAATGCTCCTTTTGGTAATGATTGCGGCATACACAGAGTTCTTTCAATTTAAACGGAGATGTTTTGTCCCAATCGCAATCATAATTGCCATGATTCACCCCTTTTTCATTGACGTTCAGCCTTTTGAACCGTCGGAACAATAATCGTAGGCCTTTCGGCTTAAAACACCCCGCGTAAGCCAGACATTCCATTACACAGAGAATATGAGAAAAAAACCGTCAAACAGACTAAAAGGCGAACTTCAGGAAATATCACCATCACACCTATTCCTATATCGGGTCTGCGCTTAAATTGCAATCGGCGATTCATGACTCCCAGGGGTCCTTTATATATCAAACCCATGACTCCGCCAATGGCCGACGGCCGATCCTCCACTACTCCGATGGACTAGATGCGATATGGTATTAAACCATAGTTAATATGCCCGTCGGGTCCACAGCCTATCACAGTCGGTGCTTCCAATGTGGCAAGGCTTTACAACTTGCGATATGCGACGGATGCGATCATAGATTAAGTCATATTTGTAATGTGCGGCGGGTCCGCGTGGATATGCATCGCAGTCGGGAGTTGCCCCTGGCAGAGGTCCGATGCGATATCGCTATCGGCGATCGCAATGGACCGCTTGACATATTGTAGCTCCCACTTCTGAAGTGTCGATGCGATACTCGCTATCGGTGATCGAAAGTCGCATAGGGTCAGGGCTCGACATTAACGTAGACCCCTCATAGTGATGCGATGTGCCGGACCCGATACAACTCAACACTCCGCAATCCGCCTCCGATACTGTATTTGCCCTAGAGCCAAGTCTTTCACCTCCGATAGTGTTAAGCCTATGTATATGGGCTTTCTGTCCGTCGATAGTGTTAAAGCATGCATACATGGGTTTTACGGGCCCGATAGTATATATGTATATATATATATATATATATATATATATATATATATATATAGATAGATAGATAGATAGATAGATAAGGTTTTGTGCCTCCGATAATGTAAAAACACATATGTATGATATATGCTCCTCCGCCTGTATCTTCATGCATATAATTCTTTTGTGGCCCGATAGCTCCCGATAATATAAATGCACCCATTACTCCTCTGATGGCTCTGTTTGCTTCCTTATAGCTCTGCGTGTTCCTCTGTTGCTGCAATGGTTGTCTGCGTCCTTTGTTCTACTCCTCTTGGCTCCTTTTGCTCCTCGAATATTGCCATACTGACATCAATAACAATCTGTGTCCAACATCTTTGTCTTGACTTTGATCTTCCATGTCATTTCTTACTTAGGAACATATTTATTATTCCACCCACTATTTATTTTTTGCATTTTTTCCACCACTTTATGGCACTAACATAGGAAAAGTGGGTTTTGAGAGAGCATAGTTGAATTTTTACCCTTAGAGTGGACCTTAGAAGAATGTTGGGATGGAGAGCATGATTTTTAAGTACTTATACGCCCCTAACATCCTTTAAGCTCACTTATTTAAAATTTTAAAAGGAATTTAATTAAAAATCCCATCCTATGGGAATTTTTAATAAATTAAAAAATACTATAAAAACCTAATCAAATTTTGCAACACTTGGTAATATACATCGACCCTAAGAATTAGGACAGACCTAAGGCTTAATCATCAAGTCGTCACTCTAGCATTGGAAGTGTGTGAGTGAAAAAACTCAGCTAATTATTCTTCGCTAAAAAGCGAGAATAATTAGCTAAGTGAAAAAAAACACTCTACAATGTACTCACTAGACGATCAAGTCCCAAGTCACCTTAGCCTTTTACAATTGTTCATCATACTAGAGAAATTTAATACAATTCCCTGCAGCATTACGAAATTTGAGAGAGAAAGAAGTAGAGATAGGAGAGAGAAAAGGTCAACATGTGCCTGTTGACTTCTGGACTTCAAAAAAATTATGAGTCCCTTGTACATTGGGCCATGGGATTTTCAGATTCTGCTTGGTGTGATGTTGATAACAAGTTCCACAACGCTTTGTACTTGAATTCACTACAAATAACCTTGCCAGTGAAAACAAAATTTATACTTAGTTGTGCAACACTTTATTAATCATTTTGCTTCAAAAAAATCCAATCTAAAAATGCAATTATGAAAGCGTACTATGGTTTGTATGTAAATTCACTACAAAAAACTTCACCAAACGAGAAAATAAATAAATATATATATACACACACACTTAGCTATCCAGCACTTCATTAGTCCCTTTGCTTTAAAAAAAGACAATGTAAAAATGCAATAATGAAGGCTCCTAATGTAACCACTAGGCATCTTCGAAGAATCAATGACAATTAAAGATAAAATGAAGATTAATAAAACTATTTCGAATTCCCATACAAACAAATGTAGGCTACTTCTACAAGCACATGGAAAAACATTTCAAATCAAATAACATGTGAAAACATTGAAAAGAAGCAAACATCTTTGGAGAATCAAATGAAGAGGACAATAACATGCAAAACAAGTATTAATGAAACTATTTCAAATTTCCATATGAATAAACCTAGGCAACCTCATTTACAAGCACATGGTAAATATTTTAAAATCAAACAATCTATCAAAACATAGAGAAAAAGATATCAAAATAAGAGATTAGAACGAGTACCAATTTCATATTCCAATGCTTGAAGAATCATTTCCACCTAAACAAAAAGAAAGTGGATATAAGAAAACCTTTTGGCAAAAACAAAATCTTTAATGCATTACCTAAAATACTCGTAACGTTAAAAATTAAAAAACCACACTCTCCAGTAAATAGTTTGTTCCATCCTGACAATTAAAACAAGAGTAAAGTCATCAATCAAAGATTCAAATTCTAACAATGGAATAAAAGCATAAACTAATGCAGTCATGATGATCGTATCTACCCATAAGAGAAAATTCAAGGCACCTATCAAAAAATGGACATTTGAATCTTGAAAATAATTGTTGTGTGTGTGTAATTGACTAGTCTATTAATGTCAATATAACAAATGATGCTCTTAGATCATCAAACATCTTATTCATCACCAAGATCGATGAAATCCCCACTTTGCCTCTCCCATACATTTCAAGATACCTCCATTTTTCAGGATATAGACAGGAGAAAAGGAACTCAAGTGGTCTCAAAGGTTCAGGGGGAGTTGCTTGTTTTGTTAAAGCCTCGCTTCGGAGTAGGATTTCTTTCGTGGCAACAGATGAGTTTGCTACATTTATGTGGGCCTGGGTTCAAGGTGCTTCCCTTCTCTTCAGGGACATTTACATTGTCGTCAATTACTATCCTCTAGCATCTTCATCATATCCTATCCATAATGGACCTTGTTGACGCAAAATCTAGGAGACCTAATGCAAACTCTGACTAGATAGAACCAAATCTTATGGCAAAAAGAGAAAGGGTTGCCAATGTCACCTTAGGAACCTTTCTCCTACTCTTTAGTGGTATTAGACCACAAGGGAGGCTTGCCTAAGCTCACCTAAAGGATAATCAATAATTACAGTTCAAGACAATTGATATGAGGTCTATAAGACATGATAAAGTATTCATGGAGCCTATAAGACCTAAATGTTCTATACCAAATTTCAAGTACTCTATTCCTACATCAGTTTGATGGTTGTTATAAGTTAGGGTTTTGTTGGTTTTCAATGATAGAGAATGCAATGCCATATAACAACCATAGGAAATCATCTTAAATAATAATTAAACAAATGATCAAGACTATCAATTATATTGCAAGGTTTAGGGTTTACAATTGTGTTTCTATGGTCAAAAGATGCATAAAACAACAAGATAATGATGATGTCAACTCTAGAAATAGTGTTTTCACATGCAATAAATGCCTAATTTTGCTTTTTTGACAATTATTTAATGTAATTCCTCTTTAGAGCGCAATAACACATCAAATAAAATTAATTTTTAGTAATATTTCAAAGGAAACCATAGCCCTCACCATAGGTACCTAGGAAAGAGGAAAAAGAAGAAGAAATTTATTTAATTAGATGGATGATCAACACAATTGCGACTAGTGCCTTGTCCTATATGGGATAAATGGAGTCTTTTATGACAAAATTCAATGAGGTTTTGATGGTGTTAAAATTGGCAACCAGGGCAAAACTTCATGTGGGTCATCTTATTCATGGCTGATAATATTTTTATTAGATTCCTCTCATCGAGAGGTGTAGGATTGATATAAAGATCATCCGATTCCGATAAGTATTCATGGAGATATGAATTTATTTTGATTATGGAATTATTATCAAGCCGACCTACAACTCATGTAGGCTTAGAAGCCCAACAGTCGCATCTATTCACCCACCAACGTTGTGTATAAATATAAGAGGACTTTTCCTCATTTGGACTCACTCATCTCATCACATCTCTCTCTCTCTCTACTACGCAGAAATGAGCCTCTTCTCTACTGCGCTGAAATGGGTCTCTCTCTCACACATGTGAAGCCGGACGCTGTTGAATTTGAAGCTGCAACTGCAGAAGTAAAGATTGACTTGCGTGGCCTAGAAGATCTCCTCTTTGGAACTGCGTTGTAGGTTCATCTGAACCTCCTCTGAAAGCCGCAACTTTTGGTGGTGGAATGAAGTCAATCCGATGAACAGTTTGCAAGATATCCACTGCCCTAGTTTGAAGCCGGAAACTGCTGAAACTGAAGCTGCAACTGCAGAAGTAAAGATTGACTTGCGTGGCCTAGAAGATCTCCTCTTTGGAACTGCGTTGTAGGTTCATCTGAACCTCCTCTGAAAGCCGCAACTTTTGGTGGTGGAATGAAGTCAATCCGATGAACAGTTTGCAAGATATCCACTGCCCTAGTTTGAAGCCGGAAACTGCTGAAACTGAAGCTGCAACTGCAGAAGTAAAGATTGACTTGCGTGGCCTAGAAGATCTCCTCTTTGGAACTGCGCTGTAGGTTCATCTGAACCTACTCTAAAAGCCGCAACTTTTGGTGGTGGAATGAAGTCAATCCGATGAACGGTTTGCAACATATCGACTGCCCTAGTTTGAAGCCGGAAACTGCTGAAACTGAAGCTGCAACTGCAGAAGTAAAGATTGACCTGCGTGGCCTAGAAGATCTCCTCTTTGGAACTGCGTTGTAGGTTCATCTGAACCTCCTCTGAAAGCCGCAACTTTTGGTGGTGGAATGAAGTCAATCCGACGAACGGTTTGCAAGATATCGTCTGCCCTAGTTTGATAATGAAGCTGCTAATGCTGATGCTGTTGATCTAGGGTTTGCTACTGCTGATATGAATCAAATTTATTATACTATTTCTCTCTGCTGAATTATTGAAGATAAAAGAAGATTTGATCAAAGGGTTTCCCCACACATTGTGGGGTTTGTCCATGGCTAGCCGCCACATCTTGTGTCTCTTGTCTTGGCTTGTTTTCTGTCGATTGTTTAATGTTCTATCTGCACTTTACTTTATGTACGTGTGATTGCTAATCTTTGGAATATAATAAGGAAAAGAAGTAAACTGTTATAAGCATAGAACATACCATAACTTAACAGATGGAGTAAGGGGAATGATTAGGGCATCCACTTTCAAAACCCTAGATATTTTCCTTGTGAGGGGAGAATTTAAATTCAAGGAATGCACACTCTGAGGTTTCTTAAAGGATTCAAGGAAAAAAATTTTACATGGCATAGAGGATCCAGATTTCTAGATAATTACAACAATTTTAACCATCACACATGTAGAAACCCTAAATTACACAATATAACAAAACTTCAAATTTTCCACAAGAATCTCTGCAATCAATGCCAAGAAACCAACGTCAATCAAAAGATCCACCTTCAAGAGCGATTTGAACCATAGAACTACATTTTGTCGAAGCAGAAAAGAGCCAAAAGCTAATGCACACTTCCAAAAGATAGAAACGTGTGGTGATGAGTGATGATCTAAAATGAATAAAGCTTCCCTCTATTTATACAAGAGCAACCAAGCCTTATTTCATTAATTTTACGGTTAGGCCAGGAGAGTAACTCCACGAATGAATTACTATTTGCGTTAAGAGATCATTGATATATACATTGAAGGGAGACTCTTGAAATTCAAATTCCGGTGTCTCTTCACCTTCCTTATTTTCCTATTTACAAAATTTACATAATTTTACTAATCCCAAAGATTAGATGTCAACATACCCCTTAATCTAAACAGGTGTTGGTGAGTCCAAGCATCATTTTGAATCTTTCAAACTTTTCTCTTCCAAGCGCTCTCGTGAAGATGTTTGCAATCTGCGCATTTATGGAACAATGCCATAGATGGATCTTGGCCTCAACATGATGTCAAAACAGATGATACTTCGTATTAATGTGCTTACTTCGATCATGGAACGTTGGGTTCTTGGCCAACTTTATTGTAAAAGTGTTGTCAATCAAAAGAGGATTTGAATGCACTTGTTTCTGCTGCAAATCTTCTAGAATTTTCTTGAGCCACACAATTTCCTTTGTTGCTTCAGTTGTTGCCACATATTTTCCCTCAGTTGTGGAATCCGCTGGAATTGATTGTTTGTGTGACCTCTAGGAGACAACTCCTGATCTAAGACTCATAAGATAACATAAAGTAGATACTCCAATTTCTTTATCTCCATCAAAATTTGAATCGAAGTATCCTATCAAGTTGAACTCATCCACCTGTATATACTTGAACCCGAAGTCCTGAGTTCCCTTCAAGTACTTTAGAACTCTTTTTGCAACAAACCAATGACCCTCACAAGGCTTTTGCATAAACCTAGAGAGGATTCCAACAATAAATGAAATTTTTAGTCTAGTAGTAGTCAGGTAGTTGAGACTTCCTACGAGTTGTCTGTACTTTGTTGCATCCTTAGAGTATTTTCCCTCAGTGGATGTGAGTTTTAAATTTTGCTCCATTGGCGTAGTCAAAATATTGCACTCATCCATGCCAAACTTGTTCAACAAATCTCCAAAGTACTTCTTCTAAGAGAGGAGTATAAACTTCAGACGTTAGGTTACTTCAATACCAAGATAGTAATGAACATAGCCCAAATCTATCATTTCAAAACCTTTCCTTGGTTCTTTCTTTATGGATGCAATGTAATTCTCATTCTTCCCAGTCATCGGAAGATCATCTACATACACCACAAGATACACAATTGTTATGCCAACTTTCTTGACAAACAAAGTTGCATCATCAAGGTCATAGTGTTTGAAATTGAGTTTCAAAAGATGCTCTGTCAATTTCTCATGCCAGGCTAGTGGTGCTTGCTTGAGACCATACAAGGATTTGACAAGCTTGCATACTTTGTGTTCCTGACCCTACAAAACAAATCCTTCTAGTTGGGACATAAAAACATTCTCTTCCAAATCTCCATTCAAGAAAGCAATTTTTACATCCATTTTATAGACTTCCCAACCGTTTTGAGCTGCCAAGGCAAAGAGTGTCTGGATGGTAGCCCATTTTGTTGTCGAGGAAAAGGTCTCCTCATAATCGACCCCTTCCTTCTGTGCAAAACCTTTTGCCACAAGCATAGATTTATGCTCGTCAAATGAGCCATCTGGTTTATATTTGTTCTTGAAGACCCACTTGCAACCAATCAGTTTGGTTCCTAATGGAGGATCAACCAGCTTCCAAGTGCCATTTTTTATCAAAGCATCGTATTCTTTTTGCATCGCTTCTTTCCATTCATCATGAGAAGCGGCTTCTTTGAAGTAACTTGGTTTGAAATTTGTAGACAAATTTATTTCACAATCATAACAAACATCCATATCAACAGGTGAATCAGACTCAACTACATCACCTCCATTGTGTCTAACAGAGCTTCTTGTCCCTGGCTTTCCAACCTCATCAGGACGAACACCTTCAAGTGTCTTTGTGAGCCATTTTGGAGGACCTTTCTGAGATGGCCCAAGTTGTTCAGTTGATTGATATGGGGTTGAATCAAGATTTAGCCTCCCAATTCTCTCAATCACATCACCAAAAGTGCCTTCTTGATTAGTGATTGGAGCTTCATGAGGGAGACAGTCCTTCAGAAGGAAATTCCATACACTGATCTAGTATAGGGGCCCCCCTTCAAGATGTGGAATCTCATTATCAAACTCTTGAAAAGACTTTGCATGTCTGAATCTGTCCAAGCGATCAAGCTACCACTCAACAACATTGTCAGTCTTGGAAGATTTAAGAAATATCACAACTCTAGATATTATAAACTTCTTATTTACTTCATCGTAGAGACAGTATGCTTTGGAGGTATTTGAGTACCCCAAGAAGATACATTTTTGACTCCTTGCACCAAGTGTGTTTCTCTATTGCTTAGGTATCAAGGCATAACAAGTGGAACCAAAACCTTGAGATGCCTCACTGATGAAACATGGCCATACCACATTTCATACGGAGTCTTGTTTTTCAAAGCATGAGATGGACACCTGTTCATTCTTTCAGCTACTTCATTCTGTTGGGGATTATAAGCCACAATTGTTTGATGTTTGATCCCATGTTGGCGAAGATAGTTTTCAAATCCATTTGAAGTATATTATTTTCCATTATCAGTATGAACAAAACCAATATGAGATTGTGTATCATTTTCAATCCATGCATGAAAGTTATTCAATGTTTAAAAAGCTTCAAATATTGTGTATCATTTTCAATCCATGCATGAAAGTTCTTCAATGTTTCAAAAGCTTCAAATTTGTTCTTCAATAAATAAAACCAACACATTCTAGTGTAGTCATCAATAAATGTCATCATGTATTTATTACCATTTGCAGAAGGAACAGGCATTGGGCCACATAAATCAGAATGAATGAGTTCAAGCTTTCTATGTGCTCTGGAATGAGAATCATGAAAAGATTGTTTGTTGTGCTTTCCTAAGATACAAGCATCACATTGCTTAAGTTTCCTAGCAGTTGTTAGCAAACCAATAACACCATTTTTTTTCAACAAACGAAGGTTGTCATAGTACAAATGTCCAAATCTAGCTGCCATAAAAGACTTGATGGAGATGTACCTTCAGCATAGTGAGAACTGTATGAAAAGATTTGTGCACAAGCAGAGGTTCCTTGCAACTTCAGAAGTCTTTCTTCTTCTATCCCAGTGATGACAAGTGAGTTGTCTAATGTTTTTCTGACCTCAATCTTGCCATCAAATATGTGAATGGAGTGTCCTTGCTGGTGGGATGTGAACCAAGGACAACAAGTTCCTCTTCAACTCTAGGAGGTAGAGAACATCATGTAGAAGAAAGTCTGGAAGACCAAGCAGTTTGAGTTTGATGGTACCAAGCACTAATAGCTTGAGTTTTGATTTGTCTACAAAGTAGACTACTCCATTAACATTGTCAATGAATTATTCAAAGAAATCCCTTCTAAAAGTCATGTGGCAAGTTGCTCCTGAATCAAGCAACTAAGCATCTTTCCATGAAGCAAGTGAAGCATTAAATAAGTCTTCAGTTACTCCAATATTGCAATGTGCCACAACATAATGAGCAGACTTGGGTGCTTTTCCTTTCCCTTTATCTGATGATTTTCCTTTCTCTTCTTCCCTTTCCTGTCTAATCCTATCCCATGAGAGTTTACATGTAGAAGCATTATGTCCATTTCTATTACACCATATGCATTGAAGATCAAGTTTTTCTCCATGAAAATGTTTGCCCCTTGCCTCTAAAGATTTTCCTTCCTCGTCTTTTACGACCACCTCTTCCTCTAGAAGAATCTCGTCCATGATTCTTCTCTTTTTGTGCGAGGCATACAGCTTCTTCAGGAGACTAAGAAGTTGTCTTCTTCTTCCCAAAAGCTTTTTCTCTTTCAGCAAACTTTTCCACAAGAGAGTAAAAGGAAATCTCTGAAATTTTTCCAATTGATTGTAACAACTCAAGATAATGGGAATAAGTGGGATGCAACGCCTTGACAAAAGCAATGAGAGAAACATCCATTTTAACACCAATGGCTTCTGTGTCATTCATAATGGCTCTTATTTAGACGCTAAGGCAATGGGATCATCATCCTTCAATTAATTAAACAATTTGATCATCAATTGAACAACTTCTAGCTCAGAGTGTGAGTCATATAATTCTTCCAACTTCTTTAGAGCACCAAAATCATCTATAAATGGCATAATATGACGACTCACCTCTGTGTTGACTGATGTTGCAATCGAGGCATAAGCCTTGCTATTCTTATTCGCTCGGATGGCAAGCTCTTTGTCAGAAGTGGGCTTCTGAGGAGGATTGCCTTCTTCTCCTCCACAAACTCCTTTCCACAACTCATTGAAATCAAGGTGTGCTTTATCTTCCTAGACCACTCACTGTAGTTCTCTTCACCAGAGAGAACCACTCCAACAATAGAGATGAATGAATGCATCATCAGAAAAACTATCTGCTTTTGATTTGCAAAATAATTACAACCTTACTTTCTGCCTTCTTGATTAAATAAGAAACTTGTTTAATATATAAATGGAAAAACTTCACTCTTCACTGTGCATATAAACTGTCACACCACCATATAATATATCACTACTCACTCATATAATATATCACTACTCACTCATATAATCTATAACATGTGATACTCATTACTCCATACATACACTTTATGATCTTCAAAAAGGACACAAAGCATTTTCATATTATATAACTTCATCCCATATATATTATATACCATATGTACCATCACACTTTCAAAAGCACAACATTTCAAGAGCATATCACATTATCACATACCATATGCACTTTCAAAAGTATGACATTTCAAAAGCATATACTTTAAAATGTGTTAAAATTGGCAACTACGGCCAAACTCCATGTGGGTGACCTTATTCATGGCTGATAATATTTTTCCTAGATTCCTCTCGTCGAGAGGTGTAGGATTGATCTAAAGATCATCCGATTCCGATAAGTATTTATGGAGATATGAATTTATTTTGATTATGGAATAATTATCAAGCCGACCAGCGACTCATGTAGGCTTAGAAGCCCAACAGACGCATCTATTCATCATCAACATTTGTATATAAATACAGGAGGTCTTTTCCTCATTTGAACACACACTTCTCATCCATCTCTTTCTCTCTTCTGCGCAAAAAAGAGTCTGTCTCTCTCTGCTGCACAGATAGATCTCTCTCTCACACACGGGAAGGAAAGACGCAGCTGATGCTGATGCCAATGATGCCGATGCCAGTGATGTCGATGAAGCTGATGCCAATGATGCTGATGCCGGTGATGCCGATGATGCTGATGTCGATGATGTTGATGCCAGTGATGCCGATGATGCCGATGTCGGTGATACCGTTGATGCTACTGCCGATGATACTGATGCCGCTAATGCCGATGATGCTGATACCACTGATGTTGATGTCACTAATCTAGGGTTTGCTGCTGCTGATATAAATCAGACTTTTGTACTATTTCTCTCTGATGAATTATTGAAGATAAAAGAAGATTTGATCAAAGGGTTTCCCCATATTGGGGTTTGTCCCTGGCTAGCTGCCACATCTTGTGTCTCTTGTCTTGGCTTGTTTTCTGTTAATCGTTTAATGTTCTATCTGCACTTTACTTATGTACATGTGATTGCTAATCTATGGATAATAATAAGAAAGATAAGTAAATTTCTCTAAGCATAGAACATAACATAATTTAACATGGTATCAAAGCTGAGGTGAAGACAAAGCCCAAGCAAGAGCAAGAGCAATCACCGAAGAGAAGGTCGGCAAAGCTATCTAAAAAGAACCTGGTGTCCATTTCGGCAATGGAAGACAAAGGCTACAAGGTGGCTTTCAACGATGGCAAGGTACGTGTATTGAAAAAAAATATTAAAGATGCCTTCACTCTTGGGTTTCGAGTTGATTCATTATATCAGGTTGGTGGAAGTCCGCTAGGTGTCATGTCTTGTAACACATCTCTTCAGTCCGAACTTTGGCATCGGAGGTTTGCCCACCTTCATTATAAAGCTCTACCCAATGTAAGACAAATGGTGACAGGGATGCCCGAATTCCGAGTAGAGAAAGAAGGTGTATGTCTGGGATGTGCCGAAGGAAAGCTCAAAAGGGGACCATTCCCCTCAAGCCAAAGCAAGACCTCCGATATATTACAGTTGGTTCACTCAGACATATCTGGTATGATGCCTGTGAACTCCTTGGGAGGATATTCATATTACCTTACTTTTACATATGACTATTCTCGAAAGACTTGGATATACTTCTTGAAAAAGAAGGATGAAGTGTTCTCCTGGTTTCGACACTTCAAAGCCTTGATCGAGAATCAAACCAAAAAGAAGATCAAGATCTTAAGGACTAATAATGGGACTGAATATGAATCTAACGAGTTTCATGACTTTTGTAAAGAGGCTGGCATTAAGAGGGAGACTACTACACCATATACTCCTGAACAAAATGGTGTGGTGGAAAGGAAGAACCATACAATTGTGGAAGTTGTCCGTGCCATAAGACTTCCGAAGTTTCTATGGGCCGAAGCTGCAAACACTGTCGTATATGTACAAAACTGATGCCCTCATCAAGCATTGGGTTCCAAGACTCCTGAAGAAATGTTCACCGGTAAGAAACCTGTCGTATCTCATTTTAGAATTTTTGGAAGCCCTGTATATTTTCATGTGCCGAAAGAGAAAAGGAATAAATTGCGTGCATCAGGAAAGAAAGGAATCTTCGTGGGCTATGGTGAAAATACTAAGGGCTATAGAATCTATGTAGCCTGTCAAAGGGAAGTCGTGAGTAGTCATGATGTCACCTTTGATGTAGATATGGCTCTCAGCAAGGTGAATAATCTTCCTACTTTAAGGAGCTCTCAAGAAGCTGACACCAGGGAACCAAAAGAAAAGGATGATGTAACAACACCCGATGTGCATGAACCCATGGATCCTATTGATCCACGTGAGCCTTCCTCTTCTAAGAAGAGGCCCTCTTGGCTTAGGGGGCTACTCGATGGTGCCGAAGGACACACTGCACCCCGAGGAACCTTTCGTGAAAGTAAGAAACCTAACAGGTATCAGGGATACCGGACCATCATGAGCACGATCATACAAAATGAGCCTTCATCATTCTCAGATGTCGTCAAGCATCAAGTATGGAAGGATGCTATGACCAAAGAATATGAGTCTACTATGAAGAATGATGTCTAGGAAGTAGTTCCCAGACCCCAGGACAAGACAATTGTCACTTCTAAATGGCTTTACAAGATAAAGCATGCAGCAGATGGAAGTACAAAAAAGTATAAGGCTCGTTTTGTCGCTCGTGCTTTCTCCTAGAAGGAAGGTATAGACTATGACAAGATATTTGCACCTGTTGCCAGATATACCACCATCCGCTCGATCATAGCCCTTGCAACTTCACAAGGATGGAACCTACATCAGATGGATGTCAAGACCGCGTTCTTGCATGATTCGATCAAAGAAGAGGTCTACGTGGAGCAGCCCGAAGGATTTGAGATTTATGATCAAAAATCTCATGTATGCAGGTTGAAGAAGGCTCTCTATGGGTTGAAGCAAGCACCCCGAGCATGGTATGAGAGGATCGATGGCTACTTGATGAAGCTGGGATTCACTAGGAGTGAAGTCGATCCGAACCTTTACTTTAAGGTTGAAGATGACAAACCTCTCATACTGGTGTTGTATGTGTATGACCTTTTTCTAACAGGTGCAGACCCTCTCATTCACAAATGTAAGAGGGAGTTGGCTTCTAAATTTGAAATGAAGGACCTAAGACTGATGCACTATTTCCTAGGACTTGAAGTCTAGCAGAAGCCAAGGGAAATTTTCCTATCTCAAGGAAAATATGTGGTGAAGATATTGGAAAGATTCGGTATGGTGGACTGCAAGCCTGTAACTACCCCGATGGAGCTTGACTTTAAGAAGTTAAGTGGTAGCGCTGCTAGACTTGTTTTACGAAATGCCACCGAGTATCGTCAACTCGTCAAAGCATTAATGTTCTTAGTGAACTCCCGTCCAGATATATGCTTCGCAGTCAACACATTGAGTCAACATATGGTTGAACCTCACCACATACATTGGATTGGTGCCAAGAATCTGTTGAGATATCTTCGTGGCACAATTACTTATGGGTTAAGATACACTGCCGGAGATGTGAGACTACTTGGATACACTGATGCTAATTGGGCAGGCAGTGTGGTGGATCATAAGAGCACTTCCGGGTGCTGTTTCTCCTTGGGATCTGCTTCGATATCCTGGATGAGCAGGAAGCAGAAGTCGATGGCTTTGAGCACCGCCGAGGCAAAGTATATTGTTGCTAGCATGGCCACCTGTGAGGCAGTCTTGTACCACTATATTCGAGATATCAATATCAAGTACCACTAGCATCGCTCCAAGCATATCAATATCAAGTACCACTATATTCGAGATATGGTGCAGCGAGGAGCTACAAGGCTCCAACATATCGGTACAGATGAACAGGTCGCCGACATTCTGACAAAGCCCCTAGGAAAGGTCAAATTTTTGACTTTCTGAGAACGACTTGGTGTCGTTCAGAAACCCTCTGAAGAGGGTCTTGTATGATGTATGGAGTTCTTGGAGCTCCGGGGGGGCGCGGGGTACTTCTTGGAGCGACATATGACCACAGGGTGACTCACCATCCCCTGGTGGTGTACATGTACAAGGTAAAAGAATCAAAACTTTCCCTGTGACACCCCGTGGCAACTATGTAACAAGATGATCAGTTCTCCTGTGAGGTCTGGATGATGTGTTCTCCATGACGATTGTGTAGTAGGATGATTAGTTCTCCTATGAGGTCTGGATGATGTGTTCTCCATGACGATTGTGTAGCAAGATGATTAGTTCTCCTGTGAGGTCTGGATGATGTGTTCTCCATGACGATTGTGTAGCAGGATGATTAATTCTCCTGTGAGGTCTGGATGATGTGTTCTCCATGACGATTGTGTAGCAGGATGATTAGTTCTCCTGTGAGGCCTGGATGATGTGTTCTCCATGGCGATTGTGGAACAAGATGATTCGCTCTCCTATGGGCCAGGATGATTAGTTCTCCGTGGCATCCACTGGACAGGATGATTCGCTCTCCTGTGGATAGGATGATTAGTTCTCTTGTCGAGGCATCCTACCCATGCAGTCTGGGACTCATGGGAAGTACCTCTCATCTGATCAATGAGCATGGAAATGAGGATAGGGACCATAGTAGTACCGATGGACGCATCGTTGTATCTACCGTACTCCCTATGCTAGGATGACCTTCATTGATCTAGGATCAATGATACTGGTCTGGGACCAATGGTGGGAGTTGTACCCACTATGACACTGACTTCGGGTTGGTTGAGGACTGGTCCGGGACAAGTGGTACACACTCTGAGGCTGACTTCGGGTCAGTGGAGGATGGTATGATACATCCTCAATCACTTCTTCTTCTTCTTCTTCATAGTTCAAGCGGAGCAGAGCAGAGCATAGCAAGGCAGAGCAAAGCAGAGCAGAGCAGGGGTCAAGCTGTTCAAGGCAGTGCATTTGATGGATGAATAGTAGCGACGGTCAGACGAATTACAGATGGAGTTCTCCCTAGTTGAGAGGGAGTGTTAAAATTGGCAACTAGGGCCAAACTCCATGTGGGTCACCTTATTCATGGCTGATAATATTTTTCCTAGATTCCTCTCGTCGAGAGGTGTAGGATTGATCTAAAGATCATTTGATTCCGATAAGTATTTATGGAGATATGAATTTATTTTGATTATGGAATAATTATCAAGCCGACCAACAACTCATGTAGGCTCAGAAGCCCAACAGACGCATCTATTCATCATCAACATTTGTATATAAATATAGGAGGTCTTTTCCTCATTTGGACACACACTTCTCATCCATCTCTCTCTCTCTTCTGCGCAAAAAAGAGTCTCTCTCTCTCTCTCTCCTGCGCAGATAGGTCTCTCTCTCACACATGGGAAGGAAGGACGCAGCTGATGCCGGTGATGTCGATGATGCTGATGCCAGTGATGCCGATGATGCTGATGCCGATGATGTTGATGTCGGTGATGCTGATGCGGGTGATGCCGATGATGTTGATGCTGATGATGGCGGTGACGCCGGTGACGCCGATGATGTTGATGCCGGTGACGCCGGTGATGCCGATGATGTTGATGTCGGTGATGCCGATGATGTTGATGCCTGTGCTGCCGATGATGCTAATGCCAGTAATGCCGATGATGCTGATGCCAGTAATGCCGATGATGCTGATGCCGGTAATGCCGATGATGCTGATGCCGGTAATGCCGATGATGCTGATGCCGGTAATGCCGATGATGATGATGTCGGTCATATTGTTGATGCTGATGCCACAGATGCCAATGATACTGATGCCGCTAATGCCAATGATGTTGATACCACTGATCCTGATGCCGCTAATCTAGGGTTTGCTGCTGTTGATATAAATCAGACTTTTGTACTATTTCTCTCTGCTGAATTATTGAAGATAAAAGAAGATTTGATCAAAGGGTTTCCCCATATTGGGGTTTGTCCCTGGCTAGCCACCACATCTTGTGTCTCTTGTCTTGGCTTGTTTTCTATTGATCGTTTAATGCTCTATCTACACTTTACTTATGTACATGTGATTGCTAATCTGTGGATAATAATAAGAAAGATAAGTAAACTGCTCTAAGCATAGAACATACCATAATTTAACAAAATGACTATGTATAAGGTGCATACACACAGCATTCACCAACACACAACATAGAATGCACCACATTCACCAATGCATAGCATAGAACGCATTATATATGATCCAATCTAATCGGCACACAAACTTTATGGTATATTAATCACCGCCCACAATTCAGCACCAAATAGATGAACCGCATAATATGTGCCCATTCATATACCAATGTACATACCGCAGCATAAGTTGTTGGAGTTACAGACTTCTAAACGCACAATAATTCACCTTCAAACGCACAACAAACCACGGCATGGAGCACGGTCTTCATGGAACACAACATGGAACAACAGCATGCATACCAGCCAATACCAGTCAACGCACGGGGTAATGCATAACAAAACACCCGCAGCGCACGCAGTATGGTTATCAGTCCAACGCAGACCCTCCAAATGCATCAAATGTACCATAAGCTCGACGGGGCCAAGGGCACATAGGCTTGCATATGGTCTTAACACACATCTTCAAATTGTTCAACACAGAGAGCAGAGAATGCTTTGTCCAAACGCAGACAAAATAGGAATAGAGGACAAAATATAACAGAGAATGCAAGAGTTACAGCAGAAAGAGACTAATTTTGAACCTGGCACTGATACCATGTCAGGCCAAGAGAGTAACTCCATGAACGAATTACTATTTGCATTAAGAGATCATTGATATATACATTGAAGGGAGACTCTTGGAATTCAAATTCCAATGTCTCGTCACCTTCCTTATTTTCCTATTTACATAATTTTCCTAATCCCAAAGATTAGGTGTCAACATTTACAAGCAAAACCCCTAAAAAGAGTTTACTTGAGCATTCAACTAGGACAAAGGTCAAAAGTCGACCAAATAGCCCTAAAACATAACAAAATGCCAAACAATAGCCCACATGTGAGGGGGGAAATGATCTCCACCAACATAAACAATTAGGCATCAAGGAACATGAGACAAGGGTCTAAGAGTCCTCCTCACTCTAAGAAAGTCCCAAAATGCATGTGTACATCTCAAAATGGTTCCTCCTCCACCATGACATCATTCAAGAGAGGCCATGTGTCACCCTTCTCAAGCACGTGGTAGTGACGTGGCATCTCTAAGGGCAAGTGTTGGCATCAAATAGGGATGTGCTAGCCCTCCCAAGTCATCTCAATGACAAGCATCCTCATCTGGACTCCAGAACAAGGTACCATCAATCAAACTAGGTCAAGGTCAGCCTGGGGTGTCATGGATCCATCTAAGCACATCATCAAATCAACCCAAGCACAAGACATTACACTTAGTGTTTTAGCATCTACAAGCTCATCAAGGATATAGCATCATTGTGAAATCATCTCAAGGCCCAAAGTTCTTATCTGAGGACCAACCTTGGGGCTTGTTGCCTCAAAATCTAGTAGGCCTTGTGAAGGGACTCACAAAGGGAGGATCAAACCCTACAGTGACAATGAGGGAGATTGCCACTTTCATCTCAACAATCACCCTCCTATTGTTTAGTTGAATTTCACCACAAGGGAGGCTTCCCTACATTCACCTATAAGGATATTCTAAATAGATAGCTCAAGGTGATATAATTAGGCTAGGGAAAGATACCTTATATTGGACAAGGCTCAATTCCTCTTGATAATGGTGCAATGTATCCTAAACTTAGACTAAGTAGAGACTTCTACACACTAGGGCTTATTGATGATGAAATTCTATGGCAAGTGCAGTAGAATACAATTTTTTGCCTAATAATTACTTCCTAATGATTTTCACTGCTATCATTGAATAATTATACTCAAAAAATCTCAACAGTAAATGCAGCGGAAACAGTAAAGATCATAGAAAGACAGCCATGCACAATATACACAAAAAATTTCACCTAGGAAACCCAACCTTGGGAGAAAACCCAGCAATCTTTTCTTCAAGAGAGATTGGTGTTTCAGCAAGGTTTACAAATCAGATATTTGTCTAGATATTTGTATCCATATACAAGTCAAAATACCAGTCAAGCCTGGTCAATCAACCACTAGTCAAACCAATCAAAAACTTAGAAGTCAACATGGGTTAATGGCCCGGTCAAATTGCCATGCAATCAATAGACTATGGTTAACTCTACCTACAATCAACTCACATGTGTGGTAAAATCTAGGGTCAAACTTTGACTAGTCAAACCCTTGCACATGCAACCTTCCTATAGTCAACTCTCAGTCAAACAATTGTGGTCAACATCAGTCAAAATTCAGTCAAACAGCAATCAACATGTCACATGTGCAGCCTCCAAGATGTTGGTCAACGGTCTAGTCAAACTCGGCCTTCTTCCTTGTTGAGAAACCTAGGGGCAGCAAGTATAGGTGATTTCTCTTATAATGATAACAACTATTTGTGAAGACATTTTACTTTTATTAATTGGGTTCTTCTTTAGTTTGATTAATATTGTTTTCTCTTCATCAAACAGCGATCAAAACATAAAGAACAATGAGACAAAGGACACAAAAAATAGGGGATCAGCAAGGGCCAAAACCTTTCCAATCTTGAGAGGAAAACCCACAATAATTCTTCTTCTTATAGAATCTTCAATTAACGAATTCCAATACCTAGACCTTTGACCAACAACCCCTCCAAGACCAAGTCAATGCTTCTTTTGGATGTACTTCTTCTTCAAGTTAACACTAGTCAAACTTGTTCCACAACTGCAGATTTCAGCCCTAACTCAGAATTTCAGCTAGTTGTTGTAGACCTACAATTTTGACTTCTTCTACAGAAACCCTAGGACACACGTGTGGCTGGAATATGGACGGATTTGCCTCCTTACTCCTTCTCTTGACAATTTGGCTTGCTAAATAGACCTTCTTTGACCCAAACTTTGGCTCCTTTGAGTGAATGCAATTTTCGGCTTCTACTATTGTAGGATGATGCCCTAGGAGGAGTTTTAGCCCAAAACAAACCAGAAAATTCTTCGCTCTTCTTCCTTCCTCCTTCGTTGGGTATTAGACTTCTTCTCTAGTTTAGATCAAACTTCCTTGAGCTTGAATGAATGCTCCCTTGAGTGAGGTCAAGTCCTTTATATAGGCCTCCTAGGGTCCTTAATAGACCAACATGTCTTCCTAGGTAGTCCAACTAGCTCTTTTGTAGACTGTGTTATCACTCCTCCGGATCTCCAAGGCTGAGGAAGAGTCCAGCTGAGGTAAACACAAACCAATCTTTTGATGCTAGCCCTACCAAGCCGGAGAGGATTCTCTCCAAAGGATCACAGCCAAGAGGGCTGGATGGATTAGGGTTTTAGGCTAGATATAGTTGCTCAGGGTTTTGATTTGATTTGATTAGGGTAAATCAGAATTGCAGACATCTAATGGGGCAAGGTAGGCAAGCACTTTAACACTTTGTAGTATCTTTATGGAATGGTTTAGACTAATGAGGTGCTAAAAAGAGCATGGAAATCATGAATTATTTTTAAACTAAAGAAATGAAACAAATTATGATGATTTTCCCAAAACAGAGCATAGAAGATGAATTCTGCTTATCATACTTGAAAATCAAACATATTTAGAAGTGAAATGGATCATAGAAAATACAAAACATTCACACATATGTAACTGAAGAAGAAACAATGCCAAAATAGCTACACTCATCCAATATATTCCATGCCAAAGTTTGAATCACTAGTACAACATCCAATGGAGTCCAACCTCTGAAAAGAGTGAAAAAAAGGGAAGATATAGACATCAAAACAAACTCCTCCCAACCTCAGGGGTTGAATCCATGAGAAGAGGAGCAGTTCCACCAAAATCTGAACTAATAGCTAGAGTGTAGGGTGGTCAAAGTGATTCATCTCTAATTACATTGAAACTAATTCATTTGAGCTGATGAAGTCTATTTACCTAATGTATTTACCCCTAGGTAATAGTAAAAGACCAAAATTACATTTACCATGTCAATTACATCAATAAAAAGTTGATTCCCAAGGATGAAAATCAAAATTGGAGAAGAACAGTGAAAAATCAGGCAAATTGTCAACTGTGCCATCTTTCTATCAAGAGCGCCCTCATAGTGTCAACTGTGCCCTCCATCTTGTGAGCTGATTTTGACTGCCTTCCCGGTGTCCAAATTGACCCCAGGATAGCTCATTGGAAAGCTTATCCCGTCTAGTTTCCAAATCTGCCTTTAGTTTTCCAAATGGACCTGATTTGACCCTCCAAAACTTCATTCTCCCAAGAGTGGTCAAACACACAGCGCCTAGCTGAAAAAGAGCATAGAAATGTGAATTTTTGCTAGTTTTTTGCCCTTTTCACCTGCGAGTTTTACAAACCAGGGCTAGAAACATGGTTCTCCTAGATGTATTTGTCCTTCTGCATCCAGTGGTGGTCTCCATTTCTCAAAAAAATGTCCCAAAAAAGTGCGCAACGCCCATTTGACCATGTTGCTGATTTCTGGGCAAGTGCATAGCGCTAGAAGGAAGTGCGCAGCGCTGACTTCAAATCGACCTTTGAGTGCCTTCCCGAAGTCCAAATTGAGCCCATGATAGCTCGTTGGAAAGATCTCTCTCTTGGCTACACAATGGACCTATCAAGCACTGAAAATGATCAATTATAGCCCCTCAAAAATCAATTCTCCCAAGACTGGTCAAAAAGTGTAGAATGAGGGTGCAAAAATGAAGTGTGATCTTGCAGGAAACTTTTGGAGGTCTTCCTCAACTCCAAATTGAGTTCATGATAGCTCATTGGAAAGCTCTTTCTGTCTAGTTATCATTTGACTCATCAAACAAGTCATTTGGACACTCCAGCTAGGAGAAAAATTGATTTTCCCAAGGTCACTCAAGAAGTGCAGCAACTCTCTTGTAGCAACTGTATTTTTGACATTTCTCCAAAACCATAACACCTGTGTAAAAACTGAAGGAGGTTTTTCATCCTTGGACTATTATAGACAAAAACCTCTCACTTTTGTAAAATTCATCTCTCTTTGGTCGGAAACATACTTTGGAGAAAAACTGGCCCTATGTGTGGCAAATGATTTGTCCCTTGGAATGACTTCTTGAAAAATGATGGAGACACGATGTCTATGAGTTGGAATGCCCTCATACTTGCTGAAATGACCTCATACTTGTTGAAATGACCTCCCTTAGGCCTCCTCTACTCAGATGTCTCTGATTCCATAACCAACCCTAGCTCAGCGGGAGAGGAAATTAGGGTTTAGTGCTTGTTGAAAATGATGATTTGGACACCCTTGGGAAAAGACAACTCCCTTTGGCATTCACTTAACATTTTGAAACATTACCCTTTCACTTGAATATTTCCTTTGACAAATTGATCTTTTGATGGTCTCTGAGAACTCTTTGAATTTGACTTTGCTTTAATGAAGTTGGCTTATAGAGATTGAGTTGGCAGCTTAGGAACAGTACTTATTACATATAGTGAACATAAAATTACATGATGAAATAAGAATTTCTCTTTACAAATCATCTTCACATGGTGAAGAGATGTTATTTGATCACCCTTTACTTGCTGGTCTTATGCAATGGAATGGAGTTTTATTGGAACCTTGGAAACCCTAATGACCTAATGAAACCTTGAAAAACCCTAAAAGACCTAATGAGACCTTGAAGGACTGAATTTCAAGATGACATGACTAATGTGATGGCATGATGTCATTAACTTTATGGACAATGGATACTCAGCAAGGTTGAAATGAGCCAACAAGGGGTAAATTTCTAAAAGGAGTAAAGGAAACCCTAATTCAACCTTCAGTGACCAAATTTTTGCATGACGACCTAGTGGAATGACAAAAATTTCAGAATGGGACCCTAATATGATATGAAAAGAGGATTTTTTATCACTAATGGCAGTATGCAAATACTGACACTAACAGGCCGACCTGATGATAACACCTGACAAGGTCTTGGAGGGTCATTTTGACACTTATTATGACTCAAATAATTTTCTTTACAATATGTAACATGCCCAAGAATGGTCATTCATAAATGAAAAAGACTCCCTAGACTTGTAGACTCAATGACAAGCCCTTGAAGCTAACTATGGGAGCTTGAATTGTTGGAATTGCCCGGAGTGAGGGTAATTTCCCTCTAGATATTTTTGTCAGTATTTTCTCTACACGATAGCCAAATTTCGGCATCCAGATTACTGTACTCAGAATTTCTTACTGTTGCATAATAATAAAACCCTTAGTTGTTGCACTGGTTTTCTCAAGTTGGGATTTTCCGGGGACATTTGTTCAAAAATAATTGTCTCGATTTTTTGTGTGTGCAAGATTTTGTCAGTTTCCAGCGCTATTTTCTTCCACAGTTTTATTTGTGAAAATCACAGTGTGAATTATTTGATATTTGTCGTAGCAGACAGCAAATAAATTGTTAAATAAATTAACAATTAGAAAAATAATTTCCAGTTGTTGTAATAGATGAAATTTTCACATGATATCAGAGCGTAAGTGATCAACCGAGAAGCTCTAAAGCAGAGGAGAGAATTTCGTTATTCCGAGGGAGCAGCGAGCTGAAATTCTCAGAGGTTGTGCAGTTCCTTGACAGGCAGGCCGAATTGCTGAGGCAGAAGTTTGATCTTCAGTTGCAGTGTTAATTTTCCCAAAAGGGTGATTCCAGGAGTCAGAGGGAGCAGCAACAACTCAAATTTTCACAGAGCAGATTTTTCGTTGGACGCAGAGAGTTTTGCAGCAGTTTGCAATTGCAGAATCAGTGTCAGGTGGAAGAGAAATTGCACACTTTCCCTCAAGGAGCTTTGAGTCTCAAAAGTTCGAATTTCAGTTGCAGATTGGCACTAGCAGCTAGCAGATTTGTGCACTCCAGGGGAGAGTGTGAGTAGCAGAGCAGCAGTCGAGCAGAGAGAAAGAGGGAGTTTTCGACAATTTCAAGGATGGACATGTTGATTTGTGGTAGCACCGGATGTGCTCTAGCCATGAAAATTGGTGGAGAGGCTAAGACACATAAGATCTCCAAGACCCATAAATGGTTTTGGGGAATTCCACCCGTTTGGAGGGATATTAAAATAATCAATATTTTTAATGGGGTTCCTAAGTCTAAACTTAAGAAAATTAAAATATTAATGGGTATTAATATAAAACAGGGTGAGAAAGTTCTAAATGACATGGATCAAGCCAATCTTAGTCCTTTATTAGGGACTTAATCTCAGCCGTTGAAGACTCAACAGGAAAAGTATAAGAGGAAGCTTGAGGGTTAGTTGGAGATACACCAAATTGATCAGTCAATTCAATTTTCTGGAGCGGAGTTTACTGAGAGAATCGAACCAGTGATCTGTTGCAGCGAGAAGCAGTTTGGCACGAAGCCAAGAATACATAGCAAAGAAGTAGAGATAGTGCCAAAGACATAGCGCAAAGCCTGGGAAGGCTAACGCAAAGGCAGCTGGGAGCTACGCAGAGGTTGAAGAGGCCAGCATGGGTGATGCAGAGGGTCTGAGGGCTAACGCAGAGGCTTTAGTAGCTGCGCAGAGGCTAGCAGAGCCAACACAGGGAGAAGAGGCAACGCCGAGAGACTTTTCGTGGGGCAGAATAAGTGTTGGTGAGCCGAGAAGGGTGACGCAGTTCCTACAGAGTGACACAAAGCAGCAGAGAAGCTTGAAGCAGCTTTCGTTGTCCAGCTAAGGAGCTGACATTGTTGTTGTAGGTTCGTTCATCTGGTGATTGATCAGCCCGAATATCTGTCTCCGAAGAGAGGTACTACTGCCGAGGGCATTCTTTGTTGGATGAGCCATTCTTGGCACCCTAGTTGTATTCAGAAACTGCATAATAATAAAACCCTCATATCTGTTGCACTGGTTTTCCCGCATTGGGTTTTTTCGGGGACGATTGTCCAAAAATAATAGTGTCCCTTGTGTGATTGTCTCAGTTATTTCAGTTGCTAATCTGTATATGTGTAAAGGTTGCATTTGTGTTTATTTCGGTATTTATATTAATAAATAACTTGTTAATGGAATGAACAAGTAGGAGATAATAAACCAGATATTGCAGTAGGGATTTCTAATGTGTCAGAATTAGAAATTTCCACATGGTATCAGAGGGTTGCAGATCACAGGACTGAAGGCACCAGTAGAAATCTGAAATTTGCAACAATAGCAGTTGTCTCGAGAGACAGCGTTGTTCTAGAGCAGAAGCAGCAAGAGAGGAAGTGACACAGAGTTTGCGTCATCATTTCGAGCCAGGAGGAGGGTCAGCACAGAGGCAGAGGGGTAGATCAAATCTACGTAACGCCCAGTCATCTTTCTCAATGAGGAAGGATAGACTCTGTGTCCAGGAGGTGTAGATTCAGCCGTTGGCGGGATTGTGCAGAGCCTAAAAGGCTCAGTTCTTCGGTTGCTGGGACTTGGGGAGCTATGGGCAGATTGTGATTTGAGGAGCTGGTGGGATGTTGTTTCTGTCAAAGCAGAACAATGTCTAAGGAGACGAAACCAAGTTAGAGGGAGTCGCTACCTTGACGGATTTCTAGCCAAGAAATCCATATTCGAGTTGCAGTTGCAAGGAGGATTGGAGAGGAGTGATTTGACAGTTGGCCAGAGGATTTCCAGGAGGGAAATCAAGACTTAGAGGAAGATTTTTAGGAGGGAAGTCAAAACTCAGAAGGAGTCCAGAAGAGGAGCTAAAATGGCAGTGAACAAAATGAGAGATCAACACAGGTTGGACGGGGCTTCCTGTCATCTGGAAGGCCAGGATCTTGGCAGTCATGGATCGACATCGCATCAAGGACTTTGCCTTGAGAACCGTCGACCCACTTGAGAATGAGAAGTATGAGGATGCAATGGCGAGGGAAAAGTGCATGATCCTAGACGAGGTAAAAGATCATGTCATACCACATATTGCTGAAAAGAACACAACAAAGGAGATGTGGGATACTTTGACGACCTTGTATCAGGGCACTTCCGTGCAGCAGAAGATGCTATTGGAAAATCAGTTGCTATCATATCAAATGCAAATGGGAGAGCAAATAGATCCATTCCTTCTCAGGTTGCAGGAGATTCGTGGTCAGCTTACTTCCGTGGGGTCTACACCGGATCCAAAATTTATGGTTAGGACTGCCCTGAATGCAGTCTCCGAGGAGTGGGAGAAATTTTTCCAAAGTATTTTGGGCAGGGCTACTCTTCCAAGTTGGGCGGAGATGTGGGCAGCTCTTCGCCAAGAAGAGATCAGGAGGTTGACAAAGGCAGGGAGTAGTGGGAAGGGAAGTCGACTCAAGAGAGAGGAGGAGGAGGATGCAGCTCTAGCATTTGCAGGACAACAAGGGAAGAGGAAGATGAAGGATATCTCCAAGGTGAAGTGCTTCCATTGTGGGGAGCTTGGACATTATGCATTCCAGTGTCCCAAGAAGAAAAACAAGGGAGAGGCTTCTGATTCTAAGGCACCTCCAGCTAAGGCGGAAAACAAAGCCGATACTAATGAAGACTATGCCATGAGTGCTCATGCACCTCTAGAGAAGAGCTGGGGTGACATCGAGTTGTAGTCAGGAGGACTACAAACTAGGGGCAGGATCCTTGAGGTGCCCAAACTCTTGGATCATATCCAGCTACGGGAGCCCTTAATGACAGTAGCGGAATGACAAAGGTCAGGTGGAGCGAAGTGTAGTGGAGAAGCAAGGTAGTGCTTAGGTGCAGAAATCTGAGGCAGTGCAGTGGAGGTTGTAGCAGTGCGAGAGGCACAGAGGTGTATGCAACAGCGCAGTGGCAGCAGAAGAAGCACAGTATAGCTGCAGAGGCAACTTCAGTTTCATGAGGCTTCCAGACTCATAGGGATGTCAATATTTGGGTAGATCAGTTACTTACTTCTCGGTAACTGAGTTGCAGTGCAGCAGTTAGCAGTGCTAGTGCTAGGGGCAGCATGGGCAGCATATTGAGAGGGAGTTGCAGTACAGATGTAGCAGTGGTAGTGGCAATGTCATGGGCAGCAATATAGAAAGTAGCAGTGCAGATGATGTGAGGCAACAAGCCAAGCATCAGCACAGGTACCGGTGCGGAAGGATCAGTGTGATGTTTCAGTGGTGGAGCATTATTAGAGCACATTCCTCGCTAAGAGGGAGTGTTGATTTGTGGTAGCATCGGATGTGCTCTAGCTATGAAAATTGGTGGAGAGGCTAAGGCACATAAGATCTCCAAGACCCAAAAATGGTTTCAGGAAATTCCACCCTGTTGGAGAGATATTGATGGGTATTAATATAAAACTGGGTAAGAATGTTCTAAATGACATGGATCAAGCCAAATCTAATCTTAGTCGTTGAATAGGGACTTAATCTCGGCCATTGAAGACTCAACAGAAAAAGTATAAGAAGAGGCTTCAGGGTCAGTTGGAGATACACCAAATTGATCAGTCAGTTCGATTTTCTGGAGCGGGGTTTGCTAAGAGAATCGAACCAGTGATCTGTTGCAGCGAGGGGCAGTTCAGCACGAGACCGAGAATACATAGCAAAGAGGCAGAGATAGTGCCAGAGACACAGCGCATAGCTTGGGAAGGCTGACGCAGAGGCAGTTGGGAGCCACGCAGCGGTAGTTGGGAGTTACGCAGAGGCTGAAGAGGCCAACGTGGGTGACTTAGAGGGTCTGAGGGCTGACGCAGAGGCTAGCAAAGCTGACGCAGGGCCAAGAGGCAGCACCGGGAGAATTTTCGTGGGGCAAACCGAGTGCTGGTGAGCCGGGAAGGGTGACACAGTCCCTGCATAGTGACGCCGGGCAGCAGAGAAGCTTGGAGTAGCTTTCGTTGTCCAGCTAAGGCGCTGCCATTGTTGTTGTAGGATCGTTCATTCGGTGATTGATTAGCCGGAATATCTGTCTCCAAAGAGAGGTACTATTTCCGAGGGCATTCTCTGTTGGGTGAGCCATTTTTGGCACCCTAGTTGTATTCAGAAATTGCATAATAATAAAACCCTTATATCTGCTGCACCGATTTTCCCACATTGGGTTTTTCTGGGGATGATTGTCCAAAAATAACGGTGTCCCTTGTGTGATTGTCTCAGTTATTTCAATTGTTGATCTGTATATGTGTGAAGGCTACATTTGTGGTTATTTCGGTATTTATATTAATAAATAACTTGTTAATGGAATGAACAAGTAGGAGATAATAAACCATATATTGCAGTAGGGATTTCTAATGTGTCAGAATTAGAAATTTCCACAAGCCACAGCCAGGCTTAGAGATCAAGATAGGTTGGAGGGTTCCTCCAACTATGTCATCTAGAAGGCTAGGATGTCCTTCCTTCTAGATGAATATGGCATGAAATCCTACATAGACAATGTGGTAGCAGTTCCCTAGGATGCAAATCAACTCAAGGAGTACAAGAAGCAAATGGCGAAGGCGAAGCGGTTGATCCTAGATGGAGTCCGAGATGATATAGTCCCACATATAACGGCCAAGGGAATGACCAAAGAGATGTTGGATGCTCTCTCCACGCTATACCAAAGTACTTCCAAGCAACGGAAGATGTTCCCAGAAGAGAATTTGAGATGCATCAGTATGTAGAAAGGAGAGGGCATAGATCCCTTCCTCGAAAGAATTCAAGAGGTTCGAGACTAGCTTGCAGTTGTTGGGGTAGCACCTCAACCTTCAGAGTTAGTACGGTTGGCACTAAATAGTGTTTGAGAGGATTGGTAAGTTTTTGTCCAAAGCATATTGGGTAGAGATAGGCTACCAGACTGGGACAGAATGTGGTCCGACTTGTAGGAGGAGGGGTTGAGGTGAGCTCTGCTGAAGAGCTCCATCAGTGGCAGCAGTAGTAGCAGATCGAAGGGTGTGAAGGAGGAGGAAAATGTGGCCCTAGCATCTAAGGATCCCATTCAGGGGCAGGGGGAACAGAAGAAGAAGAAGAAAGACTTGTCAAAGGTCAAGTGCTTCAGGTGTGGCGAGTTTGGCCACTACAGTACCCAATGTCCTCTCAAGAAGAAGGACAAGCAGGAGAAGCAGGACAAGGAGGCAACGTCAGCTAAGATAGACAAGCTTTCCTCTATGTTAGACAAAGAGTTTGCTATGTTCGCAGATATACCTCCAGGAGTGAGGTGGGGTGATTTGGTGTTGTAGCCCTAGAGAGCTAAAGATTTGGGCTAGATCCTTGAGGAGTCCACATCATGGATCATTACCTTGCTACGGGGGTCCCACAGTATTCAGTAGCAGGATGGATGAGTGTCAGATATGCAATCAAATTCCAAAGTGATGGTTGTATACTAGTAGTAGTCAGGTGTTGAGGAGAGAAGTGCAAAGTTGACAGTAGTGCAGAGTGGCACAATGCATAGTTACCAGCAGCGAAAATTCTTCAATGACAGTGTAGAGGCTAGTAGCAGTCAGGACTGAAGAGACAGATGCATCATGCCTTGATGGAAGAACATGCTAGAAGAAGTCAGCGTAACTACTTGTGATCATGTCGGCCTAAAGGGCATGAGATGAAGTGTATATATAGCCACACTCGGCCTCACTTAGAGGAAAGCAACTCAACAAGCATCTCGACCAACAGAAGTGCGAATAAGAGGTGAAGAAGTAGTGCGAAGAAGAGGCTAAAAGGAAAGTGCGAAGATAGGATTCTTTTGGGCATAGCGAAGGAGGATTCTTCTAGGCATAGCGAAGGAGGATTCTTCTAGGCATAGCAAAGAAGGTTTCTTCTGGGGTCAACGAAGGAGAGTTTCCTCTGGGCAAGCGAAGGAGAAGTTTCTTCTGGGATAGCAAAGGAAGAGTTTCTTCTAGGATAGCGAAGAAAGAACTCTTCTGGAAGGGTTCTTCTAGGTTACTTGCTCTAGGTGACAGAGATAGAGATCTAGAGACCAAGATTCTCTAGAGGAAGCCAGTGAGATCATAGAGACCGAGTATTTCTAAAGGAAATCGAGAAGAAGCAGTCTGAAGGATAGAGATCGAGTTTCTCTAGAAGGAGCCAAGGGGAGCAGTTCGAGATCAAGAAAAAAGTCGATAAAGGGAAGAGGCAAAGCATCAAGGTTAGTGTAAAGGTTCTTGGGAGGATACCAGAGTCAAGGGTCCTTGTCATTGTCTTGGTACTCGTCAATTGAAGATCTAGAAGAAGAATTTTGATCGGGTTTTCCTCTCAAGAGGTGAGAGGTTTTGGCCCTGGTTGACAAGCCTACATACTGTGTCACTTGTCTTTTATTGTGCATATTGGTAATTGTCTTGATGAACAGAACACAATAATAACATAACAAAGAAAAGACTATAAGCTAAGAATTAAAGGTATATCACAAGCAATTATCAAGCAGAGAAATCTTTTAACTATTTCTACACTAGATTTCTCAAAATGGTATCAGAGCTTAGGTGTTGAAGTCATGAAGGGGCATGCAAAGCAAGCAGACACACGAGAATCGAGCTTCAAAGAAGGATCAAAGTAAGTCAAAGAACACCAAGCAAGAAATCAAGATCTACCAAAACCCTAGATCGAATAAATATACTCTAGCAAGAGTCTTGAAATTATCTTCAAAAAGGAAGCAGGAAGAAAGACCGAAACCCTAGAAGCACTTCAAAGATCATCACTCATACATCACCAAAGGAGTGGAAGCTCTTCAAATCTAAGGAAGGTTAGATCGAAAAGCAATTTTCTCGTTATTGAAGCAAGGATCTCATTTGGAAGAAAATCATCCTAAAGAAGGCAGTCTTCCCTCAACAAAGAAAGAACCTTCCGAAAAGGATCATCTGAAGCAACAAGTTCGTCATTATCAAGTTGAAGATTCTATCTTCACAAGTAAGTACCTTTTTCTTATAATCTAATCTAGTAAAAATGACTTCATGTTTCAAGGAGAACCATAAGCTAGTTGGGATATCAAACTTCCTTGTATGGAAAAGAAGGATAGACATAGTCCTTGAAGAAAATGAAGTCATTGATCATGCCCATGCAAAGGTCTCCAAGCCATCCGAAGAACAAGCATTATCTAACTACATGGAAAGGGATCTCAAGGCTCAAAAGATTCTTAAGGAAACTATTAAAGATCCTCTCATTCCCTATGTAGCCGAGCTGGAGACATCTAAAGAAATATATGATAAGCTGGTAGAACTTTTCTCTGAAAACGTGATAGAAAAGACCATATCACTTAGATCTGATCTATTATAAATTGAAGGTGTCAAAGGATGAAGGAATATCGTCATCCCTTTCAAAAGCATATCAAATAAAAGGTCAATTGGAAGATCTAGGAGAGATGGTATCTGATAAAGAAATGAACTACGTTATTCTAAATGCATTCACTGATGAACAAGGTAACCTCATAACTACGAAGGAAGAGGAAACTATCTCATTCATCAAATTATGGTTTCTCTACAAGGCAAAAGAAGACGGATTGAAGAAAGAAAGTAACAAAAGATCAGATAGAAGGGATCAATCAATGACAAAAAGAAAAGGAAAAATTGGAAAGTTTGGTCCTCCAAAGAAAAAGAAGAACATGGTTAAGATAAGATGTTATGGATGTCAGGAACTTGGGCACTATAAAAGAGATTGTCCTAAACATAAGAAGGACAAGAGGGTTAGGGAAGAAGCCCATATTACCGAGGAAGTGAAAGAACCTGAGACAAAGAAGCTTAAGAAGGAAGAAGCAAAAGATCTCTACTATCACTGAGATGATCTTCTTCACTAGAAGGTACTTTCCACTTGTAATTTATAAATAGGAAGCAGTGTAAATAAGATAGGATGCATCAGATTATAGCATCACGGTAGAAGCATTAGAAGTAAGAGCTCTTGACATGAGAAGCAGAAAGAATGTCTGGAATAAATTCTATTGATTATAAAGAATAAGGGCTCTTGGAAACCTCATTGAAATCTCAAGTGATACTTATAGAAAGAAGTAGAGGTCATGATCGAATAAGGAAACATCTACTGGGTAAGGATATGAAAGATCCTCAAGTTTCTCTGATGGAATCCTTATCAAAGGATTCACCGATCTAGAAAGAAAGCAAGTGTTTCATCATGAATTCCAACTCGTGGGATTCAAGGAATGATGGCATGATGTCATAGCAATGAAGCAGGTCTAAAGGATAAAGTTTTTTCATTCAAATGAAGCTGCTATAGAAAGTTTGTATGACTGAAAGTAAAGATGAGGTATGTATGCTTACATAGGTTATTATGAAAGTCATGTCATATGGTTGCAAATAATATGGATCACTATTTCCATCTTGGGAAACATGATCAAATGAAGAAAGGATCTCCTCCTCTGAAAGATTGCAGAAAAACATAAGTCACACTAGATGAAATCAACATAATATGTTCTCATATGAATCACAACGAAGCTGACTACAATTAAGGAACTCTAATTGGAAGCTCCTGGGAATGAAGTGTGTGAAAGAAAGGAAGAGATCGTAAAATATGCAACAAAGGTAGAAGGCACTCAACACCCGAGACCAAGAAGAGTTGACTGGAATATCTCCCAGAAAGATATGAAGGCTTTGATGAGAGTCGGAAAAAGATGGAGACCCTTGATAATGGATATCTTTGAGAGATGTGTCAACATGCATGCAGGATGCTCATACCTACAGGAAGATGTCATGATGAAAAACCATCACAAAGGTAATGTTTGATTTAAGTGCTCATTTATTATTTTTGAACTAATATCTGGATGGGCTTATGTAGGACTGCCAAAGGGAAGAACTATGGATGATTTCCAAGAAGACCATAGAGAAGGATGTAAGATTCTTCCAGAAAATATGGCATGAAGAAAGCAGCATGACATGAAGCAAAACCAGATGGAAAATTGATGGATCACTTTCTAATGAAATAAGGACATGACTAACTCATGGATGAAAGTGATGGATGCTCTGTTCCCTATGAAGAAGTCCCCAAAAGATGAAGACTCCACAACAAAAAAAGAAAAGTATGACATCGAAGAAAAGAGGAGTTCTTCAAGCAGTTGATTGTCCCGTCATCTCCACCTGAGAAGCTGTTGTAGGTCACTAATTAAGAGGGAACCTGGAAAGTTTCTCACTTGGAAGAAACTTGAAAATTCCTAAGCCAAAAGGGAGCTTAGGTACATTCCTTTTGTAGGAATGAGTACATTCCTTTATTGGAATATGTCCTCCCTATCTAAGAGGGAGAGATAGACACGTCATTTTGGTCTTCACCTAGGAAGACAAAATAGAGGGTTGGGTAATCATTTGGCATTCGATACTCTTTGAGGATGAGATAGAGCATACAACAGAAGAGTAGTCGTGGAGGAACGATATACTTTAAGGGTTGGGGAGTCCAAGATAAGAATAGTCCTCATGGAACACACCCTGAGCACCCAGGTAGGGGATGTGTCGAGAGAGACAATGATGAGAGTGTCTATAAATCATTGGTCTCTCCAGCATTGAGCTTAGATGTTGTGGAGAGATGGAATTGTTAGTCAAAGCCTTGCAATGTAACAATGCTGCTTGATATGATGCTATACAAATGAGTTACCAATCCGAATTTTTCTTATGAGAAATTCTTCAGATTGAGAAAGTCCAAGTACCATTATGAATACCTCCCTAGTCAAGAGGGAGTGTTGAAAAGTGTGATTAGGTTCGGTCTTCATAATGACATGTAATTATGATTTTATGTAATGAGATGTAAAAGCGAAATATAAAATTATTGTTTTACTTGCTTCATGGGTTTCATGAGCAAGAGATTTTATTTTTGGGTAAAGACTCCCATTGAGAGTCTTTAGGAATTATTTGTCATCTAGTCATAAAATGATCATTGTCATGTAATGAAGTCATGTTACACTTTGTAAAAGGTCAATCTTGTCTATGTAAAGTATCCTCCGAGACCTTGTCACTTACACTCTTCAAGTCGGCCTACAATGATGGAAGAACATGCTAGAAGAAGCCAGCCTAACTACTTGTGATTATGCCGGCCTAAAGGACATGAGATGAAGTGTATATATAGCCACACTCGGCCTCACTTGGAGGAAAGCAACTCGACAAGCATCTCGACAAGCAGAAGTGCAAAGAAGAGGTGAAGAAGTAGTGTGAAGATGAGGCTAAAAGGAAAGTGCGAAGATAGGATTCTTCTAGGCATAGCGAAGGAGGATTCTTCTTGGCATAGCAAAGAAGGTTTCTTTTGGGGTCAACGAAGGAGAGTTTCTTCTGGCAAGCGAAGGATAAGTTTCTTCTGGGATAGCGAAGGAAGAGTTCCTTCTGGGATAGTGAAAAAAGGATTCTTCTGGAAGGGTTCTTCTGGGGTACTTGTTTTGGGTGACAAAGATAGATATCTAGAGACTAAGATTCTCTAGAGGAAGCCAATGAGATCATAAAGACCGAGTTTCTCTAGAGGAAGTCGAGAAGAAGCAATGTGAAGGATAGAGACCAAGTTTCTCTAGAAGGAGATGAGGAGCACAGTTCGAGATCAAGAAGAAAGTCGATAAAGGGAAGAGTCAAAGCATCAAGGTTAGTGACAAGGTTCTTGGGAAGATATTAGAGTCAAGGGTCTTTGTCATGGCCTTGGTACTCATCAATTGAAGATCTAGAAGAAGAATTTTGATCGGGTTTTCCTCTCAAGAAGTGAGAGGTTTTGGCCCTAGCTGACAAGCCTACCTACTATGTCACTTGTCTTTTATTGTGCATATTGGTAATTGTCTTGATGAAAAGAACACAATAATAACATAACAAAGAAAAGACTATAAGCTAAGAAGTAAAGTATATCACAAGCATTTATCAAGCAGAGAAATCTTTTAACTATTTCTACCCTAGATTTCTCAGCAGTCCACAACAGCCTAGGCCTTTCAGGGAGGTTGATGACTTAACAAATACAACATTGATCACTTACATCAGGGTGTTGGGAATTATGATGACTTGAGCAGATGATGCATGTCCCAGAGCACCCGTAGGACACAGGACGTTGATCTTCTTTTACCCAGCATAGAGGATTCTTGATGATTGCACCATTGGACCTAGCATGCCCCCAAATTGGCCTTGACACTACTTGATGGGCAGGCCATGATTCAAAGCCCAGATGAGTATGGTCTTCCATGGGATGCTTAGGGAGGACTTGTTGCACCTGATGGAGCCCTAACACTAGAGAGAGGAGGCATTCTATTGACCACTGGAGACCCATGGAGATGACATGGTGACACCCCAGTTGGATTTGGGACCCCTGGAGTTGCTTTGAGGTTGGATTTGAGGGATACTCCTCAAATGATGGATGCTCATGACACATAGACACACTTTTAGCCTTATGCTCACCATCTAATAGCATCTTGAGCCCAAAAAGGGCATCACTTCATCATCTAGAAGCCTGTGGCTCACACGTGTGGGTCTTTTGTGACATAATTTTACATTGAGCTAGCAGGTTGGCTTGTAACCCAAGGATTATTTTATGTTTACTCATTGTCAAACTTGTTTATGGGCTTCATAGGCTAAAAATTGGTTGAGGCAGATCTCATACAAATATAGGTCACCTCGTTGTATTTCAACATCACTTGCGGACTATTTCGGTCTCCTTGGAGATTTCACACTAGCTCTTGTAGCATTGTACTCTTGTGGAGATGTGATCTTTGTGGATATTTTGCTATTGGAGACTGGTCCTTGTTGTGGAGATGTTACTTTGGGATAATGAAGGATTATTCATGGATATCTTTTGAGTACTTTTGTTGAATATCTTTTCATGATTATTGCATGCAATATGTTTGCTAGGGTTTTCTTTGTTCTTGTTCAATTGCATATCTTTTTATGGAATTTTGGTGAAATATTGTATATAGTAAATGGAGAATCTTGTACATCCCTAGCGAACCTCCTTGAGATATTTTCTCTTGGTTATATCCCCTCGTAGAGTGATAGCTAGGGTTTTGAAAGTGAAAAACTAGGGTTTCCCCATTACTCTCTTCAGGGGTTGATATCTCCATAGTAAATTTCCCTTAGACCCCATCACCCAAAAAATAGGCACTGGCCTCCAAATAGATGATCAAAAGATCAAAAAACTTCAAAATCTCTTCTTTTTCTTCTCTTGCTAAAATTTTGGCCCTGAAATTTTTTGCCCTAAAATGTCGACCTTGAAATTTTTAGCCCCGAAACTTTCGGCCCTTCAAGGCAAGCTGCTCGAGTTAGAGTTTGAGGCCGAATTCAACTAGGGCATCAGCATTGAGCTAGTTAGAGGACTTTCTACCTTGTCGAGCATTAAAAGGTCAAAATCTAGAAATTTGCATGGTTGGAAATCCCTCCCTAGGGATAATGTCATCAACCCTAGGCAATTCTAGGGCTAGCAAACCCAATTTTACACTAAGGCTTCAACTTAGGGTCAATTGATTGACAATAACAACAGCGAGCCCATAGATAGATTCCCTACCTCACCCTTGGTCATCAGAACTGGCAGAATCTGACATTTTCTTTCCATCTTCTTGCACAGTACCAAGATCCTCAGTCTCTAGTCTTTTTAATATATGACAGTATCCACACTTTCCTATGTCTATAGTTCCTAACATAGTTGCGGGGGAGCGCCCCCCCCCCTCGCACCCGCTCCCAATCCGCGCTCCGGGCGGGAGCGACTCGGGAGCGGGTCGGGAGCGCGCTCCCGAAATCGCTCCCGAAAAGGGAGCGATTTCGAGAGCGCGCTTCCTAAAAAAAAATTCGCTCCCTGCCTTTTCGGGAGCGTTTTGCATTTTTTGCAATTTTTTTTTGTAGTAATGTTCGAAATGCAATTTTTTTTGAAAGAAACAAATAGTTTTTGAGTGGGGCAGCTTAATGATCAAGTCTAGGCCCTAGTATTGATATGCTATTCATGGTAATGTTAAATTCTTAAAGTAAAAGTGACATTTTCTTTAATTTTCATTTTCATCCTTTTACTTAAATTTTTAACATTACCATGAAATGACTCAAGATGTTTGAGAATGGTTTCGTGCTCATTGGATTTCATATGGAGAAAGTAGAATTTTAGATTTCATTCAAAATCCAGCAGACTTATCAGTTTTTCAAGATTTCAGGATTGGGGGATTGCAATGTTTCCATTGAATTTTGTCATGTATTAGGGTATGGAACTCGTATTTAATCAAGAGTACCAATCCCTCTATGTACCTTGATGTTAGTGACATTGGTTGTCGAACTCCTCTATCATGACCCTTCTAAAAATGTACGCATCACTCAAACAAAATCTTGACTTGACATGCTATGCTTTTTCTATCTTATGTTAATGCTTAGAGGGTGATATTAATGACAAAGATCCCCATACAGATACAAAGGTAATGACAAAGATACCTCTGGATATTAATGCTTGGAGGGTGATATTAATGACAAAGATCCTGATTTTGCAACAAGACTAAAAAATTAGACATTTCTCGTGGTGGCAAGAGGCCCAAGCATAAGAAATAGATAACAGATTTACTTCTCTTTTCTAGTTTCTAGTAGCTTTTATGACTCTTTCATAATTATTATGATATTTTTTTAAACAATATATGACAATTTAAGTTTGAAGTTGGCAATTATAACTCATTAGTAATGAATTATGAATATGATGCTTCATGAAAGTTGAAAGTTTTCATTTCATTTCATTTTATAACATTTCATTTCATGTTAGATATTATTTGTTGTAATGGTTACACTTAGCTTACAAGTACAACTTTGGTGATCAATGATGATAAATGTTATATATTGAATTTTGAAAGCTTGAAACTTTAAGATTGATGAATCATGAGACTCAATATGTTGTATGTTACTATGTTACTAACTTGCGGACGTGGTTGATGAAGATTATAACTTCTAGATGATTGTTGTTATATGGTTCAATCTATGCTTTTTTATGTTTTTTATATCTAATTCATCATTCTACATGTTTTTGTTGACATATATGTATCAAAAATTAAAAAATATAAAAAAATATATATATATATATTTTTAAAAAATCGCTCCGGGATTCGCTCCCAAACCGGGAGCTTCTGAAAATGGTCGCTCCCGCTCCCAAGTAACATGGGTTCCTAACAAGATATTTAGCTCTGCATTCCTTTATTTTTCTTCTTACTTCAGTATTGATGTAGGGGTCACTTTGCCCTCCCACATTGGATTTACACTGCATTGTATCTGTTAATCCCATTGACTTATATTTTGTGCTCATTTGCTTGACATCAATAAAATTATCTTAGATTATCTTATATTTGGCATGTCCTTTGATTTCTTTCGTCAAATATGATATAAATTATATGACAACTATCTGAAACCATTACCTTTGTCAGTGCTCATCAGCCTGCAATAATCTCTTACGGTCTGGGTCAATCCTGAGTAAAAATTATCTACTTGGTACCCTATAACCTACCTTTAGGTCTCAAATTGGTACAACTAGAATTTGAGTAAAATTTGTCATTTGAATTCGCCTTATGATACTATAGACATTAGTCATTTCTGAATAAAGAATAATAGATAGTTAAAGTTTACTTAAGCTCGCTGTTTTTATTAAGCTTCAGATCCCATATCTGCAGTACAGACTTAACAGTGTCCTTTGAATCTTTGCATATCACTCATTTTCTATGTCATTGAATAGATTTGAAGGTCACGGATTAGGAATCCTCTGTTGACATACAATAGATAAAACGCAGAGAACAAACTCTACCTCTGAAAATTAGAGTTACAGTTCAATCAAATGATGAATAATGTACCTTGTCAAAATCTTTCACAATTTTTGCTTCTGGAGAAGAATTCTCTTCATACTCGTTCCATAACTGGTATATTTCATCAGCTGCAACAGACAAATCACAGGCATAGAATTTATAGCTGTATTCTTTCATAAATTTAATTGCTCAATAAAAAGTATTAGTTAGCTTGAAAACTAAGTTTAAACCATGGACCTCATTAAATGGCTTTGATGGTAAATTGTCAGTGTGATTTGTCATTTAAGACCAGGACAGACAAATATTTCAATTCTGTAAGATCATCACTCAAAACCACCCCACACGTTAAATTCAAATATGTTTTATTTCCTGAGACAATCAATTTGTCCAAAAAAAGAAGTGTAATCAATAGAAACTGCCCTCTGACCATTTCATTCTCTACCAAATGCCAACAATGAAAAAAGATTATCTCATATTAAAAACTTTAGAGATTCAGAACATACCTATCGATCCTCCACCCAATATTCCACACATTTCATCCAAAGCTTTCCTCTCTCTCCGGTTTTTTTCTTCCTTAGGCACACCATCTGAAGGGGTAATATCACCAACAATGGCTAAAACAAACAAAACGACAATTAGACAACTCTATAATTCCAATACATGAAGGAACTAGCAAAGCAAGAAATTCATACGAAAAGGTCTGAAAAACATCTCAAAGATGCATCAAAAATAAAATCTCAAAAAACTTTTGTTTTTTCTTTTGCAAAAAAATACATGTCTCTCCATCTAGACTCTCCTTAAAGGAAATTTAGCTTCAAGGATACGATATGGAAAAAGTAGGAAAAGGAAACTTTGGACAGAGTATCTAGGCCCGGTAAAAAATGAATGGATGGAGATATCAAACAGGATCCTGCAGAAATTTCCACTTTCTTTGACTTTTAATGTAAAATAGAAATTCCACATCTTTCCTAGAGATTTCCCAAATCTTAACCCTATGAATTTTTAGCCTTAGGGCTTGTTACCCACCAAAATGGGTAAACCCATAGCAGAAAACTTTTCTCCTACATTTGAGAGCCAGCTGGTCAACCAGACAACCAGACAGACCCTGACAACCACCATTAGCTGATGATATGTCATATATCTCTGCTACTTGCATCAGCCATTTGTTTCTCACCCATCCGGAATTAGCACTAGGACAAAGGTGGGCTTCCACTCAACAGGAAATTTGATCATTTTGTAATTGCATGCTTATACTTGTTTGTTTTTGGATGGGGTGATCTGGAAGATTGACAGACTTTGACTGTGATCTTGTTCTCTCACCTTACTTGGGGGGTTAATCTTTGATCCTAGTCTAGTGGGACCTCCCTTAAGGCCCTTTGGGTATAGGAGGGGCACTACTTGGGAAGCCTTGATTGAGATAGTGTAGTTCCATCTTCCCATATGTCATAATTAACACCTTTCATCTTACATTACAAGCCCATATCTCACCTCCATTCTTCGGGTTCAACTTGTCATTGGTTCTTTGGGATTTGGCACTCATATGTCCACATACCTGGGTAAGGTTCAGAAACTTTGCCCTGGGAGGTTGATGCAGCTAAAAGAAACAAAAAGAACATATCATGGCTGCAATGAAATAAAAGAAAGAAAAGTCAAAATGCAAAAGATGCCCAGGGACATTAAGTTTAGCACGTGGGAAAAAGCCTAGCATGAGCTCTACCCCACTCATATGACCATCACCCTGTTCTTAAGCACATGTTGCTTCATTACATCAAATGAAGCAACCCTTGCATGTCCCAACTTTGATAAGCAATAAATTGATTCATTTTAATGGGGTAATACAACTGCCACATAATATAAAGGAAGCTCTAACCCTTGAGCTATAATAAAAGGAAAAATCAAGAAGAAGTAAAAGGCGAGCTAGTAACTCATGCCTCCACAAATGCTCCCTCCTCACATCTATACACTCAGGATGTGGACATCACGATTAGCTAGTCCCTTTGGCACTTGGCCATGAAGTCTTGTCCCCTTCATTAAAATCATTACTATCCATTAACACCTATCAATTGAAGGGTGGCCCAGGGAAATGTTACTTCCCTTTAGGGGTAAACAGGGTTGACCTTTAACCACCCCTACATAGGGAGAAAACACCATTGCGAGATCAGGGTCCTAATTTTGGAATGGGATCCTTGTTTGAAGTACTAAATTGCCCATAGCATTCGAGTTTGGTTCACTTAGATGCATTAATGATCTTGGTCCCTGATGACTAGTTGCTTTCACTAGAATCCTCGTTGCTCTTGTCAGGTGGACCAGCAGTCCAGGTCTTGGGCACCTACTCCACAGGTACCCAAGCCCTTCAGAGAAATATATTGGCATAAACAAGTGAAGCATTGAGACTCTTGGGCCTCCTAGCAGCATCATTGGATGGCACATGTCCCAAAGCACCTCTAGCACCCAAGACATTGATTGACTTTGTCCCAGATTTGATGATTCTTCATGATGCCACAACTAGACCCAGCATGCCCCCATGCTAGCCTTGATACAGATTGAGGGGCAGCAATATTCAGAGCTCAAATGAGGATAATCTCACCATGAGAGACTAGGGAGGGTTTGTTGCACCAAAGAATCCCTTAACACTAGAGAAAAGGAGGCCACTTTTTGCCGTTGGAGACCCATAAAGCCCACTTTGTGGTGCCCCAGCTAGATCTTCGGTCTCCACATGGGGCAATGAAGTGCATTTGAGAGCCAACCCCCAAAACATGGACTTCACATGCTTCTACACCACCTTGGACACCTCATCACCATTGGACATGACATTTGGAGCACTGACGTTGGATGACTCAGCCTTAGAGAGCTTACAGTTCACACATGGGGCTAATTGTTGGCATTGATGTCAACAATGAGTTACTAATGCAATAGCATGGCTTGTAGGTGTCTAATACAATAGAGGCTTGGAGATATTTGCCTAACAGTGGTTGATTAAAGTATAAGTCAATCTTGAATTGATCAACAAAGCAATCATGATTTATACGGGGTAAACCTATCGAAATTGTGCAGTAATCATTGTTTACATTGGCTCATTGTCTACACTCTGTAAATTACACAATTTCTCTATTACATGCCCATGCAAATGTTGCCAAGCACTGAAAACAAATTTGTCTCAAAAACCTTGGCTTCTCCACTGGTATTCTCTCATGGTTTTGGTGTCGGCTTGATTCCCATCAAATTTTCCATTGGTTTTTCCCATGGTATCTCCTGTCAGACCAGAGCGATGGATATATAAACCAGCTCTGAATGGCACAAAATGAAGCATTGATTTCTTTGGCAGCATGTGTTCTGAAGTTTGGTGAATGGAGGAAATCGATCTGGGCATAATTTTAGCTTCAACTTGGCACATAGAACTAGTATGATGGCAGCGATATCCATTGATCTAGTAAGTTATAAATATGCCTTAATGCCATTTTCGTGAATTGGTGTAATAAACCCGCAAAATTCAAGCAACGTTCTTCTTGTAAAACCAATAATTATTTGATGGTCTGGTTTATCCAATATGGCGAGTGCAATGGCATAATATGCATCTATGTTTCGGTGTCAATGGGACCAATGTACTGATTTTCTAAGTCGAGCAAGGCGGTTATTAGGAATGCATAGATCTTTTAAACAGATCAAGAGCATGAGTCTGATGCCCTGCAATCATTGATCCAATTGATGGATCGAAAGTGGATGCTTCCAGATCAGTGGTTTAAATCATATGTGTGACCAGCGCGTTAGACTGCGTTTGAGTGTGGCAGGAATGGTAATTTGATGGTCTGATCCAGGGTTGCAGGAATCGCCCCCCCCCCCCCCGGATCCTAACCCGGAACCGCGACCCGTGCGGAATCGTTCCGGAATCTCCAAAAGAAGCGCGATTCCGAATTTGAGGTGGCGCGATTCCTGGTTTTAAAAACGATTCCTGCCATATAGGTTGCGTTGCCCCCGGAATCGCGCTTCGGAAGGCGATTCGGGCAAGAGGTGGCGCCACGCAACCTGCCCGGAAGCGCACGCCACCCGCACGCCACCCGGGCGCAACCCGCGGGGCAGCAAAATAAACATATTTTTTTTTTAATTTCATTTAAAATTTAACTTAACTAAGCATGAGGGGGTGGGTTAGGGTCAGTTTAGGGTGAGTTTAGAAAAGAATAAAGCCCCCATTCTCTTCTCATTTTCTCACTTTGAGTTTATGAGAGTTGGAGAAGAGAAGAGAGGAGAGGAGAAGAGAAGAGAGGAAAGGAGAGGAGAAGAGAGGAGAGCTTGGAGGAGTGAAGAAGGAGGAGCTAGGAGAAGGAGGAGGAGCTTGGAGCAAGAGCTTGGAGGACTTCATCTACAAGAGCTAAAGAGGTAAGTTCAAACCCCAAACTCCCTTGTTTTTTTGAAAAAAAAATTGTATTTTTCTCCTCCCTCTCCTACTCTTTCCCATTGTTTCTACTTGCTCCTTTATTTACAGGTTGTCCACCACCTATATCCATATTCCAAGATGGTGTTCTTTTGGCTTCTATGTATCATTCCACTCTTGGTTTTAATGATGGCAAGGGTGAGGAATAGAGGGGAAGAGGAAGGGGAAGAACTTGGTCCTAATAGTAGTGAACCAATGTATGATGAGGAGGAAGGGTTTGAAGAGGAAGGGGATGAACTTGAAGGGGACACTGAAGCACAAGATGGGAAAGGTACATCAAATCCCTTGTGGAACTATGTGACCAAACTTGAAGGGGGAAAGGGTGGTGGATCTTACAAATTTTTGTGCCCTCATGGTTGTCATGGAGGAAAACCATATACGGGTTCATATACCCGTCTGAGGAGGCATCTTTGTGGGGTGCTGGACAGTGATGAAAAAAAGGGTTCTGTGGGGGTAACCATTTGCCCAAACATTTCAAGTGAACAAAGACAAAAATACATCCAATTAGAGATGGCTGCACAACGAAAAAACAAGAAACAAAAAACTCATTCTGAATCAAGTGCAACCTCTAAATTTGGTAGTTGCCCATCTCCTCATGGTACTTCTGCAACCTCTGGAGGTAGAAAAACAATAGGGGATTTCCTTAATGTTGCTGGGAGGGATGATGTGGATGGAAAGATAGTCCGTTTTCTTTGTGCTTGCGGTGTACCATTCAATGTGCTTCGCTCTCCCTATTGGCATGACATGGTAAAGGCCATCAATGAAGCCCCAAAAGGATACAAGGCCCCCAACTATGAGAAAGCTAGAACAGTGTTATTAGAAAGAGAAAAAGCTAAGGTTCAAAGAGCTTTGACACGTTTTACACATGAGTGGGTGGATTATGGGGTATCCATTGTATCAGATGGGTGGACAAATATTAGAAACCAACATTTGATAAATGTTCTTGGTGTTTCTTCTAGTGGTGCAGTATTTATTGCATCTCATGACTCCTCCTCCATCAGTGCAACTGCACAAAACATTGCAGATCTCCTATTGAAATCAATCAAAGATGTTGGTCCGAATAATGTGGTTCAAGTGATCACAGATAATGCAGCAAATTGTAAGTTAGCAGGAAAAATTATTGAGCGTACTCATCCACACATCTTTTGGTCTGGGTGCCTGGTTCACACATTGAACCTTTTGATGCATGATATTGTGAAACACAAAGATTGTGGGTGGATTGCTGAGGTTTACAGGAAAGGGAAGCAGCTCATTAAATTCATCACAGGGCATACAAGGGTAAACTACTTCTATGGCACTTACTCCAAGTTGCAATTGCTTAAAATTGCAAAGACAAGATTTGCTAGTTATTACCTCACCTTTAAGCGGCTAGTGAGGGTGAGAAGCTTTAACTAATCTGGTGTGTGCTGAAACATGGGATGAAATTAACACTGACACAGATGGTGCTAATGCAGTCAAGGACACTGTTCTTGACAGTTACTTTTGGCCACAGGTTAAATATGTTTTGCAATTCACCAAACCAATTTATTACATGATCAAGTTTGCAGATTCAGATCGACCAGTAATTGGGGAGGTGTATGAGCAAATGGATAGCATGTTGGGGCAGATTAAAGACATTGTTGAGCCTAGAGATACCACCTTGTACAATTATATTCGTGAAGAGGTGCAAAACCGATGGGAAATGCTAAATATTCCATTGCATGCATTAGCATATGTTTTGACACCTAAATACTATCATCCATCATGGCTTTCAACACCAGCACCTGGGGGGGGAAGCAGGAAAAAACCACACCAAGATAAAGAGGTTCACGAAAAATATATGGCTGCATTGAGTAGATTAATCCCTGATAATGAGGAGGCTGCATTGGTACGGAGACAGGTGAGCAACTATACGAGCAACACTGGTCCATTTGGGAGCATGCATGCAATTCAAGATCGAGAGCATTTTTCTGCTCTTGAGTGGTGGAACATGCATGGAGGGCCTACTCCACTTCTACAGAGTTTGGCATTGCGGGTGCTATCACAGGTGGTAAACACTTCTTCTGCAGAGAGGTGTTGGAGCTCTTATTCTTTCATCCACAGTGTTAAAAGGAACAGGTTGAATTTAGACCGGGCAGAGAGCTTGGTTTATGTTCATTACAACTTGCGATTGTTGTCCCATTACTGTGAAGATGCAAAGTCTAATAAAGACTTGTTGACTTGGGACAAGAATCCAAAGGAGCCCAATTTGGAGGATGGAGTGTTGCGACTAGAGCAATTAGAGGATGCTCTTATCCAGGTATGTCCATTGTGGTATGAATTTTCCAATTTTCCCTTATAAAGCATTTCTCTAATTCATGTTTTTAATTTTTTTGTTAACTAGTGTTTTTTTTTTTTGCATGAATTTTTTGAGCGATTCTAGGATGATGATGACCGTGTTGATATGCCACCACCCCCACCCCCATCTGGTCCCTTGGTTCCTAGGTTCCATGGTTCAACACCAACAGCAGGGGGTTCTTCTTCATCAGTTCCAGTGCCACGACTTACACAGGGACCATCTTCTTCATTGCCACCACGTGGAGGCCCGCCATCACGTTCTATTCGTGGTGGAAGGAGGAGAGATTAGTAGATATATTCACAATCTACTTCTTTTTGTCATAGATTACTCATTAGACTTGTAGACTTGTGAATTTGAATTTTGAACCTTTTTGGCTTGGCGGTGACCAAGTGACATATTTTGTAAACATTATTATTTGAATTTTGGACATGACAAATGTTGACAGTTGCTCACTTGCTAGATAAATCATAATATGCTCTATGTTTTATGTTTTATGTTTTATAATATGCTTAAATGTTTTATGTTTTATAATATGCTTAAAAATTTGATGTATGTTTGTAATAGCTAGAATATAGATGATTGTTGTACATACTAGTAACTACAATGGAATCATGGATGCCATATCTATCTTGATTTATGCAAAAATATGCATGTTTTCATGTCTTCTACAATTAATTTGGTATTTGGGATGTTTGTTTTGAGTATAAATGCAAAAAAATATAAAAAAATATATATATATAGCAGACGCTTCCGCGGACGCTTCGCTTCCTAGATTTTTGGAAAATGACGCTTCCGCGCTCCGCGCTCCCGCTTCGTGCAACATTGGTCTGATCTGCGTAGAACAATGGTTCTATCTATGCGACGGTCTGGTAATGTATTGATTTAATCTGCTATAGTGATCTATGCTAGTCCGAATAGAAGTGTGATGGCATATGGTCAAACACGGTTCCTCTTTGTCTATAGTCTGTGATGCCTATGCCTCTGGAGATAGTAGAAGCGTTTCAGCTTCAAATTAGAACGATGTTTGCCCCAGCTGCAAGAGTGTTCTAGACACATTTCCTGAAAATAAATTCAATCCTGTAGCCTCCTACTTAGGTTGTTAAATTTTATTAACAAGATACTGGAATTTGTGTTAGATATGAGCATTCTATGGTGGCTAGAAGATCTTATGCATCTCATCCTTAGTTAGGCCACAGGTTTATAGTTTCTAATGAAGGATATGATTTGTGACTGAAATTGCTTCTCTGCATAAAAGGTAATTCATCTGACACAACTGTCTGATCTAGTACAAAAGTACGTAGTTCCTAATCAAGTTCGAGCTGATTGATTTGACCTGGTGGATTGTTTGATGATTTGATGGGAGAACTGCATAAATCAGAGGCGAAGGTCTGCAATAACAGTGTTGTGTCTGCCGGTGTGATTTGTAAAATTGAAGATAGTGGTTGCACAACTGATTATAGCAGACCTTGTTATGTGGTTAAAATTTGACCACTAACCCTTGGTATGACAGAGTATGCACAACCCTGCACTGAATATTCATTGATCATTGTGTGAGAGAACAAATTCCTTTGGTTGCTTAATCATTTGGTCTTTGTTTAATAACAGTGACACGGGTATTGTTGGTTGTATGATGTCCAGAGTTGTCTATGTGAATATTTGCTACTGTTGTGACTGAGGTTTGACAGGGGTAATTGTTGTTACTACGCTAATGTCTGACAGTGACATCAGTGCTTGTTAATGTAATGAAGTTGTTTCTGAGTATGGTACAGTATGCAGTAAGGTTTGCTTATGTTGTCAAGTATGATGACTGTTCACTGTTGATTTTTGTAACTATGGCCAGTGTTCATAATGTATAATTGAGTCATTCATGTGTTTGTAAGCATGTTCTTTATGCTAGAACAAAAAGAAAAATATCATTGAGTCATGTCCCTTTTGGACTTTCAAAAGATAAAAAATTTGGCTCCAGGAATTAATGTTGGCCTCCTCCTAGTCAAGTCGGCCTCATCAAGAATTCAAGTCAGCTCCAGCAAAAGACACACCCATTTGACCTCAAGAAAAGACTATAAATATATGGCATTTCATCCTCCTCCCTGTTAATTTTTCACAATGTTCTATGCTGTAACAATCACTTAAACAATCTCTTCTTTCAATAGCAATCACTTTTTCAATTTATTTTCAATCACCCAATAACAGTAAGCAATTGTAGATAGAACAGTAAACAATATGCACAATAGAAGACAGCCAAGATCAATGAGACACAGAGATTTAGGTCAAAGACCAGGAGAAACCAATAAATAAATAATATTTTAATTAATTTTTATATATAATTATTCCTAACAGCTACTTTATAATTAAATATATAATAGTTTAATAAATAAATCCTAACAACCAATTTTAGAATATTATTTTATTTACCTTATTAACTAATTTAATAATGGCTAGTTTTCAACTGACAACTCTGGGCAATGATGCATCCATGCTATTTATTCCTGAAGATGGACTGATTTTTTCACCTTGTCTTGAGGATGCACCACATTAGTTGGTTCAAAACCTCGACCAAATCCTAATGATGTGATTAATCCGAAAGACATTTATCTACATTATGGATCACAAAAGTCTTAGATCTAACAAGTATTGTGATTTCATTTTGAGCATGTATTTCATGCAAGTATATTATTATTGGCACTGGTCTAGTTACAATTTGCCTTGCAGGATATTTTGTTGAATCTAACTGATCTATCTACATTATTGATGCTATATGCTCATAGTTATTTGTACTTGTTAATCAATTTCATTTCAAGTTATAATTCAAGTTATTTGAATGGTGAATGCCTAATTGGTTTACTTATCATCTCCTAGAACTTGCTAGATTTAACAAGTTTTCCTTAGAAATCTTCCTTAGGGTCTACCCACCTTGGCTTAGCTATGAGAGAAACTAGACAGAGAGAGTTGGGATGAGGTGACAGCACCTTCTCTAAGCGTTGCCACAAAGAACACACCTTGTGGGGTTGAGGATTTTTCCCACATTCTTGGGTGTGCAATTAGTGGGTACGACACTTCCTAATAATAGGCGCCAACGAAACAATGCAAAGGAGTGGGTGCTTCCCGCTAGTGGGTGCCTCCTACTAGTAGGAGGCAATGAATTTATGTAAGAAAGATTAAAGAGCAAGAAGTATGGTGGTTTTCTCCTTTTATTGGTTACACCTAAAATCTGTGTTCATTTGTCTGATGCTTATGACTTGACTATGTGTTCCTTGATGATGCTTGATAATTGAATGTTGAATGCAATTGAAAATATACATATGTATTAATTGTTTGAAAAACAAAAACATTGAATCACCCGCACGCCCCCCAATATTTCCAACAGTAAGTAGGGCATATTTTCATAAAGCTAAAGGGTTGGCTTGTAACCCAGGTTCATTTAGGCATCAAACTTGTTTTTAGGGGCTTTGTAGGCTAATTAGCATTCCTAATCCTCATATAAATAGAGGATAGGTTCATTTGTATTGGATCATCATCACTTTTGACTATTTCAGCCACCTTGGAGATTTTCGGCCTTCTTGAATTCTTGTGGAGATGTGAATCTATGGTGTATTTTGGCATTTTTGGAGCTATCCCTTAGTCTTGGACATGTTACTTTGCATCAATAAAGGATTGTACATGCATTCTATCTTGTAAGTAAGCCTTGGATTTGATAAATTTTTATTCTTATGTCTAATGTATGGAATTATTTGTTATCTATGATTTCTATTGTGCTAGTTATTATTGAAAGTCAATGTATGGAATCTAGATAATGGAATTGTATGCATTACTCATTAGTGGAAAGTGAATGGCAATCCCCTTGGTGTATCTTTAAACTAGCTCTCCCAAGTAACCTTTATCCCTCACAAAAGTAATAGTTAGGGTTTTGGGCTAGGGCTTCAAAATTCAATTACTCCTTACAAAGACAACAAATTTTTCACTCCCATAGACTCCATCATCCCAAGGACTAAGCGCTCGCCCTATCACTTTGTTGATCACACACAAATTTTTCCATAAAACTCATTTTTTCTCTCTTAATCTCTTTTGCACCCCTCGTAAGGTAAGGCCACTAGCTAGGACTAGGGCACTAATTGACCTAGAGTGGAAGTTTTAGCTTGTGGAAGGATTCAACATTGGAAGGATCGTTGGTTGCCTCAAAATCAACTCCTTTTAGTGGCCAATCCCTCTATTCAAAGGTTAAATTCTTTTACCCTGGGTATATTTTTCCTTAGGAAACCCCAGTTTGCCCAGGCTTCAACTTGGGGGCTCGTTGAAGGTTTTTTGCTCCATTTGATTGTTAATATTCATTGTTTGGAAACCTTTTCTCAACCTCTTGATTCTAGGTTAATCCATTTGACTTGCTATCTCTCAAACCCTAGATCATTTGTGGCTTAAATAGGCCTTATTAGAGGATGTGAACTACCCTATTACAATTGTTGAGCCTTGTCTTTCAAAAGAGTTGTCCTGGATAAAAGCCTTTCTTGCCACCTTGATCCTTGAATTTGACATATCCTTAGGTGGCCTAACTAAAGGGAAGCCTCCCTAGTGGTGAAAATCCACAAAAGAGCAAGAGATAGTGGCTTCGCTAATAGTGGGCCACACCTCATTGTTGTCCCTTAGTCTAGTATTTGCATTGTAGGTCACCCTTTACAAAATTGTGTTGTCGGGGAGAAATTGAGTCAACCTCCACCTAATTTAAAGATTTAGCTTACCTTTTGAAGAGAATATCTTAAATGACAAGATAGATCCTCTTCTGGCAACTCCTGAATTCAACCCAATCAAGTCCCCTAGTAGTTCTTCCGACAATACCATAGCTCCAAGAAAGAAATAAGACTACCAAGAAGACAATTGAAGCTTCTACCTCTCCCACTAACCCAAATAGTCTTGTGGTTGGGAAACTCTTTGCTGATAATACCACCACCCTCACCATAAATAGGCCATGGCTTATGGCTACATTCAGGCCCTTGGATTTGAGTAAAATCCCTGATGCCCCACACCCATTGCTTAAGAAGTATCACGAACGGATTCCCAAATTCAACAGAATTTATGCCACCACTATAGAGAAACACATCCATGATTTTTATTAGACAATGAATGTGAAGCTAATAATGGAAGAAGATATATTCATGATGTTGTTTGCCCTAACCTTTGATGGAAATGCTAGAGATTGGTATCCTAGCTTGCCCCAAGGTAGTATTCTTAATTGGGATGGCTTTCATGATACATTTAAGAAAAGATGGGCCTCAGCTTTCAATGGAAGTATCATCCTTGAGAAATTCCTTCAAGCTACTAAGACTAAGAAAGAAACTATGAAGGAATACACTCAAAGGTTTGATAACCTCCTTAGAGGGATCCCTGAAAGATTCAAACCTACTGATGATGCTATCCTTGATAGATATATTAGATCTCTTCATGGACATTTCACCTATGCTCTTAAAGACAAAGCCCCTAAAGACCTAGCAGAAGCCAAACTCACAGCTGCCAAAGTAGAACAAAATATAAACGCTATTAGAATTGATTGGTTCAATTATCCTAGGGCAAGGATTGAACCTAAGATCAAACCTAGTTCCCAGGTAGATCTCGCTTTGCAAGCTTTTGCTCAAAAATTTGATAAGCTTACAAATGAATTAATGCAGGCGCAATAGACATTGATGAACAAATTGTCCATAATAGAGAGAGAGATAAGGGATCGCAATCTAATTTCTCTCCTAAAGAGCAATTCAATAAGGACAAGCCCTTCAAAAACAAGGCCCCTAAGGGAGACCGTGTTATTCAGCAAGGTATTCCAAACAAACATTCCCCAAGCAACTTGGTCAGACAAGAGGAGTCCCCTTAGTGCCAAACTTGTGAAGAGCCACACTCACAAGAGGAGTGCCCTTACAATCAAGAATGGGAGGAAGAAGATCCTGAGCACTTGAACATAGTGAATGATAGTGCTCTCTTCAATATCTTGTTTGGGGATACCTATTTCCACCCAAAGCCTGATCAAGTTCTTGATTTGAAGTCTTTAACCGAAATAAGAATGAGCGACGTACAGACCCTTGACCCTCCAAATGGTCAACTTGCACGAGATTTTTCACTTTGGACTTTTATTGCCTATGCCAAAATTTGTTGTCTAGACTCTAGATTATTTTGTGTGCACATCCTTTTTGGATATTGGCACGTAGGTTAACCATTGAATCAAGTTACTTTGTGTAGTTAGGAGTCAACAGATTAGGAGGATCTATCCACTACGTGCACCTACTCACCATTCAAACATTACAAGATCGTTGCATTATTTCATATAGATAATATCTGATCCCTTGTCTCCATAAAAAAAATACTAGTAAATGCTTGTTTTAGATAAGATTGATCCAATTCTCTATCAAACAGCAACCATTTACTACATCCCAATTTATTGCATTTAATGCAGGTTGATGCGAAAATAAATGCAAGGAGATGGCTTGTTACCCCTCATTTTGTTAGAGGGTACCCCAGGTGAATTGATTCCCTATCCCTTATGCTTTTTTTCATAGCAATGACAATTGGGGTACTTATTTGCTTTCATGAACATTGATGGAAGATTATATGCAAATTTGTTGATTGACATAATCCCTCTCATAGTTGCGGGGGAGCGCCCCCCCCCCCCTCGAACCCGCTCCCGAATCGCGCTACGGGCCGGAGCGGCTTGGGAGCGCGCTCCCTAAAAAAAATTTACGCTCCCTGCCCTGTTCGGGAGCGTTTCAAGGAGCGATCGCTCCGTCGCTCCCAGAGCGATTTTTAACGCCCGGGAGCGATTGGGGAGCGATCAAGGATCCCGGGCGTTAAAAATCACTTCGGGAGCGTTTCGACGGGCGCCGGGAGTGATCCGGCGAAAAAAAATTCCGCGGACGCCAAAAAAAATCAAATTTAGAGAGAAAGAAGAATAATATAAAAATAAAAAATAAAATAAAAAAATAAAAAAATAAAAATAAAATAAAAAATAAAATAAAATAAAAAAAAAACATTTGGTTTTAAAAGCCCAATGGGCCTAAAAAAATTTCATTGTGACTTCATTGAGCAAGAGTTTGGAGCAAGAGCAAGAGCAAAGGAGCGAGGAGCAAGTGCCAAGGAGCGAGGAGCAAGCCTGCAGAGGTAAGTAACTTAGTAATTTAGTTAGTTTAGTTAGTTAGGTAGTGATTTAGTTAATTTAATTTAGTTTATTGAGTTTAAAAATCATAAATTTAAATTAAATTAATAAATTAAATTAATTTGCAGATTCAAGAATCAAAACCCTACAAACATCAAACACCATGGACCTGGCTATATTTCTTGGCATTTTCCTCTTCCTGGTCCCTTTTATGGTTATTATGGTGCTGGAGAGTAGGAAACGGAGGGGCCAAACTGAAGAGGGGGATGAAGAAGCTGGAGAAAGTCAAATTGGTGAAAACCCCGGTGAGGAGGAGCTGGAGGAGGGTGAACATGACCCTCAAAAAACTAAACAAGACCAAACTCCATTGTGGAAGTTGGTTAACAGGGCTGAAATAGGGAGAGGGGGTGGAACCACTAAATTTCATTGCCCCCATTGCAACACTGATTACACAGGTTCATACACCCGTGCTAGAAGACACCTCTGTGGGAAAAGGCCATGGGATGGAGACAAACAAATAGGAATCAAAATTTGTACAGCGGTGTCAGTGGCGGATAGAGCCAAATACATAAGGGAAGAGGAGGAAGCCCAACACAGATCAAAAAAATCAAGGGCTTTCTTTGAACCAAGCTCACAATCACAAAGAACTCCTTCAGCATCCTCCCAAGGCAGTGGATATGGAGGCACAGGGTCATCATCTTTAAGGCGTAGAACCATATCAGATTTCCTTGATGAGGGGTGTAGGAATGATGTGGATTCAAAGGTTTACAGGTTTCTCTATGCATGTGGGATACCATTCAATGTTCTTCGCTCACCTTATTGGCACGAAATGGTTTCTGCCATAAATGATGCCCCTAAAGGATACAAGAGCCCTGGGTATGACAAGGCAAGAACCGTTGGCCTTGATCATGAAAAAGAAAAAATATAACATTCTTTGAATAGAATGACAAGTTCTTGGACTGACCATGGGGTGTCCATTGTATCTGATGGATGGACAAATGTAAAAGGCAAGCCATTGATAAGTGTTCTTGCTGTGTCTGTTAGTGGTCCCATCTTTCTAGTTGCACATGATTACTCAGACAAGTTCAAGACCGCCATCAACATTACAGAAGCATTACTTAAAACAATTGAGCGTATTGGCCCATATAATGTCATCCAAGTCATCATGATAATGCTCCTAATTGTAAGGCAGCGGGAGCAATTATTGAGGATAAATACCCCAACATATTTTGGTCTGGATGTTTGGTTCACACATTGAACCTTCTGTTGCATGATATTGTCAAGAACAAAAATGAACAATACCAATGGATTGGTGATTTGTACAAGAAAGGCAAACAAATGATAAAATTTATTACAAATCATAGCAATACCCATGGCCTTTTCCGCAGTCACTCGAGATTGGAGTTGTTGAAGATTGCGAAGACCAGATTTGGTAGCTATTACCTCACCTTCAGTCGCCTTTTGAAGGTAAGAGAGGCATTAGCTAGCATGGTATCAAGTCCACATTGGCAGGTATTAAAGGAAAGGGCTACAAATGTAGCTGACATGGCAGGTTTTGAAACGGTGGAGGAGGCCACTCTTGATGGGCAGTTTTGGACAACTGTGAGGCAGGTATTGGATTTCACCAAGCCAATTTATCACATGATTCGGTTTGCAGATACAGACAAACCAGTGATTGGCGAGGTATATGAGCAAATGGATACCATGTTGGGGGAAATAAAAGACATTGTTCATAATAGAGATCCCAACTTGTACAAACCGATTCATGATTGTGTGTGTGAACGGTGGAATAGGCTTAATCTTCCACTACATTGCTTGGCGTATATCCTTACGCCAAAATACTACTCTACATCTTGGTTGGGCCAACCTGCAGCAGGGGGTGGGGTTAGGACCAAACCCCATTTAGATCCAGAGGTAACTAAAGGATATTTGGAAGCATTAGAAAAGTTGGTACCTGACAGGGAGGAATGTGCAGCTGTGCGCCTTGAAATAGGCAGATACTTCAGTGGCACTGGTTTGTATGGTAACTTCCATGCAATGGACGACAGAGATAGATTTGATACTCTCACATGGTGGGAAACATATGGCGGGCATGGACTTTTGCCAAAATTGGCAAAAAAAGTTCTTTCACAGGTTGTAAATACTTCTTCTGCAGAGAGGTGTTGGAGCACCTACAGCTACATACATAATGTGAAAAGAAACAGACTCAATGAAAACCGAGCAGAAAGCCTGGTTTATGTGCACTACAACTTGAGGTTGTTGAGTCATTACTGTGATCGGGCTTATGAGGATCCCACATATAAAATTTGGGACAATCACCCAGAGGATGACAATTTGGAGGATGGCATTGTACATATTGAAGAATTGGAAGAGGAACTTGTAAGGGATGAAGATGAAGCAGCTGCAGCAGCCATGCCACCTCCACCTCCACCTCCACCATCCAGTAGCAGTGCTCGAGGTCCGAGTCTTGTTCCTTTGCTGTCGCCACCTCCATCTACACCCTCACGTGGAGGTTCTAGTTCTGGTCGTCGGTCTGTGCGGGAGACTCCTAGAAGACCACCACGACCTGCTTATACTCCTGGAGACTCTCGTGGCAAGGGCCACATGTAGATTCTGATTTACAGTTTACTTGTCTTTTTTAGTTTCTATTAGACTTTAGTTTTCATAACTATTGAGTTTTGAGTCCTTGACTCTTGACTCTTGACTCTTTCATATCATAATGATATTTTTTGTAAACAATATATCACTGTGACAATGAAAATTTGAAGTTTGAAGTTGGGCCTTGGCAATTATAACCATTGTTTTAAGAAACGGCCGTTTCGAAACCGAAACGACCGGGTTGATCCGAGCCAAAGCCTCCACCCATGACCCGGCCTTTGGAATTGAATGACTCGGCCGAGTCATGGCTGACTCGGCCAACTCGGCCGTTTCCGTTATGACTCGGCCGAGTCACAACAAACCGCCCAGCAACACGTATTACAGCGATTTTATAAAATTTTAATGGATTTTTAAATGGTTTTTTGGTTGGTTTGGACTCCAAATAGTTATATGAATTTGCTAAATGATTTTTGGGGTCCATTCCCCCCCCCCCCAAACCCTATTTAACACACCCAAGTGCTCTCATTCACTCACAGCAATCTTATGCATTTGAGTGAGAGTCTTCTTTGAGAGTTAGTGAGCAGTTCTTGAGCTTGTTTTGGAGCAGCAGTGAGGAGTCTTGGAGGAGCATTGTAGCTGGAGTGAGGAGCTTCTTGGGCAGCCATTTGGAGCAGCATTGAGGAGCTGATTCTTGGAGCAAGCTTGAGGAGGCAGTTTGTGCCTGGAGGTATTTTTTTTCACCTCTATAAATCTGTTTTTGCTTAGTAAATTTTAGGTGCATATCTAGAAATCTTAGAGAGTGTTTTTTGTCAAATAAATGAACATTGAATCAAGGTTTTTTTTTTTCATTTTCAAATTGTTTGCTTTCATTTCCTAGTCAAAAAATGGCACCTAGAGCAAGAGATCCTGCTTGGGCATATGTTGAAATGGTTGATAGTCAAATGCAATGCAAATTTTGCCATAGGAAAATTAAGGAAGGTCCTGGGGGCATTAATAAGTTGAAACAACACTTGGCAGGGATTAGAGGCCAAATTACCCCATGTACCTCACCAAAAATTGGGGAGATTAGGAAGAATTTGTTGGCCAGCTTTGAGAAATTTAAAGAAGATAAGGCTAGGCAAAGAGACATACAGGCTGAAATTGGGAGGAAGAGGGAGATACAAAAAATGATGGCTGCCAACCCCCATTATGATTTTGAGGGTTCTTCCTCTATCCCTCAAACTGATACATCCAACCCTTTCCTATATGTTCCTCCCACTTTTGGTTCTGTTCAAGATAAGGGAAAGGGTAGAATGAAAAAGGGTGATGTGACTATCAAAAGTTATTTCACTCCCTCCTCTCCATCAGATGCACATGGTCCTGAAGTTAGTAAAACTCAAATACAGCCCACTTTAGATGACCATTGGAAGAAAGAATTGAGGGAGACTGCTTGTGAGTACATAGCTAGATGGTGGTATGATGCTGATATCCCCTTTAATGCTGCTCGTTCACCATATTATGAGCCTATGTTTGATGCCATACATACTGCTGGAAAAGGCTTCAAAGGCCCTACTATGCATGAGCTAAGGGGGTTTCGTTTGCAGAAAGAAATTCAATCCATTAATGAGTATTTGCAAGAGTTCAGGGACTCATGGGCAAGAACAGGGTGTACCATCATGTCAGATGGATGGACTGATCAAAGAAACCGTACCATCATAAACTTTCTTGTCTTCTGCCCACAGGGAACCATGTTTTTAAAATCAGTTGATGCATCTGATAAGGTAAAAGATGGCCACTTGTTGTTTCAGCTATTAGATCAGGTTGTTGAGGAGGTGGGGGTGGCTAATGTTGTTCAAATCATCACAGATAATGCCTCTAACTATGTTCTTGCTGGTAAACTGTTAGAGGAAAAACACAAGACCATCTTTTGGACCCCATGCGCTGCACATTGCATAGACCTCATGCTTGAGGATATTGGAAAATTAGATTGGGTCAAAAACACTATAGATCATGCCAAAAGCATAACAAAATTTATCTACAATCATACATTGGTTTTGAGCCTCATGAGGAAACACACTGGGGGCAAGGATATTATTAGGCCTGCCATCACTAGATTTGCTACACATTTTTTGACATTGCAATCTATGCTTTCCCAACATAGAAACTTGCAAAAGATGTTTTCCAGTGATGAATGGAATCAAAGCAATTGGTCTAACAAACCAGAAGGCAAAGAATTGAAAAGGAAAGTCCATGAAGAAACTTTTTGGAGAAAGGCAGCAGAGATTGTGAAGCTTGCTGAGCCACTAGTTAAGGTGTTGCGGTTGGTGGATGGGGAAAGGTTGGCTATGGGCTTCATTTATGAGGCTATGGATCAAGCAAAGGAGCAAATAAAGACGGTATACAAGGATAGAGTGGCAAAGTATGGGCCCATTTGGGCAATGATTGATGAAAGACGGAACAATCAACTCCATCGCCCTATACATGCAGCTGGGTATTTTTTGAACCCACGGTATCATTATAAAGCTAAGGAGTCAGGAGCTTTGAGGGGGGAGGTCAGAGATGGACTGGTTGATTGCATTGAACGCATGATCCCATTGGAGTATGATCAGCTGGAGATACACCGACAAGCCAATATCTTCAGCAATGTAGCAGGTACCTTTGGGAAGAACCTAGCAAAGATTGCAAGAGAAGCAGATGAGCCAGGTAAACAAAAATTTCAATTTTCAAATTCTTAATAGTTTTACTTTTTTTTTTAAAGTTTGTTAAATCGTTTATAATCTGAAAGTTAGATATAATTTGTAATTTTGTTGAGCTATCTCATTACACTCCTATGTTTTTTGCAGCACAATGGTGGGAGGCCTTTGGTGGCCATTGTCCTGAATTGCAAAGGTTTGCAATTCGTATTTTGAGTCAAACTTGCAGTGCATCTGGGTGTGAGCGCAATTGGTCTGTCTTTGAGAGGATTCACACAAAGAAGAGAAACCATTTGGATCAAAAACGGTTAAATGATCTAGTTTATGTCCAATACAACGTTCGGCTCAGACAAAACCATTTGCTAAACAAAAGACCTGATTCAGATCCCATTGTGTTGGAAGAAATTGATCCAACATCAGATTGGGTAGTGGAGAGTCGTCCAGCAGAGTTTGATCCTGATGAGGATCTTGATGTAGATTTAGATATGGAGACATCAGTTGAACTTGAACATGTTGTTCAACTTCAGCCTGTTCAGTTGAATGCAGATCCCAATCCACCAGCCTCAGTCTCACAGCCAGCAAGGACTCCAGTTGTAGGTGCTTCCTCTGCTCAGCCACGACAGAAGCGCAACCGCATATCTACTCTATCTCAGCTTGCATCTGCTGCAGTTGCACAGCCTGCTAGTGGTACCACTTCTACAGTTGCAGTTGGAGATGATGATGATGAGGAGGAGCCATGGGGCCCCCTGTCTGACTCTGATGATTATGATCCAGAGATTGATCGACATGATCTTGGCTCCTCTGACAGTAGCTACTAGCCAGTAGTACTGTAGTACTAGTACTGGAGTCTGTTCACCGTCACAGTTTACTTTTGTTGTAGAGGCCATTTCTAGCCTCCTTGGTTATGTGTTTTTTGTTTTGAGTCTTTGATCATGTATGACAGTTGACTATGTATTGCCATTGGGTACCATTTTGATATAATGGATTGGTTCATGAGCCTACTTTGATCATATGTTGTCTTCCATCTATATTATAATGCTATGTGTTTGGAAACATGAATGAAAATCTTTAAAATTATGTTTAAAATATTTAAAATTATGTTTTTTTTATAAATAAATAAATATTTAATGTATTTTTTACAACGACCGAGTCATTGAAATCGAGTCGGCCGAGTCATTACCGTTTCGGAGTCGGAGTCGGAGTCGATCCTCGGCCGAGTCGGAGTCGGAGTCGGAGTCGGAGTCGGAGTCGATCCTCGGCCGAGTCGGAGTCGGAGTCGATCCTCGGCCGAGTCGGAGTCGGAGTCGGAGTCGGAGTCGATCCTCGGCCGAGTCGGAGTCGGAGTCTTAAAACTATGATTATAACTCATTGGTAATGATGTGAATTATGAATATGATGCTTCATGAAAGACTAAAGTTGTTTCATTTCATTTCATTATTCATGTTTCATTTTATAAATTTATAACATTTCATATCATGTTAACAGTTAGAAGTTAGGATTTAGAAATATCTTAGATATTACTTCTTGTAATGGTTAAACTTAGCTTACAAGTACAACTTTGGTGATCAATGATGATAAATGTTATTGAATTTTCAATTTTGAAAGTTTGAAGTTGAAACTTTAAGATTGAATTTGATGAATCATGATTCATGAGACTCAATATGTTGCAGTTGTAATATGTATTTTACTAACTTGTGGACATGGTTGATGACGATTATAATTTCTAGATGATTGATGTGATATGGTTCAATGATCAATCTATGTTTTTTTATGTTTTTTATGTTTAATTCATCATTCTACATGTTTTTGTTGACATATATGTATCAAAAATTAAAAAATATAAAAAAATATATATATTTTTAAAAAATCGCTCCCGGATTCGCTCCCAAACCGGGAGCTTCTGAAAATGGTCGCTCCCGCTCCCGTTTTCGCTCCCGCTCCCGCTCCCAAGCAACATGGATCCCTCTGCTAAAGCCCCCTAAGGTTTGCGCATGGCACTCGCTTCATTCAAGCTTTTGGGCATTTTCACATTTCTTGAGGCATTGTCATAAAGCTAGAAGTAGTTCACATACAATGAGGCACTGTTCACATCCTCCAAGCCACAAATGGGCTATTTATGCACGCATGGACATCCTTCACACATGCCACATTGAGCATCCTAGAACCCCCTCTCACCTGGTCATCTTTTGAGCTATTTTACAATTGATTTGAAAGTCAACCCATTGATTTAGACATTTCTACCTATTGGGAGTTTTCTGACCTAGTTTATGACTTGGAGGGTCACTTCCATGCTTCATGGAGGTGCCTTCGATTGAGATATATGCATGCCTAACCTTGGAAGCATCTTTTGAAGGCTTGAAAACATTCATTGAGGAGCCTTCCATCTTTTGGGACCTTACTCCTTTAATGAGGTTATCCCACATTTGGAGGTTAGAGATTGACACATGCTTGGGATTCTACTATGCCATGTTTTATATCTAGGACTACACTTATTCAAGAGAAATGTTGAGCTTCTACAACAAGCCACCCCTTTTGGAATGTTTTAATCGAGATTTGGGGGATGTTTTTGCATTGGAGGACCATACGTCCAACTTAGATGAAGCCGAAAAGGGTTGACATACGAGATTTAAGGAGTTCGTGGAGCATCTACACATTCTAGGGGGGGATTTGCAAGCCAATGTTGCATCTTGGCGCCATTTTTTGCCTTGTTTAGAGGAAACATACCTTTGTTTAGGTGTTATTTTTCCTTGATCATTATACATGTTGCTTGACCCCTTGCTTTAATGTTGTTTACAAATAATTAGTTGTAGGGGATGTGCATTTTTCTTTTCTTAGACGCATATCTAAGGAATCACATCAAATAATAATATTTTACTATAAAGCAAGTTTAGCATCACTTTATATAAAAAGATTCACTTCCTCATTCTCACTCCTTGTTGGATTTTTGGAGTTCTCATTTCTCTCATTATATAGGAGTTGCAGTTGCACTCCCACATTTCATTGACATTGGATGTGTCTCTTAGTTCTAATTGTTTAGTATGTTATCATTAATGTCAAAGTGGGTGCAGGATATCATCATTGATGTCCTCAATATGTTGGCATGCATGGATGAGATGATGCATTGATGAAACCCTAGCTTTAGGGTTTGGATCTCTTGGAAGATGATCGTACCCCACAATTGTTGGAGATTTTGAAGAAGCAGATCAATGAATTCGCAAGTGGATTCTCCTCGTCATGCTAATTTAGTCAATATGTGGAGCATTTCGTGGGCCCTCGCGGTTTGAGAGATATGCCCAATCAAAGATGGTGAACCCATCATGTGGTCAAAACCCCCAAAGTGTGATGATGTGCCACCATTACATCCGCTAAGAAAAAAAGGATAATTTCTACTCATGCGAAAATTTAATTTAATAAGTCATATATTATTTTCAAATTTGTCTTGGCCCAAATCTTGGAGGGACTGTAAAAGAAAATTTAATTTAATTATTAAAAGATATGTTAGGAAATTTCATAAGTATGCTTCCCTCCAAGGCAAGTCGGTTTCAAGTGCAGATAAATAATTCAGATTTAAAATTATTTTTTTCACTCCATTTTTAGGGCAAGTCGGCTTCCTTAAGGCCCCAGCTATATCTATAAAAAGGCAGATTGATTCTCATCTCAGATCATCAAGCAATTTCACATTTTCTCTAGCTGAAACAATTTCAAACATGTAGAGCAAAAGGCACATCATTAGGGAGTCTGAAATTTTCTATTGATCTATCTCTCTTCATTCCCAAACCTGTGGAAACGTTGAAGATTTGACGAAAGGATGAAGTGGTTGGTTCAATTTCTGAATATTTTTAGGGGTTTCCAAGGCTTTGCACTATTCTCTTTTGCTGGATAGATCTATGAAGAAGATCGCTCTACTTTCTCTACGATCAAGGTTGAGTTTTCCATCTTGAAGAAAGTCGAAAGTTTTGTGATTGTTTTGGACCAAGAAATTCGTTGGAGTAGTCTTGATTCTTGTTTGAATTTAAGGGTTTCATTTTGTTCTTCTCTATGGAAAATTTTCTGAAGCTCATCTGCAATAAGATCCAAGTTCTGAAGCTTGTATCTAAAATCCGCAACACTAGAATAACACTCTAGTGAAGTTTGTTGACTTGAAGAATTGTTTTGTGGCATTTCGGCCTTTAGAACCAACACCTGAAAACTTTATGACAACAGAACCTTGATGAAAGTTTGCTCCTTGTTATGAATATTTAGTGATTTGTGATAATAAATCACTAAATTTTGAATTGCAAACTTGTTTAGTTGATTAAAGTTTTGTTCACAGTGATTTCTACCGAATCCATGGAGACATAGAGGTTTATTGGTTGGAATCTCGCAAATTTCAAACCCCCTATGCAAATCCTCTAAGCAGCTATCTCGACCCTACTTAAGGATTGTATCTCTAAAATTATTTTGGGTGTTGTTGCTTGGAATTTCATTGGGTATTCCCAATGGCATCTAGTGATATTTCGGCTCCTCTTTTTCATCATGACAAATTCAAATCCCAAGTCTGCAATATAAGTGCGAATTCAACTCTGAAATCTTGGAGAAGCATTTCGGCCCTACCTCAGTAGCTCTAGGTATCATAGTTCTGAAGCATAATGGAAGCATGATCATCTGGCCTACTTGTTGAAGATTTCGACAAAACTCAAGGAGACATTATGACATGATCAAAAGCCACATCAATTTGATCTAATCTTGGCAATGAATATTGATAGTTTCCTCTTCAAAGAGGTGATTTGCTTACCAAATTATTTATCATGTTTCTTCCATTTATTTGCCATTTCTTTGAGTTGGCTTGTCAAGGTGCTTTCTTTATCGTTTGCCTCTTGCAGCAAGATTTTGATATTGTCCACTTCCATCTTTGCTTCATCAAGTTCATGATCCTTTTCGGTGTTGAGAAATCTGTATGGCTGCAATTAAGATGATTTCTCTTAAATTTGATGATTGCTTGTGATGTCTTTTTACTTTTTATTACTTATTATCGTCTTCTCTTATTATTATGTTATTATTATCATCAAACAGTGATCAAACCAAGAAGATCAACAATACACAAGAACATAGGATATAAGCTGCAAACCAGGGCCAAAACCTCTCAACTTTGGAGGAAAACCCACAAACCCACAAATCTCCTCTTCTTGTAGATCCTTCAAATGATGAATTCCAAGACCTCTAAACCAAGGCCAATACCCTTCCGATACCAAGTCTGACCTTGATGATGTGCTTCCTTTGCCAAAGTCAAACCTAGTCAAATCTCTTCCAGTTGCACAACTTCGACCCCCAGCTATAGAATTTCAGCGTCTATTGCAGGTCTCAAAGTTTCGGCCCCTGCAACAGTTGCATCCTTCACCCGTGTGAGCAAATCTAGGGCTTCCAAGGCATCCTTTGACCTTTGCTTGAGTTTATCTTTCTTCTAGGGCTTGACGATGACCTAATAGACCTTCCTTTGACCTTCTTTCAGCAAATTTCTCCAAGTTCGATCTTGCAGCAACAAAACCCTAGCCTCCTTTCTTCGCACGTGTGAAAGAGAGAAAGAGAAATAACCCAAACACTTGTCCTTCATCCTTCTTCCTTCTTCACTAGCCTTCTTTTTCTTCTCCTTCACTTGGAAGATGAGTAGATGAGTGAGTGTCCATGGGAGGTCGAGTTCCCTCCTATATATAGGCTGCCAAGGAGGATGGCATGCCCTAATTGACGTCGACTTGATCTTGGAGGGTATTTTGACACTTTTAATACAAAAATAATTCTTTTTACAAGTTACAATGTGCCCGATGGGGTCTCCTTCATATAACAATGACTCTTTTGACTTATTGACCCTAGGACAAACGCTAGAAGCACTCAATGGGTGTTTGACCTCTAAATTAAATGACCTTGAGCATGAAACCCATGCTACAAAAATAACAAAAATAATTTTTCTTTCATTTTACAATATACAAGAATCAAAAGTACATTTCATAGTTATGAAAATCGAACCTAGTTACACATTTCAACACTCCCTCTTAACTAGGGAGGCATTCATAAATGGTACATGGACATTCTCAAATTGAAGAGATCTCATAAGAAGAGTTGGATTGGTAAGCCATCTCATAAGTTATCAGTTCAACTTATCTCTTCGCATCATACCAACTAGCATTGTGACATAATAAGGCCTTGACTAACAACTCTATCTCCCCACAAGATCAAACCACAATGCTGGCAAGACCAATCACTGATAGACACCATCATCACTGTCTCTCAAGGCACATACCCTACCTGAGTGTTCACAGAGTATGTCCTTTTAGGACAATTTTTATCTTGGAATTAACACATCCTCCAAGAATTTCCTCTTCGGCTACTCTTATCTTGGATGCCCTACCTCAAAGAGTATCGGAAGTCAGATGCTTACCCAATCATCTATTCTTTCTTCACAAAGTGAAGACAAGAATGATGCGTATATCTCTCCTTCTCAACTAGGCAGGATATATCAACCAGTCCAAGCTTGTCTCTCAAATTCACAAGCTTCTTATTAGGAAGAGATTTTGTCAAGATGTTAGCTACTTGTTCATCAGTGGAGATATACTATAGTTGCAACACTCCATCTTGAACCCGCTTTTGAATGTAGTGATACTTGTTATTTATGTGTTTTGTCTTTCCATAAAACACTGGGTCTTCAGCCAACCTTATACAGCTAGTGTTGTCACAATGTATCACTGTAGGGTCCATCGGTCCTTCAAACAGGTCAGACAGCAGCTTCCTCAACTAGACAGCTTCTTTGCTTACTTCACAAGTTGCAATATATTCAGCCTCAGCACCACTCAAAGTAACTGATTCTTGCTTTCTACTTATCCAAGATATCATGGAGGACCCCAAACTAAAACATCCTCCAGTAGTGTTTCTCCCAGCCATCTCACTGCCTCCCCAATTGGAACTTGTATATCCAATCAAGTGGACATCATTCCTCTTATCATACTTCAAGCAGTAGTGGATTGTTCCTTGCAGATATCTCAATATATGCTTGTTTGCTATCCAATGATCATGCTTGGGCTTTACTTGGAACTCACTGAGAATATTCACTGCAAAACAAATGTTTGGTCGAGCATTTACCAAATACATCAGTGAGCCAATCAATTGTCTATACCTTGTTGGATCCACAGGGCTTGATTCGGAACTTCTTAGCCTCTTCAAGTTTGTAATCATAGGGGTTGTCATAGGTTTGCGATCCATCATGTCAAACCTTTTCAGCATCTCGATCACATACTTTCCTTGACTTAGATAAATCTCATCAGGTCCTTGCCAAACTTCCAACCACAAATAATAGTGCATCAACCCTAAGATCCTTCATATCGAATTTTGTTGCCAATTGCTTCTTGGACTCTTGAATATGACCTTCTACACCTGTCATGAGAAGATCATCCACATATAGAAGAGTGATTACATGCTCAACATTCACAACCTTGATATAGAAATTCGGATCAGCAGAACTCTTTAAGAAGCCCAAATTTTGTAGGTATGTATCCATCCTTGCATACCACACCCTTGGTGCTTGCTTAAGGCCATAAAGTACCTTCTTTAACCTGCAAAGATAGGCCTCTCTATCTTTTACTTCAAATCCCAAGGGTTCTTCTATATAGACTTCTTCATCGATAGTATCATTCAGGAATGTTGTCTTGACATCCATTTGATGGACGTTCCGTCCCATTGATGCTTCCAAAGAGACCAACGAACATATAGTTGTGTACCTTGTTGTAGGTGCAAATGTCTCTTCATAATCGATGCCTTCCTGTTGGGAGAAGCCCCTAGCCACAAATTTGGCCTTGTATATATCAATACTTCCATTTGTTGCATGTTTAATCATGTAGAGCCAATTGGAAGTTACCACAGATTTGTCCTCAAGCGTAGGTACGATCTCCCAAACTCCATTCTTCATTATTAATTGATATTATTCATTCATGGCATCTTTCCATTCATGAAGTTTGCCATCTTCTTCAAAGGTGGATGGTTCTGCTTTTATTAACTTTGTCATATAGGTTGCATACCATGAATATCTTTTGGGCTTCTTACTTTCCCTGAATGTGCCTTTGGCTGCTCCATAACCTTATGCATCTCGAAGATTAGACTTAATGTGAAAATTCTATCAGTGCAGCTACTAATTTACTTTTCCTACTTATTTCATTATAAATTATTCATGAAATTACTTCAACAAACATTAAAATAAATATTGTTGTAGATATCACACCGTAATACAGAAACAAACATATGCACACATTGACACAGTTATTTTGGACTAATGTCCCCGAAAAAACCCAATGTGGGAAAACTGATGCAGCAAAGGAGGATTTTATTATTCAACAATTTTCTTGTACAACAGGGTGCCAAACTGGCTTACCCACAAATAGACAAACTTCCAGCACTTTTCTAAACCCAGTGTAGGCCCTACTAACCTCTGCTACAACCTGAAACCCTCTGCGTCAACCTGAAACCCTCTGCGTCAGCCTACTGAGGCTCTGCGCAGCCTCTCTGGGCTTTTGCGTCACTCCTGCAGCCTCTGTGTGGATGACGCAGGCCCTTCTGGCTCTATGCAGTCTCTGCTGCCTCTGTGTGGCTTCCTCTGGCTCTGCGTCTGCCTCTTCTGCGTTGATCTCCCGTCTCTCTGTTCTATACTTGCTGCCTCCTAACTACTCTCCAGACCACTGGTTCAATTTCTCAGCAAACCCCGCTCCAGAAATTGAACTGACTGGTCTCCCTTAGTGTGTTCTCCAAGTGCCCCTCAAGCCTCCTCTTATACTTTTTATGTTGACATCTCAACGGTCGAGATTAAGTCCCTAATCAATGGCTAAGATTAGATCTGGCTTGATCCATGTCTTTTGGACCATTCTAACACAGATTCATATTAATACATATTAATAGTTTATTTTCCCTAAGTTTAGACTTAGGGACTCCATTAAAAATATTAATTATTTTAATATCTCCTAATCTGTTTAGAATCTGCCCAAACCCTTTCTGGGTATTGGAGATCTTATGTGCCCCAACCTCTCCACCAAATTTCGTGGCTAGAGCACATCCAATGCTACCCGAAATCAACACTTAAACCAATTTGGTCTCTTTCTACTTTCAAGGATGATCACTGGTTACACAGGTTCACTAGGACCTTCATCTTCATGATTTGAGCTCTCTTCGTCCCTAGTGCATTCTTCTTCAAATATTGGAAGTTCTTCATCATCAAAGTCCATCGGGAGGTCCTTTGATTTCTTGAATGCAATACTTTCGTCAAAGATCACGTCTGGGCTTACTTCTATTCGGTGTCCTTCCTTTATGTAGATCCTATATGTCTTTGAGGTATTACTATAGTCAACAAATATACGCTTCATGCTTGTAGGATCCAACTTCTTTCTTTTATCTTTCAAAATGTGAATGTAGACAGGAAAACCAAATATTCGGAGATGGTATACACTTGGTTTCTTCCCAGTGAATGATTCCTCAAAAGTCATGTTGTCTAGAGATCTATGAGGACTTCGATTTTGAACATACACAACAGTTTTTGTTGCTTCACCCCACAGAAATTTAGGCATGTCTTGATCATGTAACACGGCTCTCACACTTTCCTCAATTGATAAATTCTTTCGTTCAGCAACTTCATTTTGTTCAGGATTATATGGGACTATCAACCCTCTCTTAATCTCAGCCTCCTTACAGAAAGTTATGAGTTCCTTTGATGTGTACTCTCCTCCATTGTCAGATCTTAGTACCTTTATCCTCCTTTCTATAAGGTTCTCTACTTCAACTTTGAACTCTTGAAATTTGTCGAATACTTCATCCTTGGACTTCAGCAAATAGATCCAAGTTTTCCTTGAGTGGTCATCAATGAATGTTACATAATATAGATGACCTCCAAGAGACTTTGTAGACATAGGACCAGTGTTGCAGGAACCGTCCCCCCCCAAAGATCTAGAGGCAAAACCGTGTCCCATACGGATCCGCCATCGATCCTTCAGCGAAACCACGGATTTGAAAATTCAATCCGTGGTTTCGCTTTTTTTGGCGATTCTTGGAAATTTGGATCCGTCGGGGCCCGATCCACGAATCCGGAAAGGATTGGGATCTGTGGAGGTTGGGACGTGTATCCACCATGTATCCGAGAGAAGGTGGACGGTTCCGCGGATCTTTTTTTTCCTTTTTTTTTGGAAATTTCGAACTGTTATGTGAGGAACTACACTTTCCAAATACTCCCAAGGTGCCCCTTGATGCTCCCTAGACGCTTCCTAGATGCTCCCTAATGGTAATGTTAAATTCTTAAAGTAAAAGTGACATTCTACTTCATTTCCATCCTTTTACTTAAATTTTTAACATTACCATGAAATGACTCAGGATGTTTGAGAGTGGTTCCAACCTCATCAGACTTCATATGGAGAAAATAGAATTTCATATCCCATTCAAAATTCAGCAAACTTAACAGTTTTCAGGATCAATGGGATTTTGGCATTTCATTGGATTATATCAGGTATGAGGGCATGTGATTGGCATTAAATCAAGAGCACCAAGGCCTATATGTACCCCAATGTTGGTGTCGTTGATTGTTGAACTCCTTTGTCATGGCCTTAGAGTTTATGTACCCTTCACTCAAGTCAAAATCATTGATCAAGCATGTAAAGCTTTCTCCACCATATTATAAGGCTTGGATTGAGCTGTTTGATCAAAATTATGCAATGTTGACTAATATCCCTATAGAATTGAAGTAGAGATAAAGGCTAGACAAGAGAAGAGGAATCTAGATTCTAGATGGTTCATGCTGGAATAATTAATCATTGATGTACAATGAATGCCATATCTATCTTGATTCATGTAAAAACATGCATGTTTTCATGTCTTCTACAACTAATTTGGTATTTTGGGTTTTTTTTAATATATATGCAAAAAAAATAAAAATATATAAATAGTAGACGCTTCCGAGACACTTTGCTTCCTAGATATTTGGGAAATGATGCTTTCACGTCCCCGCTTTGTGCGTCATTGCATAGGACCACAGACATCAGAGTGAATGAGATCCAGGACTTCTTTTGACCTTAAAGCACTGCTTCCAAATGGTCTCTTAACATTTTTCCCTAATGCACATCCCTTGCAAACTCCTTCATGATCCTCCTTGAGTTCAGGGATGCCATTCTCCATTGAATTTAGAGTTGGTAATATCTTGTAGTGAAGGTATCCAAACCTTCGATGCCAAAGTTCACATAGACTTACTTCAATGAACCAAAGCTTGAGAGGGAGGAGTCAACAATCTATAGAGTCTCCCTTCATGAATCCCAATGATCTTTGCATCTTTTATGTTAGAGCTTTTATCCCATACTATAACCTTTCCATCTATAAAAGCGACTCTATCTCCCTTATCTTCTAAACATGAAATAGAAAGTAGATTCTTTTGCAAACCTAGAACAAATAGGATGTTGTTGAGATGAATATTTCCTCCATTTTCTAGCTATGGTGAGGTTGATCCAATTCCTCTTACAGGGTAGCTTTTCTTGTCACTAAGCTCAACGGAGTAAAAAGATTTTTCTCTTGATAAGGTCTTTAGTTGCTTCTGCTCACTAGTCATATTCCTTGATGCTCCACTGTCAATTACCCAGATATTCTCATCTTCAAATGTGCCAGGAAGTGCTAAGAATAATCCTTCGTCCTTTGTAGAAGTCTTGGTCATACTATTCTTGATGGATACTAAGAGATACCATAATGTTTTGATACCTTGCTTGAGATGACTTGCTACCATAGAACACTGCTTCAAAGACTTCTTCAAGGATGTAGTAATCTTCATCATGCCCTTAGCCAACCTTAGCTTTGATACCATGTTCAGAAATCTATGGGAGTGCAATTAAGATGATTTCTTTTAAACTTGATAACTACTTGTGATGTCTTTTTACTTTTTCTTACTTATTATCTTCTTCTCTTATTATTATGTTATTCTTATCATCAAACAGATACCAAAACAAGAAGATCAACAATGCACAAGAACACAAGATATAGGTTGCAAGCCACGGCCAAAATGTCTCCACTTGAGAGGAAAACCCACAAATCTCTTCTCTTCTTATAAATCCTTCAAATGATGAATTCCAAGACCAAATCTGACCTTCTTGGTGATGTGCTTCCTTTGTCCAAGTCAAACCCAGTCAAATCTCTTCCAACTGCACAACTTCGACCCCTAGCTACAAAATTTCGACCTCTACTGCAGGTCTGAAATTTGTGGCCCTTGTGACAGGTTTTGCCTCCACACGTGTGAGAAAATCTAGGGCTTCCAAGGCTTTCTTTGACCTTCGCTTGCGTTTATCTTTCTTCTAGGGTTTGAGGATGACCTAATAGACCTTCCTTTGACCTTGTTTCTACAATTTCTCCAAATTTGATGTTACAGCAACAAAACCTTAGCCTCCTTCTTTCGCATGTGTGAAAGAGAGAGAGAGAAATAACCCAAACACTTGTCCTTCGTCCTTCTTCCTTCTTCGTTAGCCTTCTTTCTCTTCAACTTCGCTTAGAAGATGAGTAGATGAGTGAGTGCCCATAGGTGGTCGAGTTCCCTCCTATATATAGGCTTCCAAGGAGGACAACATGCCCTAATTGAGGTTGACTTCTCAGCTGCTAGGTCGACTTGATCACTGAGGGTATTTGTGACACTTTTAAATACAAAAATAATTCTTTTTACAAGTTACAATGTGCCTGTTGACCTCTACTGGTCAACTACCCATGCAGTGCATCCCGTTTTTCTTGACAGAAAGAAGCAGCACCTGAACAGCATGTCCGTGCCATCCTGCCATCATCAGCAGCTTGATCATTTTTGTTGTAAACCCAGTCTGCATGTATAAGTTGTAAATAATCTAAGCAGATCAGAGTCATGTATGTAAAGTTGCCTAGGTGGACCTAACTTTCTAATGATGATCTGCGTCCCGGGAGGTTTTTCGTCTCACCGATCTACGATCGGCAGAGTTTTCCTTCAAACCTGACCCCAAAGCCGGGATGGATTTCGTCATCAGAACTTTAGGAGAGTCTTATATGTTAATCTGCTAGATTATAGTTGTGTCGCAGAACTGGGTGTTCTATGAGGGTCTGTGTTAAGTGGGTTCATCCCTTTGAGATGTAAATTGTAAAAATCATGATGAAATGTGTCTTGAGGGTTGAAAAAGTTGTAAATCCCCTCATGAGTCCTAGGTCCTAGGTCCTAGGTGATGTTTCCAACGGCTTAGTTTGATGATCCATCTTAAAATGAATTAAAAAATTAAAAAATGAATAAAAATAAAAAAATAATAAAAAAATTAAAAAATGAAGCAAAAACCCTAACTAATAAAATAATAATATTTTAAGTTAATAAATCGACGGATGAGATCAAGAGATGTCTTGATCCTCATCAACGGTCGAGATCAGTTCTACATGGATCACCCAAAACTAGCCGTTGGGATCATTTCCTTTTTATAGGGTCTTAGGTGGTCATTTCAGATCACCTGATCTGTGAGTCTGTACTGAAAGCTCTCTTGTAAATCTGATTTCTGATTAATAAAAAGACTTTGGGGTTCAAAACTGGTTGGTGTTACTCTCTGGAATCGCTGTGAGATTTTCGTTTTTTTGCATATCTCAGTTTTCAGCCATTAATCATAGCTTGTTTTTAGAGTAGTGTGAGCACAGGTATCTTGTTCACCTGCTAGGGTTTGAGGGCGGCTAGGGTTTTTGAAATAATGGCAGGTATCTCCATTATTTCCTGAGATCTAGCAGCTTTCTCTCTCTCTCTGCTGATGGTTGCTTGAGATGTGCAGGAAAACATTTTTGAAGGAAATTTTGTGGGCGTTCGGGGAAGTTCTCGGCTGAACCAGCCAACTCCCGCAAGCACTTTCTGTGCAGAGCCCAGCTGATTGTTCCCTGGGTTAATCTTTTAAGTTTTATTTCGTGTTTTACATTGGTCTTTAATGGGGTCTTCTTCATATAAAAATGACTCTTTGACTTCTTGACCCTAGGACAAACCCTAGAAGCACTCAATGGGTGCTTGACCACTAAATAAAATGACCTTGAGCATGAAACCCATGATACAAAAATAACAACAATAATTTTTCTTTCATTTTACAATATACAAGAATCAAAATACATTTCATATTTATGAAGACCCAACCAAGTTACACATTTCAACATTCTAGTGTATTCATCTGCTCCTTCTAAAATTCAATTTCCCTTCTTAACCTGTTAATTTCATCAAGAGCCCGTTCATAATTAGCATCCTTTTGCTCACTATATTTCTTTAGATTTTTGAATTTTGAACTGAGACTGTTATATATACTCCTTATCATCATCTTTCCATTTTCAACCTGTTGACCACTACTGGTCAACTACCCATGCAGTACACCTCCTTTCTGTTGGCAGAGAAGGGTAGCTCCTGAGCGACATGTCCGTGCCAGCCTACAGTCATCGACAGCTTGATCTTTCCTGTTGTAAACCCAGTCTGCACGTTTGAATTGTAAATAATCTAAGCAGATCAGAGTCATGTATGTAAAGTTGCCTAGGTGGACCTAACTTTCTAATGACAATCTGCGTCCCGGGAGGTTTTTAGTCTCACCGATCCATGGATCGGCAGAGTTTTCCTTCAAACCCGACCCCAAAGCCGGGATGCATTTCGTTATTAGGACTTTAGGAGAATCCTAGCGTGTTAATCTGCTAGATTATAGTTGTGTCGCAGATCTGGGTGGTCTATGAGGGTCTATGTTAAAGTGGGTTCGTCCCCTTAAGATGTAAATTGTAAAAGTCATGATGTAATGTGTCTTGAGGGTTGAGAAATGTTTAAATCCCCTCATGAGTCCTAGGTCCTAGGTGCTAGGTGATGATTCCAACGGCTGGGTTTGATGATCCGTCTTAAAATAAATTTAAAAATTTTTTTTTTTTTTTTTTTTAATGAATAAAAATAATAAATTCATATAAAAAAAAAAAAAAATTTAAAAAAAATTTGAAAAATTAAAAATAATAAAAAATAAAAAGCATAAAGCAAAAACCCTAAGCAATAAAATAATAATATTTTTGTGGATCACCCAAAACTAGCCATTGGGATCATTTCCTTATGTAGGGTCTTAGGGGGTCATTTTTAGTTTATCTGATCTGTGAGTCTGTACGGAAAGCTCTCTTGTAAACTGATTTCTGATTAATAAAAAGACTTTGGGGTTCAAACTGGCTGGTGTTACTCTCTGGAATTGCTGTGAGGTGTTTGAAGTTCTGCATATTTCAGTTTTCAACAGTTAAAATAGCTGATTTTTTTTAGAGCATTGTGAGTACAGGTATCTTGCTCACGTGTTTGGGTCTGAATGTTGTAGGGTTTCTGGAAAATGGCAGGTATCTCCATTTTCTCTTGAAATCTAGCAGCATTTCTTGCCCTTTTTTGCTGATGCTTGCTTGAGGTGTGCAGGGAACTTTTAGGTGAAGATTATTTGTGGGCGTTTGGGGAAGTTCTGGGCTGAACCAGCCGACTCCCACAAGTTGTTCTGTTCAGAGCCCAACTGTTGGTGCCCTGGGTTAATCTTTTAGAGTTTATTTCCTGTTTTACATGAGGGATTTTCTTTATTCTCACAGTAAAGTTCAAATGTTTAATATCTTGAAAATGTTACTGCTATCATGGTTAAATCTGGCTGTTCTAGAGCTTTAAAATTTTGACTTTGGGTAAATTTTGAAGGGTTTACTGTAAAATTTTGTGGATATCTGCCAGAGTTCTTTTCCTGCAGGGTATCTGTCATCAGGTGATGTTGCAGTTCAATTTTAGTGACCAGGTCGTGGGTTAAGCGTGTTATTTCCGACTGCTGCTGAAAACACATTGTGCCAAAGTGAGAGTCAAGCTTGAAAAGGTGCGTTCTGCATGCTTCAAGTCATCCCAGGTATTTACAAAACCCCTGCTGTCCTTTTAAAACTGCAAGCACAACACTGAGGAACGACAGAGAAATTCTTTTTTTGAAATACAATGGAAGCATGACTGCATATATAACTTAGGTTGTCGATTTGGATATTTTGTGATTTGATTTCTGGCAAACGTATTGAGTAATTTCATCAAGCCAGGCAGGCCATGCTCAGATGAGTTTCAAATGATTTTCGTTTATGCTATCGAAATCTTCATGTATGCACAGTAGCAGCCAAATCGATTTCTCTGGTTTTGATTATTTTCTGCATCTCGTATCTGAGCCAAGTGCGTGTTTTGGAAAGCGTCCTGGAGGGTTCCGCATGTGCCATTGTTTCTTTTGCCTGCTGTTTTTGTCAATCTATCAGTGAATGCAGCGTTTTCTGAGCTCCACCTTCCACATCGACCTTTCTTAAACCGTCCAGCAGCCGCATCTTCATTTCAAATCACATTTTACAGGTCACGTATGCATTTTTTTCGATTTAGTTTGTAAATGCCTGATCCTGTGTCTGCCTAGCGTGTTACCCTTTGCGGTTTTGAGCCTTCCTCTGCCCGGATCGAGCCGCTGTTTGGCTGTTCGGAAACCTTGCTGGCTCTCATTTCTGCGTGCTGTAACTCGAATTTCTCTCCAGGCGTTGTTCTCCCAAGCGTTTCCCTTTGCCGGCGTAAAATCTGTGATATCGTTTACTGGCTGCCGTGAGGAAATTTTCGTGGCTGTGTGAAACCAAAAATTCCAAGTTTTTTTTTACTCCGCTGTCGAAAGCTGAAACCCACTGAAACCTGCAGCATTTTCATTTCCCATGCGGTGAACGTATCTCCTGGTTAGCGTATGTCTGCCTGCCGTCAGGGTTTGTATTCACGCTCGTAAAAGAAAACGGATGATCTGTTTGAATAGTCGTTTTGGGTTATGCGTAAGTCTCATTTTGTGATTTCGATTTCCATCCTTTGAAAATAGTTTCTGAAGCGTAGTTTCTTTTTTTTAGATTTTGTTTTAATTTTAATTCAGATGTAAATTTTGTTTTGATTCTTAGGCTTGGTTAGATTCATATTATAGTTAGCTTTGATTTTATTTAAATTAGATTTTAGGTTTCAGATTTAAATTTTAGATTTTTTTTATATTTTTATAAAAAAAAAAAAAAAGAGAGCTTTAGTTTTAGTTTAAAAAAATTTTAGTTTTCTTAGATTTTTTTTTAATTAAACATAAAAAAAAAAAGGGGGAGGATTTTAGATTTAGTTTAATTAGTTTAGTTTTTAGAATAATTTTTTTTTTAGATTTCATTTTCTTTTTTTTTCTTTTTTAAAAAAAAAAAAAAAATTTGAAAGACAAAAAAAAAAATAAATAAATAAATAAAATAAAAAAGGAAAAATTTTTTTAAGAGCTTTGTGGTTTTACTGATATTTAAAGCATTGCTCTCTTTATGTGGTGATAAATGATCGCTGTCTGTGTTTCATGTTCTCATATTATCTAGCCAGTAGTCATTCAAGCACCTATCTCTTAAGGCACTGATCTATCAAATTATTAAAATCATCTTAGTGCGTCTCGTCTCCCAGCCCAACTGTTTGGCAGTTGGCCTCCATCTCCTCACAGGGTCTACCCCCCTTAGCCGCGGGAGACAGGCTTAAACGGAGAGACCGGGGATCAGAGTGACAGCCCCCGGTCTGAGCGTTGTCGTGCCAGTTTGCGCGACAACATTTTTTGGCGCCGTTGCCGGGGATAGAGTTTTTCTGTCCTTGGTCCTTGTTTTCAAGCTCTGCTGTGCTTAACTTCTTGTTCAAGTGGCGACTCCACTTCCATTATTATCTGCGAGAGTGTACACTAGAAGACATCCAGGCAGTCTGTGCAACCCCACTCCGGATCCTGAAAAGGTTTACAGGGTGCGATCACACAAACTCGCTTCTCGTGCACTCCTTACAAATCTTGGACAAGAAGCCCTTTCTGACGTTCATCTGCTCTTTAGGGGTCAAGTTAGGCGCAACACCATGAGTCTGTTTGCCCCTTGTGATTTTTCTAACATTCCTGGAGCCCCCAATGATATTCCATCTGTTGGGATAGACAAATTGCCTAGCTTTCATGGAGATAATGCCATTACTGTTAATTCCCATCTGCGAGATTTCAAAATATGGATGGCTAAGTATGCTAGATCTCCTGATTTTGATCATGAAGATGTCAGGATGACCCTTTTTGTCTTGACTTTAGGAGGTGATGCTCATGACTGGTATACAGAAAAACCTCCTAATACTTTTGACTCTCTACAATCACTCATTAATGCATTTAGAGAAAAAATTGGAGATAAGAGAGAGGGAAGACATCTTGTAAGGGCTCTTACTCTGATGAAAAAGAGAGAAGACGAAACTGTTGAAGAATTTAATAGAAGGTTTAATAGTATTATTAGAGAATTACCTCAAGACTATAAACCTTCAGATAAAACTCTCCAAGATTTTTATATTGACGCCTTTGGTCCTGAACCATCTTATGAGTTAAGGCGTGCTAAACTTACCGATTATCGAGATTGCCAAGCCTTAGCTGTAGAACTTGAGAAGGACAAGGCAGCTTCGGGGAAGTCTGAAATCCCAGGTTATGACAGGGCTGCTACAAAACTGAAGGAGCCTAAGGGAAAAGCAGTCCAAGAGCCTGAAAATGAACTTGTTCTCAAATTGCTTCAGAAAATTGAAACCATGGAAATTAACCATAACAAGGAGATAAACACTTTGTAGAATAGGTTGATTCAAATGGAAAGAGCGCAACCGCAAAATTTTCAACCTCGAAATAATAATAACAGAAATAGTAACTGGCAAAGAAAGGGTCAATCTAGTGAGCAAAGGCCCCCTAATCCGCTTACCAACCTGGTGGATGATGCTCCTCCTTACTGTCGTGCTTGCGTTGATTTTCACGAGGAGTCCTCTTGTCCCATTATCAGAAGACTTCTCGATAATGGAATGCTTGGGACAGGTGAGCAAATAAACGTAGTAGGGAGCAAGTTTCCTTTGCCCATGAATGATTGGATAGAGGTTAAGGAAAGGAGCTATGATGTTGTGAATCCTCAATCTGCTTTTGGTATAAATAACCTTGAAAGCGAAGATGACATTTTGGCCAGGTTATATGGTGAGAAACCCTCTCCTGAGAAAATTCTGGAAATTGCTAGAGATAAGGGTTTAACATACCAGAGAAGGGATAAAGATCAAAGCGGAAATCAAATTCCTCCTCGGACTTTGAGCCCTGGTATAAACTCTGGAATAGATGTCGATTTGGGGAATTGGTTTAATAATGCTAAAATCTGGGTTCCCGTGTCTCAGATCGCTAAGATCCCTTCCCAAAGGGACAAGTTACTAAAAGCAATTCAGGGTCCTCAAGTCAACGCTTCTCAGCAGAAGATTCGTGAGGTTGACTATCATGATGCTCCCATTTATCTGCAAAGCGTAGATGCTGATAACAAGGATCATCAACCCTTCTTTATCACCTTATTAGTCAATGGGTATAAATTGAATAACTGCATGTTGGATTCAGGCGCATCTGCTTGTGTTATGACTAAAAGGGTTATGGAACAGCTTAACTTAAGAGTTTCCAGACCCTACTATAATATATGCGCCATGGATTCTAAGAAGATCGAGGTACATGGTTTAATTAAGGATTTGCAAGTTCATCTTTCGGTCTACCCAGACATCATGGTGATTATGGATATTGTTGTCGTTGATGTACCTGATGCTTGGGGTATGCTGTTATCTAGGAAGTGGGCTTCTGATCTAGGAGGGAGCATTCAGATGAATTGGTCATATGCTATGATTCCTTCTCCTAGCGGTGACGGTTTCGTTAGACTAAATAGAGAGCCTGAGAGGAAATTTCATGTTGAAGATCCTAAGAAGCCTCGTAATGAAATAATTAGAGAACAATCTGACATCGGGAACTATGCTATCATGTCCAATTTCATAATTCCTCCCGATGATGAGATTAAAGATCTTAGGGATGAAGTCTGGTATATGTATTTTGATGGTGCGTCCTCTAGTCATGGTAAAGGTGCGGGAGTTGTGCTTAAATCTCCCCTTGGTCACGTATTCAAGTTTGCCTATCGTTTAGAATTTGAAGCAACCAACAATGTTGCTGAGTACGAAGCTATATTGTTGGGTCTTGAATTGGCCAAGGCTTTAAGGGTTAAATTGCTTAGCATCAAGGGGGATTCCGATCTGGTTATCATGCAGCTTAAAAACAAATTCACATGTAGAAATCAGAGATTAAGAAACTATCGAAATGCTGTGTGGGATACTATGGAGCACTTCGATGCCCTTAACCTTGAAGCAATTCCTAGAGGTCTAAATAGTTTGGCAGATGAACTTGCCGTCGCTGCTACCACTTTCCAGTTGTCTGACGAGTTAATTGACGATAAAATTAAAATGGAAGTAATATTCAGACCATCTGTTCCAGACAACTCAGAGTATTGGCAAGTTTTTAATGATGAAAAACAAGTCGTTCGTTTTCTCAATCGTTTGGATGAGTTTGAGGATTTCCGGATAGTTTCTGGCGAGGATGGTTCTTTAGATCATGGACATATCATAAACCCTACTCCCAGAAATGTAGTTGCCTTAGAGCAACATTTTGATCGGCATGATGCCACGAAGCTGAGAGAAGAAGACAAGTTGGACCCAGGCGAGTACCTTGAAGTTAACATTGGTACTTTTGAAAATCCGAAAATGGTTAAAATCGGTAAAGGTGCTAGTCTGGAGGAAAGGAAAAAGTTAATTGATTTACTTCGTGAATATCGAGATGTTTTGGCTTTTTCCTATGATGAGTTGAAGGGCTATAGGGAAGATATTATGGAGCACACTATTCCCTTAAAAGACGAAAATGCTAAACCTTTTCGGCAGAAACTTAGGCAGATTAATCCTAAGTTAGCCCCCCTGGTCCAAAAAGAGCTTGCGAAGATGCTTGCAGCAGGTATCATCGCTCAAACTAGGCATTCGACATGGTGTTCGAATTTGGTGATTGTCAGGAAGAAAAATGGTACAATAAGACTTTGCGTCGATTTTAGAAACCTTAATCTAGCGTGCAAAAAGGATAATTACCCTTTGCCAAAAATGGAAACTTTGTTGCAAAGAGTAACTGGGTCTGGGATGATGTCATTGCTAGACGGTTTTTCTGGGTATAATCAAGTTTGGGTTAAAAAGGAAGATCGACACAAGACCACATTCACAACACCATGGGGCACTTTTGAATACATCAGAATGCCATTTGGGTTAACAAATGCTGGGGCTACTTTCCAGAGGGCCATGGATTATGCCTTCAGAGGATTAATCGGGAAAATTATCGAAATTTACCAAGACGATCTTACTGTTTTCTCTAAAGATGGTATCAGCCATATAGATCATCTTAGGAAAGTTTTCGATAGATGCAGAGAATATGGCATCTCTTTGAATCCGGCTAAATCTGTCTTTGGGGTAACTGAAGGGAAACTTCTGGGTCATATCATTTCTAAGGAAGGAGTCAAGGTCGATCCTGAACGAGTTGAAGCAATTCAAAAGATTCCTCTCCCGCATAACCTCAAGTCCCTTCAGTCTTTCCTAGGAAAGATAAATTTTATTAGAAGATTTATCCCGAATTATGCGGAAATAGCGAAGCCCATTCAAAGTCTTCTGAAGAAGGATGTGAAATTTGTCTGGCAAGAAGAGGGCAAAAGGGCTTTCCAAGAAATCAAGTCTGCTATCGCGAAAGCTCCTGTCCTTGTTAGTCCTGATTATTCCAAAGATTTCATGATTTTTTCTTTCGCTTCTGAGGATACCATTGCCGGTGTCTTGCTTCAGAAAAATAAAGATGGTCACGAGCAGCCTATCGCTTTCATGAGTAGAGCACTTCAAAACTCCGAATTGAAGTACAATACCATGGAAAAGCAGGCTTATGCCCTAGTCAAGTCTCTTAAGCATTTTAAAACTTATGTGGGTTATTCTAAGATCATCGCTTTCGTCCCACATTCTGCTGTTAAAGACATATTAACTCAAATGGATTGCTTAGGGACTCGTGCTAGGTGGGTTACTAAGATACAGGAGTATGATTTAGACATTAGACCCACTAAGCTGATCAAAGGCCAAGGTTTAGCTCAAATGTTAGCTGAAAGTAATGAAAAGACTCTTGGTTTGTTCTGCCTTGACGATCTAGCTTCACCAGAATTAAGAAGGTTAGCTGAGCATGAATGGTATAAGGACATAGTTTACTACTTAACAAACTTTACATGTCCTAACCACTTAGTCGCTCATAAGAGGAGGGCTCTTAGACTAAAAGCCACTAAATACTGCCTTATGAAGGATGGCCTTGGATGGAGAAATCCAGAGGGCATAGTGCTTAGGTGTGTTGACGATATTGAGTCCAAAAGATTAATCTCCGAATTTCATTCAGGATTTTGTGGTGGTCATTATGCCGCTAGAACTACTGCCCACAAAATCCTGAGAGCCGGCTATTATTGGCCCTCGATTTTTTCTGATGTGCACAAGTATGTTAGAACGTGTCAAGCCTGTCAACTGTTCACTGGGAAACAGAAGCTTGCTGCCCTTCCTCTACAACCTGTTATTGTAGAGGCGCCTTTTCAGCATTGGGGTCTGGACTTCATAGGGAAGTTCCATGAAAATTCTAGCAATGGCTACTCTTGGATTTTGACTGCTACTGATTATTTCACTAAATGGGTCGAAGCCATTCCTGCTAAGAATGCCACTGAAAAGGTGATTATGGATTTCATTGAGAATAATATCATTACTAGATTTGGTGTCCCCGCTAAAATCACTACGGACAATGCCAAGGCTTTTAGTTCTTCAGAGTTTACATCTTTCTGTTTCAAATATGGCATCGTCTTATCTCATTCATCGAATTACTATCCTCAGGGTAATGGTTTGGCTGAATCAAGTAATAAAAATCTCATAACCATTATCAAGAAAATAGTAGGAGATAACAAGAAGTCTTGGGACAGCGAAATCAAGTATGCTTTGTGGGCAGACAGAATTACTAAGAAGAAATCTACTGGTAAATCTCCCTTTGAATTGGTTTATGGCTTGGATGTTACCTTACCTGTGCACCTAAAATTGCCAGCCTATCAACTTCTCCAAAAATTTTCCACTGATAAAAATGTTGTTCAGAATAGGATAGATCAGATTGTGGAATTAGATGAGACTCGTCGGACAGCTTTTGAAACTATCTGCAAAAATCAATCTAATATTAAGAAAAGCTTTGATAAATGCTCTAGATCTAGATCTTTGCAGGTTGGAGATATGGTTTTACTTTGGGATCGCAAAAATGAAAAACCAGGAAAGCATAAAAAGTTTGACAGCTTGTGGTTGGGACCGTACATCATTAGAGACAAAGCTGGACCAAACTCATTCCACTTGAGCAGATTGGATGGTGAGCCACTTCAGCTACCAGCGAACGGCCAAATGCTCAAGCTGTTCTTCAGAGATGATATCTGATGCCATGGGGCATCTTTTGTATTGTATTTCTATCCCTACTCCTTGTCTTTTCAGCATTTCATTTCTGTTTTTAGGATTAGATTTACTTTTCATGTTATTAGTTAGTCAATAAATGAAGAGCTTTTATTTTTTCTGTACTTAATGCATATGATGATTTGGGAATGGACGCTACTTATTTTTATTTGTGTGTTGTATGGATGCAGATTCTGGATTCTCACATTCCTACCAATGCAGCAACGTGTCCCCAAGTAGAGCCAGATGTTGACCACTACTGGTCAACTACCCATGCAGTACACCTCCTTTCTGTTGGCAGAGAAGGGTAGCTCCTGAGCGACATGTCCGTGCCAGCCTACAGTCATCGACAGCTTGATCTTTCCTGTTGTAAACCCAGTCTGCACGTTTGAATTGTAAATAATCTAAGCAGATCAGAGTCATGTATGTAAAGTTACCTAGGTGGACCTAACTTTCTAATGACAATCTGCGTCCCGGGAGGTTTTTAGTCTCACCGATCCATGGATCGGCAGAGTTTTCCTTCAAACCCGACCCCAAAGCCGGGATGCATTTCGTTATTAGGACTTTAGGAGAATCCTAGCGTGTTAATCTGCTAGATTATAGTTGTGTCGCAGATCTGAGTGGTCTATGGGGGTCTATGTTAAAGTGGGTTCGTCCCCTTAAGATGTAAATTGTAAAAGTCATGATGTAATGTGTCTTGAGGGTTGAGAAATGTTTAAATCCCCTCATGAGTCCTAGGTCCTAGGTGCTAGGTGATGATTCCAACGGCTGGGTTTGATGATCCGTCTTAAAATAAATTTAAATTTTTATTTTTTTATTTTTTTTTAATGAATAAAAATAATAAATTCATATAAAAAAAAAAAAAATTTTAAAAAAATTTGAAAAATTAAAAATAATAAAAAATAAAAAGCATAAAGCAAAAACCCTAAGCAATAAAATAATAATATTTTTGTGGATCACCCAAAACTAGCCGTTGGGATCATTTCCTTTATGTAGGGTCTTAGGGGGTCATTTTTAGTTTATCTGATCTGTGAGTCTGTACTGAAAGCTCTCTTGTAAACTGATTTCTGATTAATAAAAAGACTTTGGGGTTCAAACTGGCTGGTGTTACTCTCTGGAATTGCTGTGAGGTGTTTGAATTTCTGCATATTTCAGTTTTCAACAGTTAAAATAGCTGATTTTTTTTAGAGCATTGTGAGTACAGGTATCTTGCTCACGTGTTTGGGTCTGAATGTTGTAGGGTTTCTGGAAAATGGCAGGTATCTCCATTTTCTCTTGAAATCTAGCAGCATTTCTTGCCCTTTTTTGCTGATGCTTGCTTGAGGTGTGCAGGGAACTTTTAGGTGAAGATTATTTGTGGGCGTTTGGGGAAGTTCTGGGCTGAACCAGCCGACTCCCACAAGCTGTTCTGTGCAGAGCCCAGCTGTTGGTGCCCTGGGTTAATCTTTTAGAGTTTATTTCCTGTTTTACATGAGGGATTTTCTTTATTCTCACAGTAAAGTTCAAATGTTTAATATCTTGAAAATGTTACTGCTATCATGGTTAAATCTGGCTGTTCTAGAGCTTTAAAATTTTGACTTTGGGTAAATTTTGAAGGGTTTACTGTAAAATTTTGTGGATATCTGCCAGAGTTCTTTTCCTGCAGGGTATCTGTCATCAGGTGATGTTGCAGTTCAATTTTAGTGACCAGGTCGTGGGTTAAGCGTGTTATTTCCGACTGCTGCTGAAAACACATTGTGCCAAAGTGAGAGTCAAGCTTGAAAAGGTGCGTTCTGCATGCTTCAAGTCATCCCAGGTATTTACAAAACCCCTGCTGTCCTTTTAAAACTGCAAGCACAACACTGAGGAACGACAGAGAAATTCTTTTTTTGAAATACAATGGAAGCATGACTGCATATATAACTTAGGTTGTCGATTTGGATATTTTGTGATTTGATTTCTGGCAAACGTGTTGAGTAATTTCATCAAGCCAAGCAGGCCATGCTCAGATGAGTTTCAAATGATTTTCGTTTATGCTATCGAAATCTTCATGTATGCACAGTAGCAACCAAATCGATTTCTCTGGTTTTGATTATTTTCTGCATCTCGTATCTGAGCCAAGTGCGTGTTTTGGAAAGCGTCCTGGAGGGTTCCGCATGTGCCATCGTTTCTTTTGCCTGCTGTTTTTGTCAATCTATCAGTGAATGCAGCGTTTTCTGAGCTCCACCTTCCACATCGACCTTTCTTAAACCGTCCAGCAGCCGCATCTTCATTTCAAATCACATTTTACAGGTCACGTATGCATTTTTTTCGATTTAGTTTGTAAATGCCTGATCCTGTGTCTGCCTAGCGTGTTACCCTTTGCGGTTTTGAGCCTTCCTCTGCCCGGATCGAGCCGTTGTTTGGCTGTTCGGAAACCTTGCTGGCTCTCATTTCTGCGTGCTGTAACTCGAATTTCTCTCCAGGCGTTGTTCTCCCAAGCGTTTCCCTTTGCCGGCGTAAAATCTGTGATATCGTTTACTGGCTGCCGTGAGGAAATTTTCGTGGCTGTGTGAAACCAAAAAATTCCAAGTTTTTTTCCGCCGTCGAAAGCTGAAACCCACTTAAACCTGCAGCATCTTCATTTCTCATGTGGTGAACGTATCTCTTGGTTAGCGTAAGTCTGCCTGCCGTCAGGGTTTGTATTCACGCTCATAAAAAAAACGGATGTTCTGTTTGAATAGTCGTTCTGGGTTATGCGTAAGTCTCATTTTGTGATTTCGATTTCCACCCTTTGAAAATAGTTTCTGAAGCGTAGTTTCTTTTTTTTAGATTTTGTTTTAATTTTAATTCAGATGTAAATTTTGTTTTGATTCTTAGGCTTGGTTAGATTCATATTATAGTTAGCTTTGATTTTATTTAAATTAGATTTTAGGTTTCAGATTTAAATTTTAGATTTTTTTTATATTTTTATATAAAAAAAAAAAAAAAAGAGAGCTTTAGTTTTAGTTTAAAAAAATTTTAGTTTTCTTAGATTTTTTTTTAATTAAACATAAAAAAAAAAGGGGGAGGATTTTAGATTTAGTTTAATTAGTTTAGTTTTTAGAATAATTTTTTTTTTAGATTTCATTTTCTTTTTTTTCTTTTTCTTTTTTAAAAAAAAAATTTGAAAGACAAAAAAAAAATAAATAAATAAAAATAAATAAATAAATAAAATAAAAAAGGAAAAAAAATTTTAAGAGCTTTGTGGTTTTACTGATATTTAAAGCATTGCTCTCTTTATGTGGTGATAAATGATTGCTGTCTGTGTTTCATGTTCTCATATCATCTAGCCAGTAGTCATTCAAGCACCTATCTCTTAAGGCACTGATCTATCAAATTATTAAAATCATCTTAGTGCGTCTCGTCTCCCAGCCCAACTGTTTGCCAGTTGGCCTCCATCTCCTCACAGGGTCTAACCCCCTTAGCCGCGGGAGACAGGCTTAAACGGAGAGACCGGGGATCAGAGTGACAGCCCCCGGTCTGAGCGTTGTCGTGCCAGTTTGCGCGACAACACAACCTTCTCAACTTGGAGTTTAATAGATGCAACTTCTTTGGAACTGCTACCACCATTTTGTAGACATTTTGATCGCTGCTCCACTTCTTCTTGAAAATTCTTGCTCTCTTTTCTTGGACCTCTGAGCTCAATTAGAGCAATAATAAGCTCCTCTTTCAAATTAGTTGCCATCTTATCTTCAACAGTAGGCTCCTCACCAATCAACTCCTTTGACTTCCCCATTTTTGCTCTTTGAGATCTACCTTCCAGTTGTTAAGTTGTAACTGAAGGAACCTACTCTGATACCAATTGTTGGAAACACTGCAAGGGGGTGGAATCAGTATTTCCAACACTACTACCCCTCTTTCAACAAGGGTATTGTTACCCACCAAAATGGGGTGACCGCATAGGAAAAAAATTCTACCACCATCTCTTCCAACCAGCAACTAGCAGCCCTACTAGCCACTAATAGTTGATGTTGTCCCATTCATTTCTTCGCCACCTATAGTAGTCATATGTTTCCTTGCCCATTTGGCGAGAGCACACGTTAGAAGATGGGCTTCCAATCAAAAGGTACTTTATTCGTTTTGTAGTAGAGTGTTTATGCTTGTTTCTATTTGGGGCATTTGGCATGGAATATGGGGTAACCTAGAAAGAAGAGGGGTTTTGACCGTCATTTGGTTCCCTCACCTTAAAAGGGGCGTTAATCTTTCATCCTAATCCAGTGGGACCTCCGCGAATGACCCAATTGGTATAGGAGGGGCACTACTTAGGAAACCCCGATTGAGATAGCGTAGTCCCATCTCTCCCTATTCAATACTTACCACTTTCCATCTCACATTACAAGTCCCATGTTCCACCTCCTTTCTTCGGGTTTAACTAACCATTGGTTCTCTGGGATTGGTACCATGCATCCTTGTACATAGATAGGGCCTGAAATTTGGCCCTGGGAGGTTGATGCAGCGAAAAAAACAAGAAAAGCATATAATGGACACAAGCAAAAACAAGAGAAGATTAAAATGCAAAAGATGGCTAGGACATACAAATTAGCACATGGGCAAAAGCCTAGCGTGAGCTCTACCTCACTCATTAGGGCCATCACCTGGTTCCTGAGCACATATTGCTCTTCATATTATCAAAAGGTACCCTTGCATGTCCCAACCCCTGGTGGGCAATGAGATGCCTCACCATTAAGGGGGTAATAATTGCTATGCATCATACAAAGCAATCTCTAACCCTTTGAGCTACAAGCAATAATACAAAGAAAAATCAAGAAAATGAAAAAGCCACACAAGAGGGGTGGATAAAAAAACCTCGAGTTGGTAACTCATACATCCATGATTACTCCCTCCTCACATCTCTATATGCTCGGGATGATGAGCCTCATCATAGTTGGTCCCTTTGACCATGACACTTGGCCATGAAGTCTTCTCCCCTTCGTTCCATCATTATTCACATGGCACCTATCAATTGAAGGGTGGACCAAGGACATTCCATTTCCTCTTAAGCACTGGAAACACCTAATAGGGTGTGTTGCTGCAAAATCTAGCGGACCTTGGAGAAGGAAACCCTACAAAGCATAAGCTAGAACACAAAGTAATAAAGGGGTACGGGCCCACTGTCACCACAACCAAAACCCCCTACACTTTATAGATTTTCACCGATGGGAGGATTCCCAGTAGGAAAGAGATCACTTATAATGGATATTTTATGTTTGATGTGTGAAATGATCTCGTTAGGAGCTCTTCAAGAAAGAGACAACTTAGGTCCAAGGCTTCACAACGAAGCAATTCGCTTTCTATGATAAGACCTCGAAAATAGGAAACAAAACCTATGGTTTGATAAATTTGACGTGTTGGAGTAACCAAAGCTCAAGGCTTGGAGAAAAGTTTTTTTTTCATTGTATACCAGTTATGCCAAGGCTCATGAAACCTTCAAGGAAGCCCTCAAGTTGAAGGAGGGAGAACTAGGGTTTCCCTCTTGGGAAAAAAACTAGGGCAAGAAAACTTATGGATGAAATTGAAGTGGATGCCCACCAAAAGGATAGATTTTGAGGCAAATACTATCCTCTTGATGTTTAAGCTCTGTAACCACAAAAATTCTTCTTTCCTAGGGATTCACACCAAGCCCTAGTTTCCTAACATAGCCTTGAAAGAGTCGAATTGAGGGAGAAAAAATATGGATATAATTTGAGAATGATCACCAACCAATTAGAATAGTGCTTTGTCCCTTAGGAAAATGGAGTCAAGGATGTCAAAGATTAGCTAAAAGTGTTCCTAAGGAGGCTGAAATTTGATGCCCTAGCAATCAAATTTCATGCATTTACCCACTCAATGCAAAAATGGAGTTTTATGGGAGAGCTACTAGGATTCCATCACTAGGATAATTCTTAACATGTTATGTATGAGTCATGCATGCATCATTCATCTAGATAGCATTCAAATCGATCTTCAACAAATTAGGGCACACTTTACCATTACCTAGAATCAATAATTCCATACATTCGATATTCAACAATAAAGTACACTTACAAGATAGCATGCAAGATTTCCAATTTTCCATCCAATAGACCAAAGAATAGCTCCAAAGAATATCCACGATCAGCTCCAAACATCAAAATGCATCCAAAGTGTTGATTTTTCCTTAGCACTTCAAAATTAGGTCTTCTTCTAAAACAAGATCACAAACACATTAAAATGCCACAACACCAAGCACTTTGCATAGTGGAAATGTAACACCAGTGAATCAACAAGTACAGGAGAACTTTTCCAACCCAAAACTTGCTTGTATTACAACTTTAATACAACAAACATAGGGCTTTTGTACCAGAGATCATGGCCCTTACAATTAGCCCTGATACAAGGAAAACTAGGGCTTGATCTCAACAACACATGACAATCAATTTGCCCAAGAACAAAAACAACTTGACTTATTTGTTGAAGAAGCACTTACACCATCCCTTTCAATCCACTTGCCTTGAACACCCAACAGGTCCTTTGCCACCTATACTTGCAAAAAATATGTTGCTCCAATACCTCTGTTGTAGTTGCTCACAAAGTCCTCTACTGCTTCAGATTTGCTTGCACATACTAGCTCTACAAACTCTGCCTTCTATCGACAACGCTACTCCTCCAAGGTCACTAAACATAGGCCCAATCAATCTGCCTTCTAACAGTCCTCTTTATTTCTCCAAAGGTCATTGTACATAAGGTATTCTCAAACTGCCTTCACATAGTCCCTTTACACCATTAAGGAGATTGCTCATAGGCTACAACTAGGTTTTCTCACAGTGATTAGTTTCCCACAAAATACATTGCACATAAGATCTTCAATACTCTACCCATACACTGCTTAAAGGACAGACCTTAGCCACAAACCAACTCGACAACCAATCTCCAACGTTCAACCCTCCTCTGCCCTTCTTCCTTCACTGTAGCAACCACCCTTCTCTGTATCCCTTCTTCGCACTCTTTTGTCCACATCCTAAGGTTGTTTTGGCCCTCTTTAAGATCAGACAACACCAGAGAAACCTATGCTAGTATTTTGAGGTACTGCGACCCTTGTCACAAATAGAGATCACACTTTGTCTTACCTTCTTAAGGTCTCGGCCCTTCCCTTGATGCACAAAACATACACATAGAGCGACTATCACAGACTTCAAGACAGACTAATAGATGGCAGTGTATCATAGAAGGATCCCTCAACTAGGGCACAAAACACACAGAACAGTGACCTCAAAACTGCCAAGATAGACCTCCATTGAGGGATGAAATACACAGAAAAATCATCTTACTTCTAGGCAAATTCATCCATCAACCAAACACAAGATAAACCATAACAGCTCCAACTTCATCCTTCCTTAAGGCCAGCGGCTAACTGAGGTAACTCACACTTCTTTGGGCAGACCACTCAAGAAAAGATGCTCACTTAGATGCCAAACAAACACCATCTTTACTCCTCTACTTATAGTGTCCATGGTGGAGTCACTTTTCACCAAGGGTCACATCTTTTAACCATGCCAACCTAAGCCTACAAGCTCAAACATTGTTATCATAAGAAATAAATTTCTTTCATCTACATTAGCCCACTCCATTATCCCCATATGTCCCCCTTAGCCCATTAAGAGTGCCCCTCATGCATCTAATGAATAAACAATCAATTTTCTCTTTGGTCTTTGCCCCACAACTTTGGTTACAAAGCCCACCACTTGGGTACATTGCCCACAAAACACCATTTTTGTGGGTCAACTCCTCACAAACCCAGTACCCCAGGGGTTGTGGGAGTACCTCCCAAGCTACACTTCTCAACACTCCCTCTTAGCGAGGGAGGTACTTCCACTACTCGGAAGTAACTCATCAGCAACACTAGCCCAATCTCTGGTGTCCACCACTACAACATACCCTATAGAATGGGCCACACTATCCTCAGAAGTGTCCCTACCACAACAAGCCTCTCACTTCTTCTTCTCATGATAGGCCTTTATCCCATTCCACAGTTCCTTCTTTCCAATTGTATAAATCTCCTTATTCCCCACTGACCATGCGCTCTTCTTGGGTTGCGGATTCTCCCTCTAAACTTGCATACTCCTGCTCGAACCTGACTCCCTTCGAGTCTCAAGAACCTACTTCTTCCCTTGATCTACAGGCTTGCTCATTAGCCTATATAGACCATGCTCCCTAACTCTAATGATAGCTCCAACAAAGTTAGAGCCTCTAGGCCTGAGCATCATTTTCCCATCTCGGAATATCACCTCAAACCCCTTTGTCTCGATCATTAAGACAGACAACACATTGTATTTAAGCCCTAATACCCATAGTGCATCTTGAACTTGCAACATCCCACCTAACTCCATCCTGAATGGCACAACCCCTGACCCTCTGACAACTTTCTGACTGTTGTTGCCAAACTCCATGTGCAACTTCGAGTCTCATTCAAATATAGCGTCAAAAACTTCCTACGACCCTATCATATGCTTCGACACTCCACTATCCACATACCATACATGCTCGTAAATAGTACACTTGGAGAAATAAAAAACTAGAGCAAAGTCCTCCATCCTTCTCAAGAAGTCATCCAGCCCACCTGAAGATGTAGCAACCCCAGTTATCTCCTTTCTCTTCTCATTATCTCCCTTCTTCTTTCGCAAAAACTTGCTAGCATAATGACCATACTCGCCAAATGTTTAACACTTCAACTTGCTCAAGTCCTTCTTTGCTTTCCCCTTCATCTTTCCTAAAAGAGCCACATTATCTTCAGCAAACTTCTTTTTCTTGTGAAGATCCCTGTCCGACAGTTCTTCTTGGATGAAGTTGTCCCATAACCTGTTCCAATCTGGCAGCTTATCTCGAGCAACTGTCCCTTTGATAAATGGCTTCCATTTCTCGAAAAAGCCCTTCAAAGCAATCCTCACCAGCTAAGACTGGGGAATGTTATTTCTTATGGCAGCAAGCTTATCAGGAACTGAAGTAAGTCCCATTAGATACTGAGCCACACCTTCGCCATCCAACATCTTGGTGTTCTTCAACTTCTCTCTCAATACCATCAACCGGTTCTCGTTCTTATTCTGGAACAAGTCCTACAGAGCCTTCCACATCTCTCATGCAGTGTTCTTCCTAGCTAGGCTAGATAAGGTATAAAGTGATCTTTGACACCATCTAGCATGATCAACTTAGCCTTTCCAACCAACTCCTCATACACCTCCAACTCCTTAGGGTTTCTTGGCTTTTGTATTTCCTTGTTGGCAAACTCCCTTAACATGTTCACCAACAAGACAAGCTTGATCCTTTCCTTCCAAGGACTATAGTTAGACAATCCATCCAATCTATCTTCATACCTTAGACTAGTGACCAACTTTGCCATGTTGTTAGTCATTTAACAACAAGGCAACCAACTCCCTCTTGAGTTGTACTTTGTGCACACTCTGATTCAGGAAACCCTTCAAAGTAGCTATAATGTTGATTTTTCCTTGGCACTTCAGAATCAGGTCTATGTCTAAAAGACGATGACAAACACACTAAAATGCCACAACAGTAAATCAAGAAGTACACAAGAATCTTTACAACCCAAAACTTTCTTGTATTACAACTTTAATAAAACAAACATAGGGATCTCGGGATCATGGCTCTTACAATTAGCCCTGATACAAGGACAACTAGGGCTTGATGTCAACAACAAATGACAATCAATCTGTCCAAGAACAAAAACTTCACTTACTTGTTGAACAAGCGCTTACACCATCACTTTCAGTCTACCTGCCTTGAACACCAGGCGGGTCCTTTGCCACCTATACTTGCAGAAAAATATGTTGCTCGAATACCTCTGCCCTAACTGCTCACGAGGTCCTCTACTGCTTCAGATTTTCTTACACATACTAGCTCTACAAACTTTGCCTTCTATCAATGACACTACTCCTCCAAGGTCACTGACAATGCCCAATCAATCTACCCTCTAACAGTCCTCTTATGTTAGACAATTCAAAGGTCACCGTACATAACGTCTTCTCAAACTACCTTCACATAGTCCCTTTACACCATTAAGGAAACTGATCATAGGCTACAACTAGGTCTGCTCACAGTCATTAATTTCCCACAAAATACACTACACATAAGACCTTCAATACTCTATCCATCCACTGCTTAGGGGACAAACCTTAACCACATACCAACTTAATATCCAATCTCCAACGTTCAACCCTCTTTTGCCCTTCTTCCTTCACTGTAACAACCGCCATTGTCCTTGTCCCTTCATTGCACTCTTTTGTCCACAACCTAGGTTATTTCAGCCCTCTTTAGGATCAAACAACACCACAAAAATCTATGCTAGTATTTTGAGGTACTGCGGCCCTCATTGTTGTAAAATGTAACTAGGTTCGATGTTCATAATGACATGTAATTATGATCTTTGTAAATGATCAAAAGAATTAAATAAGACTATTTTTGTAATGCTTTGCTTCATGGGTTTCATGAGCAAGAGATTTTATCTTTTAGTGGCTCCCATTGAGAGCCTCAAGATTTATCATTGAGTCAAAGAGTCAATGTCATGTAGATCTCTTCTTGAGCATGTGTCTATTGTATATGAGTCTATATATAGCCCTCCAATAACAAGTACAAAGCTCTCTCTTCATGCCGGCTTCAAAATAAGATGACAAACTCATGTCGGCTTCCCATTATCAAGACACACCTCTTCATAAGTATAGATCAACGTAAAATGACGGACAAACCTCTATATATAGGGTGAAGGCACTTTGCATAATACATAGTTCAGAAAGTTCAGATTCTTCTGTAGTTTAGGTGGGCAGTTACAATGAAAAGTTTGGATGTCAAATCACAGTGAAAACTTCAGATGGGTAAGAACAGCGAGGAGATCTAGGGACAGAGCTTCATATATCCCTGTGGTCTTCGGATGGGTAGCAGTGGAATTAAGTTCTAATACATATCTCTCAGATTTCAGTATTATGTACAATAAAGGCTACAAGTTCGGACCTATCTAAAATACAGAGGTCAGTTCGGATTGGTGGTGAAGGAATTTTGAAGGAAGAGTCTCGGTGCCACTATAGAACATCACATGATGATCAAGGGTATAGATAATATGGAGATGATCTCGGTATAATCTTTGTCTTGCAACGAAGAGGATTTGATAGATGATCATAAGCATGTGGCAAGGTCTCGCTACTATCACAAAGAAGATCGAAGTTGGAAGAGAATCGAAGAAGAAGGTTGACTGTCAAGAGAGCTTGTGTCTTGTCTCGGAGAAACTATTAGGTCAAGGGACTTGGTCTTGGTATTCGTCAATTGGAATCTCTATAAGAAGAATTTGTGTAGGTTTTCATCTCAAAGAGTGAGAGGTTTTGGCCTTGGCTCATAGCGTACATGCTGTGTCTCTTGTCCATTTATGTTCATGCATTGGTTATTGTTTGATGAAGAAGAACACTACTAATCTAACATGAAGAAGATCCTAATCTAAACAAGTAAAAAGCATTCTCAAACAATCACTAATAGAGGAGAAATCACCTATTGATAATGCCCTAAATTTCTCAACACTCATCACAGAGATAGATCACACTTTGTCTTAACTTCTAAGGGCCTCAGCCCTTCCCTTAATGAACTAAACATAGAGCGGGTATCACAGGCTTCAGGACAAACTTATAGATGGTGATGTATCATAGGAGCCCTAAACTAGGGCACAAAACACACATAATGACGACCTCAAAACTGCCAAGACAGACCTGCATTAAGGGACATAATACACATAGAAAACTCGTCTACTTCTTGACAAACTAAGCCATCAACCAAACACAAGATAGACCTTAACAGCTCCAACTTCGTCCTTCCTTAAGGCTTGCGGCTCAATGAGGTAACTCGCACTTCTTTGGGCAGATCACTTGAGAAAAGATGCTCACATGGATGCCAAACAAACTCCATCTTTACTACTACTTATAGTGCCCATGGTGGAGTCACTTTTCACCAAGGGCCTTGTCTTTTATCCAAGCCAACTTGAGCCTACATCCTCAAACACCATTATCATAGGGTCAGCAAAGTGGTTGGATCTCTATCAGAGCATTCTTTCCCATATCAGCCTCAGATGTTAGGAGAAGTGGGCCGACTCATTCTTGCAATCCCCACGAGGATTGTGAAGCTACATCCTCTTAGTCCCAGTGACTACCTCAACAACATCATACACCAATGTATCGGCCTTTTCAAAGTACTTTAAGACTCCAACAGTGCACTCACCTCTCAGTGTCTTTAGTCACCCTTGGCCACTAGCTCCAACAGACCTTGATACCCTTTCTTTTGCTCAGTATCAGTATTTTGGAGTCTCGCAGTCTTAAGCACTTTTACTTTACCAGCACATTATCTCTTAAACACTCACAAATAAAAGACAAAATTAACATAAATGTGAGATACATTCTATTCACAAAGACTTACATATTAATACATTGTCGTATGACCCTTGGTTTTCATATGCCACGGCCCACGTAGTCACTTGGACTTTTCCAATTGTTCACATTCGTCAACACCAACCCTTAGCGGATTAGGTGTCCAACATTCCCCCCCTTAATCTGAACGGGTATATATGAGTCCAAGAAGAGAGCTGACATACAAAAAATGCAAAAAAAATGCATGGCAGCAATTAGCTGAATGTGCTCTCTGAAATGATGGTATAAGGTAGGAGAACTCAAGGTCTCAATTGGTGGTGGTTTTTAAGGCTTACCACCATCACTGGAACGCTTAGTGCAATTCTTGGTATGGTTCCAAATCTGGCTAGAAGTTGAAGCCTTCTGCTAGAGGAAGTGCTCCCTAATGTTCTAAAGAGGGAGACCATTGAGGCCTCAACCTAGAATGCTTGATGCAGCTCATGGAACAGTTCCAAATCTGGCTAGAAATTGTAGTCTTTTGCTAGAGGAAGTGCTCCCTAATGTTGTGAAAAGGGAGACCATTGAGGTCTCACCCAGCGGTGGTTTAAGTAAGGCCACCAACCAAAGGCATGCTCATGGCACATTGCTCTGTCACTGGCTACAACTCTGAATTTGGGTATGGCTAACTCTGGCTCTAGGCTTAGGCAACAGGCTCAGATTGTGGCTCAAGCTCGCTTAATGTATCTTTGAAGCTTGTAGCTGACAATAACTTCCCCCCCTTGTCAGATACAAGGTGAGAAGTTGAAGAAATCTCAACTGCAAGACGTATCAATACTCTAGAATAGATTTTGTGGCATGACCGAATATCTTCTTGCTTGTTGAAGCCCATTGCCAAGAAGCGATCCATCCAAAGTGAATCTCCATTCCTGCAAGAGGCTTGTTTCTAAAGCATCTCTTTGAACGATCACTGTTTTTATGACAATGCTCACACAAGTGAAGATCAAAACAGTGATCTTTCACATAGCCAACTCGATTACAAAGTTGGCATTTGACAATTTGTGGTTGTTGTGGAAGAGGAGCATATGAAATTGCATTGCCTTGAAGAAACCCAGCACTCTGAAACTCAATGGGCATAGAGTAGTCTAGAATATGAAAGGACGTATCCTTGTCATATCCAAGACTACTGATTTTGTGCTTCTTGTTGACAAGCTCTTCCCAAGGTATAATGATGGGCTTGGAAGTGCAGTCTAAACTTGTGTATCTTTATGCAAAACTACTCCCGAAATGGGCACTTGGTGTGAATCAACCTCAATCTCACTAATCTTATTAGTTTCTGGTTGCTGATGGGAGTTCGTCTCAAGCTGAAATAGAGGATTGTTCTGAACAAAAACTAGTTCAGAATGATGTACATTTTTTATTGTAACTCATCTTGTTGTAGCTAAGATTCGAGTTACAGAAACTCGATCTTGTCTTTGGGCATTTTGCAAACAGGTTCAAATGTCCGTGAAAGTGACTTTGTTGACTTTTACCATACCATCAACAGTGGAGAGTATCAAAGTATTTAGTTACTCTAATGCTTCATGAAGTTTGGCCATTTTCTCAAAACATAGAAAACACTTGCATTTAATTTTGAAAGGGAGCCGGCTTTAACAGAAAATGCACCTATAAGCATACAAAAGACAAATAGCTCCCAATTCTAGATAGTTGCAACTCTATAATTGCATTTGAATAGCTCGTATTTGTCCAAGATCAAACACTCAAGATTTGAAGAAGCGGTTCTGTCAAGAGGAAAATACTAGAGAAAGTATCCAAAGGCCACCAAATGCATGCTGAGATGAGGAACCTTCTATGATATTTTAGCACTCGAAAAATGGCTGCATCCAACTGCAAACCGAAATTGACCTCATTTCCATCAATACAACAGTACAACAGCCTCATCGAAAATCATACCTCGTTCATATCTCCTTCAAACAAAACAAAATCAGGCAAACATTTTTGGAATACTCCACAGCAAAAATTCTCAGTTCAATAAGCAACATGAGTGGCATCTCTTTTATAATTTAAAACATGGTTTCTTTAGGAAACGGGATGGTGTTCTTGTATCAAACCAACACTTTTACTAAAATTGGATCTATTAGAAAATATCTCTTTATTTTAAAATGTTGTTATTATTCGTTAGACCAAGCACCACTCAACATATATTAATTGGAACCGTGAATGCAATCCTTTAGAAAAATATATCAAACAGTTATCACACATCTATTTCTTGCTATATCAATTAGTTCGTTGTTTTGAAAGGAAACCCCCTTGTAAAATTCGGAATGGACATACAAGCAACCAACGCAGCCTTACAATGCATCCAACGTAATATACAATCATATAACATATCCAACGCAACAACAGTGATTCCAAGCCATGAAGTCGAATTACGTTCTGCCAAATACAATGACAGAATTTTGCAAAGCAAGCAGCATTAACACTCAGCCAACCTATTACCCCTCCACAATCCTGCCCAGAGACAAATCAAATTCATAAAAGAACTCATTTTTAACAATGCAAATCTCAGATAAAGTTCATGCATTTGCGGGTTTCAAGACTCAAAGTTGATGAACAGGATAGGGAGCATTTTATTCCCAGACGTTTGGATGCATTGACACATCATGCCATTCATTCAACCTTGTGAGATGTGGTTCATGGGCTTTCCAATGATATTCCAGCCCATTAACTACATTTATCGGTCTGTAATAGTAAAGGAGGATCGTGGAAAGCGCAATGAGAATATAGAGATCTGGACACCTATGATGACTGTCTAGGGAATAGTTATCCAACAGAAAAAGAGTAAAATATGGTAGGTTGGAGGACAATGGATCCGAAGACAAAATGTTAAAACAGAAGGAGATTATAGAGGCTACACAGAGATATCAATCAAGTAGGGCAGTGCATCTATCAAGGCAAAAGAAACACATCTGAGACCATGGCAGAAGAGATGCGCAGAGGCATTCAAATGCGTGAAGAAAGGCAGAGATGGCAGAACCAGTGCAAGAATGGCAAGTAATACCTGCAAGGCTAGACAGGTAAGTGCAGAATGGCAGAGCGCCCAGACAAAGGAAAAACTACAAAAGGATCTGATTTCTAAGAAAGCCACAAAACCATGGCTCACAAACTTTAGGCAGGGCACAAGTATGCCTGCTCTGATACCATGTCAAACACTCACAAATAATGGACAAGATTAAGATAAACACGAGATACATTCTATTCACGAAGATATACATATTTATACAATGTCTTATGAACCTTGGTTCTCATATTCCAAGTTGTCTCTTGGACTTCTTTGACTGTTCACATTTGTCCACACCAACCCTTAGCAGATTAGGTGTCCAACATTATCTTATACTCTCTCTTTTAGCCATTGGCTTTCTTTAGGTAGACACCTAGCAAATAGTCTCGATCCAGCTTTTAGATCTTACATCTTATTATTTTTCTGCTTTTAGCATTGTGCTAGGAAATTCCCTAGCACTCCCATTTTGTACCGACACTTTTTCAGCCCCTTTGATCTACTTTTGTGGTTTTTTTTGGACACTATTATATTCATCTTATCTTTTCTCTCAGCAAATTGAATCTTCCAATCTGAACTCATTCTAAGTTTTTGGAATAAGTTGATTTGTTTTTCATTGTATTTAAATTCTCTTCTTACACTCAACCATGGTCAATACCTTAAAAAATCTTATAAGGAAACATCCAAATTTTGCTTAAATGCAGGCCTATCTTGGTCCACTGCCCCCACCTTCACAAATATTGGCTGTTTCATTCACTTTATGCTCCCATTGACATACTAATCACATAGGTGCAGACAGAGACAGAAATGTACCTAGATATATGATCTTTCAAATTGCACATAAAAACTACTCAAATAAAGAAGATCATCCAGGCTTTAAAGTTATAAACATTTTAGCATTGCCATTATGTATTGAAAAATTTACAGAGACTTGCAATCATGGCAATCTTTTCTGCTTTCATGTTGCTAAATGATCAGTACTGAAGAATGCTAAACCATATTTAAATTTTGAAGGTATGAAAAAAAAAACTAAAACAAAAACGCATAAATAAATTCTTCCCTTCAATCCTACCTTCAGCAATGTCATGGACAATTGCCATCTTTATGCACCTACAAGGTAACCAAAATTAAATATTAGACTTGTCTGAAACTAATAATACCAAACATCATGACGAAAAACACAGCCAGATATTCCAATAAACCATATACCTAAACGAATCATACTATAAAAGAAGATGCATTCTTAAATCCATCCAACCAACTGAAAATACCCTGTATAAGGAAGCCATTGGTGACACTTCAATAGAAATATTAGTCACAAATTGCTAGCACTAAACAAAAGAAACATTTTGAAATCAAGCACTGCATTGCTCATACAGACTGGATTTACTAGCTTAAAGATTTTTAATATTATTCAACATAATTTTGGTGTGATGAAACAACAGAAAAAGAGATGTCACTAATGCAATCAATGAATTACAAACACGCATAAATAATGAGTGATGATGTAATAAACATAATTACATTATCCATTATATCAGTGTTGATAATATCGGTATCAGGAAAGTATCGGCGAGGGTCCAGAAAATATCTTATCGGCAATATCGGCAAAAATATCGGCAAAATATCGGCAAATATCGGCAAGCATAAAAAATGCATAATATATTTATTTTTTTCAGATTTTTAAACATATAAAGCAATAACAACATGAAATAAACACATTGGCACATAAATATGAAGAAAACACTGATATATATGATGTCACATAGAAATGACACATCAACCAAATCCTGCTGATCCTTGATAATTGTCCATTCAAGGACTCAAATGTGGAGAACCGATACAAAATAACATCACATATATAAAAGTATCTCATCATCATAAGTTATATGTAGCATAACAAATAAAACTAGCAGCTATCTATCTGAAATCACTGCCCTCTCCCCCTTTTACGGGAAAACATGATGGGCTGTTTGCCAAGCTTGCCCTTAGTAGTAGAAGGCCCTGACCCTGCCTCTGCACCTAATGTCAAATAATGAGTGCTAGGTATGGGGCTATGCTCTCCTATATCTATAGCAGATGGTGTTGATGCTGATGCTCCCGCAGCAGTGTTGCGGGGGAGCGCCCCCCCCCCCCTCGAACCCGCTCCCGAAGCGCGCTCCGGGCGGGAGCGGCTCAGGAGCGCGCTCCCAAAATCGCTCCCGGACGGGAGCGATTTTCGGGAGCGCACTCCCGTAAAAAAAATTACGCTCCCTGGTCTGCCAGGGAGCGACTCAGGGAGCGATCGACCAGGGAGCGACTCAGGGAGCGATCGCTCCCCGATCGCTCCCGGGCATTAAAAAACGCTCCGGGAGCGCGGGAGCGATCGCTCCCTGAGTCGCTCCCTAACAGACCAGGGGATCGCTCCTGGGCATTAAAAAACGCTCCGGGAGCGAATCGGGCCGGGCCGGGAGCGGTTCGGCGGAAAAAAAAATCCGCCGGACCCGAAAAAAATAAAAATTTTAGAAAAAAAAAATTGTTTTATAAGGCCAATGGGCCAAAAAAACTTTCATTATCACTTCATTGAGCAAGTTGGAGCTGGAGCAAGAGCATTGGAGCGAAGAGCAAGTGCTGAGGAGCGAGGAGCAACTGCCAAGGAGCGAGGAGCAAGCCTGCAGAGGTAAGTAACTTAGTAATCTAGTTAGTTTAGCTGGTTAGGTAGTTAATTTAGTTGATTTAATTTAGTTGTTTGAGTTTAACTGTTTAAAAATCATGTATTTTTATTAATTTAATAAATTAAATGAATTAATCCCAATAAACTAAATTAATTTGCAGATTCAAGACTCAAAACCCTACAAACATCAAACACCATGGACCTGGGGATATTTATTGGCATTTTCCTCTTCCTGGTCCCTTTTATGGTTATTATGGTGGTGGAGAGTAGGAAACGGAGGGGGCCTCAAACTGAAGAGGTGGATGAAGAAGCCGGAGGAAGTCAAATGGGTGAAAACCCCAGTGAGGAGGAGGTGGAGGAGGGTGAACATGACCCTCAAAAAACTAAACAAGACCAAACTCCATTGTGGAAATATGTTCACAGGGCTGAAACAGGGAGAGGGGGTGGAACCACTAAATTTCATTGCCCCCATTGCAACACTGATTACACAGGCTCATACACCCGTGCTAGAAGACACCTCTGTGGGAAAAGGCCATGGGATGGAGACAAACAAATAGGAATCAAAACTTGTGCAGCGGTGTCAACAGCAGATAGAGCCAAATACATAAAGGAAGAGGAGGACGCCCAATACAGAACAAAAAGATCAAGGGGTTTCTTTGAACCAAGCTCACAATCACAAAGAACTCCTTCAGCATCCTCCCAAGGCAGTGGATATGGACATGGAGGCACAGGGTCATCATCTTTAAGGCGTAGAACCATATCAGATTTCCTTGATGAGGGGTGTAGGAATGATGTGGATTCAAAAGTTTACAGGTTCCTCTATGCATGTGGGATACCATTCAATGTTCTACGCTCACCTTATTGGCACGAAATGGTTTCTGCCATAAATGATGCCCCTAAAGGATACAAGAGCCCTGGGTATGACAAGGCAAGAACTGTTGGCCTTGATCATGAAAAAGCAAAAATATCACATTCTTTGAATAAAATGACAAGTTCTTGGACTGACAATGGGGTGTCCATTGTATCTGATGGATGGACAAATGTAAAAGGCAAGCCATTGATAAGTGTTCTTGCTGTGTCTGTTAGTGGTCCCATCTTTCTAGCTGCACATGATTACTCAGACAAGTTCAAGACCGCTATCAACATTGCAGAAGCATTACTTGAAACAATTGAGCGTATTGGCCCATACAATGTCATCCAAGTCATCACTGATAATGCTCCTAATTGTAAGGCAGCGGGAGCAATTATTGAGGATAAATACCCGAACATATTTTGGTCTGGATGTTTGGTTCACACATTGAACCTTCTGTTGCATGATATTGTCAAAAACAAAAATGAACAATACCAATGGATTGGTGATTTGTACAAGAAAGGAAAACAAATGATAAAATTTATTACAAATCATAGCAATACCCATGGCCTTTTCCGCAGTCACTCGAGATTGGAGTTGCTGAAGATTGCGAGGACTAGATTTGGTAGCTATTACCTCACCTTCAGGCGCCTTTTGAAGGTAAGAGAGGCATTAGCTAGCATGGTATCAAGTCCACATTGGCAGGTGTTAAAGGAAAGGGCTACAAATGTAGCTGACATGGCAGGTTTTGAAACGGTGGAGGAGGCCGCTCTTGATGGGCAGTTTTGGACAACTGTGAGGCAAGTATTGGATTTCACCAAGCCAATTTATCACATGATTCGGTTTGCAGATACAGACAAACCAGTGATTGGCGAGGTGTATGAGCAAATGGATACCATGTTGGGGGAAATAAAAGACATTGTTCATAATAAAGATCCCAACTTGTACAAACTGATTCATGATTGTGTGTGTGAACGGTGGAATAGGCTTAACCTTCCACTACATTGCTTGGCGTATATCCTTACGCCAAAATACTACTCTACATCTTGGTTGGGCCAACCTGCAGCAGGGGGTGGGGTTAGGACCAAACCCCATTTAGATCAAGAGGTAACTAAAGGATATCTGGAAGCATTAGAAAAGTTGGTGCCTGACAGGGAGGAATGTGCAGCTGTGCGCCTTGAAATAGGCAGATACTTCAGTGGCACTGGTTTGTATGGTAACTTCCATGCAATGGACGACAAAGATAAATTTGATTCTCTCACATGGTGGGAAACATATGGCGGCCACGGACTTTTGCCAAAACTGGCAAAAAAAGTTCTTTCACAGGTTGTAAATTCTTCTTCTGCAGAGAGGTGTTGGAGTACCTACCGTTATATACATAATGTGAAAAGAAATAGACTCAATGAAAACCGAGCAGAAAGCTTGGTTTATGTGCACTACAACTTGAGGTTGTTGAGCCATTACTGTGATCGGGCTAATGAAGATCCCACATATAAAATTTGGGACAATCACCCTGAGGACGACAATTTGGAGGATGGCATTGTACATATTGAAGAACTAGAAGAGGAGCTTGTAAGGGATGAAAATGAAGCAGCTGCAGCAGCCATGCCACCTCCACCTCCACCATCCAGTAGCAGTGCTCGAGGCCCGAGTCTTGTTCCATTGCTGTCGCCACCTCCATCGACACCCTCGCGTGGAGGTTCTAGTTCTGGTCGTCGGTCTGTGCGGGAGACTCCTAGAAGACCACCACGACCTGCTTATACGCCTGGAGACTCTCGTGGCAAGGGCCGCTTGTAGATTTACAGTTTACTTGTCTTTTTTAGTTTCTATTAGACTTTAGTTTTCATAACTGTTGAGTTTTGAGTCCTTGACTCTTGACTCTTGACTCTTTCATATCATTATGACATTATGATATTTTTTGTAAACATTATATCACTGTGACAATGAAAATTTGAAGTTTGAAGTTGGGCCTTGGCAATTATAACTCATTGGTAATGATTGTGAATTATGAATATGATGCTTTTTGAAAGACTAAAGTTGTTTCATTTCATCTCATTATTCATGTTTCATTTTATAAATTTTTAACATTTAATATCATGTTAACAGTTAGAAGTTAGGACTTAGAAATATCTTCGATATTACTTCTTGTAATGGTTAAACTTGGCTTACAAGTACAACTTTGGTGATCAATGATGATAAATGTTATTGAATTTTCAATTCTGAAAGCTTGAAGTTGAAACTTTAATATTGAATTTGATGAATCATGATTTATAAGACTCAATATGTTGCAGTTGTAATATGTATTTTACTAACTTGTGGACATGGTTGATGACGATTATAATTTCTAGATGATTGATGTGATATGGTTCAATGATTAATTTATGTTTTTTTATGTTTTTTATGTCTATTTCATCATTCTACATGTTTTTGTTGACATATATGTATCAAAAATTAAAAAATATAAAAAATATAAATATTTTTAAAAAATTGCTCCCGGATTCGCTCCCAAACCGGGAGCTTCTGAAAATGGTCGCTCCCGGATTCGCTCCCAAACCGGGAGCTTCTGAAAATGGTCGCTCCCGCTCCCGCTCCCGCTCCCCGCTCCCGCTCCCGCTCCCAAGTAACATTGTCCCGCAGTGTCCTCCTCCTCCTGCTCCTCCTCTGAGTACTGCTGCTCCTCCGACTCTGAGTCCTCCTCTTGCTGCCCCTGTTCTAATGGATCATCTACCACTGGCTCTAACCATGAAGGTGACTCCTCCAAGATGGGCTCCTCAGACTCCACCCTCCACGGAAACAATAAATCAATATTGTCTAAGGAAATGGCATCTAGATCCATTGGTGATTCTATTTGCCTCACTCGAAGTCGGATGTTGTAATGCACATACACCAAATCGTTGAGGCGTGCGAACTCCAACCTGTAAGAGTGTCAAAAAAAATAATGAGTCTTGACTCTTGACACTTGAAGGTCATAACTTAAAAATTAAAAATTACAATAAGTGTAATTGCTCAACTGAAGGCTTGAGCTCAAAGTTATACCTATTGCGCTTTTTGGCGTGTATTTTCTCAAATACACTTCAATTGCGCTCACACCCTAAAGAGCTACATGTTTGATTCAAGATTCATATGGCCAATTTCTGCAAATTTGGTGCCCTTGCACCATAGCTTCGCCACCAAATATCTACAATAAAATAATGAAATAAAAAATTCAAAAACTTAAAACATAATTAAACTTTCAAATAAAAGTTACATAATTGAATTTTTAAAAAATAGAATTATAAGGAAATTCTAAATTGAAAATTCTAATTTCTAATGAGTGATGACTTGTCACTTACGTGGCATGAAGAGGGTCCTTTCCCTAATAGCATCATCAAAGCCAAATAGGCCAACACAATCCCGATAAGACAGTATCTCGCGATTGATTTTGCTACGAAGCTCGGGATTAGGTACCATCCTCTGAATACAGGAATGGAGCCCTTCCATCACCTTGCCATCAAAATCAAAGTTTCATTTGTATGAAAATGCGGGGTTGAGGAAGACTGTTGCTGCATGAATGGGTCGATGAAGCATCCCTGTCCACCGACTATCAATCACATCCCATAACATCATCTGCCTATCAAGGCCAACAGAACCCTTGTCTGCATAATAGGAACGAATGGCCTCCTTGGCCCTATCCATGCCCTCATACAAATAAGCCATTGCAGGCTTCTCCCCATCCACCAATCTAAGAACCTTTACTATAGGTTCACTAACTGCACATGCTTCTTCTACTCCATGCCAAAATGTCTCAGAGTACACCATTTTTGCAATGGCTTTCCCGTCATGTCTCCTATTGTATCTACAATTACGCCAATCATCAGACACAAACATTTGCTTCAACTCGAACTGACATCGAAGCAAAGATTGAAGAGTAATAAAGTTTGTGGCAAAACGTGTGATGGCAGGACGCCGCAACTCCTTGTTTCTAGTGAACCTCCTCATGAGGCTAAGAACAAAAGCATGGTTATAAATAAACTTGGGGATGCTCCTAGCCATATCAACCACCTCCTTGATGAAGGAGAGTTTCCCCATATCCTCAAGCAACAAATCGAGACAATGTGCTACACACGGAGTCCAGAACAATGTGGGATGCCTCTCCATAAGCATTTTGCCGGCAGACACATAATTAGCTGCATTGTCTGTTATGACTTGCACCACATTCTGCACACCAATCTCCCGAATGAACCCATCTAACAACTCACATATCGTTGCTACATCTTTGATATGTTCTGATGCATCCAACGATTTAATAAACATGGTACCTTTAGGACAATGTACCAAGAAATTTAGAAGGGTCCTACCCTTCCTATCTGTCCAACCATCAGACATCACTATGCATCCAGTAACTTCCCATGTCTTTTTCAACTCCGCCAATCTAGAGTTGATGTCCTGCTTTTCTGCTTGAAGAATTGGCCCCCGCAACTCCTCATATGTGGCACTTTTGTACCCTGGGCCCACAACAGCAATAGCATCACACATTGGCTACCAAATGGATTGGTTTTGGTGATGCTGAGAGGTAAGTCGCTCCAGAAAATACACCTCCCCATGACTCTATCTGCTTCTTGCTTCTCCTTCTTTTTAACAAGCGATTTTATGCCAGGTTGTGCTCCAGGTCCTGTTCGTGGAACAAAAAATGATGACCTTGCAGTCGCACTAGCAGTAGCAGGTGATGGTGTGCCAGCTGTGGAGCCCCTCCCACTAGGGCCACTACCCTCAACATCAAAATCAAGAGAAGATATCCCGAAAGATCTACCTGCACGTTCAGCTTTGTTTCTTTCTACCTCTTCCTTCTTTCTGTCCTTTTCATCAATTGCCTCAAGAGCTTTTTGTATAAGCTCCGGACTAGAAACTGTACAAACTCCAACATCATGTCCACTGAGTCTAGCAAGATGGTATTTCAGTCGTGTAACCCCACCTGTCATCTTGGTCCCACACAATTTGCATGTAAGATATGCACGATTTGTCCCACCATCAGGGTTCCCATACTCCCAAAATGGGTCCAAGGCTTTTGGCATATTTGTATTTTGTAGTGGGCTAACTCAAACCTAGGGCACCAAAAAAAAATTGGAATTAGTAACTTAATAAGTAATACTAATAACCACATCATTTTACAAAACAGTTTTTTTGCTACATTATTTGCAATTTTGCAATGTGAATTGAAAATTGAAAATTCATAAATTCATTTGAAATTTCATAAATTCATACATAGAATTTACTTTTAGAAATAGGCAAACGGTAAACCTACCTCATTGTTCACAACTTCACATTGCACAATAAGAAACTAATTTCTAAGGTGAAGAAATTTTATAGAGATGAACCCCTAATATATAATAAAATTAATAAATAGCCTCTGCAGCTATGAACTCAAAAAAAATGGAGTTTGCTCTCCAAATATGGAGAAAACTTGAAAACTTAAAAACTTAAAACCCTTGCATTTGCTCATGGGCATGAAAATCTTTTCAAATGGAAAAAAAAATCAAGCAAAGTGATTGTAGGCAAATAGGCAAGCAAGAACAATCCTAAAACTAACAAAAAATTCATTAAACTAGGGGTTTATTTGAACATACCTGTTAATGGAAGAAATGAAATTGTCTCACTGTTCTTGAAGCTTAGATCAATGAAATCTTCGTTGTTGGTGGCGATAATAGCTATGGAACGCTCAAACCCTCCTTGGCAGCAAGCACATAGCTCTCCCCTTCCTTCTCCAGCAATCAGAAATGAAAATGATTGAAAAAAACCAAAATCAAACTTTTATAACCTGCACGGAAATTTTTTACTGTCGTTGGGCGATATTTTGGATCGTCGCGCGATATTTTGCAGAAATATCGGCGATTTTTCGGAAATATCGTGATATTTTCGGGAGCCGAAAATATCGCGATATTTTCTCGGCGATATTTCGGCTCGCCAAAAATATCGCGATATTTACGAATATCGCCGATATTTCAGCGATATTATCAACACTGCATTATATTACTTACTCTAACTTAAGGTTGCATCCCTCAGCAAGGACATGTCTCTCTTTGGCACCATGCAAGGAGTCTTCACTAACTTTCAACCATCATTTCATCATTAATTTTTATTAAATAGTATTTCTGTCCTTTCTCATATCATACTTATGGACTCTCGTCGCTTTCTATGTGAAGGCTCAGATGAAATGAACATTTGCTTCATTATACAAGTTTCAGAGCAGTTTTCGACCTGTATGCCAGGTGCCAAACTTCTGCTAAGAAGCAACAGAACTTCATTCCAGGAGGCCATCCAATTCCAGTCCACAAGATTGCATCTCATGCCACTGTCATTTAGCAGATTGATATAAACTAAAAATAGAAATAAAAGATGAGGAAGACATAAGGTTAAAATATCCCAAAAAAAATACCACCAAGAACTTAGGAATCCACATCTATGGTGGCATCTAAAACAGCTATGTAAGAAAAATACCACAGCCCTGTCAGGTATAACATTGAATCGAACCCTTTTGTAAGTGTTGTCAGTCTTCTCATCATTGTGGCATTCCATATTCCAGAGTCCATTGCTGCCACACTAACCAATTGATAGATAATGGTGGAAGATATATATTTGTAGCAGAATCTTCACTATAAAGATATGGCATTGATAGGTAAATTCTATGGAAGATATATCTGTTAGACACCTAACAGTTCTTGTGAACAGTTGTGGCATGTCAAAGAAACCTTGGAAGTTGAATCCAATGGTTTGTATGTTGTATTTATATGTACATCATTCTTAATAGATGTTGAATTCATATTCCAACAGTGGTATCAAAGCAGTGGTATATCTGCCCTGTTGAATAGTTTGGGCCACTAGTTTTGTGGCCTTCCTGAGCGCAACCCGCATGGATCCCTATCATTTTTGCATCAGTTTTCACATGGGTGAGGCTATACGATGCTGCCAAAAGAAAGTTTCTCCGGCCTGAAAGGCCCTCTTAGGGCAATGCTAAACCGAGACCTATCTTTGTCCAAGACTCTGCACAATCGAAATCGTTCTTTTAGTTCCTCTTGATTGTGAAGTAAATGTCGAAATTTCTAAGTATAACTGTTAGAAACCCTTCATGTACTTCTCTGATTTATTTCTGCCTACTTGTTCTGATTAATTAACAAGTTATTTACCATGTAAATACTGAAAATAAATACAAGTACATGCTCAACACATTACAGATCATCAACTGAAGGAAACAAAACAAGCACACAAGTGACACCGTTGTTTTTGGACCAATGTCCCCGGAAAAACCCAATGCGGGAAAACTGGTGCAGCTATCTGAGGGTTTTATTATTATGCAGTTTTTAAATACAATCTGGGTGCCAAAACCGGCTCACCCAACAAAGAATAATCTCGGCAGTAGTACCTCTCAGTCGGAGACAGATGTTCTAGCTGAAACCCCAGATAAACACTCTGACAGCTCCCAGCTCTAATCTGCCCCATGAAAACCCCAACGTCAGCCTCTAGGGACTGCATCAGCCCTTCCTAGCCCAGCGTCAGCCCAATAACCCCTGCGTCAGCCTCTGGAGGCACTGTGTCAGCCTCTAGAGCCACTGCGTCACCCACGCTGGCTCTCTAAGACACTGCACAGCTCCTAGCTACCTCTGTGTGGGCCCTAGTTGGCTCTGCATGGCCTCTAGCTGGCTTTGCGTCCCTCTCTCTCGGCTTCTGCGCTGATTCTCTTGGTACCCTCTCTGCCTCTCTGCTTCTATATTCACTGCCCCTCGCTGCTGATCACTAATTCTATCTCTCTTAGGAAACCCCGCTCTAGAGAATAGAATGATTGATCACTCTAGTGTGTTCTCCAAGTGACCCTCAAGCCTCCTTAGATACTTTTCTCATTGACAAACCAACGGCTGAGATTAAGTCCCTAATCAACGGCTAAGATTAACTCTGGCTTGATCCATGACTTTTGGACCCTTCTAACACAGTTTTATATTAATACACCTTAATATTTTATTTTCCCTAAGTTTAGACTTAGGAACTCCATTAAAAAATTTAATTATTTTAATATCTTCCAAACTGTTTAGAATCTACCCAAACCATTTCTAAGTATTGGAGATCTCATATGCTTTAGCCTCTCCACCAATTTTCGTCGCTGGAGCATATCCGATGCTACCCCAAATCAACAATAAAAGTTGGTGAAACTAAAGGCCTTTCACCTGCAAACAAAGATGCTCGCCTTGCTCGAACTCATAGCGACTCCGGCATGCAGAACGATGAGACAAAAAGCAGATCACTCCAGGAGCAGAGGGCTTTATAACTTGTTTTCTGCAGCTCCACTTCAGATGTAGGCATCCCAGGTGTTGTTGATTTGGGGTAGCATCGGATGTGCTCTAGCCATGAAAATTGGTGGAGAGGCTAAAACACGTGAGATCTCCAAGACCTTAGGAAAAAATTTAGGAAAAATAAAATATTAATGGGTATTAATATAAAACTAGGTTAGAAGGTTCCAAAAGTCATGGATCAAGCCAAATCTAATCTTAGCCGTTGATTAGAGATTTAATCTCGGTCGTTGAAGGACCAACGAGAAAAGTATAAGAGGAGGCTTGAGGGTCAGTTGGAGAACACATCAGAGTGATCAGTGATTCTATTCTCTAGAGCGGGGTTTGCTAAGAGAGATAGAATCAGTGATTAGTAGCGAGGGGCAGTGAATACATAGTAGAGAGGCAGAATTGGTACCAGAGAAACAGCGCAGAGCCCGGAGAGGTTGACGCAGAGGCAGTTGGAGGCTACGCAGAGGCAGCTGGGAGCTGTGCAGAGCCAGGAGAGGCCAGTGTGGGTGACACAGAGGGTCTAAGGGCTAACACAGAGGCTTCAGTAGTTGCGCAGAGGCTAGCAGAGCTGATGCAGGGCCAAGAAGCAGCGCTGGGAAGATTTTCGTGGGGCAGACTGGGAGCTAGAGAGCCAGGAAGGGTGACGCAGTCCCTATCAGAGTGACGCAGAGCAGTGGAAGCTGCAATTGTTGCTGTGGGATCGTTTATCTGGTGATTTATCAGCCGGAATATCTGTCTCTGAGAAGAGGTACTACTGCCAAGGGCATTCTTTGATGGGTGGGCCATTTCTGGCACCCAAGTTGTATTCTGAAAACTGCATAATAATAAAACCCTTTGAATAGTTGCAACGGTTTTCCAGCATTGGGTTTTTCCCGGGACATTGGTCCAAAAATAATAGTGTCACTTGTGTGCTTGTTTTCTTTCAATTGATGATTTGTAGATGTTGATATTGTACTTGTGTTTATTTTCAGTATTTGCATGGTAAATAACTTGTTAAATAATTGAACAAGTAGGAAGAAATAAACCAAATAGTACAGGAAGAATTTCAAACGGGGTAAACTTAGAAATTCCAACAGGTGTAACCAGTGATCTGCTTTATGATGAGGTCGTGTTGCCCATGGAATTTTGTTAGGCAATCTGCATCTCGGATCGAGATCTTCAGTACGATACGTAGGCATGAGGAAGATAGAACAGTGTTGATGAAAATCCCTTGGGAAGGAAGGTACTTCAAATATTGTGCAGCCTCAGATTTTGAATAACGACTGGAGTCCTTTGCCACACAAAATAGGAATCTGGTTTGCAATAGAATTGTTTCATTCGATTAAAGCAAGCCAATGTTGTAAATGGTATGAATTGATTCTTGCCATGACATGATGTTTTGGATGTCAATTTTCTGGTAACATACATTAGTAATAATGATCCTACGATTGTTTTGTTCCTTAAGTTTCGTATCTTGTGTTCAAATAATGTCAGGAGTGAGTGCCTGTTATGAATATAATTTATATAAAAATAATGTAAATATAGTAATGATTAATTAGTGAATATTAACTAGTAATTAGTACTGAAGAGGCCTATCTAATGGGACATGACCTTCCATAAGAGGCACCTGCCTAGGTATATAAGCGGGCCTCATTTGTAACAATCGGACATCTCTGTACATTCAACAATTCTTATATAACATATATATTACTTGTCCTATAATGGATATTTACATATACCTGATCTTTTGAGTATTCTACTGCATATGCGATCTTTGTTCGTCACATTGGTATCAGAGCATTTACGAACTTTATTCGTTACATTGGTATCAAAGCATTTACAAACTTTGTTTGTTACGTTGGTATTATAATAATGATTAATTAATTAATGAAAAAAATAAACTAAACATGGGAAGGTTATAAAAGAATATTACCTTAGACCCTAAGCTCATCGACAAGAGCATGATGGAATCAATGACTGACGAAAAAAAAAGAATGGAGTCTACTTCAGAAATAAAGGAAGGATGATTTTCCTATAAGCGTATTTTAATCACACATCATGAATTATTTACATTAAAAGGAAATATCTGAGGCAAAATAAGTTAATATCGCTATCAATACAAGCAACGACAAAAATTACATAAATATTAATCTCGCGAATCACTTATTAATTTCAGATGTCAATGTAGGCAAAAAAAGAGATATTTTTGGTGAAAATTATGAAAATAGTGATTTACAAGTGACAGTAGATCATTATGAGTACATATCTTGTGAAAATTTCATCCACTAAAATCTTATTGCAGCAACTGGTATTATTTCTTCTAACTGATAAATTAATTATTCAATTTATTGCTACAGCAACATCGAAATAAACACATTGCAATCTTCACAAATAAAACTGCAGAAAATAAATAGCGTTGGAACTGAGAAAATACTAGCACAAACACAATAAAAATAACATCATTATTTTTGGACAAAAGTCCCCGGAAAAACCTAATGCAGGAAAACTGGTGCAGCAGATGAGGGTTTTATTTTATTATGCAGCAGTGAAATATGAGTACAATCTATGGATGCCCAACTGGCAATCCAAAGAGCAAGAAAATCTGGGCAAAATTATTTGAGGAATTACCCTCCCTCCACAAGCAATCCCGGCGCAACTTCTCTTCAGAAACTCATCCTCCTGGACCCTCTGCGTCAGCGTCTACGCTGCTCTGCGCAGACCCTATGATGTCTAGCCTCTGAACTACCTCTGATGAAGTTAGTTTTCCTGTCTTTGCTGATGAAATGGCTTCTCTGGCACTATGCACCCTCTGCCTGGCCTCTGAAACTGGAAACGAATTTCTCTCTAGCAAAATCGAATTGTTTCTGAAGTATCTGCGGAGTCCTCTGCGCTACCTCACTGGAAATAACTCGACCCCTTGCTACTGCCTCTTCGGATCACTATCTTTGCCCCTCACTGACCCTACTTCAATATTTGGCTCTCCAGCAACTGATGCTGCTCTCTAGAAATCAACCTGCCAAGAAAATCGAACTACAGAAATGTCTTCTCCAAGTTCCCATCGACTTCTTCCTATAATCCTCTTTTGGGACTCTAATGGCCAAGATTAAATCTTAATCAATGGCTAGGATCATCTTGAAGTCGATATGTGTCAGTTTCTCGATGATTCTCACCTTATCTCAATTAATATTGATTAATTAACCATATTCCCTAAGTTTAGACTTAGGAAATATTTTAAAAATGGCTAATAATCTAATTGAGACACTTCTAGGTGGAATTTCCATAAACGAATTCTGGGTTTTGGAGAACTCATGTATTCTAGCCTCTCCACCAAATTTCATGGCTAGAACACATTAAATGCTACAAAAACTAACACTCCCTCTTATCGAGGATTGTGTTCTCTCCAACTAGTGCTCAACACCCTGTTTTTGTATCACCTTTGTCACGTTGTTGATGTCTAGTTACTAATGCCCACCAACCACTGCACAACTTTGATGATGCATATGTGTTGTTGTTGACACTACCTTACTACTACCAACATTGCATTTGCACTGCAACTCCCTCTCATCTGTTGTTGCTGCAACTGCAACTACTGCAACTGAAAAGCATCCAAAATACTGAATCAACTGTGTTCAATATGATGCATCTGTCTCCCGAGTCCTGACTGCTACTAGCATCTGCACTATCGCTGAAGTATCTGCGTTGTTGTTGACTTTGCACTATGCCACCCTGCACTGCGCTCCTCAGTATCTAACTGCTACTAGTCTGCAACTGCCACTCTGGTTCTAACTGAATCAAATGCCACTGATCCATCCTGCTACTGAATATTGTGGGCCCCCGTAGCTAGGTAATGACCCATGAGGTGGACTCCTCAAGGACCTTGCCCAATCTTTGTAGCTCTCTAGGGCTACAACTCCAAGTCACCCCACCTCAATCCTAGAGGTATGGTTGCCATCATTACAAAGTCTTCCTCCAACCTGGAGGACAGCCTATCTATCTCAGCATGTGTTGTCGCCTGGTCCTACTTCTCCTGCTTGTCCTTCTTTCTGAGAGGACACTAGGTACTGTAGTGGCCAAACTTGCCACACCTGAAGCACTTGAACTTAGATAGGTCCTTTTTCTTTTTTTGTTCCCCCCTACCCTTGACTAAAACCCTTTGATGCGAGGGCCACATTCTCCTCCTCCTTCACACCCTTCAGTCTGTTCCTATTGTTGCCACTAATGGAGCTCTTCAACAAAGCTCGTCCCAATTCCTCCTACTACAAATCATCCCACATTTTGACCTATCTTGGTAGTGTGTCTCTGCCCAATATACTTTGGACAAAGACCTGTCAATCCTCTGAGACATTGTTGAGTGCCAATCATACTAGCTCTGAAGGTTGAGGCACTGCCTCGGCAACTGAAAGTTAGTCTCGAACTTCCTGAACCCTAGTGAGGAAGGGATCTATGCCTTCCCCCTTATGCATCTTGATGCATCTTAGCTTCTCCCCCAGGAACATATTCCACTGCTTGGAAGTACCCTGGTATAGTGTGGAGAGAGCATCCCACATTTCTTTGGTCGTTCCCTTGGTGGTTATATGTGAGACTATATGGTCTCAAACTCCATCAAGAATCAAATGCTTTACCCGCGCCATCTCCTTCGTATATTCCTTAAGTTGGTCTGCATCCTGAGGAACTGCCACTACATTATCAATGTAGGCTTCCAGGCCATACTCATCTAGAAAGAAGGACATCATGGCCTTCCAGATGACGTAGTTGGATGATCCATCCAACCTATCCTAATCTCTAAGCCTTGCAGTGGCCATCTTGAAAGCTATCAAAAACTCCCTCTTTCCCTTTGCTTCGTTGTTGCTCTGTTACTCACACTCCCTTTTGGAATGCGCAAATATGCTAGCTGCCACTGCCAATCTACCTGGAAAAAAACGAATTTTTGAGACTTGAAGTTCCTTGAGAGAATTTTTTGTTGATTTTTAATGTACGTTGGACAAGTGGTTTCCCATGGGTTAGTCTACCTAGGGAAAACTGTCCAAAATAATTATTTTTCGAAGTGTGACTTTATAAAATGAAAGTGACTATATAAGTGTTAAAGTCAATGTTAAATTATAAAGTGAAAAGTGACTTTAGACATAAAGTACAATGTGGGTACTTTATTTAATCGGTGAATTAAAAAATAGAAAGTGAGAATTAAATGCACATTTATTCTCATCCCTTGATCTATATGAATCTGAGCCATTTGATCTTAGGGTTGCCCAAAAGTCACCTAGGGAAACAAAAGGGGGAAAGAAAAGAGAGACTGCATTCATTCTTCATGAGCAGATTGGAGAAAGGAGGCTGAGAGTTGGAGAAAAGTTCTGAAGGAGAAATTTGTTGCAGCAAGCTGAAGTAGTGATTTTTAGGCAAAGTTGGGCATGGAAATCAAGGCATAAAAAACAGCAAAAGGTACAGTACGAAAAACATTGAATGTTGTGAGTTGCACGCCGTTCGAGAGAAGATTTTGAAAAAAAAATGAGAAAAAAAGTGTACAATTCGTACAGCGTTACAGAAGTCCGTACAATACAGTCTCTACAGTCGTATCTATACAGTGCATATTTTCAGCTTCAAGTGGGCACGAAATCGAGGCAAAGTGGGCATGGTTTTCAAGGAGTTTTGGGCTGAAGAAATAAGTTGTATTTTTCTGTTTTGTTTTGTCTCCAAATGTATTTTTCCTGAACTTGAAAGATAAATAAATTTGAAGAGCTCTCTAAAAGGTTTTCCCTGGAGAAGATTGAAGGGGTTTTGCCTAGGTCTAAGTTGACCAAAAATTTGTGTGTATTTTTATGTGTGTTGTTGGTCTGGTTATGTCCAAATTTATTTTCAGCGTGTGTTGATAGTCCCATGTGTTTTAATCTGAAAATTTCATTTCCAGAATTCTATATGTCGAATGTATGTTTATGGGAAAGGGCATTTAACTGAATGGGAGTGATAAGGTGAAATTAAAACCGGGTTGGGATTGAAGGAAACTTTTTTTTAGTCATCAAATTTCAACGTTTTTCGCTCTATTGTGTGTGCTTTTCCCTTCCACCCGAGGTTGGTTCTACTACTGCAAAAACCCTCTGCATCCAACCAAAAATCTTCTCAGTGAAAATCAGAGTTGCAATTGCTCCCTCTAATTGTTGGAATCACTCTCTTGGGCAAATCAAATTTTTTGCACCCTTGCAACTGAAAATCGAAATGTTGGCCCAACAATTCAGCCTATCCGTCTAAGCACTACATTGCCTCAAGAATTTCGGCCTACTGCTCCCTCTGAGCAACGAAATTATTTCCCCGCTTCTGAGCTTCCTGGCTTATCAATCACGCTCTGATACCATGTGAAAATTTCATCTACTAAAATCCTATTGCAACAACTAGTATTGTTTCTTCTAACTGATAGATTAATTATTCAATTTATTGCTACGGCAACATCAAAATAAACACACTGCAATCTTCACAAAAAAAACTGCAGAAAATAAATAGCGTTGGAACTGAGAAAATACTAGCGCACACAATAAAAATAACACCATTAGTTTTCGACAACAGTCCCCAGAATAACCCAATGCAAGAAAACTGATGCAACAAATGAGGGTTTTATTTTATTATGCAGCAGTGAAATCTGGGTACAATCTAGGGTTTTTCCCTTGCCTTCTGGGATTGCGCAATGCGCAGAGACCCCAAGCTCCCTTGGCATCCAAAACTGCGCAGTGGTTTCCTCCATTGTCCTTCCCTAACTGGAACCCATTGTCTTCAAAAACTGTGTAGTGTTGTCCCTCGGCTGCCTAGCCAGCAAAGCTCTCCAAGAATTCACAAAGCAGTGAGGCAGCCAACACTGCTCTCCAGAAATGCACAGAGCAATCAGGCAGCGAGCACTGCTCTCCAGAAATGCGCAGAGCAGTCAGGTAGCCAACACTGCTCTCCAGAAATGCGCAAAGCAGTCTGGCTGCCCTGCATTAAGAAATTGCGCAAAGGTGTCCTCCCAGGACCCCATCCCACAACAGTGCCCTGTAATCAGAAAATGTGCAGTATTGTCCCTTAGCTGCTCATGCTGCACTGCTCTCAGAAACTACGCAGAGGTGTCCTCCCAAGACCCCATCCCGCAGCATGTCTTGCATCTCAAAACTGCGCAGTGTTGTCGTAACAGCCTAGCAGCGTTGCTCTCGAAAATTGTGCAGAGTAGGCCAGCAGCCTTGCTCTCAAAAATTGCACAGAGCAAGCCAGCCTTGCTCTGGAAAACTGCATAGATCATCCCGACAGCAGTCAATGTCCGCTGAAACTGCGTTGATCTATCTCTCAGTGACTATAGGAAAAGGTGACATGCTGCATCACTCTCAAGGAGTTGAGGAGAAGGAACAAGAAACCAGGTTATGATCGAGACCTCATGCAAACTTCGTCGGATGCATGATCATCTCGAGGGTAAGTATGGTAAGTAAAGAATATCTTTTGAAGTACATCTCTTAGTGAAGCTTGAAGGACTGCTTGTCATTGTCATATCATTCTGTCTTCGATAACATGCATGTTTGCAAGCACAAAATCATTTCATGTGTTTCCTCTACGTGTCTTGCTTCCTTTTCGCTTGTTTGACCAACTATCTTCTTTGGCATGTTGATTGTTATGTCATGCTTGCGAGTTTGTTCTGGCAATTTTGAAGGTTTTTCTTTGGGTGCATGAGTTGTTTTTGCTTTGTGAACATTGGTCGCACTCACACACAAAGTTGTAAACATTGTCATGCAAGTGTCGTCACGGTCGTTCGAAGATCTATCTCAAGTGTCGCACTTGTCACTCTTAACCTTTGAGTCAGTCCCACTGAGCACTTGCTTGTCTTGTTGGTTTGAGGTGTCTTGTCGTCGAGTCGTGCTAAGTGTGTGATCACAATGTCATGTATACACAAGTACACTTGCTTTCACACTTAGTCATTTTTCCTGAAAATCAGTCGACTAGACAACCGGACCCCGATCTCAGTGACCTTGCACTGCTGCCTAGAACTGCGCAGAGCTTGAGGTTGTCCTCTGGGCAGCCTGCACTGCGCAAGTCTGGAGATGAGCCAACTAACTGACTCCCAAAACTGTGCAGAATTTGTCCCAGAAGCCGATCTTGTCTACGCTTAACGCAAGACCTCCCATCAAGCCTCCCAATGGTCAACCAGAGGAAGAACTTAAGCTCTGAACCAGGGTTGAACTGAGCCCAGGAATTGCGCAGAGTTGTCCTGCGCTGCCAGCCCTTCTTCCCCGCTCTACAACCAACTCAGGAATTGCGCAGAGTTGTCCAACCCAACCCTTCTTCCCCGCTCTGCAACCAGCTCTAAAACTGCGCAGAACTGTCCGGGCCCGGACTATCTCTTAGGATTGTGCAATTTTGACCAGCAACCCCTGCAGCCCAACCTTCTGCTCCTCTGGAAAACTGCGCAGATTTTTTTGCCACTGCCTCCTGTTGCCGCACTGTCTTCTCCGAAGAAATTGCGCAGATGCCAGCTAGATGACCTGCCCAGTGCTGCCTTGGAAAATTGCACAGTTTTGCCCCACAGCTGTCACTGTTGTCTTGGATTGTGAAAATCTGTCTCCTAGTGACATCTGCGCAATTTTTCCCTACAATGGTCCGAAGCCTCGCATCCCAGCCTATGTTGTGCCCTCGCAGTCTTAGTGCCTTGCCCCTCTCCTGGTCACCTGCGCCAAAACAGAAAACAATGCATCATGTTAGACTAGGAGAATTTTGGATTTGATGTCGTCTTGTCATGAGTGATTGCAGAAACAAGTACATGGATAGAACATGGCGCGATGACGAATGTGATGAAGGAGCGCATGCTAGAAGACTTGCTCGTGGTTGAACGAACACGTGAAGCACATCAAGCAACAAGTCACTTTATCAGAATAGAGGTCTTGGGTTCAAGTCTTCCTTTTTTTTGAGTTACTTTTTCAAAAAGTACATGTAACTTATGTTTTAAAGTCACTTTATATAAAAGTGTTCTCACCCATTATAAAAAGCGAGTCACTTATAATTCTAAAGTCTCTTTATCTTTTATTTAAGTTACAATTTAGTGGGTAGCTCATAAAGTACCATTGTAAAAGTGACTTTCACTTATTTATAAAAGTGGGTCACATAATTTGTTTTTAAAAAGTGAGCTAATTAGATTAAGTTTGGAAAGGGAGGATTTTTTTTTAAATATAACATTATCATTCACTTCCGCACATTCACGTACTTCGTTGGCATCTTCAACAACTTTTCTTCAAAAAGCCATAACTTCTTCATCTGGAAGCCATTTTCAGAGCCACTTTTTTTAATCGGCCTAATTTTTCGAGATCTTTCCATTGGAACACTTAGTTTCAACATCTACAGCTTCAGTTTCTGTTAAAATGGAAAGTCCATGCCAAGTTATTCTTGACAGCACCAACTACTTCCAATGGGTGTCCTACATGGAGGATTTACTTAGAAGTAAAGGTCTTTATAGAATAGCCTCAGGCCAAGAGTCTAAACCTAAAGATGAAGATAAGCAAGTCAAATGGGAAAATAGGCAAGATCAAGCACGTGGGTTGATAGGGATGTCTATTTCTCCAGACCTTAGATTCCATATCGCAAAACTTGATACCCCTGATGAAGCAATGAAATAGCTCAATAAAGTTTTTGGAATTAAAAATGAAATTAGAGCCCATCAACTCAAAAATGAGTTGCTTACGTTGGACCCCAATATTTTTTCTTCCATTGAAGATTTTTTGCCTAAGTTCAAGACCCTTAGACTTCTCTTGGAAGGTGTTAAGGTTAAGAAAGAAAATGGTAGCCTTATCTATTCCATTCTTACTAAGTTGGGAATAGCCTACTCTATGTTTGTTTCCACCTTCCATTCTACTAGAGAAGCCTTGATTTCTCAAGGACAAAACTACAACTCCCCCTCTTTTGATGCCCTTTGTGATTCTTTAATAAGAGAACAAGAAAAAGTCTTATATCTTGGTCTTCTTAATCTTGGAAACTCTTTTAAGAAAGCCTTAGCAGCCCGGCAATGGCCAAGTTCAAAGAATCCTAAGAAGTAGCATCCTAGAATGGTCCTAAACCAACCAAGGGTCGTAAGCACTTTCAGTCTCAAAATGATAAATCAATTCAAAAAAATGATAAGGCAAATAAAAACAAAGGGAAGAAAACTAATAGACATTGCAACTTCTGTAATCGAGATGGCCACTTAAAATCCAAATGCTTTACGAAGATGGAAGCCTTGGAAGCAACAATGAAGCATAACATCCATTTGGAGCACTCTTCAACTTCAACTTCATCTTCAGTAATAGCACTTTTTGCATGTGGTTGTCAAGCATCTCGGTCTAGTTATGCACTAAATGTATCTTCTTCTCATTCTCATGAATGGCTCATTAATTCTAGAGCTTCTTATCACATGGCCAAAAACAAAGCCATGTTTTATTCTTTCAATGATTGTAACACCAAAAATATATATGTTGGTGATGATAGATCTCTTAGTGTTGTAAGGACTAGAACTATTCATCTAGACAATGGTCAATTTAATGATGTATTATGTATTCCAACCTTATCCTGCAACGTTCTATCTGTATATCAAATAACTCATTCAAGTAAAGGTAAAACTGTTGAATTTTCACCTCACGATGTTGTAATTAAGGACCTAAGAGATCCTAGACAGATTTTAGCTACTGGAATTGTTGATGATTCTACAAGGTTGTATAAGTTTAACAACTTTGGGTCATCAACTCGTCTCTCGGTATTTGTTGCTCATAATGATGAAGTGAGCAAACTTTGGCATAAGCGATTTGGTCACTTAAACTATCGCTCGCTTCAAAATCTATGTAAAGAAAATATGGTGACAAGTCTTCCTATGGTATCTTGCAAAGATGGTGTTTGCTCTGGATGTGTACTCGGAAAACATCATCGGGATAGTTTTGAAAAACATGCCTCTTGGCACGCCTCAGCCCTTTTACAGCTTGTGCATAGTGATTTATGTGGTCCACTTCCAATTGTTTCATTCTCTGGCTACAAGTATTTCTTAACTTTCATTGATGATCTCTCCAGACGCACTTGGGTATACTTCTTAAAACTCAAGAGTGAAGTATTTAACATGTTCTTGGCCTTAAGGCTTTTGTTGAGAAACAATCTGGACATCAAATTCTTAAGCTAAGATCTGATAATGGTGAAGAATAGGTTAACAACAAATTCATCAACTTTTGCACTAAGCATGGAATTCAAATGCAACATATTGTTCCATATACTCCACAACAAAATGGTGTAGCTAAAAGGAAGAATCGCACCTTAAAGGAAATGGCTAATTGTATGCTTCAATCTAAAGGACATAGTCTTAATTTTTGGGCAGAAGAAATTAACTATGCAAATTACATAGTAAATCGCACTCCTACTAAAGTTTTAAAGAATATCACTCCAAAAGAAGCATGGTGCTCAATTAAACCAGATGTAAGTCACTTTCGTGTTTTTGGAAGTGAAGCATGGGCCCATATTCTAGATGAGAAACATAAAGCCTTAGAACCTAAGAGTGAAAAATGTATTTTTGTTGGATATTCTGAAGATGTCAAAGGATATAGACTTCTTCCACCTAAATCCAAAAATGTTATCATTAGAAGAGATGTAAATTTTGCTGAAAATATATCGGCCTACGAGCCTAGTTCGGCGAATGTGCCACCTCTCTCTATCCCTTCTACTTCTGAAAATATTTCTTCTTCAGATGATGACAGCGAGGATGAAAATCCTCCCCCACCTTCTTGGGATCCTCCTTCAGCTCCTCAGCTTCCAAAATGGGTCTGCGCTACTCGGGATGCAGCAGGTGCTCTTGCAGGTGATCCTACAGATCAGCGTCGCACATGTTCTCAGTTTGATAGAGCCTCTTCTTTATTGGCTCAAGCTTCAGCGAATTATGATCCTGACACCTTTGCAAAAGCTTCAGGCCATCCAAATTGGGACGCAGCTATGAATGAAGAATATTGTTCATTATTGACAAATGATACATGGGACCTTGTTCCTCTTCCAAAAGGATGAAAAAATTTTAGATGCAAATGGGTTTACAGAACCAAGTTTGGACCAGATGGAAAAGTTGATAAACATAAAGCTCGTCTTGTTGCTAAGGATTTTTGACAAGTTGAAGGCGTTGACTATACTAAAACCTTCTCCCCTGTTGCCAAAATGAACTCTATCCGCCTTGTTCTCTCCCTTGCTGCCTCTTTCAAATGGGAAGTCCATTAGATGGATGTTAAATCTGCCTTGTTACATGGGAACTTGCATGAAGAAATCTATATGGAACAACATCCTGGCTTTATACAAACAGACTCCAACCTTGTATGTCGGCTTAAAAAATCCATTTATGGTCTCAAGCAAGCCCCTTGGGCTTGGTATGCCAAAATGGATAGTTGTCTTTTAGATACTGGCTTTTCTAGGTGTCATTCTGACAACACTGTCTACCCCAAGAAAGTGGGTAAGTCTCTTATCATTCTTGTTCTTTATGTTGATGATCATATCCTTAATAGTAGTGATCCCAGCCTTATAAATCGTGTGAAGTCTAACCTTAAAAAGCAGTTTGAAATGACAAACTTAGGACACTTGCATTATTTTCTTGGTCTTCAAGTCTTGCAATCCAAGGAAGGTATTTCCCTTTCCCAGTCCAAGTATGCCTATGATCTTCTACGCCACTTTCACATGGAAGATTGTAAGCCAGCCCCTTCTCCCTTTCAGTCTGGAGCCAAAATTTCAGTCACTTGTACTTCCCTTGAAGTTGATGCTACCTTATACCGTCAGCTTGTAGGAAAACTTTTGTATCTGACCCATACCCATCCTAACCTTTCCTTTGTTGTTGGCCTTATTTCTCGGTTTATGCAAAACCCACATGAAAGTCATTGGAAAGCCACTAAAAGAATACTTCGTTATGTTCGAGGTACAGTTCAGTTTGGGATTGATTATAGTACAGAAGCATCTCCTCTATTGGTTGGCTTCACTGATTCTGATTGGGCTGATGACTCTAATGATCGAAAGTCCACTACAGGTTATGTCTTCACTCTTGGTTCTGGACCTATTACATGGGCTTGCAAGAAAAAAAGTGCCATTTCTCTTTCCTCAACAGAAGCACAGTATCGTGGCACCATAGAAGCTAGTAAGGAAGCCCTATGGCTTCGTCAGATCCTATCAGAGTTTGGCTTTAAGCAGCAGCATCCCACTACACTTCGATGTGATAATCAAAGTGCCATTCAACTATGCAAAGATCCAATCCAACATCAGTGCAACAAACACATTGAACTACACATGCACTTCGTCAGAAAGCTCATTCATGACCATGTTCTTGAAGTGCAATATTGTTCAACCGATGATCAAGTTGCAGACATCTTTAAAAAGGATCTCACAGAGGCAAAGTTTACTAAACTTCGATTTATGGTTGGAGTTCAGGAAGTTGTCACTAAGGGGGGATAGGCTCTAATGCCTCCTTCCTTTCCTATTGTGTCATATTTGTACATCCTTCAATCCTATCCCAAGTTGTTCTTAAGGGAGGATGTTAGGATATTCCGACACATAGGAAATAGTTAAGTATAACTTGGTCTATTGTAGAGTTAGGTAAAATATGTTTCTTTACTATGTGCTTTTGTAACTTACAATCCAACGGTCACGATATGTTCTAGACATGAAGTGATCCGACGGTTCATTCCCTCCTCGGTATTACCGTCACTTGATCCCTGGCTTAACACCCGATTGGTCCATGATCTCTATTTAAAGAGCATGGAGGGTCATTTGTAAGGTGACCATTCACGAGAGAAGCTTATGTAAATTTTCTTTCTTTTACATTAATAAATTGCCTGAAGTGACCGCGTTGGCTCAGACCGTGGACTGTTTCCCTCTTTGAGGGTTTTAACCACGTCAAGAATATTGGTGTATTGATCTGTGATTTGTTTGTGAGTGGTGTCCTTTGGTGTTCTATATGAGGAACTTACTCTGTAAATTCCTACAACATTACCAAGTGCTAGCTTCTCAAACACAACTTGAACCCAGAATTTTGACCCCCGACTTCAAAACTTCAACCCAGCGTTAGGACTGCAGTTTCGATCTAGCAACTTCAATATCTCCATCCTAACAGCTTCACACCTTCGACCTTGATGCAGCTACACAACTTTGATGCAGCCTTACAGCTTCGACCTTGATGCAGCTTCACAGCTTCAATGCAGCTTCAAAATTTCGTTGCATATGAGAGAGAGAGAGACCCAAAAACTTCGATTCCAACGTCCTTCTTGAACTTCACACATTTTATGCTCCCAACTATTGCAATTCGAACTTGTGTGAGATGTGCTACCAAATGAGTCAAGTTGCTCCAATATATAGCGAGTTTGAGATGTTGAATTCCCTTGTTGAGGCCGACTTGTCCTTTCTTGAAGTTGGCTTGTCCTTTCTTGAGGCCGACTTGACCTATTTTACAATAAAATAAATTTCTTCTTTGACAAATAAATCCCAAGAAGGGTTCTTAACTTCTTTACAATATGACATGGACAAGGACACTTGACATACACCCAAGAAGCAGCTTTTTGGGGAGCTTGAGTGGCAACATCTCTTGTTACAAATATAATATTAGTTAGTCAATGATAAGACATGTCCTATCAAAAAGACACATCTCTTCTTATGAAGAGGTAATTGCATAGTATTTATAATTGGGGGTCCACATTGTAAAGAGTCATCAATTCATATCATATTCAATAATAATTAATATTATTCACAAGTACTCTTGTTACATTAGTATTAGAACCAACTTTAACCACCGCTGTCAAAAAAAACGCTATGAGATTTCACATTGTCACACCATGACCATATCATTGTTGTCCTGTCGCTACCGCACCGTACATCTTGCATATGTCATCACTATTTGCCTCCGCCAGCATTCCACGTGTTCTATCCCCCAATTCCCCTATTCCATGTCACCGCCATCCCTCACTGGCCCCACCTGTTCCACATTGTCATTGTCGTTGTCGTCTACTACTTCTGCATCTATCATTGTCACCTACTCCGCGCCACTCGCACTTTAAGTTGCACGAGGCACAATTGTACGAGCACATTCATTAGTTAGCCATACAGTAAGTTATTTAATTATTTTTAACTAATTTTGGAAACTTATATATATATATATAAGTCCATGAGTCTTGGATACACGATGATTGGGTGCTTTGTTAAGGCACTCCTTGATGTGATGTCACTAGTACAATTCCCCGCCCCAATCCGGGTGAATTGTTGGTACCAAGCCAGTTGTCTCTCAGCGCAAGGGCTAGAATGAGGTTGTTGGTACCAGGCCAACCCACGAGTATACTCACTTAAGAGTTCACAAGGCTTGAAGCCAATACAAAAACATTCATAGGCACGAAGCCATTACAACAACAATTATCAAGGCATTATAGCTCATCATGTCACTAGCGGGAATTTGAATTTGGGTGGGGACGATAATTGTTGATTTTCTAGATTTGCTAGATTGATAATTACTTCCAATGATTTTATCCATTAATTTATCTCATGTTACATTCATCATTAAGGAATTACACATAGAAAATCTTCAACAATAAACAATAATGCTAGTAATATCAAGAAGAGGCATCCAAACAAAAGGACACAATTTATCTTGGGAAAACTCCAAACCAGGGGAAATACCCAGCAACCTTTTCTTAGAGAAATTTGTCCATTCAACAAGGAATACATCTATTCTTTCCAGTCAAAATAAGAAACAAGAATAATCAGAATCAAACTTGGTCAACTAGCATAACAGTAGTATCAAAAATTTGGTCAGCGTTGTTGCACTCAAATTGTCAAAGCTTCAGGGAAGCGAAAGTACCACCTTTTTTCAACAAGGATCAGATCACATATCAGCAGTCCATGTGTCATGGTCATCCCATTCTGCAAGTTATATACTGTAAATGATCTTAGTAAACCTAGAGTCTATGTAACAACCTAGGTAAGCTTATAGTTTGATGACGAATTCCATCCTAGGAGATTTTTTAACCTCACTGATTACCTGTGTTTTTCGACACGGCTAATCAAAAAAGTTTTTTCCCTCCAGCTTAAACCCCCAAAGCTAGGGTGAAATTTATTGTCGAATTGTCGGGTAAGTCCTAGTGTTTTTAGTCGAGCCTGATGTAAAAGTGGTTTGGGAAAAATTTAAGCTAACTGGCTAAATTATTTTACTACAGATCACTTGGTTTACTAGATCATATTGAGTTGCAGATGGGTTGTGTCTTGAGGATCTAAGTCAAATGTGTAAATAAAAAATCATATGTATTAGAGGGTTGGAAAAATAATTAAATCCCCTCGTGTAAATTAATTAATTTTTTTTTACAAAATAAAATTAAACCCTAAGCCTGAAAATTAATTAATTAGAGTCAAATTTAAATTGTTTTAGGAAAATAAATTCTCCAGATAGAAAAATTCGTGGGTTTTAAAAGAGTCAATTTTTAAAGGTCCTCCACCAAGGGAATATTGCATATTTCAAGAAAAATTGGACCACTGGGCCTTGGTGGTTAAGTCAAAGTCAAAGTTTTGAGGAAATTAGCTCAAAATAATTAATTTTGAGCTAATTAATGTAGAGTTAAATGATAAATTCGAAAATTCCTCAAACATAAAAAATCAAAGGCCAAGATTAAAAGATCTTGAAGTGTTTATCAGCAGCCAAGATTATTTTGATAAGGATCAAAGAAACTAGCCATTACTTTTCCATTTGGAAGATTTATCTATAAATTAGAGAGTCAATTGAGTCTCTAGTCATCTTGATCTCTGGCAAGAATTGTTGCTGAAGCATTTTGTAAACAATTGTCCCGCTGAGAACTATTTTTTCTACTATAATAAAAGCTTTGGGGTGCAACTCAAGGTGTTCTTGTTCGTTGATTTGTGGTATATATTGACTATGGGCTTCCTATGTGGTGTTTTATATTATTATTTTGAGATAATACATAGTGTGTGCAGGTACTCAATCCTTGGTCTCCAAGTTCACAGACTATGGGCGAAGGTTCCTTTGCTTGGATCTCTAGTTTTTATATGGTGGATTGAATCTTCGCTTGGGCTATAGTGAGCATTAATTTTTCTTAAGCGTTTTAGCCATTCTTTCAAGGAAAAAATATCATAAAAATTATTTTCTCAAAATCCATTGAAAACCCATGTATATTTTGTAAATAATTTTGTAAATTTAAATTTGTAAATTATTTTTCTAGTTTGTGTTGGGGTTTTACTTTTACTTTTGCATATATTGGGGTTTGTGTGTTTGCAAGTTCCCCACAAAAAAAAAAAAAAAAATTGGAAAAAATCAAAGGAGCTGAATCATAAATTTCTTGAGCAAGGGTTTCAACCTTTTCGAGACTTCTAAGCCCGGATTTGCCTTCCTAGAACTCAGCGTCAGCCTTCCTCCCTTCAACGTCTTGGTTTAGGGCCTTGTTTGGGCCTTGTTGTGGGGTTTTGAGGCCTCGTCCTCCTTTCTCTCCTCCTCCTCAGCCCTCCATCCCCTCGGCCTCCTCAACCCTCTGTCCCCTCTCGGCCCTCCTTCCAACCTCCGCTCCCTTTCCTCAGCCTCCCTTCCTCCTCCTCTCTCCCTTAGCCTCCCTCCTCGGCCCTCCTCCCTCTCTTTCCCTAAGTCGCAGCCCTCTAAGGGCTTGCGGCCTCTCCTTTGTGGCATTTAGGCCTTGCCATAAGCCCCTAAACCCTCTTTTTCCCAAACGCTAGCCTCATTAGGCATAGCATTGGCCCTTTGAGGCCATATTCTCCATCCTTGTGCCCCAATCTATCATCCTAGCCCATTTATCCCCGCAAATTTTCTTCCCTTAGCCTTGTTCTCCAATTATTGGCCTCTTTTGCCCCAAAATTGACCTGAAACCCTAAGTTAAAGTTTTAAAGCTAAATACTTGGCAATTTTGCAGGATTAAGGTCTTAAAATTCATATTTTGCAAGCGGAAAAGTGATCCTAAAGTTTCAACAATTTTCAACGGTGGGATCTTCAAGGCCTTGGGCCTAGGGTTTGACCTCTAAACCCTTGTTTTCTGCAGTTTTATTACAGCAAGAAAATTACTAATAATTAAGCCCTAAAATCACAAACTAAATGGTCAAAGTCATTTAAAATTGCAAAATCTTCATTTTCACAAATTTTGGCCTCTTGGGTATTTGAGTTTTGGCCTAGATCTAACATTTAAGCTTGTTGGATTTTTCTACATAACTGAAATTTTCTGCAGATCTGAAATTTCTGAATCAAATACTTAATAAGGGCCAAAAACTGAAATTTTCAATTTTCAAAAAAAAAAATCTATTTTTGGAAATATTGGGCATCATCTTAAGTTTGATTAGTTTGTTGATCTATGGTTAACTCACTGTTGTAATAAACATATCAGTTCTGAAAATTGCAAAGTCAAATACTCTAAAAGCCCTAAAATTGAAATTTTCAAGTTCTAATACATTCTTGTTATTTTTGGGCATATTGGCCACCTATTTTTTGGCAATTTTATCTTGTTGATCTGTCTTTACTTACTGTTGCAAATCAAGAAATCAAATCTGAAATTTTACTGAATACATCATCTTAAAGTGATATAAACAAGTTGAATTACATTTGTTGGTCATTAGAATTTCAGTGTTTTATGTGTTGGGCAAGTTTCATCATTTGAAGTGGTTTATGCACTGTTGTTACAACATTGATAAGATCTGAATTTTCTGAAGTAGTATTGCTAGTATAAACTGTTATAAATTTGTTATTAGCATCTTGATAGACTATTTTAAGCATTTGGCATCTTGGATTACTTGGTATCTTGTGGAATATTGTTGAATTTTACACTTGTATCTATAAGTATTTTATCTTGTCCAAGATTGCAACTCACTATTGTTAAGTACTCTTTAAAAAATTATAATTAAGTACTTAAACAACTTAAGAAAATCTTAACTCAAGATAAATCTCACCCGTAATCTATTGCATAATCATATTAGCTTTAGATTGCATTAATAATTTACCTCCTAGCATAAGCTAGGTTGATAGAGACATAGGACAACCCTTCTTATCTAGCTTGAGGGGCCTCAACAACTCTTCGGTGGTTAACACAGTGACCTTGCAATTGTCAGAGCCACAGTCTCTGCAGCGTCGGAGGCATCGGGTGATAGGAGCCTAACAGAAGGTATCGTTAATCAGGCCTTAGCCTGCTTCCTGTTAGCCTCCTTCCCACAACCTACCTTGGAGCCCAGCTTCAAAATAGTTAAAGGAAGGTTACACTTAGACTAGGCATTTAACTAAAACTTACCAAAATCATTGTATCTCACATAGGTCCTAGGATTTGCGTATCATATAGGTTAATCAATCACTCAAGCAACAGGTGTCCATCCTGTCATTTGGTTCCAATTCATAAGAAGCAAGAATTTGTGACTCCATTAAGGCACTGTTCTCATAATAGAAGATCTAATTTAATCAATAATCTTGCTTAATTTCAACCAAGTGGCTAGGCCACTCATCTGTGTCTCCCAAGTTGATTCTCAACTTGCTTTCTTTCACTTCATTCCATAGGGACTACCCCCCATAGCCTGATGTTCGGAGATAGTTAGAACGGAGTGGGCGGGGATCAAAGTGACAACCCCCATCCTGAGCGTTGTTGCGGTACCTGTACAATCCGGGCAACAACAAGCTTGAACCTCAAAATATTCATCCTTCTTTCCAGCCCTAGATTAGGCCTCAGATTCATCCTTCTTTTCCAACTCTAGATTACACCTCAAATTAGCCTTAAATTATGCCTCAGATTGGTCCAAATTTTGTCTCAAAAGTGATTTGAAATCTTGCTCAAAAGGAGACGACGAATGGCTTATTTACAATTTTACAGTGAATGGATGAGGTCGAATAGGTATGTTTGTTGGGGTGACCTGACCTGCACTTGTAGAGAAGTCGACCTTACATTTGGGAGGCAAAATTCACAATTTAAAATCCAGAACTTTCTTTACTTGAAGCCAACTTGAAGTACAACTTGTATTTGTCAATTTTGGAGGGCTAATACAAATTATGAAGATTGACTGAAGTTACAAAACTCCAACACTCCCTCTTAGCTAGGGAGATATTCATAATGACTTCCATATATGTTCTCTCGTTGAAAAATATCTTCATTCCAAGAAAAGGTTGAATGAGCTCAATTATGTTGATGTATCCATCCACCACGTGTTCAACATAGAACCATGTGGAAAGTGTTGACCACTCAAATTGCATTTGAAGTTTTGTCAACGATTCCATGATCATAGCACATTTCAAAATATTGCAAAATTGTCAGATCATGCCAGAATTCCATATTTCATGTGCTTGCTTCTTTTCTTCAGTTTGTTGTACAAATCATGCAACCCTCCAGGCATATTGTAAAAATTATTCTAGTATGACGAAAATGAGTCATGTAAAAGGCCTAGACAAAAATAATTTTCTTTACAAATTAAAATGTGCCCAATGGGGTCTTCAACTTATGAAAATGACTCTTTAGACTTCTTGACCTAGGACAAACCCTCGAAGCACTCAATGAGTGCTTGACCTCTAAAATAAAAGACATTGAGCATGAAACCCATGCTCCAAAAATAAAAATAATAATAATTTTTATTTTATTTTACAATATACAAGAATCAAAAGTACATTTCATATTTATGAAGACCAAACCTAGTTACACATTTTTCAACACTCCCTCTTAACTAGGGGTATTCATAAATGGTACATGGACATTCTCAATCTGAAGAGATCTCATAAGAAGAGTCGAATTAGTAACCCATCTATTTAGCATCATAACAACCAGCATTGTCACATAGCAAGGCCTTGACAAACAACTCTATCTTCCCACAAGATCAGAGCACAATGTTGGCGAGACCAATCATTTATAGACACCATCATCATTGTCTCTCTCGGAACATACCCTACCTGGATTCTCTCAAAGTGTGTTCCATCGGGACTATTCTTATCTTGGATAGCCAGTCCTCAAAGAATATCGGTCCTCTACAACTACTCTTATCTTGGATGCCCTACCACATCCAAAAAGAGTATCGAATGCCAGATGCTTACCCAATCCTCCATTCTCTTTTCGCAAGTGAACACAAGAATGATGTGCTTATCTCTCCCTCTCACCTAGGGAGGATATATCAATCAGACCAAGCTTGTCTCTCAAATACACAAGCTTCTTATTTGGAAGAGATTTTTGCCAAAATATTAGCTACCTTCTCATTAGTGGAGATATACCGTAGTTGCAGTACACCATCTTGTACTAGCTTCCAAATGTAGTGATACTTGTTATTTATATGTTTTGTCTTTCCATGAAACGTTGGGTCTTCAGACAATCTTATCCAGCTGGTGTTATCACAATGTATCACTATAGGATCCATTGGTCCTTCGAACAAGTCGAACAACAACTTCCTTAACCAAACAGCTTCTCTGCTTACTTCACAGGCTGCAATATATTCAACCTCAGCACTACTCAAAGCAATCGATTCTTGCTTTTTGCTCATCCATGAGACCATGGAGGATCCCAAACTAAAACATCATCCTGTAGTGCTCCTTCCATCTTGCTCACTACCTCCCCAGTCGGAATCTATATATCCAATTAAATGGACATCATTCCTCCTATCATATTTCAGGCAGTAGTGGATGGTTCCTTGCAAATATCTCAGTATATGTTTTGTTGCTATCCAATGATCATGTGTCGGCTCCACTTGGAATTGACTGAGAACATTTACTGCAAAACATATGTTTGGTCGCGTATTCACCAAGTACATTAGTGAGCCAATTTATTGTCTATATCTCGAAGGATCCACAGGGCTCGATTCAAAACTCCTTAGTCTTTTCAAGTTTGTGATCATCTGGGTTTTCATTGGTTTGCAATCCATCATGTCAAACTTCTTCAACGTCTTGATCACATACTTCCCTTGACCTAGATAGATCTTATCAGGTCCTTGCTAAACTTCCAGTCCCAAATAGTAGTGCATCAGCTCTGGATCCTTCATGTCAAATTTTGTTGCTAGGTGCTTCTTACATTCTTCAATTCGACCTTCCATACTTGTCAAGAGAAGATCATCCACATAAAGAAGAATGATTATCGGCTCTCCCTTCACAACCTTAATGTAAGGGTACAGATCAGCAGAACTCTTTGTGAAGCTTAATCTTTGTAGGTATGCATCCATTCTAGCACACCATGCCCTTGGTGCTTCCTTGAGGCCATATAATGCCTTCTTCAACCTGCAAAACTTAAATCTCTCTATCTTTGACTTCAAATCCCAAGGGTTGCTCTAACCAATGGTGCCACTCAGAAATGCAGTCTTGACATCCATTTGGTGGATGTTTCATCCCATCGATGCTGCCAAAGAGACCAACGAACGTATAGTTGTATACCTTGTTGTAGGAGCAAATGTTTCTTCATAATCAATGCCATCCTGTTGAGAGAAGCCCCTAGCCACAGATCTTGCCTTATATTTATCAATACATCCATTTGTTGCATGTTCAATCTTGTAGAGCCATTTGGAAGTTACCACAAATTTGTCTTCGAGCCTAGGTGCGATCTCCCAAACTCCAGTTTTCATTATCGATTGATATTCTTCATTAATGGCATCCTTCCATTCTTGGTGTGTGACAGCTTCTTCAAAGGTGGATGGCTCTGCTTCTGTCAATTTCGTCATATAGGTTGTGTTACCACTCAAACTAGCAAGGGACCTAAAAGGGGCTCTTAAAGGGACAACTGTTAGGCCAAGGGCAATGATGGAGACTTAACCCACTGTCACCTCAGCTAAGACTCCCTACTCTTTACGAACTTTCACCGATGGGAGGAGACCTGATATATAGAAATTCACTTGTGAAGGATGAATCAACAAACAGATGTGAAGTACCTTGATCATCCTTTTCCTAGAAGGAGGATAAGGATGGAGCTTACTTGCTCTTTAAGCAAGGTACAAAGATTTATAGGATAAGGAAGTGAGGATTTGAGGGTTAGGTTAGAGGAATATGCCTTGTAAAGGAGTTTCTCAATCATAAAATCCTTATTGAACTTAACTTCCCGAATGGTTCTTCACAAATTGACTTTTCAAAGGTATGGGACCACACGGGACCAAGTGGACTCAGCCTAGGTTAAGTAGAGAGAATCTAGCAACCAATGATGTTCTTAACCCAGACAAGGAAGGGGAAAGGATCAAAGCGAGGATTTCTAATCAAAGGTGTCAAATTGATCCTATGAGGTGCTAGCCTAGGGAATACCAGGGCAAAGTGTGATCTCATAGCTAGGGCTTGGGTTATCTCACATCTCCACTGTCGGAATGGCTTCAAATTTGGAGGCCTTAAGGACACACCAACGCAGTAGAGGCTAGGGGATCGAACATTTTCTATGGATATTTCGTGGGGAAAGTGATGCCCTAGGTGACCCAACTTGGCTAGACCTAAAAGAGAAAGGGAAGAGGTGGAGAAAAATGTTCTTTAAGTGATCACCTATTGGTAGATTAGTGCCTAATCCCTTGGGGAGAATGGAGTCTAGGAGAATGATGAGAAAGGACTTCGTATTTCAGTCAAAGAGGACTTAAGGACTACTTCGCTTGGATTTTAGGGCAAGGTGAAGTGACCTCAAATCTTTTATATTTCGCTTTGCAAAAGAGATGGCTTATCAAGATAAATTCACTGGTAGAATTATCCTTAGGAGATTTCATTCAACATACATGGCCCATACATTGACAAGTGCTATATAGAAACAATAATTCCACAATTTCACAATTAAACAATGTAGCAATTAGCCCTAGTATAGCGAAAATCCCATTCAATGCATATGACAAAAGTAAAGCAAGAATAGCATTAAATATGTGTACTTACATGTAATAGAAAACATCCAACCATCAACAATTTGACAATAAAGAAGCTCCAAGATAAGATACTCCAATCTAAACATCAAAATTAATCCACGCTCCAATTCATCCTCCAAGAAAAAGTGTGAAATTCTCAAGAAAGAAGAATGATCCAATCCAAAGTGATGAAACAAATGAATTCATGTCTCTCATATTTATACACTCGTTAGGAGTTCGAATTACCTAATTTGGGCCTACATTAGCCCATCAACTAAAATAATGTGCAAATAACTATCTATTGGTGACAAGCCCACCAAACTAGCTTACAAATAAAATAATAAGCCTCCCAAAAGGTTGAATGATCAATAATGCATGTCGTTGGGCTCTCTAAGAGGCCTGATGAAGTCCATAAGTTCCAAAATGATGAGTTGGACTTCCAAAAGTAATGGACAAGGGGTTGGCCCCTAGTTCTCCACATAATAAACCTGCGGTGCTCCCAATGGCTATGAGGGCACACAAGTGACCTCATGGGTCTCCAAGTAAGTTGAAGACGCATGTAGACTATCTGTAAGGGCTCAGATGATGGTGTAGATGATGCCACATCATTCTACAAGTCCTGGGTCAGCTGCCAAGTGTATGGTACATCTGTGGAGCTAGCTGGGAAAAGGTGAACTGGGTGCATCTTCCTCGTCCAATACGTGGATCTTGACCAATCTCTAAACATCTTTGGGGATCCATAGAGTGTTGTCTACTGATGTGGAGGCCCATGGCTCTCAACACACACCTACGTGTGCTAATGTAGCCCTCTGGAGGGTTAGGACCCCGTATAAGGAGACCAAACCCAAGATGGAGACCACCTACAATCCTGCATATGATCCAATGCGTCCCTTTGCCTTCCAGTACAACAAGTCAGAAAAATTGAGTAAAAGAGCTTACAAACCATGGACCACAGGGAGGGACTTCATAATGGCCTGCCCTTCCATAATGGGCTTTGGCATGTGCTAATGTCTCCAAACTCCAAATGGGGTTAACCAAGTATCCCATTAGGTGGTTTCTACTTTTAAAGGGGATAATATGTCCAAGGTACATCCTTTAAAAGGTGGTGGCATGTGATAAAGAGGTGAATGGAGTAGGGAATGAGAAGGGGCAGCCCTGGGCCACATGTTGGGGTACAAAGGTAGCTAGTAGAAGGGAAACCCACACTTGGGTATATAATATATAGGAGGGAGCAATCATGGTACATGAGGTGCCCCGGCCTTGATTTTTCCACCCTTCTTTATATGCCTTTTGCCTTTTTATGATTTTTCTTCAATTAACTACTCGGGGTTCAAGGGGTAAGAGCATGATGTGTGAGATATAGCAGTGGATACACCCTTTTAAGGTAGGGCGGTTCATTGCCCACCGGCGGTTGGGACAATCACAGGTTCTTATATGTTGAAGGATGCTCATAGAACCTGTAGGAACCAGGCTGATGGCCATGATGATGGGGCAGAGCTAAAGTATTGGCTTTTGCCCACATGCTAAATGTGTTTGTCCCAGCCATCTTTGGCATTTTGTTGTACATTTTTCTGTTGAATGTAACCAATTATACTTTTACTTTTCTTTTTCGCTGCATCAACCTCCAGGGCATCATTCCGGGCTTGACCCGAGGTGTGGGCAGGGGAAAGCGAGAGTTAGCCCTATGTGGACCTAGTGGAGAAATGTGGACCCAGGTGGGAGAAATGATGAATGGGGTTATAATGAGTGGAAATGGGGCAATATATGTGGATGAGAGAGCAGGACCATGCAACCAAAATTAGGGTTTCCCATGAAATACCATCCCTAAAGCCAAATGGTCAGTAAAAGAGATCCCACGGGACTAGAATCCAAGGTTAATATCCAAAAGGGGTCTAGGGGCAAGAGCACAGACCTAGCCCATTCTTTCTGTCAAATCCCCCCATTAATCCATGCCTAGAAGTGCCCATGATAAGCAAACTACAATACTCAATTACCAAATGACAAGGCATACCTTGAGGTTCGGGAGGCACACCTTCAAACATATGATTATCACAGATCGGTGAGGGCCCACATGGCTGGCTCAGGTGGCAAAGAAATGGCACAATGAGCTACTTGGTGGCTGCAAGGGGTTGTTGGTTGTCGGTCAAGGACCATCTTGGGAAAAAAAATCTCCTAGGGATATCACCCACAAAATGGTGGGTAACATATGGCTCCAATTGGGACGTGATCTCTCGAAGAAATGGACGAAGCTACTCGAACGGGAGGTCACGAGAACTCCAACAATCTCTTGGTTACCGCAGACCTGTTATCTGCACATATCAACGATTAAACCCACGAAGCAACATGTTTTTCACAGTGTCTTATGATCACCCATGCTTAGTGTTAGGTCGTAAAATCAACAGAAAAATAAAATATGCAAATTTTAATTTAAATGCATCTAATCTACCATGAGAAATATCATATGAGGTTAGTTCTAATGCAAAATCAACATGCGATGCATCCTACTCTAACATGCATAACATACAATGTCAAGTGCTAGGTATAATCATAGACCCAATGCAACCAACATGTCAATTGATCAATACAAGAATGCATGCTTCCATGATTATTTTTGCAACGGACCTGGCAATACAAATGGGAACAATGATATGAGGGGTTGCAAGGGAGGGAGGTGGGAAAAGAAGAGACCCACATGCCATAGAAAGGAACCCTGGAAGAAGGAAAAGACACCAGTCGAGAGGATTGGATTTGATCCTCCAACCAGGAGATGGAAATGTCAATGACCAAGTATATGAATCTTTGATGAAGAACTATCTCGGGCCTATCATCCTTAGGGTAAGGAGTGAAAGACTCAGACATGTTTAGGATGATACTATTTTGGTCATTGGGAAAACAAGAAGTGGACCCATCATCGTATTTGGGGAAAACCATGATTCTTGGTCCTTCATAGGGGAAAGCAACTCTTCATCAAGACTAGGGGAATGAACATCATCACAAACATCTATTTCTAGGGCAGGGGAGGAACGCTCAAACATGAAGAAAAACCCTTTATCGGTGGCATGGCCTAGGGAAGCATCTTCCTCAATTTCTTCTATATTAGAGTCATCAGAATTTCCCACAATCTCGGAAGGCTCTTCTTTGATTGAATCATCTTGGAACATAAAGAAGATACCTTTCCAACCACTAGGAAGGGCTTCATAAGGACCAACATTGTTGTTCAGCAAGGGAAGAGCATTTTCTTCTTCCCTGAGCTCGTTCTTATGGACTTGAGAAACCATGGGGTCTTTATTTCTATAATCACAGCCAATTCCCCAATCAACAGCCCAAAATTCACTCGTAGATTCTTCGCTTATTTGACTATCATGATCTTCCTCAGAATCCTCCCATTCTTCACTATATATTTGGTGTTGGTTAGGATGCCATTCATTCTCTTCTTTAGACAGGGAGGACTTTTCCTCCTTCTGTTCCCGAAGAATGATCTCCAAGGTATTTACTACATGATTTTGATCAAATGCCTCAAGAAGAAGGTCATCGGTAGGACTCTCTTTATATTCACTCTTCGTGTTACGGAGCCTTTCTGATTGCTCACAATAGTGGGAGAAAATCTCTTGGGAGTTATATGTGGCCATCAGTTTCCTGCAAGACTTTTCATATTCCATCATCCATTCTTGTAATGTCTGAGGGCTCTCGGGGTTGAGATCTTCCTCACTATCCTTAAAGGACATGCTTCCCAATTCATGAGTCTCTCCTTTCGCACCATCATTGAAGTATGCATCAATAAGAGACTCTTCCTCAAGCATAAAACCATATTCAATAACTTCCTCCTCTTGAAGGGCCATATCTAACATGAGATTGGAAACTCGACCCTTCAGACAACAAGAAGTGCGTAGTCAACATTGGAAGAGAAGGAATGCTTTTAGATTTACATGACTCAAGCCAATCGGTACTTGGGGCAATGTATAGGACAAACAATTCCATTTGGTCACAAGGTTGAGTTATATTTTGCTTTAAAAGGTACCTTATGAACCTTAACACGTGGTTGGCTGCAGAATGTGGATCCCCATCAAACATTGGCATATTCTTCATGGATTTCGAAGAAGTATATCTTGTGGTCCCTGTAATATCTACGGGGGGAATATATGTGGTCAACGTGTTGTTGGGTCCTTAATGACATGGGAATCGCCAAGGTGAATGAAATTTCCTTAACAAATGCTTGCTTCACACTACAAGCATCGACTTTGAAGCTCAATGAAGAACTAGGGCTTCGTTCTTCTAATGGAATCGCCAATAATGTTATGTCAATATGTCATATGGGTAACCAAACACACGTTTCGTGTCCCCAACAACGACGCCAAAATGTTACCACTCAAACTAGCAGGGGACCTAAAAGGGGTTCTTAAACGGACAGTTGTTAGGCCAAGGGCAATGATGGAGACTTAGCCCAATGTCACCTCAACTAAGACTCCCTGCTCTTTACAAACTTTCACTGATGGGAGGAGACCCGATATACAGAAAGTTACTTGCGAAAGATGAATCAACAAACAGATGTGAAGTGACCTTAATGCTCCTTTCCTAGAAGGAGGTTATGGATGGAGCTTACTTGCTCTTTAAGCAAGGTACAAAGATTTCTAGGATAAGGAGGTGAGGATTTGAGGGTTAGACTAGAGGAATATGCCTTGTAAAGGAGTTTCCCAATCCTAAAATCCTTATTGAACTTGACTTCTCGAATGGTTCCTAAAGAATTGACTTTTCAAAGGTATGGGACCACATAAGACCAAGTGGACCCAACCTAAGTAAAGGTGAGAGAATCTAGCAATCTAGCAACCAATGATGTTCTTAATCCAGACAAGGAAGGGGAAAGGATCAAAGCAAGTATTTCCAATCAAATGTGTCAAATTGATCCTATGAGGTGCTAGCCTAGAAAATACCAGGGCAAAGTTTGATCTTAGAGCTAGGGCTTGGGTTATCTCACGACTCCACCATCAGAATGGCTTCAAATTTGGAGGAGGCCTTGAGGACACACCAACGCAATAGAGGCTAGGAGATCGAACTTTTTCTATGGCTATTTCGTTGGGAAAGTGATGCCCTAGGTGACCCAACTTGGCTAGACCTAGAAGAGAAAGGGAAGATGTGGAGAAAAATGTTCTTTGAGTGATCACCTATTGGTAGACCAATGCCTAATCCCTTAGGGAGAATGGAGTCGAGGAGAATCATGAGAAGGGACTTGGTAGTTCAGTCAAGGAGGCCTTAAGGACTACCTCGCGAATTTTAGGGCAAGGAGAACTGACCTCAAAGCTTTTATACTTCGCTTTGCAAAAAGAGATGGCTTATCAAGATAAATTCACTGGTAGAATTATCACTAGGAGATTTCATTCAGCAAACATGTCCCATACATTGAGAGATGCTATATAGAAACAATAATTCCACAATTTCACAATTATGCAATGCAGCAATTAGCCCTAGTATATCGAAATCCCATTCAATGCATATGACAAAAGTAAAACAAGAATAGCATTAAATATGTGTACTTACATGCAATAGAACATATCCAACCATCAACAATTTGACAATAAAGAAGCTCCAAGATAAGATACTCCAATCCAAACATCAAAATTCATCCATCTTCCAATTCATCCTCCAAGAAAAAGTGTGGAATTCTCAAGAGAGAAGAATGATACAATCCAAAGTGATGATAAAAATGAATTCAAGTCTATCCTATTTATACACTCAATAGGAGTTCGAATTACATAATTTAAGCCTACAATAGCCCATCAACTAAAATAATGTACAAATAATTATCTATTGGTGACAAGCCCACCAAACTAGCTTACAAATAAAATAATAAGCCTCCCAAGAGATCGAATGATCAATAATTCATGTCATTGGGCTCTCTAAGAGGTCTGATGAAGTCCATAAGTGCCAAAATGATGAGTTGGACTTCCAAAAGTAATGGACAAGAGGTTGGCCCCTTGTTCTCCACATAATAAACCTATGGTGTTCCCAATGGCTATGAGGGCACACAAGTGACCTCATGGGTCTCCAAGTAAGTTGAAGATGCTTGTAGACCATTTGTAAGGGCTCAGATGATGGTGTAGGTGATGCCACATCATCCTACAAGTCCTAGGTCAGCTGCCAAGTGCATGGTACATCTATGGGGTTAGCTGAGCAAAGGTGAACTAGGTGCATCTTCCTTGTCCAATAGGTGAATCTCGAGCAATCTCTGAACATCTTTGGGGATCCATAGAGTGTTGTCTACTATTGTGGAGGCCTATGGCTCTCAACACACACCCTACATGTGCCAATGTAACCCTCTGGAGGGTTAGGACCCCGTATAGGGAGACCAAACCCAAGATGTAGACCACCTGCAACCCAGCATAAGATCCAATGCGTCCCCTAGCCTTCCAGTACAATAAATCATCAAGGAAATTGAGTAAAAGAGCTTACAAACCATGGACCACAGGTGGGGACTTCATAATGGCCTGCCCTTCCATAATGGGCTTTGGCATGTGCTAATGTCTCCAAACTTTAAATGGGGTTAACCAAGTATCCCATCAGGTGGTTTCTAATTTTAAAGGGGATAATATGTGCAAGGTACATCCTTTAAGAGGTGGTGGCATGTTATAAAGAGGTAAATGGAGTAGGGAATGAGAAGGGGCAGCCCTGGGCCACATGTTGGGGTACAAGGGTAGCTAGTAGAAGGGAAGCCCACACTTGGGTATATAATGTATAGGAGGGAGCAATCATGGTACATGAGGTGCCCCGGCCTTGATTTTTCCACCCTTCTTTATATGCCTTTTGCATTTTTATGATTTTTCTTCAATTAACTGCTCGGGGCTCAAGGGGTAAGAACATGATGTGTGAGATATAGCAGTGGATACCCCTTTTTAAGGTAGGGCAATTCATTGCCCCACCAGGGGTTGGGACAATCATGGGTTCCTATATGATGAAGGAGGCTCATAGAACCTGTAGGAACTGAGGTGATGGCCATGATGACGGGGTGGAGCTCATGTATTGGCTTTTGCCCACCTACTAAATGTGTTTGTCTCAGCCATCTTTTACATTTTGTGGTACATTTTCCTATTGAATGTGGCCAATTATGCTTTTACTTTTCCTTTTAGCTGCGTCAACCTTAGGGGCATCATTCCAGGCCTGACCCAAGGTGTGGGCAGGGGAAGGGGAGAGCTAGCCCTATGTCGACCCAGTGAAGGAATGTGAACCCAGGTGGGCGAAATGATGAATGGGGTTATAATGAGTGGAAAGGGGGCAATATATGTGGATGAGGGAGCGGGACCACATAACCAAAATCAAGGTTGCCCATGAAATACCATCCCTAAAGCCAAATGGTCAATAAAAGAGATCCCACGAGACTAAAATCCAAGGTTAATATCCAAAAAGGATCTAGGGGACAAGAACAAAGACCTAGCCCATTCTTTCCGCCGAATCACCCCATTAATCTATGCCCAAAAGTGTCCATGATAAGCAAACTACAATACTCAATTACCAAATGACAAGGCATACCATTAGGTTCAGGAGGCCCCACCTTCAAACATACGATCACGACAAATGGGTGAGGGCCCACATGGCTAGCTTAGGCGGCGGAGAAATGGCGCAATGAGCAAGTTGGTGGCTGCAAGGGGTTGTTGGCTATCGGTTGAGGACCATCTTGGAGAAAAAATTTCTCCTAGGGATATCACCCACAAAATGGTGGGTAACAGGCTGCATACCTAGAATATTGTTTGGGCTCCTTGCTTTCCCTGAATGTGCCTTGAACTTCTCCATGATCTTCTGCATCTAGTAGTGTAGACTTCAACGAGTTAGATCTTTTTCTAGTTTCGGTGATTACCACAGGTTGTAGAGCTTCACTGGCACCTTCATCTTCATGATTTGATTATTCTTGCTTCCTAGTGACTTCCTCTTCAAATACCGAAAATTCTTCATCGTCAGAGTCCACAGGGAGATCCTTTGATTTCTTGAATGCAATAATTTCGTCAAATATCACATCTCGACTGACTTCTATTCGGTGTCCTTCCTTTATGTAGATCCTATATGTTAGAAAATCATAAAGGCAGAAAGATTTTCTTATATAGATAATTACTTGTGATTCTTTTATCTTTATGTTCTTCTTTTATCTTTTAGTTCATCAAGAAATTACTAAAACAATAGCACAAGGACAACAAATGTAGGCGGACAACCAGGGAAAAACCCCTATCTAGGGAAAAACCAGTCAAAAATTGTTCCTTCAATAGTTTCTCGAGATAACCCAAGACTCTTGACCTCGACAAAGACTCCTCCACACCAAGTCATCCATCAATCCTTCTTGCAGATGATAACCCTTCAACAGCAACTTCGACCCAGCAATAGCTTCAATTAGACAAAGAAAAACTTTGATCTCCCTAGATACTCTTCCTGAGTGAGAGATAGATGGTCTAAAATTTCGATCTTGATGTCTTCTTCTTGCCTCTCAAAACTTTGCACTCCTTTTCAGCCCCTTTCCAGCTCTTCTTCAACTTCACATTTCTCACTTTCCAGCTTCAGAATATCGAACTATGAGAGAGAGTGTGAATTGCTCCAAATGAATTTGAACCGCCTTGTATATATAGCCTTCCAGTGAGGTTGAATTGTCCTTCTTAAGGGCGACTTGTTCTCCTTGGGGCCGACTTGGTGTGGATGGGACAAATAGTATATTTGACTCAATATTAGTTCTATTTACATGATTCAAAAGCCCAAGAAGGGTCTCTTTTAATGGACAATGACTCTAATGACTCAAAATAAATCCTAGAAGTCCTTAATGGGGACTTTGACCTAAAACAAGACGACCCAAGCATGAAACCCATGCTTTAATAAGTCGTAATAAAAATAATAATAATATTTTCTTCATTCTTTTGATAAATATATTTCATTGTGACTCAAATACATTTATGAAGACCGAACCTAGTTACATATTTCAACCTAGGAAACCAGATTCGTCCTAAACCCCCTGCGAATCCCGAATCCGACGAATCCGACATGATTCGGTCCGGATTCGTGTCCAAATCACAGGACACGTCGTGTCCGAGGGCGTGTCGCGATTTTCAGGGGCGTGTCGCGATTTTAGGACACGTGTCCGGTTTCCAGGACTCGCTAAGCTCAGCGCGTGTATGAAAAGGGCGTGTTTGCTCATTAATATTTTCATTTGGTAAATGATTTGTGCTGTTGCAGCAAGGAGTAGAGCATTTTGGCAGCTTCATAATCAAGTCTAGGCCCTAGTATTGATATGCCATTCATGGTAATGTTAAATTCTTAAAGTAAAAGTGGCATTCTCCTTAATCTTCATTTTCATCCTTTTACTTAAATTTTTAACATTACCATGAAATGACTCAGGATGTTTGAGAGTGGTTCCGGCCTCATTGGATTTCATATGGAGAAAGTAGAATTTTAGATTTCATTCAAAATCCAACAGACTTATCAGTTTTTCAGGATTTTAGGATTGGGGGATTGCAATGTTTCCATTGAATTTTGTCATGTATTAGAGTATGGAACTCGTATTTAATCAAGAGCACCAAACCAAGAGCTTCTGAATATGTCTCTCCCGCTCCCGTTTTCGCTCCCGCTCCCCGCTTTCGCTCCCGTTCCCAAGTAACACTGTCCCTGATGATATGGGTCTGGACACCATTGTTGAGTTGGCATTGGCCAACATGGATCTCAATGATCTAGTGCTAGAGCCTGTTAGATTTGATGACTTAGAGGGGTCAGCCTCCATACCAGCAAATGCAAAGGCGACTATGGATACAGGGGAGGAGGAGGATGTAGAGGAGAGCAGTGGGGACCATGATGATGGGGACAGTGATGCTGATTCTGATGCTGATTGATGCCTTGAGGCTTGTATACCTGTAGTTGTTTTATATTTTCTATTTCTATTTGCCATTGGCATTGCACCAACACTACCTATGTAACACATTTTGATTTGATGACTTAATGAGAAAACTACAGTTGTCAGTGTGTTTATCTTACTATATTGTAGTTGTAAGTTGTCTTTCAGTTATGAATTATGAATCATGATTTAAATTTTTAATAGATTTATCATTTATGTGACCAGTACCACTGACATTTATTTGAATTTTGTATGTACTATGCATGCTAATAGCTATAGATGAAGATCTATGTTTGAAATCAATAAATTTGTATCATTAATTAAGATTTGTGTAAGAAATATGATAATATCTAATTTTTAATATATATATATATATATTTTTAAATAAATAAAAAAAAAAAAAAATATATATATATATATATATATATATATATTTAATAAAATAATATATAACGTGTCCTGTTCCGGGGGGTCAGCGTGTCCCGAATCCGACACCACGAATCCTGAATCCTACGTGTCCCGAATCCCCGTGTCAGGTGACTTAGATTTCAACACTATAGGCCTTATAAGAATTTACTGTAACCAACAAATATTTCCTTCATGCCTGATGAATCCAATTTCTTTCTCGTATTTTGGTATATAAATATAGACATGACAACCAAAAATTTGGAGATGATCCAAGCTTGGTTTCTTCCCAATGAATGCTTCTTCGGGAGTCATGTTATCTAGTGACCTGTGTAGACTTCGATTTTGTATGTATACAGTTGTCTTTGTAGCTTCACCACACGTAAATTTAGGTAAATCTTGATCATGTAGCATAGCTTTTACACTTTCTTCAATGGACCGATTCTTGCGTTCTGCAACTCCATTTTGCTCGGGATTATATGGCACTATCAGCTCCCTCTTAATCCCATATTCCTTATACAAGGCTATAATTTCCTTAGATATGTATTTTCCTCCATCATCAGACCTTAATATCTGGATTCTCCTTTCTACAAGGTTCTCTACTTCAACTTTGAATTCTTGAAATTTGATGAATACTTCATCCTTGGATTTCATTAAATAAACCCAAGTTTTCCTTGAATGGTCATCTATAAATGTGACATAATATAGATGACCTCCAAGTGATTTAGGAGTCATAGAACCATAGACATCGGAATGAATAAGATCCAAGATTTCTTTTGACCTTGAAACACCGCTTCCAAATGGTCTCTTGGTGTTCTTACCCAATGCACATCCCTTGCATACTCCTTTGTGATCTTCTTTCAGTTCGGGGATGCCATCTACTATTGAATTTAGGGTTGGAAGGATTTTGTAGTGGAGATGACTAAATCTTCTATGCCAAAGTTCACATGGGTTGACTTCAGTGTGAACCAAAGCTTGAGCAAGGGGAGTTAGCAACCTGTAAAGTCTTCCTTCATGAATCCCAATCATCCTTGCATCTTTTATGCTTGAGTTCTTATCCCATACCACAACCTTTCCATCTATGAAAGCAACTCTATCACCTTTATCTTCTAGACTTGAAATGGAAAGTAAATTCTTATGCAAACCTGGAACAAATAGGATGTTGTTGAGATGAATATTTCCTCCATTCTCCAGCTCTAGAGAGGTTGATCCAATTCCTCTCACAGGGTAGCTCTTATTATCACCAAGCTCTACGGAGTAAGAGGACTTTCCTTTTGACAATGTTTTTAGTTGTTTGTGATGACCGATCATATGTCTCGATGCTCCATTGTCGATTACCTAAATGCTTTCATCTTGAAATGAGCTAGTGAGTGCTGAGAAGAGTCCTTCATCCTTTGTAGTTATCTTGGTCACTTCCTTCTTTGGAGAAAATAGGAGATCCCATAACTCTTTGATGCCTTCCTTAAGATGACTTGTTGCCCTTGAACATCTTTCTAGGAACTTCTTCCATGTTGTAGATATCTTCATCATGCCCTTAGCCAACCTTAGCTCTGACACCATGTTGAGAAATCTATAAGGCAAGGAATTTGATGATTTCTCTTTCTATGATAACTGCTTGTGAAAACTTTTTACTTTTTCTTACTTATTAGCTTCTTATCTTATTATTATGTTCGTTTATCATCAAACAACTACCAAAACAAGAAGAACAAAAGTACACAGGATATAGGCTGCAAGTTGGGGCCAAAACCTCTCCACTTGAGAGGAAAACCCGTAAATCTCTTCTCTTCTTATAGATTCTTCAATTGATGAATTCCAAGACCTCTAAACCAAGACCAATACCCTTCAAGGCCGAGTCCAACCTCTCTTGACAATGTGCTTCCTTTGTCCAAGTCAAACCCAGTCAAATCTCTTCCAGCAACACAACTTCGACACCCAACTTCAAAATTTCGGCCTCTACTGCAAATCTGAAATTTTCGGCCTTCCCAGCAACCACTGTTGCCACATGTGTGAGCTCGATCTAGCCTTCAAGGCCTCCCAGCAACTTCGCTTGCCTTGCTTCCTTGTCTAGGGCTAGAAGGTGACCCTTTGAGTCTGTTTAGCAACTTTGATCCTCTTCCAGCAGATAGAGAATTTTGGCCTTGTTCTTCACGCATGTGAGAGAGAATGAGCCCAGAAACAATCTTTCTTTGTCTCAAGGAGCTCGAGTTCCCTCCTTTATATAGGCTTCTCAAGGTGGACGTGGCTCCTCAAATTAGGCTAACTTCTCAACTGCTAGGCCGACTTGGTCTTAAAGGGTATTTTGACACTTTTAAATACAAAAATATTTTTATTTACAAGTTACAATGTGCCCGATGGGATCTTCAACTTATGACAATGACTCTTTTGACTTCTTGACCTAGGACAAACCCTAGAAGCACTCAATGCGTGCTTCACCTTTAAAATAAAAGACCTTGAGCATGAAACCCATGTTCCAAAAATAATAATAATAATTTTTCTTTCATTTTATAATATACAAGAATAAAAAGTACATTTCATATTTATGAAGACCGAAACTAGTTACACATTTTTCAACAACCCTATCTCCTCTTGATGGAAATCATCCCACATTCTTCCCCAATCTGGAAGTTTCTCACAGGCTACTATCCCATCAATGAAAGCATCCCAACTCTTGGTAAAACCACTCATGGTTGATCTAACCAGTTGCTCATCAGAGATGGTTTCTCCCATGGCTACCAACTCATCTCTCACTTGAGTGACCTTGGTGAGGTATGAGGATACAGTGTCAGTTTTGGTCATCTTGGTTTGCCTTAGTTTTTCCCGCAACACCATTTTTTTTATTCTCATTAGTGCTTTGGAAAAGTTTGATTAAGGCTGCCCACTTCTCAAAGGCATAAGTCTTCCTCGAAACATGAGGAATAAGGTGGTCTTTGATAGCATCTAGAAGGAGCCTCTTGGCCTTAACATTCCTCTTGTTAAAATCAGCCAATTGTACTGGATCAGTGGGTGGAACTACTGCATTCTCAACAATATCCCACAATTCAAACTCTTGAAGCACCAATACAAACCTCTTTCCATGGGCTAAAGTTTTCAGCCCCACTCAGCCTATCCTCCACCCTCAACCCTGTTGCCATTGACCTGCTTACCAACACAAGGTTTCAAATCTGTCCAAGGGTAAACACCAACTCCCTCTCAAAGAAAAAACCCTACTTAGTTTGTTGTTATGCTTGCGATTTGGTCACTATTCTCAGTCGTTCTGCCCACATGGCTTTGATACCATGTAGAAATTTGGTGTGTAGACCCACCCCGGTTTCAAATTCATGAAAGCACATCAAGTTTAATGCCCAACCCAACATGTTTTATGTTGTTGTCATAAACATGAATATTTTTCAAAATTGGAAACACATAAGCTACTCTACTGTTTCTGTTTTGCTGAGAATAGCACAAGCATTCACACAATTTTGGCACAAGATATTTTTGGTCCGATGACCCTGGGAAAACCCCAAAGGGAAAACCAGTGAGAGATATTTTTTATTTCAGATCAGAGAATTCGTTACAACATTAAATGCAACGCACAATCAACTTATCTCCGAGATTTCATGCTCAGAATTCCTTGGGAAATGTGTTGTAGCTACTCCTTGGAGTTTGTGCGTGACAGCTCCTAGAAAACCGTGCCCAGCTCACTCAGAAAATTGCGCCTCTGGGTTTGTTCCTTTAGCCCACTGACCTCTGTTGTTGTTTTCCTTTGCAACAAGCTTCTTGAAGTCTTTTATATGCTTGTTGTAGCACCCTAACAGTCCTCTGTTAACAGCTATTATCTAGTTGATAGACCTCTATCCACTGCTTCAGACGTTCTTTTCTCTTTAGCCAGCCACACTAGACCTTGGTTAGGCCTTCCTGTTACTTTTTTCCAGCCTCCTAGACCCTCAGCACTCTTCCTAGCCTCTGCCCAAACTGTGCAGCACCCTCAACCTCTCTTACTAGCCCTCTTCAGGCCTCAGCCCTCTGGCCTTTTAAGATAAGCCCTTGATACCTTGGTTCTGTCCTCGGCTAGGCCTGTTACAACCTTTCCTTGCAGCGGCCTTGTTTCTAGAATCTCGGCCTATTGCTGTAACCTTCGCTGTCTTTTGACCAGACCATAGACTTCTGCACTTTCTTCTATGTGACCAACGCTTGCTCCTTGATAAGGTTTGTGGCCCTCTTGGAGGCTCTCCTATGCACACAAGTGTGTCTCCTTCCACCTGCTGTACTTCTCCCTTGGCTCTCTACTCCTCTTCTCCAAATCTCATGAAGAATAGTGTGCCTCTTCACTCTCCCTCTCTCCTTTTATTTCTCATCAATGACTAAAACCCCTAACCCTAGATCTCAATGGCTGAGATTTAATCTAGCCATCTCAAGATCAATGATCATGACTTAATCTCACATTGGGCCCACTTAAATCACTTAAGTGACCCAACTTTATAAAGTCACACTCACTTTATAAAAAGTCACTTTTTAGTCATTAATTAAAAAGATACACTTTTCAACTTTATAAAATCACTTTATAAAGTAAAGTGTCTAGGGAGTGAAATGTGCTCGGTCACTTCTACATGCTAGGCACCGCCAATGCAAAAGTACCTCCAAGCTACCAAAAACTAACACAAGTAAGGCAACAACAGATAATAGCACACTAGTACCGTATCATAGGTTTAGTACGAACCTGATTTAGTGCTTCGTCGTGGTGACCTTTAATATTCGTATTGTGCCACTATCTCTGCATTCCTTTGGAATTTGTTGTCTTCAGCATAATTAATGGAAGTTTTTGGAGGCAGTAACAATCTTAGATCCCTCTAGGCAGCTACAGTGAAATGCCCCCCATAATAATTAGCATTTTGGTGAAGCAGGTATAATGTTTGATAACTTAGAGTCTTTGAGATTACAACCTGCCTTTTGCAACAAAACAATCCACGCAAAATATCCACACACCCATAAAAGATAATAATAAACTAAAGAACCAAAATTTTATCATATTAAGGATAAAATAAAGGAAAAACTATTTCCACATGGGCATCAGAAGTAAAGAAATGGTCAGGTCACTGATAATAACCTTTGCTATAAACATTATTGTCTGAAACCAACTTCATATAGACATGTGAAAAAGAGATCTCTATCAAACAATGAAAAAGGAAATCTAGCAATAACTTGCAGGATGAACAAACATATCATGTGTCCTAAAATAAGGATAAAGAAGCTCAATATTTGTGTCCTCATACTTGTCTCTGTCGATACCAGGAATATCCACAGCAATTAGAGCCATGGCAGCCATCCGATACATGTGATCAGCAATAGATTCAGGATCCCTTATACCACGGTAAACCCAACCAGTTCGTTTTGTAGTCTGCAACAGACCACAAGATTTAGTTCTTATGGCACTCTACTTTAAAATAAACATCTAACAGAAGTTCAAGATGTAAGGCTGGCTCTCCAGAAATTTTATTTTTTAACTGATAAAAACATCATTAAAGTTCACTTTGAACAAGAATGAAAACCAATTTTAAGGGAGATCAAGTTCATGAGAAAGAAAGGGATGCTCTACAAGTTATATATAAATACACTGATTTCATCTTAGAAGTAAGAGAGGACTTTAAAAAGTGCAAATAAATTCCTACTTGCAGAAAATATGAACAAAAATGAAAAACAAAAGGTATCTATGAGAACCTTTTCTTAAGTATTCCTCCTAAGCAACGTTGCATGAAGCGGGGACGTTTTTTGGAAGCGGGGACGCAGAAGCGTAATTTCCCAAAAATCTAGGAAGCGAAGCGTATCAGAAGCATCTACTATATATATATATATATATATATATATTATATATATATATATTGCATTTATATTTAATAAAAACATCCAAAATACCAAATTAGTTGTAGAAGACATAAAAACATGCATATTGTTACATAAATCAAGATAGATATGGCATCCATTGTACATCAATGATTAATTATTCCAGCATCAACCATCTAGAATCTAGATTCCTCCTCTTGTCTAGCCTTTACCTCTACTTCAATTCTATAGCGATATTAGTCAACGTCGCTTAATTTTGATCAAACAGCTTAATCCAAGCCTAATAATATGGTAAAGAAAGCTTAACATGCCTAATCAATGATTTTGACTTGAGTGAAGGGTACATAATTGCTAAGGCCATGACAAAGGAGTTCAACAATTAACAACACCAACACTGGGGTACATATAGGGCTTGGTGCTCTTGATTAAATGGCAATCACATGCCCTCATACATGATATAATCCAATGAAACGCCACAATCCCATTGATCCTGAAAACTGTTAAGTCTGCTGAATTTTGAATGGGATATGAAATTCTATTTTCTCCATATGAAGTCTAATGAGGTTGGAACCACTCTCAAACATCCTGAGTCATTTCATGGTAATGTTAAAAATGTAGGTAAAAGGATGGAATCCTTTGTCTTTCATTTCCATCATTTTACTTAAATTTTTAACATTACCATTAGGGAGCATCTAGGAAGTGTCTAGGGGAGCATCAAGGGGCACCTTGGGAGTATTTGGAAAGTGTAGTTCCTCACATAACAGTTTGAAATTTCCAAAAAAAAAGACAAAAAAAGCCCTCCGAAACCGTGTGAACTGTCCACCTTCTCTCAGATCCGCTCACGATCCGCAGTGGATACACGCCCAAACCTCCACAGATCTGCACCCAATCCTTTCCAGATCCGCGGATCAGGCCCCCACAGATCCAAATTTCCAGGAATCACCAAAAAAAACGGAACTGCAGATCCGATTTTTGGATACGCGGTTCCACTGAAGGATCGGTGGCGGATCCGTATGGGACGCGGTTCTGCCTCCAGATCCTTGGGGGGGGTTCAGTTCCTGCAACACTGCTCCTAAGTAATTTTGTCAGCCATTAAAAATGTATACAGCTAACATGTGAGTTGCACACAACTTTCTCACCTTTTTTTGAAGATCTTCAATGAACACGTAAAAGTGCAATTTATTCCAATTTATTAGAGTTATATTGTGTGAAGAAGATTCATACATCCAAATTCTTTACTTTTGTATTAGTGTCAAAGGGGGCTTGACAAGTCAGTGAAAGCAGAACACTGCTAAATCCCACACCAGGCTTCAAGTCTCCCTGACGAAATGTTTTCCCCTGCGGTATGGAAATTTCAAAAATCCGTGCTTGAAACAAATTAATAAATTTCACCTCAATTACTTGAGGTTTACCAGATCTATTTGCTGTGAAATTTCAACATTGTGGCTGAATCTGAAATATAAATCACAGGAACATATATTTTACTTCTGTTCAACTGAACACATAAGGCAGCCCAAGAAAATGAAAACCCAAACAATGTACATTCAAGAAACTAGATTTCCAGCCTTAAGGGCACAATCTGCAACATATAACATATTTGAAATAATTTATAAACAGCAGATTTGTTACAGCCACAAATCTGCCCCCTTAGCTCCTATTTACTTGTCAAACCACCAAACAAATTCTGCTCAGTGTTTGTTAAATCAGCATACATAACCAGCAACAGAAACTACTCAACCACCAACAGAACAGAAGCTGAAAATCATATCTGCAATTACACAAAGTTTGGATAGCAAAGCACACTCCATATATACAACAAACAAAGATACAAGTACATATCAACAGCTTATTGTAAGCTGGTAAGGGATTATTCTTCAAATTTATCACAAGCTAGGATTCTCCGATACATTAAAACGCTGGTGATGTCTTGCCTCCCCAACAATGGATCAGATAGGGAGGAGATGATCAATGGTCTGGTGCTCAAATCAAAAACCTGCCTCTCTTCTAGACCGAAGACATCTCCTCTCAATCTCTCTAATAACTATAGGTGAAGGGCAGTAGCAGAGAGATTTGAAAATGTGTGGCCTATTACCCACCCATATGTTTGGGTAACCCCAGGAGAAAAAAATTCTCCTATGATGCAGTTTGTTAGCCAGCAGCCCCATCATGAACCATGGATAGCCAGCCTCAGATGCCTCTCATCCACTCTCCAGTCAATACATTCTTTCATCTAGCTTTCTCATCCGATGAAGGTGGGTCATCTATTGTGAAGTACATTAACCATTTTCTATATCCAAGTGCTTTCATTTAATGTTTAAGGGCATTCTAGTATGCATCACAGGTTGAATTGGATGATAGAACGCTATTGGTTGTACTGTTGCACACTTGTTCCCATGCTTCACCTTGGTGGTTATCACTTGCCCCTTGTCCGGTGTGACCTTCCTTAGGACCTTTCTTTCACTGTCTAGGAGGGGCACAAATAGGAGACTCTGATGATGGTAGTGTTCCATGATTTCCATACTTGACTTTTTTAATCATTCCCTTCCACCGTTGTCCCATCTTTTGACTGGTCGTTGTCAGTCACTCGCATCAGTTCGAAGTTGATCTTGTCCTATGAGAAGAAGGCTTCATATATACTTGAGGCTAATGCAATTGTAAGAAAAGAAAGAGCATGAGACAAATGTTAAAATGCAAAAGAATAGCAAGAGAAGTAAAGCAAGAAAAAGCCAAAATACATCCTTAGCTCTATGCCCTCTTATATTGGCACTCGTCCTCGAGAGTATCCATGCATATCAAGCCTAGCAAAGTAAAAGGAACTCTCTATGAACATCCCAACCCCAATGAAGCAATAAATTGCCCATCACAAAAGGGGGTTGTCTCATTATTACATGATAATAAATTAAGATTGTTAAACAAGCTATCTAGAAAAGAGAAAAAGGAAAATATGGGGGCTTGGAAAACAAAGGCGAGGAGGGTAACTCAAGCATTGCTAGGCACTCCCTCTTCAAAGGCGCTCATGGACAAATGGGTTGATATAACCTAGCATAAGACTATGACTCCACCCATGAAGTAAACCCCACACCATAACACCTTTCACACCTATCTTCTAAAAGGGTCGGCCTAGGAAGTAGGAATTGTTCCTCCCCTTAGGGATTTGAAGCACCTAATAGGGCCTTGTAATAACCTTCCCATACCTAAGCATGGTAACTTGTTTACAAATCATAAGCTAGGAAAACATTTGAAGATTATGTTTGTCTAAAGTACTTTGATGCCTTTAACACTAGATATGGCCCACTTTGATACCCTTATGGTTCTTACACAAATGATGTTGACCTCAATTAATTCTATGAGTATGTGTTAGATGTTTACTCCCATGCAAAACTACCATCCCTTCAGGGATTGTATTGATGCTTCTCCAACACTCCAAAGAGGACATCCAGCCCCACTTGATAATTGCACAGGGAACTTTAACAGAAGACATTGGATCCTTATTGAGGAACATTGACCTTTGAATCCCTTGCCATAATTGATGACATGCTCACCTACTTCTAGGACCTTGGATGCTACGCTCTAGAGCCAAGATGTTGCCTTGAGAGCAGATGTACACCAACTATGATAGGATGCCCCCAGGCTAGCATTACACCTACTTGATGGATATTGCCATGTTTTATAGGATGTTTGATGATGATGACGATGACAAGAGACCCCTCTAAAGAGGATGTTACATTGTTTTCATTGATGATGTCATGCCACGGCGCTATAACATCCCCTTCTGTGAAATTTTCACTCTCTTGCAGCAAATGGAAATTATTCTTCTAACTGAATATTATTATGTGCAATTTATTTGCTATTACGACAAACAACAAGTAAAATCAATAATGCAATTTTCACCAAAATAAAATGCACTGCGGAAATAGATCTAGAACTAAGAAAAATAGAGCACACACACAATAAAAATGACACCGTTATTTTTTGGACAAAAGTCCCCAAAAAAGCCAATGTGGGAAAACCGGTGCTGCTGACGAGGGCTTTATTATTATATGCAGTAGTGAAATCTGAGTACAAAAATCTAGGTGCCAAACTAGCAATCCTCAGCAAAACAATTTGGCCAAAAATCAGTGAGACAATTCCTGTCTCACCCAACAATGGTCTCAACTCTGAAACTGGCTCAAACTGGGCTTTGATCATCTAAAACTCAATTTGTGTGAGTTTCTAGAGCATTCTCACCTTTCCTTAATTAATTGCTATTAATTAACTAGTTTTCCTAAGTTAGACATAGGAAAAACTTAAATGATGGTTAATTAATTTAATTAAGGCGTTTCAGAAGCTTATCTGGCGAAACGTTTTCTGGGTTTTAAAAATGTCGTGTCCTTAGCCTCTTCGACACAAGTCAAGACTAAAACACCTGCCCGATGCCACAAAAACTAACAATTTCTAGAACACCTGCCCAATGGTTTATGTGAAGTGAATGCAACAAACTTTGGCCACCATTGGTCCATGTTTCCAATTCTTACAGTTAATTGAAGAAGGGAGTAAGTTGTTATTTTGACATTGTATCAACAACTTGAACCTCATCAACACAATTCAACACACTTCATCTGTTTGAAAAATGGCTCAAATTAGTAAAGTATTAGAGTTACTGAATGCTATGATACACTGTTGCTGACAACACAATCCAAGTTAACAAATACACTCTTTGCGACATTAAAATTTGTCTGCAAAATGCACAGGAAAAGATTGATTTTTTGCAGCTTGAGTCACAACTACAGTGAGATGAGCTTCAACAAAAGAGTTGTCATTCTGAATTGTTTTCGTTTCAGAACAATCTTCTGTTCAAGATTGAGACAGCCTCTCATCAACAACAAGAATATGAAGTTGAGGTTGATTCAAGGCCTACTTCAAGAGAAGATTTGCATGTAGGTGTGGAAATTCAGCGTGCACTTCCCAAGCCAATCATCAGACCTTGGGAAGAACTTGTCAACAACAAGCACAGAACAGGTCTTGGATATGATAAGGAGGCGTCCTTTCATACTCCAAACTACTCAAATCCCATCAAATTTGCAGTTTGGAAGCCCTGTTGTGTTCTTATAGCAGTAATAGAAATATGTAGATCTATGTGGATGGTGTAAACCATCACACGGATCATATAACTCACGCATACAACATAGAGGATGGCCTTCGAAATGTCGAACGGTGGTTCAACACAGGTTAAGTTGTTATGGATGGAGGGATGAAATCACTGCATATTAAATGCAACGGCCAACCTTCATTGTACAGAACTCATGTTGTTTCAATGCAGAGAGCATAGATCTTAGATATTGAATGCTCTCTGATACAATGGTTGCCTAGTGACTACCATAATTGATCACTTGCAAACAGAAGGATACAAATCTTATTCTCCAAAAGATGTCAATGAACAGGTTCACTTCACACAAGTGTTGATTCTTATGATTTGACAATGCGCCAAGGGCAAACAGATGCAGAGAGCGCCCAGAAATGACAAAACGAATTTCAAAGGCATTTTCCTCAATGCAAAGGCCTGAAGACATGAAGAGTAATAAAGACATACAATTGCATACAACTATACACTTAGTGCTTCCAGCTTGCAGATAACGCCGAGATCCACAAATGTGGACAATTCTCCTTCAATTCTTAGCTCAAATATATAGCAACCCTTGTATAAACCAATGTCTATCACAAATATTTAACCAATGCACCGACCAGGAGTTTTAAACCACACACAAAGACACCACAAACAATGCAAACATGGAGATGCTTGCATCATCACACTGCAACAATGAATCTTCCCACTGTTCAAACACAAAGATAACCTTTGGATGAAGAAAGGATAAAGAGTGTACAACTTTCGTTGGTTTGCTGGAACAGGTCTGAGCGAGAGCATGAAAATGACAGAGAGCGTCAGAGTTTCGGTCACTAGCAGTGGAGAGTTAGGGTTAGGTGATAGAAGAGTGACAGTGATGGATACGTTGTTATGCACAGTTGAGACAGCGAATGTTGCAAAAATGTTCAGGAAGAAAAATTGTTGACAGTTTGGGCATATATAATTAAGAAAATTTAGGCTTTGACCATAATTAAGACAATTCAAGTTGTCGAATTAACTTAGCGTCCATAATGACAAATACAAAAGTCATACGAAATAAATAAGTTGCAGACCTGACAGTTTTTAATCTGGTGTGGATGGGTAGTGCTCACAAGTTCTGGGTGTCAAGGCTCTATTTAAATTGTGTTGTCCTTTCTGAAGGAATCTTTGATCGCTTGCAGGCACAACAAGGTGACAAAGACCACAAAACTAGTGCTTCAGCAAGACCACAAAAACCAATGGCTCAAACGATTAAACAGGGCAGGTATAGGTCTCTAATGTCATGTTAAACACACACATGAATAGACAGCAGATAAAGATAAGCGTGAGATGCATTATTATTCACAAGGATGTACATTTATAATACATTGTTATGACTCTTGAATTCATCTTCCATGGTCTCTTGGACTCCCTTTAACTGTTCAACTTCCACACCATAACCCTTAGCGGATTAGGTGTCCAACATGTTTGATCCCTAAGATCTACTAGGGAAACCTCTCTTGTGGGGATTGTATCCAACCATAGAAACAAGGGGAGTGGTTGTTGAGGTGACAGTGGTAACTCTCATATTGTTGCTCTCAATCTAGGTGGCTTAGTGAGGCTTTGCACTAGGGTGTCAGATTTTATAGTAACATGGCCAACCATGATCACACAATAATATATCAACATTAGGCCCCCACTTGTGAATCAGGGGAATATTATGGTGGGACCACGTCTATAGAAATCCTAAGAAAACAACATGGCAAAATAAACCAATGATGTAATCAAGTAGAGAATGTATACCTTGTTTGAAGAACTCAACTTGAAACCCCTCCTGACATGTTGCTCTCTTGGTATTCATCTCCCAAATTCCATGTTGGATATCAATATAGTATAACAAGTGACAAGATGAGGAGGGGGTAACTAGAATGGGAGGTTGCCTAATTAGATCGTAGAGGGCAATTGTATGGTGAACATGGATTGACGATCAAGGTTAGTATCACTGTAAAATCTCGCACTTTGGTGCAAAGCCTCACTAAGCAATCTATATTAAGAGCAGCAATGGGACAAGTCACCACCATCACCTTAGTAAATATTCCCCTATTGTTCCATGGTCGGCAATAATACCCACAAGGGAAGCTTCCCCCATTGATCTTAGGGATTAGATAACCCAAGTGCTCCCAAGCTAAATACCCCCTAAAGGTTCTACTATAAAAGTCACCCAAGGATAAATGTTCAATAATTAGGGTTTCTAGAGAGAGAGAGAGGATGTAATTTGAAGACAATGAGTTCAAAGGGTCCTATGGCTAAATCTAATGAGCTTAGTAAGTCTTAGAGAGACTCAAATAGGTTCCCAAACACATGTTATTCATAAATTATAAACTGTTGTTATAAACTACAGTTTTAAATAGCACAATTACAAAATGCAGATATATATAACAGCAACAACAAAATAGCAGAAAATTTAAATAGACAAGTGCAAATTAATGAGTGGACTACGAAATAGATTACAACATTTTTCAATGATTGAGAACACATAAAACAACAAGCAAAGCCCTGGATGCCAACCCTAATTAATGGCTGAAAAATACATGAAAAACAATATTTATACTTTTTCCGACTTAGTACATGCAAAATCTAACCCTAGGACTATAAGGTACATGGCAAATATTGCTGAAAAAATGCAGGTTTTACTATAACCTAACCCTAATTTACCCTAGGAAAAAAATTGGGGTTTGATTTGTGTTATTTTATGGGATTGACACAAGAGTGGACTAGTGCCTTTCTCAATCAAGGGCTAATGGAGTCTAAAACTAAATCTATGGAAGAAAACTAATAGAACCAAATTAAGGAGAGAGAGAAAGCTACACTTAGGTTTCTCAATTCCTGAAACTCGAGCATCTTTCAATCTTATTGACAAAATGGGAGGAATCTACACTTATGTTCCTCAATAGAAACTTGATGATCATCTTGTCAAGGAGATGTTAGAGCTATAAAATATTCAACAACACTATGGTGAAAATTTCATTAAAACCCTAATTCTACAACAAGTACGAGACGGATGAAAATAATTACAATAAATTTGCAAAAAATTACCATAGAATCACCATTCATCATCCAAGAGAAAGAACCATCCAATCACAATATCCTCCCCAAGACAGTTTGCTCATTTAATGCTCCATAACGACCAAGAGAAAAGAGACAAGCTAGTGCGTACTACTCTCCATGTGTGAGTGTGACAATGATCCAAGACTAAATTGAATTCCCTTTACTTATATGAGGGATACCAAGTTGATTTAGCCTAAACTAGAGAGGATGTGTACTAGGGAAGTACACTAAAGCAGCTTTTTCCAGAAGTAGCAATAGAGCAGAATGTGTATTAGGAATCAGGATTAATACACTCAGATATTTGTGGTCCTATGTCTACAAGAGCTCTTAGTGGTGGGCCAGTGGCGAATACTTCGTCACCTTTATCGATGATCACTCTAGAAAAACCTGGATCTATTTCTTATAGACCAAGGATGAGGTCTTTGATCGTTTCCGAGAGTTTAAAGCTCTTACTGAAAATATGACAGGGAAAAAGATAAAGCTATTGCATTCAGATAATGGTGGAGAATATACAGACAAAGACTTCACAAATTTCTGCGCAAAGGAGAGCATCAAAAGAAAGTGGACAGCTCCATATAATCCGGAGCAGAATGGAGTAGCAGAACGGAAAAATAAAACCATTGTTGGGGCAACCAAAGCTATGTTGTATGATCAAGATCTACCTAGGTATCTATCGACAGAAGCTTGCAACACAGTAGTGTATATCAAGAATAGAACTCCTCATAGAGCATTGGGGAAGAAAACGTCTGAAGGGGTCTTCACAGGGAAGAAGTCGAGAGTCAATCATCTCAAGATATTCGAAAGTGTGGCTTATTGTCACATTCCAGACGAGAAGCGCAGTAAACTGGATCAGAGTGCAGAAAAAGGGTATCTCGTAGGATACAGCGAGACCTCAAAGGCATACAGAATCTACATTCCTAGCAGCAGGAAGATTGTAGTGAAAATTGATGCAAAGTTCATGGAGGACAAAGCTTTCAGGAAATCTCGTGCGATGCCTGCAGAAGATCAGTCAGGAGATGTTCCATTAGTCCAAGAGCAACAGGGGCACTAAGGAGGACAGACACCTGGATCAAGTAAGTACAGTGACCAGTACTAGTATCTCCTCAGAAGGAGGAAATGCAGATAGGTCTCAACAGATGGAATGACAGGATCAGGAGTAGTTGGTTGAGCCTCACACCACCAGTGGTAGAACCAACAGAGAAGTACGACAGACACTGAGAGTCGCAAAGGAGTTTGTTGGAGCTACTAGAACCAAGAAAAGGCAGCGTAGACAACCTGACAGATATCAGACATTGGTAGCTCAGGTTGAAGAACCCTCTAGTTTTCAGGAAGTTGTTCAACACCAAGTATGGGTGGATGCCATGGTAGAAGAATACAACTCCATCTTGACGAATGATGTTTGGGAAGAAATACCTAGACCAGAAGATAGATCAGTTGTAGGAACACGATGGATTTACAAGATCAAGTATGTTGCAGATTGCAGTATAGAGAAGTACAAGGCAAGGTTTGTGGTAAAGGGGTATGCTCAGAAAGAAAGAATAGATTATGAAGAGACATTCGTCCCAGTTGCTCGATACACCTCTATCAGATTTGTTGTATCCCTAGCAGCTCAAATGGAATGGGAGATTCACCAGATGGATGTCAAGACAGCATTCTTGAAAAGGGTGATAGAAGAGGAGGTGTATATAGAACAGCCTGAAGGGTTCGAAACTCATGAGAAGAGAACTCAGATTAAAGAAAGCCCTATATGGGCTCAAGAAGGCACCCAGAGCATGGTATGGTCAGATTGATAATTACTTGCAGCAATTGGGATTTGTCAAGAGTGATGTTGATCCCAATCTCTATTATTTGATGGTAGAGAATGAGCCACTTATTCTGGTATTATATGTAGATGACCTATTCCTAACTGGGTCATCTAGGCTCATCCAGGATTGCAAGAAGAATCTTGAAGCTGAATTCGACATGAAGAACATGGGGTTGATGCATTATTTTCTAGGGTTGGAAGTTTGGCAGAAGAATGGGGAGATCTTCCTTGGACAAGGAAGATATGCTACAGAAATTCTGAAGAGATTCAGAATGCAAGATTGTCGACCCATGGCTACTCCCATGATCACCAACTGGAAGAAAATAGATGCATCAGAAGACAAGGAAGTAGACCCCACCTTGTACAGGCAACTCATTGGGTCTCTCATGTATCTGGTCAATACTAGGCCAGACATTTGCTTTGTTGTCAACACTCTTAGTCAGTTCATGGTGGAACCAAAAAGGGTGCATTGGGCAGCAGCTAGCACATTCTTAGGTATGTGCGCAGAACAGTCGAATATAGGTTGCAATACTCCCGAGGGGAGGACGTCAAATTGAATGGGTTCACAGATGCAGATTGGGCAGGTAGTTCAGTAGACTGAAAAAGCACCTCGAGGTATTGCTTCAGTGTTAGATCAAGGATGATATCTTGGTGCAGCAGAAAGAAAAAATCAATAGCTCTCAGCTCAACAAAAGCAGAATATATGGCAGCCAGCACAGCTATGTGCGAAGCTATATGGCTCAAAAAATTGCTTGTGAGCTTATTCAGAAAAAATGATGGAAGCGACCAAGGTTTACTGTGATAATCAGAGTTGTATCAAACTCTCTTAGAATCCAGTATTTCATGATCAATCGAAACACATAGATATCTGATATCACTCTATCAAAGACTATGTTCAGCGTGGGGCAGTACAGCTACAGTATGTCCCCACAGGAGAGCAACTAGTCGATATACTCACAAAGGCTCTCGGAAGAGCTAAGTTCACTCAGTTTAGAGAGAAGATGGGTATGGTAGAAAATCCGTTTTAGTAGCAGCAGTAGTTTGCAGTGCAGGGACAGTTGGCAGTGGCAGTGCCAACAGCAGCACAGATGCAGAAATTCAGAGGGAGTTGCAATACAGATGCAGTGTTGACAGTGGCAGGGTCAGCAGCAGTACAGTTGCAACAGAAACGCATCAGTTGGTGGACAGCGTGTCAGACCTCAACAACGCAGAGGACGATGCTTCAGAGTCTCAGCAGTATGAAGCAATGTATATTGCTAGAGCACATTCCTCGCTAAGAGGGAGTGTTGATTTGGGGTAGCATCAGATGTGCTTTAGGCCTCAAAATTTGCAGGGAGGCTTAGACACATGCATTCTCCAATACCTAGAAATCGTTTTGGGAAATTCCACCCGGAGACAGTTTTATTAAAATAATTAACTATTTTTAATGGGACCCTAAGTCTAAACTTAGGAAGTTAAAATAATTAATGGGTATTAATCTATATTGTGGGTGAAACTTCTAGAAGAAATCGAAGATCAAGTCAATATGATCCTAGCCATTGATTAGAATCTAATCTAGGTCGTTGATTGATCAACGAGAGGATTATAAGAGGAGGCTTGATGGGCACTTGGAGAACACACCAGAGACAGATACTCAGTTCCTCGAGTAAGATCAATTGTCCCACTCATCAAAGTTCAGCAAGAGAAAATCGAATCAGAGGGAGAGTTGTAGGTGAGAAAGGAAGAGATGGCATCAGCATCTTCAAAGAGTGCAAGGCAGCAAGACGCAGTGCAGGAACATGGTGACTCAAAAAGAGGCAACGCAAAGGCAGATTGACGTAGAGCCTGCGTGGGCAGCTAGACGCTGAGCCAGTGTGAGAAGTTTGATGCAGAGAGACGCAGAAGGATTCCGGGGAAGAGTACTTCACCTAGATCAGAAATTTGTCAGGAAGCGTCTGTAAAATTTCTCACTCCTATTTTCCCGGTTGTAATTTGTACATGAGAATTTGTTGAAGAATAATAAAACCCTCATTTGTTGCACCGGTTTTCCCGCATTGGATTTTTCCAGGGATGATTTTCCAAAAAATAACTGTGTCATTGTGATTTTATTTGTGCCAGTATTTTTTCCTTACATTTACTTTCTGCAATATTATAATTGTGAAAGCTGCAGTAGAATATGTTTCGATATTTGCTGTAAGAAAATTGTGAATAACTTATTTCAGAGATAATAAGTAGAAGAAATAATATTAATCACTGGAGTAGGACTTCTATTTAGAAATTTTCACATGGTATCAGAGCCAAGGGAAACCAAAAGGAAAAAGTCAGAAGACACAGCGTTGAAGGAAGAAAGGAATTCAAGATTCCTTCACGGGCAGTAATTTGAATCTCCAAGGGGCTTGCACAGTTCAAATCCAAGAGGATTAGATTTAATGGGAAAACTCTCTAAGTGAGTAGACAGAGAGGTAAGTCTTTCCAATCGAAATTTGTCCATGGTAGAAGGAACAGCGCAACAAAAGATTCAACGAGAGGGGTTGTCTCAAGTGGGACACAGTTTTCCTAGAGCAGTTGTTGGGACAGGTTAGCGTCAAAAATTGGCACAATATGGATACTCAAAGTGTCTTAGAGATATCTACCAGATTAGATGAAGAATTCGCATGCCTAGCAAATTCAACGTCAGTAGATGTTTGGTACATTGATAGTAGGGTTTCAGCTCATATGACTAGAGTACGAGAATATTTCTCGAGCTATCAAGAAGAACAAATGGACTTCCAAATCACTATGGGAAACAGAACGAAATGCACCCCTGTAGGGTAAGGCACCATAGCATTTCAGACAGAAGCAGGGACCAGCATCTGAGCAACCAATGTTCTACATGTGCCAGTATTAGGAATGAACTTGATTTCAGTGTCCCAGTTACAGGACAAGGGATATGATGTATACTTCATGGGAAAGAAAGTATACGTCAAGCATCCAAGTTGGAAGAAGAAAATGCAAATTGGGATTCGAAGCAACAAGTTGTATAGATTGCAACTTGAGTCACTAATGGCAATGATAAGCAGCAACTATAATGGTGAGAAGGAGTGAAATGAATTATGGCACAGGTGAATGGGGCATTTACACCATGGAGCACTGAGGATGCTCAGAGAGACTGTTACAGGAGTACCAGTCCTTAGTAGTGAACATGATGACTTATGTAGAGGATGTGTACTAGGGAAGTACACTAAAGCAGCTTTTTCCAGAAGTAACAATAGAGCAAAATGTATATTAGGATTAATACACTGATATATTTGCGGTCCTATGTCCATAAGAGCTCTTAATGGTGGCGAACACTTTGTCACCTTTATCGATGATCACTCCAAAAAAACCTGGATCTATTTCTTAAACACCAACGATGAGATCTTTGATCGTTCCCGAGAGTTTAAAGCTCTTGTTGAAAATATGACAGGGAAAAAGATAAAGGTATTGCGTTCAGATAATGGTGGAGAATATACAAACAAAGACTTCACAAATTTTTGCGCAAAGGAGGGCATCAAAAGAGAGTGGACAACTCCATATAATCCGGAGCAGAATGGAGTAGTAGAATGGAAAAATAGAACTATTGTTGGGGCAGCCAAAGCTATGTTGTATGATCAGGAACTACCTAGGTATCAATGAGCAGAAGCCTGCAACACAGTAATGTATATCCATAATAGAACTCCTCATAGAGCATTGGGGAAGAAAACGCCCGAAGGGGTCTTCACAAGGAAGAAGTCGGAAATCAGTCATCTCAGGATATTCGGAAGCGTGGCTTATTGTCACATTCTAGACGAGAAGCGTGGTAAACTGGATTAGACTGCAGAAAAATGTTATCTCGTAGGATACAGTGAGACCTCAAAGGCATACAGAATCTACATTCCTAGCAACAGGAAGATTGTAGTGAGATAAGATGCAAAGTTCATGGAGAACAGAGCTTTCAGGAAATCTCGTGCGATGCCTGCAGAAGATCAGCCAGGAGATGTTCCATTAGTCCAAGAGCAACAGGGGCAGTAAGGAGGACAAACACCTGGATCAAGTACAGTGACCAGTACTAGTATCTCCTCAGAAGGAGGAAATGCAGATAGTTCTCAGCAGATGGAACGACAGGATCAAGAGGAGGAGTTGATTGAGCCTCCCACCACCAGTGGTAGAACCAGCAGAGAAGTACGACAGACACTGAGGGACGCAGAGGAGTTTGTTGGAGCTCCTAGAACCGAGAAAAGGCAGCGTAGACAACCTGACAGATACCAGGCATTGGTAGCTCAGGTTGAAGAACCCTCTAGCTTTCAGGAAGCTGTTCAACACCAAGTATGGGTGGATGCCATGGTAGAAGAATACAACTCCATCATGACGAATGATGCCCGGAAGTAGTACCTAGACCAGAAGATAGATCAGTTGTAGGAATACGATGGATCTACAAGATCAAGTATGTTGCAGATGGCAGTATAGAGAAGTACAATGCAAAGTTCGTGGCAAAGGGGTATGCTCAAAAAGAAGGAATAGATTATGAAGAGACATTCACCCCAGTTGCTTGATACACCTCTATCAGATCCGTTATATCCCTAGCAGCTCAAATGGGATGGGAGATTCACCAGATGGATGTCAAGACAACATTCTTCAACGAGATGATAAAAGAGGAGGTGTATATAGAACAGCCCAAAGGCTTCGAAACTCATGAGAAGAGAACTCATGTTTGCAGGTTAAAGAAAGCCCTGTATGGGCTCAAGAAGGCACCTAGAGCATGGTATGGTCGGATTTATAGTTACTTGCAGCAGTTGGGATTTGTCAAGAGTGATGTTGATCCCAATCTATACTATTTGATGGTAGAGAATGAGCCACTTATTCTGGTATTATATATATATGACCTATTCCTAATTGGGTCATCCAGGCTCATCCAGGATTGCAAGAAGAATCTTGAAGCTGAATTCGACATGAAAGACATGGGGTTGATGCATTATTTTCTAGGGTTGGAAGTTTGGCAGAAGAAAGGGGATATCTTCCTTGGACAAGGAAGATATGCTACAGAAATTCTGAAGAGATTCAGAATGTGCAAGATTGTCGACCCATGGCTACTCCCATGGTCACCAACCGGAAGAAAATAGATGCATCAGAAGACAAGGAAGTAGACCCCACCTTGGACGGGTCGCTCATGAATCTGGTCAACACTAAGCCATACATTTGCTTTGTTGTCGACACTCTTAGTCAGTGCATGGTGGAACCAAAAAGGGTGCATTGGGCAACAGCTAGGCACATTCTTAGGTACGTGCGCGAAACAGTCAAATATGGGTTGAAATACTCCCGAGGGGAGGACGTCAAATTGAATGGGTTCACAGATCAGATTGGGCAGGTAGTTCAGTAGACCGAAAAAGTACATCGGGGTACTGCTTCAGTGTTGGATCAGGGATGATATCTTGGTGCAGCAGGATGAAAAAATTGGTAGCTCTCAACTCAGCAAAACCAAAATATATTGCAGCCAGCACAACTACGTGCAAAGCTATATGGCTCAGAAAATTGCTTGTGAGCTTATTCATAAAAAGGATGGAAGTGACCAAGGTTTACTTGATAATTAGAGATGTATCAAACTCTCTTTGAATCCAGTATTTCATGATCGGTCGAAACACATAGATATCCTATGTCACTTTATCAAAGACTGTGTTCAGCGTCGGGCAATACAGCTATAGTATGTCCCCATAGGAGAGCAGGTAGTCGATATACTCACAAAGGCTCTCAGAAGAGCTAAGTTCACTCAGTTCAGAGAGCATATGGGTATGGTAGAAAATTTGTTTCAATAGCAGCAGTAGTTTGCAATGCAGGGACAGTTGGCAGTGGCAAGGCTAGCAGCAACAAAGATGCAAAAATTTAGAGGGAGTTGCAGTATGGATGCAGTGTTGACAGTGGCAGGGTCAGCAGCAATGCAGTAGTTGGTGGACAACATGTCAGACATCAGCAATGCAGAGGACGATGCTTCAAAGTCTAAGCAGTATGCAGCAACATATATTGCTAGAGCACATTCCTCGCTAAGAGGGAGTGTTGATTTGGGGTAGCATCGAATGTGCTCTAGGCCTCAAAATTTGCAGGGAGGCTTAGACATATGCATTCTCAAATATCCATAAATCGTTTCGGGAAATTCCACCCGGAGACAGTTTTATTAAAATAATTAATTATTTTCAATGGGACCCGAAGCCTAAACTTAGGAAATTAAGATAATTAATGGGTCTTAATCTAAATTGTGGGTGAAACTTCTAGAAGAAGGCGAAGATCAAGTCAATATGATCCTAGCCATTGATTAGAATCTAATCTAGGTCATTGATTGATCAACAAGAGGATTATAAGAGGAGGCTTGATGGGCACTTGGAGAACGCACTAGAGGTAGATACTCAGTTACCCGAGTAAGATCGATTGTCCCACTCATCAAACTTCAGCAAGAGAAAATCGAATCAGAGGGCGAGTTGTAGGTGAGAAAGGAAGAGATGGCATCAGCATCTTCAAAGAGTGCAAGGCAGCAAGACGCAGTGCAGGAACATGGTGACTCAAAAAGAGGCAACGCAAAGGCAGATTGACGTAGAGCCATTGATTAGAATCTAATCTAGGTCATTGATTGATCAACAAGAGGATTATAAGAGGAGGCTTAATGGGCACTTGGAGAACGCACTAGAGGTAGATACTCAGTTACCCGAGTAAGATCAATTGTCCCACTCATCAAAGTTCAGCAAGAGAAAATCGAATCAAAGGGAGAGTTGCAGGTGAGAAAGGAGGAGAGGGCATCAGCATCTTCAGAGAGTGCAAGGCAACAAGACGCAGAGCAGGAACAGGGTGACTCAAAAAGAGGCAGTGCAAAGGCAAATTGACGCAGAGCCTGCGTGGGCAGCTAGACGTTGAGCCAGTGTGAGAAGTTTGACGCAGAGAGACGCAGAATGATTCCGAGGAAGAGGAGTACTTCACCTGGATCATAAATTTTTCAGGAAGCGTCTGTAAAATTTCTCACTCCTAGTTTGTTGGTTGTAATTTGTACATGAGAATTTGTTGAAGATTAATAAAGCCCTCATCTGATGCACCGGTTTTCCCACATTGGGTTTTTCTGGGGACAATTGTCTAAAAATAATTGTCATTGTGATTGTATTTGTGCCAGTATCTTTTCCTTACATTTACTTTCTGGAATATTTTAATTGTGAAGGTTGCAATAGAATATATTTCGATATTTGTTGTAAGAACACTGTGAATAACTTATTTCTGAGATAATAAGTAGAAGAAATAATATTATTCACTGCAGCAGGACTTCTATTTAGAAATTTTCACAACATTGACCAGCGTTGACTTTCTGGTTAGGGCTTCCTATGACTGTTGTTTGACTGGACAAGTTTGACTTTGATTGAGCAAGTGAATTTTGTATATTGTATTCTCTCTCTCTACTGAACTTTTGAAGAATAATAAGAAGAATTGATCAAAGGGTTTCTCCACATTGGGGTTTTCCCTGGCATGCAACACATCTTGTGTCCTCTCGTCTTGGCCTGTCTTCTATTATTTTTATTTATGTTCTATCTGCATTTATTGTCATGTTAATGTGATTGCTAATCTGGAAATTAATATTGGGCTAATAAGAAAAATTGAAGTAACTTTCTCTTAAACATAGAACATACCATTGTTATCTAAAATCAACACTAAAGTTTTATAAAGAAAAGTGAGTTATTCACTTTAGTGAATTAGATATAATCTCTACCATTGATATAAAGTGAGGTTAGGATTTAAACATAATTGAGAGGAGGAAGACACGTCAAATAATTGAGAGATCAATTTTCTCAAGTGAAGAGTGAGAGAGTCAGGGCTAAGGAGAAGAAAACTTTGTAGTAGGAAATTATGGGGTGAGGAAACTTGTGGAGGTTGATATCTTGGAAGGCCGAATTTGCAAGGGGATCGAGATCCACTTTGGAAGCTTGCACAAGGGAACATATGAGACGTGGCCTAGTTGAGGACAAGAGGTTCATCTAGTGTGCAAGCTATACGAGTCTAGGATAAAGGAGACCGAATTGCAGATTGGGAAAGCTAATTTTACCGAGGGTTTAAATTCTCTAAGGACTGAATTCCAAGATTTCTAGGTTCCATTTGTTGTATAAATTAAGTAATTCTTTGTGGGTCATTTTCCCTATAAGGGGGCCCTTATTTATTCTAAATAATAGAAGTGAAGGATAAATTGGAGGGCTTAAAATTTCTAATATGTGATTGATTTTCTCCCTATGATTCTACTACATATTTATTGTTAAATACCAATGTATTTTTATTCAGCAATTTAGAAAATAATTTATCAGGTTAAAATAAATTTATGGGCATAAAATATTGCTAGGAAAATAAATCAAATCTGGTATTTATAAATTTCACAAATCGAAGCATGGATGAGAGGAATCTAAGGCTAGCCATTTGCAAATCATCATAGAGATATTAGCTAGCAAGATAAAACAATAGGAGAAATTTTTTCTCCTATGCGTTGCCCACATGGGTGAGTGACAATTAGTAAAGAGACCAGAATGGTGGGGGGAAGAGGATGTGCCAAAAGTTTTTGGGAATGGCAGAAGAACGCACACATTTAACATGTCCTTTAGAAATGAAGAGAAATTTCTCATGGCAAAGAAAGTACCAGCAAGATTCTCGGTGATGAGGACAAGTGGAGGGAACATGGAAGAAAGAATGATGGATACTCTATGTTGTGCTTTACACTCCTCGTCATACCACTACTTCATAGAGTCAGATCTAGACTTCAAGGAACAAGATAAAGCACTAGTGTTATGGCAATATAAAAATAGGGCCACTTCCCAAAGAGTTGAAGATAGATGACAAATTATAGTTCACTCATAATGAACCTCGCCAAACATTAAGAAATTAAGAATTTGTTTTGTGTATTTTAATCTGCCAAACATCGCAAAAGCGGAGAAAAGAATTTTCATCAAATCTTCTAGCGAGATTATGTGATTCAACATATGCACGAAAACATAGTCAGCTCTTTTACAACAATGTTCACACCAAACTAAATTTCAAATTCAATATTTTGGATCCATTGTCTAAGATAATGCCAAACAATAAGAAGTGGTTACATTGTTATACATGTTCCCAATACCTACGATACACTTCGACCAAGTTGACAAGAGTTCAAATCCTACAACATATGCACCAGCCTTAGTTGTCATATTGGATGCCTTTCAAATGTTGGTATCAAATGAACGAAGGGATATGGTAAACCATTTAAGATAATAATCGACGTGAAACAACTAAGAAATAACTGATAGACTCTGCTAACTTCTATTAGGCCCGTTATGCATGAGTTGATCAATTAAAGTAGGCTTGGCATAGATAACCTTCATTTTCATCCATAATGTTAGCTATTTCATTAACTAAAATAAATTTGACCAAGAATAGTACAAATTGTTTCTTGAAGTAGATCAAAGTGTACTTTAACTGTGAATTGTCTAGGAAGCATAGTAATTAGTTGTTCATTGAAGTATCAACAATGTACTTTAATGAAATATACTTCGATTTATTCTAACATATTCTAGAGTATATAATTTGAGCCAATTTGGTTGAAAATGTTGCTATCCATTTATATAAAGTGTATATAAAGACGTAAAGGTGGAAGAGTGGCACAGTGACTCCTTGGTGTAAGGGCAAAAGAACACCTCACAATAAAGCAAATAGCGAAGCACTCAACCCATGCTTAAGGATAACAAGCTATGCTAAAAAGTATTAGCTATTAAGAACCTTAAAAGATTATAGCAAAAGATCATTAATTGCATGGTCTAATATAAACAAGCCAATCTAATAAATTGGAAGCTTATTCAATACCACAGGCAAATAACTCAATGCATAATCTTATATAGACACGCCACTTTAATAAATTGGAAGTTTGTTCAACAAAGTAGACAGACAATTCAATGTGGAGTCTAATATAAACAAGCCAACTACAATTTTATTCAACAAAAATAGATTCATTATATAATCCAAACCACAAAGCAAATGTCTACGACATCATTTGATAGAGCATATCCTCAATACTTCCTAGCATGGTCTTGAAGCCTCACTCTAGAGCCTCGCTAGGCCATTATTAAGAGGTTCCAATCCCTTCACCTTCAATGTAGTATTAGATCTAAGCAAACAGTCTTCCTCCCCCATCATGCTCACAAAGTTTGATGCCCACCCCCTTCTCCTTGAAACTATGTTCAACCTAGTCTCACTCCTAGACCGTGTTTGAAGTTTTGTTGACTCAATTCTTGAATAAAGCCAATACCCATGCCTAGCCTAGTGCTCATCAAAGTCCACTACTTTGGCTAGCCCCCATGGGTAGGCATATTGTTGGTTTCCAGGGATCTAAGATCTCTTGGAGTTTGTAGCTATTTCAATGGACCGCCTCCCTCCATTCAAATACTCCCTTGATGCATTTCGCCAAATCTTACATATTGAACAAGATCAATCCAAACAACATTAGAAAGCACTTCGTACATGTCAATTTGACAAATCCATCGGGTGGGCTACGTTTGAAGATGGCCCACTATGCAAAGCACTTCACGGAGATGAGATACAGCCTCAATGCCAACCTCCATGCACACATCATTACTGGATGCATGCTCCTTATGTTCCCATGAGCTAATTTAGAGCAAGTTCACATAAACTTCAAGTGGAGACCACGCACCAACTAAACCAATCAAACAAAATCTGCCAATTTTACCATCTTTGGGAGGTTGAGACAAAGGAGCACTTAATATTTTGATGCCTAATTTATTACGAGGGCACTTCCATTGTATTTTTAGGGAGTTACAAACCCTTTCCAGTGTCTTCCGATATCCCAACCAAAGATACTTGGTTTTATACATGAGGGAGGCATTCACACTCAAGTCTCAAATTCTCCAACCACCCCTTAAACCAACCTCCAACAAGATGATCACTTCCTTGTTTATGGTACTCCCATATTCCTAGGTATCAATAGACAGACTTGTAACAACTTTGTTTCAAACTCTAGAGCAATCAGGCCCCTAGGGGTCATCTCTACTTCTTAGAGACCCTAACAAAATTGTTGTTCCAAATCCCACACCAACAATAAGACAGGTATGTCCAAGCCTTTGTGTGAAGATGCCTCTTCTAGGGAACAACACTCCGCACAATCTAGATCTTTTTTAGTGCATCCCCACATAGTCATATATCCAAAGCAGTGTTTTAAAAAACGGCCGAGCCGACTCCGACTCGACCAAGCCAGACCAAGGCAATGACTGGCCGAGTCAGCTCGATGGCCGAAATGGATCGGTCTGTCGGGTTGTTACCAAGCCGACCAAGTCGGACTTGGTAACAACCCAACCAGCTCGGTAACAACCCGTCGGCTCGGTCACTGACTCAAAAGCACGACCAGCGGAATTTTTTTTTTTTGGGGGGGGGGGGGGGGAGGGGGGGGAATTGGACCCCACAGCCAATTCTAATTTGTCATAGTTATTTTGAGGTCCATTTACCTCTCCCAACCCTATAAAAGCTACCCAACCCCTCTCATTTCCTCACAACTATCTCATTGCATTTGTGTGAGAACATGTGGGGAGTTTGTTTTTGGAGCAACAGTGAGAAGTCTTGGGCAAGCATTGGAGTAGCAGTGAGGAGCTTCTTGGGCAGCCATTGGAGCAGCATTGAGGAGTTGGTTTGTTGGAGCAGCATTGAGGAGGCGGTTTGTGCCTAGAGGTATTTTTTTTCACTTCTAAAATCTGTTTTTGCTTATTTATTTTTTTGTGCAAATCTGGAAATTGAAAAGTCTTTTTTGTAAAAGAAATGAACATTGAAGCAATTTATTTTATTTTTTTCATTTTTAGATTTTTTCCTTTCATTTCCAAGTCAAAAAATGGCTCCTAGAGTGAAAGACGCTGCTTGGGCATATGCTGAAATGGTTGATAATCAAATGCATTGCAAATTTTGCCATAAAAAAATTAAGGAGGGTCCTGGGGGCATTCATAGGCTGAAACAACACTTGGTTGGTATTAAAGGCCAAATTACTCCATGTGAATCACCACAAATTGGGGAGATTAGGAAGTAGTTGTTAAAAAGTTTTGAGAAGTTTCAGGAAGAAAAAGCTAGGCAAAAAGAAATAGAGGCTGAAATTGGGAGGAAGATGAATATACAACAAATGATGGCTACCAACCCCCATTTTGATTTTGAGGGCTCTTCATCTATCCCTTGTACTAATGCATCCAACCCCTTCCGTTATGTTCCTCCCTCTTTGGAGTCCATGCAAGAAAAAAAGGGTAAGGGTAAAATGAAAAAGAAGGGTGATATGAATATTAAAAGTTATTTCACTGTCACACCCTCCTCTCCATCAGATGCACATGGTCCTCAAGCTAGTAGAAGTCATATGCAACCCACTTTAGATGACCATTGGAAGAAAGAATTGAGGGAGATTGCTTGTGATTACATAGCTAGATGGTGGTATGATGCTGATATCCCCTTCCATGTTTCTTGTTCACCATATTATGAGCATATGTTTGATACCATATTTGCTGCTGGAAAGGGCTTCAAAGGCCCTACTATGCATGAGTTAAGGGGGTCTTGTTTACGAAAAGAAATTTCCTCCATTGATGAGTATTTGAAAGATTTCAAAAACTCATTGGCAAAAACAGGGTGTGCCATCATGTCAAATGGATGGACTGATCAAAGGAATCGTACCATCATAAACTTTCTTATCTTTTGCCCACAGGGAACCATGTTTCTAAAATCAGTTGATGCATCTGATAGGGTGAAAGATGGACAATTGTTGTTTGAACTATTGGATGAGGTTGTTGAGGAGGTGGGGGTGGCTAACATTGTTCAAATCATCACAAATAATGCCTCTAACTATGTTCTCGTTGGTAAACTGTTAGAGGAAATACACAAAACCATCTTTTGGACCCCATGTGCTGCACATTGCATGGACCTCATGCTTGAGGTTATTGACAAATTAGATTGGGTCAAGAACATTGTAGATCATGCCAAAAGCATAACAAAATGTATCTACAATCATTCATGGATTTTGAGCCTAATGAGGAGATACACAGGGGGCAGGGATATTATTAGGCTTGCCACCACTAGATTTTCAACTCATTTTTTGACATTGGAATCTATGCTTTCCCAACATAGAAACTTGCAAAAGATGTTTTCCAAAGATGAATGGAATGAAAGAAAGTGATCTCACAAACAGGATGGCAAATATTTGAAAAAGAAAGTTAATGAAGAAATATTTTGGAAAAGGCAGCAGAGATTGTGAAGGTTGCTGAGCCACTGGTTAAGGTGTTGCGGTTGGTGGATGGGGAAAGATTGGCTATGGGCTTCATTTATGAGGCTATGGATCAAGCAAAGGAGCAAATAAAGACAGCATACAAGGATAGAGTGGCTAAGTATGGGCCCATTTGGGCAATCATTGATGAAAGATGGAACAATCAACTCCATCGCCCTATACATGCAATTGGGTATTTTTTGAACCCAAGGTATCATTATAAAGCTCTGGAGGCAGGAGCTTTGGGTGGGGAGGTTAGAGATGGATTGATTGACTGCATTGATCGCATGATCCCTATGGAGAGTGATCAGCTAGAGATACACCGACAGGTCACTTGTTTCAGCAAAACCACAGGTACCTTTGGCAAGAACCTAGCAAAGATTGCAAGGGAAGCAGATGAGCCAGGTAAACAAAAAAATCAATTTTCAAATTCTTATTTTGTTAAATTGTTTCTAATTTGAAAGTTGGATATAATTTGTTGAGCTAACTCATTACACTACTATGTTTTTTGTAGCACAATGGTGGAAGGCTTTTGGTAGCCATTGTCCTCAATTGCAGAAGTTTGCAATTCGTATTTTGAGTCAAACTTGTAGTGCTACTGGGTGTGAGCGCAATTGGTCTGTCTTTGAGACGATTCAATGTCAGGCCAGGTTAACACAGAAAATTAATGAGCGCAAGAAACAACTGGTGATTTTATTCATTAGACAATTATTATTTATACATATACAAAACGGATCAGTTCATCTTCTAGATGACTGTCCAGCTTCACCTCATCCGTTTCGGATTAGGTGTCAACATTCCCCCCCTTAATCTGAAGGGATGTTGGTGAGTCCAAGCATCGTTCTGAATCTTTCAAGCTTTTCTCTTCCAAGCGCTTTGGTGAAGATGTCTGCAATTTGCTCGTTTGTGGAACAATGACGGAGATGGATTGTTTTGGCCTCAACATGATGTCGGATCAGATGATATTTAGTATTGATGTGCTTAGTACGATCATGGAACTTTGGGTTCTTGGCCAACTTTATTGCAGAGGTGTTATCAATCATGAGTGGAGTTGATTGTATTTGTTTTACCTGCAAATCTTCAAGAATTTTCCTGAGCCACACAATTTCTTTCGTTGCTTCAGCTGCTGCCACATATTCTGCTTTTGTTGTGGAATCTGCTAGTACTGATTGTTTGCGTGATCTCCAGGAGACAGCTCCCGATCCAAGACTCATAGCATATCCTGAAGTAGATACCCTAGTTTCTTTGTCTCCATCGAAGTCTGAATCAGAGTATCCAATCAAGTTGAAGTCGTCCACCTGTGTATACTTGATTCCAAGGTCTTGAGTTCCCTTCAAGTACCTTAGAACTCTTTTTGCAGCAGACCAATGTCCCTCACAAGGCTTTTGCATAAACCTGGAGAGGATTCCAACAGCAAATGAAATGTCTGGTCTGGTAGTAATGAGGTAGATGAGACTTCCTACAAGCTGTCTATACTTTGTTGCATCCTCAAATTCCTTTCCTTCAATAGATGTGAGCTTCAAGTTTTGTTCCATTGGAGTAGAAAGGGGATTGCACTCTGTCATGCCAAATCTGTTTAACAAATCTCCAATGTATTTCTTTTGAGAAAGAAATATGGACTTTGGGTGTTGGGTTACTTCAATGCCAAGATAGTAATGAACATAGCCCAAATCAGTCATTTCAAAAAAATTTCCTAGTTCTTTCTTTATGGATGCAATATAGCTTTCATTGTTCCCTGTCATTAAAAGATCATCTACATATACCACAAGATATACAACTGTTTTGCCAACTTTCTTGACAAATAAAGTTGCATCATCAAGATCAAAATGATTGAAGTTGAGTTTCAGAAGATGCTCAGTTAGTTTTTCATACCAGGCTCGTGGTGCTTGTTTGAGGCCATACAAGGACTTCACAAGTTTGCATACTTTGTGTTCATGTCCTTTCACAGCAAATCCTTCAGGCTGGGACATAAAAACATTCTCTTTTAGATCTCCATTCAAGAATGCAGTTTTTACATCCATTTGATGGACTTTCCAACCGTTCTGAGCAGCTAGTGCAAAGAGTGTCCGGATGGTGGCCCATTTTGCTGTGGGAGCAAAAGTTTCCTCATAATCGACCCCTTCCTTCTGTGCAAAACCTTTTGCCACAAGCCTAGCTTTGTGCTTGTCAAGTGAGCCATCAGCTTTGTACTTGTTCTTGTAGACCCACTTGCAGCCAATTGGTTTGGTTCCAAATGGAGGATCAACCAGCTTCCAAGTGCCATTCTTTATGAGGGCATCATACTCCTTCTGCATCGCTTCTTTCCATTTATCATGAGAAGCAGCTTCTTTGAAGGAAGTTGGTTCAAAATCTGTAGACAAGTTCAATTCACAATCATAAGTAACATCCATATCAACAGGTGAATTAGAGTTATCTACATCACCTCCATCTTGTCGGTTTGTATTTCTGGTTCCTGTTTTTCCAATTTCATCAGGATGAACACTTTCAAGTGTCTTTGTCAGCGACTTTGGGGGACCTTTCTGAGATGGTCCAGGCTGTTCTGTTGATTGAGTTGGGACTGAATCAAGATTAAGTCTCCCAATTCTATCAATTACATCACTTAAAGCATCATCCGTTGTTGGAGTGTCATGCAGGGGAGATTGTTCTTCAGAAGAAGATTCCACATGTTGATCTAGTATAGGAATCCCCCCTTCAAGATGTGGAATCTTATTATCAAACTCTTGGAATGATTTCGGTTTTGTGAATCTATCCAAGCGATCAAGTTGCCGCTCAACAACACTGTCAGATTTGGATGATTCAAGAAAAATGACATCTCTAGATAAAACAAACTTTTTATTTACTTCATCATAAAGGCGGTATGCTTTAGATGTGTTTGAATACCCCAGGAAGATACACTTACGACTTCTAGCACCAAGTTTGTTTCTATGTACCTTTGGTATTAAAGCATAACAGGTGGAACCAAATATCCTGAGATGTTTTACCGAAGGAACATGTCCATACCACAATTCATAAGGAGTCTTGTTTCTTATAGCACTAGATGGACATCTATTCTTTATATATGCAACACATAGAACAGCATCAGCCCAAAACATTGTTTTTACATTTTTGAAGAAAAGCATGGATCGTACCATATTCAAAATTGTTTTGTTCATTCTTTCAGCTACACCATTCTGTTGAGGATTATAAGGTACAGTTGTTTGATGTTTAATCCCATGTTGGCGAAGATAGTGTTCAAATTCATTTGATGTATATTCTTTTCCATTATCAGTGCGAATAGACCCAATATGAGATTGTGCATCATTTTCAATCCACTTATGAAAATTCTTGAATGTTTGAAAAGCATCAGATTTGTTCTTCAATAAGTAAACCCAACACATTCTGGTGTAATCATCAATAAATGTCATGATATATTTATTTCCATTTGCAGAAGGAACAGGCATTGGACCACATAAATCTAAATGAATAAGTTCAAGCTTCCTATGTGCTCTTGAATGTGAATCATGAAAAGACTGTTTGCTATGCTTTCCTAGAATGCAAGCATCACATTGTTTATGTTTTCTAGGAATTGTAGGCAAACTAGCAACACCATTTTTCTTCAACAAGCGGAGACTATCATAGTTTAGATGTCCAAATCTAGCATGCCATAATAAACTTGATGGAAGTGTACCTTCATCATGATGAGAAATATATGAAAAATGTTGTGCATGAGCAGAGGTTCCTTGCAGTTTAAGAAGTCTTTCTTCTTCTATACCTCTCATGACAAGTGAATGGTCAGATGCCTTTCTTACCTCAAGCTTTCCATCAAACATATGAATGGAGTGACCTTGCTGGCGGATGTGGACCAGGGACAGCAAGTTTCTCTTGAGCTCTGGGAGATATAGAACATGATCCAGAAGAAAATCTGGAAGACCAGGCAGTTTAAGCCTGATTGTGCCAAGCCCTGATGGCTTGATTTTTGACTGATCTGCAAAGTATACTGCTCCATCAACATTGTCAGTGAAATCTTCAAAAAATTCTTTCCTATGAGTCATATGACAGGTTGCTCCTGAATCAAGCAACCAGTCATTTTTCGAAGAAGCATGTGAAGCATTAAACAAGTCTTCATTTACTCCAATGTTACATTGTGCCTCAATATAGTGAGCGGATTCAGGTGCTTTACCTTTGTCTGTGTCATCAGTGTTACCTTTCTGCTGATTTCTTCTCTGCTCAACCTTGTCCCATGGTAGCTTGCATGTAGAAGCATCATGTGATCCATTTCGTTTGCAGCGAATGCAATGCAGATCTGCCTTTTCTGCTTGAGAATGTCTGCCCCCCCTGCCTCTGAAGTATCTTCCTCTTCCTCTTCGTCCACCTCTTCCTCTTGTAGAATCTTGAGCAGGATGCTTTTCTTTGTGAGCAAGGCAAACAGTCTCTTCAGAAGATTCAGGGACTGTTTTCTTTCCAAAGGCTTTCTCTCTTTCAGCAAACTTTTTCACAAGAGAGTCAAAGGTTATATCTTTAAGATTTCCATTTGCTTGTAAAGACTCAAGATAATTGGAGTAGGTAGGATAGAGTGCTTTGAGAAAGGCAATAAGAGAGATATCCAGCTCAACCTTAGTGGATTTAATATCATGCATTATAGAGTTTATTTCAGATGCAAGAGCAAGAGGATCATTATTTTTCAGTTCAAGAGTGAAGAGTTTAATCATGAGCTGAACAACTTCAAGTGCAGAATGTGTATCATAGAGTTCTTTCAGCTTTTGTAAAGCTTCAAAGGCAGTGGAATAGGATGAAATATGACGACTTACTTCCTCATTTACTGATGCTGCGATCAATGCATAGGCTTTGCTGTTCTTGTTTTCCCAAATGGCGAGTTCTTTGTCTGATGTGGGCTGCACAGGGTCTCTGTCTTCTTCTCCGACACACACTCCTTTCCACAGCTCATTGTAGATGAGGGTGTGTTTTACCATCCGAGACCATTCAGAATAGTTCTCCTTGCCAGTGAGAACTATTCCGACCATAGAAATGATTGAATGCATTCTGTAAAAAATATCTCTGCTAAAAAAAATCTGTTGATAAAAGACTTCTGCTGGAAAAAAATCTTATGCCACAGCCTTATGCACTTTATTTTCTTCTAACATTTGCATCAGCATATCAGCATTTCTTATATCAGTAATATTACTATGTTTTGAGAGAGAAAAAAAATCTCATGGATCACTTCAATATATATCATGCAATACTACAGATGCTTTGATATAAAACACTCTCACTGATATAAACACTCTGACTGCTTTGAAAACTGCTTACCATTCAATACTCAAGACTGCCATCATTTGAAAAATCAACAGCACAACTTTATACCAGAACCGCCATTAAAATCATCTCTCGGCATTCTCAAACTTAAGGGACTCACAGATTACAGAGCGACTTCAATTCATCAGGAGGACGATGCCTTGAGAAAAAGAAAAGTTCTCAAAAGGCCAGAAATATGCATAAACCAACTGCGCAAATACACTGCACTTCTCTTCAAACAAGTCTACATACTTTAATGGTGACTATGCCCCTAAAACAACACATAATAAAGTATTTAATTAAGCTTTCTGTACACGTGAGTTTCTGCAAGCAGCTGGCGGTGGGAGTGAAACCTTCTCTTTTAAAAACTCAGGAAAGCTGAGAGGTGGTGGTGATATGGAAGACCATGCCAACTACAGAGCGTCCAATCAAGTTTAACACTTCAAACGGGAGCAGTGTTTGGTCCTCAAACACTTCCGGATACCTCGTTGTGGGATGCGAACTCCGAAACGAAGGCAACCAAAAACGCAGTCCTCATTAAAAAAGGAACGCAACCACCATTACATAAACGCAGTTACCATTACAAAAAAACGCAGTCTTCATTAAAATAAGACCGCAGCCACCATTACAAGAGACGCAGTCACCGTTACAAGAAACGCAGTCGCATTTTTTTTTACAAACGCAGTCTTCATATAATACAATGCAGTCTTCATAAAAAACGCAGTCATGGTTACGACAGCCTTAATACAACGCAGTCATTCTTCAAGAAAAAAACGCAGTCACCATAGACTACTTGATATCAGTTTTGTTTGAATGGAATGGGATAGTCTTTTACCATGGTTCGACAGCAGAAACGCATCAACGCATAGAGCTTACATTCAACAGCGCATTCCACGCTCACCGCACCATATTCTGTCATGCCAGAGGCGCTCAGAACACCGCCAGAAGCACGCAGTCTCAGGACAGAGGTTTCATGAGGCAGCAGAAACCTGGCAGAGGCAGGAGTTATTTCTGGGACCTGTGCTCTGATACCATGTCAGGCCAAGTTAACACAGAAAATTAATGAGCGCAAGAAACAACTGGTGATTTTATTCATTAGACAATTATTATTTATACATATACAAAATGGATCAGTTCATCTTCTAGATGACTGTCCAGCTTCACCTCATCCGTTTCGGATTAGGTGTCAACATTCAAGCAAAGAAGAGAAATCGTTTGCATCAAAAACGGTTAAATGATCTAGTCTATTGGGTGTGAGCGCAATTGGTCTGTCTTTGAGAGGATTCAAACGAATAAGAGAAACCGTTTGCATCAAAAACGGTTAAATGATCTAGTCTATGTCCAATATGACCTTCGGCTCAGACGCAACCAATTGCTGAACAAAAGACCTGATTCAAATCCCATTGTGTTGGAAGATATTGATCCAACATCAGATTGGGTAGTGGAGAGTCATCCAGCAAAGTTTGATTCTGATGAGGATCTTGATTTGGATTTACAAACACAGGCATTACTTGAACAAAATGTTCAGTTGAATGCAAATCCACTTGTACCAACCTCAAGCCCAACCCCAAGTCCTTCAGTTGCAGGCGCTTCCTCTGCTCAGCAATGACGAAAGCGCATATCTCTTCTATCTCAACGTGCAGCTGTTGCGCATCCTGCTAGTGCTACCACTTCTACAGTTGCAGTTGGAAATGATGAGGAGGAGGAGCCATGGATTTCCCTATCTAACTCCAATTCAGAGTCTGAGCCAGATGATGTTGGCTCCTCTAGCAGTAGCCAATAGAACTGGTGACTAATGATGTTTCACAGTTTACTTTTGTTGTAGAGGCCATTTCTAGCCTCCTTGGTTATGTGTTTTTGTTTTGATCTCTATAGCATCATTCATGTATGTATTGGACAGTGCACTGGTTGCCATTTTCATATAATGAATATATTCATGAGCCTACTTTGATCATATGTTGTCTTCTCTCTATATTCTAAAGCTTTGTGTTTGGAAACATGAATAAAAATCTTTAAAATTATGTTTTTTTATAATAAAAAAAATATTTAATGTATTTTTTACAACAACCGAATCATTGAAATCAAACCGGCCGAGTCGATACTGAGTCGGAGTCGGAGTCGAAGCCGACCCTCGGCCGTTTCTGAACATGTGTCGGAGTTTTAAAACATTGATCCAGAGCTCCCACCATTCAGCATTAGTTGTTAAGGGAGCTGCTTCTAGTTAATCTTGAGTTATGAGCACTTTTTGTATTCCAAGTTCTGGATCTATTTTCTTTCAAATCTTCTTTCCTCTATCAGTATTGAGTCTTTGGGTCTTAGCCTAGATTAGTATTTTACATTCTGCATCTTGCTTTATGCAGGGACCACTTTTCCACTCCTGCATTGTGTTGTCGCTATTGTACTTTTTGTCGTCATTTTTTGTACGTTATTAAAATTATTTTTATCTACATCAACAAGAATTACAAACAACAAATCTAAGGTCTAATGCCCTATTCCTAAGCCTCCAAGTTGTGTCTTCCAGATATATTTGGACACCCTAATCAAAAGGATCTAAGCAGTGTTTCATGAGCCTTGAACCTCGAGTTGACCATGTCAACTAGTCCACTTCACCACCAATCAGCAGCTCCCATGTGGAATCTAACCAATAGCCTCCTAAATTTATGCCTGAGTCATCTCATTGCGGTCCCTTTGTTGAGTAATTCAACAAAACTGTAAAGGAAATTTTTTGGGGTGATGAGGGATGTGGCCCATACATTAGGAATGCTCCCCTCTTACCCCCATTCTACAATTAGAAGGATAGCAACAGAAATTCACTTATGTTTGCCTAGTGTGCAGATTCAGTTCTCCGATTGACTATTTTCACCAGGCACATGCCTCTGCGGCCTCTCCAACCAGACGGTGTGATTTTCTTCCAAGGTCTCTTGACCAGAAAATAGTTTATTGCAGTTAAGAACAGAATTCGGTCCTCGAAGAAAATAATAGTTCAAGTTCTTCAGATTCAAATGATGTTCCAACATACCATTTTCATATTTGCCAATTTGCAACATAGCTGATTGCGGAATCGCTACCATATTTGCCATAGAGTATCTGAATTGGTTCAAGTCTCTTTTACCATGTCTAATTTCTACAATGCAGATCACGCTCTCGGTAATGTAAGTTTTCTAGCAGCTGGTTCAGGACGATTGCTGACTTAATCAGAGACCTAGCTCACGACATTTGCATATGGTGCATTCAGTGTGCTTGGTACTCCTTGTAACTCGATGCTTTAATTGCTTCTCAATTTTGTTATAGCTATTCCTAGGGGATTGTTAAGTCGGGCCGGTTGTCGATGACGGATATCGTTTTTATGCCACCTCTTTTCCCAGCCCTTCTGTTCATGTCAATATTGGCTCCCAGTATCAATGTCGATATCGACCAGCTCTTTCGTTTCAAAAAATAACTTTCTTCGAATGTCTGGGACATGCCTCCCTAAGATCACAGTGAACTTTGTATATATTTAACAGACTTAAATAGTAGCATTATCTATCAACATGTTCCGAGTAAATTGTATTCGGTCCATTAAAGCTCGTGGCCTTCTTAAGAGGCGCACTTCATCTATGCGGCCGTTTTCTAAAAATCGAAATCAAAAATCAATTTTGTTACAATAGCACCGGACTGGCTGCCGCTTCAGCTCGACCTCGTTAATCTATAAGTCCAAAATGGCGCTTAGCCTTTCAACAAAATTTATAGTTAGGGTTAGGGTTTGCAGGTCTCATTTTCTAAAGACAGCCATGGTTGGAAATTTGATGTAAAAATGTCAAATGCTGAAGATAGAAAGACTGGCTGACCTTGAGGCGCTGGCAGAGAGTGAGAAAATCAATGGCCGAGGAGGGGGAAGGACTATCCACCCCTTGAGAAGCCGCGCCATCGGTTCCCGCCATCGCCTTGCAAACTCCTACTCTTCGAAAGGACCGAATTCCCGCGAGAGAAGGTACTATAACGCGAGAGCAGGATAGCAGAGTGGGGACGCTTTGTATTCTATTCATTCCGATTGCTGTCCGCTCCGTGCAAGGTAGTTTATTGTTGGGAAGTTATCACATTAAGTCCATATGTCTTTAATTTTGTAATCCATTGGATCTACCATAGCCAATTAAATCAGATTGTTTCCTTATTTAGAACTTTATAGTGAGAAAAGTGGATATCATTGCCCATATACATGGACATTCAAACGAATATTCTTTTACAATGTTAATTTGCTAGGAAAACGCATCTTTTCTTAGGGGAATAATTAGCAATTGTCCCAAAAGGTACAAAGAGAGGCCGATAGGATTTTTAAAAGGAGGAAACCTCTATAGATAGGCAAGCATATATAAAGCTCAGTAGTGACGAAGGCACTAACCACGATGACCAGCGTGTACCAGCAGATATGATATTAAAAGAACAAAACCAAAACCAAACTATTGATATTTAAATAAAAAGTAAATTACAGTGTTTTACATGGTAATTGAAAAGCGGCGAATTAGATTTGCAAATATTAAAACAAATCACTTACATTGGTGGTTCACACTATAACTAAAACATTAACTAATTGTAAGATGCTTTTCATAAAATTCATTTAATAAAAATAATTTATTTAATTATAGAAATTAGAATTATTAAAATTTTGAAACTCATTTTGAAAAGGAAACTTCGCCTCGTCTATAGATGAACCAAAAAATAGTCTTGTGCAATTGGATGAGAAAGGGTTCATAGAAGTCTATTTAAAGAGAGCGAAATAATGGACAAAAAGCCCACTCAGTTGATTCCAAAATCCCAACAAAAAAACATAACAAAAACATAAGAGATAAACCCAATCAACTCCAAAAATGTGAATTTGCAGTCCTGCATCTCAAAATTGCAAGGCAGACGTTTACTGAAAAAAATACACGTAAGTAATTGCTCTTCGTTATATCTTCTTGAAATGCACTTCTAAGTACTAAAATAATATGTTAGAATACCGCAGTCCTAGAATATGAAGCATCAAGATATTAATATAGTAAGTTTAATTTGATCTGCATATGCTAATACCCATCTTTCGAATCTGCTTAGACAACTTGAGGACACGCTTGTTAGTTAGTTTCAAAACTCTGGCACGTTTAATTAACAAAACATGGTATGTGTCAATGGAGACCTGGTTGGATGGTAAAGCAGGGAGTGTTTCAGATACCCACCAGGATTCGAATATCCCACGTTTCAAGCAAGTCTAAAGGTTCTAAGTTTTTGCCCTGTCTTGGGTATATTTTCCAACTCGACATTAAGTCAAAAATTGTTGGAATGGCCAAATTGACTTGTTAAATATATATAGACTAAGTTTCCGGGTTGTAGAAACATATTATTTTGGAGAACCCCAATCTATCATTGTCCAAGGAAGGTTGGGTCATTTGACAAAAATGGTACTAAGTCCTGATACTCTGTAATGTTGGGCCTAAATGTTAACATTGATGATGCAACGCAGGTTTGGATCTGCCCTTTCCAGCATACAGAGGAAGCCAACTATCCATCGACAACATAAACCTCTTTACCATTAACTGGGTCTACATGGTTAAACTTGTACGATGACACTGGTATTGAAATAGATTTATGATAGACAAATACTTCATTTGACTCTGAACCAATAGCAACAGAAAGCCCCACAAGGCTCCTTTCATATCTATGCCCAGAATATGTCAGAACAGGGTTGCAAAGTACACTTCTTGTGCTTGTTGTCGGGTTCCAAGGCTTGATTGTGCCATCAATTGAAACTGAGGTAGTTTTGCCTATGATGTGCAAGCAATATATTTACAAGATCTTGCCATTGAAGAGACACAACAACAGTCAAAAGTTGAGGACTACAAGTAATTAAGTTTTCATGTTGAAATGGCCTTTCTGCTCAAAGCATGCAAGAAACATGTAGAAAGAAAAATTCAAAGGCTGACTCGGTTATCTCCACATTCCCACGTAATACCATAGCCTCAAGATCACAATATCTTTCAATAACTGAATATGCTTGATAACTTCTTTTGGAAATTGAAAATGCTTTCAATTTCCAAATAAATACCTCGAATGCGAGCCTTCAATTGATGTTGGTCAGAGTAAATGTGGGTATTTGAATTCAAGCGCTGTGATATGAAAGGTAATTATGTTGGCCTATTCTGTACTACGTCAAACGAGCCAGCCACAGGATCCCGAGTTCCATGAACTATAATTCCTTTGGTACGTGTATTGATAAAATGTGAATTGCCATTAATATCGTGGAGACTGGGAGCATCACCATGCCAGTCTTGTAACTGTTTTTGGTGAGCAACAAACCAGACATGGTAATCATGGTATTAGGCAAGGCACCTCACCTTTGTAAGCATCTCTCTTTCATGCTTAATTTACATTTGTTTAGAAGGATGTTGGTGATTATACTATTTACTATCCTTTGGGTTCCATATTACATACTATTTCCTATGGGCTAAGATGGAAAGCATTCTTACTTTTCTCTTGGTTTAAGAAGAATGTGAGATAATGTGAAATTCGCATGAAGCATTCTTACTTTTCTCTTGGTTTAGGAAGAATGTTAGATAATGTGAAATTCGCATGTATAATATTTTTTTGTGTGTGTAATGGATCAACTTTATATTATGATGCAAAATCTATTCATGTCTTTTCGAGTGTTATGGGTCGCCTGATGGGAAACTGGCCCAAAAACACCCAAGCTATCAGATAAAAAATATTGAGTGTGCATAGCATGGCTACAAAATTTCTGATTACAAAAAGGTTGGATTGCTTCCTTTGCATGTTCCAGAATTTTTTATTTCAAACTTTATCAGATAAGGATTGTCATTTAACCATTGCTTCCCCTGCTCTGTTTCTTTGGCACCTGAACCTTGTTTTCCATGGAACAAAGAGCAATTGGCTAGTCTCTAGCATGGTTCACGGGAGCATCAATGCACTCACTTTTCTTTCCTGACATCTACATAATACGATGCATTGTGGACTAAATTCCAGCTGCAGATGATATTTGATAATATTCTTTATTACCTTTTTTCTGAAGGGAATTTTTCGTCAGCAATCCTTCTTGATGTGCTACTGTTACATTTTTATTTAGTTGAATCTCCACATAACCACACATTGCAAGAACCCTAGTAAATTCATTAAATGGTTGAGGCAAGATACAAATAACAGAATTACCTCTCCTCCTTTTAGCAACAATCCCAGGTGTAAGGATAGCAATGTCCTCAGCAAACATGGTATTGGAGTTTGGAGTGTGGAAGCTTAGTTTCATTAGAGAATGTTCCTTGTTATCTTCAGCTGCAAACTTCCAGTGGCCTTACAAAGACTCCAGTAAACTGATCCATATTTTGATGTCGAAATTTTCTTATGTCAACTACAAAAATAATTCTCAATCTATGGGTCCATATCGTCTTTGACTTTTCACAACATTGTGTCTAGTTGAAGCCATGATGCCTTAACCACCTCTCCTTGTGGATCTTCTCTTTGATTATGGAGTAGTATATCATTCAGACACTGCAAATCATAACCTACAGCTATGATTTGTTGTATGTGCTTTTGTGAACATGGACATTGCAGTTGATAAGAAGAAATATCATATGACCATTCTCCATACAACTGTTAGATGATATGACAGCAACATCCCTTCCACTTTTTTGTATCATTTAAATGATTTTTAATGCCAAGGATGCCATTTTAGTAACATATAGAGGAAAGGAAGAGTAATGCATGTGGGATCGTTGATTACAGGTAGCAACTTCAATTACAGAAGCCATTGCATGCAGTTTAGGCTTTGTCAATGCTGTGAATTTTATTATAGGTGCAACAAAATATATATTGAAACCTCCTTCCACTTTTTTGTATCATTTAAATGACTTTTAATGCAGGGAGGCTAGTGAAGGTATAATAATGTTTTAAAGCCATTGGTCCAATATTGTGAATGATGGATGAAGATAAGACCTCTATAAACCACATCTGTTGGGACATGAACAAGGCCAAGGATGCCATTTCAGTAACATATAGAGGAAAGGAAGAGTAATGCATGTGGGACTGTTGATTACAGGTAGCAACTTCAATTACAGAAGCCATTGCATGTAGTTTAGGCTTTGTCAATGCTGTGAATTTTATTATAGGTGCAACAAAATATATATTGAAACCTTCGTTAATCCCATGCTGGGATGTGGCCGTGAATCTTTTGACACCCACTTGATAAATAGTTGACTTCAGCAGAGAGATTGAGATATTGGATGCTATCTTAAAGAATAAGTTGGTGCCACGTATTGGTACTTACAATTTTCTGATCAGTAACCTTTGCTGTCATGGAAAACAGGCAGATGCCACTACTGTTATTGAAGAAACAAGGAAAAAGAGTTTGGAACTCGATTTTGAGATACAGGACCCCTTATTCAGGGCCGGGTCCAATATATGTCACGCTTTTCAGTCAAGCAAGCTTCTTAATCAATTGTGTTCACTGAAAGACTAAACAGCGAAGCTCAAAATTTGTCAAACATAATGGTCCAGGTTTTATCATGATGATCATTTCCCTTTTGAAAATGCTCCTTCTTCCACATTCAATAGAACATCAAGGTAGTTGCATGACTGACATCTTGTTTAATCAATTACTATTTTCACCTGTGAACCTAACTTGGTCAACAACAGTAATGGTATGTTAGAGGCCTTCAATTTTTCCAGTCACCAACATGACACCACAGAGAGGAAGAAATGGCATTGTAGTCTAAAAACTGTATGCATATTTGTTGCACAGACAAGATTCCTTTGTGATTTCAGAAATGGAATTATTTACATGCCGAACATGCAAGAGATGGTTGCAGAACTATTTCAAACCAAGTGTTTAGCCATAAAATACCAAAATGCATATATGTATACTACAAGGAAAAGAGAACGCCCAACCTATTTACTGATTACATTCACAGTCATACAAAACTCTGTGGAGAATATAATCACTGTAAACTATGAAGAGAAATTTAAACACTGTAATTCCATGATTTGCATAAATAGATCTTAACAAAACGAGAACAAAACAACAGAGTTTGGTCCAGAGCTAAAATGCTCAACTTCCATAATAATCTGAAGACCCTGAAGTCGACAGGGATAAGTCACTCTAGACATGGAGATGTGTCTGGAAGATATAACTAAACATATATACAATGAAAGTATTTGTTGGCTTCTAAACATATGTACAATAAAAGCATTCTATTATGTAGAGATGTGATTGAGCATGAGTAGCTAATCATATATGCATGATGGGTCATGGCATCGGCAACACCAGTGAGTGTTTATTGTGGTGCCATATTGTGCGAGTTGTTCTTGCAATTGATGGCGCATTTGCCTGTGTGCATCCCTTTCATGAATGTGAATTGTTATCTTAAGTATTTTCCTTATTTTCTTTAACAACTTAATGGTTGGGCGCAAACAGTAGAGTGGCATTGATTGTTGTGGCAGGATCCTTGTCTGCATATCTTGTAGCGTAAGTTCTTGTTGCTGAATTTCTTCGCAACACTCATACAACCTTCGTAGGTAGCATGTATTCATACCTGTTGCCATCCAAAAAGGAAACATTGTAAGTGACAATGAATATGTTTGGCGATTTTGTTTGAATATTCAAAATAAATTAACGATTCCAAACGAGTATAAAATCATATGAAACTAAATGTAATAGCAAGCAAATATATGTGAAACTTCGTTATGTAGTGAGTGGTGTTTACCATGTGGGTAATTCTGGATGACAGGTTGTACGATTGGTTAAAGTGTATTATCCTCAATAGATTTTGATGCAAGGAATGATTCCTCTTGCTGTCTACGCTTAAGATATGGATTCTTGTGCATCTGTGCAATGCGGGAGAATGGGAATGCTGGATTGATGTGTATGTCTGCTAGAGACCGCACTCTTGAAATTGCAGTGAATGTTAGCCCTTGCCGTTCTCTGGTGCCGATGTCCACTGTTGCTTTGTCTAATGTCATTCCTTGTGACTTGTGTATCGTTAAAGCCCATGCCATTTGAAGTGGTATCTGACGGCGTGCACCCCTTGTGATGGGAGGAATGGGTACATATGTTGGGTGTGAAATGTCCCACGGTGTTCCTTTGTATTGTCGAAAGTCAACAACCACAAAGGATGGTAATGCTGGGGGCTTTGAGTCAATTGAATAAAATATTGAGATGACCTTCCCAAGTGCGCCATTGACAAGGCCTGCATGTACCCATAAGTTGCTGGTGAGCATAACTTTTTGTTCATTGCATAAGAGCACCTTTGCAGGCAGGTGCTCATCTTCTGTTGTAGTAGGAGTTTTCTGCCTTTGCTGTTCCGCGGAGCAAAGTGCTACTGGGATGTTCAAATTTTTGAGCATTTTCTTATTATGCAATAGCGAACACGCTATTCAAACACCATGTATAGCTATTGAATCTGGAAGTTCACACATTCGTTCAGTCCAGGCATATAGAAGAACTATATGGGGCCAAGCTGATGTTTGTAATAAGAGCAGATTCCATCAGTCACACAACAATGGCCAGATTGCAGACTATCATGGGCAGTTTCTATTTATTTGCAGCCTGACCAACCCATCTAAATGCAGCGATCTGGAAAAGAGGAGTAAATCAATTCCCATTTTCTTTTTGTACAAAGTTAAAAAGAGGCAAATGGAGTATGATGTGAAAGGGGAAAGGATGTGGGCAGTTTCAATATAATTTTAGCCTTACCAACTTATGTAATTTCATGCACTGAAACGAAGGGCTTCCGATGACCTCGCCTCCTACCTATCCTTAGGTGTGGACAATGGAAATTTGCTCTAAAAATGTGTGCTCACACCATGTTTTGTCTATTGGTATTGTTAGTATGTCAGTTTCTTATGCACCACACATGCAAAATTCAGAGGTGAATGACATGTGTTAAAGAGAAATAGGGAGGAGCCTTAGCCCAATAAATAGATAGATCATGAGAACGTGCCCCTACTACGGACTGTGTTCTCCTTGGAAACCAGCATATGTTGATGTTGGAGACATGTTCACCACAGAGGAAATTAGGGGTGAGTGCTTAACAATTGCACTGAAACAACATGTGTTAAGTGAGGATGATAAAAAAACCATAAGCAGCAAGTGCTGAACTCCCCATGCACAATGAGATAATGGGTGCATAGTAAACAGTTTGTATACCTAGAAGTGCACACCTTATGCTATTGAAAAGTTGTAAGAGCATATGTTTTGTATCCACAACAATTATCTTTCAAACAGGAAGGGTATTCTCCAGTCAATGAATCTATGCTTTCACAAAGTGGTGCATGAAGGCACTATGATAGCTCCCAAATCACAGCTTAAATATGATGCCATAATAGTCTCTTCTGTAGATTAATTTTTGCCAAGAACAATATATGAAGGTTTCAACTTCTCCATGTAGGATATTTTGGTAATGTTGAAGCTACTGAGTTAACTATAGACTCGGAAGGATGGCTGAAGAACATTCTCGAGATGTTATCCTCTAGGATATCAGTTGAAGCTGTGAAAATAAAAAAGTGAAAATAAAAAATGTATCAGAAAGGATTATGAATATATATCTTACTCATGCTTGTAGGCTTTTGATTTGGAGACTTTTAGGTTTCAAAAGCATATACACCATATTTGTTAGGTGCCCAAATTCTAGCCCCAATTGTGTCCTGGAAAAACAGAAAAATATGCCTCTGAACAAAATAGGGAGCAGGCTGCAGGTAATGTTCAAAAAAATTTAAGCAGCTAGTACAGACCTCCCAAGCCATGGTGAGAACATATCGGTGCCTAATAAACATGGAATTACATCAACTCGATGTCAAAGTAAAAGTTCTAGCATGGCTGCAGGCATATACACTGGCAATCAAGGCACCATGGGTATTATTTTGTTGGTCCTAGTGACACACAGAGTCCTCCAAATCAGCTCCACACATTACTTATTGCACAAGTGAAAACATACCCTCACCGATACAGAGCATTACATGCAAAATGTTTCCTCAAATAACTCTTAATTTCAAGGTACTTAGTTAAATTGCCACTACATGTGTGAGAGTGCTCCTCCTTGAATTTCGCTTTCTGCAAAGTGTTCTCTGTTTTGCTATCTTATGGAAAGTTTAGCAGTTTCTACACAAAATTTCTCCTCAAGTGTTTTCTGACAAGTAACCTTTCATTTAAGAAGGCAGTGTCTACGCAAAATAGCTTCAAACCTAAATAGAACAGAAGGTGCAAATTTAGAAATGCAATACTGAGTCTGTCCTTTACATGCCTGCAAGGCAAATAGTACCAAGGTTTTCTTAATAATATCCTACATACATTAAGGGCATTTGGATTCGCTTCCAAAACCCACTTCAACAAAGATGAACCTTGAAGTTGGCTCATATTGTAGGAGATGTCAGTTTTATTTTATCTTGTGTTAGAACTTAGAAGCATGAATATTAGTGCTTTTGATCTCCTAGGAGAGTGTGGTGATTGAATAAGGATCATGAGTCACTGTTTCTGGTAAAGCAAATCCAGGAGAGCAAACGCATATTGTCCCAATTGAAAGCATCTGGTCTGATTCTGCAGATTCCAAAGAAAAGCTGTTGGATTTGTTAGGAAGTGTGCATGACACAACTGGAAAGGAAGATCTGCTAGGTTACCTAGAATGCAAGTTTTATAGAAGGTAATTCTAGAAATGTGTAAGGACCAGATTAAGACTATATACATTTTTTTTTTTTTTAAACAACAAATACAACCAGAAAAGAAACGCATTGAAATTCAAATTTATTTAGCACACACATTCCTGCCACTCATTTCAGGAAACATATCATAACATTTTCATACTTTTAACTAAGATCAATAGTAATGAAATACATATGTACCGTTCACCAGAAGGCGAGACTCCACTTGCTCTGCTATTGCTAGTATTCCCTTGTAGCTGGTCACCTCCGCGAGTGAATGCTGACGCACTTGATCTAAATGCGAAGACCCACCGGTTAACCTCCCAGCCTACTCCTTGGGTACTCTTCTTCCCCGCGGACCCCCGAGCTGTAATGGGGTTGTACAATGGAGGAAAGCACTAGCTAGTAGAGGAGAGCACACCTTGGCTCAAGAGTCCCCTCTCTAAAAATCCTCTACCTCACCAAACTCACTATAGCTTCGTAATCACTGCTCTGACAACATCTCATCCATCCAACAATAGGGTTCCCCAAAAAGTCCCTTCTCCCATGGCTTGCCCCTTCTTTTCTAGGAGTCCTCATAGGTGACACTTGTCATGTCATGCATAATTAACTATTTTTTTATAATTCAATAGCTTGATTATTCACCCACCCATGTGTCATTCTCACATCAAGGTTCTCCCAAAATTATTTACTTAAATTTTTATTTAAAACTAATATTTTCCTCACCTCAACAAGATTCCTATTTCTTCTCCTAGTTGTCTCTTTATTCCCCCCTTTTATTCCTTAATTTGTGTTCATAACTTGAAGTCAATTAATGAGTCAAGATTTTATCCCCAATCTACTCCCTAATTTAACTCAGGTTATCTCCTAGATGGATATTCTTATGTTGGTTGTTGACACATGGAGCTTCTCTACATTTTTCTAAATTTAATTTATTATTCTCATTTTAATTCACCTTCCTCTTTTCTTAATTAGGTTTAAATTAGTTTAGGATTAATCTTTATCCTTACCATTATGTTTTTCTTTCCCCTTTTTCCTAATTAAACCACATAATCTTCCTAGTATTTTCCAAAATGGGAAGGGTAGCGTTTTTAAGGTACTCTATTTTAATTCTTCCTATGATCCTCCTTATTCCAAGTTTTATTTTTGATTTAATTACATTGGTTTCTAATCATCATTTACCCTTGATGTAAATTTACCTAGTTTTCACTCCTTGCTTATATTTATTTATTATTATTTATTTTTAATGATTCCAAGGATGCTAAGTTTGGTTGTGCCCTTCAAGAACTTCCCTAGAAGTTCCAAGGGTGCCACACCTAATAGTTTATTTGTGATGCCAAGGGTGCCAAGTTTGGTTGTGCCCTTCAAGAACTTCCCTAGAAGTTCCAAGGGTGCCACACCTAATAGTTTAATTGTGATGCCAAGGGTGCCAAGTTGGTCGTGCCCTTCAAGAAATTCCCCTGAAGTTCCAAGGGTGCCACACCACTTGCCCTTCAAGCATCCAGTGACTACGAGGGGAAATTATAGTGCAATGTCATAGACCACTGTCATCTCTTGTGTTTCCTGCTATAGTGAGACTAATGGTGTCGGGGATCAAGGAATCCGCCTTGATGCGCGCCCCCCGGTAAAATCCTCATGAGCGACCCAATTTTGGGACCTGCCCTCATGGCATCGTGATCTTCAAGGCGAAGGTGTTTTAACCTTTCCAGCCCAAGTCACGGCGGGAGTGCTAGTGGGTGAGATCAGGGACACTGTCCCACCCCTCCCATGTAGTTCCATCCACTTGTACAACCCCATCACCCATATGTGAGTCATTCGGTCAAGCAACTAATCTGTTCCCGCAACCATTAATATATCATCAGAATATAGTTAAACATATATGGCAGATTCCAAGATCGACTTAGACTTTCAAAGATAAAATAATATGAATTTTCATCAAACTAGGTGTCATCAACTCGTCATATGCGAGTGCCTCTGATGGTTTCCTGCCATACTCAATAATCATTAGTAACAAGGTTTTTCAATGTTAGTCATTGTCATAATAGCATCATTAACAATTCCTAGTCATTCACATCATTGTCCATTGTAAGCCTGAACTAAAGAAAGTAGTCAACATAGGGGACACATCCATCATGGCTATCATCATTAAACATCAATGGAAACATACATGTTCATTAAGCTATCAACGTCGTAACATCAATAGAAATATACCTATTCATCAAATTTATCATCATCATGCTTTTAGTAGAGAGCATACATATTCTTTACTACCCTCATCATCATAAATTCAAATAGAGACCAAACTTAACTATTTAATGTTGCAATCATCAAAATACCGATAGATAAGATACATAACCATTCATGCTATCATAATATCAATGGAAAGCATTCATAAACATCACAACCATGAATATCTCAATCGCTAATAATCGTGTCATGTGCCCGGATCCTCAACCTGAGGTCCTCCTAGAATAAAGTATCTAAAATAATGTCATATTAGGGTCAGAGAACTAGAGTGGGCACTACAAAATGCCATACATTCCCCATCTTTACAAGTACTACAAGCTGAGGACCTTTCACTACGTCTCGAATCTTAGCCACTTCTAATATATTTTCAAAATTTCCTGCAGGTTGCTATTGAACATGGCTATAGCAAGTTGGTATTAGGACTCTGCACATCAAGGATTGCAACACATGTGGTTGCCTCAACGGTAAAGGTATGGAGACTGTCTATTCTCTTGTGTAGTTATGTTTTGTTATGTATCCTTTGTATGGATGACCTAATATTGTAGAGAATCACCAGTGTCCAAAACCCACTTCAACAAAGATGAACCTTGAAGTTGGCTCATATTGTAGGAGATCTCAGTTTTATTTTATCTTGTGTTAGAACTTAGAAGCATGAATATTAGTGCTTTTGATCTGCTAGGAGAGTGTGGTGATTGAATAAGGATCACGAGTTTTGTTGTTTACAGTGGGATTATAATTCTGACAAAGTTGTGGCTAGAAAGCTTATAAGAGTTACTTCTAGGATTGACCTCGCATACCAAAAAACAAGATACTGTCAGTCAGTTACATCCCCTACGCCACTGATCATGATTTATCCTCCCTAATTTTTCCACCACTGATGCTTTTACTAAAACGGATTTAGTTTATATCTGTAATCATTATTAACATCACACCATACAAGTATCTCTAGACAACAGTAACGCTTAATCATGAAATTGCAAACAGAGATAACCTCACAACCGCCAAATACTACTCCAGAAATTGTAGATTCAAATTACCGTAAAAGCAATTAGGTCTTGTATTTGGGCTTACCAATCCAGATAATATAGATTCGAATTAACTAAGATCAATTATGTAATCTGCGTATATCCTTTCAAAAGAGAAATATCGCCAACCATTTTCGACACTGGAACTCTTGGAGCTCTACCGTCATGAAAAGACTACTCCACATCAAACAGCTGACCATAACCATTGAATGTTGAGTATAAGCAGCGACAATCAGAGAATGCAGAAGATGACAGCTGTGAGAAATCATTTAGTTTCTGTACAAAGTTTCTATGCCTCTAACTTCCACTTCATTCGATTCCAGCCAAACGATAGTGGGCATCCATCTTTGGTGTCTACTAAAAGGAATCAGAAATCACAATCACAAAGGTAGAGGCACCTTCATTTGAATCATTCATTTAGATGGAAAGCCCAAAGAGAAATCCCAGGTAATTCCCACAACTACAACAGGGATTAGGAAACCTGAGAGGCATATACAAGGATCTATTAAAGAGGACTGAGAGAGCTTCAAAATTAAAGAGGACTGAGAGAGACGATGACCTGATCTGGAAGAAATGATGTTCTGCAGATGTTTTCTTCCGGTTCGATTTCCAGCTCCGTTACCCGCTCGTGAGATTGTCAAACCAGGCTCCTCTGTCAGTTTGAACAGTGCTATACTATGTGAGATTGATCCAAGACTGCCGGTAGTTTGATCCAAGAAGGCTCCCGGTCATGGAAGCACGGAAACCGCAGAACAGTTGATCGTGCATCAGAACAGCTGTGCACCGCAAAACAGGGACCGCATAACTGGGTAGCTACCAAACTGACAGAAGGCACCATACCGCATCTTTCTCCGAAAACAGAATGCGCCATTACTACTGGAGCTTAAGAATGCATAAGCTGCGGAAGAGAACCGCCTTCCATGAATAGACGACGCCGCTCGGTTTTCTCAATCAATTCCCAGAAGCATCCACTTCCTCATACAGATTAAACCGGTCTTTACTCTACTCTGGAGTGTCGGGCTTTGTGTGACGGTTACCTACATTCTCGCTCAGGTTTTCTTTGATTCTCGTCGCTCACAAGGTCCCTGTACCCCACTGTGAACCTGGTTTGCTTTTATTTAGGTTGAAAGGGAACCTCGCCGCTTGCTAGATTTATGGCGGGCGAAAGGAAAGGGCGGCTGCTGGCAGAAGAAACGGGTGCACGCGCTAGGAAAAGAATACAAACAAACAGTCCCTGCTTTTCAAAATGCGATTGCAGAACTCTCCACGTGTCAGCACGAGAAACAAAGGGACGACGAAAGTCCCTTTCAAAGGAAGGCCTATCGGCCTAATTATGGTTATGAGTTTTTATTGGTTCATTGGGTGATGAACCACATGCGAGGCTTTTTGTTTCTCTTTTAAAGTTAGTTGGGTTGGGATTTGGATTCATCTTTATTCGTCATATAATTTTTTTACTCTTAGCTATATTTTTTTTCAAGAAAATTTATGTTTAAAATTTTGCTCTTTAAAATTGGTGCTTTGATAATAAATTAATTTATGTTTCTCTTCTAAAGTTAGTTGGGTTGGAATTTGGATTCATCTTTATTTGTCATATAATTTTTTTTACTCTTTTTTATGTAGTTATATTTTATTTCAAGAAAAATTATGTTTAAAATTTTGCTCTTTATAATTGGTTCTTTGATAATAAATTAATTTATTACAAAATTACCCCTCAATAACATAGTTATGTTTAAAATTTTCACATATTTATCATAAGCAAAAAAAATAGCCATAACACACAAATGACTTATTGAATTATGAATCTTGGTTTGAAATTGTATGGAACGCTCACAATAAAATCTTCATAACTCTGAAATCAAATGTCCTTAACCTATACATGCCATAGCATTTGTATATATGAGATATCACTAAGGAGATCTTATGGGACATATAAGATGACCAAAAAAGTAAAACTATAAGATGAGCTATCTTTTGCGTCCTCTCCGCGATCATAATCACATGGAATCAATGTGGGGGTCCGCGATGGAGAGTCTCTAGTCAAGCAAGCATAGTGTAGTAAAAGTGTTTTAATATTTCATAAGTGGCAGTAGATGTTGTTCTTCATGAGCCAAATCTTTTAGAGCTTTTAAGTGATATGTTGGGATATTGGAGATCTAGTGCAAACTGTAGTTGAAGCAACACTTTCATTATTCCATAAGTGACACTGTGGCATAGGATAACTTTCATAAGTGAGTGGTGAGTTGGTGACACTATTACAGTGCCCAACTCAAACAACCCAATAAGGGTGGGTAGCCAATACACTTAAGGAGAGCAAGTGGAAACATTCAAGATTGTGGTCCAAATTCATTATGACAATGACGAAGTTTTGTGATGTTGGCTACGTAGGTTCGATGATGCACTAGCAAACTTTTGGATTGATTGTTTGTTTCCTTCGTGTGGGATTTTTAATGATGTTTGAATGAGAGATAGATACATATTCATTGGATTTCAAGGAAACTATTCTGAGTTGGATTCTAATCCAAATTACCCTGATCAACTGAATGAATTATGAGTTACTAAGTGACATTCCTTCCAAGGAGTATGAAATATGTATATTTGTCCCCTTGTCACGAAGGTGAACTATTGAACATTTAGGTGGCACCTATGGGAATTCAATCAAACTAGATTGAGCACATCATGAGATCTCATCGTGAACAAAACTTTTCAAACAAAGCCAAATTTGTTGTGTTGTGAGCATATATATATATATATACACACATGCATACATACATACATACATACATACATACATACATATATATATATATGACATTATTCGATATAAAATCTCTATAGACTAGGTGCTTATTGATCACTTATTTTTGTGGACATATATTTAAGGAGACTAGGTAGTTGTCTTTGTTGAATGGTCTGAGGTCCATTTTTCATGGTTGTGTGTCCTTATGCTATAGGTGTTTTTGCACAAGTTGGATGTATTTTAATTCCTACTCGAATAAAAATATGTTTTTATTTCTATGTGTATGCACATTTCAATTCACTAGGGTGCTCCCTTCAATTGGCATAGTGCATACACATGCACCTCAAGTTGCATCAACAAGGAATCAAATCAATCAAAGGTGAAAAAGGGTCTAAATAAATTTACCCATGGAAAATTGAAAGCTTGCAATATTAATGGCACAAAAGAAAATAAAGAAATACTAAGAATGTGAAGCTTAAGAGTAAAAATACTCAAAATCTTAATCTACAAGTTTATAGTTTCTATTTGTAATAATTCCTAAAGCATAAGAAGAGCCAAACAAAGGTCATTTCTAGATGGTTTTGTCAAAAAGGTTTCCAAGGTAAGATATCTACATTATTATAGTGTTTACAATTGAGTTCCTCAACACCATTTCTACTTTTAATTAGTCTACAAACATTATACAAATCACAATTTAGCTAAAGAGGAATAAAATTAAATAATAATTTGTTTACACAAAATTAATTAAAATTTGTGTTGGTGATTTGATTAGGTCATAGACTAATTACAAACCATTTGGTAATATTGATTAGAAAATTTGCACTAACAATTATTAATTAATAGAATCAATTTAAATTTATATTATTGTTCCTTTCTATGCCAAACCACCTATAAGATAAGAGTTATCATAGTATAAATATCAATAGTAAAGAATCAAATAACCAATTTCCGCGAGTTTTAAATTGTCATTGAAAAAAATCATGAATCACATTACTTTATCAATTTCCATTATAAAACTAAAATTGAAATTGAAATTTGACCAGCATCACGTAACACGGGAAAGCTTTGGAGAAACCCTTTTTGGCCGCCGAGTAAAACCAGTCGATTCAACCAAAATATTAAAATCATGTGAATAATAATATGTTATTGGGTTTAACAAACAAGTCGATTTAATCATTTTGCAGAAAGAATGTGAACAACGGGCCAAATACTATAAATATTATTAACGTGTCTTCCCCTGGTCCAATCTTCTTTGGGTTTTAACAGACAAGTCAATTAAATCATTTTGCAGAAAGAATGTGAACGACCAGCCAAATATTATAAATATTATTAGCGTGTCTTCACTTGATCTAACCTTCTAATTGAAATTTGAAATAGGCTAATCAATCCATGCACCAACGTTAACGAGTATTTTGGAAGCGATTGTAAGTTAGAAGCATTTGGTGGTGTACAAAGTTTGGACTGAAAATGTGCTTCATAAAATGCAAACGAATTGATTTATATGGAAATTGTTAAGAGTGTTGTCTCTTCATAAAGTGTAAGTGCAAACCAATCCATTTATATGGAGTTTATTCATCATGAAATATCACATTTATTGTTGATCAAAAGCAGCTCCCGCTGAAAGTATGGGACAATCGACACATACTTCAATTTCTTATTCAGGGCCAAGACTTATATTTTATTCGAAGATCACATAACTGCCAAGGCTTATACCGAAAATGATAGATTTGTCTTCCATACAAAGAGTCACATGTGCATTCAAATGATAGGAATTGTTCCACTAAAGAGATGATTTGGATTTCTCTTAATCCTTTGCCTACAACAAATTTGAAAAATCGAAAGTACAATACAACTAAAATTAATTCAAATGGTAACTAAGAATACATACACAAATGCCCGTTTATTGGTTGGTTATTAAAGTTATAATTGCAAGAATAAAATAAACCTGAGTTTGTGTGATTCTAAAGATAAAATTAGAATGCAAAGCACATCTGATAAGGAAAACCTTTCATATTTAAAAGCTAAGTTTTGTAATAGAAGATCTGTTCGAATTCCAAAATTTTGCAGTGTTAGATTTGTTCAGATTAAGATTTGAAATTAATGTTTCAAAATTCACAATGTAGAGCACATATCATAAACATGCATCAAGAAATAACATACATACACAAAGAATTATCTAGGGGAAAGCGATTGCTCAATAGAGATGAATACATATGCTTGCTCAAGCCTAAGCACAACTTGCAAGTGTATAGTCTATCCCCCTACTTGACTCACTAACTATGGCCAACACTTAGCCAATTTTCAAGCCCTCCAAGCTCTTATTTTCTTGTGTTGTTCCTTGAGGAATTAGACCCCTATTAATTAGGAAATTCCCTCAATTGGATTGTGCAATTCCTTTAGGTTGATCCTCTGACTGCATGCACCACATGTACACATTGGAATAGTCTACAACTGATAGTACACTGCCTTGGAATCTCCACCTCAACTGGGTAACTCGAATTCTCTGCATGCAACAATTATTTTGGGTTGATTGATCAGTTAATTGGATGATCACTGAGTGTGACTGAAGTCACACTGCACAACTTGACCTTCTAGTAGTTCTTCTTACAGTTATAACTAGTTTAACTAACAATAACTCAATTTAACTAAATTAGATTGCTACAAATTAGCAATCACTCATGTTTAACTGAACTCAAGTCTTCCAACTTGAATTAACTAAACTAACAGGGTGACAAAATCCATGTGGCTCAAGTTAACTCATACAAGTTGTCTGTTGAAATGGAAATTCGAATTTTCTCTGGTTTGACCAAACCAAATCACACTAAGATTTTTCTTGCTGCACTTTCAACACTCCCTCTCAACAAGAAAGGGATTATCAACTACATTGATCCTGCCTCTATGGAACTTGAATTTCAACATTACATACCTCTCCACACAATCCCGTAGATGGTTATATAGAATATATATATGCTTGGATTGATCATGAAAGACTGGACTTTCAGAGAGCTTGATGCAACTCTTATTATCACAGTAGAATCCATCATTTGACCAAATTGTCCCACAAGAATCTTTCTCATCCATATCACCTCACATTCTGCTTGACTGGCAACCATGTATTCTCCTTCTGTTGAGCTGACTACCACTGATCTTTGCTTCCTTTGTACAAGGAAATCGCTGCAGACCCAACACTGAAAATTCCTCCTAATGTACTCTTCTGGTTTGATGGAATCCCTACCCAATATGCATCTATGAAGCCATACAACTTCACTCCCTTTGTTTGTTTGTACCATAGTCCAAACTAGGTGGTGCCTCTAAGGTACCTTAGAACATGCTTAGTTTCCCTTCAAAATAATTTGGTTAGCCTAACCATAGCTTGACTAAGTTGGTTAACTGCATAGCACATATATGGTCGAGTGTTCACAAGATATATTAGTGAACCCACAAATTGTCGATAAATGGTAGCCTCCATGACTTCACCTAAAGTAGCATCCTCTTTCCTCCAGTTGGTTGTTAGAAGTGTCTCCATGGGTTTGATACTCTCCATGTGGAACTTCTTTAGTATCTCATTTGCATACTTGCCTTGAGAGACAAACAATTCCCCATCTCCTTTCCATACTTCCAATCCAAGGAAGTAGTGCATGAGTCCCATGTCCTTCATTTCAAATTCTCTTGCAAGGTCCTCCTTGCAAGATCTGATCAACTTATCATCACCCGTTAAAATCAAATCATCAACATATAAGATAATAATTAACAATTTACCTTCTACCAAGATATGATAAAGGTTTGCATCTGCTTCACTTTTGGTGAAGCCCAAACTAGTGAGATAGTTGTCAATCTTGGTGTACCAAGCACGGGGTGCTTGCTTGAGACCATACACTCACTTGAATCTGCACACATGCGACTCTCAATCAAAGGTCTCAAAACCTTCTGGTTACTTGATGTACACCTCCTCCTCAATAACTCCATGGAGGAATGTTATTTTACATCCATCTAGTGGATCTTCCACCCCATCTGCGCAAACAGTGCAAGAATTGATCTAATGGATGAATACCTTGCTACAGGAGAAAAGGTTTCCTCATAGTCAATTACCTCAACTTGAGAGAATCCCTTGGCCACAAATTTGGCCTTATATTTCTCTATGTTTCTGTCTATCGTATGCTTTACCTTGAGGAGCCATCTCAAACCCACAACTAATTGATCTATTGGTCTCGGGACCACTTCCCAAACACTGTTCTTTACAATGGAATCAGATTCATCGACCATTGCATCAACCCATATAGGTTGCTTCATTGCTTCCTCGAAAGGGGATAACTCAGTCTCTTCTAGCTTAGTCATTAGAGCCATGTAGCCAGTGTACCATTCTAGTGACCTTCTCTGCTTGCGCTATGAAGTGGGTGCTCCCACATTTTCTCTAGCATCATGTAATAGCCTCCCAGTTTCTATGGTTTGTTTTCTTCCTTCCCTGGATGGTTCTGCTTGAGTGGTAGTCTCCACTCTTTGTTCCTCATCTCGTGGTTGCTCCACAAATTCTTGAGGTTCCTCCTTTGGAGCTAAAAGCTTCTCTCCCTTTAGAATCTAAAGCTCCCTCTCAAGAGAGCACCACATCAATTTTTCCTCATCAAACTTTACATCCCTTCACACAATTTTCATTTTGAGGGATGGTAAGTACACATGGTAGTTGTGAGGAGTTTCTATGTAACCCATGAATACCCCAACTCAATTGTTGACCCAAGCTTCTTCCTAGAATCTTTGGAGACATGGTAGTAAACAAATGCTCAAAAATCCCTGAAGTGAGACACATCTGGCTTTCTCCCTGAGAAAGCCTCCTCCAATGTAATCATTCCTAAAATCTGATGAAGACTCTAGTTTTGCAAGTATATTGTTGTGTTGCATTTCTCTGCCCACAAATGCAGTGGTAGGCCTTGGTCATTCAACATCACCCTCGCTGCTCCCACAATACTACAATTCTTTCTATCAGCCACCTCATTCTATTGTGGGTTGTGGGGTGTTGTCAACTCCCATCGAAAGCTTCTTTTGCACATAATTTTTTAAACTCATTTGACACATACTCACCTCCATTATCGCTCCTGAGAGCCTTCACCTTCTTGTTGATTTCTTTCTCAACCAATGCCTTGAATTCTTCAAACTTGGAGAATGTCTCATCCTTCTTCCGCGTGAATAAGATCCAACACTTCCATGAGAAATCATCTACAAAGATAGCATAATATTTGTGCCTTGCAATAGAGGCTACCGAGACAGGTCCACAAACATAAGAGTGGATCCTTTCAAGGATTTTATGTGCTTTGTTGTCTTGATCATGGAATGTGGCTTTTATGTACTTTCCTAAGGTACACCCTTTGCATGTATCTTGTTTCTCAAGTGCTCCTTTAGGGAGGCCTACAGTTATATGTTGCATAATATTTAGGGTGCCATGATGCAAATGGCCAAGTCTTCTATGCAAAAGTTCACTGGCATCGCGACTTTGCACCTTCTCCGCCATTATGCTTAATGCAACACAATCTTCCACATCAAGCTTATACAGGTTCTTCACACGAACCCTGATCCGCTTCACCTATCTCGTGGCTATCTGTCTTAGGAATGCTCTCCCTTTGCAGAAGATCACATCGTAACCACAGTCTTCCAACATTGCAACTGAGATGATATTTTTATTTAAGCCATGAGCAAACATGACATCCTTGAGTCTGAGAGGGGAGCCCGACTCTCTCTGAAAGGTGATTGTACCAATCTCGGTCGTGTTGTACCTTGCATTACCTCCCATCTCGATGTGCATATGGAGATCTTTCTCCTCCAGGTCACTAAAAAATATCTATTCCTGTTCATGTGGAACGAGGCACCATTGTCCAAGTACCACACGCTCCCCATCAATGTGCTCGCCATGCATGCAATAAGGGTGAAGTCAAGCTCAAACTATGAAGTCAAAGCTTCGCCTGCTGCTCCTCCTGAGTTCTTATTGCTTGACTTTTTATGTGGACATTATGTGGAATAGTGCTTGAATTCGTGGCAATTGAAGCATTTAATTTTGGACAAGTCTTGCTTCTTGCCCCCTTGATTGGATTCTGGTTTGGTTGGGATTTAGTCCCTTTTCCCTTCTTTACCTTTCAATCCAATGCATAATTTTCTTCATCCTCACACTTGGATGAAGTCCCATCTCTGGTATTCCGCCTTATTTCCTCCTGTACTAAATCATACCATAAGCGTTCCCAGTTTGTTAGTTTCTCCCTCCCATTCACCAAATCTTGGTAGCTATGCTTGCTCTTGGGAAGGCCTATAAGGGCTAGGCTTACCAAATCATCTTCTGCAACATTAACACCAACCCCACCAAGTTCATCACGACATTGTGTGAACCTACTCAGATGTTGCGAAATAGTGTCATTCTTCTGCATCTTGATATTTCGAAGTTTATCCTTGAGCATCAACTTCCTGCGGTCAGTACTATTCTCGAACAATTCTGTCAATGATTTCCACATTGCAAAAGGAGTTTCTTTCCCATGGAGATTCGAGATAATGTGATCCTGTACTCCCTCCAATATTATTCTCTTCACCTTGGTTACATCTTTCTTCCACTAAGCTAGGTTATGGGAATCAGATGCTTGTGGTTTTGCAACACATGTCTTGATGTATTTTAGCAAGTTGTTGTCATCCAATACCGCCTCCATGCGATCCTTCCATGCGATGAAATTAGAGTTTATTTGTAAGGCACACTCTAGCCTCAACCCAGTGAAGCTCATCTTCCCAACTCTGAAGAGATCCTGCAACACTGAACTACAAATTTGATTCTACTAAGAAACGACTTTGAAATTCTTGTTCTATTATGAATCCTGCTCTGATACCATGTAGAAATTATGTGTAGATCTGAAATTGCTCATGAAATTTACTAAATCACAAGACTCAAATCTACTCTATTGCTTTGTGAAATTCAATTCACAATCTAGAACACATATCATAAACATGCATCAAGAAATAACACACTAGCATAAAACAACTACTCAAAGACCCTTATTATCTATATTGCATTAATCAAAGAATAAAGATGAATACATATGCTTGCTTAAGCCTGAGCACAACCTGCAAGTGTATAGTCTACCTCCCTGTCTGACTCACTGATTATGGCAAACACTTAAGCAATTTACAAGCCCTCCAAGCTCCTATTTCCTTGTGTTGTTTCTTGAAGAATTAGGCCCCTATTATTTAGGAATTTCCCTCAGTTGGATTGTGCAATTCCTTTAGGTTGATGCTTTGACTGCATGCACCACCTGTACACATTGGAACAGTCTACAATTGATAATACATTGCCTTGGAATCTCCACCTCAACCGGGTAACTCAAATTCTCTGCATGCAATAATTATTTTGGGTTGATTGATCAATTAACTAGATGATCACTAAGTGTGACTGAAGTCACATTGCACAACTTGACCTTCCACTAGTTCTTCTAATAGTTAGAACTAGTTTAACTGACAATAACTAAATTTAACTGAATTAGATTGCTACAAATTAGCAATCACTCATGCTTAAATGAAATCAAGTCTTCCAACTCGAATTAACTAAGCTAATAGGGTGACACAAGCCATGTCACTCAAGTTAACTCATCCAAGTTGTCTACTGAAATGGAAATTTGAATTTTCTCTAGTTTGACCAAGGCAAATCAAACTGAGAATTTTCTTGCTGCATTTTCAACCAAAAAACATATTATGTTTACTACATCTCAAAAATTTATGCCACATACAGAAATATGGCAATAGAAGATCTACATCACGAAACTGAAAACTTATGTGTATGGATTTTCCCTATCCTTTGTAATGTGTCGTTGAAATAGGCATAGTATATAATCTCCCCTTGTTGATATCTATGTCTCACTTTTGAAAGATCATTTGCAGCAACATTAAGTTCTCTGTATACATGGGAAAATGTCACCTCATGAAAATGTCCAATCAACAACCTTATCCTTTTCATCTAGAGCATGGGAGTATTAAAAGAATACCACTCCTTAACCCAATCAATGACTACCTTTGAATCATCAAAGACATCTAATGACTCTATGGATAACCAGTTAGCACAATATAAGACCCCCCTAAAGAAAAGTTGTCTCCTTGCCCAAGTATTGGAACCCATCCCACTATTCAAATAGAAATGATAAAAAAGACATGGTTTATGACAATAAAAGCCCCATCGCCACACATATTATTACTAACTGACCCATCAAAGAACCCCACTAGATATCTGCTCCATATATTCAAAAAATGAATGCATCGAGTAGAGCCCTTATCGACTGCATGTCTATTTTCATTGAAGCGTGCACAAATCTTCATGAAAATACATTTTATGTCCAGTGGGATGTTATCTAATATATTTGCATTTCTTCTCTTCCAAATGCCCCAAAATATGTAAAGGGGTAGAGCATGATATTCCTTATAGCCCGACATCCATTCCTACAGACAAGATTCCAATGACGTGGAATTCCAATCGGAAAATATATTTAAGGTGTTCATCACTCTATTCCAAATTGAGATTGCAAAAGGACAATTAAGCAAAAGGTGAATCACATCCTCAAGCTCCTCCTTACATAATGCACATCTACCCGGACCGATGAATCCTCACCAAAATAAATTATCCCATATGGGTGAGGAGAATTTTAGATAGTGGAGGAATGACCTGTTATAGGGTTTTTCAAACTCTATAACAAGTCATTCCTCCACTATCTAAAATTATCCCATGCTAGTATTTTATTTTTCTAGGCCAGCCACCCAAAGCATTTAAGCTTTAGGGGAAGGTTCCAATTCCATTTTTTTCTAAACCACCATTTTTCCTCAAATCAATGATGTACAAGAGTGATATACTTGTGTGCCTCTGCAACAGAGATTTGACCTTGCGTAGATTTACCATCCCATGTAAAGATATCTACCTTCTTCATCACTGCAATATCGGTCAGGTATAATTTGCTCACATACCTGTCCCATGTCTTAGCCAAATCACCATATAAACCTAAATCCCGAGAGCATATCCAAGAAGTATATAGGAAGGTGGAATCATGTGAAACTTGTATTTGATTTAAGAAATAAATATCCAAATTATGGATGTACCTCATAAGTGTGATATGCAGTCTATGGTTTCCAATAAAACCTCTAATAGGATCTAGACATATCTCCACCAAAGTGTTTATTATATAACATACATTATTAAAGAACAGGAATAGGCTAAATCTTGATACTAGCAAGAACACATTACAAGAATACACAAAGAAGAAGAGGTTATTGGGAAGGAATTCCAACCAACGTTCTATTAGACTTTGAGTATATTTATACATAGATGATATAGTTGGAGCGGTTGTACTCGCTCTCAACCAACCTTCATTTACTTTATCTTACACATTTACCAAGGATTATTGACATTTACGCAATACATAATATATGATGACAACATAGGTCTAAAGACCCTTACAACATTTCCCCCACCCTCAATGCCTTGCTCGTCCCTAGAAAGAATTCAAAAATTCCTTGGACTATTGCTCTTTGCATAAATATCCTTATCGTACATCAACCATGTGTATTGGTCTGCATAAGTAACTCGGCTTCAACATCCGCCAGTTGGATAGGAAGATGCACGTATACAAGCTTTATTGTGACTTCTTCATGTCGAATAGCCACTTCTTGTAGATCTCCACTATTCACATTCTTTGCAATCTTCTCAGCCATATAGACTACTACTCCAACCGGGAACTGTCGGGGAACTCCTCTTCAGTTCGAGGGCATCCTTTTTGCTCTCTCTATGGACGAGTCCAATGCGTGACTGTCATTCCTGTGAGTCTTCCAATTAAACATAAATGAGTCAAATGTTTGCATAAAGAGCACCTTGCTTTTTCTTTTGCCCCAAACCAAGAACAATTCTACATATTTATACAAGGGGGGTTAAAATTTTAATCCATTCATTATTTTGATTTTGTCATCATTTTGAACATTCAACTCTTTGTGTGTTCTACTTGGTCTAATTTATTGTTCTTGAATATTTTTCTACTGTAAGTAAATACATTTTTACTAAATTTTTATGTCGCTCAAATTCTGCTGCAAGTTTCTTTTAGACAATAATAAATGTTCTGATGTTGATGTTTATTATCCTAGAATACATATAGAGTCTGTATTTAAATTACATGAAGGATGTGAACAATGAAGGATGTGAATTGAACTTTCTATGACTCAATTGACAATTTTGACGATTATAAAAAAAAAAAAAAGAAAGAAAGAAAGAAAGAGAGTTTATTACAAACTCGACTTGACTCTAATATCCTTCATGATATTATTAATTTTATACAAAGCTCCATCAGTTTGATTGCAACAACCTTTAACTGCAACCTTTAGTCGAGTAGCATATTCATATTTAACTTCAATTAGTATGTTTATCAACCAACTTTGATGGTTCAATAGTCAAAGTCAAAATGGACTTCTAGGATGCCTTCGATAATTGAGTAGCTTCCAGTCGACTTCAACAGTCGATGATATCCATGGGCGAGATTTTTTTATATGGATGCCCATATGCATAATTTATATTTTCACGGTGAATTATCTCTTCTAATCTTCATCAAATAAAACTGACCTTTAAACGATCATAGAAGTGAAGAACCCACATTTAGTAGCATCCCTTCCTTCAACCTAACGGTTACCTTCACGTAGTTAATTGATTGACCTCCAGGTGTAATTTTATACGTCGACCAACCAAAATTCATGAACATATTTGGTCGACTCCGTCAATCGAAAACATGACAAAATGCAAACAACAATTGCTCAGCCATTAGATACACTATTATGGGGATTGTTTCTCATTTTTCTAAGACAGGCCAAACATAATAAAAAATCTTAGTCCATACATATTAAAAAATCATATTGCAGGACATCTGGAATGATTATGGAATGGGTATTTTTGATGGGGCTTGCAAATCTGAACGTGGTCCTCTTATTGCTACTGAACCTGGTAAGTTTTATCATTTACGGTGGGAGGGCAGTTCAGGTTCCAACAATAGAGCGGAAATCATCTCACTATGGGGGCTGCTATTTATTGCTAGTTGGCTCAACATCCACAATATGCATATTTTCGGGGGCGCTAAAGAATGTTTCGATTGGATAAAGGAATTGTCGTGTTTCAAGCTTCATCTTCTGACCTACTGGATGAAGTGCATTCGTATCATGATCAATTAATTTCAGCGCATTGATTTCAATCATTTATATAGGGAGCAGAATCTTATCGCTGATATTCTCTACAAAAAAGGCATTTCAGCACCTCTTGGAGTCATTCATTATGCCGGTTTCAACCGGGACTCCAGATTTGATTTTGGCTCTATTTCGATCTCATAGATAGGACTAGGAACAGAAAATGAACTTTAAGTGGATGACAACGCAATAGTCAGTCTATGTTTTTATTTTCTGTTAGGTTTCTTGCTGCTAAGTTTTAGTACTTATCATGGGACATAATCATGTAATTGTACTTTCTTTAGTAATAATAAAGAAGGCATTTTTTTTTATAAAAAAAAAGTAATAATTGCTCAGCCTCTCCATCCTCAAGCCTCTTGTCTAGTGGTTGATGTAAACAATAACGTTGAAGCTTAAAAAGTTGACATTGCCAGATGAGATGATTATATGTCTTATATAAATAAATGACTTCATCGAGTTTTAAGTCGGATTGATTTCATTCTTCATTTATAGGTAATTTTGGCAATGTGTATGTCGTGCTACACCGAGTTCCCAAATAATGTTGGTGCGACAATTATCCTCAACAACGCATCATGCAGTGTGGTAGTTCTCAACAACCTAACATCACCCGTCTTGATCAGTCTGCAATGATACTCAGTGGGACTGTGCTATTTTTTGAAGGACAGCTAAATATGATCTCCATTCGCGTAGTCTAACGAGGCGGAGGAGTTGCCTAGAAAGTTATGGAAATTCTGGTCATATTTAGAGAAAATCCGGTAATGATTTTTGTAAATCTAAGTTATAGTTGTTAAACTTCAAAATTTTAGGTGTCCTAGACGTTTTTGAAGGTGCTGAATCCATTTCCACCATCAAAAACACAATTCAAACACTGCCTCTACAATATTTTCTGAATTTTTTTTGCTGGGATTCCGGCCACTTTTGGCCGTCCGAACCATTCCTCCGACTCCATCTCCATCAAGCATAGGATATTAATCTTTTCCAACAACTTTTTCTCATTTTCTACAAGTATCGGTTGTGCATTAAAACCCTATGAACATGACATAGTTCTTGACATCAGGCTAAGTCACCAACATTAAATGATTGTAAAATATAATATAGTCACTATACACTCGTACCGAGGAGACTCTTCACGATTTAATGTGCCAACAGTTCTCTCAATTGCAACAACCAATGACGGACTAATATTTAGATCTCAAGCTGACTACAATCGACGAGGAGCAGCCGCAATTGAGAAGGACTGATATAAGATATTCTCTGAATTTGCAGTGATAGGTTCCAAACAAGGTAGATTTCGTAATCTCTACATAGGTCGGTTTTGACATCTTTTTTGAAATATCAATAGTAAATTGAAAGGAACGCCCTTGTATACGCTCTATGCTCTCTGCAAAATTCTATGAAGACGATTATAATGACAATGTATCAAACGATGTCGATTACCCAAAGAAGTAGACCTCTTTGTGCAGTCGAACTTAAGCAAGTCGACGATCAAATTGCGACAACAAAATGACCCACCGTAGTTGGGGTCAACCCAACCAATATTTTACAGAGACACTAACGGAGTCAAATGAATGTTAGTCGACCATAATGAAAGATTTTGCATCTGATTGGAGTCTAATGAATCCGAGAACGTACACATTTCTTCGATTTCTTTATTAAACAATCGAATTTCATCAGGTCGAAGAGGAATCATAGCATCCTCATATATCTCCAATCATAGAACATACATGATCTGACCTACATAATTTATTCTTCTCATGATTTACTAGATTTTGTACAACGAGCAGTCTCCATGACTAATTCTAATGCTTTTTTGATTTATCAATTAAAGCAGTATGTTAGCTGACGTAGACCATTTTTTCTTAGGCAACGGTTTGTGGAACAACTTCATTTACAGTGTTAATCCTCTCGTCCCCATGCATAGTGTTAGTAGAAAAAAATATATTTAGTATTAACATAATCTTGATATCAATCTGCTTTTGCAGATCTCCAGTTCCAATGAAGCAGTATCCACGAACTTTTACGAACAACAACACCAACACGGACGGACTTTCTTTCATCTATGGAAAAATTTGAAATTGCAATTTTTTCATTCAATCTAGGTTCAAATCACTCCTTCGTTCGTTGTTGTTGTCAGTCCGCCAAACGAAGGAGGTAACGGCCGAGTGTTATATAACACACATTATGCAAGAACAAGAACATGCTACATCTTGATACTAGCAAGAACACATAATACAAGAATACACAAAGAATGGGAAGGAATTCCAACCAATATTCTATTAGACTTTGAGTATATCTATACAAAAATGATATAGTTGGAGCGGTTGTATTCACTCTCAACCAACCTTCATTGACTTTATCTTACACATTTACTCAGGATTACTTACATTTATGCAATACATAATATATGATGACAAAAAGGTTTAAAGACCCTTACAATAGCGCTTGATCCAATCTCCCATCTCAAAATCCCAATCAACCAGTGTTTTACTTTCATCAAACAGTTCCATATATATGAAAGAGAGCATGGAGCCGAGCCTAGGCCCTATCTTTTATCCACTCTAGGACATAAGGTATTTATCCTTTATAATCCTATGCCAAATGCCATTACCATTTAAAGCACACCATAAGCTCCTAACCAACAATGCCCATCAAAACTTCTCAATATTCTTTATACCCCATTCTCCATTCTCTATCCTCGTAGAAATGTATCGGAGCTTACAAGCTTACAAAGGCTAAGGACATTGAGCAAGCCAAGGGCTTCATGGGAAATTTCTGGCTTGGACAAGCTCAATTTAGGAGGCATGATCCGTTGAATATCATTCATGAACTTGGCAAGACGGATGCTAAATGAACATACAATCACCTCTCAGACAAGGATGAAGAGAAGTACTGCCGACTTCTCTCCCGCCAAGATATGCTGGATTTGACAAAGAAGGATAAAGTGGCACCACCTACATCGCCTGTCAGACCTCCTGTCAAAGGTTCTAAGGCATGGGTGGAAGCAGAGCACAGGATTTATTAGAATATCCGCAAAGAGGAAGAGATGAGAAAGGAAATCCCTCACCATATGAATAGTGAGTGACTCCGTCCCTGCTCAGGTGGATCTTATTAACATCTTTGGAACCCTTAAAGATAAATTTGGAAATAATTGAATTTATCCTCCTGATGATATTTTTTGGCATAAAATAAAAATGCATCCAATATATAGGAATACTCTGAAAGACAAACTGCACCAGAACCAACCTTCCCATAAGAGTCAACCATTTATGTGCCCATGACGATCGTTTATGCTAAATTTATCAATCATTGAGCACCAATATCTAATACTACAATTATTTGGTTTCAGGAGGAAATCGAGGTATTTGAATATCCTATCCATCCGAATCGTCTCCACGGCAAATAAATTAGCAATATCTGAAACAATGTCCACATTCGATGATGATGCAATCATCATAGATTTTGTTTTACTCGTATAGAGACTTGAAGCGTCACCAAAACAATAGATAATCCGGTGTAAATATTTCCATTCCCCAACAAAAATCTTCCCATTAATAAGAACATCATCCACAAAAATAAGGTGAGTTATGCAAATGTTCTTGGAGATCCAAAACCCCGAAAAAGACCCCCTGGAATGCGCCTTTGTAATCATTTTTTCTCATCCTGTCAATGACCAATAAAAACAACAGAGGGGATAGTGAACGTCCTTGCTTTAAACCCCTCGATGCCTTGAAGAAATGCGAAGGCACTTATTAATTAAAACAATAAAATTTACAGAGGTCACACAATCTATAATCCAATCGAAGACCATCATTTGAAAACTAACCTTAAGTAAAACCATCCTCAAATAACCCCAGTCCACACAATCATATGATTTCATCAAATCTAATTTTAGTAATAGAGAATCCCTCCTTTTAGCCTTGATAGAACACATGCATTTCTATGCATTGCCCCTGCATCTTATATCTGTTGGTTTTTTAAGAACCCAAATTGTTATGGAGTAATATAATTAGGCAAAGTATCTTTTAACCGAGTAGCTATAATCTTGGATATCATTATATACATTATATTACAAAGATAATTAGGCTTGTAATCCTTGAATGATATAGGCATAGAGACTTTAGAAATCAAAGTGATGAAGGTGGAATTTAATGCATCAAAAACCGAACAAGAGTTCCTTGTCTCCTCCGGTAAATGTAGCAGATATGACCCCATGATATCCAAGAAATGAAGAAATAAATCCATGGACAACCCATCTGGACTGGGATTTTTCCCTAGCGAATGACTTAAGAACATATACCATTTCATCATATGTGATTGACCACCTAATAATATCATTTTCTCCCTCATTAAACATATTTTGGTATGTTTGAATGGCCCTTAACTGATTTTCAATGTCCACCTCCTTCGTGGCACAATATAGTTTCCAAAATAATGGATAACCTCTTTATGTAGACCCTGTAACATTGAAATGCTCTTAGCCCCATCATCCTTTAACTCCCAATAATATTTGCTCTTTTCCTTTGTGAGGAAAAGTTGTGACTTTTGTTTGTTTGTGTTTTTATCTCTCCCTACGATACAAATTGCATGACTTTTAAAGCCTCCATTCCTCCTCTTGTTGCTTTAAAATCAATCGCTTTCGCCCATCATGTTCCAGGGCCAATTACTTATGAGGATCATAGAAGAAAACTGAAGTTGATGGCTCATATATCGCCAAAACCTTTATGTTTATGCCAATTAATTGTTTAATATTATTCCACTTTTTTTCTCTTTCCCATCTTCAAACCATCTTGTTTAGTGCATTTAATTTTCAGTTAACCACATTCATCCTGGAAGTCTCCATTTAATGAACCCCCTTTAACCAAGATGTCTGAACCACGTTCTCAAAATCATTGTCATTTAACCATGAGTGATTAAATTTAAAAGGAAGACCTTTCCAATCACATTCATCACACCATTGGAGAATAATTGGATCATTATCTAACAACATCGATGGTACAACCCAAGAACACACCAAACCTAGTCGCTCCACTTAGTTTTCATGAACTATAACATAATAATCCCAAAAATTTTAAGCCTGTAACATTCTAACATTTTAAACCTGTGGAGACTGAGCTAATAATCCAGTGCGATGCATCATGGGTTCCTTCTCATCTCATAGATCATGATGTTGAATATCAAATGACCATGTTTGATGTGAGGAGGTTACATTGCATGCTACATTTTCCCCTTTACCTACATATGTTAAACATATAGGTTCTAGTCATTGTGCATGCAACATATATATCTTATATGATTTCATAGAATGCTCCCAATTTGTGGTGATGGCTCTCTTTGTTGATGGCAAAATCCTTTTGTGGCAACCTGACATTATCAACTCAATTATGATGGCGGTGGAGTTAGTTTGATTGAAAAGATTGGTTTCTAGCATTCATATTGTGGACATGACTAAATATCAACCCACTCCCCTCATCATAAAAGAATAAACCACATACTTTACATCTAATACATTAATGATATGATTTCTAAAGCAATGCAAGCATCATTAATCCATTATCTTTCCCATTCAAAGGGTCTCGTTCGTATGAACTATATACACAACATCAATGCAACTAGTTTTGAACTTCACGGGATTTGATGGTCTTTATAGGTGCCTTTGTAATGATTGTTGAATACAATAGTTGATATATTTCATAGTTTTTGTAGTGAATGAATCAAATACCCAAATGTCTTTCTTGGGCTCCAGTGCACTTTGTGTACACAAATTGTTGAGACTAGTTCTTTTTCTAACTATAACAAAGTCTAGATTTCATATGCTCAAACAACTAGTTACGGTCAAATTTCGAATTGATTTACTACCTTAGTGTAAATACAAAGCAATCTCATGGATAGTCCAACATGAACACTTAGCTATAACCGAGAGCATAAGTATATGGAGCTTACGAGATGATGGGAACAAATGGTGCAGTAAATGATATTGTATTCGACTTTCAACCAAATAAGTTGATCATAGGGCTGTTAATGCATATTACAAAAGCACATATAGTGGATACTAATATGCATAGTTGGCACAAAAAGGTTTCATAAGCAACAATACGTATAGCACATGCTATTGTATCAATGCATCCTGCCTAGTAATGAAGCAAGGACTACACATTCTAGGCCATATTAGATCATGTATTGTGTTGAGACATTGACACCAAACACTATCACACATAATAGCATATTAAACCACAAATGACATTATACCCAACCAAGGATAAACTCTTGTCTTGCTTAGGATTAATATAACTATAACACTCGTCTTTATGCCCAAGTCATGATTACGTAATGACAACATATTAGGTTTTGTTCCGTCAATTTGTAGCAGTACTTTGTAATAAGACAACTCATATTATTTAACAAAATATTATAGTGGAACAACATATGCTAGAATTTAGAAAATCATGGCAATATGTTATAATAATGCAATTTGAATCTACATGAATTATACATAGTCCTTAGTGACGATTGCACAATTCTTAATGTTTGTTACACATACTTAGTGACATTTCATGATGTAGCATCATGTTAAAAGGTGATAGTATTTACATATCAGTAATTTGTGACCATACTTTGCAATGAACAATAAATGACAACTACCTAAATGTAATAATAAGATAACATATTACTTGTATTTAGACATTCACTCATTATTTATATTAATACATTGTGACTGTGCAATACTGATGGGTGACATTACAATTAGAAGCTACAAGAATTGTATGTTGTCATGAGTTCTCTCTTGCTATCTAGGTGAGAAAGCCAAATATAACCACAGTAACTAATTCCATATGAGCCTCTTTTTTTTTTCCAGTATGACAATAACTAATTCAAGCTACAAAAAATAACACCTCTCCTGCTTGTTTACAGGGTCAGGTTCACCTTCATGCCTTTCCATTAAAATCTTGCTCTTTTCGATCTAGTTTTGAAGTGACAAGTCCCCAAAATCATGGTGTAGAAGGTGACTGCAAGGTTTACCTGAAGATGACATTGTTTCAGGCTTCTCTTTCCATAAGTGACTAAGTGGGATGGAAAACAATGACATGGAGGGTACACCTTTACTAAAAGGATGTGTAATTAGTGAGCGGGCTCAATTTAGTCTAGATAAGTTGCTTTTATTTAATCAAAAGTCTCTCAATCAATTAAAGTCACCTAGACTAGAATCTCATGAAAAATTGTCAGATGAGGTTGATGTGAGTATTTTAAAATTTTCACAGTTGAAGAAAAGGCCTAGTTTGGAAGTGGATTCTCGTCCCAAGGTTAACTCATCAATCAATGGATTTGCAAAGGGTGGAGAAGGAAGCTTGGGGATGCCACAGTTGGCGCAACCAAGTTGCAATCTTTCATCAACAAATCAGACTATTGATTTAGTTGCTTATGAAAAGTTATTTCAAAGTATGTAATTAACGTCCTTGCATGATGTAAAAATGTTGCAGGAATTCGAAGGCTTTCATAATGGGCTCTTATCTAAAGACAAAAGTTTAACTCGGGGAAAGGGAACAAGTGTGTGGAGATAGATATGGAATATGAAATAAATGGAGATAAGAATGGGAAATATTCCTCTATGATGGGGGCTGTTAAAGCTACTGAGTTGTGCAAATCTTTTCACTTGCTCACCCTAGGCTCTAATCATATCTCGAAGTGCAAAACACTTATGCCATTAAATGCTCATTCGTCTCATGCAATTGGACTTCAAGAACCTAAAGAAAGCCCTGGAGAATATCCAGGAAAGACATAGGCAATAAATTACTCTTATATGGCAGCCCATGGGCTCCCTACAGATAAATTTGAGACAAGTTCGGGGTTCAATGGAGTTGTGGGATATGGACCAAAGATTAAGAATTCACCTACGTTAACTCATCCAGGTGGAAGATTCTTTGAGAGAATCAACAAAACATCTATGAACATGGACTCCAAAATCTTCCCAAGGAAAGTTTATATGTTCAAAGGGAATTCTAAATGTTTTCCCACTGAAGAGGAAAGTAGTGTCGAGGAGTGGAGTATGGATCATCCAAAATTTCCTTAAAACATTTTAAAAATAGATTTGGATCATCAACTAAGAAAAGTGTTTTGGGTGCCTGTTGATGATGTTGGACTCGCCAACATGTCAGGGGATCTACCTGGTAAGAAGTCCCAACTAGACCTCAGATCGTTTGGAGTAGGAGTCCCAGCAGTGGGTAGTAAAGAAATTCCTTTATTGTGATAGCGCACAGAGGTAAGTGTGATAAATTCATTGGAAGAAAGTGTGTGACCTTACAATGAGTCAAGTGAGATGCATGTGGGTTCCAACACACAGAGGGGAAAAGGAAGTGTGTCCCTTAGAAGCCTGTAATAGTACGCAGTCTGAAAGGAACACACGAGCAGAATGCCATCACAAGCTGGAAAGCAAAATAGTCCAAAATCCAAAGTGATGGGTTAAACCAACAACAAGACTCATACAATTGCATACAAAATAGTTCATACACAAATGCATAAGTTAAATAACATACATTGCTAAAGAAACCAGAATAGTCCAACTACAATAACTACATATGCATGAAAATGTGTTGGCTCTGTTATATATTATATTAAGTGAAAGTTCCATCCACATATACACCATTGACAACCACTAGCCCCAATGGTGGAACATTACAGGCAACACCACCTACTCCTCCAAAGAGATGTACTCGCTCTACATTGTGGAGAAGCCAAGGATCGTCACAATATTCTCCAACCCTTCTCTATGCAATGCCTAGCCAAAAACTTGGCTCCCAAAAGTTTGTTCTATGAGTTATGAGGCTCTATTTATAACAAAGGGTGGGGTGATCCTTGACATTCCCCTTTGTGATTCTTGGAATAGCCTCATGAATCTTCACATTACACAGTGATTGTTCACATTCCACTAGTGACACTTGGAATTTCATTTACAACATGTTTACAATAACATACATTTTCCACATGTACCCAGGTGAGACAAAATAGGTTAGAGACAGCCTAACAAGACAAGACAATATGACTCCGAGGTTTGGGGAAAGACCAACTCTGCAACACCCACTTGATGCTTCTCGGTCATGTACTGATGCCAAGCTTGGCGTTGTGTTATGATGTCCCCAAACTACTTGATGTTGTCTTGCTGAATGCAGACCCTTGTCTCCATGGAATCCGGGCATGTGGTCTTGGAACCTGTATTCGTGTCATCTTGAAGTATGCACTGCATTGTCCTGAGTGTGGATGGACCATTGATGTACTTCTGAATGTTGTCCACGCTCAGCTATAAGTCATCACTGGTGGCCTTGTGCATCAATAGCTCCATGTACATGCCGACCTCTGACCAGACTTGGTTCTCATGCTTAGCTTCAGTGAGGGAACATGCATCTGTTCACTCTCTTCCTCAACTGCTGGTTGTTTCGACTTATCAACCTGTATGGGTGATGTTTTATCTGCCATTGCGCCTTGCCTTTATTCTTCTTCCTGTTTCTGCTTCTCAGCTCTTGTTCTTCCATCGACTCTTGTTCTGCTTGCTGTGATCTTAGTTCTGCTACCTGCAAGCTCTGCTCTTCACTTTGTTGTTTGTGTCCTCTGCTTCCTTTTGCTTTTGTTGTCAAAGCTTCTTGCATGAAGATTGAACGTGCTTTTGCTCTGCAACTTTGTTCTCCCTCTGTTATGTCAACAACTTCCTCTCTCCCTGATCTTGTACTTACTTGTTGCCTTCTGCCACTGCTGTTGGTTTTGCTACCATGTTAGTGTTGATTCCTTTTATGTAAACATTTGGGCATCTGCATATATTTCCAAGCAAACCGATGCTTTCTCAACTGCTTCCTTGATACTACTCTTAATGGTTGCTCTTGAAGCAGCTCTCTTTGGTGCCATGGTACAATGGCTGCTGGAGTGAAGCGCTTCACAAGTGTGGTAACTGTGGGACAGAACATACACTCATGGAAAACAAACATTAGCTCTTACTAATTTAACTTTACAGCATGATCAAGCAGCAACCAGGGCATTTGGTGAGAGAAAATGCATAGTTTTGACTGAAAAGCAGTGACTGACTAACTATGGGAACTGTGCACTACGCAGTCCTGGCAGCCAGTGTGGAAGCCTACTGAATGGAACTGCACAATGTCCAGTTCAGTCTGGGACAGGGCCTGGGCTGCCTCTCATGCTTTGCGTAATTTCCCGGCTGAAGACAAGCTGTCAGCTGGGTCTGCACAGTTTGGAGCCTAAGCTCACTTCTCTCTATCCCTGTCTACCAACTTTCTGTTCTTCCTGCCCCCAAAAGCATATATAGAGAGTTGACAACTATCTTTATAAATTCTTGTGGCATGGTGCCACCCTTGAAAAAAATGGCCCCTTGTGGCTTGGAATAAACTTTTCCTCCCCAAAGTGCACGGGGGTCTCGGTTTGAGGGATCCTGAGGATTTGAATGTAGATTTAGGGGCCAAGCTTTGATGGTGATGGATACTAGGTGGTACAGAGAAATTAAAAAGGATATGGTCATAGAAATATGGGCAAGATAAAACCCAGTGTGAGCTACTTCGAGATACCTCCTATCTAATAGGCTTAGCCATATAGAACTTGGAAAATCAGAACACCTACCTCATCTAGCATCACTTTTTTTGGGAAATTAAGGATGGGAATACAACCTTATTTTGGGAGGACTCATGGCAGCAACACCCTCGCCTGGATAGAGAGGCCCCCTTGTAGGAGCTAAAGATCATTCTTCAACATCACAGTGAGGGAGGAGTAGCTAACTATTGGAAGGTACAACCACACCCCCAGGGCTGGAGAGAATGGAAAACAACAGCTGATTGGCAGCTTGCGGCACCTAAGGAAGCATGGCAGACCCTCTCACAAGAATTGAATCAGAGACGTATCCTAGCTTCTTTGGGGTCTGACACATTAAGATGGGGGTACTCAATATCTGGCTCCTTCACCCTCAAAGAAGCTTATGTCATCAAGGTCAAATCTCACACCATGCCTTGCCGAAGAATCTGGAGTTATATCTGGGGGGAAAGGTTTGGCCCAAAGTGGCTCACTTTCTTTGGCTCGTTGGGCATAAACAAATGCTAACTTGGGATTGTTTGCTGAAGAAAGGCTTCCTGGGCCTCTCACAATGCCCCCTTTGCAAAAACTAGGAGGAAACCTTACAACACCTTTTAAACACCTATCTCGTTGCGAGAGAAGTATGGGATTTGGTAGTTTCCCTGTTCGGTCCCTACAAGCGCCATTGAGATGACATTCTAGAGAAGATTGAAAACTAGCCGCAAAGTCGATTTAAAAACTCGGTTGTTAACTGAGCATGATGCCTACTCTTGGGATTCATCCTATGGAATATCTGGAAAGAAAGGAATTGAGCCATATTTTGCGATCGATGCCCTCTAGTGCATCCATGTGGGGAATAGACAAAGACAACACCAGGGAGACAATCTTATCGGAGAAATGGGATCCAAATGATTGGCAAGCGACTGTTTTGGAGTCAACCATTCTCCTATCCCTTAATTTATCTCAAGATAAGATTCTGGCCCCTCCTTCTCCGATCATGGATTCTCCTATATCAAAACCTTATGTGTTCTCCCAACCTCCTATAGGTTGCATTCAAATCAACTTTGACAGAGATTCTAAAGTTAACCACGGTCCTGTAAGGTATGGGGGAGTCTTGCACAACTCCCGAGGAGCCCCAATAGGAATTTACGCCTGGTATTATGGCCACACCACTAATAATGTAGAATAATTCAAAGAAATGGAGAAGGGTCTCACCCTAGATGGAAAACAAGATTTCTTAAGGATCCATATAGTCAGGGACTCTAAAGTGTTGGTGCAGATGGCCCAGAAGATCATTGATGACTCTCCTAACTGCAAAATTGCCAAAATTTGGCATCTTGAAGCCCAACTAGCACGAATAAAACACCTCTTGAAGAGATTTGAATATGCCATGACAGGCCATGTCCTCGGGCTAGAAATAAAGCGGATGATTAGTTTCCTAATCAAGGGGTGATGAACCAACACATAATTTTCCATTTTTTGTGGCATGTTGCTTTAAGTGACGACGATTTAGATCTTGGTGAGTTGCAGACTCTTCAGGATATCTTAATAGAAAAATCTTCTTCCCTAATGGGGGTGCACATGCAGATGTACATGTGGCATGTGAAAGGCCATTTGAGCCCGCTCCCCCTCCATGTAAATATTAACTCCCTATCTCTCAACCGATTCGGCATTTACCCCGTTTTTGTGATGATACTCCTTGAAAGCTTTGTAGATAAATGTGATGCCTGACACACAAATTGTTTCAGTTTGGCTGTTTGGGAAATGAATTTGGGTGTTAAGGAGAAGGGAAGCAGTCGGGTCTGTGTCTATGACGCCTCATTGGGGCTTCGACCTTGGGTGAGGTTGGCAAACGAAAATTACAGTTGCTTGGTGTGGATTGGGATAAGTTTCCTAGTCTGCCCTTGGGAACCCAGTACGTGGACATTTGTGGTTTTGTTATGCTCCATCGCCTCTGTTGGCCGCACATCTCTTTCACTCCTGTGCTAGTTTCTGGCTTCACTCCTGCTCGCCAGGACTCTTGCTGGTCTTCACAGGTGTGTGGGATTTCATTTGCTATTTGGTAATTTGTGCTCTGGGTTCAGGTCTTTCCTTTGGCCTGAAGGTTTATACAACTTCTTGATCAGCACTCAGGGATGTGGGTTCTTTTTGTGTGAAGATTTGGGGTGGTTTTTGAGAATTGTTCTACTCTGTCTAAACATGAGGCCATCTCACCTTTCTGTTAGTAGTGTCAGGCTGGCAGTTCATCTTTGTTTTGGTAAGCGAGTTTGTGGCTCTGGACTGTTTCATCTCCTATGCAAGTTTTCTCAAGCATGCTCTATGGGCTCCCCTATCACGAGCCGTCAACTATTGTAATCAACAAGATGCATTGACACCAGGGACGCCCTCATCACGGGTGGGGGAAACAAGCCTAGGCTGGGTGTCCCGAAGCAGGCCATCACTCGTCCTCAACCACCTCTTATAGTCAAGAAACAAAGGATGTTGAGGCCATCTCTCCAGCCAATTCTCCAAGCTGCCTAGTGGCTCCTGCCTCTATGGATTCTATTGTTGAGCAGTTGCGACACATACAAATTGACATAGATATTCTAAGGGACCACATGTATGAAGACCACAATGAAATTGTTGCCTATCTTACAAACATTCAATATAATCATAATGCCATTCTAGAAGAGTTAGACAATATCTGACACAGTCAACGTCGCACTAACGACCACCTCTACACCCTGGAGGCACGGGTGGAACATATTGATTTCCACATACTTGATCATGTTGGCTACTTTGTAGCTCCCCTTATAATGCCCCCTCATCCCCCTCCTTGATATGCTGTTTCTACTAGTTCAAGTATTTTTTGTGTGTCTCACATAGTATGATAAGGCCACAAGGTCCTCTGGAAATAATGTATGCAAGTTGTCTATCATGGTGTTCTCCAGCCCCCAATCTCAAAAATTCTGGTTGGAATGAGAGAGCGGGGGCTGTTGAGAGCATTTTTGTACGCTATGATATTTCGAAAATCTAATGAAAGCAATTTTGAACGACATTTTTTTTAATAATTATAATTAATAGGTTTATTTATCTATTTTTATTTTCATGTAATTTGACCAAGTCAAAACGTTTAGATATGGACATTACAACAACTCTTCCACACTGGGTTGGAGAGTGTCTCTCGGCCTAAAAATGTAGTAAAATAAAATTAAAAAAAATATCTCTAAAAGATTTTGATTGTGAAAAGAGAGATGGTTTTTGGGCATGTGATATTGATGAGCCACTGTATTGGCCATGGTATTGTAACAAAGCCTATTTACAAGTTAATAATATACATGGTAAAGTGGAGGTGAATATATATGGTAAAGTGGAGGTGAACATCCATGGTTAAAAAATCTTGTTATAGTGTAAGTATTAAGTGTTTTTGTGTGTGTGTGTGTGTGTTTATTAATGAAATTTAAATATGGCTACAAACTTATTATTTTAATTTATACGGTAAAATAGATTTTAATTTATAGCTATTATTTATATGTTATATATTTTAATGCGATAATTTTGTTGCCTTTAGATTTAATTATTATTTTTTTTATAAAATTAAATTAAAATAAAATATTTTGATTGTGAAATGAGAGATGGTTTTTGGCATGTGGTATTGATGAGCCATGATATTGTAACAAAGTTCATTGACAAGGTAATAATATCTATGGTAAAAGGGGCGTGAATATCATGGTTAAAAATATTATTATATTGTAAGTATTAAAGTTTTTATGTGCTTATTAATTAAATTAAATATGAATCATTATTTTAATTTATAAGGTAAAATTGATCTTAATTCATAGCTACTAATATGTTATATATTTTAATGTGATATGTTTTTATGGTTTTATTTAAAAAGTTATTTGTAATTTTATTAATAAAAACAATTTTTATTATGATTTCTAAGAATTTTTTCATAGATAATCACATCAGAATTGGTTTGTTGATGCTTTTCCAACCATTCAGTGTGGTTCATCATGATGAAGAATAGAGAGAGTGTGATGTGGAGACAATTAATTTCTACCACTAGAATGAAATTGTTACTTTTGACTAAAAAAATATTTATTAATAAGGGATATTTTAATAAATTAAATCTTAAAATTAAAAATAAATTTAAAACAAAACAAAAATTAAAAAGATAAAGTGTGATGAAGAGATAATTAATTCTAATAGCTAGAATGTAATTGTTAATTTTGACTAAAAAAATATTTATTAATAAGGGATATTTTAATCAGTTAAATCATAAAATTAAAATAAAAATAAAAAGGGGACCAACAAAGAAATAGTTATAAAATTATAATTATAATGTAGCGAGTTGAAATATTAGGAGGTTAATAAAAGTTAATAAAAATAAAATACTAAAGAAATATGAACCTTAATATCCCTATCCATATCTATATCTATCTATCTATATATATATATATATGAATGACTACAATATCTCCCTATATTGGCCTTTATATTATTTTTAACCTTTTATTATAACGTTGTTGCCCGCAGCAATAGAGAAAACACATTTTACATACCATTTTGTCATGGTCGGTCAAAAATTGAAATATATGCTCCCTTCGAACGGTCACAGCTGAGTCTCACATAATACAATCTTGCATGGTTACAGTCTCGCTTGGTTAATATAGTCTCACATGGTTACAATCTCGCTCCATGTTGCAGTTGACTTTCACATTACCTTAGGATTCTATGTTATGTCGCAGGACATCACTCTCGCTCTCACAGGAAATTCGATCTCACATTGGGACATCTGATTCAGGTAGTTGTTGCAAAAACACGAGTAATTTAATATTGCAGATTCAGAGCTGGGAAATTTTCTACTTACAGTAGCTATTAGAGCATGCACTCTCGGAGGGAGACAAACTACAAGTCAACTACGAGTGAATCCAGAAGAATCAGTTCAACTACAGACAACTCTGACAGGTGCATACGTTCCCACCTATTCTCCTCTTGTTAAGTTTTGCTTATTTCCACTATGAGTACTTCTCCTCATCTTTCTAAACCCCCCTCTAGCAAAGGGAGACCAAGTAAAATTACCCTAGAGAGTCTTTATGAGTACATTGAATCTTTAGAAAGATGAAGAGAAGAAAGAGAAAACCATTTTAAACTAGAATTAACTACAATGCTTGACAATAACCACAAATCGTTAGAAAATAAAATACTCTCACTTGAGACTGAACTCCAAGGAATGAAAGGTAGAATTCAAGAAATCGAACATAGCAAACAAGCAATGGTTAAAGAAAATGACACTTTGAAAAATGAGATTAAAAATCTAAAAGAACAACTACATAATAACTCAGCCCTAAATATCACAGAGAATAAATTAGATATTAAACCCATAAAAGAAGAAATTAATAAACTAATTATACTCGACCATGAGCGCCACAAAAGAGCCTTACACCTTATAATTGTTGGTATAGAAGAACAAAACAATGAAGACACATTAGAATTAGTTAAAGAACAATTAAAGATAAAATCTCAAATTCAAACAACTTATCTCACCGAAGCAATAAGGGTAGGAAAGATACTTGAGCATAAACATAGACTAATCCGTGTCAAGATCAGTTGTAATGACCATAAATTAGATATAATTAGGAAATCCCCAAGCCTAAAAGGAACACGAATATTTATAAATGAAGACCTCATTCCAGAAGACCAAGCTGAACTTAGGAAAGAAGTTCAAAAGGTCAAGGAGGAAAGAAAAGAGGGGAAATGGGCAATCATTAGGAATATAAAAGCTATTATCAGAGGCAGAGCCCCAAGCATGAATGCTAAATAGGGAATTACACTCCGGATCCTCTTCTGGAACTGCCGTGGTTTTCCATGGTGTAAGGGTCCTATGTTAAGTTGGATCCTGAGTGTTATTGATCATATTATTTTAGTTGAAACTTAGGAGCATGACGAATCTAGGGTCCCTCACCTTGACGGGTTCACTCTTTGGTGCTTGGAATAAGAAATACTCCAGGAGAGGTTTTGGTGGTATAGCCTGTTATATTAGGAACATTGTTTCCTCTCACATCCGACTTCATAAAACAGACCCCTTCAATCAATACATTTGGATCGAGATCTCTGATTCTACAACCAATAGGATCTTCCTTGCAATTTGCTATTTCGACCCTATCAACTCTATGTCCTATAAGAAAAACAACATGGATAAGATTTTTCCTTTCAATGCCTTAGAAAAAGACATCTACAACCTAAGGAATGATGGTAATATCCTTTTGCTTGGGGACTTTAATGTTGAGACTGCTACTAACCAAGCTATTATGTTAAGTAACAACTCTAACCCCGACCCCTTGTGGCTTGATGAGGATGGTCACTTAGCTAATAGATTCAAGAGAAAATCTGAAGACATAATCGAGAACTTATTCGGCACCGAGCTCCTCAAACTTTGTAGTTCCCAAGACCTAATCATTTGTAATGGTATTAATAAATGGCCTCTCTCCAATCAGATGACCTGTTTCCATGGGCTAGGTAGTAACGTCGTGGATTATGCGATCTCTGACATCCATGTCCTCAACCATATTACAAAATTTGAGCTTCTTAATGGGTACGAGCCTGACTCTGACCACAGACCTTTGTCTTTATCCCTCAATCTTGTTATGCATACCACCCACATGTAGGAGAATAGTGAAAGCAAAAGTCACATTCACTTCGATAGAAGTAATGTCAACCTTTTCTTAAGGGATTTGGAAAGGAATTTAGGCTCCCTGACTTATAATAACAACATTGATCAAATCTATTACCATTTTACTACTACCCTTTCCACCACCATTAGAAAATCTCTAATAACACTTCATATAAGAAAAATAATAGAACTTCCAATTCTTGGTATGATAAACACTGCAAAATTTCTAGGAAAGCAATAAGAGACGCCCCTAATGAAAGCATTAAGCTCCATAATATAAGTATATGCAAAGCCATCATTAAGAGGAAGAAGAGGTCATATATTAATAAGAGACAAGAGCATATTCTCCACCTTTCTAAAGTTGTGCCCATAAACTTTTGGCGGAATGTGCTTGTTCGTAAAACTAAAGATAATCATTTTACCCCCCTAGAAATTTGGGTTAACTATCTTAAGAAGTTGTATGACTCTCCGGACACCACCATGTTAAACACTCCTATTAAGGATGATATTTTTTCTCTGGAAGACGTTGAGTTTGGGATTAATAAGCTCGCTAATGGGAAAGCCAAAGATATTGAAGGTTACCAAGCTGAGATATTTAAAATGGGAAAATCTATCCTCATTCCTCATCTCCACAAGCTTCTCAATTTGGTTGTAAAGCATGGCTTCCCTAATCTCTGGATGCAAAGCCTTATTGTGCATATCTTAAAAAATGGGGACAAAAGCATTCCCTCTAACTACATGACCATTATGATTAGCCACATCCTAGCCAAGCTTTATGGGCTCATTCTGGAAAAAAAACTTAGTCTTTGGCTTGAGAACCAGGGTAAAAGAGCTAAAGGGAAAGTTGGTTTTAGGAGACATCACTCGACCATTGACCACCTTGTCACCCTTAGGATCATCGCGGAGGAATGTCGCAATAGTAAAACCAATCTCTTATGTTGTTTTGTGGACTTTAGAAAAGCTTTCGACACTGCCCCTGAGATAAGCTTTGGGAGAGGCTTGAAGAGATCATGGTTCCTCCTAAACTGAGGATTGCTATGATCCGCCTCTATGAGACTATCATTGCCAAGCTTAAGACCAACGAAGGGTGGTCTAAAGATATTAAATGTAATATCGAGGTTAAGCAAGGTTGTCCCCTTTCCCCTACCCTTTTTGGTATTTACATTGATAAACTAGAGGAGTGTCTGGAAACTACGGGTTGCAAAGGCACCGATCTCACTAGTATTATCATTACTCTTCTCCTTTATGCTGATGATATCGTTCTTCTTACAAGGAGCCATGATGACCTAGACAAGCAACTTAACACTCTTCATGTCTACTGCTCCAAGATGGGTATGACAAATAATACCGACAAGACTAAAGACATGATCATTAAATCCAAAAAGATCACCCATGGTAGTTTTGTCAATGATAACCATTGTCTTGAGCATGTTTCTTCTTATAAATATTTGGGTACTGACTTCCCTCATCAACTCAACTGGAGTTATAGCATCAAGAAAAGAATTATTGGAGGTTGGAAAGCTTATTATGAGCTTGAAAACAATTGTAAGTCAATCGATCTTTACAAGTGGAGTAAAAAAAGGTTCCCCTTTGAGACTCTTGTCACCCTTGTTATCTTATATGGATGTGAAGTTTGGGCGTGCAGTATATCTAGGGAGTCGTGGAGAAAGATTGAGATGATCTAATAGCAATTCATGACCTATAACCTCAGGATCAAGGGAAATACTCCCTATCTTATCTTCTTGATCGAAGATGGCCTGTCCCCCATTGAAAGTGTGGCTACGTTTAGATATCTTATGTATAAGAAGAAGCTTCACAATATGGAATCCAAGAGGCTCCCAAAAATTGCTTCTAACTTTAGTTAAAACCCCCACCTACGCCTCAAGCGCGGGTGGCATCAGGATGCTCAGTCTTGGCTCAACCTTTGGGGGATTAAGGAGGAGATCATCATGGGAAGAAAGGACAGTATCAAAGATACTATTACCTCTAGTTTTAAGGACAAGATGTGGGATGCTAAGGAGATGGAGGGTAAAAGGAAGCCAAGGTACTATAAGGAGGTGATCAACTCCACCCTCAATAACCATAATTATATCTCTATGTTGAATAGCACTAAGAAGAAAACGAACATCACTAGGATTATAAATAACTCTCATGAACTTCGGAGTAAGACCGGGCGGTGTTCTACTCCCAAGGCTCCCTGGGACGATAGAATTTGTCAGATTTGTGATACTAAGAAGGTGGAAGATGAAAATCAATTCCTTTTAGACTACCGACTCTTGCCCACATTCTCTCTCAATTCCTTATCATTAGCCACACCTCTAATCTTCTTGACTTATTAAGCCAACCCAACTATAGCGATCTTGGAACGCTTCTTTCCCTGCTCTTTGATCACAGAAACAAGATTTTCAAGAATGACAATTAGACTCTCCTTTCTTGAGGTTTGATAAACCACATTGGTCTTAGCATCATCATCATCATTATTTTTTTTGAAAAATATTTTATTATTATTTAATTGAGCCCATATGTAAATATTTACAAATACTTGAAGTCTTATAAATTGAATATATTAATATAAATTCGAGATATTAAAGTGACAGGTAAAAATGTTTACATATTTTCTTAAATTACACCTACACATCTCTCTATATTGCTTTATAGCCCATGTGAAGGGGACCAACCAAGATGGTAAAAATTAATTAACAAAGAATCAATTCTAAAATTAAACTTATAATGTAACCAAAATTGAAATATTAGGAGGTTAATAAAAGTTAATAAAAATAAAATACTAACAAATATGAATCTTACTATATGACTACAATATCTCCCTATATTGGCCTCAATATTATTTTTAACCTTTAATTATATTTTTTGAAAAATATTTTATTATTATTTAATTAAGCCCACATGCAAATATTTACAAATCCTTCAAGTCTATAAATTAAGTATATTAATATAAATTCGAGGTATTAAACTGATATGTAAAAATATTTACATATTTTCTTAAATTACACCTACACATTTCCCTTATATCCATTTAATCTAATTTAATTTATATAACTTCTCTAATTATTCTATATGTCATAATTAACCTAATTAAATTTTACTAGCTAAACTAGTTATTTCCATTCCTACTAGTTATAAATTAATATAAGTTACAACTAAAACTTTCGAAGAAAAGTAATTTTTCAAAGAAGGATGATTTATAAACCTAAGTAGCTTGGATTAGGACGATGAAAAGATGGTGTAGAGATTAAGATGATAAAATAATGGTGGTATATTTTGAAGCTTTAATCAATTATGTTTTTTTTTAAAATGTAGATATGTATGTTTGATAATTGAGATGCTATGTGGCATGGCCGTGGATTATTTTGACATTCTGGCTATTTATGATATTTGGTTGATTTTCTGATCATATGACCCCAAATATTTTAAAAGATCCACTGGTTCTATTTTACATTAATACCAGCGTAATGTATATCTTTCCTTTTTATTGCAGCATTCTGAGCTCAAATTGTTTGCTTACAATTCGAGCATCCAAAAAAGCATATGTATATTTTTCTTATTGCAGCAGCTTGAGCGCTTGGGAAAGCCAATAGACCAAGAGCAATTTATTCATGAATTATTTAAAGACAGAATACAACTCTTGCAGTCTGTTATTTTTGGCTGATCCTTTGCTTCTGCTCACTTATCAGATTTTCTATGTCTGGCAACTGGGCATTCAATGCCAGCGGAAGAGTCAGTTACAGCATATTGGCTTGTTTATTGTCTCTCTGGCAACTGATTACATAGTTACATATGTTGGATTTCAGGTGCAATAGGTTAATTTTATTAAACTTGGCTCCCTGATTGCATAGTCTTGCAATCAATGCCCATCATCAATTTCTCCAGTTTTTTATTGCTTAAACGCTATCGGTACACCCTCGAATCCTCCCAGCTACAGGCAACATACAGCCACCAAATCCACCATTATAGAAAACTTTAACCCTCAATATATATGTATGAGTTATATATATATATATATATATATATATATATATATATATAAAAACTCATGGGTAATGCTTTCTATATTTACCTGTCGGGTAAGGTCACCATTGGCCTTAAGCTTCTGGCACGGCTAATAAAAATGACAATGTTTGTATTAAAGAAATAAAACCAACTGGTCATCTCTACGCAAGAGAGTGTGAACCAGGAGAGTCTGGTTTTGCAGAACGCTCTACATTGTTCATGCACATTACACATTAAATAGAAAACATGGTTTTAAGGAAGTTAGAACAACATCCTAAGAAATAGAAACTAATTCCTACTCTGAGGTTACTTGAATCAACTCTACTTATTCCAGGATATTCTCCATTATCTTTAACACTTCCCCTTAATGAAGAATGGGTTCACAAATATGCCTAACATCTCCCTAAACATTTGAAACTTAAATTTTTCAGGAGGCTTAGTGAAAATGTCCGCAACATTATCACATGTATTACAATATTCCAAATGGATTTATTTGGATTGCACTTTCTCATTGACAAAGTGGAATTGTGTATCAATATGTTTAGTGTTTTTGTGAAACACTGGATTATTAGCAAGTTTGATTGAACTTTGATTGTCGCATCTGATTGTTGGTGCATCTATCTATTCTTCCCCAACATCCTGGAGAAGTCTCCGCAACCAAACTGCCTCACACATCGCTACACACATGGCTTGATACTCTGCTTCAGCTAAGGACAAGGAGACTGTGTTCTGCTTCTTGCTGCTCCATGTGATCACCCCAGATCCAATGCTGAATGCATAACCTGTTATAGATCTGCGATCATCTACATTTCCAGCCCAATCTGAATCTGCAAATCCTGCCAATCTAACATCAGAGGAGTCAGTGTAAATAATACCGTAATCTACAGTACCTTGTAGATACCTCAAAACACTTTTCGCTGCATTCCAATGGCTTTCAAGTGGCTTAGACATAAATTGACTTAGCACACTGACTGCATAAGCCAAATCAGGTCTGGTGGTGGTTAGGTAGATTAGACTCCCAACCAGTTGTCTGTAAAGTGTTGCATCTGCCGCTTTTGAGCCATCCTCACACTGCAATTTGATGTTCTGTTGCAATGGTACCACTGCAGGCTTACACTGATCCATCCTAAACTTTTCTAACATGCCTTTGACATACTTTGCTTGGGACAAAAATGTTTGACCTGAATCTCTCCAGATCTCAAGACCTAAACAATATCTGAGTTCACCGAGGTGTTTCATTTCAAATACCTGTGACATCTGTTGCTTGATTTCATCGATTAGATATGTAGCATCAGCTGTAATGATCAAATCATCTACATACAACGAAATCAACACTATGCGCCCTTGTTCATCTTTCATGGTGTAAAGATTAGGGTCATTTTTATTTCTATTATAGCTAGCTTGCAGAAAAAATGAATCCATCTTTTCATACCAAGACCTGGGAGCTTGTTTTAGTCCATAAAGTGCTTTCTTCAATCTACAGACTAAATGTTCTTTTCCTTTCTGGAAAAACTCTTTCGGTTGCTCTAGATAAACTTCTTCTTTTAGTTCTCCATTAAAAAATGTAGACTTTACATCTAGTTGGTGCATCATCCAATGTTTCTTAGTAGCTAAAGCGATTAACACTCTGATAGTGTTCAATTTAGCTATAGGGGCAAAGGTTTCTTCATAGTCTATCCCTTCTTTTTGTGAGTACCCCTTTGCTACCAACTTAGCTTTTAGTTTTTCTATGGTTCCATCTGCATTAATCTTCGGTTTATATAACCATTTACAACCTATGGTTTGTTTTCCTCTAGGAAGTTCAACCAATTCCCAAGTGTTATTTCTGATTATTGAATCATATTCGTATCCCATGACTGTTTTCCATTCACTACATTCATTTGCTTCTTTATAACTAGAAGGTTCAACCACATTCATCATACTAGTTATAAAAGCATTTTCCCTATCTCTTGCAGGAAATTGAGCTTTCCTACATGATTTCCTGAGTGGTGGGGTGGCTTCAAACCTTATTTGATCATCATTTTCTTTTTCTTCCTGCTGTTGTTGCTGTTGCTGTTGTTGTTCATCCTCTGCCTTTGTCTGTTGCTGACCCTGATTGTTCTCTGCTTCTTCTTCCACAAAGTACAGAATGTCCCATTCCTCATTGTGCTCATCAGATTCTTCATGATCCTACTCATGGAATTTGACATCTCTACTAACAAAAATCTTGTGAGTAGAGGGATTAAAATATCTGTAAGCTTTATACTGTGAACAATACCCTATAAAGGTACATTTGATGGCTTTTGAATTTAATTTTCTTCTATCTTCCTTTGGAATGTGGGCAAATGCTTTAGATCCAAATATTCTTAAGTGTTTTACTGCAGGCTTAAATCCATATAATGCTTCATAAGGAGTTTTAAACTCAAGACTCTTTGTAGGACTCTTATTTTTCAAATAAACTACAGTGTTCACAGCTTCAACCCAAAAACCATTCAAAAGATTCTTACCTTTCAACATACTTCTAGCACATTCCACCAGTGTTTTGTTCTTTCTTTCTGTTACTCCATTTTGTTGTGGAGTATGGGGTATTGTGAACTGCTGCAAAATTCCATGATCTTTACAATACCTGATAAGCTCATCCTTCCTGTATTCTCCCCCTTGATCAGAATGGAGAATTTTTATCTGTTTCCCTGTTTGTCTTTCAATCATATTTTTAAACTGCTTAAAGTATTCGAATGTATGGCTCTTCTTACTTAAGAAATACACCCAAGAAAACTTTGTACAGTCATCAATAAACAATAAAAAATACAGTGCACCTCCTAATGATTTTGTCTGCATGGGTCCACAAAGGTCTGTGTGCACTAATTCAAGTATATCCCTCTGTTTCTTTTCTACTCGAACAGGGAATTCTTCTCTATGCATTTTTCCTAATGTACAGGCATCACAATCATTATGTACTTGCTTTAGCATAGGAAGATCTCTTACCATTTCCTTCTTTTGTAGTAATAACAAATCATTGTAGTTGATATGACCAAGTCTCTGATGCCATAGCTCTTCTGTAGTCAGGCTCGCTGTTGCCAATGCTTGAATTGGTGCAGGTCTTACATCCAACTTGTACAGTCCTCCTGTTCGGATTCTTATGGCAATTGTCTTCATGCCATCTAGCAGATATTTAATATAACAGTTAGATTTAAAGAATTCAACTTTCAGATCTTGATCTATAATCATGGATACAGAAATCAAGTTCTTTGTTACACTAGGCACATACATAACATTATGAATTTGCTTGATATTACCATTAGGTAGAATGACAAAAAATTTCCCACATCCTTTGATTTGATGACTTCTATCATCACCTAGGTAAATCTGTGCTCCTTCATTGATTTCTTTAAAATCTTCAAATCAATGCTTATTCTCTGTCATGTGCGTTGACGCTCTTGAATCTACACATCAGATGTCTGCATCAACATTCTCATCACGCTCTGCCATGAACAATTTGAAATTCTGCACATGATTGTCATTCGCGAGATGACCTGCATGTCTTTTCTGCTTCTGCTATTTTTCTTGATATTTTTTCTCCCTGCAATCCCTGGCAATATGACTCAGTTTTCCACAATAAAAACATTTAGTTTCAAAGTAGTTTCTATTCGAATGCATACCTTGGGTCTGATTCGGTCTTTTGTGTGAGTTTGCTCCGTTTTGCTGTTGTGGACTTCCTTTCCCTTTGAAGAAGTTTTTCTTCACCATCAATGCAAGATCGACACTCTGGGGCTTTAGAGTCGATCTTCTTTCTTCTTCCTGCATCAGTATTCCTATCAGCTCTTCAAATTTCAGGATCTTCTCTCTGGCATTTATCCCAGTGATGAACATTTGGTAATCATCAGTGACACCATTCATTGTAATGGTTACAAGATTTGTATCGTCAATTGTATGACCAATGTTTAGATAATCTTCGGCAAAATCACATAACCAATCTTTTGTCGATGCGTTTCGAACCAACCAGTGTGGTTCATCGTCAGGACAAGTTGGTTCGAAACGATGAACCACACTGGTTGGTTCGAAACGCGTCGACAAAAGATTGGTTATGTGATTTTGCCGAAGATTATCTAAACAATGTTATGGATCACAGAAGTCTAAATTCCTGTATGACCAATGTCTGCCAATTTGTTCTTCAGATCTTTGATCCTTGCTACGAATGAAGCAATTGTTTCATTCTCCTCCATTTTCTGAGATAGGATCTTACTCTTGAGGAACAGAGGACAATTTGAGTTCCTAATCTCATACAAATCCTTCAGAATTCCCTAGATCTCGTTAGCTGTCTTACACTCTCTAATGTGTGGTATGATGCAGTGTTTCACTGACATCTTCAACAACGTCCTTGCTTTACCTTCTCGCTTCTCCCAATCTGGGATCGATGCTGATCTAGCTGCGGGCTTCGGCTCATCCCCATTCGCAATTGTCCAAGCACTCTGCACGTCTAGCAGAGTCTGCATCTTGAATTTCCAATTTGCATAATTGGAACCATCGAGCTTGTTATGTTCATTCAAGCATGCTTCAAACATATTGTTATTCATCTTGGCGTTTTAGAAGAAAAAAATTTCGATAGGTAAAAGAAGATGTTAGATTTACCCCAGATCTGTGACAAAGATAGATCATTGATTTTCAATGTTGTTTGATCTTGTAGCACACCCGCGGATCACCGTGGCTTCCTTCACAGCTCCCTGACAGCCTTCTGTTGTCAGCTTCTGCAGCCTTTTTCAGGATGCAGCCTCCTCTTGGAGCCTTTATGTTGTTTACACGATCGTCTCAGATGTACATCAATTTTCTGAGACATGTCGGAGATGTACACCTAATATCCGAGACGTTGTTGCAGATGTACGGTTAATATCTGAGACTGTCGCAGACGTACACTGAAAACCTGCGACGGTCGAAAAATAAAATTCGCGAGAAGTGTAGTAGTGCTATCATCGCACTTATCCACTCAAAACCTGCGACGATTTCGGTTTAGTCACACCCACCAGACAGCGTACAGGTTCCTCAGCCCTGATGCTCTGATACCATGATAAAAATGGCAATGTTTGTATTAAAGAAATAAAACCCATTGGTCAGCTCTACGAAAGAGAATCTGAACAAGGAGAGTGCTCTGCAGAACGCTCTACATTGTTCATGCACATTACACATCAAATAGAAAACATGGTTTTAGAGAAGTTAGAACAACACCCTAAGAAATAGAAACTAATTCCTATCTTGAAGTTATGTGAACCAACTCTACCTATTCTAGGATATTCTCCATTATCTTCAACAACTACACATTCTGAAGTATTGATGATGTGATTGAAACAGATATATCGCCCAAAAGCCGCTGGATCCTCCATCGCACAAATATGGATGTCTACTAAGAATCGCACGTCCACGCTAGCCAACACTCTGTTGGAATATTAATTCCAACTGCCGTGCAGCAGCAACGAGGCTAGCTGCAATAGAGGACTTACAAGGAGTCGGCTTATTCACGCCACGGCCATAAGTGTCCTTTCACCCTTTACCTGTTTGTGTTCCTAAAGGAGGAGGAAGATCAGATCCGAGCTTTGCGCAATAACTGCTCACCTACAGCATTAAAGAAGAAGCATGGCCGAGAAGGAAAGTACCAGCCTCGAGCCAGCCGCAACATTTATCAGTCTTGGGTTTCAGCACAACCGACTCAAGAAATACAGCAAAAGATCAGATCTGTTCATTATGTGCAGCAGAGACTCTGTCAGAGAGTTGAAGCGGTTGATGGATAAGTTATGACCGCTTCCTGCACTATATATGTGTAGAGCCATAGCAGTGTTAACCCCTCTGCAATGTAGCGCAGCGGCGCTCAAATGTAATTTCTGTGTGTTTAAGAAAGAATGTGCAGCAGCACGAGCTCACATGAATGAAGCCCTCTTGCATAGTAGTGCAGGGACTGAAAAGTAAGAGAGAGGCGCAACAGCGTAAGGTTAGAAGAAGTTGTTTTATGCACAACAGTGCAGTGATAAACAGCAGTGATAGACAGAGTTACTGAGACAGAGCGCTGGGACAACAGTAGAGAGCAAAGGGGAGCACGCAACAGCGTGAAGTTTTGCAGGGCAATACGCTGCAGCGCGTATGTGCAAGAGGAAGATGTAATGAACAACAGTTCTTTGTGTTCGCTGTGTTTTGGAGCAGCAATACATTCTACAGGCGTGTTTCAGCAACTGTCTGCCAGATGCTGAAACACGTGTTACAACAACTGTCTGTGTATTTCAGAACTCTCTGCCCGTTGCTGTAACAGCTGTAACAGCAACTGTTTGCAGACACAGATTGAAGTGCCTCTGAAGAAGGCATGTTGGTGAATCCCTTTGTCAAGAGGAAGGTGCTCTTAAGCACAGTCTTTGAAGAATCCCTCTGTCAAGAGGAAGGTGCTCTTAAGCACAGTCCTTGGTGAATCCCTCTGTTAAGAGGAAGATGCTCTCGCTGTGTTTTGGAGCAGCAATTCATTCTACAGGCGTGTTTCAGCAACTGTCTGCCAGATGCTGAAACACGTGTTTCAGCAACAGCCTGTGTGACTGAAACTGTGTGTTTCAGCAACAGCCTGTGTGGCTGAAACTGTAATTTTCTGAGATAGCAGAAATTGGTTTGTGGAACTGAAGCGTTCCTGTTGTAATCCCTCTGTCAAGAGGAAGATGCTTTTTAGCATAAATCTTTTATGAAAATCCCTCTATGTGAGGAAGACGAACTTATATCAGTTGGTTTACTGTTTATGAATACAAGTTAATTTTTTCTGTTGCTGTTACACCAGTTACAGCATTGCTGCAACACCAAACTGTGTTGCTGCAACACCATTTCCAGAAAACAATTTTCAGTTTTTCTGTGCAAAAACAGAGCATTTTTTTTGTCTGTCTGTTATGGAATTTATCAGATAATTCCAACATGGTATCAGAGCTAGTCTAGGCTCTTTGAAGTGTCAAAGAAGCTGAAGGAAAGATTTCTTGCAACAACAACTTCTCCAGCAGTGTGAAGACTCAGCGAAGAAAGAATCTAAGGTATTTCTCAAGAATTTTTATTTTTATTTATTTATTTATTTATTTATTTTTATTTTTTTTATTATTTTTTTTTTCTGTGTTACTGTTGAAGATAGAAAATGATTGAACGCCCAACAGTTGAAATTAAAAGGGGAGTGTTGGAATATTAATTCCAACTGCCGTGCAGCAGCAGCGAGCCGCAATAGAGGACTTACAAGGAGTCGGCTTATTCACGCCACCGCCATAAGTGTCCTTTCACCCTTTACCTGTTTGTGTTCCCAAAGGAGGAGGAAGATCAGATCCGAGCTCTGCGCAATAACTGCTCACCTACAACATTAAAGAAGAAGCATGGCCGAGAAGGAAAGTACCAGCCTCGAGCCAGCCGCAACATTTATCAGTCTTGGGTTTCAGCACAACCGACTCAAGAAATACAGCAAAAGATCAGATTTGTTCATTATGTGCAGCAGAGACTCTGTCAGAGAGTTGAAGCGGTTGATGGATAAGTTATGACCGCTTCCTGCACTATATATGTGTAGAGCCACAACAGTGTTAATCCCTCTGCAATGTAGCGCAGCAGCGCTCAAATGTAATTTCTGTGTGTTTAAGAAAGAATGTGCAGCAGCACGAGCTCACATGAATGAAGCCCTCTTGCACAGCAGTGCAGGGACTGAAAAGTAAGAGAGAGGCGCAACAGCGTAAGGTTAGAAGAAGTTGTTTTATGCACAGCAGTGCAGTGATAAACAACAGTGATAGACAGAGTTACTGAGACAGAGCGCTGGGACAGCAGTAGAGAGCAAAGGGGAGCACGCAACAACGTGAAGTTTTGCAGGGCAATACGCTGCAGCGCGTATGTGCAAGAGGAAGATGTAATGAACAACAGTTCTTTGTGTTCGTTGTGTTTTGGAGCAACAATACATTCTACAGGCGTGTTTCAGCAACTGTCTGCCAGATGCTGAAACACGTGTTACAGCAACTGTCTGTGTATTTCAGAACTCTCTGCCCGTTGCTGTAACAGCTGTAACAGCAACTGTTTGCAGACACAGATTGAAGTGCCTCTGAAGAAGGCATGTTGGTGAATCCCTCTGTCAAGAGGAAGGTGCTCTTAAGCATAGTCTTTGAAGAATCCCTCTGTCAAGAGGAAGGTGCTCTTAAGCACAGTCCTTGGTGAATCCCTCTGTCAAGAGGAAGATGCTCTCGCTGTGTTTTGGAGCAGCAATGCATTCTATAGGCGTGTTTCAGCAACTGTCTGCCAGATGCTGAAACACGTGTTTCAGCAACAGCCTGTGTGACTGAAATTGTGTGTTTCAACAACAGCCTGTGTGGCTGAAACTGTAATTTTCTAAGATAGCAGAAATTGGTTTGTGGAACTGAAGCGTTCTTGTTGTAATCCCTCTGTCAAGAGGAAGATGCTTTTCAGCATAAATCTTTTATGAAAATCCCTCTATGTGAGGAAGACGAAGATGCTTTTCAGCATAAATCTTTTATGAAAATCCCTCTATGTGAGGAAGACGAACTTATATCAGTTGGTTTACTGTTTATGAATACAAGTTAATTTTTTCTGTCGCTGTTACACCAGTTACAGCGTTGCTGCAACACCATTTCCAAAAACAATTTTCAGTTTTTCTGTGCAAAAACAGAGCAATTTTTTTTTTTTGTTTGTCTCTTATGAAATTTATTAGAAAATTCCAACACACTCCATCTTCATACATTTGTGCTGCAACTGCTCATACCCAGTAAATTCTTTATGAGGTTCCATATATTAAAATCATACGTCCACGGTAGCCAACACTCCATCTTCATACCCAGTAAATTCTTTATGAGGTTCCATATATTCAAATCATATTTTATTGAAGACATTAGGCATTTATTCAAACTGTAAGTATATTGGGTTATTGGGTTCAAGAAGTAGTAACAGGCACAAAGGTCAATGTTTTAAAAAGGGTCACAGAAATTTGGAATCTGAGAATGCCGTAAAAAAGAAAGACTAGAGTGTGTATATATATATATATATTTTGAGAGAACTAGCCTTTAAGGTATGATAAGGTTGATGCTGATTTCTGGTGGAAGCCAGGTCCCTCCATCGGAGCGGCATTGATTGTTACCATGTTGAGCCCTCTGCAGCGCCCATGCCGTCTTCTTTGATAATGTCTTGGCCAAGGCATACCACAGCTGCAGAATGCACACACCCTCAAACTAAATAAACAGAACTCAGTTCATAAAATTCGACTTGAATCTCATGCAAAAAATCAGCCCTTGATGTAATCAACCAGAGCAAAAATAGGTCTGGCACAAGCTTGTCTGAATCAATTATCTCTCTACTACTCATTCTTATCTGGATTCTCAACAGGCCTGTCATGCAGCTTCATTGTCCAACCTATGAAAGAATAACGTTACCAACACTCAACAAAGAAAGCATAGCCGACTGAACTTGCAGAGAAAACACCTAGGTTGCAGTTATATGCATCTGCATTGTGTAGATATCCAAGCCAATATGCATATGCAGTGTGTATGTATCTTTCTATATATACATCTACTACGTGTGTATGTATCCAAGCCCCTAGATTCAACGGAGGAAGTCTCTATCTGCTATGTGTTTGTATCCGGTTCATATCTGGCGTGCAATATGTTTATATCTAGTTTATATTGGCGTGCAATGCTTCTATATCTAGTTCATTTGGCATGCGTATGTTTCCATACCCATAGATTCAATGTACGGTGTGTGCATGCATTCGAACCTCTCATGTCAATGGAGGGTGCATTTGAAGGGAGTGACGGGCCTCATTCTCACCACAGCCGCAACCCAGGCTTGCGCAGTTGTCCATTTTTCCCATAACCGCAAAATAAAAATAAAGGATGGTAATGGTATATACAAAATAAGGATGGTTTCATTGGAGGTTGAAGCCCTCTCACCTGATTCGTCCGTGTAGATTGTTCATCGTTCACACTGCATGATTTACTGATTGTTCACATAACTGCATGGTTTAGGTATTGTTGACATGACTGTATGGCTTAGGTAATTATCACATTTATTTTATTGGGTATAAATTATTTGCATACTGGAAAAAATATGAGACTAACGGTTTACATTTAGAGTAATGGCAAGAGTTTGGAAGTTTATTAAAAGTCTTGAGTTTAGTACAACAAAAACTTAAAATTTAAATTTGTGAACTAAATCTAATTCTTAGATTTTGATGTAAAAGAAATATAAAATCTTGATTCTCTTTCCTCATTGCTTCTCTATAAGAAATAAGTGTTTGAAACACTCAAAAACCTCTCATTTCTTTTTTAGAAAGTATACCTAAGTTTACCTTCATTCGTTGTTAATGAAAATCAAAACATACTTGTCGCTGGTCATGGATGGATGAAAAAAAACTTGTAATATCCCTAAGAACAAGCTCAAGAGTTAATGGGGTTCTCCATACCTCTCCCTTTTCAACATTTCCTTCTAAATTCATGACCAGGATTCAACCCCAACGTACACCATTATAATACTTAATGTTTGGGAATCCTATCAACATATCCTTCTTTCTAAGTTGTACAAATAGTAGCAATTAAGGGTGACCGAATATTTCATTCCACAATGTATTTACTTCATTACAATGTATTAGAAGAAGGATGTTTTCGAATGCAGTTGGAAATTACATACAATTTGGATGGGTGATTTACTTTCCCTGCCACAACCCTGGTTTCATTGGAAATTTAGATAATGACTATTGAATAAAGTGTGAAATCCACTCTCTCAGTGATACTTTATTGGGCGTTGACGGATGGAAAGAAGATTGATGTTGTTCAAGTAAAGTACATGAACCCGATTATGAAAACCCTCATGATCTAAATCAATGGTTCCTTTCTCACATACTTGAATTAGTGTATTATCAACCAATAAGATAGTAGGACTAGAGCATGGATCCAAAAAATAAAGACATCTTAAGATAATGCTTTGTGATTGGAGGCTCTTGAATCAACAACTCACGTAGATAATGAAGAAAAGATAACAAGTGTGTGGTCTGTTTCCTTGCCTCTGCCTTTGTTGTCTCGTAGCTTTTCGTATGTAACCTTCTTCTTAATGCTTTATGATTGGAGGCTCTTGAATCAACAACTCATGTAGATAATGAAGAGAAGATAACAAGTGTGTGGTCCGTTTCCTTGCCTCTGCTTTTCATATCTAACCTCCTTCTTGATACTATCGGATACATTTATATTATACGTCTCAATAAGATGGGTCATCTAAATCTATTTCCTCATGCATGCATGTTCTTCATGATTGAGTTTTTGTACTAAGAATACATCACCTTTTTCTTATTTGTTTTTCCAATTTTAGAGAGGGAGATTCTATGTAGATTTCCTTCTTTAGTTTTGGTCCTTTTTGCATTTGAATTGTTGTTTAAGTTTTTTTAGTCTTTCTTCCCTCATTTACAACCAGTGTAGGTTTTTTTTTTTGTTGTTTCAAAGGAACCTATTTGAATAGGTTTATCTTGCTCATAGATGAGAGTGGTAGAATTTTTTTTTAATAAAGGATTCTAGGTAGTTCTTAATGTAATTTTTTTTTTTTTGGGCATGGGTGGAAGTTGAGTATTCAAACCTAACTTAGACACATTTGAGAGAATGAGTTCTCTTCTTTTTTGTCTATGCCTCATAATTTGAGCTAAATAAATAATGATTTAAAATTAACAAAAAAATCAAGGATGGTGTCGAAGCGGCTTGAGCCCAAAAATATGAGCTCATTCTGCAATTAATGTCCTCACACTTATCTTGCTTCCCAAAGAGTCCTTTCAACATGGTCTACAATTCATTAGGAGTTCTCACAGATTCAATGTGGAATAAGAGGCCAGGGGAAATAGAGAGACATAACAATTAATCACTTTATCCATTCGATTAAACTACTTTTCCATTTCAACAATGGAATTTGGTTTAGTCTCAATTCACATTGTGATCCTCTATAGTCATTTACTTCTCAAAAGAATAACCACCTTTGTCTTCCATTCATAGTAGTTGAATGGTGTAAGGATTATTTTTGATAATAATCCATCCCATTTAGCGCATTCAAATTTACGTCTTTCACCTACAAACCTATATATTACTCTCTTAGATTCTATCAAACTCTAATACCATATAAGATACAACGGATTTAAAATCTAATACCACATAAGATACAATGGATTTAGAATCTAATTGAACGTGCAAGAAGATTTATAATCTAATTGAAAAGCAATACAATTAAAAGTTTGAGAGAAGAAAAAGAAGAGAAGACAAATTAATAGAACACAATAATTTTTATGAACATGTAGAAAAGAAATCACCCAAAAGTGAAAATAAATGATTGCATTATATTGTAATTTAATACAATAAAATGGAATAATAATTCATGCAACTATGGTAGGATTAACTACATGTAAAGCATGAGAAAGCATGCATGCCATTATTATCCAAACGACAAATGAAATGCATGAGAGAGCATGCATGCCATAATTAGCCAATGAAGCGCACTTTTATAAGGGAGTAAACTTGACTTATAGTAGCCAATTTTACTCAATTAGCTCATTTACTTTCATTCCTAGAAAGTAGGGTATAATTTCTCCTCAATTGTGCACATATTTTTATAAAATAGAAATTATTTTTTAGAATTTAGAAATGAAGTGTTCTCATTTTTAGAAAATTGAAATTGATCATACAAATGTGAAATTTACTAATGGTGGTTTATGAATTCATGGTTTTTGTAACCTATGGTATTATATATGATGAAGATTAAGTGTGTTAGGGATTGAGTTTCTTGAATTTTAATTTAATTATCAACCATTATTAGATGGATGATAGGGATTTAATTTCCACTAAATATTATAGATATTTATAATAGTATACAGAAATTAAAGGTTGTTATTTTTTTTCCAAAATAGTTATGCTCTTTTTTCCTTTTTAATTAAATTCATTAATTAAAAAAAATGTCATATGAACAACTGTCATATGAGGTAAGTTTTGGTTTTTTGGGCATGTGGTATTGATAAGCCATGGTATTGTAATAAAGCCTATTTACATATTAAAAGTGTCCATGGTAAACTAGGGGTAGTGGAGATTTAACCAGCACAAAATATTCTAGAATATTCATAGTAGTATACAGAAATCAAAGGTTGAAATTTATCTCGAGCACAGTTATGATTTTTTGTCCGTTTAATGATCTTTTTTTTGTTTAATTAAATTGATTAAATAAAGAAATAATATCATAGGAACAATTGTTATATGAAGTCGGTTATGGTCATTTGGACATATGGTATTGATAAGCCATGGTATTGTAACAAAGCCTAACAAATTTAGAATCTCCATGGTAAAATGAGGTTAAATCTAAATAGTTAAGAATCTTGTTTTGTGCTTTTTAAAATGTATATATGTTTAACACACACACACATATATTGTTGGACATTGGATAAACCAACGCTCCCAATAGCGACATGGACTAGTTGCCTCTCATGGATCTTTATCTCTGGCGATGTGATGGTTGAATAAACCAAACCTATAGGTTTTGGTTTAACGACAATGTAATTCCATATAATAACCAACATAGCTCCATCTTAATCTACCAAGTACTTAGAGGGATGAAATCTCTCAAAATGCAAATTTCTCTTTGAGTGCAAAAACTTGAGGAAATGTTTGCACCTCGAGTGATTTGATTTCTATAAAAAGAGTTAAGATAGATCTATGCTGGTTTTGAAAAACACAATAATACAATGTTTTAAGTATAAGTAATCTTTTATTTTGACTTATTTATATAATATATGCATATTTGACATAGAAATATTTTCTTTATGATTCTTCATATTAAAATGTTAATACACGTCCCCTCATATTTGAAAGACAAGTTTGAGATTTATCTCCAACACAGTTATGATTTTTTTGTCCGTTTAATGATCTTTTGTCTGTTTAATTAAATTGATTAAATAAAGAAATAATATCATAGGAACAATTGTTATATGAAGTGGGTTATGGTCATTTCGACATAAGGTATTGATAAGCCATGGTATTGTAACAAAGCTTAACAAATTAAGAATCTCCATGGTAAAATGAGGTTAAATCTACATAGTTAAGAATCTTGTTCTGTGCTTTTTTTAATATATATATATATATATATATATATATAGATATATATATATATATATAGCCTGGTGGATCCTTATCTCTGGTGATGTGATGGTTGAAAAAACCAATAGGTTTTGGTTTAACGACAATGTAATTTCATATAATAACCAACATAGCTTCATCTTAATCTACAAAGTACCTAGAGGGATGAAATCTCTCAAAATGCAAATTCCTATTTGAGTGGAGAAACTTGAGGAAATGTGATCGTTTTGAAAAACACAATAATAAAATGTTTTAAGTATAATAAACCTTTTACTTTGACTTATTTATATGATATATAAAATGTTAATACATGTCCCCTCATATTTGAAAGTAGAAACATATATCCATACAATATTCTTATAAAATGTTTTAAGTATAAGAAATATTTTATTTTGACTTATTTTATATAAATATTCATAATTGACATTGAAATATTTTTTTGTTCGTTTAATGTGTATGTTTAATTAAATTGATTAAATAAAGAAATAATATCATAGGAACAATTGTTATATGAAGTGCGTTATGGTCATTTGGAAATGTGGTATTGATAAGTCATGGTATTGTAACAAAGCCTAAAAAATTAAGAATCTCCATGGTAAAATGAGGTTAAATCTACATAGTTAAGAATCTTGTGCTTTTTAAAACGTGTGTGTGTGTGTGTGTATATATATTGTTGGACATTGGATAAACCAACACTCCCATAGTGACATGGACTAACTGCCTCTCGTGGATCCTTATCTCAGGCGATGTGATGTCGTTGAAAAAACCTATAGGTTTTGGTTTAACCACAATGTGATTCAATATAATAACCAACATAACTCCAAATGGAGACTTCTTTTTGAGTGCAAAAAATTGAGGAAATATTTGCACCTTGAGTGATTTGATATCTATAAAAAGACTTAAGATAGATCTATGCTCGTTTTTAGAAACACAATAATAAAGTGTTTTAGGTATAAGAAATGTTTTATTTTGACATATTTATACAATATATGCATAATTGACATTGAAACATTTTATTTATGATTCTTCATTGTTACACAAAAATATAGTCACCATGATTATTTGCAGTCAGTATGGGTCTATCATCACTTGTACTGTCCTCCTAAGCAAGTCTCAGACCTCAGCTCTTCAAGTCAAGCTTTGAAAATGAGAGGGAGACATTAAAAATCAATGTAACTCTGGTTCCGCACTTTCTCTCACTGTCACCTGCGGTCCCGCACCTTTTGTGTACAAAAACTGCGGACCTGCCCGCTCTGTCCCTAACGGTGTAGGTGCGGACCCCTGTGAAAGTCAAAAGGCGCAAGTTTTATCTTAAAAAACTCACTTTGGGTTAATTCTAGAGGTTTCTAGAAGGAATTTTGACGTGGATTGTTCGCTTTGAGGTGGTTCATGCATCCCAAAAGAGAAGGAACTAATCCCTTGATGAGAGGAGCTATCCCTTTGAAGGAGGACTTTATCCCTTTGAAGGAGGACCTAGTAACTTCCCTCCATTGCACTATAAATACAGGCATTGGGCTGGTTGATAAGGAGGTTAGAAGCTGAACATTTTTGAGGGTAAATGCTGGTGAATTCAAGACTTCCCAGTTGAGCTTAAGAGGAGAGATCACATACCTTTTTAGCTTCATTGGGGAGTGAGTGAAACTTGTCAAGGTAGAGGAGACTTCTTGCTGGACCCTGGGAGGAGCTTGTACAACGTCAAGGCAAAGGTTGTAAAGTTCTTCTTCTTTTGAATTAATACAATCAAACTCATTTTTCTCAACAAGTATCTCATGTTATTTGTTTCATGGACTCCTTGACTTTCATGTTAAATATGTTTTATGCAATTGGCTTTTTAGGTGCTATTTAATTTGTTTGCCTTGTTTGTGTTTGCAGATTCGCGACAAAGGAGCTCATTTGGATCGAAGGAGCGAGGGCATCCACAAGCTTGCGTTGGACCTAAGGTAGGCCCTAAAAACACTTGTTTGCCATTGTTTATTAAAGCATATTTAGAGAAAGATAGTGTCTGGTTGGTTTGCTTGTCATTAGGTCTTCTTTAGATTCTAGGAAGGTCTATCTTGTCCGCAAGATCGACTTATTCCATGTGACATTCATATTAAAATGTTATTACATGTCCCCTCATATTTGAAAGTAGAAACAATATCCATACAATATTCTCATAAAATGTTTTAAGTATAAGAAATATTTTATTTTGACTTATTTTATATAATATGTTCATAATTGACATTGTAATATTTTTTTGTCCATTTAATGATCTTTTGTCCATTTATTTAAATTGATTAAATAAAGAAATAATATCATAGGAATAATTGTTATATGAAGTGGGTTATGGTCATTTGGACATGTCGTATTGATAAGCCATGGTATTGTAACAAAGCCTAAAAAATTAAGAATCTCCATGGTAAAATGAGGTTAAATCTACATAATTAAGAATCTTGTTCTGTGATTTTTAAAATGTATATATGTTTAACACACACACACACACACACACATATATATTGTTGGACATTGGATAAACCAACGCTCCTAGTAGCGACATAGACTAACTGCCACTCGTGGATCCTTATCTCTGGTGATGTGATCATTGAAAAAATAAGACCTATAGGTTTTGGTTTAACGACAATGTGATTCCATTAAAGAACCAACATAGGTCCATCTTAATTTACCAAGTACTTAGAGGAATGAAATCTCTCAAAATGCAAAATTCTTTTTGAGTGCAAAAACTTGAGGAAATTTTTGCACCTCGAGTGATTTGATTTCTATGAAAAGAGTTAAGATAGATCTATGTAGGTTTTGAGAAACACAATAATAAAATGTTTTAAGTATAAGAAATATTTTATTTTGACATATTTATATAATATATGCATAATTGACATCAAAATATTTTATTTATGATTCTTCATCTTAAAATGTTAATACACGTCCCCTCATATTCAAAAGTAGAAACATATATCCATACAATATTCCCATAAATTTTATTTTGACTTACTTTATATAATATATTCATAATTGACATTGAAATATTTTTTTGTCCTTTAATTATTTTTTGTCTCTTTAATTATATTTATTAAATAAAGAAATAATATCATGGGAACAATTGTTATATGAAGTGGGTTATGGTCATTTAGACAAGTGGTATTGATAAGCCATGGTATTGTAACAAAGCCTAAAAAATTAAGAATCTCCATGGTAAAATGAGGTTAAATCTACATAGTTAAGAATCTTGTTATGTGTTTTTCTAAATGTATATATGTTTAACACACACACACACACACACACACGCACACACATTGTTGGACATTTGATAAACCAACGCTCCCAGTAGCGACATGGACTAACTGCCTCTCGTGGATCCTTATCTCTAGCGATGTGATTGTTGACAAATCCTATAGGTTTTGGTTTAATGACAATGTGATTCCATATAATAACCAACATAGCTCCATCTTAATCTACCAAGTACCTAAAGGGATGAAATCTCTCAAAATGCAAATTTCTTTTTGAGTGCAAAAACTTGAGGAAATATTTGCATCTCAAGTGATTTGATTTCTATAAAAAGAGTTAAGATAGATCTATGCTAGTTTTGAGAAACACAATAATAAAATGTTTTAAGTATAAGAAATCAATTATTTTGACTTATTTATATAATATATGCATAATTGACATCAAAATATTTTATTTACGACTCTCCATATTAAAATGTTAATACATGTCCCTTGATATTATTAGAAAAAATAGAAGAGAGAGTAGAGAGCGATTACACACAACACAAATCTCACTTAATGCTTTTATTGATCACCACAGATACAAATATATAAGACATAGATTATTGACTTTGACACAACTAGATCATCATTACAACTCACACATTGGAAATAAGAACTTCTAGAATGACTCATCGTAACTCCTAATGACAACTACACATGACATGGAAGCATTACTTCCAACACCCTCCCTTAATTCTTACATGGACAACATTGAAAACACATATTACAACAATAAAGATAATATCTGTCTCACTGGTCTTCATCATCATTCACATCCATTGTGGAATCTCACAAACTCTGCTCTTTCACCACCACATCTTTGAGCTGTTACTTAACCTCCATTTAAAACATAACCGCCTCTGACCATCGTTGATGAAATTTGTAATATTAACAATATTGACACCTCGGTTCGCCAGGGCTTCCACGATAAGATCCGTCAAGTAATGAACCATTCTATGGACTAACCACGATCTGTCGGATATTTCACTTTTGGCTATATGTTAGTTGATAGGATGGAGGCCTGGATACTGAATGTGCTCAAGAGTTGATCAAACAACTTGACCTTACACAAGAATTGATGTTTCAGATACTGAGGCTTCAAGTTTAAGAGCCACCAACCCTTTTTATAGCCAAAATTACTAACACATAAGAATTGACGTTTCATACACCGAGGCTTCCAGTTTAAGAACCACCAACTCTTTTTTATAACCAGAATAGAAAACTACCACATGAACCACTAACCTACACTCACCAACACCATCTCTCACATATTATATTTATTTATTTGTTTGTTTGTTTTTTTAAATACAAAACTTTAACTAAACAATAAAAACGGAGACAGAGCAAAGAATCCAATAGACTGATTTCCATTCTTTTACATAGAACTATCCACAAATCTCCTTGAAAACTTGGCTCCCTTTGGGTAATTCATCTCTATTTGTGATTGTCAATGTGAAACTTGATAGCAAGGCACGACGCTGACCATCACAATCATGACGTTGACCACATTCATGATGATGACCATCTTTGTAGACATTAACACAGAGAGTTCCTTAGAGCACATGGCAATGAGTTTCTCACTGTTGATAATATTAGAGATCCTGCAAGTTTCTTGCGCAAAAATAAATATGAGGGTCATACCAACAAAGAGCTTTGGTCGCTGTGCATTTTATTAGCATAGCAACAATACTAATAGCCATTTGAGATAGAGAGCGATTTTATTGAATTCACGACGTATGGTTCTCCCGTGACTCAATCCCACTGCGTAACTCACATCCTCCTGACCATTCAAGTCATCTTCAAGAGCCATGCCCTGACCCTTCTGATCAAATGTGTATTCCTCCTTTGCGGCCTCCAGTAGATGACTGCAACACGAATGACCTTGGAATTTCTTTCTCTCACACAATTTAGCATACAATTGCACAGATCCGTCCACGTCAGTAGAGTGACCCTGGGTAAACTCAGTGATCGAGAATCCTTCATGCTCCATGCATCCACTGCGTCCTTTTGAAATGTGTATTGAAAGAGTTCAATCACATAAATATGGGACCATTTCCCAATTGGCTCTCGACTCTCCACGACCTCCTCCAAATAGATATATTCTGAAAAACAATGACAGATACACAACATCTGACTTAACAGAACGCGCGTGCCTCTTAAAAAATTCAACATATTAAGTTGGATATTTTTCTCTTCGATCATTTGATCTATGCCAGAGATAAAAGTCTCTCCTTAACTCATTCACTAAACAAGCAGAACCCACACCCCAACACCTTGAAACAAACACCGCAAACACATAAAACAAGCACACATCTAAGCTACTACTAACTTAATCAATTATTCTCACACTCTCATATCTTCTTGGCCTTCCTGTAAGTGAATCAAGCCAATACCTTCTCTGATACCATATTAGAAAAAATAGAAGAGAGAGCAGAGGGCGATTACACACAACACAAATCTCACTTAATGCTTTTATTGATCACCACATGTACAAATATATAAGACACAAATTATTGACTTCAACACAACTAGATCATCATTACAACTCACACATTGGAAATAAGAACTTCTAGATTGACTCGTCGTAACTCCTAATGACAACTACACATGACATGGAAGCATTACTTCGAACACATATTTGAAAGTAGAAACATATATCCATGCAATATTCACATAAAATGTTTTAAGTATAAGAAATATTTTATTTTGACTTATTGTATATAATATATTCATAATTGACATTGAAATATTTTATTTATGTTTTTTCATATTAAAATGTTAATACAAGTGAAAGTAGAAAACATATATCCATACAATATTCTATATATATAACTACTTTTATTATTAATATTTTTTAAAATGATATTTTATTTTTGGCTCACAGTAAAATAATTTGTTATTTTAAATATAATATGTCAACTAAACATATAATGAATTACACATCATCTAATTTCAATAACACTATGTTTATATGCCATATGTCAATTCCATATTAAATAACAAAGGAATTACATAACTCCCTCATTACATGACTTTCAATTACTTTATGTGTCCAAATTAGTATGGTAGAGATGTTGTAATGCTTAAAATTTTGACTTGGTCAAAATAAAATAAAAAAATAAAAGTAATAATAACTATAATTATCAATCAAACATTTTAAATCAGTGAAATTACATAATGCTAAAACTAAAATAAGATAAAATTAAAAACATAGAATTAATCATTATAATTAGTAATTAATAATTAAACCAACCTAGAATGGATAGGGTCAATTCTCTGATTCTGTGCTAGTAAGTTCTACGCTTGTTTTATAGGGGTTGTGCTGCCTTCGGCCATAGCTATTGGTCTTCCCTAGTTAATCTCTTTGTTAATCTAGCAAGCATCGAGAGGGATCAAATCTCTCTAGGTGCAAACTTATTTTTTGAGTGCAAAATTGAGGAAAGGCTTGCACCTATAAATATTTATTCCCTTCGGGAGTTCAGATGGATCTAGGCTGGTCTAAATAATATTAATTAATAATTATAATTACTATTTTATTTATTTACTTATAATTAATAGTTATAATTACTATTTTTTATTTTTATTATAATTTCATCAATTTTTTAATTAATAATTATAATTAATCAATATTGAAAGTTATTACGCTCAATTGGTTGATTTCTTGTTGGAAATCTTTCGCGCGACTCTGCACTTAGGGTTCTGACATATTGGATCAGCGTCCCTACAACAACCGTATTGGCTAGCTAGGGATGGTCGGCCTCTTCCCTTGCGTCGATCCTTGACGTGACGCTTGCTCTCTTAGATGTAGAGCAACGTATCCCAATGAGTGGCCCCTCGCTTGGGGCCTCCATCGTTCTAAGATGCAATCAAGTGGATGCCCTTCATGTAGACCAGTAATGTTGCCCTAGGCACTTCAACTTCGATGGTTACAAAAACACCAGTGATGGCCGCACAATGGTAGGCGCGGGGTCAGAATCGTTGCCACCCAAAGACAGAGAAGAACCCAAAATTCGTGATCCCTAACAATCGTCTGGAGAAATCAAGAAATACATGAAAGATCACACCCTGATCTGTAAGTTTCTAGGTATTTGGCCCCAAGAGCAAGATATTCTTTAGTAGATCGAGAACAAATGGACCCCTCAGGGTCAGATTGAACTCCGCCTGCGAGCCAAGTGATTTTTCACAGTGTCTTTGTAGATTTGGACGACATGAAACACATTTTTGAGAATGGGCCTTAGTTCATGAAAAATGCAGGACTCTTTCTTCGTTATTGGGAGGAATAGTATAACCTTGACAAGGAAGAGTTTCAGGCAACTCTGGTATGAGTAAGGTTATTCTCCCTTCCAGATGACTTTTGGGAACCTGATATCCTAGAAGGAATAGGTAATGTGATTGGTCAATTGGTAAAATTTTCAGAGATCACAAAGCACCGATGGCATGTAGCATATGCCTGCATCTATGTCCATATATATATCTCCCAACCCTCCTTGAAGCAATTGTTGGTCTATCATGACTCCATTTGGTCGTAACCCCTTGATTATGAGCATGTCTCTTTTAAGTGTCGTCGTTGCCACGAATATGGCCACCTATTCTATGGCTCCCCCCTTACGATAACCAAGGAAGCCCAACATGCAACCCAACGACGTGATGATGAAGGCTTCCAACCTACAGGAGGGAGACACAACCGCCAAAACTGATCTCAGGCTGCACCCTCTACTACCCAATTTAACCGGCCAACGCCTCAACCACGACTTGACCATACATCCCAATTGGCTGGTAAAACCCCTCCTCAAGGGGACAAAAACCCTTTCGAACTTTTGGAAATGCTGGAGCCGACACAAGAGAAACAAGTCGAAAAAGATGTTCTGTCTCAACTATCACTCTAGGCTATGGATGTCGATAAACAAACCGTAATTTCCATGGAAGAATCTGCGCCTAAGAGGAAAGTGTCGGAAACTACATAAGAAGATCGAAGAATAAAGGAGATCGTCAATCACACAAGAAAAGTGCTGGAGATGGAGTAACAAAACAATCAGCTAGGCCCGGATGAAAGGAAAATGCTCGACATATTCAGAGTATGACTCAAAGGGAACGTTAGAGAAATCCCAACCAATCAAATTTTACACTTTGGCAATATTTTCATCTAATGGAGCATCATACTAGGAAAATAAGAGATCGATCCCAAACCTCCTAGTTCGGGAAAAGAAGGAGGCATGCTGGCTGTCACCCTCCTAGATCCAAATGTGCCAAATAGAGGCAAAAAAGGGAGGAAGACGACAAGAGAAGTAATCAAGGAAGCAAACAAAATTCTGTTAAACTCAGGACAAATGGGACAATTGATGGATTATTTTCCCAGATCTGTACCCGCCTCTCAATGAAAATCGTCTCTTGGAATATTCGGGGCTGCAACAGCAAAGGTAAGCTCTGATCTTTGAAGGAAAAAATCATTAAAGTCAAACTAGATATTGTGATGCTACAAGAAACCAAAATGACAGTAGCAAAAATAAAGGAGGCTAGCCAACATTGTTGGAAGAATAGTGAAGTCATGATGATAGATGCCATTGGAATGGTTGGTGGCATTGTGGTGCTTTAGAATCCAACCCAAGTCATTTTCAAAGACTGGATTGGCACCCGGTACCCCCTGTCTAATACCTTTAGACTAATCGGATATGTTATGTGGTATAGCCTATCAAAAGTCTATGGGCCCTCCACTCTGTAAGCTAAGGATTTGCCTCTAAAAGATCTTCAGGCACTTCGAACCATCATTTCATCCTCCGAATGGATAATAGGGGGCGACTTCAATCTCATCTAGAATTTAGAAGAAAAAGATGGAGGGGTCAGATGGTTGGAGCCCAACTCCATGGAATTCAATGATCTGATCGAGGAACTTCATTTGGTTGACGTGAAACCCAAGACGAGCCTTCACACTTGGAATAATCAGAGAGGAGGTCCAAACTAGGTGGCTTGCCGATTGGATCAATATCTTTTTTCGGAGGAACTCCTTCTAAAGGATCTTTTCACTGAAACTTCCATTCTTCCCTCTCTCGGCTCATATCACTGGCCCATATGCCTCAATATAGTCTCCCATGCCCCTCCGAAGAACAAACCCTTTCTCTTTGAAAGTTTTTGGCTGCGACACGTGGGTTTCGTGGGAAAATTAGAAGAGTGGTGGAAGACCCTTGAGGTTCCCCCGGTCTCGCACATGCAAATCTTCCAAAGGAAACTCAAAGCTCTCAAATTAAAAATCAAAATATGGAATTGAGAGGAGTTTGGGGACATATTTGTTGACAAAAGGAAGTTGAAGGAGCAGATGGAGAAGATCCAAACGTAGATTTTCTGTGAAGGCCACTTAGAGGTGTTGGCATAAATAGAGGGCCAACTCCTAGGGCAGTTGGAAGAAAGGAGGCTAAGAGAGGAAGCATTATGGAGGCAAAATGTTAGGCCCCTATACTACTAGTGTAACCCCTTATTGTTATTAGTACAACCCACTTATTATATTGATGTACCCATGTAGTGCCCATATTGTTACTATTGTGCCACATAGAAGCCCACTATTGTTATTATTTTGCCCTTACATTATTATTGTTATCTCGGCTCTGATTATGTTATGACCCCTTAGACTCCTATATATAGAAATTAGGTCTTTTCATTTGTAGCATCCAAGAATTGTTCATTTATGTAATGTAAAGGAGGTTGCCCCCTCGAAGAGGCTGAATTCTAAGGCATTGATCTATCTTTTCTTGAGCTGGTTTCATAACATTTGGTATCAAAGCTTTGGATTCTAGGGTTTCGCTGCTCCAAATAGGTCATCGTGGAATTTTCGCTATAACTTTTTTTCTGTGACGTTTCAAAAGTTGCAAAAAAAACCCATTTGAGAAGAAATCGCGCTGAACATCGGGTCCGAATTTCAGAGCTTTTTATGCTATATTTGCGGAGATATGATCTGCGGAAGTTGGTCTTTTTCCAGACTCCTAAATTACATTCCAAATAGGTGACCTGGGGAAAATCATCATAACTTTCTCTCTGAGCATTGGATTGAAATTTCGTAAGAAGGTACAGAAAGAGGACGGACTGTAGTTTCTTGTATATATTTTTCAGAGCCAAGGTCGAAATAGTGACACGTGGCACTTCACACAAGTTCGCTCTTTTGGAAAGGGCTATAATCAGGTCATCTTGGGAGATTGTGCATAACTCTTTCTTGGAGAATCCAATTTGGATCAGACAGGTGGCATTGGAAAGAGGACGGAGAGGGCTACTACAGGTTGCAATTTCAGGACTGAAAGATCCGAAAGTACAGAGTTACGGTCGTTTCAAGATCGAGCTCCTAAAATCAAGAAAAAGCAAGACGAGGAAGTTTGATGGCAAGGATCCGGTGAATTGGATACTTCAAATGGAGCAATATTTTGATCTACATGGTGTACCACTGTTGCAAAAGGTATGTATTGCATCTTGATATTTAGAACCAGATCAATTTTTATGGTATGAAGGGCTTTGTTCTCGTAAACAACTTGTTACGTGGTCAATTTTCACAGAGGAAATGATAGCACATTATGAGGATACAAAGAGCAACACCTTCTTTAGAGCAACACCACAACAATTGGAAAGAGTAAAAGGGCTTTGTGACATAGTGGAAAGAAAAATTATGGAAACCAGGAAGCATACCCCTCACAAATATAAATATGGAAGTGTTGTTTCTCCTAGACTTCCACAACCTACAAGGGTTACACCACAACAATTGGAAGAAAAAAGAGAAAAAGGGCTTTGTTACAATTGTGATAGCAAATGCACTAAAGGTCATAAGTGTGCCGAGAAGAAATTATATTACATAGAATATGAAGAGGAGGAAGAAAAGGATCAAGAAACATCAAAAGAAGAGGATATACGCCAGGACCCCACCCCAGAGAATGAAGAAATGAATCAGACCATATCTTGTAAAGCATTGGAAAGAATTACCACTCCTCAAACTCTCAAGATAGAAGGACATATCAAGAAGAAAAAGGTGCAAGAAGTGAAAGATCACATTGAGAAAGAAGAAATGAATCCAACCATATCTTGTAATTCATTGGTCGAAATTACCACTCCTCAAACTATCAAGATAGAAGGACATATCAAGAAGAAAAATGTTCAAGAAGTGAAAGATCACATCGAGCATCAAGAAATGAATCCGACCATATCTTGTAAAGGATTGGAAGAAATTACCACTCCTAAAACTCTAGAGATAGAAGGACATATCAAGAAGAAAAAGGTTCAAGCAGAGAAAGATCACATCGAGCATCAACAACAAGTTCTCCAACTTTTAAAGGATAACGCCACTTCGGTGCAAAATCAAACGAAACAACAGGTAGATCAACATCGTAGTGAAATTTTTTTTGATGTAGGTGATTGGGTATTTTTACTGCTACATCTCAAGCAAGCTATTTATGAGAAGGAAATGTTGGCAATACTACATGCACTTAAAAAATGGCGACCTTACCGAATGGGAAGACTCTTCAAGGATGAGGATGTGGAAGCATTGTTTTGTGCCATTTCTATTATCCAACCAGATTGGATAAACGAAGCAAGGGATGAATGGAAGAAGGACAAAGAAGTATGGCCACTTATTCAAAAGTTGCAAAGATCCCAATTCAAACAATATTGCCAGAAATTGAAGAGGAAGGAAAAATCATAATGGAACCTGGAGCAATCACAGAAAAAAGAACCCGACAGTTACGAAATCGATCAAATTTAAAGTATCTCATCAACTGGAAGAACTTACCCGTTGAAGATTCCACATGGGAGGACAAGAATTTTATACAGAAGCATCAAGAACTACTCAAGCGTTGAGGACAACGCTTTTTGAAGGAGAGGGGAATGTTAGGCCCCTATACTACTAGTGTAACCCCTTATTGTTATTAGTACAAACCAGTTTATTGATGTACCCATGTAGTGCCCATATTGCTACTATTGTGCCACATAGAAGCCCACTATTGTTATTATTGTGCCCTTACATTATTATTGTTATCTCGGCTCTGATTATGTTATGACCCCTTAGACTCCTATATATAGAAAGGAGGTCTTTTCATTTGTAGCATCCAATAATTGTTCATTTATGTAATGTAAAGGAGGTTTCCCCCTCGAAGAGGCTGAATTCTAAGGCGTTGATCTATCTTTTCTATCTTTTCTTGAGCTGGTTTCATAACACAAAAGTCTAGAGTTCAGTGGCTTCGGGAGGGTGAGCGGAAGTCAAAGTTATTCCACGCATCCATGATCAACAATCGACAACATAACCGCATCACCTTGCTTACTTCTGAGGAAGGGGTCAGTATGGAATCACACCAAGCAATGGAGCAAGAACTCATATCTTTTTATTCATCTCTCATGTTTGAAGAAGACATTGACCAAACCGAACACATAGAACGAATCACCCCACACATCCCCAACATTGTCACGGAAGAGCAAAATGAGGCCAGTGACATGTGAAGAAGTGGAGACTGCGGTCTCCAATGGAGCAAGAACTCATATATTTTTATTCATCGTTCCTGTCTGAAGAAGACACTAGCCAAACTGAAGACATAGAGTGAATCACCCCACACATCCCGAGCGTTGTGGTGGAAGATCAAAACGAGGCCTTAATGCAACCAATGACATGCGAAGAAGTGGAGACCGTGGTTAAATAGTTCCTTCCAATAAAGTGCCTGTTGCAGATTGGTTCACCTTAGAGTTATTCAAGGTGTTTTGGTCATTATTGGGCCCATATATTGTAGAGATGGTGGAAGAGTCCCGACAATGAAGACAAGTTTGGTTCGGATTGAATGCAACCTTCCTCACTGTAATTCCAAAATCAAAGGAAGACAACACCTTGAGTGGATTCAGGCCCATTGCGCTATGCAATGTGATTTACAAGATCCTTTCCACCATATTGGTCCAAAGGCTGAAACCCATTCTTCACCACATAATCAGTCAGGAGCAGTCAAGATTTGTAGAAGGGAGGCAAATACTGGATGGCATAGTCTCAGCCCATGAAACTATCCATTCACTTTAGTGACATAAGAAGCAGGGGATTATAATAAAGTTGGATCTCTCTAAAGCCTACGATCGCCTCAGCTGGGCATACCTTCTCTCGGTCATGAAATCCTTGGATTTCACAGAGGAATGGCTCAGCTGGATTCGTTCAATGATCTCCACACCTTTCTTCTCAATTTTGGTTAATGGGGCTCCTTCTCCCACTTTTCGATCTTCCAGGGGTCTCAGACAAGGAGATCCAATATCGCCATTTCTATTCATCATAGTTGTTGAAGTCTGAGTCATCTAATCAAGGTGGCCAAACTCAACAATGACCTGAAAGGACTTTGCCTCCCAGGAACTGACTTTTCCATGACCCACGAGCAATTTGTAGATGACAATCTATTGTATGGCAAACCCAAGGTCTAGAAAGCGGTAGAAATCGACGGAATCCTCACGGAATTCCAAGCGGCCTCATGTATGCTTCTCAACAAGGACAAATCCCACATCTATTTCTTTAATACTCCCCACCTGATCCAACTTTTTCTGGCTCGTACCTTAGGCATTTCCATAGGGAATTTCCCATCGAAATATCTGGGTGTTCCTTTACTCGCTAATCCCCTTCGAATTTCCCACTAGAAATATTTATGTTCCAAAGTCCTTAAATTTTTTTCCAACTAGACTCTCATGGTCCTTAACTTGGAAGGTCGTGCTACTCTCCTTAACTTTGTACTTCAAGCTATCTCTCTCTACCAACTTTCTGTTCTTCCTGCCCCCAAAAGCATATATAGAGAGTTGACAACTATCTTCATAAATTCTTGTGGCATGGTGCCACCCTTGAAAAAAAATGGTCCCTTGTGGCTTGGAAGAATCTCTGCCTCCCCAATGCGTAAGGGGGTCTCGGTTTGAGGGATCCTGAGGATTTGAATGTGACTTTAGGGGCCAAGATTTGAGGGCGATGGATACAGGGCGGTACGGAGCAGTGGAAAAGGATATGGTCACAGAAATATGGGTAAGGTAAAACCCAATGTGAGCTACTCCGAGATCCCTCCTATGCAACAAGCTCAACCATATGGAACTTGGTAAATCAGAACGACTACCTCATTCAGGATCACTTCTTCTATGAAATTAAGGATGGGAATACAACTTTATTTTGGGAGGACTCATGGCAGCAGTTCCCTCACTTGGATAGAGAGGACCCCCTGCAAAAGCTAAAGCTCATTCTTCAACATCACAATGAGGGACAAGTAGCTAACTATTGGAAGGTACAACCAAATCCCAGGGATAGAGAGAATGGAAAACAACAACTGATTTGGCAGCTTGCGACACCTCAAGAAGCATGGCAGGCCCTCTCACAATAGTGGAATCAGAGACATATCCCGGTTTATTTGGGGCTTGACACATTAAGATGGGGGTACTTGACATCTAGCTCCTTCACCCTCAAAGAATCTTATCTCATCAAGGTCAATGCTCACACCACGCCCTTCTGGAGAATCTAGAGTTCCATATGTAGGGGAAAGGTTTGGCCCAAAGTGGCTCACTTTCTTTGGCTTGTTGGGCATAAATGAATCCTAACTTGAGATCGTTTGCTGAAGAAAGGCTTCCTGGGCCCCTCATAATGATCCCTCTTCAAGAACCAGGAGGAAACCTTACAACACCTTTTTAAACGCCTGTCCCATTGCGAGAGAAGTATCAAATTTGGTAGCTGCCTTGTTCGGTCCCTACAAGCACCATCGAGATGACATTATGGAGATGATTGAAAACTGGCCGCAAAGTTGATTCAAAAACCAGTTGTCAACATGGTGCCTAATCTTGGGATTCATCCTATGGAACATCTGGAAAGAAAGGAACCAAGCCATCTTTCACGATCTTATTCCCTCTAGTGCATCCATATGGGGAATAGACAAAGACAACTCTGGGGAGACAATCCTATTAGAGAAATGGGATCCAGATTGGCAAGGGACTCCTTCGGAGTTAGCCATTCTCCTATCCCTTAATTTGTCTCAAGATAAAATTCTAGCCCCTACTTCTTTGATCAGGGATCGTCCTATATCAGCACCTTCTGTGTTCTCCCGACCTCTTACAGGTTGCATTGAAATCAACTTCGACAGAGCTTCCAAAGGTAACCTCAATCTTGCGAGGAATGGGGTAGTCTTCCGCAACTCCGGGGTAGCCTCAACAGGAATTTACGTCGGGTATTGTGGCCACACCACTAATAATGTAGCATAAGTCACAACAATGGAGAAGGGTCTCACCCTAGCTAGATAAACAAATTTATTAACGATCCATATAGTTGGGGACTCAAAAGTGGTGGTGCAGATGGCCCAGAAGATCATTGATGGCTCTCCCATCTAGAAAATTTCCAAAAGTTGGCGCCTTGAAGTCCAACTAGAATGAATAAAACACCTCTTGGAGATATTTGAATGCGTCACGATAAGCCATTTCATTTGGGATGGAAATAAAGTGGCCGATTGGTTGGATAATCAAGGGGTGATGAACCAACACAAAGAATTTTCCATTTTGTTGCATGTTGCTTTAAGTGCCACTGATTTAGATCCTGGTGAACACCAAACTATTTAGGATCTCCTAAAAGCATACTCTTCTTCCCCTGATGGGGGTGTGCATGCGGATGTAAATGTGGCGCGTGAAAGGCTATTCGGGCCTGCTCCTCGTCCACGTGAATATTAACTCCCTGTCACTCAACTGATTCGACATTTACTCCGCCTGTGTGATGATCCTCTTCATAAGCTCTACGGATAAATGCGATGCCTAGCACACAAATTGTTTCAGTTCAGATGGTTTGAGAAATGAATTTAGGGGTTAAGGAGAAGGGAAGTGACCGGGTCTGTGTTTATGGCGCCTCATTGGGGCTCCGACCTTGGGTGAGGTTGGGAGATGACGGTTATAGTTGCTTGGATTGGATTGGGATAAGTCTCATGGTCTTCCCTTGGGACCCCAATACGTGAACATTTGTGGTTTTGTTATGTTCCATCTCCTTCATTGGCCACACAAATCTTTCGCTCTTATGTCAATTTATGGCTTCACTCTTGCTCGCTAGGACCCTTGCTGGTCTTCACAGGTGTGTGGGCTTTCATCTTCTATTTGGTATTTTGTGCTCTGGGTTCGAGTCTTTCCTTTGTCTTCCAGTTTTATATAGCTTATCGGTCAGTACTTGGGGCTGTGGGTTCTGTTTCTATTTAGATTTGGGGTGGTTTTTGAGAATTGTTCCGCTCCGTCACCTGACCTGGGTAAACGTGAGGCCATCTCGCCTTTTTGTTAGGAGTGTCGGGTTAGCAGTTCACCTTTGTTCTGGTAAGTGGGTCCGCGGCTCTGGACTATTTCGTCTCCTGTTTCGGTTCTCTCAAGCGTGCTTTGCGGGCTCCCCATGTTGCGAGCCGTCAACCACAGTAATAAGCAAGATGCCCCAACATCGGGGACACCCTCGTCATAGGTGGGGGCAACAAGCCCAGGCTGGGTGTCCTGAGCAAGGCCAATACTCGTCCTTAGCCACCTCTTTCAGTCAGGAAACAGAGGATGCCGAGGCCATCTCTCCAACCAATTCGTTAGGCCGCTTAGTGGCTCCAACCTCTATGGAATCTATTATTGAGCAGTTACGACACATACAAATTGACATAGATATTCTAAGGGACCACATGTATGAAGACCACAATGAAATTGTTGTATGTCTTACTGACATTCAATACAGTGAGAATGCCATTCTAGAAGAGTTGGACAATCTCTGACGCAGTGAATGTCGCACTAACAACCACCTCCGCATCCTGGAGGCATGGGTGGAACATATTGACTTTGACATACATGATCGTGTTGGCTACTTTGCATCTCCCCTGTAATGCCCCCTCATCCCCGTCCTTGATATGCTGCTACTAGTTCAAGTATTTTTTGTGTGTTTCACATAATATGTTAAGCCCATAGGGCCCTCTAGAAATAATGTATGCAAGTTGTCTATCATGGTATTCTCCAGCCCCCAATCTCAAAAAGTCTGGTCGGAATGAGGGAGCGGGGGCTGTTGAGAGCATTTTTGTATGCTACGATATTTTTAAAATCTAATGAAAGTCATTTTGAATGACAATTTTTTTTAATAATTATAATTAATAAGTTTATTTATCTATTTTTATTTTTGTGCAATTTGACCAAATCAAAATGTTTAGATAACATAAATGGACATTACAACACCTCTTCCATACTAGGTTGGAGAGTGTCTCTTGGCTTAAAAATGTAATAAAATAAAATTAAAAAAAATATCTTTAAAATATTTTGATTGTGAAATGAGATGATTTTTGGACATGAGATATTGATGAGTAGTGATATTGGCCATGGTATTGTAACAAAGCCTATTTACAAGTTAATAACATCCATGGTAAAGTGGAGGTGAATACCTATGGTAAAATGGAGGTGAACATCCATGGTTAAAAAATCTTGTTATATTGTAAGTATTAAGTTTTTTTTGTGCTTATTAATGAAATTTAAATTTGGTTACAAAATTATTATTTTAATTGATATGGTAAAATAGATTTTAATTTATAACTATTATTTATATTTTATATATTTTAATGTGATAAAAAATAATTATATAATTAAATTCAAATAAAATATTTATAAAATATTTTGATTGTGAAATGAGAGATGGTTTTTGGGCATGTGGTATTGATGAGCCATGATATTGTAACAAAGCCCATTTACAAGTTAATAATATCTATGGTAAAAGGGGCGTGAATATCATGGTTAAAAATATTATTATATTGTAAGTATTAAAGTTTTTATGTGCTTATTAATTAAATTTAAATATGAATCATTATTTTAATTTATAATGTGAAATGGATCTTAATTCATAGCTACTACTTATATGCTATATATTTTAATGTGATATGTTTTTTTATGGTTTTATTTAAAAAGTTATTTGTAATTTTATTAATAAAAACAATTTTTATTATGATTACTAAGAATTTTTTCATAGATAATCACATCAAAACTGGTTTGTGAACGATTTTTGAACATGTGGTTCATCATCAGGACAAGATGGAGAATAGAGAGTGTGTGATGTGAAGATAGTTAATTCCAACAACTAGAATGAAACTGTTACTTTTGACTAAAAAAATTATTTATTAATAAGGGATATTTAATAAATTAAATCATAAAATTAAAATAAAACAAAAATTAAAAAGAGAAAGTGTGAAATATAACAAAGAATCCATTCTAAAATTAAAATTATAATGTAACCAGAATTGAAATATTAAGAGGTTAATAAAATTTAATAAAAATAAAATACATAAAAAATAGGAATCTTACTATATATATATATTAGGAGGTTAATAAAATTTAATAAAAATAAAATACATAAAAAAATATGAATCTTACTCTATATATATATGACTACAATATCTCCCTGTATTCCTCTATATTATTTTTAACTTATTATTATTATTTTTTGAAAAACTTTTTATTGTTATTTAATCGACTCCATATGTAAATTTCTTATAAATTAAATATATTAATATAAATTCTTTTACATATTTTTTTAAATTATACTAACACATCTGCCTTATATTATGTTTTATAACCACTTTCTAAATAATTATAAAATAAGTGCTGTGATATTAAGCATCAATATCTATTTAATTTAATTTATATCTTTCCTAATTATTCTATTGGTCATAATTAATATAATTTAATTTTACCAGGTAAGCTAGTTATTTTCATTTCTACAAGTTATAGTATATTAATTTTACTAGCTAAGCTAGTTATTTTCATTTCCACAGGTTATAAATTAATATAAGATACATCTAAAACTTTCGAAGAAAAGTAAATTTTCAAGGAACGATGATTTATAAATCTAAGTAGCTTAGATTAGGATGATCAAAAGATGCTGTAGAGATTAGGATGATAAAATGATGGTGCTATATTTTGAAGCTTCCCAACAAATTATGAAAAAAGCATACATATGCATATGTATGTATATCTTTCCTTTTTATTGCAGCAGTGTGAGCTCAAATTGTTCCTTACAATTCGAGCATCCAAAAAAGCATATGTATATTTTTCTTACTGCAGCAGCTTGAGCGCTTGATCGGAAAACCAATAGACCAAGAGCAATTTATTCATGAAATATTTACAGACAGAATACAACTCTTGCAGTCTGTTCTTTTTGGTTGATCCTTTGCTCCTGCTCACTTAGCAGATTTTCTTTATCCGGCAACTGGACATTCAATGCCAGCGGCAGCCTCAGCTACTGCATATTGGCTTGTTTATTGTTGGGTTTCAGGTGCCATATATTAAACTTGGTTCCCTGATTGCATAGTCTTGCAATCAACGCCCATCATCAATTTCTCCAGTTTTTTATTGCTTAAACGCTGTCTGTACACCCTGGAATCCTCCCAGCTGCAGGCAACATACAGCCACCAAATCCACCATTATAGAAAAGTTCAACTCTCAAATATATATATATAAAAGAATTATGAATTATGATTTATATATATATATATATATATTTTTCTATATTTACCTGTCGGGTAAGGTGACCATTGGTCTTAGGCTTCTGGCAAGATTGACTGCATGTTCTGAAGTATTGATTATGTGATTGAAACAGATATATCGCCCAAAAGCCGCTGGATCCTCCATCGCAGAAATATGGACGTCTACTAAGAATCTCACGTCCACGCTAGCCAACACTCCATCTTCATACATTTGTGCTGCACCTGCTCATACCCAGTAATTTCTTTATGAGGTTCCATATATTCAAGTCATATTTTAAGGAAGACATGCATCTATTCAAACTGTAAGTATATTGGGTTATTGGGTTCAAGAAGTAGTAACAGGCATAAAGGTCAATGTTTTAAAAAGGGTCACAGAAATTTAGAATATGAGAATGCCGTAAAAAAGAAAGACCAGAGTGTGTATATATATATTTTTTGAGAGAACTAGCCTTTAAGGTATGATAAGGTTGATGCTGAATTCTGGTGGAAGCCAGGTCCCTCAATCAGAGCCGCATTGATTGTTACCATGTTGAGCCCTCTGTCCATGGCCAGCGCCCATGCCGTCTTCTCCGATAATGTCTTGGCCAAGGCATACCACAGCTGCAGAATGCACACACCCTCAAACTAAATAAACAGAACTTAGTTCATAAAATTCAACTTGAATCTCATGCAAAAAATCAGCCCTTGATGGAATAAACCAGAGCAAAGAGAGGTCTGGCACAAGCTTGTCTGAGTCAATTATCTCTCGAGTTCTCATTCTTATCTGGATTCTCAACAGACCTGTCATGCAGCTTCATTGTCCAACCTATGAAAAAATAACGTTACAAACACTCAACAAAGAAAGCATAGCTGACTGAACTTGCAGACAAAACACCTAGGTTGCAGTTATATGCATCTGCAGTGTGTATGTATCTGTCTATATACATCTACTACGTGTGTATCTATCCAAGTCCATATCTTCAATGTGTGTATATCTAATTTCGTATTTGGGATGTGCATGTATCCAAGCCCCTAGATTCAACGGAGGAAGTCTCTATCTGCTATGTGTTTATATCCGGTTCATATTTGGCGTGCAATATGTTTATATCTAGTTTATATTGGCGTGCAACGCGTCTATATCTAGTTCATTTGGCGTGTGTATGTTTCCATACCCATAGATTCAATGTACCGTGTGTGAATGCATTCGAACCTCTCATGTCAATGGAGGGTGCGTCTGAAGGGAGTGACGGGCCTCATTCCCACCTCAGCCGCAACGGAGGCTTGCGCAGTTGTCCATTTTTCACATAACTGCAAAATAAAACTAAGGATGGTAATGGTATATACAGAATAACGATGGTTTCGTGGGAGGTTGAAGCCCACTCACCTCATTGGTCCGTGTATTGTTCATTGTTCACATTGCATGATTTATTTATTGTTCACATAACTGCACGGTTTATGTATTGTGCATGATTTATTTATTGTTCACATAACTGCATAGTTTATGTATTGTTCAAACTTCACATGATTGTATGGTTTAGCTAATTATTACACTCATTTCATCAGTAATCGTTACATTTCATTAGTAATCATTATACGTATTTTATTGGGAATCAATTACTCTCCCATTAAAAATTGTAAGATTAACAAGTTCACACTCACTCGGAGTAATAGAAAATATAAGATTAATAGTTCAGAAAATATAAGATTAACAGTTCACACTTACTTAGAGTAATGGTAAGATTTTGGAAATTTACTAAATCATAGATTTTGATATAACTGAAACTTAAAACCTAAAATCTAAATTTTGGTGTGAATTAAATCTAAATTTGGGTGTGAACTAAATCGAAAGCTTAGATTTTGATGTAAAGGAAATATAAAACCTAGATTTTGGTTTAATTGAAACTTCAACATGGTATCAAACTTTTATCCCAATTTATATTCCCAAATTAAGTTAAAGCTTAGATTTTGATGTAAAGGAAATATAAAACCTAGATTTTGGTTTAATTGAAACTTCAACATGGTATCAAACTTTTATCCCAATTTATATTCTCAAATTAAGTTAGTGTGATTGTTACACTTACCACTATCCTTAGGAGTTGTCTAAGGAGTCTAAGGAGGTTTCAATTTCACAGGGATGACAATAAATGGTAGAAATTCGGTAAAATTGTATATTATTATTATTATTTTAAAATCTAATAATAGGAATGCTTAATATTATTTTTGAATGACAATAAATGGTAGAAATTCGGTAAAATTGTATATTATTATTATTATTTTAAAATCTAATAATATGTATGCTTAATATTATTTTTGATGGTGGAAATAGATTCAACGCCATAAAAAACACTTAGACCACTCAAAATCTTGAAGCTTGAGAGTTGTAACTGGGAGTTCCAAAAAATTCTGCCAAATTTTATCAAAATCATACTGAAATTTCCGTTATTTTCCAGGCAAAAAACACCTCATTAAACTACTGCCTAATACTGCCTAATAGGAACACCTCTTTAAACTACAGCCTAATATCCCCTTAGACTACTACCTAATGTTTTGGAAATCATTTAGATAACCCAGTTTCTTTTCCCAAATTACATTAAAGTAATTATCACAAATTACATTAAAGTAATTATCACAGTGACATAATTGAACTCACTCCCCAATTACATTAGAGTAATTATCAGTAATTCTCACATTGACATAATTGACCTCACCCTAAAAAAAACCTATATAAAATAGTATTAACATAAAATACCTATATGAAATAGCATTAACATATAAGTAGTAATATAATTATCACACTAACATAATTGACCTCACCATAAAAGACCTATATGAGATAGCATTAACATAAAATACCTATATGAGATAGTAATTCTAGTAGTCCGGATTAATCTGATTTATCAGTTTTGTATTTAGCTGATTTATCAGTTTTGTATTTAGCTGAGGACTAATTTCTTATGGTAACAAAGTCTTTATACCTAAAATTTAGGTGAAAAAACAACCAGAAAGTGTATTGACTCTAACCTGGAGATACATGTTTGCAGCGTGAAAATGCACATTTGTGACTTTTGATGGTCTCTGAATCAATCTACTGCTGGCTCCATCAGAAATATGTAGCTTGGTTGTCTGAATTAAAGGTTTACTTCTTGGTATTACATAAAATTTCAAATGGCCTCGGAGTGTCATTCGTTACGTATAATATTTCTGTTTAGAGGAAACTTGACTTGTTCCTTACGTAAGGGAGTTGACTTGTTCCTTACTTCAGGGTTTCCAACTAGGTGAAAGGTTGACTTGTTACCGAACGTATTAGTTGTCGCATTGGAATCAGAAAGTTGGAAATTCAGGTGCCTTTTTGTTAGGGAACACGCATGTAATCACTCACCCATTTCTGGTTCTGGTTGATACATGTGGAGCATTTGAATTTTTAGTACAAAATGCTGGATCTGGATATATATACCGTGTGTTTAATAGTTAAGAATAAGTGTTTCTTTTTAAAATGTTATATGGTTGGATATATATACAGTGTGTTTAATAGTTAAGAATAAGTGTTTTTTTTAAAATGTTATGTGTTTATGTTTAAAAAATGTTATATGTTGTGTTTATAATGTTATATGGTTGGATATATATACAGTGTGTTTAATAGTTAAGAATAAGTGTTTTTTTTAAAATGTTATGTGTTTATGTTTAAAAAATGTTATATGTTGTGTTTATAATGTTATATGGTTGGATATATATACAGTGTGTTTAATAGTTAAGAATAAGTGGTTTTTTTAATAGTTAAGAATAAGTGTTTTTTTTAAAATGTTATGTGTTTATGTTTAAAAAATGTTATATGTTGTGTTTATAGTTAAGAATAAGTGTTTCTTTTTGAAATGTTATATGTTTATAAGTTATAGGTTTAAAATATGTTATAGGTTTAAAACTAATCTCAGAAATAGAATATGTATAGCTTGGTAGAACAAGTCATATGTTCAAAACCAAAGAGATAAAAATGTAGAACAACTCATATGTTCAAAACCAAAACAAAACCAAAAAGATAAAAATGTAGAACAAGTCATATGTTTATTTATGTTTATTCAAAACCAAAGAGATGATAAAAATGTAGAACAAGTCATATGTTCAAAACCAAAAAGATAAAAATGATAAAAATGTAGAACAAGTCATATGTTTATTCAAAACCAAAGAGATGATAAAAATGTAGAACAAGTCATATGTTCAAAACTTCAAAACCAAAGAGATGATAAAAATGTAGAACAAGTCATATGTTCAAAACCAAAAAGATAAAAATGTAGAACAAGTCATATGTTTATTCAAAACCAAAGAGATAAAACCAAAGAGATAAAAATGTTATAGGTTGTGTTTAATAGTTAAGAATAAGTGTTTCAAAAGATAAAACCAAAGAGATAAAAATGTTATATGTTGTGTTTAATAGTTAAGAATAAGTGTTTCTTTTTAAATGTTATATGTTTATGTTTAAAAAATGTTATATGTTTAAAATAGGTTATATGTTTAAAACTAGAGAAAATCCCAGAAATAGAATATGTAATAGCTTCTTAGAAGAAGTCATAATAGAATATGTATAGCTTCTTAGAAGAAGTCATAATAGAATATGTATAGCTTCTTAGAAGAAGTCATAATAGAATAAGCTTCTTAGAAGAAGTCATATGTTCAAAACCAAAGAGATAAAAGTAATATGTTCACAACCAAAGAGATAAAACCAAAGAGATAAAATAGGTAGGGCTTCATAGTCAAATAACCTTAACAATAAATAATAATATTTAAAACTTGGCTGCCCTGTCATCCATAAATTTCATTTCTTATGCTCGCCATTCTTCGTTGTTCCTGGTAATTAGATCAAATTTCTAAATGCTCTAAAGGTTTAATCAAATATACCTTAGTATTACTGCAATAATTTTCATCGCTCCAAGATCTTTCATCCAGAATATTATCATCAGCGCCGCTAATTCGGTCCCCTCTCCATATCATTGCACAGACAGAAGAACTAAACACAACTTTCTCTATGGTTTCTGTCTGGGCGCAGGCCTCCAGTACATTATGAGCTCCTCTAACTTCAATTTCTACCATTCGCTCCTGTGGTATATTAAACTTTCTTCAGTCATCCGCAAGAAAAAGAAAAGAAAAATTGGCAGACCTGCCCACAGTACTCCATACAAATCCAAAGGAATTTTATATAAACCCATTAAAAACACAGAAGAATTATACAATATCTTACATCATAGGTAGATTCATTCTGAGTCGTCTGATCAAATGCACAAAAAAGACCCGAACAACCTCTGAGAGCTTCTGCAATACTACGATAGTCCAATCCATCTGCTGCAAATATTCTCAGTCCCTCGTTAGTCGTCTTCATTTCAAGAAGCCTTCTTAATCTCTCCGATTCTTCTGCATCAACGACATTCAAAAATTTCCTACATCAAGAACATTATATATAAAATTAATTGGAAGTTCTCCCTATTTCACCGATAGTATTCAATATTATCTGTGAGGTTGAATGCCATTTCTGATCACATAGGGACATCTTGTAAAACATACAACAAAAGCGAGGTTGAATGCCATTTCTGATCACATAGGGACATCTTGAAAAACATACAACAAAAGCAACAGCTAGCTTGATATAAATTCCTCAACCTCTTCATAAAATTCAAAGCTACAAAATTCCAGAAACTGCTAAACTCCTAAACACACACTCTCCTACATAACTCAAAACTGTATATAAAGATTATTGGGTCATTGAAAAAAGGCAGAGGCGCCGAGGTCACCTCTGCGTTGAAAGGTGGCCGCATGTACTTTGTAACCCCTGAGGAGAAGGCCTTTTACGATCCAGAGTCCGACATAGGTCGAAGCATCCACAACACACACAGTCTTGGATTTTGTCGACAAAACAGCCATGGTGAAGGAATTCAATTTACAGAGCCGAGTCAATGATCGAAATTAGAGTTGATTATATCCTTGCCTCCCCGGTGAGTATTTTAGTTTGAAATTAATGGGGTCGTGTCCTCTGGGTTGCATGCAATGAACAACATGTGTTATCGTGCAGCATGGACAATGCGTGTTGGGTTTGAAGGAGTGAGGTACTTCGTGAGGGGTGTCGAGAGCAGATTGGTTTTAATGGTGGTAGCTGAAGATTTGGTGCCCTAATTTGGTTACCTCGCATTTGGATTCTGGATTTTCTTATCAGAATCTTTCCTTCTCGACCACGTGTTTGATTTGATTTGTTTATTACTTTGACATATCTCAATAATGCTTCCAGAGAAAAAGGACCTGATGAGCTCTCGTACGCTTCTCGATTCTTTAGCATTTTTAATATTTTTGAGTGCAGGGATTCAAAAAGTACGTGTTGCAACCACGCACTGCAAGTTATTTGGTACGATGATGTATTACTGGTTGGTTAAATAAGTAATTGACTTGGTGTTTGGTAACTTGTTTCATTTAAAAAAGGTTTAGAGGTCAGATTTTGAATATGGTTTAATTTTTTATATTTTTACCAAAAATATTCTTGACCATTTTTATTTATTTAATAGTAATGCTAAACTGTATTTAATAAGTAATTATTTTGGTGTTTGATAACTTGTGTCATTTAAAAAAGGTTTAGAGCTCAGATTTTGAATATGGCTTATTTTTTATTTTTAATTTTACCAAAAATACTCTTGACCATTTTTATTTATCTAATCTTAATGCTAAATTGTATTTAATAAGTAATTGACTTGGTGTGTGATAAACTTGTGTCATTTAAAAAAGGTTTAGAGGTCAGATTTTGAATATGGCTTAATTTTTTATATTTTAATAAAAAATGTTTTTGATCACTTTTATTTATTTAATTGTAATGTTAAATTGTATTTATGGAGGTCAGATTTTAAATATGACTTAATTTTTTTTATATATTTACTAAAAATATTTTTGATCATTTTTATTTATCTAATTGTAATGCTAAATTGTATTTATATTAAAATTTGTGATTGTTTCGTAGATTTATATTAAAAGTATGTAAAAATTTAAGTGGAAAGCTATTACAATAAATTATATTGCAAAATTAGCCAATTCATGAAAGTGGTAGTCCCGGTAAAAGACAGTTAAAAAATTCTCAAAATTTTATATGATTTTGTATACATTTAAATTTGGAAGTTTAAATTTGGAAGGTTTGTTGTTAATTGACTTATAAGTTGCCAGATGAAGTAGAACTCTACTGATTTTGGTATAGGGTAATTTGCATTTCCTCAAATTGTTGATGCAAACTCACAATCTTATCTTCAATCTTTTGGATGAATGTCTTATGATTAATGAGCATTTTTGTGAAGAGGCACTAAAGACTAATTGATTATATTTTAATTACATTTTGATGATGTCTGATTGTCACAGTTGCAATTGTTTTTTTAACTACAACTAGATTGACCCAACATAACCTGACATATTAGCCATAAGTTCAACAATGATTCATTGTGCACTCTGACAAGGTATTATAATCTTCAAAACATACTATATATAGAATACATTAACAATAAATTTAATAGGTCCCAAGACAAAAGTGCTGGATTGACCTAAGAGAGCTTATTTTTGGTGCGCAATCAATCCAACACAACTGCAACAAGGTCCTTCAAGTTGCAAGAAACACAAATTATCAAGATAAAATGACAACAATTCATATTCAAGGCTTTATTTCCAAGAACTATTGCCATGATCAACCTCAAGTTCCTATTTAACCAGAGAAAGCTTTAAATCACTGTCAAAACAACCCAACACAAAGCAACTTCTCAACTTTAAAACTCAAATTGCCTTAGAGAATTTCACATTGTTTACACATGGGGAAGAGGATTGGCCACCATTGCGAATGATTCCAATTTCATCATTGAGAGTGATCCAACATTCTAGTTGATTATGCTGATGTAATGGATAACCACCATCTCTAGAATTGCATTTCTAATTTGGGAAATTTCCAAAACAAAAGCTGATTAATTCGACATTTGGGCCATCAAATATACCCATGACTTCTTGTCATATGATCTTAGAGCATTTGGTAATCGATAACATACTAATCTAGGGTATTGGAGATGCACGAATCTACCTTTGTCCCGCATTGCAATGAACTACTTATTCCACCTTCCCTTACTCTTCATCATGGAGAAAATGGTAAGGAGACTCCATTTCGTCTAAGACACCAACTTATTGAGACGTGCATGCTTCAATTCACATATAACCTACTAAATTAGGGCCCATCGATACTTCATAAAAAAACCACTTCATTAAGGTATAGGTAAGGATACCTCAAAGATCCCTTACAAGTCTATCCTGCATAATATCTCTGCTTTCTATGATTCGGTTCCAAGAAAGATGCCTAAATAAGCATTTGGAATGTCTTATGGTCTTTGTGTTTTTCTGCTCTTGGCTTATCTGTCGTCAGCGCTTTTTCAGGCACATTTTCAGCCTGCAACAGGTTTCTAGCTTTTGTTATTTTGTGCTTTCTGCCTTGAATCTGTGACTGGTTCCTCACAGTCATTTTGTTATATGTCTCATGTGTCCGGCGTTCTCTTGCCTTTCTCAAAATTAGCTTATCTGTAAACTTATGCCTGTTGGGTTTGTCATTCTTATGAGGTCTCACAGGTTGCTACTTTTTGTACCTTATGTAGCTTCTTATATTGTCTTAATATAATCTATTTTGCTTTTTCTTCTGAAAAAAAGGTAAGGATACCTCATGTGCTTTAATCCACGATGTTCCCATGGCCAAGTTTGTCCCTTATTGGCCAATTACTTCTTATGAAGCCAATGAAATAAGGAAGATGACTGAAATTTTGAAAGAAGATTTCTAATTTGCTTGAGAATATTATGCAATTTAGCTTTTTTTTTGGGAAGTGCCTAGATGATGAATTAAATCTTCTAGAATTCTCAGTAATTACTAATATATTAATGGTTGAAAATATCTTCATTTTCCTATAGAAACAAAAAATAACCCATCTCCGTTTTCCACTAAACTTTTGATATATATATATATATATATTATTAAAAACTTGAATATTTTTCAAAAATTAAATATTTTAAATTAAATTTTAATGTAAAATATTTTTATTATATATATTTATATATAATAAAACATTGTTAAAATATTAATCTGTAGTATTATTTCTTCCTTTTTATAATATTTAATATTTAAAGGTTTAAAATTAATTTAAACTTACAATTGCTAAATCACAATTTTACATTAAAATTAAAAATCTCAACCAAATTTTAATCAAATTAAGAAAACAAACCATGAACATAAATGATGATACGATGACACCTTATCATAGGCTTTTGAAAGTGATATACACACCAGGTTTTTTTTAAGACTTTTAAAATTCATTAACAAACTTTTATTAATATGGAAGGATGATTAGACCACTCATCCTTAACGAATATTTGTCACGGAGATAAGTGGATGCGTGAGATTGAATTGAGTTATGGCCACTCGACCTCTAAGTATCTTCTAAATGCTGTTTACTGTATTTCTTTGCTGGGTTTTGGCATATCCATATTTGAAGATGTAATATTTGATGATGTTAAATTGATTTTATTAAATTATGGAAATTGGTCTAGTAATTAATAGGTTTATTGCTGATGGTTTTGTCATATTTGATTATTGAAAGACGTAATATTGGATTGGATTGGATTATTTTAAGTTAATTATATTGGAATATAAAGTTTGGTATTGTAATTAATAAGTTTATTGTTGATGATTTATAATTTGGGGTTTTGTTTATAGTATTTGATGTAATATAATTTATTTAATGGTTATTTTTTTTAAAATGTTTTTTGGGTTTATAGTAAAAGATTTATTATGGTCGTAAATATTTATGTATTTATTTGGTTTTGGTATTTTTTAGGTTAATTTTGTTGGAAGAAGTTTGAGTTATGAAATCTATATAATTTAAGTGTTTCAAGGGTTTTTCCATGGCATTAAATCTATTTATGCATTCAAAAATACATTTTAAACAATACAAAGTCTCAAACATAGAAGATTAGACTATGCTTTTATTATGAGTTGATTTTCCCGATATAGAGTTTGTAATCGTGGCTCACATTTTTATTTCCAAGAATGGTAGAGCAAGGTTAACTCGGACTCTATAAGGAGTTAGAGTGTTTTCACGCTATTGTTGTAGAAGATGATGAATAAAGACGGAGTGCTCATTGACATGGCTACAAGAGTACAAAACTATGGTTTCAACAGAAGAAAGTCCACTAGGCACTGGAACAAGAATTTACCATGGACATGAAAGAGTACAAGTGTGAATAGAAGAAAACTCACGAGGCACTAGAAAAGGAATATACCATGCACATGAAAGAGTTCAAGCTTGAGTATGTAGAGAGTAGTAGCACGAGCCATAACTAAAGGTTGAGGTCGAGCTAAAGTTATCTTTGACTAAGGATTTTAGTGAAAGTGGAGAGTACTAGGTATGTGAAGGTGAGAGGATGGTGGCGTAAGTGCAGCGATAGCAAACAAAACAAAAATGTTTTAATGGAGTTGAAAATATTTGCACATAAATTTTTGAGACTTAGGGGGACTCGTTAAAATAGTCAAATTTGTTTTGTCAATAGTGGTGGGAGTATTGAACCCATGGATCAAGGCTTTAAAAGGTTTGAGGATATTTTAGAGTTGAGTAGTGATCAACTTGGTTGAGTAAAAGAAATAATAAATTTATTGATTGGTTTTTCTTGGTTTGAGTTTCCAAGCATAAAATCATGTGTGCATAATTGATATGAATATTGTTATTGCTATACCAACCTACATCCATCATAAATTTGAATCTACCAAGTGCCAAGAGGGATCAAATCTCTATCTTGAGGTGCAAACCTCTTTCAGAGTGAAAATAAATTTGATCCCTCTCGGCACTTGGTAGGCAGATCTAGGTTGGTTTAATTATTAGCTTTTAAATAGGCCACATTAGAGAAGAATTCCATGGGAAAAAGCCATATATTAAGAATACCATGGGAAAAAACCACGGGCTAGAGAATTTTGTGTGTTCTATTTTATTTATTTTAGTTTCAATTTTAATTTAATTCAATTTTGTTTTATTTTGACTAAGTCAAAATATTAAACATTACAACATCTCCCCATATTGGGCTGAAGCACAATTATTAAGAATAATTATTTTCTCTAAAATTTGTGTTTTTACATAACATTTTGTTTGTTTGTTTGTCAAGTGGTTTGAGCTCATCACATATTACATCACGATTGACCCGTGACTTGAGAAACCACGACCCGGGGAATCTAAGACGTCAAAATCACTCAGGGATTGCACTTGGCCTGGGCCACACCAACCCTTAACATGATTAGATTTTTTCCCATAGAGTTTTGAACGAGTGACCTTCACATCACAAAGTGACTTAAAAATACACCCCATCATCGTCTATTCTACGCCTTGTGGGTATATTTTAACATAACATAAAAATTCCAGTACAATGGAATCTCACACATATTTTCATAATAGAGTTTTAAATTTCAATAAAAAGAGTTAAAGGAACTTAGCTCAGGTGGTATGGTACACATTTTGTGTCGCCAACTTCGTGAGTTCAAGTCTCCATAAGCATCGTGTTCCATTTTTTTGGTTTAATTTAATTGATTGGTAATAATTATAAATTTAAATTTTATTTATATGATACCGATATAATTTATTCACACCTCAGGAATCCTTAACATCCGACAAATTTATATGATACTGATATAATTTATTCACACCTCAAGAATCCTTAACATCCGACAATGAAGACAAACTAGTTTAAGGATAGGGGGATACACCTCAAGAATCCTTAACTACCAACAATGAAGACAAACCATCGTTATGTTATAAATATAGATTTGTTCACTAAATGTGGTGAGAGTTATTTTTTGTAATTTCACATAAATATAATATAATTGCAAACAATTTTTAAGAAATGGTTTGATTGAAATTTTTGTACTTTCCATTCTTTCAATAATATTTAACTTATTGTGCCCTTTTTCTCATATCATAAGTATCAAAACATTAATCATAGTCAGTTATATATATATATATATATATTTTTGTGTTTTTGTAGTTTTTTAGAGTAACTTTAGACATAATTCCTAATACCACAATCTAGCAAGCCTTGAGGAGGGAAAACCTACAAGACAAAAAGCTAGACAAAGTGTTAACAATGTGGTAGAGGCCCAATCTCACCTCAACTAAACCCCCGCTCTTTACAAAATTTCATCAATGTGAGGCTTCATGGTAGGAACGAGATTACTTAAAATAGATATGCTAGGAATAAGGCATGGAATAAGGCACAAAGTGATCAATCTAGAGTTCATTCAAAAGAGAGGCTCAATACTTCCAAGAAGCAAAACACTCACAAAGAAAAGCTCTAGAAAATAAGGTTCAAGACCTAGGGTTTTAGGATTTTAAGTGAAAACAAGTGTTCAAAAGGTCAAAATTAAAGGGAAAGGGTTTCTTGCAATAATAATCAACTATTAAAGGGCTCATGAAACCCTTAATAAATTCCTCATGTTGAAGGAGAAGAAACTAGGGTTTCCCTCTTAGGACAACACCTAGGGAAAGATATTTTATAGATGAAATTTGAGTGGATGCCCACCAAAATGATAGGTCATGTAGATAAGACCTACCTCTTGATGTTTAGGCTCTCAAACCACCAAAGAGCCTCCTCCCTAAAATTTCACTCCAAGCCCTAGTTCTTCTTCTTAGCCTTAAAAGGACCAAATTTGAGAAGAACAATTTATGGAGAAAATTTAAGGTTGATCACCAAGTGATAGGACTACTGTGTTGGAAATACTGAGAGGGGGGGTGAATTAATATTTTTTTTCAATTGTTATTTTTACTAGTTAGACCACTTATAATTAGAACACAAAATGAATAATAAGAATAAATACTTTTAATAGTCAGGAATAACGAGGACTTCAATCCTCTTCTTTACAATAAATCAAGTACAAGATAGTGTAGGGCTCCAACCCTAGATGAAGATACCAATCTCCAATCCACCAGGCTCCAACTTGTACTTTTCCAAGCACCGACTCATATTTCACGAGGCTCCAACCTTTAGTGATCCAACCCAATATTCCCAAGGCGCCAACCTTGTCTCTATGAGGCTCCAACCCTCTCATTGGTACAAGCTCCAACCTAATCTTCTTGAGGACACCTAGCCTCTAAGGCACCAACCCTATCAATTTGCTTCATCTTTCCAATATAGGTTGAATGGTTCTTCAAGGCTTCCAATCTTGTCTGCAACAACCCTTGACAATCTTCAGTATTGATCTCAATCAATCTTTAAGAATCCTTCTTTCACCAATGTCAAATTTATGACACACAGAAGGTGTCTCCACAACTTTTCATGATACCCAAACAATTTTCTTCTAGGTCACTCCATGAGGGCTTAAATCATGCTTTAAAGGTCAAAAAAATCGCCTTCAAGATCATATTATTTTAGGTCTTCCAAATATCTTCAAATAATGCTTACCTTAGCAAGATGTTAGCAAGATGTCTTTAATAGGCCGAACCAATCAATATTCCTCAAAATCTGATTTTCAAAGTTTGCATCAAAAAATTCTTCAAGTGTTTCAAGATTTCCTGCTCTTAACCTGCTCCAAAATTTTCTTTAATGGATCTTCACAATATGCCACTCCAAAATATTTCTAAACCTACTCCAAAAAATTCTTTAATGGATCTTCACAACAAGTTGTTCCAAAGTATCTTCAATAAGTTGCCCCAAGAACCTTTTAAGATAATAACAAAATCAAATCTACTTCAAAATATATATCAACTTTCCAAGGATTCCGCTCTAAAATGCTTCAAGGGGCTGCTCTAATATCTGGTCCAAGATAAGTCTTAAGCCAAGCCTTAAATTGTACTTCCAAATTTTTCCTTAAATACTTCAGATTTTCGTCAAGAAGATTTTCGTAAAGAATACTGCTTTCAATCAAGTACAATGTAAAGGAGACAAGCTTTGAGATGTTCTGCAACTTTTAACTAGTCGGAGATAGTTTGCAACTTCTTCAAGATGGTTTGTAGCTTCAACAAGTCTAAGATCACACCTAGTATGAGGGATGCCCTGGTCTGAGACTTCAACTCCTTATAAGACAAAATATTCTTCAGATTTTCAACAAGGTCTTCTTTTATTCACAGGTTTGAAGTAATATATTACAAATTGAAATTTGGGCTAGTTCAACGCTACATGTTAGAACTCTTTTATTTTTCTGAGGGTACTGATCTCTCCAAACGAAAACCAAATATCTGATATTTTTTCCACGTGCCTTTACTTTTCACAGTACCGAGCTTACAACTATTACAGGTCCGAGTTTACAACGTTCTTGTCCACAAGTCCGAGCACTGTAACAACCAAATATTTCTGCAGGTCCTAGTACTGTCAGCCACAGGTTTCCACAGGTCATAGGCACAAAGATGGAGGGGTCTGAGATTTACAGGTGGCCCGAGAGCCGAGTTTCAAAATTATTCACAAGTTGTCTTCCTTTCTTTATTCCTCACATATTCGGATTTTTTTCTGTGCTTCGCCGAATTGATTTTTCTGAAATGGGGATTTATATTTATACTTGTTTTATCATACGAAAAGACCCGTCCGTTGGCAATGGAGCCGATCTGTGATTTTCAGCTAACCTGTGTGTATATATATTAAATATTTTTAATTGTTTTTATTTCCATGTTTATTATCACGAATATGACATACTCATCGAGTTTGGTTGTACGTCATTTTATAATTGTTTCTCTCTGCCATGTCAACAATGTTAGGGCTTCAATAAAATGACTTTGAACACTAACAACAATTTTTTTCCCTAAGGTCTTAATTCATTTAGATTTTCATCGATGTATTTATATATCTAGGGCTGGTATCATGAGAAATATATATTCATGAGATAGGGCTAGAGCTTCATATGCATTCATGATCAAGGGTTCTTCAACACAACTAGGTTTTTATGAGGCTACACTAGGGTTTCATCTAAGGCATGGTATGCTTCTAGGTTGCCATCTTATTGACATCAATGACAACTTTATCCAACAATCTCCCCCTTTGTCATTAACGTCAGTGCTCTTCCCTTTTCAACATTTTCTCCCCCTTTGACATCAACGGAAAATGGGGTCCTTTTCTCGATAATGCCTTTCCATCAAGTGCTTGTTAGGTGAATAAATCCTTCTTGCTGATAAGAGCGATCTCCCTAGATCCTAAAAGGAAACTAGAAACAAACAGACAATCAAACTAATTCCTTCTCTGCATCTAGCTTTTCTTGAATCATAAGTTAACAAGGTGAGAAATGGAAATTCTTACCTTATTACGACATGCTTGAGGAAGATCCCTCTTTGTGCTTTAGTGCAGGTCCTCCATGCTTGAATCTAGACTTGCACAAATGGAAACAACAAAGGATCAAACGCATATGCAACATAAATGATTCAATAATTCAAATTAGTGCTTAAGGAGACTAGTAACAAACATCATTCCAATGGAAAAATATAAATAACATCATTCCAATGGACAAATATTAATAACATAAACCATCCATGAAATTAATCAATTAATCCATTAAACAATGAAGTGAGAAGAAATGTTTGTTTGTATTAATTTCAAAAACATAAAGGAGCTACAAAACCTGTGCCTTGATGTTATGAAGCTCCTCCCATTGATCTCAATCCTCTTCAAGAATGATAAGCTCTCCAACTTGATTCCCTCAGCATAAACTTACTCTCAACAACCTCTCTCAATTCCCCCACCTATGGCTTGATTAATAGGACAAAAGGAAGTAGTTTGAGATTCTTAGTCCAAGGATGAGAACGACTAAAAAAGGGATGAGGGCTCCTTGAAGAATGGGATTTAGTTCTATGAAAATGAGGTTATGCTCGAATAAACATGAGGGAATGATTCACCCAACAATGCTTTTAGATCTCACTTTTTATTTTTACGTTTTATTGATTTACTTGCGCAGTTTATATTTAGAAACAAAGCGTAGTTCTGCGCTGTTTATAGTGGAAGAAACTGCACACGTGCGGTTTTTGTTCAGAAAAACTGTGTAGATGCTCAAAAATAGGGGTTTGCATCATGAGATCCAGAAATTCCACTTTATTCAAGGTATATAAGTTGTTGACTTGTAAGACAGTGCTTGATGACACTTGGATGGATGGTGAGAGATCCAATTTTGATGATCAATTTCCTAATGTGACAAAATGACGTGTAACAGATTGCCCCCTAAAGTGCAAAGTCAGAAAAGTTTGAGGACTGAAGTACTTTATCATATCAAGGATTGGATCAGAGATCATGGTTGGAAACCTGCAACAATCAATCAAGGATTACAATGCAATATAATAATCATCACTGAGGTAGGCATTCCCATACTCAGAACATAAAAGTCTTAAAGCACAGTACAAAAATACATCATGTCAAAGTAGATATAGGATGGATGCAACCATCAAACATAAAAATCTTTGTATAGTTATGAATACAAAACTCCTCACAACCTGGATGGATGAAACTAGATCCAGGGTCTTGATCTCCATCTCTCAATCCATAGTACGAATCTAACCATGTGAGTAAATGTCTTGAAGTCGAACATGGCATAAACCACTTGATTACCGATAAATGATATGAATCATTAATAAGTGCGAGAGAAGCCACCAATAGTGACAATGACTCTCAAGGTACTCCCAGTACAATCTATAGAGTGTAAAATATGATCTAAAGTTGAACACTCATAGAATCGTTCGATTGAAGGCCAATGATGAGAATTTGTTGTCGAAGGCAAGGAACCTGCCATTAAGGGATGTAGGCTTCAAGGCACCGAAGATTTCTAGATCAACTTCCTAGATAATGAGATGAAGTCAATAGGGAGTGACCTGTCACAGGAAATCCTACGACACGAAACACAATGTCAAGTTTTGGAAAATAGTTTGCAAGGACTGACTCAGGGATGGTCGACGCGATTAAAGGCTAAAAATTGGAAGGTTTATTTGAATTGAGGTTTAGACTTCTCTTGAACATATTGGCGACACGACAAAATGACTTGGCAACATTTGACTCAACGATAATTCCCAAAACCAACTGAAGATTTTCAATAAGGTTCAATTAATTGTGATACAAATGGATTCCCCAACCCGAATATATATGTGATAGAGTGTCATGTTCAAGAGTGACATACTTCCTGAAATACAAAAAATGAATTTTTCTTCTCAATTCCCCCCCCACCATTATTAGCAAGTACCTCTTTAGTTTTTACAAGCTTGAGGAGGATAAGATATGCTTCTCCTGTAAGCTCATTCTTTGGATGAGTTCATCCTAGTATTTTTAACGAACCCTAGGAAGGAGTGGTTCGATCTCATCATGCTTAACGAGTCCTGTAATGTTTAATTTTTACGAGTCCAGTAAAAAAGTAACTCGATGTCGTTTTCTTTAAGAGCTTTAAAAAGACACAAAAAGGAAACTCATTCATTTCTTTTACCATAAAATTTTAACGAGCCCGAATAAAGTAAAGCTCGACGTTTTTCACTTTTAGGGAGTCAGAAGAAAAACATAAGTAAATTCCATCATGTTATTTTTTTGTATGTTTAGTCTCTCAAGTCCGAAAAAGGATAAAATAATACAAGAGAGAACTCTATTGACTATGTTTGACCAACTTATACCTTTTTTTTAAAAGTCTTGGCTCAGTCTGTAAAAGGGGTAAACTTATATTGAGTGGACATTTGTTCATTTACTTTTACGAGTTTGAACAAACAAGTACTCAATGATATTTTTATTTTTAAAGAGTCTAACAAAGGCTTAAAAGAGGACTCTATGGTTTCAATTTTTTGTAAGTTTTAACGAGTTCGAAAAGTGATAAAATATACTCATCTTACTAAATTTCAATCTAATTAACGAGCATGAAAAGAAAGAAAGAACTCAACATTTTCATATGTGTTTTACGAGCATGAAAAGATAGCTAAATAAGCTTGGGATTTTCATGAGTTTAACAAGTCTTGAAAATAATAATCGAAACAGACTCGAGATAAGTTTCATTTTTACACAAGCTTGAAACAAAGAAAAATTGTGCTTGAGGGTGGTTTCATTTTTACACAAGCTTGAAACAAAGAAAATTGTGCTTGAGATAAGTTTGCATGCCCCCAACATAATGACTACAAGGGAACATGCCCCTCAAACTTCATTTACGAGATCAGATGAAAAACTCGACTTAACATTTATGAGATCTAGTTAAAGACTCAACAGTAATAGGGGAGGATTTGTTTCATTTTTTAACGAGCTTGACACAGGAAAAGGACTATGATCATATGACCTGTTTCATTTTTTAATGAGGTTGACACAGTAAAAGAACTATCCTCAAGAGACCTATTTCATTTTTTAAATAGGTTGACATAGGAAAAGAACCATCCTCATAAGGACCTGTTTCATTTTTTAACGAGGTTGACACAGTAAATGAACTATCATCAAGAGACCTGTTTCATTTTTTAATGAGGTTGACAGGGTAAAAGAAGCATCCTCAGGGAACCTATTTCATTTTTAACGAGGTTGACACAGTAAAGGAAGCACCCTCATAGGGATTTGTTTCATTTTTTAATGATGTTGACACATTAAAAGAGCTATCGTCATGAAACCCTGTTTCATTTTTTAACAAGGTTGACATAGTAAAAGAACCATCCTCATGAGACCATATTTTGTTTTTAACGAGGTTGACATAGGAAAGTAACTATCCTCATTGAACCTGTTTCATTTTTAACGAGGTTGACACAGTAAAAGAACTATCCTCATGAGATCCTATTTCATTTTTTAACGAGGTTGACATAGGAAAATAACTATCCTCATAAGGATCTGTTTCATTTTTTAACGAGGTTGACACAATAAAAGAACTATCCTCATGGGGCCTTGTTCATGGCTTCCATATGGAAGAAATACATGACAAGGGACACCCATTGATCATGGATTCCAAAAGGTCTTCATAAGATGGAAGAACAATTCTCTGGAAGGAACACATGTCAAGGGGATCAATAGGGATAAGAAAATCGTATTCAAATGCCCCCATTGATGTTTTGACCATGTCAACTACCAGATCTAAGTCAAAAGAAGTTGAGTAGACAATGAGAGGCTCGCTTGCATCAGTAACTGAAAACATGGGATAGGTTGCCACATAATTAACCTGTGGCAAGGTAGGTACCACTTCCATATAAGGAACATTTAGGGGTGTCAGATGATTGGTAGTCGAAGCAAGATCAACGTATGAAAGCTGATCAACCGTCACAATGTTTCCATTGTGAGGGAAGGAAATCACATGAAAGAGTGTTGATACAACAACTTTCATGGCATAGACATAGTCTTGCCCAAGGAGAAAATTAAAATCTAAGGGACCTTGGACTACCATAAGATCAATACAGACAATTTTACCTTCCAAGGTAATAGGTAACTTAGGAAGGATCCCTAAAGGTTCACTAATGGTTTTGTTAAAAGCTAATAGATTATATGTAACAAGCACAAGCTGAGGGAACCCAAAGCTTGCTAAGCAGTCGAGGATAAAATACTGACAGAAGCACCTTGATCTACATTTGTGCGATGTGCATTCTTAACATAAGCCTTTACAATGATTTGGAAAGGGGTGGAATAAGGAAGACAAGGTTCTGTGAGTCTATTCCAATAAAAAGAAATAACCTCATTACTTGGATGGGGTTCAAAAGAAACAGATGAAATTCTCCCATGTGTAGAAGAATCTGAAGTAACATGAAGAAAATGAGCGGTATGAAATTCACTCTCTAAAGGGAGAGTGGGATCAACCGAATATGGAATCCATTCGACCACTTGATCAACAAATAGTCCATCAACTTGAGTGATACATGTTTCACCCTCCAATGGAAGAGTGGGATTGACTGTACTTGGATTTAGATCAATCGCTTGACGGTATATGGGGAGAAAGTTTAGGGTAATTAGTTGGAAGTTGTTGCTGTGAAACAGTAAGTTTTTCCAACAATTTTGAGGCTTCATCCATGTGAGGGCAAAGGTGACTATGATGAGTCCCTTTGCATAACTTACAAGGAAACCTGACCTTAATCTTTTTCCCTGGAATTTGAGAATCATGGATTGATGGATCAACAGTTAGTTGATAAGAATTATTTTACCATACTTCCAAACCTTAGGAATACCAGGACAATTGATAAGGAAGTGGTCACCCTTACAAAGCTTGCAAGGGTATTTTGGCTTACGATTCATTGTAGAAGTTCCCTCAACATTACCCATACTTACAACCATGGTTGGTTGGTCAACATATTTATTATCTAGCTTCTTCTTCTTCTTCTTAGTCACTTGGTTACTACCATCAAGGATTTTACCAAGCGAAGAAGAAGAAAGGGAGGAGGACATGTTGGATGAGGAAGGTAAAGGGTCAACAATAGGTTGGTGATGTTGAGATGGTGAATTCAGTTGAGGTAAAAAACTTGGTTGAGCTGGTACAATTGGAGTATTTGGAATTAAATAAGTTGAGAACAACCATATAGGTAAATCTATCGTGAATCTCGGAAGTGACAATGTATCCATATAAGGAGGACCGACATTTCCAAGATTGGGAAAAGGACTAGGATTCTTGTTAATGGGGTTTCCTTGGTCGGTAACTTCTGGATGGGTAGCCATTAGATTCAATCCAAATAAGTTTTATTATTAAAATTAAATAATATTCACAATCCACACCTAAGGTCTTGTAAAAAGTAAAAACAAACAAGGTAACCCATGCTAAAAATCTAGGAATTCAGACCATACAAACTGACTTCTCACAGAGATCAATAATTACCATTTGGTGATCAAATCTAATTTCGCAGAGATCAAGGTGAAAATATTTATAGACATGAGCAGTTGGAACTAGTTATGTTGACAACTTTCTTAATGAAACAGTTTGGGGCAAGTAACTTCACTTATGCCATCTCGAGCGAAGATTACCGTCCAAAAATTCCAAGTGAGTCTAGCCAACGTCTGTTCCAAGTACAACATGACCTTCCCTTTGCCGTCACCTTAGTTAGAGCCCTAGGATTATGGTCACTAAGTTTACCAAATACGACAATTTTACCTGGGGGGACAGTCATAGATCAGATGTACATGCAAGGGTAGAGTAACAAGCTCGATTCCCTTGAAGGTCCTGCACATGATCAATTGGAGGTTTACTTTCAAGTGACCCCAAGTACCTTTTAGTATCGTTGTAATATGTGAAAATCACTATATCTTGGCTAATGAAGTGGGTACGATCACTTCACCTGATTCGACATGATCTCATGCTTAACTCATGTATAAGAAGAGCTCCCCAGAGCAAAAATGAAATAATTGGATTTCTCTCCCTAACTCAATATTCTATGTTTATTTGTAGCTTTGAAAAGTTTACTTCCTTCCTTATTCCAAAGCCCTATACTTAAGTTACTGTAGGTGGGAAGAGCCCTAAAAAATGCAAAATACTAATTTATTTTTTTTAACGTCGTGTTATTAAGATGTTATTTACTCAAAGGCTAAATGGACGTGAAACTGATGATATTATGACTTGACTCAAAACTCTAATGCATCAAATATGAAATTTGTAATCTTTTCATTTCGATGAATTCTAGCTAGAGTAAGTAAAGAGGTTCTTCTTTAAAATATTAACTCAAAAATGTACCACTTCTAATTTTTCAATGCAATTCAAAGCTCTAAGTTGCAAACCATGCAATGTAATCTATGCACAATTTGCTTGGAAAAAATGCAAATGTAATCTATGCACAATTTCCATGAACACTATGCAAATTTAATCTATGCACAATTTCTGTTCATGAAATGAGAATTCTAACCATGCAAATGTAATCTATGCAAGAGAATTCTTCAAAACAAACACAAGATGATTCCAAAGCAGCGAAAGAACAACAAGACTATTTCCCTTCACTAATACAACTAAAGAACCAATCAAGTGTAAGTAAAGGAAATCGGGTGAAAATTCCAAAGATTAAAAATAAAAATACTCAAAGGCAATTAACACTTAGACACAATTCAACCCCCCCCGACGATTGAGGGGGAATTGTTTTTGAAAAAGTGAAAGAAAAAACATGCAAAAATTGTTAAGAAACTGAGACAAATCTTTGAGCAATGACCAAAGGAATTCAAATTCAAAACACCCAAAGAAATACTTAAAATGAAAATGCTTGAATGAATGTTATGAAATCAACGCTTAAAGTGTAATTCTAATTAAACTTCAGTACTAGAATAAAAATGACTCTTGTTTTCAATGTAGTACAAGAAGCACATCTCATCAAAACACTAATTCTTGAGAAACCTACCTTTCAATCCTTGAAAACGGACAAATCTCAAGAAAAACTCCTTCACGACACTCGATCAAACGCACGGAGACTGACTAGAGTCATAGATAAATGTAATGAAACCTTAAAAAAAAAAGAAAAAGATTTTGATAAGAGGAAAAGGTATTTTTTAAAAAATTCTCAGAGTATGCGTAAGTAGACAATATAGTACAGTGCACATGCGCATTGTTGCTAAAGGTAATCTGTGCAAATCTATGCTCTGTTTCTAAACAAAAACCACACAGGTAGAGAAACTTAAAGAAAAAATAAAAAAGTATCCAAACAAATCACAAAATCTGAAAGATCATTAACTTGTCAAGACTTAGATAAAGCTATCAAAAAAGGTTCGAGAAAAAACAAGGAGATGGAAGAGAACAGGACGTTCCCTAGTATGGTCACCAATTTGTTAGGCGGATAAATCCCTCTTGTTGACAAGAGCGATCTCCCTAGATCCTAAAAGGAAACTAGAAACAAACATACAATCAAGCTAATTCTTCCCTGAATCTATCTTTTCTTGAATCATAAGCTAATAAGGTGAGAAATGGTAATTCATACCTTATTATGACATGCTTGATGAAGATCCCTCTTTGTTCTTTAGTGTAGGTCCTCCATGCTTGAATCTAGACTTGCACACATGGAAAAAACAAAGGATCAAAGGCATATGCAACATAAATGATTCAATAATTCAAATTAGTGATTAAGGAGACTAGTAACAAACATCATTCCAATGGAAAAATATTAATAGCATAAACCGTCCATGAAATTGATCAATTAATCCTTTAAACAATGAAGTGAGAAGAAATACTTGTTTGTATTAATTTCAAAAACATAAAGGAGCTACAAAACCCGTGCCTTGATGTTGTGAAGTTCCTCCCATTGATCTCAATCCTCTCCAAGAATGATAAGCTCTCCAACCTGTTTCCCTCATCATAAACTTACTCTCAACAACCTCTCTCAATTCCCCCACCTATGGCTTGATTAATAGTCCAAAAGGACGTAGTTTGAGATCCTTAGTCCAAGGATGAGATCCATTAAAAGAGGGATGAGGGCTCCTTGAAGAATGGGAATTAGTTCCATAAAAAATGAGGTTAGGCTCGAATAAACATGAGCTCGAGGCTTTCTGTTGGGAATGATTCACCCAACAATGCTTCTAGATCTCTCTTTTTATTTTTACTTTTTATTGATTTACCTGCGCATTTTATGTTCAGAAACAAAGCGCAGTTCTGCGCAGTTTACAGTGGAAGAAATTGCACATGGGCGGTTTTTATTCAAAAAAACTACGCAGGGCTCAAAAATGGGGTTTTGTACTATGAGATCCATAAATTCCACTTTATTCAAGGTATATAAGCTGTTGAATTGCAAGGTAGTGCTTCATGACACTTGGATGGATGACGCGAGATCCAATTTTGATGATCATTTTCCTAATGCGACAAAATGATGTGTAATAATGCTCCCTATCTTGCTTGTCATGCTACTCCCCCTGTCATCATGTTTCTTATTTAGTTATCTTCATGATGCTCCCCCTATTATCATGCTTTTCTTTATCATACTTGCTCCCCCTAAGCCTCTGCATGCCGTCATGGAAATGGATGAGGTAGATAATCAAACAAATTCCCTTTTATGCATAAACTCCTCTAGATCTTCTTTTTTCTCACGACAAGAAAGATTGATGCTTGTGATCACGTGGAAGACATCTTCAACAATGGATGTGGAGTGAAGACACAATATCATAATTTTCCCCAATGGAATTACTCGTAGAGATGACTATCAAGAGATGACATTCGATGTGTGACTCATCAAGGGTTTCATAGGGATCTTCACGTATGGCTTATGCAAGAATTAATCAAGAATCACAAGCTCCCCCTAATAGTATGCATGGTCTCCTTTTGGAAAATTTTCATCATCAAGACTTGGAATATTATATCTGCCAAATATGTACTCATCAGATCAACAACATGAGTTGATGCCTTGAGTGTTCAAGAGGCTTTATGATCCAATTTGCTTCCTTCTCCATACTTGTGTAACTTTATTTTCTTCCTTGGTAGTCATGTTTTTATCTTGTTTAGGGACCCAATTCAAGTTACAATCATGAGCCATATGTCCAATGTTATGACATTTGAAGCATTCCATCTTGTTCATGAATGAGGAATCATGAATTCTTCTTGCAAAGTTGCTTCTAGGGAGATGATGTGGGCCATTATATTTTTCCTTGTGGTATGCCCTACAATCCTTTGCCATGTGCCCAAAATTTGTACAAGAATAACAATAACCAAAAAATATACTTTGGTACCTGGAGGATTGAGATTACCTTAATGTACTTCTAAAGTTATTCTTCCTTGGTATCCTTTGATGATATCCATTGCCTCTTTCATCCTTGACACCATCTGCATATCTTTTTGGAGTAAGGTTTCTTCCAATGTCATCTTGACTCTTCTCCTTGCTTTTGCTGGAACTAGGGGCATCAATATTTCTTCTAAGCTTCTCCACATCCTTGTTGTTTGAAGCATTAGGGTTTGCATCATTCTTTTTGAGTGTTCACCTGCATAAATAATACTTGATTTATCAAGAGGAGATATTTGATGACTTAGGATGTCATCTAGGGTTTTGGAGCTCTTTAGACTCTTATTCAGATGATCAACTTCTTTTCTTGGGAGATTAATTTCTTCTTTCAACATCTTGCATTAGTCATCCTTCTTTGCTAGATGGTTCTCCATTTCTTCCTTTATTCTGGTTGCTTCACATGATTGGGCCTTAAGTGAGGTGATTTCTGATCTTAATTTGGCGATGTCATCATCCTTTTCTTCTAGTTGGCATGTCATGGTATTTATTTCATTTTTTGCTTCATCAATTTGTCCTTCTAGGAGAGTCAAAACTTGCATCACCCTTTCAGCTCCTTGTGCTTGTTTCTTTACTTCTTCTAGTTGAGATTTAAGGGAGGAGACCTCTTCCTTGTATCGACCAATTTTCGCTTCAAGTTTGTTCAAGTCCTCGTGTCTTTGTTCAAGATGGCTTGACAAGGTGTCTTCCTTTTCTTTGCTTTATTCAATTGATTTGACATAGATATGACTTCTTCACGATGCCTTTTCTTGTTTTAATGAAATTCCTCCTTAAGCTTGGTTAGCTCTGCATCTTTTTCTTGTACTTGAAGCTTGAAAATGTCAACTTACTTCATTATATTTTCAAGGTCATGGTCACCAACTTGTGCTTTCTTCTTGAGCTCCTCGTTTTCCTTTTTCAAACTGCTTATCTCTTCTAGGGCAGCTACAAGTTTTTGCCTTGAGACCTTCTTCATTTTCTTCATCTTCTAGGTCCTCCTTGGTCTTGATGTCTTCATTCTTGTTTTTAGCTTCCTTCATGGGTTCTAGATTTCCTTCTTTATTTTCATCATATTCTTGATTAGAGGTCATGATCAAAGCTCCTTTTGAGTGAAGATCTTGAAGTTTGTCCCACATACCTTATCCTGATGAACATTTTTTCACTTTGGCATTTATAGGATATGGTAGCCTACTCAAGATTTCTTTTATTGCTCTTGAATTATACTCCTTGGATTCTTCTTCCACCTTGCTTTCAATAATCACTGATTCCCATACTTCAAACCCTTGAGCCATTAAAAAATTCTTCGTTCGTGCCTTCCATATTTCAAAGTTCCATTGAACAACATAGCTTTCCCAATTTGATTATCTTCTGCTTTCATGGTTGAAGAAGAGACATCTTTAGAAGGATTGGAGGCTTTCTTCCTTGGATTTTCCATTTTTTTCTAAGGATATACATTCAAGTTATTAGGCGTTGAGTGAAGGTACTGGCTCTGATTCCAATTGTTGGAAATACTGGGGGGGGTGAATCAATATTTCTTTTCAATTGTTATTTTTACCAGTTAGATCACTTATAATTAGAACACAAAATGAACAATAAGAATAAATACTTTTATTAATCAGGAATAATGACGATTTCAATCCTCTTACTTATAATACATTTAGTACAATATAGTGTAGGGCTCCAACCCTAGATGAAGATACCAATCTCCAATCCACCAGGTTCCAACCTGTACTTTTCCAAGCACCGACTTGGACTTCACGAGGCTCCAACCACTATGGATCCAACCATATCTTCCCAAGGCACCAACCTTGTCTCTATGAGGCTCCAAAATCTAGGGCTCCAACTCTCTCATTGGTATAGACTCTAACCTGGTCTTCTTGAGGACACCTATCCTCTAGGGCACCAACCTTATCAATCTACTTCATCTTTTCAATATAGGTTGAATGGTTCTTCAAGGCTTCCAATCTTGTCTGCAACAACCCTTGACAATCTTCAGTATTGATCTCAATCAATATTTAAGAATCCTTCTTTCATCAATGACAACTTTATGACACACAGAAGGTGTCTCCACAACTCTTCATGATACCCAAACACTTTCTTCAAGGGAACTCCATGAGATCTTAAATCATGCTTCAAAGGTAACCAAATCGCCTTCAAGATCGGATTCTTTTAGGTCTTCCAAATATCTTCAAATAATTATTACCTTAACAAGATGTATTTAATAGGTTGGCCCAATCAATATTCCTCAAAATATGATTTTCAAAGTTTTCATAAAAAAAATCTTCAAGTGCTTCAAGATTGCCTGCTCTTAACCTGCTCCAAAATTTTCTTTAATGGATCTTCACAATAGGATGATCCAAAATATTTCTAAACCTGCTCCAAAAATTCTTTAATGGATCTTCACAACAAGTTGTTCCAAAGTATCTTCAATAAGTTTCCCTAAGAACCTTTCAAGATAATAACAAAATCAAATCTACTTCAAAATGTATATCAACTTTCCAAGGATTCTGCTCTAAAATTCTTCAAGGTTCTGCTCTCATATCTGGTCCAAGATCAGTCTTAAGCCAAGCCTTAAATTTTACTTCCAAATTTTGCCTTAAACACTTTAGATTTTCTTCAAGAAGATTTCCTTAGGCAATACTGCTTTCAATGAAGTACAATGTAAAGGAGAGAAGCCCTGAGATGTTCTGCAACTTCTTCAAGATGGTTTGCAGCTTCAACAAGTCTGAGATGACACCTAGTTTGAGGTTTGTCATGGTCTTAGACTTCAACTCCTTCAACTAGTCTGAAATTGCAACTCCTTGCAACTTAATCAATAAATCTGAGATTGGCTGCACTTTATTTTATAAGACAAAATATTATTCAGATTTTCATCAAGGTCTTCTTTTATTCACATATCTGAAGTAATATATTACAAATTGAAATATGGACTAGTTCAACGCTACATGTTAGAACTCTTTTATTTTTCTGAGGGTACCGATCTCTCCAAATGAAAACCAAATATCTGAGATTTTGTCCACAGGTCTTTACTTATCACATGATCATATTACAACTATTACAGGTCCGAGTTTACAGTGTTCTTGTCCACTGGTTCAAGCACTGCCATAACCATAGATTTCCATAGGCCCTAATATTGTCAGCCACAAGTTTCCATAGGTCTGAAAGATAGTGATGTAGGGGTCCAAAGTTTACAGGTTGCCTCAGAGCCGAATTTCAAAATTCTTCATAAGTTATATTCCTTTCTTTATTCCTCTTATGTGCTTCACCAAGTTGATTTTTTCTGAAATGAAGAGTTTAGATTTATATTTATACTTGTTTGATTATACAAAAAGACCCATATGTTGGAAATGGAGCCGACCTGTGTGTATATTTATTAAATATTTTTAATTGTTTTTATTTCCATGTTTATTATCATGAATATGGCATACTCATCGAGTTTGGTTGTACATCATTTTTTGATTGTTTCTGTTAGTCTCAGTATCTTCATCCCTCCATCGGTGATCAAATTCTCTTGTTGCATTGCATGTTAGGTGTCTCACTTGATCAGCTGCATTCCATTAGGGTCATGGATCATCTGATGGTAGTGGTATATTATACATTTTCCCTCATGTCCTTTACCTGCTAGCCCATTTTCATACATCTGGATCATTTATAGTCAATTTTTGTCTTTAAATTTACAAAAGTCATTGTTAGGGTTTTAGGTCTCATTAGGTCTAGGGTTTCATCAATAAGGTCTTCAAAACGCTCAATAATGGTCAGCAGGTGCATGAGGAGGTCAAATAAAGTTTCAGCAACAATAATTTCCATAATCACATGCTCAGTGATTGATTTTTCCTCAAAACCCTGCTTTGAGGAAAAACAAAGTTTTTTATCTTTTCATGTACAAATCAGATGTAATTTCATTTGTTCCATATGTAATAACTTCAGAGGCAACCCTGGTCACGTTGCCAAGCCTCTGCAACTTCACCACCTACAAAGAAAAGCAAAAAGTCAAAAGCATTCAGTCCATCAAAGGCAAAAATAAGGCAAACTGCCCAAAAACAGAGTTTTAAAAGCAAGTTAAAAGCAAACATTAGAAAAGTGGGTTTTTGTAAATGAAAAAATCAAAGCTATATGTATATAAACTATTTTCATGTTTAAAAAGTTCATTTGTATCTTCAAGAGAAAGAGAGCAAGTGTATTGGTCTTCCAACAGCCAAAGAGTGAGTTTTGTGCCAAAAACAAGAGAAAATCAGGGTGCGGCACATTGGGTCATGGGTGCGGTGCATTGGGCTAAGCTTTGCAGTGTAAATTTATAACAGGCATGACGCACCTGTGAGGTGGTGTGACGCATAGGGGTACAAGGCCCGAAATTACTCCCAATCTCTTCCAAACTCACAAATTTGCTAAATCCTCATTTGTTCAAGTAAGTCAACATCCCTCCATGACCAATGAATGAATTTCTCTTGGTGTTTATGGTGATTTAATGGGAAAAAATTGAAACCCCACTTCCTTGCATTTTTTGTCAAAAACAATTGCATAGGGTTTATGAATTATATTTCTTGCTGCTAATTCCACTCCTACCCATTTCTCACTCCCTCACTCCTTCATTCCCTCAATCATTTTCTCCCTCTCTTTACATTCTCATCTACCCATTCCCTCAACCCCATATCCCTAAATTTCTAATCTTAAAACCCTAATCCCATTATCCCAAAGCCCTAATTACTATTCCCAAACTCTAAAAATTATCCCCTAAACCCTTCTATTCCTAAAAAACCTGTCAGCAACATTTCAAAATCCCTCATACACACTCCCTCCACAGTCCCTCACACATTCATATCCTTGGCAGCAAAAAACCTAAAGACACCATAAAATCTCTTCATACTCATCTAAGAAAACTCAAACATTGGCAAACATGGAGTCAGAATCTTCCTATGACAGAGATGAGGAGACAGTCAGTGATTCTTCTAGAGAAATGCATGCACCAAGGAGGCCTCACAAGGGTGGAAAACATAACAGGGAGGAGCCTACTTCACTTGCCGAGTTGTTGGCCTGTCCTCTTGCTGTCACATGCTTTCAACACCAATCTTGTTATCAGTTCTGTGAGATGGTGGAGAGAGTCAAGTATCACCTTGAGTTGGCCAGATTGTTTGTGCTCCATCTTCATAATGGCCAAGTCACTTTGGCAGGTGTGACATTCACCTTGACACCTGAGACTATTGCTCAAGCAACCGACATTCCAAATGTAGGTGAGAAATGGTATAAGAGGCAGCTAATAGACAGAGATCATTATGAGCCTTACATCAAGGCTAGGTTTCAGAGACATATTAGCAAAGTTTTTCCTTTCAAGTATTTTCAGGACACATATGCTCCCTTGATGAAACTCATAATTAGATATTTCAGCTATGAGGGTAGATTTTCTCGTCTATATGCCTATCATATCAGATTGTTGATGCACTTTAATAGGGTGAGGATGATGAACCTCCCTTATTTCATTTGCCAGAACATTGAGAATATGACCTCCTTAGTACAAAAGAAGCCTCCTCAGTAGCAATATAACAACATATATCATCTTGCACTAATCAAAATTGTGGTCTTGCATCAGCTTGGTTTACTGAACATCTCAGGGGAGGATTTCATTGCACATGAAGTCTTTATAGGTCCTCAAGTACCCCGAGCAGTTTTTCATGAGGCGGGAGAGCCTTCACATCAGTAGGAGATTCATGAGACACAAATCACTAGTGTGCCAATGTTTATCACATATCAAAAGGGCACTAGAAGGTTGTTTGTAGCAGCAAAACGAGTACTATCTCCACCCGGGGTGGAAGGGGTCTCGTTTCCTCCATCAGCAGAGCAGGTACAGGACAAGGGTAAGTAGCCCTTGCATGATGAGGGACATTCAGGAGGTCATGAGACAGATTTCATCCTCATTCAGGATGAGGATACCGATTTGGGCTCACAAAGCTCAAGACTTAAAGAGATCATTCAGGAGCAGCAAGATGATATTCAACATTTGTCTCTCAACTTGGATAGAGCCAAATCATTAATTATTTGGAGTAGAGGAACAAGAAGCTAGAAGATCAGCGAACTATCATGGAGCTCCAAAACATATGGGCAAACCGGCAAGCTGCCAAGAGGAGGAAAATCAAATTGACCACACTTGAGCAAGAAATTCAAGCTGATCGTGAATCTTGGCTTGAGAGGACAAACATGCACCTAGAGAGGATGCTGGAGAAGGCCAACAACGAGAAAAACATGTTGAGGAACATGGCATACCACTAATTGGAAAGAAACATGGTGTGCAAAACAAGAATCAGGAATTTGAAGGCCAAATTGAAGAAAGGCATGAGGAAGAGAACATAGACAAATAGACTCCAGATTTTGGCTGAGGCTTCCTTAGCCCAACACAGCACTTGATGAGGAACACTCAGCCCAAATTTCAAGAAATTTGGGAAAATTTTTGTGCTAAAAAACAGGTTTTTCTGCCCAATGCCTCGCGCCACTGGCGCTACGCATTCACTTGGTTAGGAATTTTGAAAAATGGCTTGCATTTTTGGATTTGTCATGGAAAAATATGAATTCCCTCACATGGCCAAGAAATTTTGACAGGCTTTGAGCTTCCAAAAAGGTCAAAAACACCTCAAAAATGACATTTCTACCCCTTTTTGGACACACAGGAAGCAGAGTTGGGAGAACTCAATTTTGGATGGGCAAATTGAGGCCAAATTCAGAAATTCCACTTGTTTTGGAAAGTAGACAGACAGACCTTTCCAACAAGCCCACTTGGAGCAAATTTTGTGCATCGGAAGTCCTCCAAAATTGGCTGCAAAAATGCGCTACGCATAGGGAAATCAGCGCGGCGCATTGGAGGAAATTTGCTCATTTTGGCCAAAAAACTCTGTTTTTCGCCTAGTTTCTTCATAGTTTGACTTTTCTCTTTCTAATAGTCAAACTCATGGTGTAATTTAATGTGACTTGATGGATTTTGATGTAATTATGCTAAATTTTCACTCATATAGGTAGATTCATCATGAAAAAGTAGTTTGCAATTGAATGAATTAGTTTCCTAGGTTTTAGAGGCATGCTGTTCCACTGCCTACTTTTAAGTTCTTAGTTTAGATCTTGTTGAAATAGCTCCTAAACTCATGAGCTCGACCCCTAAAGCCTAGCATGAGTTGTTTGATGCCTATATATAGTAGTTTTTTAGTCATTGAGAAAGGTTGGACTCTTGTGAATGCTTTGAGCATTTTTGTACACTCTTTTTAGTAGTTTGGCCAAGGAATTGACCAGGGTTTGCAACACTTTATGGGATTCTTGTGGCATCTTGATTTGGTATTGTGTTTCCTTCTATAATTGCAAGTTTACATGTGTTTTATGTATGCCATTATCTCTCTTTGCTTCATATTAACTAAATCAAACAAGGATAAAGGTAGAATACATTGAGATTGCAGTGCTCTACCTAGGGTTTGTTTAGTTATTTATGTTTTCAGCTGTTTGAAGAGGATTCCTAAGATTTTCATGCCCTCTCCAACTCCTCACCAATCTAAAAGCTCTCCATCTCATTCAATTTGAAGTGCTAAACCATTTTCCTACCTCACCCCATAGTGATCTCTGCAAGACTGTGTCCATTCCCCGGACCCAAATCTGCCTTTCACATTTGAGCCAGCAAACCCATCTTAAATTCAATCAAACACCTCTGTGCACATACCTAGCCTAAAATTAGTCCTTACATCAGTCATCTCAAGCTTCATTGCCCATATTTTCTGAGATTGACAAGGAGAGAGCCCTCTCCCGACCTGGTAGGGATAGCTACCAGGTTAAGCATGGTTTGATGTTACCCTAGATCCTGCCTTTCTCAGCCTGAGCTAGATTTAGGCCCTAACAGTTTCTCTTTGACTTGTCAACAATGCTAGGGCTTCAATAAAATGACTTTTAACAGTAACAACATTTTTTTCCCTAAGGTCTTCATTCATTTAGATTTTCATCCATGCGTTTATACATCTAGGCTGGTATCATGAGAAATATATGTGCATAAGATATGGATATATCTTCATATGCATTCATCATCAAGGGTTCTTCAACACAAATAGGTTTTGACTAGGCTAGAGAAATTCTTCAACAAGAGCTAGGGTTTCATCTAGGGCATGGTATGCTTCTAGGTTTCCATATTATTGACATCAATGACAACTTTATCCAAAACAGTTCCATGTCTGTTGGCGGGAAAAGTTCCCTAAGGAAAGGGTTGAAAGCCTCAACAGTGCAAGGTAAGATAATCAACAAAGAACACTCAAACAAGCATGCCAAACATACGAATTATCAAACTTGGATTTAGATACATACCCAGCGGTTATACATTTGAATATTTTCCTGTAGGGTCTAAACCCTCTTCTTCCTCCAAGATGTACAAACCTGCAAAGCAATCACATAAGCATATGCATAATAGATAATTCCATGTGCATACACAGTAATGTATCAGATCATCATATATAAACATATAAACTATCATTCATAAGATGACAACATATATCGGGAACAATACATGAGCTTCTTTATTGATTAAGAACAGTAAGTCCAATAAATATACAACTTGATCCAGGCCAAAGGCACCGGTGAAGCTTTCCTCCGGATCCATCTAGCCCGAGCCATGAAGAAAACCTCTCTAACAAGTCCAAGTAGATGCTAGATAAGGATGCTGAGCATCTATGCAAAGGAAACCACGGTTTCCTAGACACTGGGAGTGCAGGAGGCACGAGAAAAACATACATGATATGGGAGAAATTTAGTATAGTTTCGATATCCTTCTTCTTGTATGAATTAGAGCTACCCAAGGGGTGTATATATACCACCTAAAATTGGTTATTTCAGTTAGGCCACTGGTACCTGTAGGTGGGATCTCGGTAAAACCCATAAAATTTTCCCAAAAAATAACATTTTATTTTATTTTTTCATATTTTAAAAGGTATACGTGGGTAGAGTGTTATGGGATCCATGTATGTACGTGATTTAGTATGGGCAAAGTCGCGTATGGATTTTGAGATACTATTTTTTTAGTATAAAGTTAAGTTTGCACAGGAAAAGGGACTGCCCAAGGCCATAAAAGAGCATCAGGTCTATAGGAGTGTTGAATGATGCTATAACAGATTCCTTATAATATGTGAGGCAGAAGGGGAACATGATGGCCAAAATATATTAAGTATAGGGAGAGGAGTCATTCGAAAACCCAGGAGGAGATCACCAAATTCTAGCCCACTGAATACCTGTGGAAGGAGTTAGAAATAAAACTTATGTCTGAGGCAAGCATGCCCATGCCCAAAAGTAGTAAATCATGTTCGCTAATCAAGTATAAAGTGGATCGAGAATGTATACATAAGTATATAGATGAAGCCAAATAATACATAGTGGATCATCAGATAATAGTCACGAATGAACACAACAGAGCTATATCTCAATATCACATATAGAAGCATGTGTGATCAATGATGATAGAATACTATCTGATCAATGATGTTGCATAAATGATCCTCATAAAAGTACCGAGTCATATAGGTGGAATAGTGGTATTGCATAAACTTGGGTTCCAACATATAAGATGCTACTGTGAAAGACTACAACATATAAAGGTGAGAGGTGCCACTTGCAGAAAACTGAAGGAGATGTCAAGTGAACCAAGATGCTGACACAACCTGAGGTCTTCACCGACTGTAAATGGTACATTTATACACTATAGGAATAGATGAGTTGAAGTCGACCATATGAGAAATCATTTAATTTCTAGTCATTTATGTATACCATTAACAAATGCCAGACAACTCACCAATAATGATAATGAGTGTCAAGGTACCCTAGTACAATCTAACAAGTGTGAATAGATGTGTTGAAGTCGAACACTTGAAATAATATATCAATTAGGATACATTAATGTATTCTCACTTTCGATCGTGAAGGAGTCTGCCACTGATGACTACAAACCCTAAGGTATTGAAAAAAGGACTCTGGACCTTATTCCTAGAACAATGAGTTGGGTTCAATGGGAAATGATCTGCTGGAAGGAAGGCATTAAGGCATCCCACATCAACCAATGCGAGTGTAAGACGAAAGTCAATAATTTGGAAGAAATCAGAAGAAGAGAGATGAAGTAACCATTCCAAAGTACATTTACAACGTACACAAGATGTCGATAGTGGACGACATAAATCATTTGAACCAACCAATAATGAACGCTGACATAGAGGCGAGGAATCCACCAATAGGGTCAAATGGAAACCAAGGTATTGCACAAATCCCAATGTGTGGTAATGTAAGATGACATCGAACACAAGGGAAACTACTCAATCAAAGACCCATAATGTTGATAGATGTTGAGCACAAGGTCACCTATCAATGATGTAAATAGGGCTAAGGTGCAACTCTAGGACTAGTCTCATAGCAATTTTTCGAAGTTGATAAGAGCATACCCTCCAGTAAGAAGTCAATGGGGACCTTCTTAACCAACACGAGTAAAGGACCATGTCATTGATGTGATGATGAGAATAACTTAATAGACTGGTATGGTTGATAGAAATGAGTCAAGAGACACCACAAAATGGACGACAACAGGTTTACTTCCCTTTAACAAAAGCACAACTTGATGTGACTTTATGGCAACATAAAATAATTTTGTATAAGTTCGTAATGCAGGAGGCATTAACAAACTCTCCATATGATTGGAAGAGATAACCAACTAGTGGAGGACTGACTTAAGAACAAGATTATGGCTTCCCTAAAGTCAAACTAAGTCCCATCATGATGGAGGAAAGACTCATTTAAGTGCTTTGTTAAAGGGAAAGGTAGGCAATAATGAAGTGGTGGACCTTAAGCAATAGGTAGTAGAGCTTCAGTTGAAGATAGAAACCCACATTTGTGTAGTGCTCATGCCAGAAAATCCTCAAAATCCTACAGAGCATCTTGCTAAGACCCTCATCGAGCTAACAACTCTTAGAGGGGGAGCTCAAGAAGGTATAGATGGATTTGGAAAGGACCAATGAACCCTTGCACAAAAGGAGAAACAACTTGATACTGCCAAAACTATTGCATAGCTGATCAACGAGAATTTGCAGTCAGCTAATAAGGAGACCACAGAGCTCAAAGAAAGACTGAAAGGGAACATGTCGCTCCTCTAGGAAAAGCAACTGATATGGGATGAAATAATAGAAGAAATGAAGAACTACTGGGAGTACATAGCTCTGATGGCTGAGCATAAAATTATAATCAAAGACTATGAGTTCTTCATCTTGTCTGCCAAAGAGGATGGTGAAAAGGATGCTCAAATTGCTAAGAAATTCATCGAGTTTGTTAATGAAAATCCCCTCAATGAGTTGAGGGCTATAAATGTGGTGGATCCGGTGTCTGCCATCATGGAAATCTATAAGGTAGTCCAAAAAGAAGAGGCCAGAGTTAAATATGAAGAATTCTTGGAGGTAGTACTCAAGGATGTAGCTGCCTTCAATTCATAGTTTGTGCAGAGGGTCCGCACAGGATTGGCCAAATGTTGGGACCTTATGGGAGTATTAATCCCTTGGGAGAAATATAGTCAGATGCTAGTAGAGGCCAAGAGTAGGGTTGATTCATCTGATGAGAAGACTGCCACCTTGAAGGGTAAAATTGTGGTCAAATATCCGAGGAAGGAGTTCCAACTGCTAGGGTTGGTGAAGACTTTATTTCCTCCCAGGCTAAATTATGTAGGGCTCACAAATCTCAATATTTCCTATCAAGTGTTCTTTCGTGCTCCTCTACCTAGTCCAACGCTATGGTAGAGATGTGATCAATTCATCAACCCTCCACTACTTCAGATCATCAATCCAGTGACTCTTCCTCCTTAACCGGTCTACCACAACTGAAGATACTGCTGATTGTGTCAATCATGAAACTTTCCTATTCTATGTTTTATGTAAATATTTTATTTTCAAAGAATTAATGCAAGTTAGTTAGGATCTGACTAGTACAACTGTGCCACTACAACACACTGAAATTTTTGTTATGATGATTCACTGTAAAATAAAGAAATAATATTTTGTAAGGGTGCTCTTACTCAGGCCCTACAAGAAAGAGTTATGAAACAGAACCAAGTGTTCTGAATTTTTCTTCAAGAAGGGAAGCTCTACAATTGTCAATGAAATGTATGGTCTGTTGAAGATTAATGAAAGCTTTCAGTGATTCTGGCTCACATGTTACTGTAGTATGTATTTTCTTTTGTGTTATTCCATATAACTTCACTATTATTCTCAGATTACGTGTAATCATAGCTATTGGACGTATTTTTGTTAAATTACAGATTCGTCTATGTCTCTGTTGATTTAAGATGCCTATGACTGATAAAAATTGACTTCCTTAATATGCGCTACATGTAATCTAACATGTCATTTAATTATTTCTTTCATATGTTTCACGCTGAAATCTAATGCATTGGATTCTTAACTAAGCCATGTGTATTTAGTTTCATTCCTTTATATTTCTTCTCTCCCATTCACTGCAACGACTGATAAACTACATGTTCATGTGATGTTGGCCACCAAAGCTGGGCCTTAATCCTTCTATGAGTATTGTCTTGTTGTCAGTATTGTATTCCTCCTCTTAAAGAAGGTCCTAAACCAATATTTTTGTCTTAAATGTGTTAAATATTGAGTGTAAAAGAAAAATCTCAACAAATCCTACAAACACTCATCAAGATGTCCAAGGCACTAGTCTCTCCTCAACCCAGGGGCTGTCTCTAGGAGTAGCAACATCTTCTAGCGCCATTACTGGGGAACAAATCAAAACATTTTCCTTGGGTACGAGACTTGTACACCCTTTGGTTAGGCGAGCAGAAAGGGGTGTGCATTGAAGATATCTCCCCTTGGAAACTCCACTAGTTTGAATCTCATTTTGAGCATCCTGGATTTCAAAATGCCTCACACTCGCTCTAACACTTCAAAACAAAGAACTCCTCCTGTATTTGATCCAAAAAAGATAATATCTAGGAGAGTCTGGAAAGAAAGAACTCCTATCACTCCGGGCTCAGTGATCTCTTACCTAGAAGTATCAACCTCCAACTCTTAGAAGGCTATAATAAATTGCTTTGAGTTTGTAACAACCCTGGTGAAAACTCCACATAAAAATATATAAATACCATGGATGATGGGACATGTTATCACCAAAATAGGACCCTGATAGGCTGCTGATCAGACTATCTCAGTGTAACTATTTCAAACCAATCTTTTAGCTAAGGCTTAGCCTCCTTAGCCTGAGAGGGCTCTCTGAAAGGGTTAATGATATTGATTAAAGATATGGATAGATGGCTAACTCTATGGTTTGGATTTTATATGTTTGTAGATTGGAAGATGGAGACTTGCTACCATTGGGATATGGAGTCAGTGACAGAGATAAGGACAACAAATAGCTCTTCTTATAAAACTGAGGCTTGTATATACTTAAATGAAAGAGTGACACATTCAAGAAAGTCTCAATAACTTGAAGTTCATAGGAGTCAGAGCATGTGGGCATGAATTTTGAGTAATGATACATCAAGGTATTCAAAAGGAAAGAATTTAAAGTGATAGATCAGAGTTTAATACCTACATGGAAGTCAGGGCATTCAGCATTTAAACATTCAGAACATAAACTCATATGGGACCACACAATTTATGAATGTATACAAGAAGTCAGAGCACATTCAGTGAATTCTGAGTGATTATACATCCATACCACTGTAAGAATTAAGGAAAGGACAACATCACATATTCTGAACATAAAAAATCCTTCATGAATCCTGAGAAGTAAGCATTAAGACTATGGAAGTAAAGCATTTCAAAGATAAAAGATGAAGCTCACTAAAGTACACTAAGAATCTCAGCTTCAGAAAAGTCCAACTGCTTCTGTATATATCAATCCCTGCATAGCATTTACAAAAGTAGTCTTTTTCTCTAACATTTTCCAACCCTTTGTACATCAGATGTTCTGCTATATATAGAGTTCATGTAGATTCCTTCCTCCAGCATGAGGGGAATTCGAATTCCTCCTAATTTGACACCTATTGACACTTAAAACTAACTATTTAATACAAAGGACAGCTAACTAGGAGTCCTAGAGACCTAATACAACTAGGAGTGTAACTCCTTATTATGATTAAAACAACCTTATCTAAACATTTAAAACATTCTTTGACACCTAAAACTCCATGAAGTCGAATTTGATGGTGCTCATAACCTTCCAGCTGGCCCTTGATGACTCATCCTTTTGTTGTTCCTAGAAACTAGGAGACTGTCCCTTGCTCTGTTCTGGCTGAAAAATAGGTCTTGGGACAGAGCTCATAACTTCTCATAAAAAATGTATTTCGAAAAACTGAAGGAGGCTTTTTTGAACCAATCCATGCTGAAAAAAAACCTATCTTGGTTTTTTGAAACACCTTCCCTACCACCCAGAATGTGTCTTTGAAAAACAGGTGTAAAACAGGAGATGAAAAACTGCACCTACAGCAGTTTCGTAGCGCAACTTTGGTCATTAATTTCTCTCAGATCGTAATGGATTTGAGGAAAATGAAGGAGGTTTTTCTAGTTCAGTCTGTTAGGAATAAAAACCTCTTTCCATTTCCAAAAATAGGCTTTCAGTTGCTTTAGAGACTTCCTGGAAGTTGACTAGTAAAAACAGGGAAACAAAACTCCTCCTTTTTTGCTTTTGGTCTTCCACAAGGATCTTCGAAATCAATTATCCCTGTTGTTCTTCATAAAATTGCATTGGATTATCTTGTTTTACATACACTGTAGACTTGGCCCATGTATATGTGAAAACAAACCCTTTAATGCTGCCCGATGCATCATGAACAAAACTAGCTATGAATAATGACCATTTTATAACACATAGATTTAGAGTTCATGAATGTCCTTCCTGTCCTTGTTTTTCCCTTGCTTGATGTTTATACCTTGTAAATAATCCCTTTCCTTGAATTTGGTAATCTCAAGGTTGGTAGACATCAGTTTCTTTTTTGACTTCCTTAAAGCTACATTCTTCTTCTTGAGTGCTAACTGCCTTACTTGAGTTGACATGGAAAACTTTGATGTATGCTGACCCTGAGCTTTGCCAAGTGCTTCTTATGCCTGAAAGGAACACGAAAGTGACCAAGAGCAAATCTTCCTTACATTCCCCATTTCTTTGAAATTTGTTTAGTGATAACAGGACACGTATTCGAAGCGGAATGGTGGGTAGGACATTTTAGTGGGTGTTCATTTGGTTGTTTATGGTTAAGGAAATTGGCAAAGGCATTAAAGAGGCAAAAATGTATTTTGGCACATTTATTAATGAAAATAATGGAAATTAGGAGAAAAAGGAGGTGAAAGGTCATAGGTTGCAAGTGAGGAGGAAAATGCAGGAAAATAATGGAAAATGAAAAAAATAGAGGCTGTTAGACTCTGTCTCATGTCAGAGATTGATTCTTCTTCAAAACCCTGTTTTGAAGAAGAAATCATTAATGTGTTGTTTAAATTTATGTAATTTATTCTCTAGCTCTTCAAAAGGCAGCAGCGACTTCAAAGCTCCTATCCCTGCACAAGCACAATTCAGAATATCATCAGTGAGCCAACTCAAGCGACCATCCAGACAGATGAGTTTTGCAGCACGCGCACTTTGCAGGATGTGTACATTGACAAGTTTGATCAGATTGACGAGAACATGAATCCTAGTTTGCTCATTATGAGGAAAGAATATGCACGGCATATAGCTGGGGTCCTTCAACAAGAGGAAGCACAGGTGTGGGCTCTTTTATATCACAACTCTGTTCACGGACTCAGCTTCAACACTTTCATGGGAAATTTAGCAGTTGGACGTGGACCAAGTATATTGCTGGTCAAGGACAAAGAAGGGTACATCTATGGAGGTTATGCTTCTCAGCCATGGGAAAGACACAACAACTTCTATGGTGACATGAAGTCCTTTCTTTCAGTCTATCTCCAAAGGCAGCCTTATATCGACCTACAGGGGCTAATGGCAATATGCAGTGGTGTGCTATGAATTTCATGTCAGCGAGTGTTCCTAATGGTCTTGGTTTTGGTGAGCAAGTAAACCATTTCGGACTCTTTTTGTCGGAATCGTTTGACTGGGGTCATTCATTTGAGTCTGTTACATATAAAGGTCCCCGCTTGACCAAAACGGCAACCATTTTCCCTGAAGTCATAGAATGCTGGGGAGTAGTTGTTAAAGGAAATGATCAGGAAACTCTAAATGCTGTGAAAGGCACAGTGCTGGAGCGATTCAAAGAAGATCGTAATTTGTTGAATATGATGGGGATTGCAAATTCAAGTGATCAGTAGACTGGATTATGCAGCAATTCAGTAGTGCAAAGATTGTGAGAAGGCTTCTCCAGGTGGCATATTTGATTGTGACATTTATGATTTCACTTATTTCACAGCTCTCCTCTCTCCCTTAGACGTCCCTATGTACTTTATGGTTACCCCTCGTCATTGTTCTCTTTCTGACACCTTAATTGCCAGCGGAATCCATTATGGATGAGACCCATAATTTTCTTTCATATGCTACCCGAGTTCACCCAATTGTAAATGATGGCAGGTGTGGAGCAAAGCATTGGTTTAGATGTGGAATATTATTGTAGACGCTGTGATAAAAAGACAAACCTGATGATGCTTGTTGCATCTGAATCTTTGGAAGTACGAGCTGATGTTGAGAAGAATTTGTGTCTTGCTTTACGCATCATACAGGGTACAAGGCAGATTGTGAGGAGGAAGCGGCAGAAGTCCCAAATGTAGGAATCCGCTTTCAAATCCCAAAAGAGGTGGTTTCATAGGCGAAATATTTCCATGGAAAGTTCATTAGTGGCTCTGGGATCAACTGTAACTGTAAAAATGCAGAGTCCACCTTCAGACGATTGGCGGAAGAGTTCAGAAAACAACAATTATGAAAACTTGATTGCGTCAAGCTCTATAGTTCCATATCAGGACGAGGGAAAGGAGATTTGCCAAAGTTCTCAAGTATAGTTTGTGAAAAGTCAGAAAATCAAATGACGGCACCCTTTTTCAGAACAATTTTAAGGAACTCCTCAATCTTTTGAGGCTGGTAAGGCCTAATATTTAGATTTGAACTCTTTTCAAGCATTCTTCGGTTGGCTGATCAGTATTATTACTACAACGGAAAAATATCCGAAATTAATGTACCGAGGGCATGTTCAAGATACGGTGGAGAGAATCTTCTCTGAAGTACTGGGTTATGCTCTACAAAGTAGCACTGAGGTGATCTCCAAAAACTAACATTATTATTTGTCCATAATAAAGGAGATGTACTCGAAGATTTGCCTGGACTTGTTGATTTCACTGTAATATTGAATCTACATGATAAACAGAGAGGTAGCATTGCGCATGGCAAAGTTGCTCGGTGGGCGTTTAACTGCCAGCCATAATATCTTTCCGTAACAATTTCTGTTTTGAATTTTTTAAATCACGGGAAAGAGCGTCTGCTGAGAAATGAATTGGGGTTTTAATGTGAAGGTTGCGGGTAGGCTACTTCGTTCGAATCTCAACACCTAGTCACTTAGCACCCGGCATTTGTGAAACTCGGATTGCTGGTAAGGCGACAAATGGTTGAGCGAATTGACATATGGCTTTCACAATGCCAAGATCCAGATCACGGTGCGATCTTTTGGAGATTTTGTGGGAATTGCGGGCGATTGTTGGGACTCTTAGTTCAGTTGTCACCATAAGCTGAATCGGTGGAAAATTAGTTTTATTAAAATGGCCAACGCATTTCCAGATTTTGGGGCGCAGTTTGCAAAGTGGCATTCATAGGTTCGTTTGCGTGTCAACAACTTGAATTCGAATCAGGGTAACATGTTTATTCTCTAGGAGAGCTGCACTGATGTATGTATAGTGGCCATGAATTTCGTTCTCAACGGTGGTGATCCCAACTACGTGGCTCCTTTACCATTGGATTTTGTGGCACACAGTTGAGTTTGGGTAGCAATGTCATTAATGACACAATCTCCAGTGGCTCGTTGTCGACTGTGGTTTTCCAGATTTTAATCAACTCTGTGCGCTATCTTCAGGATCGGTTGCAACTGTCAATAGCCTCATATCTTGTACAGTTGACCAAATTAAGACGGCTCTGAACTGTGAAAACGCGCCTCTTGTTTCTTGTTTCCATCTGCTCTATTTTTATGGCTTTAGTTAAAACAGTGCCCTTGTTTTGGGCAACATTTTTTATTTATTTATTGTATTAAAAATTCATTTTGAAAAAGAGAGGGGAGATTTTCTGAGTGCCGAGTGCTGGAACAGAGCTTTCATTGTACAGTTTTTTGGCAGAGAATTTAATGGAATTACACAGCTCTGTTTTCTGAGATTCATGTGGTATGACAATTTAACATTAGTTTTTCCTCTGTTACATATGTAAACCGTTATGTTTCATTTCATTTCATGACCATTTCTAGCTGAAAAAATGAAGTGTTTAGGTAGGAATTCATAGTATTATATGCTCCTCCTATAAGTTTGTTCACGTTCGATGTTTTCTTCTGTTTGACAAGGATTCATCTCCTATGCCCTTGTCAGCTCCTCACCAGTCTTGCCATCTCATTTAAAATCTAGATTTGGTGTTAAATTGCTTGCCTACCTTGCCTCAGTTGATAATCTGTGTAGTCATTATATTTCTCTGTTCAAGCTGTGATTTTGCCCATGCAGCCCAGAAAAGCCCCGTCATTTAATTAAAAACCCCAAATCAAACTTCCTTATCAGTTTACTAGCCTAATATCAGTGTTCCTAATTGGGTCAGCTCATCCTATTGAAAGATCTACCGAGTTTGACCGGAGAGAGCCTTCTCATACCCCGTAGGGCTAGCTACGAGGTGAAATGGTTTGATGTTGCCTTGAAGGTTTACCTTCCTCAGCCTAGGGTGAAATCTCAAGCGCTAACAGAGGCCTCATACATAAAAAGGCTTCTAAGGATCAGTTGTGAAGCTTCTTCCTTTTAGAGTGAACCTTTTGTCAGTTCAGTTTTGGAGCTCTCTCATTATTCTCTCTCTCTCACACTATTGGATACTTAGAGTTTTCTTGGAGCACTCTTGGAGGGTGTGGCATACTTGGATTCTTGGAGCAAGAAGGCAGAGGAAGAGCAGGAAAACACAAGGGGCATCGACATCAGCAACTACATCAGATTTCTCGTAGGTACCAAGTTGCATGTATGTTTTCCTCACTATTTTTGGAATACATGGCACATGCATGTGGTTTCTTGGTTGTGATCAGTCATTGGCATGGAGGATTTCCTGGTTCGACAGTGGATTGCCTAACCTTGCCATTTCCTGGATAGCCATGGTGATTGTGGGTTTACTTTCATTGTTTTGTTTTGGTTGGTTCTCATGTTTCCTTAGCTTGGGTTGAGTTATTGGTCCTGGAAGCCCTGGTTGAACAAACAATCTGGAAGCCCTGTAAAAAATTGGGTTGAGTTACTAGTCTTGGAAGCCCTGGTTGGACAAACGCTCTGGAAGTCCTTGGTGGGTTGAGTTACTAGTCCTGGAAGCCTTGGTTGGACAAACGATCTGGAAGCCCTGTATAAGCTGTGGGTTGAGTTACTAGTTATGGAAGCCTTGGTTGGAATAATTCTCTAGAAGCCCTAGAAGGCTTGGATGGAGACCAATATGATGATGGTTTTTGGTGATGTTTGACCATGAGGTGGAATCATTGTTTGATGGGTTGAGGTGGGTGGCCTATGGAATCCATGGATGAGTTTTGATTGATGTGTTCTCTAAGATCCCACATTCATACTTGGAATATGGCATGGGGGTGATTGGTTGAAGAGAGACTTGGCTCAGCCAATCTATGGTTGGGTGGAACGTGGTAGTCCCATCACCAGTTGGTTCATTGCATTTATTAATGAAAAAATTCATTCCCTTGATTTTCATGTGCAAATGCACTGATGTATATATGGATTTTGATGGCTCATATGTTTATTGTATTTTTGTTCCTATTATGTTGTTTATATGCATATTTACTCTGGAAGGTGTTACAGGTTGTACAAGTGGTGCCATGTACATGTTGTACAAGTGGTGTTGTGTGTAGGTGGTGCTGTGTACATTTCTTGCATGTGGTGCTGTGTACATGTGGTGTCGCATCGTGCATGTGGTATTGTGTACATGTTTTACAAGTGGTGTGGTATAGATGTGGCATTGTGTACATGTTGTGCATGCAACACGGTGTACATGTGATGTTGTGCATGTAGCAGGTGGTGCGGTGTACCTGTGGCTCTGTGTACATGTTGTACATATGGTACTGGTGCACGTGTGGTATTGTGTGCATGTCATACATGCTGTGTTGAGGGCATGTGGTATTATGTATGTGCATCATGTAGTTGTGGTATTGCGGAGTGTGTACTTGTTGTGTTGTACTCTGTGTAGGTACATGTATTGGGTGGTATTACACATCGAGTATAGATGGATGCACTATGTTGTACACTAGCTATAGGTTTATGCATTGTACGTCAGGTGTAGGTGCATGTATTGCATGGTGTTGTCTGTCAGGTGTGGTTGTATGTGTGTGATGCACACTATGCGTATGTACACCTGGTAGAGGAGAAGGCATTGGGTGTGGCAACCGATCTGGTGTCTATACAAAAGAACAAAGGAAGAAGTAAGGATCTATGAAGGATAGGTATCGGTATTGTATTTCAATTTTATTATGCATGTGACTTATGATTATGGCATATGATGATTACATGTGAATTATGATTCTAGTTTATGATTTATGATTGTGATTTATGATCTATGATTTTGGTTTATGATGGTTACATGTGATTTATGATTTTGATCTAGGATGGTTGTGTTTTGAGCTAACTTGATGTGGTATTTTTATACATGTTGATTTGGTCAAAGATGCTAGTTTTACTTCTTGTGACAAGAAGTGAACAGGATTCCAAGTGTACCTTATTGACAAAATACCAATGAGGTATGATTTGAAGTTATTTCAATTTATTTTGAATCTAATGGAAGTTATGTTCTTGGTACAGGAAGCATGAACATGCCCAATTGGGTGGTTGAAATCGACTGCAAGAATTAACAACAACAGTGAAAGAAATTAGAAATGCAGCAGTATGCTGGTAGAGCACTTCAGAAGTAGGGCCATTGTGGGACACTGGTACCCAATTGTGTCCATTGATTTCCATGAGCATGCTATGATTGGTATGATGGTTTTAAGGCAGGGATATGCCTTGATTTTTGTATCTTCTGATGCGAGGAAGCCTTTCCAAGGGATGGACTGCCCAGGATGGGGGTTCCAGTGGAACTTGGAAGGTGGGTGACTGCACGGAAGGGGTGACCAAATTCCCGAGGGACTATGTAGCAGAGAAGGGAAGGTCATAGATGGATTTGTTTTAGTCATTAGCATTAGATTTGTTTTTGGCAACTGTTTGCTGAGAGGACAAGTGGCGCAGGATTATAACGCTAAACATTGGATGAAAATTTGACCTTGCAGTGGATTCTGGACTTCCTGGGAAGGAGCCGAATCCCGGTATTACTTTGAGGGTGGAGGTGTGAGCCTCTAGATTCCTTTGTTGATTGATACGGGCATCATATCCTTTATTTTATGGTTGAGCAAATGTGTATATGTGTATATCATTGTAAATACTGTAATGAGCTGTGTTATAAAGCTCCAATATGCGATATGGCTTTTATATGGTCATGTTGTCATGATGTTTTGCTTTTGAGCAGGGCTTTCATTGTAAATACTACAATGAGCTATGTTATAAAGCTCCATGGGCAGTATGTTTTGTTTTCAGCAGTCATGTTGGTTATAGGTGTCATTGAACACCGAGGATGGTGTTCCCCCAAGGGGGAGGGTTCTGTAACAACCCTAGTGAAAATTCCATGTAAAAATATATAAATACCACGAATGATGGGACATGTATTCCAAGCTGAATGGTGGGCAGGACATCCTAGTGGGTGTTCATTTGGTTGTTTATGGTTAAGGAAATTGGCAAAGGAAATGGATAAGGAATTAAAGAGGCGAAAAGGTATTTTGGCACATTTATTAATGAAATAATGGAAATTAGGAGAAAAAGGAGGTGAAAGGTCATAGGTTGCATGTGAGGATGAAAATGAAGGAAAATAATGGAAATTAGGAGAAAAAGGAGATGGAAGGTCATAGGTTGCATGTGAGGAGGAAAATGAAGGAAAATAATGGAAAATGAAAAAAATAGAGGCCTCATACATAAAAATTCTTCTAAGGATAAGTTGGAAATCTTCTTCCTTTCAGAGTGAACCTTTTGTTAGTTCAGTTTTGGAGCTCTCTCATTATTCTCTCTCTCTCTCTCTCTCTCTCTCACTTTTGGATACTTAGAGTTTTCTTGGAGCACTCTTGGAGGGTGTGGCATACTTGGATTCTTGGAGCAAGAAGGTAAAGGAAGAGCAGGGAAGCACAACATGGCATTGACATCAACAACTACATCATATTTCTTGCAAGTACCGAGTTGCATGTATGTTTTCCTCACTATTTTTGGCATGCATGGCACACGCATGTGGTTTCTTAGTTGTGATCTATCATTGGCATGGAGGATTGCCTTGTTTGACAGTGGATTTCCTAGCCTTTCCATTTCCTGGATAACCATGGTGATTATGGGTTTACTTTCATTGTTTTTTTTTGGTTGGTTCTCATGTTTCCTTAGCTTGGGTTGAGTTATTAGTCTTGGAAGCCCTGGTTAAAAAAACACTCTGGAAGCCCTGTAACAACTTGGGTTGAGTTACTAGTCTTGGAATCCCTGGTTGGACAAACGCTCTGGAAGCCCTTGGTGGGTTGAGTTACTAGTCTTGGAAGCCTTGGTTGGAAAAACACTCTAGAAGCCCTGTATAAGTTGTGGGTTGAGTTACTAGTTCTGGAAGCCTTGGTTGGACAAACACTCTGGAAGCCCTGGAAGGCTTGGATGGAGACCAATCTAATGATGGTTTTTGGTGATGTCTGACCATGAGGTGGAATCACTGTTTGATGGGTTGAGGTGGGTGGCCTCTCGAAGCCCTGGATGAGTTTTGATTGATGTGTTCTTTGAGATCCCATATTCATGATTGGAATATGGCACGGGGGTGATTGGATGAAGAGATACTTGGATCAGCCAATCTATGGTTGGGTGGAACGTGGTAGTCCCATCACTGGTTGGTTCATTGCATTTATTAATGAAAAAAATTATTCCCTTGATTTTCATGTGCAAATGTACTTATGTATATATGGGTTTTGATGGCTAATATGTTTATTGTGTTTTTGTTCCTATTATGTTGTTTATATGCACATTTACCTTGGAAGGTGTGATGAGAACTAGTATTGCAGCAAGGATGCGGCAACTCCTGGGCTACTAGCTTTACCTATCAACCCGGGGTTCATACAAACTTGGAGGTGACAGTGCTGTATGCACAAGTAAAAGTGATGGTTCTGCTTGTTGTCACTGTTCAGCTGGCAAGAGACCACTGGGGTTCCAAGCCAGACTTCTATGGAGTCAGAGGAAGCTTGATTCTTTGATGGAAGAAAGGTAAATCTACTCTAGGAGAGTTACTCTACTGCAGTAATGGAGAAGTCCAACATGTAATGCTAAACCACACCATACCCTAATTAACCATTTAAGAAGCTATGCTAAGCAAAAATGCTAAAGCAACATAAAAAAAATGCTACTATCTAAGTTGCAAAAGTAAGAAGCATCAAACAATACTAATGTGTAAGTAAAGAAACTAAACTAAATATGTTTTCACTTTTTTGGTCTTTTTACGCAAAATCAAGTATGGAAACTAATTGTTCTTGTGGATGTGACAGGTGGATTAAAGGTGTTTAAGGATGGATAGAAGGTTTATGAAGTGGTTGGATGGTGTGGAGGGTCCCTAGGAGGCTTTTTGTGACTTCCTAGAGGTTTTCCATCAATTCAGCCTCAAAACAGGCTGTTTTAGGAAAACCTACAAGATGTACTAGAAACCTATAGGATGATCCTATAGGAATTACAGGAAACCTATAGGATACAACCGAGAGCTAAATGTGAGGTGTTGGAGGTGATGGGAGGCTTAGGAAAGGTGTGTGATGGGTGGAATGGAGTGTTAGAAGGTCTAGGATCATTCAGGAGTCAATATCCAAGATGATAGATGGCTAGATTCACTCAATGTGTTTGGGAGAATTTCAATGAAAAATGATGAAAAACTAGTGAGGGTGATGGTGAAAACAAGGGATGGCTAAGGTGGATGAAGTGGAAGGTGGCTGCTGGCTATGAAGTCTTAGTCTCCTCCTGAAGCACCTGCTTTGCATAAAACATGTGTGTCTTCCAAAAAGCTATGCAATAAGATACATTTTCATAAACTAGAAAAACAAAATTAATGAGTCAACTGCCTACACTATGCATGAAGAAAGTTGCTGAAAGGAATGAAAGCATGAGTGAGATCTATTGTAGAAATGGAGATGAAAAAGATGACAATAAAATCTACCTTGCAACATTAACCAAATACTAAATTAAAGACTGCAAACTCCAAAGCTCATAAAAGAACTAGAAATCTATGTTTTTGGGGTAGCTTAGGGGTCCCTTCCTCAAGTCATGGTCCCAGAGGGAGGAAGTGAGGCCGAGACACCTGCTAACAACCTTTTAGTGATCCTTTTTATCCTTGCTAACATTCTACTTGAAATAAGGCACAAATGGAAGCAAACTATCACACAACCATTCTAATCTACACTGCTTGTAATGGAAATGCTTCTAATGAGCAAATTACCAATGAAGCTATGAATCTACACTAAACATAAATGTACAATAAAAAGGAGCCTTGGATGTTAGGGCTGGGACCTAACTCAAGAGATTTAGCCCTCTAAGTTAACTCAGTGCTAGCTCAAAACAAAATTCATTCTTATTACCAAAACAACAAATTACATCAAAAGAACTGTCACAAGTTTCGTAGCTCGAAAATATAGTAGAGTTTTACAATAAAAAATTTGAATCCTATTGAGTTCCTAAGCCTCTCTACTTATACATCTAAAGTCACCAATGACTTGCTTAAAATTAGGGAGGCTCAACTCCCAAACTCGAGATAAACTGGTGCTTTTTCTCTCACTTGCTCGACTACCCTCTAGTCCTCATGATTTGGTTGTTTGCACTCTGATATGATGTGATGAATGGAGGAATATTCGAATGGAGGAGTATTAAATGAGGAGGATTTACCTCCTATAATCCCTCTCCCTTGTCCCATTCGATTTTTGACCTTGGTCTTTGCCAAAATTCCTTGATTTTCTCCTTTAAACCTGCATTCAATGCATATTAGACCACAAAGCATAATATCCAACTCTAACGCACCTCATAAACAAAATATAATTCAAAAAATGTAATAAGTTATGAGAAAAGTTGGTTTGACTAAGCTAGGAGGTGAATTAAGGCCCATATAATTACCCAATGATGAAGCTCATCATCACCCCCCTACTGAAATTGTTTGTCATCCTCTGAGAAACTTAATCAATATCCATATCTTTCATTGCTCTAGTGGCCTCTTTGACATCCCATGCCTCTGCTATGGTCTCCTCTTCTTGTTCATAGAAGTCTGCTTTCTTTTCTACCTCTTCCCACTGCCTCTTTTCTTCTTCTTCTTTTCTCCCTTCTAGCATCCCTAAGAGTAGTGGTGGACTGAGTTTTAGGCCTATCCAATTGACCTTCAACCTTTGCATAGATTGCTTATACATAGGTGTCATGTTGAGTGCCTCTCTCAACCTTTGAGGAGAGTGATATTCTCTTATCTTTAAGTTGTATGGCAGGGTGTTCCATCTCCTCAGGCAAGCATGTATACTATCATCTCCTAGCAACCTGAACATGTCCTCAAAATGTGAAATTGCTTGCTCTTGGGCAGCAAGATATCTAGGTGCCAACTGAGGATCATTTGCAATAAAATTATGGGTATTGATGAGGGCCATGGGATTTGATTGTTCAGCTCTGATCAGAAGAGGTTCAGTTTTCTCTCTTGCCAATATCCTTTTCATCTCTTCATCTCTTGAATCCTCATGGTGCATCCATGTTGCCAAAGCCATAAATTTTAGATCTCCTATCTTGGCATTAGGGTCCATACATTCATGTCTGTGAGGGCCATGTTGTACAAATAAAACTTAGCCATTTTGGCCCTATCCTCTAGTGTACTTTGATCACAAAGATCAATAAACTGCCTAGTCCTGAAATGACATGGTTCCTCTCTATGTTAGGGTCTTAATATGAAACTGCAACCATTGTTCTTTGAGGTAGAGAGCATAGGATTTAGCTAGCATCCTACACTGGATTGCTTCCAAAGAGAGACTGGCCACACATGCCAATAGATTCTCTCTTTCCTGCAGCTGTCCCCTCGACCATGCATTTTCTGTCTCTAGTTGATTTCTCATTATAGCTTCTCGATCCCTCAAGCCACTTAGCTCTTTGCCCATCTCCTTGAGTTTCTCTTCCGTGTGCCCAATGTCTTCCACCCCATTTTATTTGGCGATCTGCATCCATTGGTGAGTTCCAGACCTCTCCTTCTCAAGCTCGAAGAACAGTGGGATGGAAAAATTTTGAGGTATGACCCTACCTCCTTCAATAAACTGGTAATAGGAGTCAAGGTTAGGTTGGGGGCTAGGTTATTTTGTCTCTAGGTCCTCTTCTTTAGTTTCTTGCTGCTCCCCTACCTTTCTTTCTAATTTATGTGCTTCCCGTAGATTCAGCAGAGTATCCTGTAGGATTGTTTTTGCTTTCTGTAGATTTTGCTGTGTATCCTGTAGGATTGCCTTTCCCTTGGATGAAGTGGATCTAGTAGTAGGCCTCCTGACATAAGTGAGAGGGGAATTAGGGGAAGGCAATTTTTCCTTTTGTGTAGGGGAGTCTTCAATCACAATAGGAATTTTGGTTGATGTTTGGGGCTTCCCTTGTCTTATTCGTGTGCTCTTTCTTGTCCTGAAATATAATGGGGTCTGCCTTTGCCTTTTTCCTTTTTGCTTGATTGGGGTGCTAAGAGTAGTCAGAGCAACTACTACCTCTCTCTCAGTGGCTTCTGGAGACACCCTAGGTGACTCCTCCTTGTTTTCTGTCCCCTATTTTCCATTGCCTTCTTCCTCTATGTCCTCCCTGTCTTCTTCTTCTTGTAGATCTTCATCATCTCTATCAGTTTCCTCCTTAATTTCCTCCTCTGTTTCTTCATCATCCTCATTCTCTTCTCCCTCTTCTTCTTCATCTTCATCATGTTCCTCTGTGTCAGCTCCTTCTTCATCCATCTCATCCTTTTCTTCTTCTGTATCTTCCTCTTCCTGTTTTACTTCCTCTTCACTGACAGTAGGACTAACATCATAAGTGAGAGCTTTGATGTCATCCTCTGTTGGCATGTCTCTGAAAACTGACCATGTTATAGGAGTTCTGAGGTTTTGGAGGGCATCTTCTATGAGGATCCTAATCAACCCATGGTGAGATAACTGTTGGGAATTCCCCTCCTTCACTTTGATGCTTGAGTCTATGAGTGATTGAAGCAGGAAGTATGGTATGTTGAGCCTTTGGTGAGGGGGTGTTTCTGCTCCAAATCTTAATTCTTCAAGGATCTTGAAATGATAGCCATAGACCACACTATACCTACCCTCACATGAGATGTATTTGATCAGTTGGTAGCCTACCTCATTCCATGGATATGGCAGACTTTCCCTCCTTACTCCATTTTTGTCCTCAGTGGGTTCCTCACCTTCTAAAAAGAATTTTCTTTTGGAAACCTGGCTATCTCCTTTGCCTTATTTTCTCCATGTTTTTCCTAGGGGGAGTGTGATGACTCTATTGATGAGCTTAGGGGTGAGATCTATAGTGAGGCCTCTTATTACAATAATGGCATGGATTCTGGTGAGTGGAGTGAGGGAGAGAGAAAATTTTTGAGCCACCTCATCATCATACCCTCTGAATTTTTCGAAAAACCCCATCCAATTATGTCTTGTGAAGATTTCAAGCACTTGGGGGTGTTGTTGGATTCTCACAGTGTTGGTGGGATCTCTCCTATTAAACCCTCCTATCATCTTGCTGGTGAAGTTTGAGGAGAAAATGAGAGGGTTGAAACAATTTTTCAATTGCAGAACCAAAACAAAGATGACTATGTATGTAATTCCCTTTACACAGTTGCTAAATTCACTCAAATTTAGAGGATTCTTGGTTCATTTACTTGCAAAGACAGATGTAATTATAGAGCCTACCTCTTTATATTGTTTGCAGTGGCCAAATCCCGTGATATCCCTTCTGAACTCTTCTCTGCCAATCCTGTAGATAGTCTCTGTGTATCCTATAGGAATTCCTGTGCATGCTCCTGTAGGAATTCCTGTGCATGCTCCTGTAGGAATTCCTGTGCAGTCCTATAGGAATTCTTGCGCGGTGAAATGATGGAGTTTTGCTTCCGGTGGGTTGCCTGGGTTGTTGAAAATTGGCATCAAGAAATTGCTAAAAATAGAAGTGCTAAAAATAGCACTACTAAAAATAGCAGTTTGGGCATCAGTGCTGGATTGGGCAATAGGGAATGAAAAGTGGAAGTGCTAAAAATAGAAGTTCTATTTTTAGCAATTCAAGTTGGATTCCTATTTTTAGACAGTCCCTGGTCTAAAATAGGAAGTAAAATTTGAATTTGGTCTTACGAGTAGTTTGAATATTAATTAATTAATTCTCCATGAGTTAATTAGTTAAGGAAAATCAAACTTGAAGTCTTTGTGAGAACATGCAATAATTTCTCCACTGATTGGGGAATGTGTCTTTGATTTGCTCCACTGATTGAGGAATTAAGGATGAGTTCTATATTGAGAGGATTAGTTGACTTAGTTTAACTTAGTCAAGTTCAGTTAGATTAATTTAACAAGTTGTTAAATTAATGAGATATAGTTTGTTGATGCTTACATGCATGTGACAATTGTTATTTTCAGATAACTGAGTATTTTCTCATGGATAACTGATGCATGTTAGTTCAGAAAGAGACCTAGTTGAGATTAGAGAAGGGACAGTGTACTATTATTTGGATGAATATTTTTCCTATAAAGGAAGCTCATCCATGATGGGGATTTATCTCCTTCAGGTTTGTGCAGTTATTTCAGAGGTCAGTGTTGTGTGTGAGGTGAGAATCACATAGGTTGTAGCTGGAGGACCCAAGAAAAACTGTGCATAGAAATAAGAGGCTTGGAGGGCAGAGGAGAAGGTTTGTGAGAAGCCTTTGACTGTCTATGAGTAGTAGAGGGATTGTACTGAGAGCTGGATAGATTCCAAGCTAAGGCGTTGTGTAATCCGGACATATTTCAACTTGTATGATAATACATAGATGGGGTTTTAGGGTGGTGCTTTCCCCTAGTTATATCTTCTGTGTTATGTGTGTTTTATTTCTCCATATCAGTTATATGTGTTCTTATTGATGTTTCTCATGTTCGATTAAGCTTCCGCTAATTTTTTTGCAGAAGTAGATCAAGTGTTTTGCTTTAGTACATTGCATTACCAGGTGATCTACATGTGGGAAATTTCTACATGGTATCAGAGCTAGCTGATTTGTAGACAATGTTCTACATGGTATAAGAGCTAGCTAATTTGTAGAAAAATTCTACGGAATTCTACATGGGTATGAGAGCGACTTGAGTGAGGGAGTTTCGAGGAAGTGAAATGCATGAATGCATGGGAATGATGTTTTATTTCCTGTTATGGTGATTCGGGATGAGGTGGTGTGCTGGAAGCAAAGGTACATTTCCATTTTTGGATTGTTGGTCCCCACTACTGCCTCATCATTTCCCACTCCTTGTAATCAGATCCCACCTTATGGATCCGTAGTTTTAACTGCTTTTTGTCCTACTCCTTCTTTGTCTTCGAGTTGACTGCAACCACGTGTGAGAGGACACCCGGTTGTGCATGTGTTGACTGAACGAAGGTGGCCAAGTTAACTGGCCACCTTTTCACTTATAAACCAACTATCTCGTAACCCTTACATTTTTTTGATTACATGATGCATATGAGAGAGCAAGAGGGATACTTACATGTGGTTCCAATGCTATGCTGTAGTTGTCGAAGACTAGAGGTGCTGCTGTGTGTATTTGCTGCATGCTATTCTTCTTCCTCCTCTTGCTGTCTGCTAATGGCTTCTTTGTTTTTACAGGTACCTATGGTTGAAGATATGATGCTGCTGCTTTGGAGCTCTTGGATCATCATGCTAAAGACTTGTTGCTGGTGTGATTGGTATTTTGTGGGATAGGCTGCTACAGGATTTCCTACAGGATGTCCTGTAGCTGCTTCTCCCTCAGAACTCTTTAATCATTTTTCTTGCTAGGGCTGTGAGGATGGTGACATGGATGGAAAGAAGGAGTGGGAGTGTGGAGAGCAAGGAATATTCAGGTGATGCTCTTTATTCCTCTTTGTTTCCTTTTTTTGAAGTCTAGAAAAAAAAATCTTGAAACTGATTTTGTTTTTAATGGTGAGTGCAGGGATGATGATGGTGGACAAGGTGTGGTGATAGATCATGAAGAGGGTGAATTTTAGGGGCCTAAAAATTCCATCATTTGCCTTTGGATTGCTTCCTGTAGGATTTCTGGGTCACTGTAATTCCTACAGGATCATCCTGTAGGTTTTTAGGGGATCATGTAGAAAACACAATCTTTTTTATAAACTGAAGCAATGGAATGAAAAATTGACAGAATGATGGAGCAATGCATGGTAATGGGTGAAAGAATAAATATGTGAGTGGCAGGGGTCTCCTTGGGATCCTCTTTTTCTCCTTGACCATCCTTCTTGCCTACCTACAAATGGAAATTTCATGAGTAAATTTTTTTTTTTTGAAAAACAACTAGGATGCCTCTGAAAGGTTTTCACCCCAGCTGTTTGCCCTGGGTGCCTCAAGAAAGGTTTTCACCCAGGGATCTTCTTATTCTCTTTTTCTTCTTTTTGTTTTTTATTTTTTTGTTTTTCTTTCTTTGACACCATTGAGCCGCCTCAAGAGGTTTTCAACCCAATGATGGGACTCAGGCGCCTCATGGAGGTTTTCACTTGAGTCCTTATTCTTTTTTATTTTTCTCAGTGATTTGATGAGGGGGGAGCTGGAACTATCATCACTGTTTTATTGATATCTTCAATGAACACTTGTTTTGATAAATGTGTCTTGTAAATTTTCAATCCGTGTCCATTAACAAGCAAAGGAATGGCTTCTTCATCTATGGTTCTGATTTGCACTGAACCATTATCATGGCATCTTTCTACAACATAAGGTTTGAGCCATCTTGTCCTTAATTTTCCCTTGAAGTATTTATACCTAGAATCATATAACAATTCTCAATCGCCTTCTTGAAATTGCTTCTCCTTGATATTTTTATCATGCCAGATGTTCCTCTGAAGTTGAACTACCTCTTTATGTAGGAGGGCCTGCATTTTGAATCCATCCAAACCATTCAACTGGAACAATCTCTCTTTCTGTGCACTGCTAAGATCCAGATCTAGTTGGGCTACCATAATGTGTTATATTCAAATTCAATGGACAACAAGGCCTCTTTCACATAGACCAGCTCATAGGGTGTGAATCTAGTGGTGGTCTTCCATGTGGTATTAAAGGCCCAGGTGGCCTCAACTAGTCTTTCTGACCAATCCTTCCTCCTGCTGCTCACCACTTTGGTCAAGATTCCCTCCAATGCTTTGTTGGTCACCTCCACTTGCCCGTTAGCTTGTGGATGATAGGGAGTGGAGGTTCTATGCTTGATCTTGTGATGGCTGAGCAAGTCTTCAATCATGTTGGAGGTAAATTGGCTGCCTTGGTCTGTGACCAACTCTCTAGGGTACCCAAATTTGTAGAATACATTCTCCCTTAGGAACTCATCCACCTTCTCTTCTGTTGCTGCCTTAATTTCCTTGGTTTCAACCCACTTAGTCAAATAATCAGTGCACACAATAATGTACTGTTTTTGCTTTGAAGGAGGGTCAATAGGTCCAATGAAGTCCATGCCCCACTTGTCAAATGGCTCGAAAGTCACTTGAGGCTGCAGAGGCATTTCATCTCTTGGAGTAGGCCTTCCCATCCTCTGGCACCGATCATAATGACTAGTGTATTTTTTCACATCTTGATGAAGAGTGGGCCAATAATAGCTTGCTTGTAACACTTTGAATGATGTCCTCTTTGCTGCAAAGTGACCTCCACAAGGCCCATCATGACAGGTCAGAAGGATGTCAAAGACTTCCTCCTCCCTGACACACCTGCTCAAGATCTGATCTGGGCCAAGTTTGAAAAGATTGCCCCCAATCCAAGTGAAGGGGGCACTTTTCCTGACTAACTTGCTCTTTTCTTTAGAGGATAAGTTTGGTGGGAACTATGTTGATACCAAATAGTTTGCTATATTAACAAACCACGGAGAGAGAATTGAAATAGAAAATAAGTGCTCGTCCCGTAACTGGTCATGCACCATTCCTTCTTCACCTGTAGGCAAATTTACCCTAGACAAAAAGTCAGTAACAACATTTTCCTTACCAGGCTTATCAACAATGGTTAGATCAAACTGCTGTAATAAAAGTAACCATCTTATAGTTCGAGCATTCACATCATGTTTGTTCATTAAATATTTGATTGCAGCATGGTGAGTATGCACAAATGTTTGATAGACTGTAATATAAAGCCTAAATTTCTTTAATGAATGCACAACAGCCAGGAGTTCCTTTTCGGTCACTGTGTAATTTAGTTAAGAATTTGATAAGTTCTTACTGATAAAATAGATAACATAAGGCAGTTTTTCATCTATCTGACCTAGGGTTTCTCCTATGGCTTTGTGTGAGGCATTAGCATGAATATGAAAGGGGAGGGCCCAATTTGGGCCTCGGAGAATCGGTGCAGTGGTTAACTTATCCTTTAGGATGTCTAAGGCCTCTTGACAACTTTTTGACCATATAAACTTAGAGTCTTTGGCCAACAAACCAAATAAAGGAGAGGCCAACTTGCTGAAGTCCTTTATGAACCTTCGGTAGTATCTAGCTAACCTTAGGAAACGTTTGACATCTCTCTGCTTTTGAGGAGGTGGGACCCTTTGGATGATAGCTATTTCGTTTGGGTCCACCTGTAGTCCTTGCTGAGATATTGAATGACCTAGCACGGTCCCTATAGTCATTAAGAATTCACATTTTTCAGCATTGAGAGACAAGTTCATTTCAATGCATTTGTGCAGTACTTTGCTTAGGTTAGACAGGGCTTCTTGAAAATCATATCCATAAGGTGTAAAATCATCCATATAAATCTCCACCGCATCATGGACTAATTCTGCAAAAATACTCAAGACTGCTCTCTGGAAAGTAGCAAGAGCATTGCATAGGCCAAAATGAAGGACCCTATAGGAAAAAGTACCCCAAGGACAAGTGAATGTGGTCTTATCCTGGTCTTCTAGGGAGATTTGGATTTGGTTGTACCCACTAAATCCATCTAGGAAAGAAAAAACCTTTTCCTTGCCAGACCATCTAGCACTTGGTCAATGAAGGATAGAGGAAAATGATCCTTCTTTGTGGCTTTGTTCAACTCCCTGTAATTGGCACAAATTCTCGACTTACCATTTTTCTTGGGAATTAACACCAAAGGAGAGACCCACTCACTGTCAGAGATAGGGTAAATGAATCTTGCATCTAGCAGTTTTTGCAGTTCTTCTTTGACTATATCTTTAAGAGCTGGATTCATCCTCCTTTGTGGTTTCCGGACTAGCTTGCAACCTTCTTTGATGTATATGTGGTGAGTACACACTGAAGGGTGTACTCCCTTCATTTCCTTGTAACTCCAAGTGAAGGCTCCTAAATTTTCCTTAACATGTTGCATAGCTTCTCTTCTTCGAGAGCAGAAAGAGATGGATTGATTTTCAAGGTTCTCTCTGGGCCGAATTTTATGGTTTTGACATGGAGTGGGTTGGAATCGGCCAAACATAATTCAATTGGATGATTGTTCTGGGTTTCCTTTACTACTTCTTCTAAGGGTAATGAAACGGGAGTTGGACTTTGGAGTAGGTGTTCAATCAAGTCATCCTCATCCTACTGTCCTCCTCCCATGGTTGCTTCTAAAGCATAAAGTTGGGTGGAATAAACTTCATCTTCTTCCTCCTCCTCCAACCATAAAGGTAAGTCATGCTCTAGAGAAGGTTGAGCAGGAGGGTATAGGACTAACTACTTGGACATATGCCCATTCTTGATGGTCATATTCCCAGCTTTGCAGCTAATGTAAGAATTGACAATGGCCAACCATGGTCTCCCAAGGATGAGAGGGTAACTAGTAAGTTTAGCCTTAGGTTGGAGAACTAGGAAATCTATAGGGTACTCCCAAGAGTCAATGGAGACCATCACATCCTCCATAATTCCCTCAGGGGTTACTGTGGAATGGTCTGCAAGTTGCAGAACTGTTGTGGTCTTCCTCAATGAACCTTGGAGGTTGAGCTTGAGCATGGTGTCCTTGTTCATCACATTAATGGCAGCCCCAAGATCGATCAGAGTGTGTGGGACAATGGTGCCATTGATGTGCACATCTACTACAAGGCTTCCAGGGTCCAAATATTTTGGATAGAATACCTACCCCAACATTAAGTCAGATAGCTGCCCAATGACATTAATGGTAGGGGCATCCCTTTTTCGCCTCCGTGGATGCTTGAAGCACTTCTCCTTAATCAAATTATTGTAAATAAGAACATATTTTATTTCCTGGAGAAGTGGGATCTTTACACATATATTTTTCAACTCTCCCAGAAGTTCAGTCTCTTCTGGGGTAGGTTGGAGTGGTTGGGCTAATCTCTCAGGAAAGGGTGGATTTACTTTAAGGTTGCTTTCCTCTCTTTCTTCCTCAGCCTCCCTAGGTGGAGGTGGAGGTTGGTTATCCGGGAGAACTCTCCCAGATCTCAGGTTAATCTCATGGATTTCCACAACATAAGTTGGATATGATGTCTCTCCACTGTATACTTGTTGAACCTGCTTGTTGTTCGGGTTCAGATTTCACTGGGCAGGCATCTGGGATTGCTTGGGTGGAGCAGAGTGTAGGAGCCGTGGTTGGATAGGTGGTGGAGGCAGTGGAGCTGGAGCATCATTGTATTGGGGCCTCCACCCCTGGAGTGGTGTATTCCACCGAGGTTTTGGCAGAGCATAAGGTTGAAATGATTGGATGGCTGGCTGGGAGTGACACTGAGATGCATAGGACCAAGGAGGGGGTGTAGACCAGGAAGGATGAGCAGGGGGTCCCCATGAAGGTATGGTTGTGGTTTGGTTGGGGTTGTAATATGCATTGGACGACCCTTACATGCCCTATTGGTATGGTCTAGGCCCATGAGGTCTCCTTTGGTTAATGTAGCAAAGCTACTCAGTGACCCCTTCAACTCCTTGATATATAACTTTGAGTCTGGGTAAAGAAGGGAACTTGTCTGTGGAGTAGTTTTCTTCATAGACCGAGCAAATTTCAATAGATTTCAATGGAAATTCATTCCTAGGATGCCTCCTGGTGCATCTAGGATAAAAAATGGCCAAGGCTCTTTCTCTACTTCCTCTTGCTTCCTCTTAATGTTCATGGTGTCCATTTGCAAGGCAAGGGTTTGCAACATCTCGCTTTTGAAATCTTCCAGCATGTTCCCAATTTCACCCTTGATGGATGAGTTGGAAGATGATGCACTAGCCAAAGGTTGACTACCCCTACCCTTTTTCCTGGCTATCGTAGAATGGTTTCTAAAGACAGTCTTGATATCCTCATAGGGTAATTGGTAGATATCTCCTTCTGCTAATAAATGTAAGGTATCCAGAAGAACTCCTCTTACTCCCCTAAGAAGGACCAGCTTTAGTGACTCAGGGTCAAGTGTGCACCTGGCCCTTTTGTAACTAAGCTGGAATCTTTCTTCATAATCCTCTAAGGATTCATCATTGCCTATGGTCATCCTAAAAATTTCTTCTTTAGTATCCTTTGACTGACAATAGTCCCGACATTTGTTGTTAAAGGCCTATTGCATCCAAGCCCAAGTTGTGATGCTATCTCCAGGTAAACCCATGAACTAGCGCAATGCTGCATCCTTGAGGGTAGATGGAAATAGTTTTAACTTTTTCTCATCATCTGTATAGTCATAGGTTCAGCATATAACAACAAAATCAAACAGGAAAGTGTCGGGGTCCTCTGTGGTTAGGCCATGGAATTGAGGTAGGGCATAGGGGATTATATTTTTCATCTTTGTATCCCCATTGGTTTCTTTGATGGGGAATGCACCCTCAACTCTCTCTCTATTCCCTCTGTCATTTCGGTTTTCAGCCATTGGTTTAGTAGGAATGGGATTCTCTTCTTCTTCTTCCCCTGTAGGTTCTTCAAATATATCAGGTTGCTCACCTAAGGGTTCCTCCAATTCACAGCCACCGAAGAAGAGATAAGGTTGGCTATTGGATGTAGTGGGGGTATTTGGAAAAAAATTCCCTAAGTTGTCCCTATTCCTACGATGCATGAAAGGAAATATTTTTGGTTTGGTTTTGTATTTTTTTTCAAACTTGGAAAGTACTTGTAGAATTGAAATTGTTGATTGAATGTAGATTACTGAAAGAATGAAAAAGCTACTTGCTAAGTTGAAGTCTTACTTGCAAAAATGGAAAGGAAAGCATACAATGCAAAATGAAATAAAGGAAACAACTAGATTACTTTTGCAGAAATAAACTAATGGCAGAATATTGAAGACAAGAAATAAAAGAAAAGAAAGTAGTAATCACATTTTACTCAGGAACCTACTTGACAACGATGCCAAAAAGTGATGAGCACAAATATTGCAGCAAGGATGCTTCAACTCCTGAGCTACTAGCTTTACTTATCAACCTAGGGTTCATACAAACTTGGAGGTGACAGTGTTGTATGCACAAGTAAAAGTGATGGTTCTGCCTATTGTCATTGTTAAGCTGACGAGAGACCATCGGGGTTCCAAGCCAGACTTCTATGGAGTCAGAAGAAGCTTGATTCTTTGTTGGAAGAAAGGTAAATCTACTCTAGGAGAGTTACTCTATTGTAGTAATGGAGAAGGCCAACATGTAATCCTAAACCACACCATACCCTAATTAACCATTTAAGAAGTTATGCTAAGCAGAAATGATAAATAAACATAAAACAAATGCTACTATCTAAGTTGTAGAAGTAAGAAGCATCAAACAATACTAATGTGTAAGTAAAGAAACTAAACTAAATCTGTTTTCACTTTTTTGGTCTTTTTATGCAAAATCAAGTATGCAAACTAATTGTTCTTGTGGATGTGACAGGTGGATTAAGGGTGTTTGAGGATGGCTAGAAGGTTTATGAAGTGGTTGGATGGTGTGGAGGGTCCCTAGGAGGATTTTTGTGACTTCCTAGAGGTTTTCCATCAATTCGGCCTCAAAACAGGTCGTTTCAGGAAAACCTACAGGATGTACTAGAAACCTATAGGATGATCTTGTAGGAATTATAGGAAACCTACAGGATACAACCGAGAGCTAAATGTGAGGTGTTGGAGGTGATGGGAGGCTTATGAAAGGTGTGTGATGGGTGGAATGGAGTGTTAGAAGGTCTAGGATCATTCAGGAGTCAATATCCAAGATGATAGATGGCTAGATTCGCTCAATGTGTTTGGGAGAATTTCAATGAAAAATGATGAAAAACTAGTGAGGGTGATGGTGAAAACAAGGGATGGCTATGGTGGATGAAGTGGAAGGTGGATAATGGCTGTGAAGTCTTAGTCTCCTCCTAAAGCACCTGATCTGTATAAAACATGTGTGTCTTCCAAAAAGATATGCAACAAGATACATTTTCATAAACTAGAAAAGAAGAATTAATGAGTCAACTGCCTACACTATGCATGAAGAAAGTTGCTGAAAGGAATGAAAACATGAGTGAGATCTATTGCAGGAATGGAGATGAGAAAGATGACAATGAAATCTACCTTGCAACAATAACCAAATACTAAATTAAAGACAACAAACTCCAAAGCTCATAAAAGAACTAGAAATCTATGTTTTTGGGGCAGCTTAGGGGTCCCTTCCTCAAGTCATGGTCCCAGAGGGAGGAAGTGAGGCCGAGATGCCTACTAACAACCTTGTGGTGATATGTTTTCTGCTTGCTATCCTGGTACTTGAAATAAGGCACAAATGGAAGCAAACTGTCACACAACCATTCTAATCTACACTACTTTTAATGGAAATGCATCCAATGAGCAAATTACCAATGAAGCTAATCTAAACTAAACATACATGTACAATAAAGAGGAGCCTTGGCTGCTAGGGTTGGGCCCTAACCCAAGAGCTTCATCCCTCTAAGTTAACTTGCTGGCTCAAAACAAAACTCATTCTTATTACCAAAACAACAAATTACATCAAAAGAACTGTCACAAGTTTTGCAGCTCGAAAATAGAGTAGAGTTTTATAATAAAATCCGAATCTTACTGAGGTCCTAGGCCTATCTACTTATACATCTGAAGTCCCCAATGACTTGCTTAAAATTAGGGAGGCTCAACTCCCAAACTCTAGATAAATTGTTGCTTTCTCTCACTTGCTCAACTGCTTTCTAGTCCTCATGATTTGGCTGCTTGCACTCCAAGCTGATGTGATGAATGGAGGAATATTTGAATGGATGAGTAGTAAATGAGGAGCATTTACCTCCTATAATCCCTCTCCCTTGTCCCATTCAAGTTTTGACCTTGGTCTTTGCCAAAATTCCTTGATTTTCTCCTTTAATCCTGCATTCAATGCATATTAGACCACAAAGCATAATATCCAACTCTAAGTCACCTCATAAACAAAAATAATAAAAAAACATGTAATAAGTTATGAGAAAAGTTGGTTTTGACTAAGCTAGGAGGTGAATTAAGGCCCATATAATTACCGAATGATGAGGCTCATCAAGGTGTTACAGAGTCTTCCTCCAAAGCCTTGGAATATTCTGAGGAACGTTATGCACTGTTTAGCCCATTTTCCTCAAGAGTCAAAATCGAAGAAGCTTCTATCAGTTCACCTCCCTTCACATTTCATACCTTCCCAAAACCTGAAGAATTCAAAGATATTCCCATAAACAATCCAACTCAGAGCATCAATAATTTTCCAGCTTAGCTCCAGTTATCTACAACTCATACAACTCCTCAGCAAGGCCCTGTGATAAACCTCCTACCACCTCCCTTGAAAAACATGGTTGTCCCTATCTTTATTTTAAATAAATATGCTCCACTAGACCTACCACAACCCTTAAATGGGATGCCACAAGATTATCTTAAGATCTTGCCAAGATTTATTGGAGAGGATGATATCTCAACTCAAAGGCACATAGAAACCTTCTGTGCATTTGCAAAAAATATGAATGTAGAACACCTGGATGTGGTGTTAAGACTCTTTCTCAATCCCTAGATGGGGAGGCAAGGAAATGGTTTAAATCCCTCCCAAATGCTTCAATCACTACCTGGGAGGAGATGGAAAACTATTTTATGTAGAAGTGGGGGGAGAAAAGGGACCATGGGTACATCCTCACTGAATTCAATGCAATGAAGAAAAAGTATAATGAAGATGTTTCAGAATTTATAAAAAGGTTTAAAAAATTATACAATAGTATTCCTACTGAAATTAAACCTCCACAGGTTGCTGCCAAAGTGGTATTTGTTGGGGCTTTCAAACCAGAATTTGGGTTCACCCTTAGAGAAAGGAAGTCCTATACCCTAGACCAGATTCAAATAGATGCTCTAGAAGTTGAAGCAAATTTCACCTCCACTGGGAAGTGGAAAGGGAAAACTGAGCATGGAGATAGGAGGAGGGGAAAAGAGGAAGCCAGTTCCTCAAACCATGGAAAGGAAACCCAAGAGAAGAAACTTGAGGAAATGAACAAATTGATAAGAAATCTATCTAACAAGCTTGTGAAACTCGAGTTGGAAAACAAAAACCCTCCTTGAAAAAGTCAACCAACTCCTAACCAAAATTTCAACCCTCAATATAGGAGGCCACCCTTGCAACTCTTGCAAAGGGAGAGAAAGGATCAACAGGACCATATTCAACCCCCTTTGTATCTAGAAGATGATCCTGAAGAGAATGCTGAAGATACCATAGAGGTCCAAGAAAATCAGTTCTCTTCTCTCTCTGATGAGGAGCAGGGAATAGAAGCACATGAGGAAGAAGGGGATGACTTGGATGCCCCATTGGATGATGGTGAGATTGATAACTATTGTAGACAATTTCTAACTTCATGCAGGCTCAGTTGCATAGAAAATATGATCTCAGGTCCTCTAGGAAAAGGTCTAGAATGCAAGATCAAAATGAGGAACCCCCTCACTCAAATCCTTCTAAGCCAACAGAGAAAGGAAAGAAACCTCTTGACCAAGTCCCACCAAACAAAAAGGAGTCCTCAGATCCTATTCCTTATAATCCTGAAGTCTCCAAAACAGAGCAGTTCCCACCACAAGTCAAGCCAGTCCGTGATGAGAATAAATAACCTGCTGATGTTTTAAAACTGATAGGATCCCCTATGCTTTCAGTCTTCAAAAAGAGTTGGAAAAAGTAAAAATATATGTTCCTTTGACTGAATTGTTGAAACAACCTAATTATAAAGCTCAAGTATCTCAGTTCATGAGTTCACCCACCACAACCCCTCTACAAGATAGCCTGAACCTTCAAGAAGAAAGACCCATGGTTGTGTTTGGACCTCATGTTGAGGAGAAAGACTCTTCCATTGCCCCTTTCTATGTTACATTGGTAGTTCATGATCTCCTGCTGCATAACTATATGCTTGACTCAGGAGCGTCTCATAACCTGATGCAATTGTCTGTCATGGAGCAGTTGGGGCTACAAATAAAAAAACCATATAAATATTTGTACTCCTTTGATTCCAAGAGAGTAAAATGTCCAGGGATGATTAAAGACCTGGTGGTCAATTTGGCTCAAATCCCAATGAAGAGTGTAGTAATGGATATTGTAGTTGCTGATATCCCTGCAAGGTTTGGTATGATTTTGTCTAGGGCATGGGGATTGTTGGGTTGTGTTATATTCTTTCCACGTAGTTAATAGGGGGTTTGAGGGGCACCCGTAACCCCACTTTATGGGGTCCGGGTAGCACCCCGGAAAATTTTGGTTTTGGACCCTATGTTAGGTTGGGCGAACCCACCTATGGTTTTGTGCATGATTTTCGCACATGTTTTTTTGGACGCGATGGTTTTTAGTCCATGGTATTGGACGCGATGGTTTTCGGTCCATGGTATTGGATGCTTCGGCATGTATAAATATGTATTATAACATTGAAAGGAACATAATGAAAAATCAAGCTGGTAGTCCCGGTTTTGGGATCCAGGGGAAAATCTCTGTGTATATGTGTTTTATGTGTTCTGCTCTCGCATTATTTATTTTCTGTGTTTTAGAATTCATATGCAGGTAATTTTTGTATGGGGTTAAAACCTACATTTGGTATCAACACTGTTTTGGCTTCAAGGGGATGCCTTTGTTGCTGAGGGGTTTCGCTCGGGCCTGTGGTAGACCTTGTTCAGTGGGAGATCTGCAAGATCGATTCTGGTGGTGAAAGAAGATGGCGAGCAGTGGAAAGATAGAGATCGAGAAATTTAATGGTCAGAGTTTTGAGTTGTGGAAACTCAAGATGGAGGATCTGTTGGTGGATAAAGATTAGTGGATCGCGGTAGATCCGGGTACTAAACCAACAGGAGTGTCCGATGAAGAATGGAAGAAGTTGGATCGGAAGGCAAAGAGCACAATATGATTGTGTGTCTCAGATTCAGTATTGCTGAATGTATCAGGGGAAGCTACAGCGAAGGCTTTGTGGGACAAGTTAGGGACTTTGCACCAATCTAAGTCTCTAGTGAATAAATTGTTCCTGCGGAAGAAGCTGTATAACCTGAGGATGAGAGATGGAGACTCGGTGACACAGCATATGAACGCATTTAATACTGTGGTAAGTCAGTTAGAATCTGTTGATATTAAAATTTCAGATGAAGATAAGTGCATCAGTTTATTGTGTTCTCTACCAGATTCGTGGGATAGTCTAGTTATTGCAATAGGTAGCAATGCAACTGCCTTGCAGTTTGATGAAATAGTCTTAGCCTTGCTGACGGAGGAGATGAGACGGAAAAATATGGAGAGCCAAAATGGTCATGCCTTGTCTGTACGAGGACGGTCCCAGAACAAAAACAAAAATAAGTCATCGAGTGGGAGATCTAAATCTCCAGGAAAACCTGTAAAGGTGATGTGATGGAAATGCGGAAAGGAAGGCCACTTCAAAAGGGACTATAAATCTAAAGCTCCTGACAAAGGAAAGGGATCTGATGAGGCTCCTTCTGCAGAGGCGAAAACCACCTCAGATGAAGGTGGGGATGTGTACTTGGCTTCTTCAAGTACACATGTAGATCATGAGGCATGGTTGATTGACTCAGGCACATCTTTTCACTTCACTCCCCATAGAGAGTGGTTCTGTGAGTATGAGAAATATGATGGTGGTGATGTCTTCTTGGGGGATGACAGGAAGGCTAGAATCATTGGTCGTGGAAAAGTAAAGTTGAAGCTGTAAGGTGGAAGGGTTAGAACACTTCCGGGTGTTCTGCATATTCTTGCATTAGCCAAAAATCTGATTTCTGTTAGTAAGCTGGATGATGCAGGTGTAAAAACAGTGTTCGAGAAGGATACCTGCAAGATGGTTCGAGGAGCACTGGTATTGATGCGGGGAGTTCGGATTGGAACTTTGTACAAGTTGCAAGGTATCACTGTTGTTGATGGGTGCAATAGTTCCGTGGTTACTGAAAGTGGAGCAGAAAATCTAGTGGTCTCTGGAGAAAAGACCATGTTGTGGCATAAAAGGCTTGGACATATTGGAGAGAAGGGCCTTTGAATACTTCATGGTAAAGGTATGGTAGAAGGTATGAGTAATAGCTCTCTGGATTTTGATTTCCGTGAAAATTGTGTATACGGGAAGCAGAATCGGGTGAGTTTCCCCTCTGGTGGTAAGAGGGGGAAACATATATTAGAGCTTGTGCACAGTGATGTGTTTGGACCTGTGAAGGTTCCATCACTGGGCAAGTCTGTGTACTATGTATCATTTATAGATGACTTCTCAAGGAATACATGGATATATTTCCTTAAGAAGAAATCTGAAGTCTTTGATAGGTTTAAAGAATTTAAGGCTCTAGTGGAAAATCAAACAGAGAAGAAGATAAAGGTGCTGAGGACAGATAATGGTGGAGAGTTTTGCAGTAAGGAATTTGAAGAATTCTGCAAGAAGTGTGGTATAGCACGATAGAAGACTACTCCATATACACCTCAGCAAAATATAGTTGCAGAAAGAATGAACAAGACGTTGATGGAAAGGGCAAGAAGCATGCTCAGTGGTGCCGGGTTAGGACATGAATTCTGGGTAGAGGTGGTGGATACTGCATGTTACCTGGTCAACAGGTCACCTTCATCAACGTTGGAGGATAAGACTCCACAAGAGGTATGGACTGGTAAGAAACCCTCTCTTTCATATCTAAGGGTATTTGGATGTGATGCATATGTACATGTTCCAAAGGAGAAAAGAACAAAGTTGGATAGTAAATCTGAAAAGTGCATCTTTATTGGGTATAAGGATGGTTTAAAGGGTTATAAACTTTGGAACCCAGTAACAAGGAAGGTTATGTACAGTCGAGATGTGGTGTTCAGAGAGGTGAAAGATGTTATTAAACATGAAGTCCAACCAAAGGAACCTGAGAAGATGGAGTTTGAGCTAAAGGAGGAAGAATGTGACTCTACAACAGAGGAGGAATCAGAAGATGAAGAGCCACAAACTCCAGCTGTGAGAAGATCAGTTCGAGAAAGAAGGCAGCCAGAAAGGTATAGTCCATCTTCGTTTTGTTCAAATTTTGCTTTGTCTATTATTGATGATGATCCCAGAACTGTGAAGGAAGTAGTGGATTTAGAGGATGGAAAACTCTGGAAAGGGGTCATGGTTGATGAAATGGCATCTTTGCACAAAAATGAGGCTTAGGATCTAGTGGAGTTGCCGGTTGGAAGGAAACCCATTGGCAACAAATGGGTGTTCAAAAAGAAGACAAATGCAGAAGGAAAAGTGGAGAAATACAAATCTTGATTAGTAGAAAAAGGTTATTCCCAAGTGCCGGGAATTGATTTTGGTGATATTTTTTCTCCTGTTGCCAAGGTAATTTCTATTAGATTTCTTTTATCTATTGCTGTTGCTTTTGATTTTGAGGTAGAACAGATGGATGTGAAGACAATATTTCTTCACAGGGATCTGGAGGAGGAGATATACATGAATCAACTTGAAGGCTTTGCAGTGAAGGGTAAGAAAGAACTGGTATGTAAGTTAAAGAAGTCTTTATATGGGTTAAAACAATCACCAAGGATGTGGTATCAGAAATTTGACACATTTATACGGGGACTTGGCTTCACCAGAAGCAAAGCGGATCAATGTATGGATTTTAAATTAATTGGTGACCGTGTTATTTATCTGGTCTTGTATGTGGATGATATGTTGTTGGTTGGAAATGACAAAGAAGTTATCCAGGATTCAAACACCCAATTGTCCTCCAAATTCGACATGAAAGATCTTGGTGTTGCAAACTATATTTTGGGCATGGAAATTAAAAGAGATCGGGCAAAGAGGAAGCTCTGGTTAAACCAAAGGAATTATGTCGAGACAATATTGCAAAGGTTTAATATGCAGGATAGTAAACCGGTGAAGGTTCCTATTCCTGTGGGTGTGAGGTTATCTGCTGAACAATGTCCCAAGACACAAGAAGAGGAAGAGGACATGTCCCATGTTCCATATGCAAGTGCAGTCGGTAGCCTAATGTATGCAATGGTCTGTACTAGACCAGACATTGCACATGCAGTGGGAGTATTGAGCAGGTTTATGTCAAAACCAGGGAAGGAGCACTGGACAGTAGTGAAGCGGGTTTTCAGGTATTTGCGTGGCACTAGTGATTATGGTTTGTGCTACCAAGGAAGACCAGGATTGGACAGAGTGTTGGATATTCATGGCTTTGTTGATGTAGACTGGGCTGGAGATCTGGATCAGAGAAGATCTACAAGTGGGTATGTGTTTAACCTATTTGGAGGAGCAGTCAGTTGGATGAGTAAGAAACAATCTGTAGTGGCACTGTCAACTACAGAGGCAGAATACATGGTAGCCACTCATGCAAGCAAGGAAGTAGTTTGGTTGCAGAGATTGTGTTCAAGTATGGGGTTAGTACAGGAAGCTATAAGGATAGACTGTGACAGCCAAAGTGCAATTTTTTTGGCAAAGAACCCCGCATATCATTCAAAGACAAAGCACATTGATGTTCAATATCACTTTTTGAGGGATATGATAGAAGAAAAAAAGGTGTTGCTGGTAAAGGTGGACACTTTGAAGAATATTGCAGATGCATTGACAAAATATGTGAGCTTTGAGAAGTTCTCTTGGTGTAGAGAGACAATGGGCATGTCAGGGCTAGAAAAATGACTAAGCTTTCTTGTGGTCCCCTGTGGAAAGAAAACAACAAGTGGGAGAATGTTGGGTTGTGTTATATTCTTTCCATGTAGTTAACAAGGGGTTTGAGGGGCACCCGTAACCCCACTTTATGGGGTCCAGGGCAGCGCCCCGAAAATTTTTGGTTTTGGACCCTATGTTAGGTTGGCCGGACCCACCTATGGTTTTGTGCATGATTTTCGCACATGTTTTTTGGACGCGATGGTTTTCGGTCCATGGTATTGGATGCTTCAACATATATAAATATGTATTATAACATTTAAAGGAACATAATGAAAAATCAAGCTGGTAGTCCCAGTTTTGGGATCCAGGGGAAAATATCTACGTATATGTGTTGTATGTGTTCTGCTCTCGCATTATTTATTTTCTGTGTTTTAGAATTCGTATGCAGGTAATTTCTGTACGGGGTTAAAACCTACAATTTCTGTTAGTAAGTTGGATGATGCAGGTGTAAAAATAGTGTTCGAGAAGGATTCCTGCAAGATGGTTCGAGGAGCATTGGTATTGATGCGGGGAGTTTGGATTGGAACTATGTACAAGCTGCAAGGTAGCATTGTTGTTGATGGGTGCAACAGTTCCGTGGTTCCTGAAAGTGGAGGAGAAAATCTAGTGGTCTCTGGAGAAAAGACCATGCTGTGGCATCAAAGGCTTGGACATATTGGAGAGAAGGGCCTTTGAACACTTCATGGTAAAGGTATGGTAGAAGGTATGAGTAATAGCTCTCTGGATTTTGATTTCTGTGAAAATTGTGTATACGGGAAGCAGAATCGAGTGAGTTTCCCCTCTGGTGGTAAGAGGGTGAAACATATATTAGAGCTTGTGCACAGTGATGTGTTTGGACCTGTGAAGGTTCCATCACTAGGTAATTTTGTGTACTATGTATCATTTATAGATGACTTCTCAAGGAATACATGGATATATTTCCTTAAGAAGAAATCTGAAGTCTTTGATAGGTTTAAATAATTTAAGGCTCTAGTGGAAAAGCAGACAGAGAAGAAGATAAAGGTGCTGAGGATAGATAATAGTGGAGAGTTTTGCAGCAAGGAATTTGAAGAATTCTATAAGAAGTGTGGTATATCATAGCAGAAAACTACTCCATATACACCTCAGCAAAATGGAGTTGCAGAAAGAATGAACAAGATGTTGATGGAAAGGGCAAGAAGCATGCTCAGTGGTGCCGGGTTAGGACAAGAATTCTGGGTAGAGGCGGTGGATACTGCATGTTACTTGGTCCATAGGTCACCTTCATTAGCGTTGGAGGATAAGACTCCACGAGAGGTATGGACTGGTAAGAAACCCTCTCTTTCACATCTGAGGGTATTTGGATGTGATGCATATGTACATGTTCCAAAGGAGAAAAGAACAAAGTTGGATAGTAAATCTGAAAAGTGCATCTTTATTGGGTATAAGGATGGTTTAAATGGTTATAAGCTTTGGAACCCAGTAACAAGGAAGGTTATGTACAGCCGAGATGTGGTGTTCAGAGAGGTGAAAGATGTTATTAAACATGAAGTCCAACCAAAGGAACCTGAGAAGATGCAGTTTGAGCTAAAGGAGGAAGAATGAGACTCTACAGCAGAGGAGGAATCAAAAGATGAAGAGCCACAAACTCCGGCTGTGAGAAGATCAGTTCGGGAAAGAAGGCAACCAGAAAGGTATAGTCCATTTGCTTTCTATTCAAATTTTGCTTTGTCTGTTATTGATGATGATCCCAGAACTGTGAAGGAAGTAGTGGATTCAGAGGATGGAAAACTCTGGAAAGAGGCCATGGTTGATGAAATGGCATCTTTGCACAAAAATGAGGCTTGGGATCTAGTGGAGTTGCCGGCTAGAAGGAAACCCATTGGCAACAAATGGGTGTTCAAAAGGAAGACAAATGCAGAAGGAAAAGTGGAGAAATATAAAGCTCGGTTGGTAGCAAAAGGTTATTCCCAGGTGCTGGGAATTGTTTTTGGTGATATTTTTTCTCCTGTTTCCAAGGTAACTTCTATTAGATTACTTTTATCTGTTGCTGCTGCTTTTGATTTTAAGGTAGAACAGATGGATGTGAAGACAACATTTCTTCATGGGGATCTGGAAGAGGAGATCTACATGAAGCAACCTGAAGGCTTTGCGGTGAAGGGTAAGAAAGAACTGGGATGTAAGTTAAATAAGTCTCTATATGGGTTAAAACAGTCACCAAGGATGTGGTATCAGAAATTTGATACATTTATACAGGGACTTGGCTTCACCAAAAGCAAAGTAGATCACTGTGTGTATTTTAAATTAATTGGTGATAGTGTTATTTATCTAGTCTTGTATGTGGATGATATGTTGTTGGTTGGAAATGACAAAGAAGTTATCCAGGAACTGAAGACCCAATTGTCCTCCAAATTCGACATGAAAGATCTTGGTGCTGCAAACTATATTTTGGGCATGGAAATTAAAAGAGATCGGGCAAAGAGGAAGCTCTGGTTAAACCAGAGGAAGTATGTCGAGACAATATTGCAAAGGTTTAATATGCATGATAGTAAACCGGTGAAGGTTCTTATTCCTGTAGGTGTGAGGTTATCTATTGAACAGTGTCCCAAGACACAAGAAGAGGAGGAGGATATGTCCCGTGTTCCATATGCAAGTGTAGTCGATAGCCTGATGTATGCAATGGTTTGTACTAGACCAGACATTGCACATGCAGTGGGAGTATTGAGCAGGTTTATGTCAAAACCAAGGAAGGAGCACTGGACAGCAGTGAAGCGGGTTTTTAGGTATTTGCATGGCACTAGTGATTATGGTTTGTGCTACCAAGGAAGACTAGGATTAGACAGAGTGTTGGATATTCATGTCTTTGTTGATGCAAACTGGGCTGGAGATCTGGATTAGAGAAGATCTACAAGTGGGTATGTGTTTAACCTATTTGGAGGAGCAGTTAGTTGGATGAGTAAGAAACAATCTGTAGTGGCACTGTCAACTACAGAGGAAGAATACATGGCAGCCACTCATGCAAGCAAGGAAGCAGTTTGGTTGCAGAGATTGTGTTCAAGTATGGGGTTAGTACAACAAGCTATAAGGATAGACTGTGACAATAAAAGTGCAATTTTCTTGGCAAAGAACCCCACATATCATTCAAAGACAAAGCACATTGATGTTTAGTATCACTTTGTGAGGGATATGATAGAAGACAAAAAGGTGTTGCTGGTAAAGGTGAATACTTTGAAGAATACTGCAGATGCATTAACAAAATCTGTGAGCTCTGAGAAGTTCTCTTGGTGTAGAGAGACAATGGGCATTTCAGGGCTAGAAAAATGACTAAGCTCTCTTGTGCCCCCCTGTGGAAAGAAAACAACAAGTGGGAGAATATTGGGTTGTGTTATATTGTTTCCACGTAGTTAACAGGGGGTTTGAGGGGCACCCATAACCCCACTTTATGGGGTCCGGGGCAGCGGCCCGGAAAATTTTGGTTTTGGAACCTATGTTAGGTTGGGCGAACCCACTTATGGTTTTGTGCATGATTTTCGCACATGTTTTTTGGACGTGATGGTTTTTGGTCCATGGTATTGGACGCAATGGTTTTCAGTCCATGGCATTGGATGTTTCAGCATGTATAAATATGTATTATAACATTGAAAGGAACATAATGAAAAATCAAGCTGGTAGTCCCGGTTTTGGGATCCAGGGGAAAATCTCTGTGTATATGTGTTTTATGTGTTTTGATCTCACATTATTTATTTTCTGTGTTTTAGAATTCATATACAGGTAATTTCTGTACGAGGTTAAAACCTACAGGGATAAAAAATCGGAGCATCCATCAAATTGGTTTGACATATGCTACTATTCCTGTGTTTGGTGGAGAAGAACATCGATTATATAGAGAATGTATATTTGTGAAGACAATTACAAGGGTTGATTGTTCAAATAATTATCCTGTGTATAGTAAAGGGAGGGATTTTTCTTGCTTGCCACTAGAAGAAGTGATCTAATCATGGATGAAACTCAAGTGGAATGTTCTGTCCAGCTAAATAAACAATCACTGGAGTGTAATAAAATATAGAAGTTATATTTTGATGGTGCTTATTCTAGGGAAGAAAATGGGGTAGGTGTATTTTTGGTGTCCCCAGAAGATAACATGATTCCTCTCTCTTTCAAGCTAGAGTTTGAAGCCACTAATAATGTTGCTGAATATGAAGCCCTATTGTTAGGGTTGCAAGATGCCAAAACTCTCAACATTGGGTGCTTGAAACTTTTTGGGGATTTAGATTTGGTGGTGAAAAACTAAGAAATCAATGCCAAACTAAGCATCCAAGACTAAAGGCTTATCGAAATAAGGTATGGGATCTGGATGAGAATTTTTTCTTAGCTTTTAATATCCAAAATTTTCCAATTTCTTTATGTTGGAAAAATATTTTATCTCAGATATGAAGTTGAGGTCAGGTATCGACCTTCAGTAACAAACATTATAAAGTACTGGCATGTGCTTGAGGATGAAGAACAAATCAAACGCTTCATGGAAGCTATTGTAGAGTTTTCAAAGTTAGTGATTGACTAGGAGGATGAGAAAATGACAAATGAACAACAAATCAGTTGGGAAGAAACTATTGTTGGGCACATAATTTTACAGCTGAAGGGTAATACTATCCCCAGAGGATTGGTCCCATTGGAAAGGTTGTTTAACTCAAATGATGTGGCTTCCAAACCAAATAAGCAAGAGATTGAAGAGGAGGTGGAATATGATAATATTGGCTCAGAACAAGATCTAGGGTGATAAAGTTGCCTAAAGGAGTTCCTGAAGAGTACAACCAAAGGTACCCAAACCTTTTAAAGCAATATATGGATGTGTTTTCTTGGTCGTATGACAACTTGAGGACCTTTGATACTACCATTATTCGACAAAAAATTCCTTTGAAGAGTGGGGTGAAACCATATAAACAGAAGCTCAGGCATATTAATCCTCTGTTACTTCCATCAATTGAAAAAGAGGTGAGAAAGTTTTTGCATGATAAAATTATTGTGGCTTTGAGGTATTCAAATTGGGTTAGTCCATATCAGGAAGAAGAATGGAGAAATAAGACTATGTGTTGACTTCAAAAATCTAAATAAGGCCTCACTAAAAGATAATTACCCTCTGCCTAAGATGGACTACATTTTGTAGAAGGTGGTAGGGTTTGCTTGGATGTCCATGATGGATGGTTTCTCTGGATACAATCAGGTTTCTATACATCCCAAAGATCAGAAGAAGACTGCTTTCACTACACCCTAGGGAACGTTTATGTATGCCAGGATTCCCTTTGGCCTCATAAATACTGGAGCCACTTTTCAAAGAGCCATGGAGATAACATTTGTTGGAGAACGAGAAAAATTTGTGGTAATTTACCTGGATGACATCACCATCTTCTAAAAAACGGATGAAGAGCACATTAAACATTTGCAGCTCACTTTTGAAAAGTGTAGAAAGTATGGTCTGTCCTTAAACCCCAAGAAATCTTAGTTTTCTCTAAGTGAAGGAAAGCTATTGGGTCACATTGTGGAAAAGGAAGGAGTAAATATTGATCCCAAAAGGGTGGAATCCATTAACAACATTCCACTACCAATAAAAAAGAAATAAATACAAGTATTCTTGGACAGAATCAACTTTTTGAGAAGGTTTATACCCAATTATGCTGAAATTGTTAAAGAGATCAGAGAGATGTTGAAGAAGCCCAGTGAAGTAAAGTGGACTGTAGAAGCTCGAGAATCATTCTCTAGAATTAAAAAGGATTTTGTAGAGGCCATAGTATTGGTTAGCCCAGACTATCAAAATCGATTTCTCATTTTTTATTTTGCTTCTCCTTACATGGTGGTTGTTGTCTTGTTGTAGAAAAATAATGAAGGACACGAGCAACCAATTTCATTTTTCAGCTAGGTGCTACGAGATTCTGAGCTAAAATATAATATTTTGGAGAAGCAAGCCTACACCTTAGTCAAATCCCTGAAAGATTTCAGAATTTATGTCCTACAATCAAATATAACAACTTATGTTCCTACAATTGTTGTGAAAGATATCCTTGTGCAGGGTGACAGTGAAGGCAAAAGAGGCAAGTGGATTGCCAAGATACATGAATATGACATGGATATCAAGCCCACCAAGTTGATCAAAGGGCAGGGGTTAGCTAAAATCTTGTTTGAAGCAAATTGCCAAGCCTTGGGTATAAACTTGTTGGCAGGGAAGGATGGAGGAAGTGGAAAAGTAGAGGAACAACAAAAAATTGATACCTCAACACAGAAAATCTGATGAAATACCTTGTGTCCCATTGGTATAAACATATAGTCCATTATTTGTTTTTTTTTGAGGTGTCGAGTGTAATTTGATAAAGTCAAATACATAGCTCTAAGGCTGCAAGCCCATAAATTTGTTATCTCAAATGGCCAACTGTATTGGAATGATCCAGTGGGGATTTTGATTTTATGCTTGGTTGAAGAAGAAATTCATAAAGTGATTGATGAGTTTCATAATTGTGTTTGTGGAGGACATTACAACTGGAGAGCTACAACCCATAAAATTCTCAAAACATGATTTTATTGGCCGAAGTTGTTTCGTGATGTGCATACCTATGTTCAGGCCTGTGAGAAATGTTAAATATTTGTAGAAAAACAGAGGTTGGCACTGATCTGTTATTGAAAGTTAGCTTTGCTGTGCTAATTTCAACTTCAGATTTATAAACAAATGCTTGTCAGTTGCTTCATGTGCATGGTTCTCTTATGGTGTTTGTGATTAGAAACAGGTAAATTTTATTAAGTTCTATGTGAAATACATGAGCAAAATAGCATGAAAAACAAGTGCTGAACAACAAAAATGAAAAGTACAACAAACCATCAACATGAACACTTAACACAGTGTTTTGATGAAGGATTTCACCCCTCCTGGGCTACATCTCCTTGGTCCAGATTCCATGTCTTGGGCCTCTGTATTAGCTCAATATGGAAAAAATGCTATTTACAAAGCTCTATTGCTCCTGAAACCCGCTTCAATGTGTTGAGAATGCTCAAATTAGCTAGGAACACCTTTTCTTGAGCTCATTTTGGTCGAATTTTGCTCTAGTTGTGACCAAAACTATTTTATCCTAATAATCCTCCACTAAAACTAGAGGAACTCATGTTAACTCCACTAAAACTGGAGTTGGTGCCAAATTTGGAGGGTCCGCCGGAATTCCCGCCAAGTTAAACTGGAGTTTAATTAGTGTTAACTCAGATTAATTAAGCGCTAATCCAGTTTTAATGATATTACCATGCGGTTTCTACTAACCATTTGAGCTGACGGTTTGAGTGGATACATGTCGTGGCTTTCGACGTGGTTTCTACTAACAGTTATGTAGGTCGACGGTTCTGAAACTGTTAGCCTGACGGTTTCTGTGGAGGAGAGGTCACATGCAATGGCTTGCAGTTGCAGTTATGGTTTTTCGCACTGTCTTCTGATTTATTAATTGTAACCATAACATGTTATGGTGTTCACATGGGAGGGCTGGCCCTCCTAACCACCAACCATAACATTAATACCATTCAAATATATGCGGAGTTCATAACATGTTAAGAACCACTAGCACAGCTCAACGGTAAGTCACGAAGTTTGTTGGGAGCAGGTCCTAGGTTCGACCCCCCGGCCTATCATAAATTTTGTTGCACTGTGCACCAAGCCGACCTTTGGGGAGGGACACGTGGCGACCTCTGGGCTTGCCACTTGTCCCCTCCTCATTGGTCCTCCATTAACCAACCAAATCATGCCACGTCACCACATCTGATAACCAACCAAAATCTGACACTTTTCGAAGCCTGATTGGACCGTTGACCACTATTGACCTTGCACAGTCACCTTCCACGTCAGCAGTATGAACTGCTGACTGTGCAGTGACCGCATTTAAAAAAAAAAATCTTCTGTTTGGAAAAGTGGACAAAATTTGATATCTTCCTCATACGAACTCGGTTTTCAGTGAAACAAGTTGCGTTGGGATCATTTTGCTGAGACAGACGCGGTCGTTTAGGTTTCAAGCCATTCTGAGAACTTTTATTTTTGAGCTAAATACTAAGCACCTGATCATTCCTCCCCACTAGAAGCCTTTTGGACCCCAAAATATACTATCAATTTTTCAATAGGTGAGGGTACAACTCCCTCAACTTCTCGATCTGCAACCATTTGGCTTTAGAAGGCTTTTGTCCCTTGAGTCCCACTCTAAGGTATTCGACATTCCCTCTCTTTGAAGTTCTGGTTCTTCTGTCAAGTATGAGATCTTGCTGAAGCTCATCAAGATAGTCTAGCGAGAATTCACCTATTGATGACAACTGAACATGCTCTCCTTGATCATCAATCAAAGGAGGCTCAAACAATCTCAAATTCTCAACATTAACAACACAATATATTTGCATATAAGGAGGCAAATCTAGCTTAAATGCATTGTTACCAATATTTTCTAGAATTTTAAAAGGACCATAACGGATTGGCTTAATATTTTTACATTCCCCTTGGAGTCTCTCTTTGCTAGTATATAACCAAACTTCATCCCCAACTTGAAATTTATGATCAACACAGTGTTTATCATGCTTTGCCTTGTAGATGTTCTAACTTCTTTCAAGCTTTTCCTGTACTGTGTGATGTATCAATTGAATTTTGTTTATGAACTTCCTTGCCTTATCAATGTCACTATGACCATTGATGGCGACATCTTTTTCAAAGATGAAGTCCAATGTTGATCTTGGAAAGTACCCAAAACATGCCTCGAATGGCGATGTGTTTGTGGAAGAATGCTTTGCCCTGTTGTATGCATGTTGTATGTAATGCAACTATTCATCCCACAACTTGGGATGTTTGCTGAAATATCCTCTAAGAAGATAAATTACTGTCCTGTTGACCACCTCGGTTTGTCCATCTGTTTGTGGATGAAAAGCTGTACTCTTCTTCAACTTTGTGTCCATCATGTCCCACAAATTTGACCAAAAATTCCCAACAAATCGAGAGTCTCGATCACTTACAATGGAAGTAGGAAGACCAAAATGAACCCAAATGTTTTGGAAGAAAAGATGAGATGTTTGTTCAACTGTAATTTGCTTTTTATATGGTCACATTAGTATACACATTTTGCTGAACCTGTCTACAAATACATACAAGTAATCATGACCTTTCCTTAACAATGGAAGACCTCCTACAAAATCCATTGAGATACTCTCCCATGGATGTGAAGGTATCGAAAATGGAGTGTACAATCCCAGTTTCCTATTTCTAGGCTTACTTGTTGCACACAAAGAACATCCTGTTATAAAGGGAGATACATTATCAAACACGTGTGGCCAATAACAATATCTTTGGAGATTCGCTACTGTCTTGCCTACACCAAAGTGTCCAACAATCAATGAAGTGTGCGCCTCCCTTATGATATCGTTTCTTTCTCCCTGTGGAATACATAACTTGCCTAAGTGATACAACAAACTGTTATGTACATGGTAATCCAACTCTTCAATTTGGTTTCCTTGACTCAAGCTTGCATACACATCTTGAAAGTCATTATCATATGCATATTGCTCAATGTAACTTTCATGCAAAACATAATTATGCTTGAGTATAACAGATGAATTTACAATAGGCCTAGAAAGCATATCAACTACCTTATTGTAGATTCCATTTTTTTACTTGATAACCAAATGAAACTGTTGTAGAAAACCCATCCATCTGAAGTGTCATGATTGTTGCAACTTTGACTGTGACTGTAAGTACTGCAATGGTTGATGGTTGGTATGGATAATGGTCTCCTTCCCCATCAAGTAGTGTTTCCATTTTTTAACACTTTGTACCAATGCGTAAAGTTATTTGTCATAAGTGGGATAGTTAGTCATAGCTCCATTAAATTTTTTAGAATGAAATGAAATGGACTTACCATGTTGCATAAGAACTGCTCCCATGGCATAATCACTAGCATTTGTTTGAATCTCAAATGGCTGTCTAAGACATGGAAAAGCCAATATCGGTGCTGAACTAATCTTTTTCTTTAAAGCATCAAATGCTTTCTACTGTACATCTCCCCAATGGAATACTTTCTTGACACTAGTCAATGCATGTAATGGTGCTACAATGAAAAAAAAATTAGCAATAAATTTCCTCCAATATTGTGCTACCCATAAAAAGATTATTACCTCTGTAAAAATATTGGGCTTGGGCCAATTCAGAATGAACTCAACCTTAGAGGGGTCGATCTTCAGCTCACCTCCCCCAACAATGTGTCCCAAATATACTAAAGAAGTCTTGCCAAATTCACACTTCGACATCTTTAAAAACAACTGTTCTTTTCTCAAGACATCAAGTACTTTGTTCACATGCATGACATGTTCATTTATGGATTTTATGAATATGATAATATAATCTAATTACACAATGACAAATTCATCTAGAAATTGTCTTAATACATCATTCATAACTCTCATGAAAGTAGCTGGAGCATTTGTAAGACCGAAAGGCATAACAAGCCACTCAAACAATCCTTGTTTAGTTTTAAATGCGGTTTTCCAAATGTCCTCTTCATCTATTCTAATTTGATGATAACCATTTCGTAAGTATAACTTAGTGAAATGCTTTGCATACCTCAAATGATGAAGAAAATCATCAATTCTTGGGATTGGATAATGATTCTTTACCATGGTTTTGTTCAATGCACGAAAATCCACACACATGTGCCAAGTCCCATCCTTATTTGGCACCAAAACAATGGGCGAACCACATGGTGAAGTAGATGGGAATATGATACCTTTGTTCATCAATGCTTGAATTTTCTTCTTGATTTACATGCTCTTCATAATTGACATGCGATACATGCCAATGTTTGGAAGTGGAACATCCTGTTGCAGTTGTATCTCATGTTGAATTCCCCTCTTCGGAGGTAATCCCTTTGGTTCCTGAAACATCTCGCCATGATTTCTTACCACATCAAACAAATTAGATTTTAATTTGTCATCACAACCTTCAAAAGATTCATAATCAATATCATTCTTTTTTTTTAATCATTAGAAGCACAAAATTTTTACTTGCATTTACTGGTCTCTTCATCTGCCCTACATTAACCAAAGAAATGTTTAGCTTTTTGCGATGGGCTCTCACAATGTACTCCACCCCATTCTTGAGCAATAAGTATTTGTTCTCATGGTGATAAAACACTGCTTTCCTATCATATAAATAAGGACTACCCAAAATCATTCCTGATATGTCAACTAGAACTTCATCTAACTCAACTTCATCAATGAACTTTTCAGTAATGGCGAACTTGAATAACCATTTCCTTGTAACCTATAAATTTTCATTATTGACTATCCAACCCAATGGATATGGCTTATGTTAAGGTACAGTTTCAAGGTTAAGATTTTTAACCAAGTCTTCTGAAATTAAGTTTGATTGTGACCCACTATTGAATAATGCATCAATATTTGTATGATTTGAAATTATCCTTACATGGAACAATTCTATTCTTGATTCTTCATTTGGAGTGTTGTTCTGACTATGTGAGGAAGTAGTGCTCGCAACAACTTCTTTTCCTTTTGTAACCATGGATGAAATCTTGGTCTCATCACTAGAATCTGAACCAATATCATGTGTGGTAGCGTTTGTCTTTTGTTTTCCCTTATTGTTTTGTTTCTTAGGCCTTAGTTCGGGTTGTAATTTCCAACAATGAGCTTCATCATGCCCAGCTTTGGAACAATGTTGGCATATGGTTTTCTCCCCTTATTTCTTCACACTCTCATTCTTATTTCCCTTCCATTTTCCTCCCTTCTCTTTCTTCTTACCCTTGAATGGATTCTTCTTACTACCCTCTTCCTAGATGTTCTTCCCCTTGCTTCAAGGTGCGTGTCTTGCACACATACCTCATCCAAGTTTCTTGGATCGAACATAAGGATTGTATGTTTTAAATAGGAATGTAAACCCCCAATATATTTCAACAATGTATCTTGGGAATTCAAGTTTACTCCTAACAACAAAACCCTACTTGCACAGAACTCAAGCAATCAAGCAATAAACCTTTTCTCCGATACCAACTTGATTTGTTGTTGAATGTTAGTTTTGCTGTGCTAATTTCAACTTCAGATTTTATAAACAAATTCTTGTCAATTTCTTCATGTGCATGGTTCTCTTATGGTGTTTGTGATTATAAATAGGTAAATTTTATCAAGTTTTATGTGAAATACATGAAAAAAATAGCATGAAAAACAAGTGCTGAACAACAATAATGAAAAGTACAACAAACCGTCAACATGAACACTTAACACAGTGTTTTGATGAAGGATTTCACCCCTCCTTGGCTATATCTCCTTGGTCCAGCTTCCATGGCTTGGGCCTCTATATTAGCTCAATATGGAAAAAATTCTGTTGACAAAGATCTACTACTCCTGAAACCTACTTCATTGTGTTCAGAATGATCAAATTAGCTAGGAACACCTTTTCCTGAGCTCAATTTGGTCGAATTTTGCTCCAGTTGTGACCAAAACTATTTTCTCTTAGTAATCCTCCACTAAAATTGGAGTTGGCACCAAATTTGGAGGGTTCGCCAGAATTCACGCCAAGTGAAATTGGAGTTTAATTAGTGTTAACTTAGATTAGTTAAGCACTAATCCATTTTTAACGCAATTACCGCATGATTTCTACTCACTGTTTGAGTTGACGGTTTGAGTGGACACATGTCGTGGCTTTCAGCATGGTTTCTACTAACAATTATGTAGGCTTACGGTTCTGAAACCATTAGCCTAACGATTTTTGCGAAGGAAAGGTCACATGCAATGGCTTGGAGTTGCAGTTATGGTTTGTCGCGCTGTACGCCTGTTTGTTAACTGTAACTGTAACATGTTATGGTGTTTACATGGGAGGGTTCACCCTCCTCACCACCAACCATAACATTAATACCATTCAAATATATGCGAAGTTCATAACATGTTAAGAACCACTAGCACTGCTCAATGGTAAGTCACGAAGTTTGTTGGGAGTAGGTCCCGGGTTTGACCCCCCGGCCTACCATAAATTTTGTTGCATTGCACGCCGAGCTGACCTCTGGGGAGGGACATGTGGCGACTTCCAGGCTTGCCACTTGTCCCCTCCTCATTGGTCCTCCATTAACCAAACAAATCATGCCACATCACCACATTTGATAACCAACCAAAATATGACACTTGTCGAAGCCTAATTGGATTGTTGACCAATGTTGACCTTGCACAATCACTTGCCACGTCAGCAGTACGGACTGTTGACTGTGCATTTTTTTTTAAATTTCTTCTGTTTGGAAAAGCGGACAGAACGCGATATCTTCCTCATACGAACTCGATTTTCAGTGAAACGAGTTGCGTTCAGATCCTTTTTCCGAGATGGGCACGGTCATTGAGGTTTTGAGCCATTATGAGAACTTTTATTTTTTAGCTAAATATTGAGCACTTGATCAAGCACCCCTTCCTTTGATCCCTGTTTTTGTAGAAGATCCCTTCAGGCAATTGGGTTTGGAATTCATTAGAGGAATACACCCACCTTCCAGTGGTTAGCATAAATGGATACTCACAACCACTGATTATTTCACTAAGTGGGTGGAGGCTATCCCAACCCGAAATGCAACTGATGCAGTGGTCATCAAGTTTATGGAGGAAAACATCCTTGCCAGGTTCAGCTGCCCAAAGAAAATTTTCACTGACAATGCCCAGGTGTTCAAGTCAGCCAAATTTATTGATTTTTGCCAAAGGTACAACATTATAGTAGGCCATTCCACCACTTATTACCCACAAGGAAATGGATTGGCTGAATCCTCTAACAAAACCTTAGTAAGGATTCTGAAGAAGACAATATCAGAAAATTAGAAGAACTGGGATTCACAACTGAAGTTTGCCCTATGGGCTAACAGAGTTACCACCAAGAGGTCCACTAGGAAGTCTCCTTTTGAATTAGTGTATGGGAAAGCCACAATTTTCCATATTTAATTAGCAATGCCAATAGCTGAGATCCTATAAGATGTTGAGGAGGAGCCAAATTCTCTAACCAGAAAGATAAATCAGTTGGTAGAACTTTAAGAGAACAAGAAGCAAGTAAATTAGAATTTGATCAATTATCAGGAAAGGATGAAATCTCTTTTTGATAGAAAAGCAAGGGACAAATCCCTACAACTAGGAGATTTAGTACTTAGGTGGGATGTCAGAAGAGAAGATAAAGGAAAACATGGGAAGTTTGATCCCTTGTGGTTTGGACCTTTCAAGGTTGCTGAAGCAAAGGGGAACAATACTTTCTTGCTAGAAAATTTAGATGGTGAAGTACTTGGACTGCCTGTAAATGGGTAGTTTCTCAAACTCTATTTTTAACATTAAGGAGGTCTATTCTCACCCATTGTAAATACTGATGAGCCCTTGTACATACTAAAGCATTTTTTTTCTTGTGTCTTTTGTTTTGTTTTATGAAATTTTGAATAAAATGACTCCATGACCAAGGAGTAAGACACTAATTTGCAGGTTCTCAGTGCATTGCATACAATACACTGTCCTCACTTGGAGCCAACGTTGTTGTTGTCTATCATATTCTTATAAGGATGCCAAAAATTAGTTTTCACCACCTCTGGTTTTGAAAATAATCAAATTGAGCAAGTGGGAAAATTCAAGCCTTGGTGATACAACAAGAGCCTCTAATAACAGAGCTCAAGTCAATGAAATATAGCATCAAGATAACACAACAGGGCAAATGAAGAAATTTGTAAAGGAGTAACTCTTTAGTTAACAATCAAGCAGGTCTAAGGGTGGATCTCCATTCATATTTGCACAACGGGCCCCCGAGACACTTCCGGGGGGTAACTTGCGCAGTAAATAAACCAACGCTACCCCCCGGAGTTGAATAGTCAGCGGGGTGGGATTCGCCGATCAACAACCTAGATTAATTCCAGGGGGTTGCAGCTTGATCCCACCCCCCATTTATCCACCTGTCGGAGGAAGGTGGGGACCACCCACCACGTCATAAATTTTCCATTGTTGTCAACAAGCGAGTGATGAAGGTAAAATGGTAAAATTATTTCCTCCCCACTCCCATCCACTTGTCTCCTGCTGTCTTCTAATTATCTTCCACCATGTGTCCCCCCCAGTGACATCATATGACGTTAGACGATCGTTTTCCTCTCCGTCTATAAAAACCCTTCCCGCTTCAACCATTTAAAGTTTAAATTTGTTTTCTCTGTTGAATTTCCCCCGCCCCACCGTTCGACTAGTCTGTAATGTTGTTCACTCACCAAGCAGGTCCTGAGCTCCTTCCAACACCATTTTTCAGCTATCACCTGGTAAATCAGGTAACCTATTGGTCTCCTCACCTGCAGTTTCTTTGTATCTATGATAAAAATGAAGAAATAAGCCCCAAAGAACCCCAAACCCCAGGAAGTCAAACCATCCTCCAACGCGAAACCATTGATGGACGCTTAGTCTCAAAATTTTGACCCCTCCTATCCTTATCAATTGTCGAACCTCTGGTTCAACCTTTATGGTCACCATGTCAGGGGGGGGACCCATTCAGAATCATTGACTCATGCCTTTATTATCAAATCACACCTACCGTTTATCACTTTCTCGAGTTTATCTCATGGCTGGGTGCATCCTACGTCATGAAGAAGAACTACTTCATTTCTGCCACTAGAGCCAAAATTCTATAGGTGACCCCTGAACTGATCCAGAAGGCCTTAGTCTACCCTACTTCTCCTACACCAGAAAATTTCATGAATGCCACACTATTTTATGACTATGCCTCCCTCTCAATTGGAGAAAAAAAAGCCTTCCTACAAATGATTCTAGCCCCTGGTCACAAATCCTTTCCTGTTACTGAAACCATCCTAGTGACCATCTTCATAGAAAAAATGCAACCCATTCTTTCTTTGATTGCTCACATGTTTGGAGAAGATGATGCCGACTGTTAGCGCTTGAGATTTCACCCTAGGCTGAGGAAGGTAAACCTTCAAGGCAACATCAAACCATTTCACCTCGTAGCTAGCCCTACGGGGTATGAGAAGGCTCTCTCCGGTCAAACTCGGTAGATCTTTCAATAGGATGAGCTGACCCAATTAGGAACACTGATATTAGGCTAGTAAACTGATACGGAAGTTTGATTTAAAGTTTTTTGGGGTTTTTGGTGGCAATTGGAGGGAGTGCAATTCAGGGTGCGGGGATTGAGCTCAGTTTTTGCAGGTGGGTCTTTGGGGCAAGGTAGGAGCTTGTGATGATGCCTTTAGCTGAAATGGATGATCAAGGAAGAAAGGAGAAAAGCTAAAGAGGGCAAACAATGACTTTGAATCCTCTCTAGACAGTGGAAAACATAAACATTAAACAAATTTGAAAGCTGAGCATGGCAAGCATGAATTCAAACTTTATCACTTCATTTGTTTAATAAGCTGCAGTAAAGAAAGAGATGGAACACATAAACACACTTACAATTACAATAAGGGAACACACCATCAACACAAGAGTCCACAAGAATCCCAATGATGTCTGCAAAACCCTGGCTTTCCTTTTCCTCAAATTGCAGAGATACAAGTGAAATATACAATAGGAGCTTCTCCCTCAAGAGTCCAACCATGAAAATGAGCAAGAGAAGGCATAATATAGATCATCTAACTCCTTTCCCCACCTCTAGGGGTCGAGCTCAGCTTCCTAGGAGAAGTTTGAACTAATTCTAAAATGAGCACTAGATAATAGGCAGTCAAAACAACTTGCCTCTAAAACTTAGGTAACCCATTCATGCATTTAATATTCACTATTTACATCAAGGAAACTTCTAGAAGTGTTAAAGGAGAGTAAATGTATCCATGTGCCATGAAAATTACCCAACAATCCATCATTTACATGCATTAAGAGTCAACCAAAGTAAAAACAGTGTTTTGCAGGCCGAAATAGTCAAAATGGTGAAATTTCCCTGAGTGGTCGCGCCCCTCCCTTGGAGTGGTCGCGCACATTGGCAGCTGTGTTTGAGGGCCTTCCTGGTGTCCAAATCAGGTGCAAGATAGCTTGTTGGAAAGGTCCATGAGTCTACTTTCCAACCCCACTGGAATTTCTGAATTTGGAGTTGATTTGACCCCTCAAAAGTCATTTCTCCCAAGGCAGCTTTCTGCAACTCAAAAAAGGGGCAGAAAGTCAAAATTTGCATGTATTTTGAGCTTTTGGAAGTCCAAATCTCCATAAAATTTGAAGTCCATCCATAGGCAAGTGTATTTTTGCATGAAAATTCCAAAAATGTAGAGTTTTCCCCGTTCTGAGCTGTCCCCACGAGTGGTCGTGCGCGGGGTGAGACCACTCCAACGGCCAAAACCTGTAAAATTCTCAAAAATGCCCAAAATGCCTCAAAACTCTCAAAATTTCTTGAGTTTGCTGCTAGGAGGAGGCTAATGAGTATCATGGTGAGTAAGAGAGGCCTCAGCCAAGATACGGAGCAGGTTGGTCTTCTTCCTCCTCTTGCGGGCCTCGGACAACTTCCTTTGGAGTATCTTCATTTTTGCCTTGCAAACATGCATTCTCGCCCAATAATGAGTTTTCATGTTCCGTAGCAGCCTTTTGTCTTGGTTGGCTTTCTCCAACAATCTCTCCAAGTGAGCATTTGCCTGAATGAGCAAAGACTCCCGGTCAGCAGGCAATGGGTCCCCAGGCCTCCTACGGTTCAAGCCTCTATTACCGCGGATCCTCCATAGCTCATCAAGTTCTTTCTCCGCCTCTAATTGTCTGTTGCGCTGCTCCAGATAAGTGATGGTCCATTGGGCCATTTGGAGCTTCTGCTGCAACATGAGGTTCTCCTCCTCTCTCTGTCTGATAAGCTCATAAAAATCTGAAGAAGGAGAATGAGCATCAAGGTCAATGAAATCATGACGTGTATCGCCAGCTCTCTCATCCTCAACCATGGGCTGCTTGCCCTCCCGTACTGCCTCTGCTGATGAAGAATGCGAGGCCCCTTCCACCTAGTGTGGAGATAACACTCGCTGATCTGAAGAAGATGACGAGACCCCTTCCACCTGCTGTGGAGAAAATACTCGTCGAGCTGCTGCAAATAAGGTCTTATGACCTCTCTGATAGGTGACCTGAGGTGAAGAAGCCACATGTCTCGGAACAATAATCTCGGGCTGGTGTGATGGACCTCCCGCCTCATGAATGACCTCTGGCTCTGGCTGTGACTGTGGTGGCACTGTAAAAACCTCATGAGAAATGAAGTCTGCCCATGGAATGCCCTGCTGACTCAACTGATGGGAAACAATGAGCTGAATGAGACCATGATGGCACAAACTCCTGTGCTACTGAGCTGGGGACTGCCTCTGAAACACGGAAACCATCCTCTGAATGTCCTGGAAGAAGTAAACCGGGATGTTCATCATCCTCACTCGGGTAAAGTGCATCAACAGGCGAATGTGACAAGCAAAGACTCGTGAAAACCTTCCCTCACATGTGAAGTAATGCATGATAAGCCGCATGATCGGAGCATACTCCTCTCGGAGGAATCTAAAAGGAAAGTTCCCTGACAAGTGATGTACGAATGCTGGCCTGACATATGGCTCAAAATAAACAAAATCCAGCCATTTGCGCTTTGGCCACACCTCACCCACATTGGGTATCCCGGTAGCCTCTGAAATCATCTCAGGAGAAAACACAAAATTCACCCCTGCAAGAGTAACCTGCCCATAATGAAGGTGCAAAACAAATAGCCGGGCCAACTCCCTGTGGTGCTGAATCTGGGCAAGCCTCTCGCAAAACTGAAAACATGACATGTACTGGAAACAAGTCACTGCCAATGGGCAAGCCTGTAATTCTGCTAAAGATGTGGGCTCTTCTCTCCTATGATGACCACCTTTGCCACCCCTACGAGGCCTCTGCTGTGCCTCAACCTCCGTAGAAGAAGACCGGTCATCACCTTGCTCATTAGTTTCAGTGGTTGACATGGTGTTATTGAGCAAGGTGGAGAAAATAGACAAATTTGACTGCTGCCCTGCCTGCAAAAATGCTGAGAAGTATGCTGTTTTAAAGGGGAAAAAATCATGAGGGAAGTGTTAGGGGAGGGACTTTTTCATAAGGAATGGGAAAATATATAAAAACAGGGAACTTTTAAGGAAAAATTCACAAAATGTCAAACATGTTATCTCATCTCTCATCATCGGGAAATCATTTGCAAAGAAATATCTTTATTAGGGAAGAGATGTAATAGGGTCACTAAGGGAAAGGACAATACATTTTACAACAGGGGGTAAGGGATAGCATGTAATACAGGAGATGGGGCAGCACTGATTACTAGCATCAACAGATAGCTCTTAGATTTTGTCCTTTGACTGTACATTATTAGGCATACTCTGTTTTTCCAAGGGATTGATGTACTTTTGATGCTAAGGGGAAATAAGGAATTAATTTACATTTGTCATAAGGGGAGGAGGGCTTTACTTAACAAATTCAAAAGAGAAAGGAGATGCATTGCATCAAGGGTATTAGGGGGATAGAAGGGAAAAGGATGCCTAGGGTTAGGTTTTGGAGACACAGCAACATTCTTTTGCAAACAATATTTCAGAGCAGCATGTCCTTTAATAAATATGTACAACTGTATTTGCTTTGTTTTTGTTATGAATAACATAGCCTTCTTTTCACTGTATTTGTGAGGACTATGCACAGCAATAAGTTTCTTTTGTTCTTGCAATGGCTTGGCTATACATAGTAATCTTTTCCTCTGTTTTTTGTCTTTTTGTTTTATTATTTTTACCATTGCAATTGCTCTTTCCTTTTACACATCATTATTTTGATTCTTGCTGTGTTTTTATATATATATTTTTTATAATATTGCTGTAGGGAAGGAATTAGGGTTTTAGGTATAGGGAATGGGGAATTGATATTCATTGCAAATGTGATGAGATAGAGACACATTATGACAATTGTAAATCTAATAGGAGTAATGGAGGGAATAAAGAGGAATTAAAAACCTTGAAAGCAAACACCAACCTTAGCAAAATTGCCTACATGAACAAACAATCACTAAACCTATTTCTCTTCATATTTTTGACGGTAAAAATGCATGAACACAAGCTCATCATCCATGTTTCAAACATTCAATACATTAGAGAGGCCTACCTCGAGCAATTGGCAAACCAAAACGCAATTTTGAGTGGATTTAGGAAGGTTCTGTGAGTGGGAGCCCGAGTGGTCGCGCGCAAGCTCCGAGTGGTCGCGCACACCCCGAGTGGTCGCGTGCGTTAGAAATTTGAACTGTGGAGGAGGCGGCGAGTGGTCGCGCACCGCCCAGGTGGTCGTGCACACTGCCCGAGTGGTCGCGCACCAGAAATCTCCTTAATTTTTCTGCAATTCGCCCTCTTTCTCTCTTTCCGCCCTCTTGCTCTTCTTTGCGAGCTCATAGAGGCATAATGAAGATGTTTAGAGGGAAATTTACCTCTTGTAGGTTCAATTTGAAAAAATTAATTTACAAAACCCACTCTCTAATGTTCTATTTTGACATTCACTTTTAACACTGCTTTTGGAGTTGCTTTGTCCTGAATTTAGCTTTTGAGGCGCTTTAACTTCATTCTTTTTGCAGGTTGACCATCTGATGGACTCTGGCGAGGAGACCAGGGTTATTGCCGGCATTTTGAAGACTTTTGAAATTTTCCTTATTTTTTACAAATATTACATGACCTTGGGTTTAAAAACAGGGTTTTTAAATCCAAGGTATAAATGATCTGTACCTGATGAAAAATATCAATGGAACATATTAACATACCTCCTTCCGGCTTGCTGGGGACTATTAGACCTTTGACTCATGACCTTGCAGTGATTTTCGACCAAAACCCTAGACCTAAGACTTGGGACTTCAAGACAAAAATAAAACAAGTATAACACAAGCTCATTAAATGATATGACCTGATCCAGCAAAGCCAAGAAGGGAACAAGGACCAGCTCCTCCATCAGTTTTATGGCATGCCTAACGGGATGCAAAACTGATACTGATGAGACACCTACCTATGCACATGCAAAGAGCTTTTGATCACCGATGGAGGGCTCAAGACCGACACTAACACCGACATTGACACAAAGGCCACCATAGGGTTTATGAGGCAGATGATGCATCCAAGCCATTTGTTTGGAATACCCTCCATCCTGGATGAGTCCATCAAATTTCAGTTTGTAACAACCCCAGGTTGAAAGTTCATGTAATAAAAGTTAATAAAGGTAACATAAGACCACGGGTAAGGGACACTTATTCCAAGCTGAAAGTTGGGAAAAATAATTGTAGTGGGCATCACTTGTTGTGTTTTATGACTAGGGGGAAATTGACAAAGGTAATGGCTAAGGATTTGGAAAGGAAAAAGGTATTTTTGAGACATTATTTATGAAAATAATGGAAATTAGGAGGAAAGGAAGGTGAAAGGTCACATGTTTCATGTGAGGAGGAAAATGAAGGAAAATAATGGAAAATTGAAGAAATTAGAGGCCACATGAATAAAAAGACCTCAGATCATCGGTTGGTAGCTTTTGTCAACCTTTTGTTAGTTTAGTATTAGAATTTGTCTCAAGAAGGAGAAAACATCAAGAGGACAAATAAAGTAAGCAAGAAAGGAAAGGAAATGAAAAGCAAGGAAAGGAAAGGAAAAGAAAAGAAGGACAAGGAAGCAAAGGAAGGCAAAGATCAAGCAACTTCAACGAGAATACTTGCAGGTAACAGATTGCATGTGTGATTTCCTAACTGGTTTTGACATGCATGGTATTCACATGTTGGTATATGGTTCTTTTGTTGTCTTTGGCGATAATGGATTTGAGCATAGCCTTTCCATTTCCAGATAGTCGTGGTGTGATGGGATTGTTCTCGGTTTGAGATTTGGATTACTGTATGGTTTCGAAATGTGGGGTGAGGTGGTCTCAAGAAAATTCCCAAAGACCTAGGAATCCCTTGATCAATAATGGCGGGATACATGGTAAAGCTTGAGGGTGGAGACTAGAAAATTCCTCAAGGATGGTGAAGGAATTTTGAGGCATCCAAGCTTGGTTCGGTTTTGTGATCTCGACACCGGTTAGATATGATCATGGTACGGAGAGGGTGGAGGTGGTTTAACTTCTGGATTCCCTTGGTTGTTTATGGATTGGTTTATCCCATGAGATCCTGTTGTAGGCTCAAAATGTCTGCTTCAACATTATAAGGGAGACCACCCAGTCGGGAACTTAAAGCCACTCCTTTTCCATTTGTAATGGTGGTTCCAACTAGTTAAACTAGGTCCAGTTACTTTCTTTCTATCACTACTAGATTAAAATATAACTTTCACCTACCCATAGAGAAGAGACATCAGATCGAATCTTCTTGCTGACCAGGCAAGAAAGTGATCCTTAAGTTGATCTAAGGCTCATCCAAGCCACAATTAAAGTTTTCCTCTTTGATAAGAAGACTTCTAGAAATGCAATGATTAATCTAAATGCAAACTAATCCTAGAATGCAAGAAAAAGGAAAGAAATCCTAAGCCTATCTCGATTAGGAAGATGTAGATCTAACCCAACCGAATGAAAAATAATTAAATGATTGAGATTTTAAGCATGTCTAGCTTAAGATGAATATTGAACTAATGAAGTAGTTCATTTAACTAATATTATGACTACCAGACATGTTGTTCAGAGATCTATTAACCATGAATAATAAACCAAAAACATTAGGAAGTAATTGACATAATGCTAGTGGAAATTAAATCAGAATTAGATATAAGATTTATGAGTAAATAGCTACTCAGAAACCTGATCTAAATACATAAGAGAAAAAAACACCATGGACAACATATTTATGAGACAAACATATTAGATAGCTAATTCTGTAAGATATGAATTCATATCGACAATAGTGCATAATATAAATCCAACTAGCATAATTCTTCTATCAAATATGAAATTTATATTAAAAATAATAGTATTTTCTAATACAAATTAATTTGAACCTGTTCTCCTACTATTTTCCTTGAATTGATCTCCACCAACCTTTCGCAAATCATAAACTCTGCTACTAAAAGAAAGAGTTGCAATAGTGCAAACTCTACTTCTCATACATAATTCAGAATGAAAAAGAGACAAATCCCAATGATCCCCAGATCTGAGAATGATTCTCTCTACCTACAACAATGAAATCCCTATTACAATAGTGCTTTAAGAATTCCAGAATTGCAGAGAAGAGAAGCCCTTTCTCCATTTTACAAACTACTATTTATAATTACAAAAATTAAGTCCAAATAGGAGAGTCGTTGAAGAATAATTCTGCTCCAACAATTTTCATTGGTTAAAAATATTTTTCTTCTCTTTCTAGAGTGATTCCATTGATTGAAATCTTCTCTTCCTTATCTTCTCAACTGTTCTCCTGCCAAAACCAATCAAAATTAAATTAAAATAAAAAAATACAAAATCTAAAAATAATAATTTCTCAAATCAAAACTCAATTAAATAAATAAATAAAAGGAACTTTGAGCTTTCCATTGATCCTTATAAATATCTTATTGGTCAAAGAGAACATAGTCGAATGGATCTATGCTCAACAGAGGCTATGAGCAAATGAAAATGAAAAAAATTAAACTCAGAAAATTCATTTTGTTTACAAATTCAGAGCTTGGTTTTCTTTTGTAAATTTTAGAAATATTAAATAACTGAATTTGGTCATGCAACCACTTCAAAAATATTCTCCATGATTTTATCTATCTAACGAGCCATCCCGGACCTCATTTGGCCAAGTAAAACTCAACTTATGAGCTTCCAAAGTTGAGGAGTCAAAACTGCCAGAATTTTGGAAAAATTGTTGTGAGGGTCAAAAATAAGAAATTTTAATTAAAAATTCTAAATCTAAAATTCAATGTAAAATTAAAATTAATTAAATTCTAATTATTTATAATTATGAAATTCATTAATTATATACAATTATTTAAAAACTTTAAATAAATTATAAATTAATTTAATTATAAAAATTTAATTATTAATTATTATTACAAATTATAATTAAACTAATTAATTAAAAATTAATTAATATTAAAAATATGGTGGGACACATGGCAAGTGGCTATTGGCCCATGACTTATGGACCCAAAGTGACATTTGGGTTTAGCGTATAAGCCATATTGAATGAGGAGTGGCTTTATTATTAAAATAGAGAGGAGTAGATTATAGTATGAACGAAAACATTCATGCATAAAAATATCGGATATCAGAACTAAGATACATTGTAAGTTTTTGAAACGATGCTTCTGATACTCAAAGGTCCCCGAGGTCCGATATGAACCATCAAACGTGATAAATTATAATATAAAATAATCTGTAACCACCATCGGAGGTATCATTGAATTAGCATATCGGAGGTGTTGTGGAATAGAAGTTACGATCAACTTAATTCCCGAGGTTCCAATGTAAGATTATTTCCCGAGGTGTCAAGGAGTAGAAGAGGAAGTGAGGTGAAGTGTGGTGCGAGAGGTGAGGTCCACATGGAGGTGGGTCTCTCCCTCCATAGAAACTACAACCATTTTGTTTATAATTAAAAGTTTGGTCTTGGGGGCTATTAGATTAATGAGGACGTGGTGAAGAATTTTTAAAATGAGGTGGAAGAGACCTTCGTTAAATAAAATTGATCCGTCACATGATATCAGATATCAGAGAGTGTCTGATATCGAAAATTTTTGAAACAAGCGTTTTGACACCAAATAAAAATGCTGATGTCTGATATTTATATCGGGATTTTATTTATGATAGATATTAATAAAAGAGTAAGGGAGGAGGTAAAGTGAAGTGGGGTCCACTTAGAGTAAGCCTCATCCATTATAAACTATAGCCACTTGGTAATTAAAAATCTGACAAAATGACTGCAACCACTTTGCAATTTTGAGATTTCAGGTCTTGATTCCTTTTAAAATTGGGAATTGGAATAAGTTACCGAGATCCCGAAAACACATAATTTTTAATTATTCTACAATTTGGCTGTGACAATTTTGTAGGATCGTTATTGAAAAATGAAATAATTAGTAAAAAATAACTTGGAATTAGTATTTACAATGAATTATTAATTTATTTACCAAAATTAAAATAATATACATTTTGTTCATTTTTTTAACTTAAATGGTAAAAATTATTGAACTTTAGATGAACACCATTTGCAAACCGTGTAACCAAATGAGATGAAACGATTACTGATGGAAAACTAGAAAAATGGTGAACTCAAAGAAGCAATCAAAATAGAAATCCGAAGAAAATGAAAAAATGATAAAATTGTAGGACACTTAACCAAAAGAAAATATTGAAAAGTTGATTTAGCAAAAAATTTATGGAAAGGGTCCTCAGTATTTGAAATAAATAAGTTAAAAATGGGGGTGTTGAGTTTTCACTACAACACTGGCAACACACGGGGAAGAACCATTTATCTCTGGTTAAAGATAATGAAATTTAATTTACCCAAAGGTTAAAAATAATGGATTCCACGAAACCGACTAACAATAAACCATTTCATATAGGTCCCACATAAATAGATTAAACAATATGAGTTTGAAAATCTAAGTGCTCGAAGCAGACTTGAGTAAAAATCATGAATCCGAATTTTGGGAAAAAATTATTTTAAAATTACCTCGTATGAGAAATAGAAGAAGGTACATATGTGAAACTTTTATAAAGTATACATCCATTGTTATGAATGGTCTCTGACATCGCTTCATTGTCAGCAAGCCTAAACAGTACCCCAAAGAAATTGTCTTCTATGCCATACAAGCCTAGCCTTGACGGGTTTACTTGTATTTCCCATGCTTCCTCTTTTAATCACCCTTTTGATAAGCACATTTGCGAGCTTTTAGTTTATGACATACCTGAGTGAAATAGGTGGGATGGTAATAGAGGCTTATGTTAATGGATATAATACTTCCATAATGTTGAATCCAAATTCTTTCCTTGTGACTATCAATCAAAGACTTTTATAAAGTGGAGGGGTAGGAGGGATCCATTGAGTTAAACTCAGGTCAGTTATTTCCTTGAAAATGTGAACTATATCACTTATAAAAGATATGTGTTCCTCCATGAAAAATATTTTAAAGCAAGAGGGCTTCATAATTCCATAAAGATATACTTTTAATGATAAATGAAATTCACTAAAATAGACAAAGTAAAGATTTCTCATGTATGCCAACTATTGTTGGGTGAGGAAAAGGCCTTCCACATAAATCATGGTGGAGTCACCAAAATCAAGCCAAAACCAAAAGAAAAAGGGAAAATGAAATGGAAATCAAACTTCAAAAATGTGAAATGAAAAAAGGAAGAGTTGAAAAAAGAAAAAAAAAAAAAAGAGAGATTAATTGTAAAAATTTCTGAACAAAAGAGTAAAAGAAGATAAGCATGTGAACGTTCCTTCTATGTTGAGATTTTAATAAATTTTATCTTATAGAGTTATAAGAAATAAGGCTCTCAAAATATAAATGATAAAGAACAGTCATGAGAGATAATAAGCTAATGAGAAGTCTCTGCCTACTGCAAATGTCCTTGTTCCAAAGAAAATCCTGCATAAAAGCATATTAACCATTTTCTGATAAAAGAAATGCTTAAAAAACTGATTAAAAAGTTTAGGGGCTCCCCAATTTAGCTGATTTGATGAGGATCATTACTGCTTCTCTTAAAAACTTGAAAGCAAATCAAACGAAGGAGAATGAGTGCCAAATATGAGGTGTGCAATAATTCTTGAAGTCCCGCAAAACATAGTTTAAGATCACAAAAAACTAAAAAAAAAACTGAAACCAAAAGTAAAGAAATAGAAATGAATGAAATTGGGCATATGAAACTTACCATTGGAAAATTTCGTTTGATCTTATCGAAGAGATATCATTTTCTCCAAAAAAAGATAATTTCTTCTTTTCATTAGAATTACAAACATAAAGAAGTTGCTTTCAATGTAGTTCTCATTGGCCCAAAATCATAATTTATTCAATCAAAATTAAAGAAAGTAGTACTATAAGAAAATAATGATTCATGTTTAAGGAATAAGAAGTAAATCAAATCTATCAGAAATGAGAATGATTATGTGCTTTTTCAATGATGATTGTTCTCTTAATATTTCAAATTTCATATTCACTCCATGATTCTCATAAAATTTCAAAATTCAAGACTAAATTTTACATATTACATCTCCTTTACATTATTAACGAAAACCAAAGAAGCTTGATCACAGGTCTTTCTATTCCATCAGAGATATTTTAATTATGTTATATCAGAGGTTTCAATGCCATCAGAGATCGAAGATATTAAGATATCGTAACATTTTCAAAGGAGCCCTGAGGTGACAAGAACTCTGAGGTCTGATAAGATTATGTGATCGGAGGAGTTAACGTATCAGACATCAAAGGGGCTAGATATATCAGAGGACTTATGAAATAAAACTTACGATATTTACATATTCCAATATCTTATGGGTCTTTTATTATTTGTTATTTGAATGTTTACAACATAAATTATTTTCAGAATTTTAATTGATTTTCACTTCCGATATTGGAAGTCTCAATAAATATTTCTTGTAGAGATTTTTAAATGAGAGTTCTGATAAAAGGACGCTCGGAATTAATATTGGCTAAAAATATAATATCGGAGCTAAGATATGATAATAGTTCATCATGGCTTCTACGAGATTTTGAGTAGATAAAATAAAATAGGATTCGTAGATCTCAAAGAAATGCCTCAGCAAGTGTTGTGAAATGGTTTCAATATAAGATAAACCCAAGAATTCGATATCGGAAAGTGAACCACAAAAAATCAGGATTCCTATAATTACCAGATAGAGGTCCTGAATCAATTCAGAAGAAAAATGTGACTGAAGGGGATGTAAAATGAGTGAGCGCAATGGAAATTTTTTTTTAACTCAACAAACAAATGTGAGATTCATAACAGGTATAGATAAAATCATGGATAAGATTATTTGCTGCAAGGATTTTGTGCAAATTTTCCTATGTTTGTATAAAATTTGAGCAATAAAGAGTCTAAGCATTTCATTTCAGTTGCATCGATGAGAGACAAAATATGATTATTGAATCATATTGCTAAATGTGTGAAGAAAAGAAAATATGAATAGAAGCAAAACTAAATAATACCCAAATTCTGATGAAACAACAAATACTTCCCTGGACATGTTGCAGATTAGAAAGGGTTGACTGCTTGCTTATCTCAAGTCTCCAAAATCAAGCCAATGAAGACCTGCAAAAGAAACAGAACATAAATAAGAAGTAAACTATGAAAAAGAGGAAACTAACAATATATGAAGATGAACCTGTTAATGCATAAATGGAAGAATATTGACTGTAAGTTTACTTTGTGAATCTTCAAGTTCTCCCATGCATTTATCAAAATTCGCATATGTTCAACATCATCTACTTATTCAATAAAAAATGCTAAGTAATAGACTTTAAAATTGCATCCGATTCAAATTTATATTGGAGGACAAGAGTGGTGAAAGCGAGCCTTTAGAAATACTTGTGAGTCAAAAATTGCCAAGCCATAACAATTCCTTGGAACTTCTTCATATATGATTTTATTACAAAAACATTTTTAACAATGTGATGATTTTTTTTTGCAAAAGAAATGCAATAAATCATATCACAAGTGTATATGATCCGATTATATAAGGACATTGATATGTTCTAGGCCACTTTGCCAGAAAATGAAAGGGGATGCGAAGGGAAAATTTTGGGCTCATTACTTGCTTATTAAAAATCTGCAATAGTGAAATAAATGTAAACAAAAAATGAATCTAAATCTACATTAATCTATCCCTAATTCTAATTGAATGAAAGGAAACATGACTAGGTATAATCATACTTCCAATGTAGCCATTCTCTCATTCTAATTCCTGCATGTATGTACAAGTCAATCAACAAGAGTAAAACTACAATTAAATTATTACAAGAAAAAATCAACATACTATGTACAATTAACAAATTCAACAAAATAAACTTATTTACATAATCCTTTCCTTGAAATTCTTCCAAAAATTTGTCTATAGGTTCATAAAATTCAAGATGTATTTCAATTGATGCCTGAAATAGGTTCATGGAAAGAGGAAACAAAAGGCCAGTGTTAAAGGATAATTCTTTAAATATCATAGGCTACTGTAAACGAGGAATTACAAGGAAACTTTCTTTTCAAATGGATTGATAAATCAAGGGTAGTAATGTAGAAAATTTATACAAGGATTACATGGCTGGCCATAATACAATAGTGGGCTCTCAAATTTCAACATTTGTGAAAAATTAATTCTAAAATTAGAAACCAATTGGCCACACATAATCATTAAATAAAATTTCAAAGCGTGAAGTAGCCAATATTCTTGATCGAAATTCTGAAATTTATTTTCATATGTGCTTATTAATGTGTTTGATGAGAGTCCCAAACTACGATGCTCATAATGCCAGTGCAATGTGCTCAAAAAATCAAAAATGAAATTTGAGAAAGAAAGAAATTGAAATTGGGGAAAATGAGAAAAAGGAAAATTGTAATATATATCTATATTACAAATAATGATACAACATAGTGGGAGCATGTTTGTAAAAATTTCCTTTCCACAAGTGCTAACAAAGATTAAGAAATCAAAATAATTATCCACTTGTGAAACTAGACTACTTGGAGGTTCATGATTAAAATAAAAATCATCATTGTTGTAGGAATCATAAATAGGGATAAGTTCATGATTTCTGAAATCATTATGATGATTGAATGATGGAGAAGGAATATTTAAACTAACGTCCTTTTCATCTTCAAAAACAAATTCACTTAAAGAATCATGAAAGTGAGAATCAGTTAGGACTATTTTTGAAGAAAAAGAGGGAGAAGCTTCAATATTTCCATTATTAAATTCATCATCATGAATAATTTAGTTAATATCTTATTTCTTTTTAAAATCAGAATCTGATAGAAAATCGTATGACAAAGAATTTACAGAATTGTAAGAAATTGAATCTTCTCTGCCTCTCACATAATTTATTGATAATTCGTTAGTGAAGGCTCCTTTATCTTTTGAAATATTATCAATGCCGAAAGGAGAAGTTGAATTATTATTTGATGAATTATCAAATAAATTGAGATACAAAGAAAAATGGGAATTTGAATTTACAAACCTGTAAATTTCTCTGTTAGAAGAGTATTGTTCGTTTCCAAAATTCTACATTACAAAATTTTCTTGGTTTGCATGATTGCAAACTTTAGGATGTTGATCTATTTCCTCATTGCTGGAAGAATCAAATTTTCTATTTCTTAAAAGAATATCGGGAGGAAGATACTGATTACAACTCATCGTTGGTTGTAATTGTTCATTCATAGCAACATTATTTATTTGGGTAGAGTTATTTTTCTCCTGAAATCGTTCATTGGAAATTCTAGTTTCTAGAAGAGGATCATCATTGTTGTTTTGAGCAATTAGTTCTTCAACAGAAATACATGAATTTTATGCTTCTTGATACGGAATACAAGGGAGACATATTAATTGTTTAAACCAACCCATTAATTGAAATTGAGGAGGTAAATATTTCGATTGAAATTGCATTAAAATTAATTTGAATCTAATTAGGAAATCGTCTAATGACTCACCTTCTACCCTACGCAATTAAGCTAACTAGTCACACACCTTTTCATAGTTGTATTCTTGAAAAACATGAAGGAAAATCTATGAAAATTTGTCCCAACTGTGTACAAAGGCAACTTGAAGTGATAAGCGCCAGTCTTTGGCTTTTCCTGTCAAAGTAAGAGTAAAAATCATGCAAATATTGTCTTCATCAATATTGAAATTATTGGAACTTAAAAGCATAATTCTTACCATTATATTTGACCTTAGATAGGATTTTGACTAAATTTATCAGAGTAGTCATTGGATTAGGTCTATTAAAGAAACTCCAAGGAGGTATTTTAAATGGAGCCATAGTAAGAAAATAAAATTTTAAAGCACAAAATCATTAGAGACACAATTTTACTAGGCCCTCCTTCTAGCGCCAAAAATGTTGTAGGCGCAAAATGTTTGCCTCAACATTATAAGGGAGACCACCCTATCGAGAACTTAAAACAACACCTTTTGCGTTTGGAATGGGGTTCCAACTCGTTAAACTAGGGCCAATTACCTTCTCTCTATCTCTACTGGCTTAAAATATGACTTTCACCTACCCATAGAGAAAAGACATCAGATCGACTCTTATTTTTGAACATGCAAGAAAGTGATCCTTAAGATGATCTAAGGCTCAGCCAAGTCACAACTAAACTTTTCCTCTTTGATAAGAGGATTTATAGAAATGCAATGAGTAATCTAAATGCAAACTAATCCTAGAGTGTAAGAAAAAGGAAAGAAATCCTAAGCCTATCTCGATTAGGAAGATGTGTTGATATTGATTCTCATTGATGTCAATATGGGGATACTAAATGATTATGTGAAGCCAAGCAGAGCAGATCTATGAAGCAACAAGAGCAAGAAGCCAAGGAGGAAAGCCATCAGGAAAGCCATTGGAAATCATCGTGAAGCCAAAGAGTAAGAGAAAGAAGTTCATCCAGAGCAAAGAGGAACACATAGCGGATGAGCATAAAACAGTGATTAAGAGGAGTTAATAGTAATATTGAAGAAATAAGCAGAGGGAGTATTAAACCATGGAAACCCATTAAAATTCCCAAAGTATATAATGAAAGTTCACAACGCATCGGAGAAATCAATATCGACAGTTCTTATCGCTTTATTATGTGTCACGTTGAATTCCCCGACTACGATATGTATTACAGACCCAATGGTTCCATAACAATATGATCTATGGTTATATCACATCCTCCATACCAGAACTACCGCATCAGAACTTATGTATCACAAAGGAATGTCACACTTGAAAACTACGATTGCGATATCATTGCGAACTCGCTGCACCATTGCAATACAACTCAATATCATATCGCATCAATCGCAAACCATTATGTTCATATAATCATGTTCCATTCAAAAATCCGATTGCGATATAATATGCGGACCCGCAAGCTCCATTAGAATACACTTTTATGCAGTATCGCGTCTTGGTATCGGAAGTTACTTAAATCATAAAGGGTTATCACTGTCAGACCGCTGATTGCGATAAGACTTGTGAACCTGATGGACCACCGATTGCGATAAAGGTTGTGGACCATAAACTTATTAATGACTGTCTAAATATTATATCGCATCCGCTCCATTGGAAGACAGATCATGTGCACACTTGTAAAACCTCTGATTTTCATGAAGTTTCAATTGTGGGATTAAAGTTGATAATGTGGCATGTGGGACCTCCATGTGGGCCTTGGATGAATATTAAAAAGGGCCTCTCCAATATATTGTGTAATAAGATACCTTCGAAAGTTTCGATTGCGATTAGCGGTGACGTGGTGTGTGGGGACCGCCAAACTTCTATTATAATATGGTTATAGCCTCTCCTTTATGGTTTTTCCGTAAATAAACAAGTCAATGAATAATTGAATGAATAATATACAAGTATGCCTCCCTCCAATAAACGTGTCTCTCAGTCATTGGTGAAAATTGTATAAATACGAGTTACGTTTCACTAAAGGCATTGATCTTGGCATCAGACACAGAAGAATCGATAGTTCACAAATCGTGAACTTAAAGAAACAGGGAGAGCCAAAGGTTGAAGACGGAAGCCGAAGATCCAACGTTGAAGAAGAAAGTTGAAGGTCTAGGAAAAGGAAGGAAGCCGAAGGTCGAGCAAGTATGTTGGTTGGGTTAATCTCTAAAAGGGCTCGTGAAGAAGCAGTTAATCCTGAAGTGGTTATGTAGTGAAAACAAATATCTGTTACAAAGATCACAAAAACATGGAGCTGTATAATACAATAAAACATTTTATCTTTGAGGTTCCTGCGAGTCTCATGATAATGTAGCATCTCTTCCGGATACATCGCATTAGGTTTGTTTATAATCGACGTTTCGAACTAGCAACGGTGGTTCATCTTCAGGATGTGAAAACTGTTGAAAGACTGATCTCATTTTTTAAATATATAGAGATGTGTGAGATGTTTAGCCGACAGATATTGGGATTTGTTAATTATAATTTTAATTGTTTTATTATATTTTGTTAATTTTAATTGTATTTGTGAAATTTAGGGTTTTAAAATTGTGACCGAATTAATTTATTCTTTTAAAAATTATTATTATTTTTATTAGGGTTATGGTTATATTAAATTGTATTTGTATTAATCATTGTGTATTTTAATTATATTTATTTTGATTAATTTTGTAATTATTTTGATTATTTTTAATTATTTAATTTTATTAATTATTTATTTTAATTATATTTCTTTTAATTAATTCTTAATTCTTAATTATTCTAATTCTATTTGTTTTAATTTATTTATTAATTATATTTATTCTAATTATTTATTATAGTTACTCTATTTTTTTTTCTTATTTTATTTGTTTTTATTAATATGTTTTATTGTAATTGTTATTTTGTATTTGTATTAATTTTAATTATGTTGAATATTAATTAGAATAAATTATAGTGTTTTATTGTAATCATGGTTATGAATTTGTATTAATCTTTAATTATATTTATTTTGATTAATTTTAATTATATTAATTTTAATTGATTATTTGATTTTAACTATTTTAATTTTTAATTGTTTTAATTATATTTATTTATTTATTTCAATTAATTATTACTTTTAATTGTGATAATTATAATTATTTTAATTTATTTATTGATTATCTACTAATAGTATTTATTCTAATTATTTTAATTATGATGGATTAGATCATTTATGTTTGTTCTAGGTTAATTAGAGGAGGATTATGATTAGGTGGGATCGATTGGGATGATAGGATTGGGATCCAGTTTTCACTTATGGTCCATCCATCGTCTCTATTGAGGTTATTAGGGTGTTTGCTAATTTCTATGGCTTCTCTTAATTTCCTTATGAAGTAGTGTTCCTAAAATTAGGAACACTACTTCATAAGGAAATTAAGAGAAGCCATAGAAATTAGCAAACACCCTAATAACCTCAATAGAGACGATGGATGGACCATAAGTGAAAACTGGATCCCAATCCTATCATCCCAATCGATCCCACCTAATCATAATCCTCCTCTAATTAACCTAGAACAAACATAAATGATCAAATCCATCATAATTAAAATAATTAGAATAAATACAATTAGTAGATAATCAATAAATAAAATAAAATAATTATAATTATCACAATTAAAATTAATAATTAATTGAAATAAATAAATAAATATAATTAAAACAATAAAAAATTAAAATAGTTAAAATCAAATAATCAATTAAAATAAATAATTAATAAAATTAAATAATTAAAAATAATCAAAATAAATAATTAATTAAAATAATTACAAAATTAATCAAAATAAATATAATTAAAATACACAATCATTAATACAAATACAATTTAATATAACCATAACCCTAATAAAAATAATAATAATTTTTAAAAGAATAAATTAATTCGGTCACAATTTTAAAACCCTAAATTTCACAAATACAATCAAAATTAACAAAATATAATAAAACAATTAAAATTATAATTAACAAATCCCAATATCTGTCGGCTAAACATCTCACACATCTCTATATATTTAAAAAATGAGATCAGTCTTTCAACAATTTTCACATCCTGAAGATGAACCACCGTTGCTGGTTCGAAACGTCGATTATAAATAAACCTAATGCAATGTATCCGGAAGAGATGCTACATAACAATAAAACATTTCTTGACAGATTAAAACTATAGGGTCGGAGCCCTTGGGGTTGGTGCCTCAGAATTGGAAGGATTGGTTTCCTTGGAGTTGGTGCTCCTAAATTCAAGGTTGGTGCCTTGGTAAGATAGGGTCGAAGCCCTAGAGGTTAGAGCCTCATCAAAGTCCAAGTTGGTGCTTGGCAAAATTCATCAGATATTGTATTCAATCTTTTTCCATATTTTAATAAAATCATTTTTTATTATTATTAAAATTGTAAAGAATATAAACTGGTAATAATAACAATTGAAAAGAAACACTGATTCACCCCCTCTCAGTATTTCCAACAATTTGTATCAGAGCCAACTTCTTTAGAATCAACCTAACAGCTGGAAGAAGGATTCTTAGTTACAATGAAGAATCAAGAAATGACAGGAAGGCTTCCCTTGTTCGATGATACTAATTTTGGTTTTTAGAAAAAGAGAATGTCTTACTACTTAATGTCCCTTGGACCTGAAGTTTGGAACATTGTTTTGAATGGGTACAATTCCCCTCCCACTCTTCCTACTAATCAAGATGAAAGGAAAGCATACATTGAAAATGCCAAAGCTCTAAATTCCATTGTTGGTTGTGTTATATTCTTTCCATGACTAGCCCACGTAGTTAACCGAGGGGTCCGCCCCCCCCTTGTTGCGCCGATTGCGTAGCGGGGGGGTCATAGGGGGTTAGAGGTGTGTAGTTAACCCCACTCTATGGGGTCTGGGGCAGCGCCCCTGAAAATTTTGGTTTTGGAACCTATGTTAGGTTGGGCGGAACCACCTATAGTTTTGTGCATGACTTTCGCACATGTTTTTGGACTCGATGGTTTTCGGTCCATGGTATTGGATGCTTTGGTATGTATAAATATGTATTAAAACATTGAAAGGAACATAATGAAAACTCAAGCTGGTAGTCCCGGTTTTGGGATCCAGGGGAAAATCTCTGTGTATATGTGTTTTATGTGTTATGCTCTTGCATTGTTTATTTTATGTGTTTTAGAATTCGTATGCAGGTAATTTCTGTACGGGGTTAAAACCTACATTTGGTATCAGAGCTATTTTGGCTTCAAGGGGACGCCTTTGTTGCTGAGGGGTTTCGCTCAGGCCTGTGGTAGACCCTGTTCAGTGGGAGATCTGCGAGATTGATTCTGGTGGTGAAAGAAGATGGCGAGCAGTGGAAAGATAGAGATCAAGAAATTTAATGGTCAGAGTTTTGAGTTGTGGAAACTCAAGATGGAGGATCTATTGGTGGATAAAGATCAGTGGATCGCGGTAGATCCAGGTACTAAACCAACGGGAGTGTCTGATGAAGAATGGAAGAAGTTGGATTGAAAGGCAAAGAGAACAATACGATTGTGCGTCTCAGATTTAGTATTGCTGAATGTATCAGGGGAAGCTATGGCGAAGGCTTTGTGGGACAAATTAGGGACTTTGTAACAATATAAGTCTCTGGTGAACAAACTGTTCCTGCGGAAAAAGATGTATAAGAGGATGAAAGATGGAGACTCGGTGACAGAGCATCTGAATGCATTTAATATTGTGGTAAGTCAGTTAGCATCTGTCGATATCAAAATTTCAAATGAATATAAGTGCATTAGTTTGTTGTGTTTTCTACCAGATGCATGGGATAGTCTAGTTATTGCAATAGGTAGCAATGCAATTGCCTTGCAGTTTGATGAAATAGTCTCATCCTTGCTGACGAAGGAGATGAGATGGAAAAATATGGATAGCCAGAATGGTGATGCCTTGTCTGTACGAGGACGGTCCCAGAATAGAAACAAAAATAAGTCATCGATTGGGAGATCTAAATCTCCAGGAAAACCTGTAAAGGTGGTGTGCTGGAAATGCGGAAAGGAAGGGCACTACAAAAGGGACTGTAAATCCAAAGCTCCTGACAAAGGAAAGGGATCTGATGATGCTCCTTCTACAGAGGCGAAAACCACCTCAGATGAAGTTGGGGATGTGTACTTGGCTTCTTCAAGTACACATGTAGATCATGAGGCATGGTTGATTGACTCAGGTGCATCCTTTCACTTCACTCCCCATAGAGAGTGGTTCTGCGAGTATGAGAAATACGATGGTGGTGATGTCTTCTTAGGGGATGATAGGAAGGCTAGAATCGTTGGTCGCAAAAAAGTAAAGTTGAAGTTGCAAGGTGGAAGGGTTATAACACTTACGGGTGTTCTGCATATTCCTGCATTGGCCAGAAATCCGATTTCTATAAGCAAGTTGGATGATGCAGGTGCAAAAACAATGTTCGAGAAGGATACCTGCAAGATGGTTCGGGGAGCACTGGTATTGATGCGGGGAGTTTGGATTGGAATTCTGTACAAGCTGCAAGGTAGCATGGTTATTGATGAGTGCAACAGTTCTATGGTTCCTGAAAGTGGAACAAAAAATCTAGTGGTCTCTAGAGAGAAGACCATGTTGTGGAATCAAAGGCTTGGACATATTGGAGAGAAGGGCCTTTGAATACTTCATGGTAAAGATATGAGTAATAGCTCTCTGGATTTTGATTTCTGTGAAAATTGTGTATATGGGAAACAAAATCGGGTGAGTTTCCCCTCTGGTGGTAAGAGGGCGAAACATATATTAGAGCTTGTGCATAGTGATGTGTTTGGACCTATGAAGGTTCCATCACTGGCTAAGTCTATGTACTATGTATCATTTATAGATGACTTCTCAAGGAATATATGGATATATTTCCTTAAGAAGAAATTTGAAGTCTTTGATAGGATTAAAGAATTCAAGGCTCTGGTGGAAAACCAGACAGAGAAGAAGATAAAGGTGTTGAGGACAGATAATGGTGGAGAGTTTTGTAGTAAGGAATTTGAAGAATTCTGTAAGAAGTGTGGTATAGCACGGTAGAAGACTACTCCATATACACCTCAGCAAAATGGATTTGCAGAAAGAATGAACAAGACGTTGATGGAAAGGGAAAGAAGAATGCTCAGTGGTGTCGGGTTAGGACAAGAATTCTGGGCAGAGGCGGTGGAGACAGCATGTTACCTAGTCAATAGATCACCTTCATCAGCGTTGGAGGATAAAACTCCACAAGAGGTATGGAATGGTAAGAAACCCTCTCTTTCACATCTAAGGGTATTTGGATGTGATGCATATGTACATGTTCCAAAGGATAAACGAACCAAGTTGGATAGTAAATCTAAAAAGTGCATCTTTATTGGGTATAAGGATGGTTTAAAGGGTTATAAGCTTTGGAACCCAGTAACAAGGAAGGTTGTGTACAACGGAGATGTGGTGTTCATAGAGGTGAAATATGTTATTAAACATGAAGTCCAACCAAAGGAACCTGAGAAGATAGAGTTTGAGCTAGAGGAGGAAGAATCAGACTGTATAATAGAGGAGGAATCTGAAGATGAAGAACCACAAACTCGGGGTGTGAGAAGATCAGTTCGAGAAAGAAGACAGCCATAAAGTTATAGTCCATCTGCTTTCTTTTCAAATTTTGTTTTATCTATACTGATGATGATCCTAGAACTGTGAAGGAAACAATAGATTCAGAGGATGGAAAACTCTAGAAAGAGGCCATGGTTGATGATTTGGCATCTTTGCACAAAAATGAGGCTTGGGATTTGGTGGAGTTTCCGACTGGAAGGAAACCCATTGGCAGCAAATGGGTGTTCAAGAAGAAGACAAATGCAGAAGGAAAGGTGGAGAAATACAAAGCTCGGTTGGTAGCAAAAGGTTTTTCCCAGGTGTCGGGAATTGATTTTGGTGATATTTTTTCTCGTGTTGCCAAGGTAACTTCTATTAGATTACTTTTATCTATTGCTACTCTTTTGATTTTGAGGTAGAACTGATGGATGTGAAGACAACATTTCTTCATGGGGATTTGGAAGAGGAAATCTACATGAAGCAACTTGAAGGCTTTGCAGTGTAGGGTAAGAAAGAATTGGTATGCAAGATAAAGATGTCTCTGTATGGGTTAAAACAATCACCAAGGATGTGGTATCAAAAATTTGATACATTTATACGAGAACTTGGTTTCACCAGAAGCAAAGCAGATCACTATGTGTATTTTAAATTAATTGGTGATCGTATTATTTATTTGGTCTTGTATGTGGATGATATGTTGCTAGTTGGAAATGACAAAGAAATTATCCAGGATTTGAAGACCCAATTGTCCTCCAAATTCGACATGAAATATCTTGGTGCTTCAAACTATATTTGGGGCATGGAAATTAAAAGAGATCGAGCAAAGAGGAAGCTCTGGTTAAACCAGAGGAAGTATGTCGAGACAATATTGCAGAGATTTAATATGTAGGATACTAAACCGGTGAAGGTTCCTATTCCTATAGGTGTAAAGTTATCTGCTGAATAGTGTCCCAAGACACAAGAAGAGGAAGAGGACATGTCCTGTGTTCCATATGCAAGTGTAGTCGGTAGCCTGATGTATGCATTGGTATGTAATAGACCAGACATTGCACATGCAGTGGGAGCATTGAGCAGGTTTATGTCAAAACCAGGAAAGGAGCATTGGACAACAGTGAAGCGGGTTTTTAGGTATTTGCGTGGCACTAGTGATTATGGTTTGTGCTACCAAGGAAGACCAGGATTGGACAAAGTGTTGGATATTCGTGGCTTTGTTGATGCAGACTGGGCTGGAGATCTGGATCAGAGAAGATCTACAAGTGGGTATGTGTTTAACCTATTTGGAGGTGCTGTCAGTTGGATGAGTAAGAAACAATCTGTAGTGGCACTATCAACTACAGAGGCAGAATACATGGCAGCCACTCATGCAAGCAAGGAAGCAATTTGGTTGTAGAGATTGTGTTCAAGTATGGGATTAGTATAGGGAGCTATAAGGATAGACTGTGACAGCCAAAGTGCAACTTTCTTGGCAAAGAACCTTGCATATCATTCAAAGACAAAGCACATTGATGTTCAATATCACTTTGTGAGGGACATGATAGAAGACAAAAAGGTGTTGCTGGTAAAGGTGGACACTTTGAAGAATACTGCAGATGCATTTACAAAATCTGTGAGCTCTGAGAAGTTCTCTTGGTGTAGAGAAACAATGGGCGTTGCAGGGTTGGATAAATGACTAAGCTCTCTTGTGGCCCCCTGTGGAAAGAAAACAACAAGTGGGAGAATGTTGGGTTGCGTTATATTCTTTCCACGACTAGCCCACATAGTTAACAAGGGGGTGAGAGGGGGGGCGGAGGCCCGCCCCCCCCCTTCGTTGCACTGATTGCATAGCAGGGGGGTCACAGGGGGTTAGAGGGGTACAGTTAACCCCACTCTATGGGGTCTAGGCTAGTGCCTTGGAAAATTTTGGTTTTGGAACCTATGTTAGGTTGGGCGGACCCACCTATGGTTTTGCGCATGATTTTCACACATGTTTTTGGACGCGATGGTTTTCGGTCCATGGTATTGGATGCTTCAAAATCTATAAATATGTATTATAACATTGAAAGGAACATAATGAAAAATCAAGCTGGTAGTCCCGGTTTTGGGATCTAAGGGAAAATTTCTGTGTATATGTGTTTATGTGTTATGCTCTCGCATTGTTTATTTTATGTATTTTAGAATTCGTATGTAGCTAATTTTTGTACGGGGTTAAAACCTACATCCATTACCGGTGGAATTACTGATTCTGATTTTACGAAAGTCTTGGATTGTGACTTGGCCAAAGAAGTATGGGATAAGCTGGTTAGCTTGATGGGGGCTCCAAAGTTAAGAAGGAAAACCTTCAAACTCATAGGAGGCAGTTCAAAAGTCTAAAAAAGGATGATGAAGAAGATATTGCATCATACTTCCTCTGAGTGGTTGAAGTAGTCAACTCTCTTAAAGCATTGGGAGAAAAGATTGAAGAAAGCACCGTTGTTCAAAAAGTCTTAAGATATCTGCGAGACATATTTGAATCCAAAATAAGTGCTATAGAAGAAATGAAGGACCTAGACACTCTCAAGATGGATGAAATTCATGGAATCCTCATTGCCTATGAGATGAGAAAAGGAATCCCAAGTTCCAAAGATGCAACATTCAAGGCCTCAAAATCAAAAAAGGGGAAAGGATGGAATGCCAGCAGTGATGACTCCGATGTTGAATCCGAATTGGCGCAATTTGTATGAAGGCTAAATAAAGGATCCAAGATAAAAGGTAAGCACCCTCTTATATGTTTCAGATGTGGAAGAATAGGTCATTATGCTGCAAAATGTCCTCATAAGCATGACAATGATGATGAGGAAGATTAAAAAAGGAGGATATACAAAAAGAAAGAATTTACTAAGAAAAATATCCTCTATAAATGAGATGAATCTGATGAGGATGAATATGTGGTCATAAAAAAGAAAACATCCAAAGGAAGTAATGATGAATAATATGAAGAAAATGACTATGCTAGAAGCAAGGAAGTATTATTTATGGCATTCATTGAAGACGATGAACCAAGATAGGAAAATGAAGAGGAGACAAATAAATTACTAGTTAGTGCCATTGAAGAAAATTAAAATTTACAAAAGAAGGTCATCTCACTTAAAATAGAAAAAGAGGAAGCTAAAAGAAGGGAGGGCATCATATATGAAAGACATGAGGTTGAAGTAGTATCTCTCAAGAAAGACTTGGAACAAATCAAAAGAAGTTGGCAAAGTTCTCAAACACTTGATCACATTCTCAACACTCAGAGATCTCAAAGTGACAAGTCCGGGATTGGTTTTAAAGAAGAATCATCAAGTGCTAAGGATAATGCAAGAAGCTATGCCGACGTACTTTGCAGCAATCCAAAAGAAGAAAAATCATCTCATCAAAGGCTCGACTCAAATCCAAAGAATGAAGAAAGAGAAACTCCAAGAAAGAAGGTTTATTCAAATCATGTCTATTATAACAGGTACCAAACTATCTTTCTTGGGCATTGTTATTATTGTAAAAATTTTGGTCATCAAGATAAACATTGCATGGCTTATAAGAATGAAGCATCAAGATTGAAGGATCAAACAAACAAACCATGTAGTCTCAAAGGGCAAGGACAAATCAAGACCTTCAACTCTTTTGATCCTTTGGCCAAATTTGATCCAATTTTCTCATTATGTAATGATAATGGTAATAGCGAACAAAATTTCCCCCTCAAAAGTAGAGAATCAAAATATGAAAATCGTAATATGGATAAATGTGGTCTAGCTCTTTGTGCTCACAGTGAGAAAAACCTTTGGTTTGTGGATAGTGGGTGCTCGAGACATATGACAGGTGACGAAAGGAAGTTTGTCTCATTAAAAAAAAGGAAGGAAATGTATCCTTTGGGAGTGGGTCTGCCAAAATTGCTGGAAAAGGAACCATTACCCTTATTAATGGAAAAGGAAAGGCTCAAAATGCTTTGCTGGTAGATGGGCTCAAACAAAATCTCTTGAGTGTTAGCCAAATCTGTGATCAAGGACATAATGTTGTCTTCAACACTAAAAATTGTGAAATAAGGAACTATTCCTCTAGAGAACTTGTGGTGAAAGGAGTTATAACATCAGATAATGTCTACATTCTGAACAAAATTCAAGAAGATAAATGTTAGCTAAGTCAAACAGATGAAAGTTGGTTGTGGCATAAGCGACTGGGGCATACAAGTTTTGATAACTTGATCAATATCAACATGATCAATGCAGTAAGAGACATTCCAAAGATGTCCAAACCAGATCAAGATGTATGTGACCCATGTCAACATGGAGAGTAGACTAGAACCAGCCATAAGACTAAGGAATTCTCCACATCAAAACCTCTAGATATCATTCATGTAGATTTTTGGTGGCCAACCAGAACTCCACCACCAAGGAGAAAGGTATTTTGCTTTATTTTTTGATGACTATACTAGAATGATGTGGGTATATTTCATAAAATATAAATCTGAAGCATTTGAATGCTTTAAGAATCTTAAAGCTCTTGTAGAAAATGAAAAGGACTCCAAAATTAAATGTCTTAGAACGAATAGAGGGGGAGAATTGACATCAAAAGAATTTGATGAATTTTGTAAAGAACATGGAATCGAAAGAGAGCTCTCCACTGTTAGAACACCTAAGCAAAATGGGGTAGTTAAAAGGAGAAACCGAACTATTCAAGAAATGGAAAGAACTCTATTACTAGCAGCTGAATTGCAACCGAAATTTTGGAAGGAAGCAGTCGGGACAAAAAGTTTATACCTTGAATCGAACTCAACTAAGACCAAATAATGAGCAGGCTCCTTATGAATTATGGAAAGGTAGAACTGCTTCAGTAAAATACTTCAGAATTTTTGGAAGCAAATGCTTCATAAATATCAATGATGACTCACCAGGAAAATTTGATTCTTGGGTTGACAAAGGAATATTTCTTGGGTATTCTACTAGAAGCAAAGCTTACAAGTCCTACAATAATCAACTACGGAAAATAGTGGAAAGTATTGATGTGAATATTGATGAAGGGCTTCCAGAAAAGAAAATTGAAGATCATGAAGTTGACCCCTATATTGAAGAAAGCGAAGAAGATCCTAAAAAGGAAGAAAAAGATCAAGAAAAACAAAAACAAAAAGAACCATCTCAAACTCCTTCAAAAGTGAAATTCCTCCAAAAACATCATCTGGAAGAGCAGATTATTGGAAATGTAGATGAAGGAATACAAACCTGAAGAAGGATGACAAATACACCAAAGAGAAATGATGTTGCTCTCCTATCTATGTTAGAACTAGAAACTTTTACTCAAGCAAGTAAGGATCCTCACTGGGTGGAAGCCATGGAAGAAGAAATGTCTTTAATTGAGAAAAATGAGACATGTGAGCTGGTACCTCATCCAAAGGATAAAAATATATTTGGAACTAAGTGGGTGTTCAAAAATAAAATGAATGAAAGTGGAAAAATCATCAGAAATAAGGCAAGACTTGTATGTAAGGGTTATTCAAAAATTCAAGGAATCGATTTCGAAGAAACCTTTGCATCAGTAGCTTGTATGGAAGCTATAAGAATGTTCTTGGCATTTACATGCTCAAAAGGATTCAAAGTCTATCAAATGGACGTAAAATAAGCATTTCTGAACGAGGAACTCAAGGAAGAAGTCTACGTGGAGAAACCCGAAGGCTTTGATCTACTAGAAGGAAAAGACTTTGTATATAAGTTGAAAAAGGCATTATACAGTTTGAAACAAGCTCCTAGAGCATGGTACACAAGGTTGGATCACTATATATAACAAAAAAACTTCAAAAAGGGGGTGGCAGGAAGTAATCTCTACATGAATATGGATGAGGATAAATTACTAATCACCCTTTTATATGTTGATGATATGATTTTTGCTAGAAATAATGATGAAATGAGCCATGAATTTTCTCAAAATATGTCAAAATAATTCGAAATGTCAATGATTGGTGAACTATCCAACTTCCTTGGACTACAAGTATCGCAAACCACAACATGTATGTTTATCTCTCAAACAAAATATCTCAAAGACATGCTTAAAAGATATGGAATCGAAGAATGTGCACTTAGAACGCACCAATGACCACAAACTACAAATTAAGCAAAGACGATGAATCCCCTTCGGTAGATAAAACTATTTACAAGTCAATAATTGGAGCTCTCTTATACTTAGCTGCTACAAGGCCTGACATTATGCAAGCAATGGGAATGGTGGGAAGATTTTAATCAGCTCCTAAGCAATCCCACATGTTGGCTATGAAAAGAATTCTCAGATACTTGAAAGGAACTCTTGACTATGGTCTTTGGTATCCCAAAAACACAAATACTACAGTGAAATCTTATACTAATACTAATTGGGATGGAAACATGGATGATCGTAAAAGCACTAGTGGAAATGCATTTTTTATGGGAGATTACCAGGTAGCTTGGCTCAACATAAAACAATCATCTATATCTCTCTCTACAGTTGAAGCCGAATATATAGTCGCAAATGACTGTTGTACACAAATACTATGGATGAAGGAAGCTTTGAAGGATGTAAACATAGAAACTAAACAACCAATCGCCATCTATTGTGATAACACAAGTGCTATCAGTCTCAGTAAAAATCCAGTGATGCGCTAAAAAACCAAACATATACCAATCAAGTATAATTTTATCCATGAACATGTGGCTGAACAAAACATCAAGTTGGAATATATCAATACCAAGGAACAGATTGTAGATATTTTCACCAAACCTCTTCCTCGAGAAGCATTTGAACATCTCCGTCAAAAGATGGGGGTTATTTCTTTAGCATCACACTAAACCAATTCTCAAAATGCCGCATGACAGGGGGAGTAGTTTAACAGGGGGATCAGTTTGACAGGAGGAGTAGTTCGACAGGGGGAGTCCCTGTGCACTCCTTTTCCATTGATGTCAAAGGGGGAGAGAAGAAGAATATTTCCATCAATGACAAAGGGGGAGATTGCTGATCTAGATTGTCATTGATGTCAATATGGAAATATTTTGGATACTAAATGATGATGTGAAGCCAAGCAGAGCAGATCCGTGAAGCAACAGGAGCAAGAAGCCAAGGAGGAAAGCCATCAGGAAAGCCATTGGAAATCATTGTGAAGCCAAAGAGTAAGAGGAAGAAGTTCATTGGAAGGAGCAAAGAGGAACACGCAACGGAGGAGCATAAAACAATGATTAAGAGGAGTTAACAGTAATATTGAAGAAATAAGCGGAGGGAGTATTAAACCATGGAAACCCGTTAAAATTCCCAACGCATATAATAAAAGTTCACAACGCATCGGAGAAATCAATATCGACAGTTTTTATCACTTTATTATGTGTCACGTTGAATCCCCTGACTGCGATATGTATTACAGACCCAATGGTTCCATAACAATATGCTCTATGGTTATATTGCATCCGCCATACCGAAACTGCCGCATCAGAAGTTATGTATCACAAAGGAATGTCACACTTGAAAACTGCGATTGTGATATCATTGCAGACCCACTGCACGATTTCAATAAAACTCAATATAATATCACATCCATCGCATAATCACAAATGATTATGTTTGTATAATCATGTTCCATTCAAAATTTCGATTGCGATATAATATGGGACCCAACAGCTCCATTAGAATACACCTTTATGTAGCATCGCGTCTGGGTATCAGAAGTTATGCAAATGATAAAGGGTTATCACCGTCAGACCACCGATTTCGATAAGATTTGTGAACCCGAAGGAACACCGATTTTGATAGAGGTTGTGGACCATAGACTTATTAACTACTATTTAAATATTATATCGCATCCGCTCCATCGGAAGACAAAGCATGTGCACACTTGTAAAACCTCTGATTTTCATGAAGTTGCGATTGCAAGATTAAAGTTAATAACATGGCATGTGGGACCTCCATGTGGGCCTTGGATGAATATTAAAAAGGGCCTCTCTGATATATTGTGTAATAAGAGACCTCCAAAAGTTGCGATTGTGATTAGCAGTGACGTGGCATGTGGGGACCGCCAGACTTCTATTATAATATGGTTATAACCTCTCCTTTATGGTTTTTCCGTAAATAAACAAGTCGATGAATAATTGAATGAATAATATACAAGTCAGCCTCCCTCCAATAAACGTGTCTCTCAGTCATTGGTGAAACTCATATAAATACGAGTTAAAACGTTTCACTAAAGGCATCAATCTCGGCATCGGGCACACAGAAGAATCGACAGTTCACAACTCGTGAACTTAAAGAAACAGAGAGAGCCAAAGGTTGAAGACAAAAGCCAAAGATCGAGCGTTGAAGAAGAAAGCTGAAGGTCTAGCAAAACGAAGGAAGCCGAATGTCGAGCAAGTCTGTTGGTTGGGTTAATCTCTAAAAGGGCTTGTGAAGAAGCAGTCACTCCTGAAGCAGTTATGTAGTGCAGACAACGATCTGTTACAAAGATCACAAAAATAGGGAGCAATATAATACAATCAAACATTTATTGACAGAGTAAAACTATAGGGTCAGAGCCCTTAGGGTTGGTGCCTTGGTAAGATAGGGTCAAAGCCCTAGAGGTTGGAGCCTCATCAAAGTCCAAGTCGGTGCTTGGAAAAATTCATTAGATATTGTATTCAATCTTTTTCTATATTTTAATAAAATCATTTTATTATTATTAAAATTGTAAAGAATCTAAATTGGTAATAATAACAATTGAAAAGAAATACTGATTCACCCCCCTCTTAGTATTTCCAACAAGATGTAGATCTAACCCAACCGAGAGAAAAGTAATTAAATGATTGGGATTTTAAGCATGTCTGACTTAAGATGAATATGCAAATAATGAAGTTGTTCATTTAACTAATATTATGATTACCAGATATGTTGTTCAAATATCTATTAACCATGAATAATAAACCAAAAGCAATAGGAAGTAATTCACATAATGCTAATGGATTTTTTATTTTATCTATTTATTTATTTTTATTTTATTTTTTATTATTATTTTTTATTTTTTATTATTTATTTATTTATTTATTTTTTATTTTATTTATTTATTTATTTTTATTTTTATTTTTATTTATTTATTTTTATTTTTATTTTTTATTTTTTATTTTTTATTTTATTATTTTATTTATTTATTTATTTATTTATTTTTTTCGGTCAAGGTAACTGTATTATATTATACAAATTTCAAAAACATTGTACATCAATAGTTGAATTGTATCATTTTTTCCACACCAGGCAAAATAATAGGCTTAAGAGCTAACAAGAGAGCTTCTCTGAACAAGATTGAGCCTATAAGGAAGCCAGGACAATCCGTATCTTTGGTTATTTATGAAACAAAAGTAACACAAGAAGAGAATTTGCTAGAATTACACATTACGGAGGAGGATTGGGGGGAAATGGTGGTTGGGATGCAAAGAGCATTGCCCTCTCATGCGTGTGGTAGTCGATATGCTCTACCCAGGTCTCCAATGCATAGAGGTGGTCATTTGTTCACCGAAGCTGCCACCGAAGGCCATCTAGAGAGTCCAAGAGTTCATTCTGCATGTGTTGGAGGTTGTTGATGTAGGCCACCAATTCATTCTGATCATCATAGTGCTACTACCTCATTTTTTCCATGCTTAGATGGAGAGTGTTTAGTTGATCCACTATGGAGTCCAAGGTAGCTGGGGCCTCTATGTGGCCCTAGGAGCGATCTGGGGATATGGCTGCCTCTACATCAGAGTGGCGGCTCTCGATCAACTTTGAGCCCGAGCTAGGTATGTCTTGTGGTGGATGATTCTCCATACGGTGACCAACTCCTCTTCTATGGGCATGACCTTACTGCCGCGACATGCAGTTGACTCCTCCTCCACCCGTTACACGAACCTAGTTGCCCTGAGCAACCCACCACACCAATCGAATATGAACCAAACACAGAAAAACACAGCTTACCTCCCTTGCGTCGAAGTTCTCATATTTCCCAGTGCAATTCCCATGCACCTCCCCACTATTTTCCGACGTGCTGGGTGGTGCGTTGTAGGTCACGAAGGTATACCAGCCACCCACGGGGAAGATCCATTCCCCACGTTCTCTTCCTAACTACCCCTCTAGAAGAGCAATTCCTTGCTGGAAGAAGACCCAAAGTGAGGCAAGGGAAGCAAGATCCCACCGTCCACTCACACTAGCCTCGTGACAGCAATTTCCATCGCTGTAGTTTGTCATGTGCTCTCCCGGATCCCATGGCCAAAGAGCTATCCAGTTCCAGTCCCTCGCATACCCTTTAATCTCGAATCCATCCTACACCGTCGCCTCAATCCTCCGCCTAAGCTAGGACACCAATACCTCGCTGCTCTCCCTCCTCATCGCCCACCCATTGCAAATGACCACCTTGCTGCCTCCTTCCTGCATTAAGTAACATTCGCGAAAGAGCCCAACTCCCAATAGCCATTAAGTCGGACGTGTTGCGCGTGGAGGCCCAACTAGCTCCACGCTCCAACCCGCAACCACTTGCCTCCTTGATTGGACACCCCCATCAGGGTCATAATGCTAATGGAAATTAAATCAAAATTAGATATCATGTTTCTGAGTAAATGGTTACTCAGGAACCTTATATTAATACATCAGAGCAAAAATACACAATAGACAACAAATTTATGAGACAAACAAATTAGATAGCTAATTCTGTAAGACATGAATTCCTATTGATAATATTGTATAATAGTAATTCAATTAACATAATTCTGCAATAAAAAATGAAATTTATATTAAAAATAATAGTATTTGTAATACAAATTAATTTGAACATGTTCTCCTACTATGTTCCTTGAATTGATTTCCAACAATCTTTCTCAAATCATGAACTTTGCTGCTAAAAGAAAGAGCTGCAATAGTGCAAATTCTGCTTCTCATACATTGTTTAGAATGAAAAAGAGGCAAATCCAAATAATCCCCAAATATAAGAATGACCCTCTCTACCTACAACAATGAAACCCCTATTACAATAGTGCTTTAAGAATTCCAGAATTGCAGAGAAGAGAAGCCCTTTCTCCATTCTACAAACTACTATTTATAATTACAAAAATTAATTCTGAATAGGAGAGTTGTTGAAGAATAATTTAGCTGCAACAATTTTCATTGGTTAAATTATTTTTATTCTATCGCTGAAGAAATTACATTGATTGAAATCTTCTCTTCCTCATCTTATCAACTGTTCTCCTGCCAAAACCAATCAAAATTAAATTAAAATGTAAATTAAAATAAAAAATACCAAATCTAGAAAACATAATTTCTCCAATCAAAACTCAAATAAATAAATAAATAAAAGGAAATCTGAAATTTCCATTGATGCTTGTAAATATATTATTGGTCAAAGAGAACATAGTCGAATGGATATGTGCTCAACATGGGTTATGAGCAAATGAAAATGCAAAAAATTAAACTCAGAAAACTATTTTTTTTACAAATTCGAAGCTTGATTTTTTGCTAAATTTTAGACTCATTAAATGATCGAATCTGGTTAGACAACCACTTCAAAATTATTCTCCATGATTTTATCTATCTAACGAGCCATCCTCGACCTCATTTGACCAAGTAAAACTCAAGTTATGAGCTTCCAAAGTTGAGGAGTCATAACTGCCACTGGAAAAATTGTTGCGTGGGCCAAAAATAGGAAATTTTAATTAAAATTTGTAAATCTAAAGTTAAATGTACAATTAAAATTAATTAAATCCTAATTAATTACAATTATGAAATTCATTAATTATATACAAATTATTTTAAAACTTTAAATAAATTACAAATTAATTTAATTATAAAAAATAAATTATTAATTATTATTACAAATTATAATTAAACTAATTAATAAAAAATTAATTAATATTAAAAATATGGTGGGACACACGGCAAGTGACTATTGACCCATAACTTATGGACCCAAAGTGGCATTTGGCCTCAACATGTAAGTCATATTGAATGAGGAGTGACTTTATTATTAAATGGAGAGGAGTATATTATAGTATGAACGAAAATATTCATGTATAAAAATATCGGATATCGGAACTAAGATACATATTAAGTTTTCGAAACGATACTTCCGATACTCAAAGGTCCCCGAGGTCCAATATGAACCATCCAACATGATAATTTATAATATATAATATTTCATAACCACCATGGGAGATATCATTGAATTAACATATCGGAGGTGTTGTGGAATAGAAGTTACGATAAACTTAATTCCCAAGGTTCCGATGTAAACTTATTTCCATAGGTTATGATGTAAGATTATTTGGGAGGTGTCGAGGAGTAGAAGAGGAAGTGAGGTGAAGTGTGGTGCGAGAGGTGAGGTCCACGTGGAGGTGGGTCCCTCCCTCCATAGAAACTACAACCACTTTGTTTATAATTCAAGGTTCTTGGTCTCAGGGGCTATTAAATTAATGAGGATGAGGTGGATACTTTTTAAAATAAGGTGGAAAAGACCTTTGTTAAATAAAACTAACCCGTCGCATGATATCGGATATCAGAGAGTGACTAATATTAGAACTTCTTAAAACGAGCGTTTTGACACCAAATAAAAATGCCGATGTCCGATATTAATATCGAGATATTATTTATCGGAGATATTAATAAAAGAGTAGGGGAGGAGGTGAGGTGTAGTGGGGCCCACTTGGAGTAAGACTCATCCATTATAAACTACAACCACTTGGTAATTAAAAATCTGACAAAATAAACTGCAGCCACTTCGCAATTTTGAGATTTTAGGTCTTGTAATTTCTTTTAAAATTGGGAATTGGAATAAATTACCGAGATCATGAAAACACATAATTTTTAATTATTCTATAATTTGGCTATGACAATTTTGTAGGAACATTAGTGAAAAATGAAATAATTAGTAAAAAATAACTAGAAATTAGTATTTAAAATGAATTACTAATTTATTTACAAAATTAAAATAATATACATTTTGCTCATTTTTTAACCTAGGCGGTAAAAATTATCGAACTTTGGATGAGCACCATTTGCAAACCGTGTAACCAAATGAGTTGAAACAAGTACCGATTGAAAGCTAGAAAAAATTCAAACTCAATGAAGCAATCAAAATAAAAATATGACCAAAATGAAAATTTGGCAAAATTATAGGACACTTAACCAAAAGAAAATATTAAAAAGTGATTTAGCCAAAAATTTATGGAAAGGGTCCCCATTATTTGAAATAAATAAGTAAAAAATGGGGGTGTTGTGTTTTCATTACAACAGATCCCACATTCATGCTTGGAATATGGAACAGGTGTGATTTGCTAAAGAGAGATTTGGCTCAGCCAATCTATGGTTAGGTGGAACGTGGAATTCCCGAACCTGGTTGACTTTTGCCAATGTTTAATAAAAGCTAAGCTTCTATTGCTTTTGGTAAGGAAATGTACTATTTATTATGTGGATTTTTTTTTGATCCAGTAAGAGTGGTATCTTCCATTAATCGAGAAAAGTACATAATGGACATAAAGTACAGGGTTAAGAACAACAACCCCTTACCTAACTTAAAAAACCTACAAAAGGATTGACTCTCTTAACCAGCGCTCAAAGCAACTTTTAAGAACCCTACCTTCTTAACCCGAAAGAAAAAATAAAGGGTTTTAAAGTCCTTTCAGGACCATTGGAAGACAAAAGTCTCGAGCCTTGGAGAACCTGAAAGCCTTTGAAGTCAAGGGCCCACATGTCCTACGATCCTTAGTGCAACAATATGTGACTAAAAACAATCATTAAGCTTTGGTTTACTTGGCAGCCCGAAAACCAAATGATCTGGTCCTCATAGATCCAACGGTTAAGATTGATTTCGGGTCCCCAACTTGCCCATTCCTTAAATTTTCTTACGGACCCGATGGGAAGCCAAAACCACCATTCTAAACAATTTCGGGTCCGGTTTAGGGTTAACCGTCTATAATGTTGATGGCCCGAATACCGTGCGATCTAGACTTCGTAGATATGACGATGCTGAGCTGATTTCGGTTCGGTAACATGCCCACTCGATAATTTTCCATTCGGACCCGATGAGTGGCATTAACCGTCGCTCTAAAGTATTTCAGGTCTGTTTGAAGGTTTATCCTCCGAGCATTTATCCGCCTGAAATCCGTTGGATGCCGGAGTTCACTACAATCATTGGTCGACTACTTGTCAACCTGCCCACTGTATACCCCTTGTTTATTTTCTGTGTTTGGTTCCCTTTCCTCTATTTCCATAGGACTAATTACTGCTTATCTTTCATAGATTGATAATGCTCCCTGTCTTCGATCACCTGTCTATTACAGTCCTCCCACAAATTTCCTGAGGGTGTCGACTCCCAAGCATATCTTCTATTGTTTCTAGTGCAGAGCACTCCTTCATTTGCCAGACGATCCGCTAACCTGTTGGCTGTTCTGCGCACGTGAACAAATCTGAGTGTTCTCAGGGTTCTCAGGTGGGATTGTATTCGTTGGTAGACCTGCAGTAACCGCCAGTGCTTTGAAACTTTTTCTGGTGCTGTGCCATTGCCTATCTTCTTGACTGAATTGATTATCAATTCAGAGTCTGCTTCTATGATGGCATTGTGTAAATTGGAGTTAATCAAGATTTCTAGGCATTGCTCTAAGGCCATGAGTTCCACCATATTATTAGTGGCCTTCCCCAAATGACTATGAAAGATGATTTTTATGTAACCCTGCTCATCTCTTATGACTCCGCCATAACCAACCACCCCAAGGTTTCCTTTAGAGGCCCCATCTATATTGAATTTCAAAAAGCCCTGAGGAGGTGGTTGCTAGAAGTCCTTTCCCGTTGTTATGTGTCTTACTATCCTGCTTATGCCCTGGGGGGCAGGTAACTGGAGACCCAATTGAAAGAGTATCTGAGCCTCCTGCCTTAGAGGAGGGTTCTTGGGGGGTTTCTTTAGAAGGGTGCTCACAGTTTCTTTGAGCTGTCTTATAATCTGAGCTATGATGCTCTGGGTTGAGCCAATTTTGTTCTTGAAAATCCTATTGTTGCGTTCTTTCCAGACATCCCAGATCAAAAAGCCTGGTATCAGAGTCCAGGCTTTGTCGATTATTTCATTTTCTGAGAAGTATTTCCTCCAGTTCTTCAAAGTGCCAATGATACTATATTCGTCCCTCTCAATTTGTCTGAAGATTGAGGCTACCCAATTCCACAAGATGGAGGTGAATGGGCAGAGGTTGAGTAAATGATCCATCGTTTCTTCTTGCAGACCACATAACTAGCATCTAGATGGACCAGCTAAACCTCTTTTTCTAAGATTTTCCCAAGTCAGAATTTTTTTATCTTGCACCAACCACATGAACAATTTGATTTTCATCCAGTGCGGGTTCTACCATGTGTCCTTCCGTGTCTTATCAGGGTTTGGAAAGTCAAGCCCAATGGCAATCCTTTTGGCTTCTTTGAGGTTGAAGTTGCCTTCGTTGTTTCTCCCCCATCTTAGTTGGTCAGCTGAAGTTGAAGTTAAAATATTTCTCTGTTCCAAGATCATTGCAAGAGCTTCTGCCTGGGCCTTCAGAGGGGTCTCTTCAATGTATATTAGGTCCTTCCATGTTCTCCATTTGCCTTTGTTCCTTGTTTGATCCCAGAAGTCACTTACCTTGAGTAAACCTTTATTGTCAGTGTCATTCTTGAGAATGGCTAGTTCTTCTCTACATAGGTTAGGTTCTTGCTGCCAGTTATCCTCCCAAAACCAAGCTATGTTTCCATCTCTGATCTCCCAGAAACTATGCTTCTGTACTATGGCTCTATTATCCCAAGCATTGTTCCAAATGTGGGAGCCCTTGATGAGTCCCGTCATTCGAATCAGATCCCTATCTTGCCAGTTATATGCATACTTCTGTTTCCAGAGCTTGGCCCAAGGGGTTCTCGTTTCCTTTAGCCATCTCCACCAAAGTTTAGCCCCCAAGACTTTTCTTAGGGTTTCCAGGTCGTGAAGTCCCGAACCTCCATGGGTCTTGGGTTTACAAAGCTTTTTGCAAGCTACCAAAGCCCATTTCTTTTTCTCTTCCCCTTTGCCCCAAAGAAAATATCTATAGATGTTTCTGATATGTTGTATAACTCCTTTAGGAGTAGGAAGAGCTAAAAACATAAAGACGGGAATGGTTTGCAGGACAACCTTTGTAAGCACTAGTCTTCCTGCTAAATTCAAAGATCTGCTTGTCCATTTCCTGATCTTGTCCTGTAGTTTATTAGTCACTGGCTCCCACACTTCCTTGCTCAGTGGTTTATCAGTGAGAGGTATTCCCAGATATTTGGAGGGAAGTTGATGTCTTTGAAAGCCAAGGATTCTAGATAGATTTCTTTGAATAGCAATGTAAGTATTAAAAAAGAAATTTTTTGATTTGGTAAGACTTACCTCTATACCAGCGGCCATAGCAAATCATTCAGGATGTGTTTGAAAGCTTTAGCTTCCTTGACCGTGGGAGTATGCTGCAACATGGTATCATCCACAAATTTTTGATGAGTCAAGGTGTCCCCATATAGGGTTAGTTTGAGACCTTGGATTCTTCCTTTTGCATTAGCTGATTTGATCGCTTTGCCTAATCCTTCCATCATGAGAATAAAGAGGAAGGGGGAGAGCGAATATCCTTGTCTGAGGCCTCTTGAGGGCCTAAAGGTTCTGGATGGGGAGCCATTAAGAAGGATAGAAAAACTGGCTGTGGTGACAAGTGCCATAACCCATCTTATCCAATTATGGTCGAAGCCACGCACTTTTAGTACTTCCCTGATGTACGACCAGCTTAGCTTGTCATAAGCTTTGGCTAGGTCAAGCTGTATGATCATACCCGCTTGCTTATTGCTCTTAAGAGAATGAACCACCTCGTGAGATTGAATGATGTTATTTAGAATTTGTCTTCCTTCTGTTAGCGCTTGAAATTTCACCTCAGGCTGAGAAAGGTAAACCTCAAGGCAACATCAAACCACTTAGCCTCGTAGCTAGCCCTACGGGGCAGGAGAGGGCTCTCTCCGGTCTATCTCGATAAAGATCTTCAATGGGCGAGATAACCAATAGGGTAACACTGATTTTAGGCTAGTAAACTGATCAAAAGGGTTGATTTGGGATTTTTAGGGTTTTTGGTGGAAAATTGGGGAAATGGCAATTTTAGGTGCGGGGATTGGACACAGTTTTCGCAGGGGGTTCTTTGGGGCGAGGTAGGAAACAGTATTGATGCCTTTAATAGAGATGGATGGATGAGAATGACCGGTGAGGAGTTAAAGAGAGCAAGCAATAACCTTGAATTCCCTTTAAACAGTCGAAAACATTGATATTAAGCAAACTTAAAAGCAGAGCATGACAGTCATGAGTTCTACTTTAACACTTCATTTGCCTAATGTGCAGAAGGAAAAGTAAGGAAATGATTCACATAACACACTTACAAGTACAAAGAGAAACACACCATCAATACATGTGACCACAAGAATCCCAAAAAGGACTGCAAAACCCTGGTCTTCCTTTGCCAAAAATTGCAGAGATACAGTGAGTAATACAATAAGAGCTTCTCCCTCAAGAGTCCAACCATGAAAATGAGCAAGAGAGTACATAATATAGATCATCTAACATCTTTCCTTGCCTCTAGGGGTCGAGCTCACTATCCTAGGAGCTGTTTCAACCAATTCTAAACTAAGCACTGAAAACTAGGCAGTCAAAACAACTTGCCTCTATAAACTAGGAAACCAATTCATTCATTTAATTTTCACCTATCTCATGAATGAATCTTCTAGAAGAGATACATAAGTGTAAAAGTGTCATAAATTTACATCATTTACAACAAGAAGGATAAAAATCAACTCCAAAAAGTCAAACACAGTCAAAACTGCGTTTTGCTGAGCTGTAGGCTGAAATCCTGAGCAATTTGCCTGACGGGTCGCGCGCCAAATCCTGACGGGTCGCGCGCCTTTGAGAGCACTTTTGGGGCACTTTCAGGTGTCCAAATGAGGCAAGAGTAGGCTTGTTGGAAAGTTTTGTGAGTCTACTTTCCAACCCAACTGGAATTTCTGAATTTGGTTGTCATTTGCCCCTCCAAAATTGCAATCTCCCAAGACTGCTTTCTGTGTGTCAAAAATGTGGCAGAAAGTCATTTTTTGCTTGTTTTTTGACTTTCAGGAGGCCCAAAACTTCATAAAATCTCTTGGCAATGGGTGAGCATGTGTAATTTTTCATGCCAAATCCAAAAATGCTGAGTTTTTTGAAAATAGAGTTGCCAAGTGAAAGGGTCGCGTGGGGGGTGAGACCCGTCAAGCGGAAAAACCTGTTTTTTGCCTTAAAAACCAAAAATCACCCAAAATGCTCAAAATTTCTTGGAATTTGTGCTGGGGTTGAGCTATTTAGTGCCATGCTCCTTCAAGGAAGCCTCGGCCAAGATGTGGAGGGGATCGGGCCTTTTTCTTCGTTTTTGTGCTTTGACCAACCGCCTTTGGAGCACCTTCATCTTTGCCTTGCACACGTGCATCTGTGCCCAATAATGATTCTTCATGTTTCTCAGCAATTTCTTATCTTGGTTGGCCTTAGCCAACAGCCTCTCTAAATGAGCATTGAGCCGGATAAGCATAGCCTCTCGCTCAACTGGCACTAAATCACTGGGTCTTCTTCGATTCAAGTTGCGTTCACTACGAATCCTCCACAACTCATCAAGATTTTGCTCATCCTCCAACTGCTTGTTGCGCTGTTCTAGATATGAGATTGTCCATTGTGCCCCTTCTAATCTCTTCTGCAATGCATCATTTTCAGCTCTAAGGTGCTGAATGATCTCATTTGACTCTAGGCTAGGAGAACTGACATCAAGATCAACAAGCTCTATATCCGGAACACCTGATGGCCCCTCATCAATCCTAGGCTGTTTTCCCCTCTCTGATACCTGTGCTGCTGTCGGAGACGAGGCCCCTTCCACCTGGTGTGGAGATAACACTCGTGGTGCTGATGAAGAAGGCGAGACCCCTTCCACCTGGTGTGGAGAAAATACTCGCCTAGTTGCTGCAAATAAGGCCCTTTGGCCTCTTTGATAAGTGACCAATGGAGGAGAGCTGACATATCTGGTTCAGGGATATCATGCTGCTGTGATGGTCCTCCCTCCTCATGAACAATCTCAGGGGGTGATGATGGCGCTGTGAAAAACTCACGAGAGATAAACTCCTCCCATGGGATGCCCTGCTGTTTTGACTGTTTGAGATGCTGAAGAAATTTAGGAGAAAGAAGTTGATTTGTGGCTCACTGGAAAATTTCTGTAGGTGAATCCTGATGGGTCGCGCGCCCTCAATGGGTCGCACCAGTGTAATTTTTGCACTGGCAAAGGCACCCTGATGGGTCGCGCGCCAGGCTCAACGGGTCTCGTTTTGCAGGAGGCTTTTGGAGGCCTTCCAGATGTCAAAATCGGGTGCAGGATAGCTCGTTGGAAAGGTCTTTGAGTCTACTTTCCAACCCAACTATAATTTTTCAATTTGGAGTTCATTTTCCCTATAAAAAATGAAATCTCCCAAGACTGGTCAAAATGTGCCAAATGAGGCTGCTTCAAGGAAGAGTGTTGTTGCAGTCAACTTTTGAATGCCTTCCTCAACCCCAAATTGAGCTCATGATAGCTCATTGGAAAGATCTTTGTGTCTAGTTATCATTTTACCCACCAAGAAAATCATTTGGCCAACCAATCTAGGAGAAAACTTGATTTTCCCAAGGTCATTTTAGAGGTGCCTTTGATTCTCCTGAGGCAACGGTATTCTTGACATTTCTCTCAAACCATGACACCTGTGTAAAAAGTGAAGGAGTTTTTTTTTCCTTGGAATGTTTTGAACAAAAACCTCTCTCAGTTTTCCAAAATTCATCTTTGATTGCTCTGAAACATCGTTTGAGTGAAACTTATCCCGATGTGTGGAACAAGGGATTTTGTCGAAATGAAGCGAAATGAAGGGGATAAGGGGCTTCTAAATTTTTGGGGAAATTTTTTGAAGTAGGGAGGGATGTTAGGAAGCAGGGGAAAGTGGAATCTCAGAGATTGAGTGAGGGGAAGGGGTCCAAAAGGGCAAAACACAGGCCCAACCTAGAAAATTGCCAGGTTGTAGCAAGAAACTAGGGTTTGTGCGACAATGAGGATTTTGGGGGATCTCAGTGATGGGAAGCATTTGATAAGGTACATTAAGGATAGGGAAAGGTGTATGGACATCAGGAAACAAGTTTTGCTGATGATTTGACTGTCCAAAAGAAATTGCCTTCAAAACCCTAGGAGAGGGAAATGACCTTACCTAGGCGCAACTGAAGCATGAACAAGGTGTAAAATGACCCAATGGAAGCTGATATGACGATGAAAGCCCTATGAATGATGATGGAATCAGCTGAATAGTGACATAGAATGACATTTGGGCAACTTTGAAAAGAGTAAAAGCAAACCCTAGACCTAATGCCTAGTGACCAAATTTTGCTTGAAGACTCACTGAAATGACAAAATTTGACCTTGACACTCTGAGATCACTTTGTAAGAGCATATTTGATCATTGGAGGAAGGCTGGAAAGACTGACACTAACACCTTCCACATATCCAGTTTGCTCCTCAGATACAAGAGTAGGAAGAAGGGGCTTGAGTCTGTTTGCAATTACCTTAGAAATAATTTTGTACATCACATTGCATAAAGCTATGGGTCTGAATCTATTTGGTGTCATAGCTTTTTCTTGCTTTGGAATCAAAGCTATGAAAGATGCTTTGAGCACCCTCAAAATTGTTTTGGAACCTCTCGATTCCTCCACAACATCAAGGATGTCTTGTTTGACTATTTTCCAGCATGATTTGAAGAAGTCTACATTGAACCCATCCGGGCCCTGAGCCTTCCCATTTTGCATCTCGTTGATAACTTCATTGACCTCCTCTTCAGTCACTGGCCTGTTTAGATTGTGATTGTCTTCCCTGGTTACAAGTTTTGGAATATACTTTGTGAAATTATTGATAAATAGTGATCTGTCTAAGAGTGGCTCCTCAGCTATATTTTGGAAATGTTGAACCAGAGCCGATTCCATTTCTTTGTGGGTGCTGAGCTCTTTCCCTTGAGTGTCTCTGAGTTTTGAAATCTTGTTATGTGCCCTGTGAGCCACAGTAGACTTGTGAAAAAACTTTGTATTTCTTTCCCCTTCTTTTATCCATTGCACTCTCGATTTCTGTCTCCAAAATGTCTCCTCTTGCTGACATCTGTTTTCCCATTCCTATTGAAGAGAGTCAGCTTGCATTTTCCTTTCCTCGGTAAAGCCATTTGTGATAAGGATCTGATTAATTTCCTGTAGTTTCTGTTCAACTTCTCTTTTGGCTTTGAAAATATTGCCAAATTCATTTTTGTTCCATTCTTTAAGCCTGCATTTGATGTGTTTCAGTCTCTGTTGTAGTAGGAACATCTTTGTGCCTTGAACATGCATGGCTTCCACCCACTATTTTCTTATGTTACTGATGAAGTTAGGGTGAGTGAGCCAAACATTTTCAAACCTAAAAGGTCTGTTCCTTAGAGTACCTATGAACGAAGCTTCAAGTTGGATTGGCCAGTGATCCGAGCCTCCAAAGGAAGGATTAATGCAGTCAAGTCAAGGCCAGTGAGAATGAGGTCCTCTGAGATTATGAATCTGTCTAGTTTAGTGGCAACTTGAGAAGCCCCTCCCCTCTTATTGTTCTAGGTGAAGGTACCATTTATTGTCTCCATATCCACTAGTCTCATGTGGTTTAGGAAGTTCTAGAAGGCAATGGAGTCACTACCTAGTATTCTTGTCACTCCTTTTTTCTGTGAGAGATCTTATCATGTTAAAGTCCCCTCCTAGAATCCAGGGTATAACAGGATGTCTCTCTCCCAGCTCCTCCAGTGAGGTGAGAAGCCTGAGTTTGTCTTCAAGTTTTTGAGGGCCATAGAAATTTGTGATCATATATAGTTCCTTGTCACCCAAAGGTTGGATCACCATCGAAAGGTAGTTCTTGGATGCCTCAGCATCCAGGATTCCAAGTTTCTAGGGATTCCAAAGAGTGAGAATCCCTCCTGTTGTGTTGTTTGCTTTAACTTCTAGATACTCGTACTAAATGAGCCATTTGCTATGTCTCTCTCTGATTTTTTCTATTGAACATTTTGTTTCCTGGATAAATACCATATCTGGTTTTTCTTCTTTTATTCTATTTCTAATATTTCGTTGTTTTCTTTTACTTCCTAGAACCCTAATGTTCTAGGTTGTGAGTTTGATTATGAAATGTTTGTAAATGAGTAACTGGTAAGTTCCTTCATCTTACTTGAGATAATCATGAGTTTCCCGCACTCCGTCAATAACTCATTCTATCTCTTCCTTCCTCTTTTCTTGCCTATGTTCTTGGGGGAATGTCCTGATGTTGCCTCCATCGGTTTTACCCCTCTGTTTTCCTGGCTATCATGGTTCCTTTTGATAGAAACCTTCGCTTGAGATCTCCAGAGGAAGAACTGTTGCACTCTGTCAAACTCCTCTTGCGGTAGAGAGTCAACTCCTTTGGTGGTTCCCTGCTCCAGGAACTTTTCTAGATCAAGATTCTCCCTCTAAAGAATCTCCTGTAGTTTGTGGTCCTCCGTACCAACTTCACTTGGGGTCATCTCATGGTCCTTGCCTAGTTCCATGGTGCTTGGCAAATCCTCCTTTGGTGTGTTGTTCTCAGGTATATCCTCCATGGTGGCATTTTTTTCCTTCTCTGCAGGATTATCCTCCGAAGCCTGGCTCATTCCATTGTTCCCTCCTTCTTCTTCTAAAATCTTGAAACTTTTATGAATTGGTTGCTTTTCCTCGTTAGCTTTCTTTTGATACTTTTTTCCTCCTTTCCCTTTGCCTCCTACCTTGGTAAAGCCTGCAGGATCTTTACCTATGTTGGTTTTAATATTGTTCGTCAGTTTATTTAGTGGGTAGTCTCTGAAGAGGTGTCCATGTTCATGACACTTACGACATATGAATGGGACACGTTCATAGTCGACTGCCTGCACCCATTCTTCATCATAGACTTCTAGAATGATTTCATCCGGAAGTGCTCCCGATAGGTCCATTTCTACACATATGCGGGCAAAGGATGTGTATTTTCCTCGCAGAGTCACATCTGATATTTTTAAAAAATGACCTAATTTGTTGCCTATGGCTTTTAATGATTCTAGCAACCAATAATCTAAAGGTAGGGAGTAGAGTCTTATCCATACCGGTACAGAAGTGAATGTTTCTCGTTTCGGGACGAAATTCATCACCCATGGTCGCATGTAGAGGCCTGCAGCAGCATAGAAATATGGTCCTCCTTCGAAGACTCTGTCTTTATCCTCGAGGTTTGTGAACACCACTGTAAATCATCCCTTGGACCCAAGGTGAAGGTTTATGTCCCCCTTTGGTTTCTAGTGGTTTTTAATCCAAGCGTTCAAAGCCTTCTCTGTTGGCCATATTCCCATAAATTTGCAAATAACTGCGTATGTCGCCATGTGATCCCTATGCACCTGTAGCACTGGATCATTTAAAACAACCCTGGGTTTAATGGTTGACCTAGGTTTGCAGGGTCCTATCACCGTCTTGTGCACAACTTTTTGACTGCTGTCACCTGTTCTCTTCTCCCTACTGACTTCCTCTTGATTCTCTTTTTGTTCATGAGATTTAATGTTTACCAGTTTTTTGTGCTTATTTCCTCCATTTCTGCCTCCATTAGTTTCTTAAATAGATTCGAAACCACTTCCTTGCCTCTGTTTGCAACAACCTAACTGTAGGAGGGAGTGGATCTCCCCCCTCCTTTCCCCTCCATTGTTACCAACCCTAAAGTCCTATTCCAAACCCTCGTTCAGCTTGCTCCAAACCCTCGTTCCGGCGACTTCGTCTCCCTGTATTCTTCCCGACCTACTTGGATCATTGGTCAAAAGTTATTATGTGGATTTAATGGTTGTTCTCTTATGGTTATTTATCTGGTTATATGCTAGTTATAAGCATGGTTTTATGACAGATCTTAGTCATGGCTCTTTTCATGTTTTCACTCATAACTAAATAAATAATGAATGCAAGACCTAATTGGTGTTAAGATAACTAATGAGAGAAGGTATTGACCCTTCTTGTTAAACCTCAAATAAGTTTTTAGTCCCTTATGTTCAGACTTACATTCATGACTTGTAGGTTTCATATCTACCAAGTGTTTGACAGAATGTTAGTCCTAGTTGGGGATGGTCAGGTCAAGTCCTGGTTCCAGTTTTTGGTTTACAAGCATTGTCTTCATGTCTTTTATGAGTTTTGGAAGTTTCATAGCTTTATGGGCAGAGACTGAGCCCCGACCCTAGAAAATAGCTTTAATTCTCACAATCCCTAGCAAAGCACTGGCAAAAAAATGCCACAATCACACTAATGCAGGCTTATCGGAGCGACTGAGAACCCATAGTCACATAGAGGCCTTGGCAAGGGAGCGACTAGGGCTCTAGGTCAGGGAAAAGGTGAGTTGTCTCAAGGATTGGACACCTAGAGGGGTTGGGTTACTCTTGGGGGTCATGTGGCACCTGAGGGAAGTTAGTAAGGTTTAGTTGTGTCGACTCCATTTCCTTAAGGTCATCTAGGAGGTTGAGTCATATCGTAGTAGCCCCTCATCTCATGTTTACCCTAGGTAAGTTGGTGAAAGTAGGTAGATGTGAGAGGAGGTGCATTATAGGGTGGTATCGGAGCACATTGTGATCTCTTTGGGTCATATTTGATACCACAAGGTGGTATCAGAGCCCAGTTTCACTCTCTTTGGGTAAGTATGATGTTGTCAAGGTTATGGTTGTCATGCATGGGATTAGGGTATACAATTAGTATGATCATGCATGATGTTGTTGTGATGTTATGTTATTACATGGATATGGTTATGATTATACATGTACATGCTAATGTGGACTGATCTTGCAGATGAGATAAGCCTTCCATGAACATCACTAAGGTATGGATTTGGTTTTGGTATCCATTTGGTTTATCTGAAATGGTACACTTAAAGGAAGAAGAGAATTCAAGATGACAAGCAAAATGGTAGAATACAATTCTCGTGACACTTCCTACAGATTAGTTGGGAAGCAAGGAGAAGAGTATTCTCTTGGTATAGTAGATAGATTGAGGAGCTTGAAGGAAGAGATCAGTAGTTGCAAAGAGGACAATGCCATGTTGGTTTAGGCTTAGGAAAGACTTGAAATGACTCAAGAGAAGCAGGTAGAGGTTAATGCATCAATCCTTCAAATCTTGTCAGAGTTACAGAGTCAGGGATATATGAGAATCAATTAAGTGCAGGAAGACAAAATTAATGGAGCCTATGGTATCAGATCTTGGTCTGGATACAGTTTGGACAAAGGGGACACAATTAGAGGTGGCTAATCACTATATACACTTGACAAGAGGACTGGTATGTATGGGCATTATTCTAGTTCCTCATCCAGGAGAAATCATTACAATCATCATTGTCATCATCCTTATAGGAGGAGGGAGTATTTTCGTGAGGAATTCAAGAAGGTGAAGCCTCCTACATTTGATGGAGAGATAAAGAAGCTAGAAGATGCAGAGGCACGGTTTCTCGTCATAAAGAAATTATTCAGATTGCAAAGCTACTCAGAGAACATGAAACCCAAGATAACCACCTTCAGTCTTAAAGGGAAAGCAAATATCTGGTGGGAATATGTAAAGAATGTCAAGGGAATTAAGGAAGAAGACTTGATTTGGGATGATTTTGAGAGGATCTTCAAGAAGAAGTACTTATCAGAGAGGTACTATGATGATAGAGCTGAGGAGTTTTGTGAGCTACAGATGGGTTGTATGACAGATGATGAGTACACTAGCAGATTCTTAGAGCTATTGAGGTATGTTCCATATCTCAAGGAGGAGAAGACTAAGATTTAGAGATTCAACAGTTGATTTATAGTAGCATATAAATACCAGATTGAGTTTGATGAGCCTAGATTACTAGAGGAAGCCATCCGTAAATTGAAGCATTGTTATGAGCAATCAAAGCAAAAAGCTGAGCCTAAAAATGACTTTAAGGGAAATGATAAAGTAAAAGGAAAATGGCCATCGAAGCGGGGAAGACATCAAGATGCAGGTGATAAAGAAAATGTTTCTCCTTATAAGAAGTTCAATGCAGTTGAGAAGGGACATGTGTCACAACCTAGAGAGTAGCAGACTAGAGGTGATAGTAGAGCACCGCTGCAGTGTTGGATATGTGGAAAATATCATTGTAAGAGGGATTTTCCATTTTACAAGGGAGGTAGGCTTCATATCTATAGTGCTCATGAGGCGCAGACAGTTGGGGATGTTGGTTATAATATTCCTCAGATTTATGCAGTTGTGGAAAACAGGAAAGCAAATCACCAGACATCCATGATTGAGATGGATGGTAAGCTTTGTGATTAAGTTATTTCTATTTTCATTGATCCTGGATATAATTATATTTATGTTAATCTTGGACCGGTGGATAAGTGTGGCTTGATAAAGGAAGTTCATGTAGAGCTTCGGTTGGTGCAGTTGGATGCAGGTACAAAGAAGAGAGTTCATCACTGGGTAAGAGATCGTGAATTTGAGTTGAATGGTATGCCTACAACAACACATAGTATGATATGCCTTGAGTTGAATTTGAGTTTGAATGTTATGCCATTGGGATCATATAGTATGATTTTGCGTATGAATTCCTTTTATCTTCACAAGACGAAAGTATATTGCTATGACAAGGATATTGAATGCCTTGATGATAATGGAGAGAAGATAATCTTGTAGGTGAAGAAGAAGTCTACATTAGTGAGGATGGTCACAACTATGTAGGCTAAGCACAATTGTAGAAAAGGTTGTGTGATGTTCACAATTCATATTTCTAGTGACAAGGGTAAGGATGTTGAGGATGCATATATATTCAAGAGGTACACTGTATTGTAGCAGTCTCAAGATGTGTTTCTAGAAGAGATTCCATATTTTCCTCCACACATGGAAGTAGAATTTTCTATTGAATTGGTACTAGGGAAACACCAGCATCAAAGGCACCTTATAGGATGAACATTCCAGAATTAGTAGAGTTAAAGTTACAGGCAAAGGAAATTCTTGACAAGGGATACATTAGGCCAAGTGTATCACCTTGGGCTGCACTAGTATTGTTCATGAAGAAGGAGGATGGTACTCTTAGATTGTGCATTGACTACAAGCAACTAAACAAGGTGACAATCAAGAAAAGGTATCCATTGCTGAGGAATGACGACTTGTTTGATCAGTTGAAAAGAGCAACAATGTTCTCAAAGATAGATCTGAGATCAAGATACCATCAGGTACACATCAAAGAAGAGGACATCTACAAGACTGCCTTCAGGACTAGGTATGGGCATTATGAGTTTGTTGTAGTTCCATTTAGTTTGACTAATGCTCCAACTACTTTTATGTGTTTGATGAATAGTGTGTTGCGTCCTTATCTGGACAAGTTTTTTATTGTATTCATTGATGACATCTTGATATATTCTAAGAATGAGGAAGAGCATGCCGAGCATTTAACAATAGTGTTGAGATTGCTAAGAGAGCATCAATTGTATGCTAAGCTTAGAAAGTGCAGTTTCTTTTAGACATAAGTACACTACTTGGGACATGTTGTTTCCAAGAATGGCATAACAATAGATTTGGAGAAGATAAAGGCTATCATGGAGTGGGAAGCTCCTAGAAATGTGGAGGAAGTCAGATCATTCATGGGCTTAGCAGGTTACTACAGGAGGTTCATCAAGAACTTCTCATGCATTGCATATCCTATTACATCATTGCAAAGGAAAGGTAAGAAGTTTGAATGGACAGAGGAGTGTGCAACCAGTTTTGAGCAGTTGAAGCAGTTGTTGAAAAATGCATAGGTGTTAAAGATTACAGATTCGGATAAAGAGTTTGTAGTATGTACATATGCTTGCAAGAGAGGGCTTGGTGGAGTCCTTATGCAGGAGGGACAAGTGATATGCTATGAGTCTAGGAAACTGAATGAGCACGAGAAGAACTACGTGACTCATGATCTTGAGTTGGAAGCTATTATTCATGCCTTGAAGATGTGGAGACATTATCTTCTTGGTAAGAGGTTTGTGTTGATGAGCGATCACAGTGGACTAAGATATCTGTTTAACCAGTCGAATTTAAAAGTCGGGAAAGCTAGATGGTTGGCTACCCTTTATGAGTTTGACTTTGATATTAGGCACATTAAGGGAAAGGAGAACATGGTTGTGAATGCTCTCAACATGAAAGTGCAGTTGAATCATGTTGCAACAATGAGCTCATATGGGACATATCTATAGGATAAGATCTTACAGGCAAGACGATAGGATGACAGGTACATGGAGCTTCTGCATAGGTTATAGTAGGATACAAATGATCAGGAGGTGGATTATAATTTTACAATAGATGACTTGGTGAGATTTAGGGATAATATATATGTGATGGATGATAGTGAACTCAAGAAGCGTATATTGAGGGAGTTTCATGTAAAACCATATTCAGGTTATCCAGGATATCAGAAGACATTGAAAATAGTGAAGAAGTTCTACTATTGGCCAAATCTAAAGAAGGAAGTGGTAGATTTCATGGTGATATGTTTGGACTGTTAGCAGGTCAAAGCAGAGTGTAAGCATCAAGGTGGGTTGCTTTAGCCTATTTCGATTCCAGAGTGGAAATGGGAGGTCATTTCCATGGATTTGATTATTGGTATTCCGAGGACATCGAGGCAACATGAATCTATCATGGTTGTGGTAGACAGGTTGAGAAAGTTAGCTCCCTTCATTCAAATAAAGACTACGTATTCAACTAGTGAGGTAGAACAGGTCTTCATCGAGGAGATCATGAGATTGCATGGTGTTCCGAAGAAGATTGTGTCAGAAAGGGATGCCAAATTAACTTCCAAAATTTGGAAGAAGCTATTTACAAGATTGGGGGCAGAGTTGGATTTCATCACAGCTTATCATCCACAGAAAGATGGATAGACAAAGAGGGTTAACATGATAATGGAGGATATGTTGAGGATGTATGTCATGCATTAACAAAGGAGATGGGAGGAGTACCTTCCATTGGTTGAGTTTTCATACAACAATGGTTATCAGGATTCACTGAGGATGAGTCCATTGGAGGCATTGTATGGGTGGAGTTGTAACACTCCCTTCAGCTAGAGTGATCCATTGAACATGGTACTTATTGGACCAAATATGTTGGTAGACATGGAACAAAAAATGAATGTTATAAAGTGTTGGGAATCAATAATTCTATTAGACAAAGACTTGCAGGTGTTAGTCAACGATCATATCGCCAGAGATAAGGATCCATGAGAGGCAGTTAGTCCATGTCGCGAAACACATGGGGAGCATTGGTTTATTCAATTTCCAACATAAATAAGAATCCAAATGAAACATAGGGCAAGAATAAGAGTTATGCAGACCAACGCAAGGAATTTAAGGAGTTTCAAGTTGGGGAGCATGTGTATTTGCGCATCAAGCCCAAGAAGAGCTCCTTGAGGATTAAATAATGTGCCAAGTTGGCCCCATGATATTGCGGGCCATTTGAGATGCTTGAGAGGATTGGACTAGTGGCTTACAGTCTTGTACTGCCTCCGACAGTGAAAGTCCATGATGTTTTTCATGTTTGATTGCTTAAAAGACACGCAAAGGATGTTGATCATGTTATTTATTGGTCTATATTGCAGGTGGAGAAAGAAGGATAATTTCAGCCAAAACCCCAATGCATATTGCAGCGAAAACATCTCGTGCTCCGGAACAGAGCACTCGAGTAGGTTAAAGTGCAGTGGAAGCACTTTGGGCCCGATGAAGCTACATGGGAGATGGCTGATTAGATGCAGGCTATGTATCCTTCATTGTTTTCCAGTGAAGGAAAATGAGTCTTGGTATTTGTACATATTTATGTATGGTTTCTATTGTAAATACCACAATGAAATAAGTTATAAAGCTCCAATAAGTGGTATGGTTGTCATGTTGTCATGTTTTACATTATGGTTTTTCTTTTGAGCAGTTTGATATTGTAAATAATGCAATAAGCTAGTTTATAAAACTCCATAGGCAGTATCTTTTTTCTCTTCAGTGGTTTTGCTGGGTCTAGGTGTGGTTTAACATCGAGGACGGTGTTCCCCTAAGGGGGAGGGGTATGTAACAACCTCGGGTTAAAAGTTAATGTAATAAAAGTTAATAAAGGTAAAATAAGGCCACGGGAAAGGGACACTTATTCCAAGCTGAATGTTGGGAAAAATATCCTAGTGGGCATCACTTGCTATGTTTTATGGCTAAGGGGAAATTGGAAAAGGAAATGGCTAAGGCTTTGGAAAGGCAAAAATGTATTTTTGGCACATTATTTATGAAAATAATGGAAATTAGGAGAAAAGGAAGGTGAAAGGTCACATGTTGCATGTGAGGAGGAAAATGAAAGAAAATAATGGAAAATTGAACAAACTAGAGGCCTCATCAATAAAAAGACCTTAGAGCATCAGTTGGTAGCTTTTGTCAGCCTTTTGTTAGTTTAGTGTTAGAATTTGTCTCAAGAAGGAGAAAGCACCAAGAGGAGAAATAAAGTAAGAAAAAAAGGAAAGGAAAGGAAAAGCAAGGAAAGGAAATGAAAAACAAAGAAGGACAAGGAAAGGAAATGAAGGTAAAGATAAAGAAACTTTAGTAGGAATATTGGCAGGTAACAGATTGCATGTGTGATTTCCTAGTTGAATTTAACAAGCATGGTATGTGCATGTTGGTATATGGTTATTTTGCTGTCACTGGCATGGATATTTTCCAGGATTTGACAATGGATTTTAGCCTAGCCTTTCCATTTCTGGATAGCCATGATGTGATGGGATTTTTCTCAGTTTGAGCTTTGGATTGCCAGATGGTTTTAGAATCCAGGGTGAGGTGGTATCAGGAAAATTCGCAAAGGCCTAGGAATCCCTTGATCAGTAATGGCAGGATACATGGTAAAGCCTAAAGGTGGAGACATGAAAATTTCCTCAAGGATGGTGAAGCAATTTTGAGGCATCCAAGCTATGTTTGTTTTTGTGATCTCGACACTGGTTAGGTGTGATCAAGATATGGTGAGTGTGGATGTGGTTTAACCTCTGGATTCCCTTGGTTGTTTATGGATTGGTTTATCCCATGAGATCCCACATTTATGATTAGAATATGGCATGGGGGTGATTGGATGAAGAGCAATTTGGCTAAGCCAATCTCTGGTCGGGTGGAATGTGGAAGTCCTGAACCTGGTTGGATTTTTCCTATGTTTAATAAAAGCTAAGTTTCTCTTGCTTTTGGTAAGGAAATGTATTGGTTATTATGTGGCTTTAATGGTTTTTCTCTTATGGTTATTTATCTGGTTATATGTTGGTTATAAGCATGGTTTTATGACAGATCTTAGTCATGTCTCTTTTCATGTTTTCACTCATAACTAAATAAATAATGAATGTAAGACCTAATTGGTGTTAAGACAACTAATGAGAGAAGGTAGTGACCCTTCTTGTTAAACCTCAGATAAGTTTTCAGTCCCTTATGTTCAGACTTGCATTCATGACCTGTAGGTTGCATATCTACCAAGTGTTTGACAAAATGTCAGTCTCGGTTAGGGATGGTCAGGTCAAGTCTTGGTTCCAGTTTTTGGTTTACAAGCATTGTCTTCATGTATTTTATGAGTTTTGGAAGTTTCATAGCTTTCTGTGTAGAGGATGAGCCTCAACCCTGAAAAATAGCCTTAATTCTCATAGTCGATGGCACAACATTGGAAGAAATATGCCACAGTCGCACTAATGCATGCCTATGGGAGAAACTGAGAACCCATAGTCACATGGAGGCCTTGGAAAGGGAGCAACTAGGGCTCTAGGTCATGGAAAACGTGAGTTGTCTTAGGGATTGGACACTTAAAGGGGCTGGGTTACTCTTAGGCATCCTATGGCACCTGAGGGAAGTCAGTAAGATATAGTAGTGTCGACTCCATTTCCTTAAGGTCATCTAGGAGGTTGAGTCATATCGTAGTAGCCCCTAATCTCATGTTTATCCCGGGTAAGTTGGTGAAAGTGGGTAGATGTGAGAGGAGGCATGTTACACAGTTGCAGGAATTTTATACCACTTCATTCTTCAGATATTATTCCTTGATGTTTTACTTATTCCTATATACTCATATTGATGAATTTGAGTGTTTGGGCCTCAATTTGATGGCCCCAAACTAGCATAGGAAGTCAGTCTTTGATTGGGATGTTGTTGTTAGGAAGAAAGAAAACAATGAGGGATTCTCCTAACTTATATCATCTTACGTGGCCATTGCTTATAAAATTATCCATAATGTGTCCCCCCCAAGGATCGTGCCTCAACAAAAAGAGATCCTCCAACTTAGAAAAGACACCAGGGTGGGTGACTGGTATTTTTTTGAGGGATATATAAAGATTAGGGTTTATGGGTGTGAGCTCCCTCCTTATCTCCTTCTTGTGTTCATACCAATGAGGATATTTTCCTTGGAATTCATTAAGAAGACCCTAAATGTGGAGCTAGCCCATTTTTTCCATGCCAAAAAGGGTTATATTTTAAAGTTGGGTAAACCTGTGGGTCCTTTCCTTGTCAACACTAGATAGGACTTCCAAGCAGTTGAAGAGATACTAAAAGAAATGAAATTTGAGATGGGGGATGTATGGCATTATGACCCTCATGGTGTTATTGCAAAAAGGAGAAAGAACATTAATGCTTCAACTTATGATCATGAATCTAGGCCTGAGATTGAAAGGAAGGCTAACCTTGATTCATGTCCCATTGACACAAAGATGGAGATTGAGACTCCAATAACAAAGGACAAGGTGCAGAACATGATTGTTGATGAAATAGGGTATGTGGAAATGGAAGATGTACAAACTAGTAAAAAGGTCAATACCCAAGAGACAGAAGAAGAAGAAAAAGAGACTAGGCTGGTAGAGACAAAACCAGACCAACTAGACTTCTAGGTGACTTTGGTAGACCCACTGTAAACTACTGCCTCATGATGTTTAGAGGTAGCCATTTTGAGTTTAGCAGGAAGTGAAAATACAAGTGAGCCTAGTTGGCCTACTGGAAAAACAATTAAGGAAAGGAAGAAGAAGATTAGGGAAGAGATGCAACAACAAATGGAATCACATTCATTCCCATATCAGACCCAACTCCTGGTTGCTATGGACCTAGAGAGGAACGACATGAAATTCTCTCTACACCACCCATTGGTATAGTCACTACCATCAAGCTCATAGTTCAAATATTTGGATGTGTCTCTGGACTTGACAAGTGTCCCCCTGCATGACAAGATCAACTTCCATAGGCGGGTGGGAGAAATGTTATATAATGAGCTGAATAGAAATGCCATGACCATCAGTAAGGCTGAAAAACTACTGGAGAAGGCTGCAATAAGGTTGAAACAAGATAAAGCTAATTCCAAAGTTGTACATATGAAGAAGTGGAGCTTCAGGGAGTCGATCGTGAAGGTGGGAGTGAACCTAGAAGACAGAGCTACTATTTAGACCCTTCTGCAGAGTTCACAAGTTGAAATTTAGGAGTTGAGACACAAGTTGAAAATGCCTGCAGGTGAACATGTGCAATCTAAAGAACTAGAATAGGTGGAGGATGAGAAAGAGATCCTTTCCAATGACCTTATAGACAAAAATAATGAAGTGGTGGCCCTTAAGCAATAGATATCAAAGCTTCAACTAAAGATAGACATCGACATTTATGCAGTCCTTGTGTCAGAAAATCCTCAAAATCCTACAAAGAACCTTGCTATGACCATTACCAAGCTACAACTCTCAGAGGGGGAACTCAAGAAGGTACATATGGATTTGGAAAAGGCCAAATGAACCCTTGCAAAAAAGGAGAAACAACTTGAGACTGTCAAAACTGATGCAGTGCTGATCAACCATAATTTGCAGTCAGCTAATAAGGAGATCACTGAGATCAAAGAAATACTGAAAGGGAACATGTCCCTCCTCCAGGAAAAGAAACTGATATGGGATGAAATTATAGAAGAAATGAAGAACCACTGGGAGTACATAACCCCGATGGCTAAGCAGAAAATTATAATCAAAGACTATGAGTTATTCATCTTGTATGCCAAAGAGGATGGTGAAAATAATGCTCAAACTACTAAGAAATTCATCCAGTATGTTAATGGAAATCCTCTCAGTGAGTTGAGGGCTATAGATGTGGTGGATCAGGTGCCTTCCATCATGGAGATCTCTAAGGTAGTCCAAAAAGAAGAGGCCATCGTTAAAGCTGAAGAATGTACTAAAGGATGTATTTTCCTTCAATTCATAGTTTGAGGAGAGGGTCCCCGCAGGAATTCCCCACTGTTGGGACCTTGTGGGAGTATTAATCCATTGGGAGAAATAAATTTAGATGCTGATAGAGGCCAAGAGTAGGGTTGATTCATCTCATGAGAAGACTGCCACCTTGAAGGGTAAAACTATGGTCAACTTCTGAGGAAAGAGTTCCAATTGCTAGGGTTGGTGAAGACTTTATTTCCTCCTAGGCTAAATTATACAATTATACAAGGCTTATAAATCTTAAGATTTCCTATCAGGTCTTCTTTCGTTCTCCTCTACCTAGTCCACCATTGTAGCAGAGATGTGATCAATTCATCAACCCTCCACTACTTCAGATCATTGATCCAATGACTCTTCCTCCTCAACCGTTTTACCACGACTGAAGATACTTCTGATTGTGTTAATCATGACACTTTGCTTCTATTTTCTATGTAGATATTTTATTTTCAAATAATCAATGCTAGTTAGTTAGGATTTGGCTAGTACATTAGTGCCACTACAACACGTTGATATTTTTGTTATGATGATTCATTGTAAAATCAAAAAAGAATATTTTTTAAGGGTGCTCTTACTCAGGCCCTATAAGAAAGAGTTGTGACATAGAACCGAGGGTTCCAAATTTTGTTTCAAGAAGGGAAGCTCTGAAATTGTCAATGAAATGTATGCTTTGTTGAAGATTAATGAAATCTTTCGATGATTCTAGCTCACATGTTACTGTAGTATGTATTTTATTTTTTGTTATTTCATATAACTTCACTCTTCTTCTTAGATTACATGTAATCGTAGCTATTGGGCGTATTTTTTGTTAGCCTTCACTCTCACATTAAAAACATTTCTAAGTCAAAATAATTAAATTAATTAAAATCATGAAAGTTAGGATTTAATCCTACCTTTCTAGATTGAGTTTGTTCCTCATGGTTAGGAGTCAGTTTAGGCTTAGTTGGTTGAGTGATTATCTCCAACTAGTTAGGCTCCTAGATTAGTGTGTTGTTGAGATATTTTCTCAACCATAGTGTCCAAGATAGATGTACTATCTCAAGACCAACTTCCTCATGTATTTATTTGTACTATTATCATTCTTTATACATTGGATTGATTAATAATGAGAATGTGAGGAATGCTATAAGGTTGAGGCCTTTTCCGCCATGTCTAGTTTTTCTATATGTCTGATATTTATTTTATTGAGTGTGAGTGTTTTATTATTAGTGGTTTAGTTTTCTACATTTTTTTTAAAATCATAGATTCATCTATGTCTCATGTTGATTTAAGATGCATGTGACTGATAAAACTTGACTTCCTTAATATGCGCCCCATGTAATCTAACATGTCATTTAATTTTTTTTTCATCTGTTTCATGCTGAAATATAACACACTGGATTCTTAACTAAGCCCTGTGTATTTATTTTCATTCCTTTATATTTCTTCTCTCCCACTCACTGCAACAATTGATAAACTACATGTTCACGTGATGTTGGCCACGGGAGCTAGGCCTTAATCCTTCTATGAGTATTGTATTGCTCCCAGTCTTGTATTCCTCCTCTTAAAGAAGGTTCTAAACTAATTTTGTCTTAAATGTGTTAAATATTGAGTGTAAAATAACAATCTCAACAAATCCTGAAAAAACTCATCAAGATGTCCTAGGCATTGGTCTCTCCTCAACCTAGGGGTTGTCGCTAAGAGCAACAACATAGGGTATAAATCCATAATAATAGTGAAGAAGAAGAAGAATGAGGCTTCAACACAAAGTCATGGCAAGACTTAAGGAAGATTCCCGAGCCTACTCAATACTTACAACATGGGCAACATATGCTAGCGAGGTTCTAACTAGGAAGCCCATGGAAGGAAAGGCTCTACCACTATGTTACGATTTTACAAGATGACGAGTGAGAGAGGTTAAAAAATCAAAACATAATGGGTTTGATCATGTGGCTAAATATCACAGTATAAGGTGAAGATGCATAATGCAACAGAAAAGTGATATGTCTTAACCTTTATGCTACTTTAGAATACGATACCTGCCATGATAGGTCAATGATCGTGGATTCGAAGCAACCGAAAAAATATCACTAAGTGATAAAAAGTCTTCGTCACCCTAAAAAGGACCTTTCCCAACACTTAAGGAAAGTGGGTTTTAAATTTTGATTATAAAATAGATTTTTGGACTTACCCAATTTCATTTTCACCATCCAAGTGTTGATAAGAGGGACTTTGGAGCGAATTTGGGCAACCAATCCAACCAATTCCACTAACAAGTCCGAAAAACATGAACTCCAGGTAATTCATGACTGTAAACTCTTCTTTTTGATTGAAAATTTTATAGATTAAATCAAAATTTTGAGATAATTTTTTAAATTTCTAAATCTCTCTACATGTACACAGGTCTGGTCTTTTAAAGTTACATATAGAAAGAACTATACACAAGTTAATAAAGGGAAAGTGGCATATATACGTGAATATCTCTTACAAAAACCACATATGCATAGAGTAAAGTTTAGAAAACAATTTCTAACAGAATAAATCTCTCAATTTTTTGGGATATCAATCATTTGGAGGGAAAGAGACCACAATGATGTGGATAATTGTAGGTTTTAACCCCGTACAGAAATTACCTGCATACGAATTCTAAAACACAGAAAATAAACAATGCAAGAGCATAACACATAAAACACATATACACAGATATTTTCCTCTGGATCCCAAAATCGAAACTACCAGCTTGATTTTTCATTATGTTCCTTTCAATGTTACAATACATATTTATACATGTCGAAGCATCCAATACCATGGACCGAAAACCATCACGTCCAAAACCATGGACTGAAAACCATCATGTCCAAAAAACATGTGCGAAAATCATGCACAAAACCATAGGTGGGTTTCCCAACCTAACATAGGGTTCAAAACCAAAATTTTTCGGGGCGCTGCCCTGGACCCCATAAAGTGGGGTTATAGGTACACCTCAAACCCCATGTGACCGCCCCCCCGTCTAACCCCCGGTTAACTACGTGGGCTAGTCGTGGAAAGAACATAACACAACCCAACATTCTCCCACTTGTTGTTTTCTTTCCACAAGGGGCCACAAGAGAGCTTAGTCATTTTTTCAGCCCTGAAATGCCCATTGTCTCTCTACACCAAAAGAATTTCTCAGAGCTCACAGATTTTGTTAATGCATCTGTAGTATTCTTCAAAGTGTCCACATTTACCAGCAACACCTTTTTGTCTTCTATCATATCCCTCACAAAGTGATACTGAACATCAATGTGCTTTGTCTTTGAATGATATGCGGGGTTCTTTGCCAAGAAAATTGCACTTTGGCTGTCACAGTCTATCCTTATAGCTCCCTGTACTAACTCCATACTTGAACAAAATCTTTGCAACCAAACTGCTTCCTTGCTTGCATGAGTGGCTGCCATGTATTTTGCCTCTATAGTTGATAGTGCCACTACAGATTGTTTCTTACTCATCCAACTGACTGCACCTCCAAATAGGTTAAACACATACCCACTTGTAGATCTTCTCTGATCTAGTTCTCCAGCCCAGTTTGCATCAACAAAGCAACGAATATCCAACATTCTGTCCAATCCTGGTCTTCCTTGGTAGCACAAACCATAATCACTAGTGCCACGCAAATACCTGAAAACCCGCTTCACTGCTGTCCAGTGCTCCTTCCCTGTTTTTGACATAAACCTACTCAATACTCCCACTGCATGTGCAATGCCTGGTCTAGTACAGACCATTGCATACATCAGGCTACTGACTGCACTTGCATATGTAACAGAAGACATGTCCTCTTCCTCTACTTGTGTCTTGGGACACTGTTCAACAGACAACCTCACACCTACAGGAATAGGAACCTTCACCGGTTTACTATCCTGCATATTAAACCTATGGAATATTGTCTCGACATACTTCCTCTGGTTTAACCAGAGCTTCCTCTTTGCCCGATATCTTTTAATTTCCATGCCCAAAATATAGTTTACAACACCAAGATATTTCATGTCGAATTTGGAGGACAATTGGGTCTTCAAATCCTGGATAATTTCTTTGCCATTTCCAACTAGCAACATATCATCCACATATAAGACCAGATAAATAACATGGTCACCAATTAATTTAAAATACACAAAATGATCTGCTTTGCTTCTGGTGAAGCCAAGTCCCCGTATAAATGTATCAAATTTCTGATACCACATCCTTGGTGACTATTTTAACCCATACATAGACTTCTTTAACTTGCATACCAGTTCTTTCTTACCCTTCACTATAAAGCCTTCAGGTTGCTTCATGTAGATTTCCTCTTCTCGATCCCCGTGAAGAAATGTTGTCTTCACATCCATCTGTTCTACCTCAAAATCAAAAGCAGCAACAACAGATAGAAGTAATCTAATAGAAGTTACCTTGGCAACAGGAGAAAAAATATCACCAAAATCAATTCTCGGCATCTGGGAATAACCTTTTGCTACCAACCGAGCTTTGTATTTCTCCACTTTTCCTTCTACATTTGTCTTCTTTTTGAACACCCATTTGCTGCCAATGGGTTTCCTTCTAGCCGGCAACTCCACCAGATCCCAAGCCTCATTTTTGTGCAAATATGCCATTTCATCAACCATGGCCTCTTTCCAGAGTTTTCCATCCTCTAAATCCTCTGCTTCCTTCACAGTTCTAGGATCATCATCAGTAACAGACAAAGAAAAATTTGAATAGAAAGCAGATGGACTATACCTTTCTGGCTACCTTCTTTCTCGAACTGATCTTCTCACAGCTGGAGTTTGTGGCTCTTCATCTTCTGATTCCTCCTCTGATGTAGAGTCTGATTCTTCCTCCTTTAGCTCAAACTCTATCTTCTCAGGTTCCTTTGGTTGGACTTCATGTCTAATAACATCTTTCACCTCTCTAAACACCACATCTTGGCTGTACACAACATTCCTTGTTACTGGGTTCCAAAGCTTATAACCCTTTAAACCATCCTTATACCCAATAAAGATGCACTTTTCAGATTTACTATCCAACTTGGTTCGTTTCTCCTTTGGAACATGTACATATGCATCACATCCAAATGCCCTTAGATGTGAAAGAGAGGGTTTCTTACCAGTCCATACCTCTTGTGGAGTCTTATCCTCCAACGCTGATGAAGGTGACCTGTTGACCAAGTAACATGTAGTATCCACCACCTCTACCCAGAATTCCTGTCCTAACCAGGCACCACTGAGCATGCTTCTTGCCCTTTCCATCAACGTCTTGTTCATTCTTTCTACAACCCCATTTTACTGAGGTGTATATGGAGTAGTCTTCTGCCGTGCTATACCACACTTCTTACAAAATTCTTCAAATTCCTTGCTACAAAACTCTCCACCATTATCTGTCCTCAGCACCTTTATCTTTTTCTCTGTCTGATTTTCCACGAGAGCCTTAAATTATTTAAACCTATCAAAGACTTTAGATTTCTTCTTAAGGAAATATATCCATGTATTCCTTGAGAAGTCATCTAAAAATGATACATAGTACACAAGTCCAAACACATCACTGTGCACAAGCTCTAATATCTGTTTCGCCTCTTACCACCAGAGGGGAAACTCACCCGATTCTGCTTCCCATATACACAATTTTCACAGAAATCAAAATCTAGAGAGCTATTACTCATACCTTCTACCATACCTTTACCATGAAGTATTTGAAGGCCCTTCTCTCCAATATGTCCAAGCCTTTGATGCCACAACATGGTCTTCTCTCCAGAGACCACTAGATTTTTAGCTCCACTTTTAGGAACCACAGAGCTGTTGCACCCATCAACAATAGTGCTACCTTGCAGCTTGTACAAAGTTCCAATCTGAACTCCCCGCATCAATACCAGTGCTCCCCGAACCATTTTGTAGGTATCCTTCTCGAACACTGTTTTTACACCTATATCATCCAACTTGCTTACAAAAATCAGATTTCTGGCCAGCACAGGAATATGCAAAACACTCGGAAGTGTTCCAACCCTTCCACCTTGCAGCTTCAACTTTACTTTTCTGCGACCAATGATTCTAGCCTTCCTATCATACCCTAAGAAGACATCACCACCATCGTATTTCTCATACTTGCAGAACCATTCTTTGTGGGGAGTGAAGTGAAAGGATGCACCTGAGTCAATCAACCATGCCTCATGATCTACATGTGTACTTGAAGAAGCTAAGTACACATCCCCACTTTCATCTAAGGTGGTTTTCGCCTCTGCAGAAGGAGCATCATCAGATCCCTTTCCTTTGTCAGGAGCTTTAGATTTACAGTCCCTTTTGTAGTGCCCTTCCTTTCTGCATTTCTAGCACACCACCTTTACAGGTTTTCCTAGAGATTTAGATCTCCCTCTAGATTTAGATCTCCCACTCGATGACTTATTTTTGTTTTTGTTCTGGTACCGCCCTCGTACAGACAAGGCATCACCACTTTGGCTCTCCATATTTTTCCATCTTATCTCCTCCGTCAGCAGGGATGAGACTATTTCATCAAAATGCAAGGTAGTTGCATTGCTACCTATTGCAATAACCAAACTATCCCACGAATCTGGTAGAGAACACAACAAACTGATGCAATTATCTTCATCTGAAATTTTAATATCAATAGATGCTAACTGACTTACCACAATATTAAATGCGTTCAGATGCTCTGTCACCGTGTCTCCATCTTTCATCCTCAGGTTATACAAATTTTTCCACAGGAACAGTTTATTCACCAGAGACTTAGATTGGTACAAAGTCCCTAACTTGTCCCACAAAGCCTTCGCCGTAGCTTCCCCTGATACATTCAGCAATACTGAATCTGAGACACACAATCGTATTGTGCTCTTTGCCTTTCGATCCAACTTCTTCCATTCTTCATCGGACACTCCCGTTGGTTTAGTACCCAGATCTACCGCGGCCCACTGATCTTTATCCACCAACAGATCCTCAATCTTGAGTTTCCACAACTCAAAAATCTGACCATTAAATTTCTCGATCTCTATCTTTCCACTGCTTGCCATCTTCTTTCACCACTAGAATCGATCTCGCAGATCTCCCACTGAACAGGGTCTACCACAGGCCTGAGTGAAACCCCTCAGCAACAAAGACGTCCCCTTGAAGCCAAAACAGCTTCGATACCAAATGTAGGTTTTAACCCCATACAGAAATTACCTTCATACGAATTCTAAAACACAGAAAATAAACAATGCGAGAGCATAACACATAAAACACATGTACACAGAGATTTTCTCTTGGATCCCAAAATCGGGACTACCAGCTTGATTTTTCATTATGTTCCTTTCAATGTTACAATACATATTTATACATTCCGAAGCATCCAATACCATGGACTGAAAACCATCACGTCCAAAAACATGGACCGAAAACCGTCACATCCAAAAAACATGTGCAAAAATCATGCACAAAACCATAGGTGGGTCTCCCAACCTAACATAGGGTTCAAAACCAAAATTTTCCGGGGTACTGCCCCGGACCCCATAAAGTGAAGTTACGGGTACACCTCAAACCCCATGTGACCCCCCCACCCCCCCCACCCCCCTCTAACCCTCGGTTAACAACGTGGGCTGGTCATGGAAAGAATATAACACAACCCAACAATAATGAGGTTTTATAAGATCAAGAATCGTTGAATAGATTGAAAAAATATGTATTTCTCAAATTATTCATGATGCCCAATATGAGAGCTCAAACTTGATTGTTGGAAATGTTAATTCATTAATAGGACCCAGAACACGAGAAATTCATCATAGATCAAATGCCTTTACATATCGAAGTAGAAGATATCTACTTCATTACAGGACTCTCCCAAAGGGGAGAAGTAGTATATATGAAGGGGAAGGCCCATGGAGGCCTTAATGTTGTTGATTACATTGTTGTGTACTGTGCACAAAAGACTAACACAATCAACTCACAAGTCGCTATAAAACAAATCACGAGCCTACCCATCAAGATAGTCCTTTTAACCATTGCGAGGATATTAGGTTCAACTTCGTTGCATCAGGCCTCACGACCAACTATGTTCTTGGCAGTAGAATGTCGAAGACCAGTAGTGTATGACTAGCGCAAAACACTCCTAGTCAACATGAAGAAACAACTGACATTAGTGACAGAGGGGAAGACAAAGAACTTCAGCTATGGCACATTCCTATGCTCATTTTTCTTTAGCATATTCTTGTGCTATGACCTCAAGTAGCATCTTCCATCAGAAGTCTTAGATGTCCAAGGATGACCAGATGAGTAGATTTGATCAAGAGACTTGGCAAAGGTGAAGTCACTCAGGCAGACGTTGATGATGAGTTCTTCTACAGGTGGGAGTTATGGGCATTGATGTGTGTTGTAGATGTGTTGGTTGGCATTTATGTCAACCTGGTTTCTTGGGTTGTAAGTGTGTTGGATATGCATGTGTAGGTGGCTTGTGTATGGTTTGGGTGTAGATGGTCCTTGGCATGTCTACTATCCTAGATTAGCTTGTAGATGTGATGGATTGTACTTGGCATGTCTACTAGCCTGGACTAGATTGGAGATGATGTTGAATTTCTTAATCATGTTACTGCATACAGGTGTTGGTTACTGCTACTGGATTTAGAGTTGAGGAGCCTTGCTCTATAAGTCTCCATGTCCCAGATTAGGTACTCATGTTGATGATATGATACATAGGGTTTGGAGAGGATCTACAAGTGTTGGAGGATGCTTGAGTAGGTTGTACAGGTTCTGGAGGTTTGTCATGATGTCCCTTACACCCTTTTGGAACTGTACTCCAAGTGGTGGCTTAAACAAGTTAGAAACTGGGATATTAGAGGGTATACATGAGTTTCCTTCATAGGAACAACATACATATACAAATTTCCAACATAAGAGTAACATATACATTATGGGAGTGACTTTTCCCCGCATTTCTCGTGTTTCTCAGTTAATTAATGGTTTTTCTGGTTTTCCTTTCTCAGGTTTTTCCATGTAAAGGACGGGAAAGGTTAACTAAGTTCTAAAAGATGGTTAAAGTGAAGAATATCTATCATTAAGTGAATTAGTGGATTGATCTATTTAAGAAGCCAAGTCCGGATCATATCAAGCATATGAACATAGATCAATCATTGAGTTTCGTTTATTGATTTAATCATTCTAGAAAATGATAAATAGAGGAAGGATTTAAGAAAGATTCTTCGGCGAAAATCACATGGAATATCATTTGTCGACGCGTTTCGAACCAACTAGTGTGGTTCATCGTCAGGACAAGTTGAGAAAACAGATCCAGCTTAGCATGATAAATAGTCTGAGCAGAGTCTCCAACGGCTAAATTAACGGCTAATTTTGACCTTAGGACCCAGGTCAAATTCTTATTTACTAATTTAATGATATTATTATAATTATAATTATTATTATCTTTCTTATGGAAATAAGTTAAATTAGGTAAAAAGGTTGGTTTTAAAAAGGGAATCTATTTATTTATTTAAATTAAAAAATATATATATATATATTTTAGGTTATAAAGGTAAGATTAATAATTTTAATGGTTGGTTAGATAATTTATTTATTTATTTATTTTTTATTCAAATTATTAAATAATTATTATTGGTATTCTATATATATATATATATATATATTTTAATTAAAATCATAAGTTGACTAGTATTTTTATTCATATTATAAGTTGACTAGATATTATAATAATAGAAATAATAATTTTATTTAAATTATATTAATATAAAAATAATAATAATTTTATTTAATTTTTATTAATAGATAAAAGGTAATTAAGTTAGAAAATCAAAGATAACTATTATAAGTTAATGGGAAAATTAGTAAATGCCTCAATAGAATATATAAATAAAATAATGTTAATTAAAAAAATCATTTGATTAATAATTTAAAGTTAGTTAAATAAATGACCTAAAATAATAATTTTATTTCCATTTTATTAATATAAAAATAATAATTTAATTTAAATTTCATTAATAAAAGGAAATTATTACCATAAGTTAAAGGAAAAAGATATACTAAAATAAATTAATGTTATTTAGAAGAATCATACAGAAAAGGTAAAAAAGGACCTTATAAGAACAACAAGGCCAAAATTGGTTAAAAATCTAAGGGACAAAATTAGTTAAAAGGACATCAAAATAAGAGGGCTACAAAATATCAGAAGACATAGAAAGAAAGGAGAAAACAAAAAATAGAAACGACACTAAAATTAAAATAAAAATAAATTAGTTAAAAATAAAAATAGAAATGATAAAGAAATGAATTAAAAAAAATAAAAATAAAAATAAATAAATAAATAAATTATCGCCGAAGAATCTTTCTTAACTTGATATGGATCACAGAAGCCTGAACTCTATTAGAGGAAGGATTTGAGTCTATTTGGTTTTTTGTTGTGAGAGTGTGAGAGTATGCTATTGTGGGGGAATTGTGAGTGAGTAGATATTGTTGCAACTATTCACATTGTATTGCAGAGATATTTCAAAATTGGGTATGCATAATTCAAAGATGGTTTGGGTTGCAGAATGGAGGAGAATTGGTAGTAAAGAGCAAAGATTGTTTTGAGTATAAGAGTAGAAAAATCCTTCTTCGAGTAAAGTTTTTGATTCAGACTTTATGTTCAGAACGATGGTGCTGTTGGGTTTCTCATGTTGAGCTAATTGAGAACCTAGTTTGAAAATAAATGAAATGTGGTTCACATGGAGGAAGTGAAGGCATGGAGGCTTTAGAATAGACAGTGATTTGGAAGATTTAGTAGTAAGAAGATATTTCTCCATCCAATAGGATTTGGAAAGTACAATGGTAGTTGGGCGAGGATCGTTGGTCGTGGAAGCTTCCAACAAATATATACCCGTATATCTATGAGAGAAGCAAATTTCTGAATTGATAGATGCCAACATACTGTAGAGGAAGCCAAGTCTTCTGGCTTATGGGTGTATGCTAATCCATGTACAATTTGTTCAATAACATAATAAAAGAATTGAAAAGCACAATCACAACAGGGTGGTTTTCTCCCGAAAGGGTTTCCACCAAAAATACTTGTGTTCTTATGTGTGCATGCTTGTGTTGATATTTCTCATGGTTATTATGTTTTGAGTTTATTGCTACATATATGTTTTGATGAGATAATATTGTGAATATGCATGGATGGTTGAAGTTGTGGATTTCTTTTAAAACTGGTATAAAGGCCATCACCACTGATTCACCCTCCCCTCAGTAGTGATAATTTTTTCCAACAATTCGTATCAGAGTTGGTGCTATTAAATGAAGTTTGATCTCTTGAAGAGTAGATCATGGATTATGGATAGAAGCAAGAAGAGGATGTATCAAAAGGAAAATAATTTGAAGAAGGAATAAAATCAATCAATTGCCAAAGAAGCTGTAGATTCAGAAATCTTAGCCAAATCAGATGTGTCACTAGGTAATATTTTGAAGGAATTTTTTAATTATAATTCTAACAATTCTTTTGAGGTTGATGATGAGAAGGATATTTCTATCATTAAATATGAATATGAATCAACAATGGTTGTGATCAAAGAATTATCTACTAAAGTAGATAAATTAACAACTGCATTTAGAGATCATAAAAAATTATTGCATATTTGTGATGAGAAGGGGAAAAATCTCAAGGAGGAGCTCACTACCTTGAGAACCTAGCTGGAGGATTCAAAAAGAAACAAAGAAGTAATGTGCAACAAGCAAAAAGAAAATAAACATTATGTTGAGGCACTAAAAAATGTAGTGGATAAATTGAGAAAGCAAATTGAAGAGAAAGACAAACAACTTGAAAAATTTAAGAGCGACATATCAGAGAGAAAATCTAGCTCTAACCTTCAAAGAGGAGATGCAAGTTTGGATGTAGGAAAGATTAACAGAATAGTTTCAAAGATGCCTACAACGAAATTTGTGAGTAGCCATGACATTGTTGGAGAAAAGAGGAAACACTTTCATCAGCAAGAAATAAGAGATTTGAAAGGAGGTTCCATGCCAATAAAATTATTCACTCCTAGAGTTGATAATAACACAATTCAAAGGAGAAATCAGAATTCATTTTCTCCTTTGATGAATGAGATTGAATGTTTTAATTTCCATCAGGTTAGACATTTAGTAGCCTTTTGTAGGAGAAAATTGGACACATCTATGCAACAGTTTGGACAACAAAGAATGGGATCTTCCTTCAGGTATACAAGTTTGTTTAATGGTTTATGTTATGCTTGTAACTGTTTTGGCCACAGGGCCATTGATTGCAGGTCTAATACAAGAAGTTGGAAATATAGGATGAGGAACAAAATATCAGATCCTTTGGCTTCTTATCTTGGTCATGTAGAATGTTTTATGTGTCACAACTTTGGACACATGGCCAAGGATTGCTTGATGCCTAGATCCATGAGACCGTTAGTACAAAAGAAACAACCAAAAATACATGCACAACAAAGGAACCAACCAAGAACAATGTGGAAGAAAAATGAGGAACAATTAGGAAGATGTGGTATTTCTCTTTGCTCATGTGATGAGGATGAAAAATGGTCTATTGATAGTGGATATTCACATCACATGTCAGGATATAGGAGAAAATTTCACTTCCTTAAGAGAATCAATAGTGGTGATCTAGGATGGATCTTGTTGAGTCTAGTTGTATTTTTCTATGTAATGATTAAAGACCAAGATGGTCGTAGATAGCAACAATTCTCGACTTGCTCAGAATTTAACAGTCTCAGATGCTTGTGAAATCAATTCCAAGTCGAAGATCTCATCGCTCTGATTCGGTGGTATATCCGGTTTCGAAAATGGCCTCCGTATGAGGAAGAAAATACATTTTGAAGTTTTCCTCCAAACAGGTAAAAAGTCAAAGTCAACGCAAGTCAAAGATCAACTCAAAGTTCCACTGGTCAAAGCTTAAGGTTCTCGAACCAATGGCAGGTTGACAAGTGTCTTCTTCTAGTTGGTCGAATTTTGCAGGTTTATGATTGGTTGGTTGATTTTTAATTTGACCAATAATGGAGCGCCACATGGGCCAATGATTGGCTGCCACATGGCCTCCTCATGGCATAATAAATTTTTTTATGAGCTTGCAGGACCTCCAAGAGATTTGAACTCATGACCTAGCATCAAGAAACTCCAATACAAACCATTGGACCATGGCATTTCATTTTATTCACAATGGTTGCAAGGAATTATTTAAAGTTACCTTATCGCATATGTGGTAAAAGGTTGGTGGAGTCCACTACACTTGGCAGCCCCGCCAAACCTATCATTCCAATGGAGTCTCCACCAAACTTGGAAACAATGTCTCCAATCGGCACAGAGTTGTGCCATGGGTTGACATATTATTGCTCTAAATGTTAGCACATTCAACGTATATGACATGTCATGCCACCCATACGTAGTCAACATCACCGCTAGAGGGATTCCATATGTGGTTACAAATGTTCCACAGGTCAACGTGTTATCCGCCAGAGTATAACATGCCACGATGAGTCAGCACAGAGGGTATGCTATGTCAACAGGGCGTGGAGCACCAATTGAATGTTATGTGGCAATGGAGGTGGCACCAAATAATGACGCGGGTTGTTATTCATATGCCATGTCACCGCCATGGGTTTTAATATGATTCCACCACCACTTATGGTTACGATTTATACCATATGGTTACACCAATAACAAGGCAAAGAGATAGCACAAGTGTTATAATAGGTTGCGCTATGGTCCAATATCCAAACGCCATCTGGAGTTCAGTCACATGCCATGAAGTTTATCACCATTGGGCTGCAATGTAACTATATGCCATGCCACAAAGTTATATTTGTTGCGCCAATGTTGATTTGCCACGAGATGGCTATAACTACTAAAATCTGTGGGGTTATTTGTTACATAGTCCAACCATCATGCCATGTGGGAGGTTTACATATCCGATAACGCTACCGTCGGACTATGGTTTTAAACCATAGAATATATATGGCACATAAAACCTGTTCATACTATGTTTAAAAACCATATTTGTGGTATGGCACATAGTGTATGGTTAGTTCGCAATTGTGTAATTATTATGTAGTTATAACGTTGCAACATTATAAAAAAAATTTCCATGTATTTCTAATCCGATTTAATTGTTAGAAATTATATATTACAGAGCAATGGAAACATAGAATATTTCATAAATATAAACACAGAAAACGCATAAAACCAGAGAGACACAGATATACGTGGTTCAACCAGTTTGGCCTATGTCCACCCCGAACAGCCAGTCCTTCCTTTCTATTATCCAGCAAAATGAATAGATACAACCTACAACAAATCTGTTGTAACACTCTCTTCTCTCTCAATCTCCTCTCTCTTTCTCACTCAGAATACAGATCTACATAGATGCAATACAATTCCCTCATATATAGTGAGGGGTTGCCTTCTAGGGCAAAAACCCTAAATTAAACATAACTTCTACCGTCAGATCTCCACTTAATGAACGGCCCAGATTGACTAGAAATTACTATACTTTTACAAGGCCATTTTATATCTATTCTTAGCTTCGGTGGCACTGCCCCCGAAAGCCCCCGCCAGGGGGGGGCTCCCTAAAGGTCGCAGCCGCCCCCCCCGGACCCCCCTCCAGCGAATATTTTACGGGTGGCTTCGAACTGGGGCCCAATGCGGCGATACCTTTGAATACCGAAGATAATCAGGCTCCACACCCAACAATCTCCCACTTGGAGACTGATTATAGCAACTCCATCGTTGCTTCATTTGCTGGACAATGACTCCTCTTTGGACCTGGCTGTTTCTCATCTTCATCGTCATCCTTGAAGACCAATTGAAACTGAGCATATTCTCAGTTTCTCCCTGGTTACAACTTTTGTTAGCATATCTGTAGGATTCTGGCTAGTGTGTCAACTCTCCATCTTCCAACACTGATTGTATGAAATGGTACTTGAGCTGTATGTGTTTAGTCCTGGAATGAAATGCTGAGTTCTTTGCAAGATGAATGGCACTTTGGCTATCACTGTATAACGTGCCCATATCATGCTCCTTACCCAATTCACCCATTAACCTTTGTAACCAAATCATTTCTTTACTAGCCTTTGTAGCAGCAACATACTCTGCTTCTGTTGTTGAAAGTGCAACAACACTTTGGATTTTTGAAGCCCAACTGACAGCTGTTCCACCTACCAGTGAATACATATCTTGTAGTGCTCCTCCTGTTGTCTCTGTCACCTGCCATATCTGCATCAACATATCCCTATAGAGAAATGTTTGAACCACCAAAGCATAATGCTTGATTTGTGGTACCTTTCAAATACCTGAGAATCCGTTTCACTGCCATCCAATGTTCCTTTACTGGATTGTTCATGTACCTGCTTACAACTCCCACTGAATGTGCAATATCAGGCCTTGTGCAGACCATTACATAAATTAAGCTTCCAACTGCTAATGCATATGGAACTTTAGACATATAATCCATGTCTTCTTGGGTCTTTGGGCACATTTCCTTGCTAAGTTTGAAATGGCTAGCAAAAGGTGTACTAACTAGTTTTGCATTGTGCATATTAAATCTTTTCAACACCTTTTGTATGTACTCATTTTGAGACAATGTTATTTGCAATTTTCCTTGTCTCTAGTTATTCTCATACCAAGGATTTGTTTTGCAGCTCCCAAATCCTTCATTGCAAATGAATTTGCCAATTTTCTTTTGAGCACATTTATTTCCTGTGTGTTAGACCCTGCAACAAGGATGTCATCTACATACAATAACAATATAATATAGCTGCCATCATTTTGCTTTTTCAGATAAACACAATGATCAGAGTGACATCTAGTATAACTTTATTCAGACATAAACTTGTCAAATTTTAGATACCACTGCCTTGGAGCCTGTTTTAAGCCATACAAGCTCTTCTTCAACCTGCACACTAGTTTCTCCTTCCCTTTTACCTCATATCCTTGTGGCTACTGCATATATATGTCTTCCTCCAAATCCCCATGGAGAAAGGCTGTCTTTACATCTAACTGCTCAAGATGCAAATCTTCAACTGCTACTAGACTTAAAATAGTTCTAATTGAAGTCATTTTAACAACAGGAGAAAATATTTCATCAAAATCAATACCTTTCTTCTGTGCAAACCCCTTCACCACAAGTCTAGCTTTATACCTCTGTTTTCCTCCATCTTCTTCCTTCAGCCCGTAAACCCATTTATTATGCAATGTAGTTTTACCCGCAGGCAACCTGACTAAGTCCCAAGTTTGGTTATGCATTAAGGAGTCCATCTCTTATTCCATTGCTAGCTCCCACTTCTTCCTGCTTTCAACCTGCATTACTTCTTCATAACATTCGGGTTCACCAAAATCAATCAACAATAAATAATATAATGAAGGAGAGTATCGTTCAGGGGGTATACTTATCCTGGTAGATCTTCTAACACCACTTTCAGGTGTTTGGGGTGCCTGTTGCTATTGTGGTGGTTGCTGTTGTTGTTGATTATTATTATTTTCAGGCACCTTTACTTTTTCAGTGATCTCATCAAGAACTATGTATTCCTTGTTTTCTTTTTCCTGTTTCTTTTCCTGCATCTGATTCTTATACAAGACCTTTTGATTGAATATTACATCTCTACTCCTAATGATTTTGTGATTTTCATAATCATATAAGCAATAACCAAAATCATTAACACCATATCCAATAAAGGTACATTTCTTTGATTTTGCCTCAAGCTTTGTTCTGTTTTATTTATTAATATGGACAAAGGCCTTACAACCAAAAGGCTTTAAAAAGGAGTAGTTTACCTTTTTACCTGTCCATGTTTCCTTTGGAACACCACCATCCAAGGAACTTGAAGGCCCTCTATTTATTAGATAAACAACAATATCTACAACATCTGCCCAAAACTGTAAAGGCAATCCTGCATGCAATCTCATGCACCTTGCATGCTCCATGATTGTTCTGTTTATTAGATAAACAACAATATCTACAACATCTGCCCAAAACTGTAAAGGCAATCCTGCATGCAATCTCATGCACCTTGCATGGTCCATGATTGTTCTGTTCATCCTTTCTGACACACCATTTTCTTGTGGTGTTCTTGGAACTGTCTTCTCTCTGTGAATTCCATGCTCTGAACAGTACCTATCAAACTCTTTGCTGCAATATTCACCTCCATTGTCTGATCTGAGACACTTCAATTTCTTTCCTGTCTCAATCTCAACCAAAGCTTCCATTTCTTGAAAGTATCAAATACATCAGATTTATTCTTAATACAATAAATCCAAGTTTTTCTAGTTGCATAATCAATAAAAGTAACATAATAACGAGAGCGACCGAGAGATGGTACCTGAGAAGGTCCCCATACATCTGTATGCACAAGCTCTAATTTTTCGCTCTTCTTTTCTTTCCCAACTCTCAGAAATATGACTCTCTTCTGTTTTCCATAAATTCAATTCTCACAGAAGTCCAAATGAACATTCTTCAAACCCGGCTCAAATTCCTTGAGTGAAGAATCTTCATCCCCTTCTCACTCATGTGTCCAAGCCTATGATGCCATAATACTGCATCTGCTCCTTTAGAAGTTAAAGAATTAATAGATTTAGAAATACCATTACATAAATACAATGTACCAACCTTTTTGCCTTTTTCTATTATCAGGGTTCCTTTGGTGACCTTCCAAGCTTTATATGTGAAAGTTGTCACACAACCTTCACCACCTAATTGCCGTGTTGAAATTAGATTTTTCTTCAGATCTGGAACATGCCTTACCTCCTTTAGTAGCCATTGGTTTCCATTCTGCTGTTTTACAAGAACCTTACCCATTCCAACAATTTTACAGGGTTTATCATCACCCAAACGGACTTGTCCAAAATCTCCTTGAACATAGTCATGAAAATATTTCTTATCAGGTGTGGCATGGAATGAGGCCCCTGAATCTACCACCCAGGAATTAGTAATATTTTCGAAAGAAAGAATCAAAGCATCTTGTAACACCTCACCTGTCACATTTGCTTCATGATTGTTTTCTTGCTGTGTATCTCCTTCTTTTCCCTTTCGAGATCTACAATCTTTCTTTAGGTGTCCTTTCTTTCCGCATTTCCAGCAGACTATCCCCGATTTGGACTTGGATCTGCCTTTCCTTGATTTACTGCGATATCCCGAGCTCTTTCCTCTTTCCATTTTTCTTCCCCTAGACTCTGCACTTAAAGCATTACCCGATGTCTCACCGGAGCTTTTCCGTCGCATTTCCTCGCTAAGGATAGCATCGATAACATCATCAAACTTTAAAGTACTAGATCCAGAAACAGAGTTACTAATGGCCATTACTAAACCATTCCAACTTTCTGGCAATGAGCACAAGAATAATAGAGCTCTAACTTCATCATCAAAGTTTACCCCTATAGAGCTTAACTGACTTGTAACAGTATTAAAATCATTTAAATGGTCTGCAACAGATCCACCTTCCGAAATCTTCATATTAAATAACCATTTCATAAGAAATACCTTGTTTGAGGCCGAGGGTTTTTCATATAGTTTCATCAACACCTTAATCAAACCCTTTGTCATTGTTTCCTTCGAAATTTTGAAGGCGACCGACGCTGCGAGGCACAACTGCACTGTTCCGAGTGCCTTTCTATCAAGAAGATTCCATTCTTCATCTGTCATACCCATCGGCATCTTTGTTTTTCCGCCTAATGGTAGTTACAGATCTTTCTGATACAGATAATCTTCCATCTGCATCTTCCATAGCGAGAAGTTTTGGCTGTTAAATTTCTCGACCCTAAACTTACCATCTTCCGCCATTGCTCCCACTTGATCCAGGAACCCTTCTCTCCTGCGAGTTAGTCAACCAAATAGAACTTCGACTCTGATACCATTTGTTAGAAAATTATATATTACAGAGCAACGGAACACATAGAATATTTCATAAATATAAACACAGAAAACGCATAAAACCAGAGAGACACAGATATACGTGGTTCACCTAGTTTGGCGTATGTCCACCCCGAACAACTAGTCCTTCCTTTCTATTATCCAGCAAAATGAAGAGATACAATCTACAACATATCCGCTGTAACACTCTCTTCTCTCTCAATCTCCTCTCTTTCTCACTCAGAATATAGATCTACATAGATGCAATACAATTCCCTCATATATAGTGAGGGGTTGCCTTCTAGGGAAAAAACCCTAAACTAGCATTTGCACCTGATGATGCAAAAGAAACGCCGTAAGGCATAGAGTGTGGAAGAATAGCAACATGTGAATGGGCATTGGTTAAAGCAAGGGTGGATGATAATAATTTGCAATTGAAATTGTTAGTTATGTGTAAGCTGAATATGGATATTTTGTAAATAATAGTGTGTAGAAGAATAGTGACATGTGAATGGACATTGTTGAAAGCAAGGGTGGATGATATTGAGTTACACTTGAAACTATTAGTTATGTGCGTTTTGAATATGGATATTTTGTAAGTAATAGTAGTTTGTGGAAGAATAACAACATGTGAATGGACATTCTTGAAAGCATGGGTGGATGATAATGAGTTATAGTTAATGTCAGGTAGAGGTTATCCATTATCCATGTAGTAGTTGTTGTTTATGTGAACGTGTTTTTGTACATTATTTTAAGGTTTTTCAAATGGGCATCTTTGAAATTTTGGAAAAGAAATTGAAGTGTTTGGCAAGTTTTGGCCTACTACTCATAAACATCAATCCGAAAAAGGGGTATGTGTTGTAGTATTTGTAAATGAGTAAACATTTAAAATTTGGTTTTATATGAAAAAAAGATTTAGTATGCATAACGAAACATTAAATCAAAACAATAATAAGAAAACAACTATTAAAGTGACACCTTCCATTAATTCCATTTCAGCAAACAACAATCTCAGTTGTATATCATGAACCATGTCGTCAAAATTTTGAGGTTCAGGGTAAATAACCGAGATTGCTTTTGCTGAAACGGAACTGATGGGAGGTGTCGCTCGAATAGTTGTTTTGTACAGTTTAATTTCTTGATGTACATTTGGATAACGTGGTTCATGGTATGTAACTGAGATTGCCGTTGCTCAGATGGAATTGATAGCAGATGTCTCTTGAATACTTGTATTGTACAGTGTAATTTCTCGATGTACATTGGCCTCAAATATAGAAAAGAAAGTATAGACACTAAGTGCTCACTCCTAGATGAGGATCTAAATTGGTGAGAGTTAGTCCTGGCTATTTAGTATTGTTTTTATATTACAGTACCATTTCCTATTAACGGACGACAGAAGATAAGATAAGAGTAGTTTTATTAATGGCAGTGGGTGACCAAAACAGAGGTCAACGGGGCTCAAAAGTACACCAGTTACAACATACTGTGGAAGTGCCCATTACTTGTCATTAGGTATAGATGTAAAAAGTAGAGGAGGGAGAAGAAGCATCCACATCTGTATCAATCACTCTGTAGCTACCGATGTGCTGCTTGATAATGTCACCTAGGGAGTGCCTGGGTAGTACCAATCTATAGTCTACATATTTAAATTAGTGCTGGAAAGGGGTTTAGCAAATTTCAGTCCTTTCATTAGTTGAGTAGGGTTTGATTCCCAACTTAAATCGTAATCTAGAATGAGATTCTTGATTTTGCCCACAATGAAACTCTCTAAATTAGCTAATTTGTAAGTCTATTTCAATT